>JAUDJH010000002.1:15000000-17500000 GCA_036320925.1 Automeris io
AAATCTGATTTTTATTTTTTTGTATGGGAAAAAAAGTAATTGAATTAGAAAAAGTCGTACAACAAAAGTTGTCTGTCTTGATGAATCAAAGCCACCCTTAAGAGGCTGTGCGTTAGTTACCTATAACCCTGTATATACACTCGCGACAAACTAATTTCTGATCTACTGATCACAATGCAATTTACCGTTACCGGAATTCGAACCCAGGTCCATCAATATTGAAGGTAGGTTTACTACAAAATGCGCCATCAGGCCGTCAAAATTTGCATTATTTATGGATCAAAAATGACGGAATGCATTATTTATGTGATAAAATAAAAAATGTCTTATTTTGACATTTTGTGGGGATAAATAGGTGTAAGTTTAAAAATTCGTATTTGAGCTCTCATCATCTCTCATCTTGCTAACTCACATATGGTGACATTAGTACTCGCCTGGTTTAGTTGTGAAGGTTTATCTTAGCCATCGACGTAATGCCCTGTGTTACCTGTGGGTAGCGTTCTCCTGTCTGTGGAACCGCTTTTGAAGTTACTATTTCTTCTGTTTTTGTTGTAGCTTGTCTCCATAGAGCGCGTTTTGAGACTGTTTGTCGTGTCGCGATGGGGTGGCACAGCCGGTGGTTCAGATGGTCTGTAATCATACATATATATTTAGATACTTCTTTTAAAAGTTTGATTCCAATGTACAAATAATTCATGCTATATTAATCACGTACCTTCTTTTTAACTCCACAGTAGGTGTTGGTAAAGTATCTGATTTTTTCAATTGAAGTTTTTCCGTAGGTTGCATAATTTCAGTATACTCGTCTTCAACTTCTTCAACGGGCGAAGGCGGCAGGGGAGGGAATTTCGGTGAATCGGGAGTTTGTGGTAATGGACCCATCTCATGACCTAAATTTGGCGATGGAGGTAGTGGAGGGTGTCTGTATGAATGTTCTACGATTTGAACATTTAATGGAAAATCTCCACTGCTCGACACTGCTGAATCGGACGAAGATGGTTGTCTGGCTAAACCAACCGGGACGTCCTTTGCACTCGTTGACTTATGCATACTATTTGACCTTCTTGTACGGTCGCGCCTATCTATAGAACGTTGATTCTGTATTTCATTGTGACTTGAAGATTTCTGAATATCATGCCTTTTCGGTCTCTCTCTAGAACTATAACGATAATTATTTTCTAATAACTCAGTTGAAACTTCATTACAGCATTCATCCTTATGTATATTCCAGTCTTTTGTTAGATAGGGTGTAAAGTGTTTTTGGTCCCGACCCTGGCTTAAGATAGCACTTATATTGTTTTCAATTTTACGGAGAGGCGATGTATCACCACTGGAGCCAGGTTCTCCACTCTCCTGATCTTCTTCTTCTTCGACAGTAGTGATTAAAGCTTGGCGACTGGCGCTGTTGCTTTCGGTTTCTGCGCCCAGACTTGGCAACGAAACTACTCTTACCATATTAGGAACTGCCGTTGCGAGATCATTCACAGTTTCATTACACTCCGAAGGAGGCGTTTCTTCTACTTTTCCTTCCTTTATCAATGACTGTATATTGTCAAATGTAGAAGAGTATTTTTTTAAATCAGCAAATCTATTTTGTGGAGATAACTTATTTTGAATTACATTACTTTTTGAAGAGTGTGTGCTCTTATCGTTTGCAGGTTTTCTTGTTTTTGGACTGTGACCGAAATATTCAGGAGCTATGTATCTGTCCTGACTGTTATTTAAATCTAAGCTTAATCGAGATTTTGGCGAAGTCATTTCCTTGCTTAATCTAGAATTCGGAGTGCAAAGATCTATGCTGAATCTTGAATTAGGAGTATTGAGTTCGCGGCTCAATCTTGAGTTTAAGTCAACGCTGTATCGTGATTGCGGTAAACTAAGATCAGAACTTGGTCTAGAATTATATGAACCTACTGACCCAGAACCGCTAATCGATATGCTGGATCCATCAATGGACTTATCGGCGTCCAAGCTTCTGTTGAGGTTGTTATTGTGGATTAAGTTGTTTGTGTTCGAAGTTTTATTTGGTGCGTTCTTGTTGAAGCTGGGTAACTGTTTTCTGGTTTTCCCTTTCCGGATGACGTAAGTTCCACATGAAAGATCTTGCACTCTTCGCCCATCGGGTTCACCATCAGATATCGGAGAAGCGATGGGTTCGCATTGTGGAGGAGGTGGTGGCCAATATTCTTCTCCCCAGTCATCTTCTACATGCTGAGGTATTGAATTTGTACTTGAGTTTGATTGATCTCCGGACTTCCTTCTTCGTCTTCCAATAACCTAGAATTAAAATATAACTTTGTAATGAATAACTTTAGCGTTGAGCCTTAAATGTGCATTAGAAGGTGAATATTAGTATCCTACTTATTGGTGAATGCCACCTAATATCCATTTTTAATGTTTAAATTTGTATCTTCTAACTTTTTCTCCGTTTGTTATTCTTTATTTTTTTCTTACGTCTTAATCAACTTTGCTCTTTATTAGTTAACTTTTATTTAATTTTTCTTTTTCGACTACAATTGTATTTTAAATTACAAATGAGCATAAGTTACGCTATATATTATGTACAAACAATATAAAAATTGTAATCTTCTTAGTAGGTAGCAAATGTGTGCCTAAGTCTTAGACTTTTTTGATGCTGGTATTTAAAAATTAATTCCTATTACATTTCAGTTATTTCATTGTATGAATTTTCCTATTATACCAACCTTTGTGCTTCCAGGAGTAAGAAGAGGATCGTCTCCATCGAGTGACACTTCCCAAGCAATGGAATTTCGTTTCGATGGTGTGGTAACAGCGGGTGGCGGCGGCGGCGGGAACGACTCCTCTAGTGAATCGTCAGAAAAATGTTCATCTTCATTACTCTTACTCGAACTTCTTCTCTTATTGTAATTCGTCACATCCTCCGAAGATCCTCTACACACTTCTCTATGTCTCTCCATAGAACCGGCGAGAGTTCGCGGGGGAATCTTCGCTTTAGGTGACAACATTTCTCCATCTGACCTACTGTCGCGTTTAGCATTGCAATTTCGCTCTGCGTTTTTTGTATTTGATGGTGAAATTCTCTGGAGATTGTACGTAGGAGAGATAGGTTGTTGTCTATTATATTGTAAATTTGGTCCAGGATATATAGTGACCGGGTGTTCATTGTAAGGTTTGTCGTTGAATTCGCTTGAAAAACCCATAAAAGGGAATAGTGGTGGGTTTTCCAGACTAGGCGATTTCTTTTGATTCGTTGGCTTTGCGTTGTGCTGCGGTGGTAGCCAAGTCAGAACTCCCTCCGGCTGTGGGGGTCTAGTGCTATGTTGGAGTGATGCGAATCTGTACGGAGGCACTGGCGGTGGTTGTAATTGAAAACCATTTGTTTCGTTATCTTTTTCCCAGCCATAGGGTCGCTGATGTTTTGTTTTCGGCTGAAAAAATGTAATAACATAATACTAGGCAGTGTTAAGAATTAAATAAATCATTCTGAAATATTCACAAGACACTTACAAAAGTAGTTTGTGTTGCTGTTGTTATTCCATTACCATTAATTAATGCATCCAGTTTTTCTTCGGGTTCACGTTGTTCGAAGCTTTTTGCTGGGGATACCCTGAAATTTGATAGAAATACTTGATTGACTTGTTTACTAAAACTAAAAAACCGAATGACTATTATATTAATTAATTATTTATTAATTTATTTATTTATTATTATTTATTTTTTATATTAATGGTAATCGGCTGTTTTAGTTTAAAATTATTTATAAATGAATAATCAATTTGATAGTTTTTGACGGATCATAGTATAAAGAATGAGATTTACGACAACGACTATTATATATACGACTCTCTGCCGGCAGTAGTGCCAGCCATGCTGGCATGGCATTACAACTAGAGAGCCGTTGTCTCCTTCTGTGAGGATGTTACGTCCTAGTAGGAGACCGCCAGGTAGGCTCAGTAGAGAGAACATCTCCACTCAAACAAAAGAGGCTGGGTCATTGTCAACCACCCCACCACATCATTTCCAGGCGACCGATCAATCATGATTCGATGGCTGATGCCTTTGCGATCACAGAATCTCAGGATGGTTGCCCTGAGTGATCGTTTAGTGACGACTCTCGGGAAGACAACGTAGCCAGCACGCTATGATTTCTATGATTCTTATGAATGATGCCCCCTATATCATTGAAATATATTTTTTCTTTGCTTACACGATTTAAAATTAGATTGACACGGACTTTAGCCACACTAGTTTATAATATATTGTAATTGATTTGCGTTACTTACTTCGGTAACAGATTTGAAATGATGCGTTGCGCCTCCTCAGGAGGAGGTGGCGACCTCGGCGATGGTGGATCCGGCGGTGAAGGTTCTTCTCGTTCCTCCGTCGGACGGAAACCCAACGCGAATTTCGCTCTGAAATGAAAAAGAACGGTTTTTAAGTTTAAAAGGAGTTATCTGTTAGTTATGGCGTTGGTTAAATTTTAGAAATCGCGGATAGAAGTTTTAATTTATCCTACGATTTTTTTGTTTAAGTGGCATCCAGATATTCTGATAGAATCACATTCTACAAATTGGATAATATATAGCGCAGTTGAAATTAAATATATATACTGAAAAATGAATGTCCGAATTTCAAATCATATTTGATCCTAATTAGGATCCATCCTAAATTGCATCCACCACCTACCAATTATGGAAGGTAGATGGATGGTGGTTAGCTAATCCACCGTGAAAATATAAACGTATTCGGTTCTAAATTCAGTCAGAACCGTTTGCTCACCTCCTTCCGTTCATGCTCATGTATCCATCGTCTTCAGAAGTATGCCCAGCAAGAGGCGAATCGTCATCAGTGGCGGGCGTAGCAGGAGTAGCAGGCGTCCCCGGGGTCACGGGGGCGCGCACCTCCAGAGAACGAGGCTCGCCTTCGTCGTACTCTCTCAAAACCTGGTCCAACAGTTCCAATGAACGCTGTACATCGTCACATCCTCTGAAAAATAGAAATACAGTATTTAGAATTATTTATAGGAATCAGATTAAGTATAATTTTTTATTACCAACGCTCTCAGCTCATAATTGTTTTTGACCATTTGTAAAATAAGATCTCAATAAATATATAAATAATTATTTCATGAGTAATGAGCGCTTAAGAAAGACGATCAGCTGCACTACCAGTCACGTTACGACAAACCCGCGATATTCAGGCGCAAAGTGGATACTAACATTAATCTCTGCTCATCAAGAAAAATATAAATCGTGATGATATATTACTAGTCGTTTGTGACAAACGTAGACCGTGTGTCACTAATCGCCGCACTATTAGATTGTAATATAAAACAAACAAAGGATTTTTCGGAACCCTGACCTTAACATTTCGCACTTGGCATCTTTAAATTAAACTGTTATTAAATGAAAATACCTTTTACAGAAGAATAAAATTAAAAATACCGGCCGAGTGAGAATCGGATTCGCATACAATGGGTTTCGTACAAACAGATCTACAAGGAACTCAGTTTTTGATATTAATTTCAGCTCGACCCTTCCACACGTTGCTGAGGAAAAGGTTCATGAGAAGCAGACAGACTGCCAACAAAGTGGATTTATAAAGAGTCTCTTTTTTCCTCTCGAGTTACTCATCCCTAATAACATACTGTTTTTTTAATTTATTTTCAAAAACATATCAAGGAAACTGTATGAAATACATTTCGTACTATTAAGACAAATTTATATTTACAAATACTTTCTTGAAAATTTTCGTTAAGTAATAGTTGCACGTTTAAGATGAGACTTGTAAAAAATTAAGACCCCATAAGGGATAGATCTTTCTAAAAATCTTTTGTTTGTCATTTTTACATTCGTTATGAAAGTGACTATTGTAACCATTTTGAATCCAGCGAAAGCTACTGCATATTGATTAATATCTGTACAGATATATTATTTATAGCTCTATGTTTATTATTTAAATTATTAAAATATCACTGTAGTTGTTTATAAAAACAATAACATTTATAATAAGTCATTTTTGAAATGTGTATGTCACAAAATACTGCTTACTTCGAAAGTTCATTCAATTGTATTTCTTTGTTAATTTTATTCTTAAAAACTTTCTAGTTTTAGTATTTTATATTAAATTACAGGATATTACTTAAAGTTCATTATACGTATAAACTGAATACAATAAATAGTTTTTTATGATAGAACTAGGTATAAAATTGGTAATAATAAACACTGTCGACTTACCAAAATGAAAATTATTAACGTAGAAAGTTTAAAAAACGGTTTTAAGCTCGATTTAGAATTATTGGTAACGGGATATAGTTATGCAATATTAAAAGTGAAAAATAAAATCGAGAACGGCGATCAATTGCGCTACTAGTCACGTGGGGTACGACATATAAGCGCAAAGTGGATACCACGTATCTCTGTCACAAATGTATCGCTGTTCACCCTGAAAGGGATATTACGTTACAATATATTATTTAAGTGAAAAAAAATCCTCCCCTCTTCTTATCTGTATTTATGGGAAACCCCGTAAAATTGTTTTTTTTTTATAACATTAAATATAATCATTATCGGCTTTACGTCAAAGGTTTACATAGTATGCCCTGATTTCAAATCATTATTTACTTTGTTTATAAACAATCGGCAGACAAAGTGCCGAATGTCCTAAGTTGACTCAGAAACCTTGCTTCACTCTTTTTTTTAATTATTTACAGGCGGACGCTTAACCTCCCTCAATCACACCCGGTGGAAGGTGAAGATGTGCCCGATGATGAACCACGTCCGCCCAACAAATGATTATTCACTCTTTTAAAGGCTCCCCAGGTCACAAGATCGCAGAAATATGTTCGCTGAAAGGATATTCCACTCCTTAGCTGGTCGCATGATGAATATAGAAACGAATCTTTATTTATTATTTTACTCAGTCAATTATTAAATATTCAGAAAGTAAGGGCTTTCGAGCCTAACTTTAGAAATCATAAGCATTTACCTTATTTTAAGAATTAATTGACACAAGCAGAAAAGTATTCGTTTTTTTAATTTATTAATTTCATACCATATAATATGTTTCTTTTATCCTAAAATGTACGCATAAGATATGCACGTTGCATCATTAATAATTATTTTAAAACCTTTCAACTACTTTTACATATTATACCAGCCTTACGTATACACTTATACAGGTACTATTAGCGGGCATGAATAAAATATGCATGTAAAAGCCCAAGCGGCTGTAGATGCGTGAACCCAATATACGACCTTAGAATTGCCATGATGGTTTTCTTGTTGGTATCATGTACTAAATAAGGCAGCGTAACCAATAGTAAAAGAGGTCTCGTAGTGGATTCTACGATATAATGGCAAATTGGATTCATTTCCTAGCCGGGTGCTACGGCTTTCCTTTGGAACATTTTCTTATTGTTTTTCTATGGTCCTATTAGAATGTGATTAGAAGGATGTATTTACACCCTTATAGCATTTAACAGTAATGTTGTTGCGATAGTCTTTTAGCGTTTTCTTTAGTTCTTATTCTCTAATCGTTTGCATTTATATTCCCTATTATATGCATGCACTAGAAGAAAAAATCATAGTACGTTTATAGTTTTTAGCCAATTTAAAAAAAGATACAATAAGAAAATAAAGGTTAACTGGATTAAAGAAATTACCTGTTAGGACCTTACTGCAATAAACAGATATTATAACAACTTTTGTAACGCGTAATAAATGCAAGCGATGGAGCAAGCAACAGCTGCTTATATTACCTTAGTAGATATAATTATTGTCGTACCTATGAGACATTACAATTGACCCAACGACTTTCTTTTTTTGACTTATTAAAATGTTAATAATTAGGCATCGGGTCTACTTCAATAAAATTGTTAATTTTATATTGAATTCTCGTTGTCGATGAACCATCAATTTAACGTGCAATATTACGATTTATGCAAAGTTGTAGAATAAATTTTGTTTCAACCGCGATTATGTTATAATTGATAATTTCTTTCTATTGAGTAATTCATAATATTCAAGAATTCTATTATATTATTTTGTCAAGCATGATATTTAGTATTCAATTATATAACGTTATCTTGTTAAGCAATAATGATCTTGGCATTTACTTAGACACGCACGTGGGCGCTGTCATTCTATCTGTTATCTACCTTCCGAAGAAACCCTACATAGTTATCGTTTAAAAGGTCGAAAGGCGGTAGAAAAGGTCAATTCGGAAAATATAATGTAATTTCAGTTAGGTTGAAATTCGGTAACAAATATCGTTTACGTTATTATATTATGGACATCGGAGACAGATGGCTACCAAGCCAAATATATAAACATCCTTTTGTGTGGGTAACATTTCCTTAGGGGAGCACGTCTTCTGCGCTGCGAAGTGGTCCTAGTGGGAGGCTCAAAGCAACCCTTTACAAAAGTGAACGCTCTTGGTGTATCTCTCGATAAGCACTCACAGCGTACTCGGTGAGACTAAAGAACTTTTTATACTTACCTTTCAAGTATTTTATGCTACAAGCACAGAATACTTACACAACAATATTTCATACTAGCTCTGCGTGCAGTTTCACTCCCATGGAATTTCCGTTTCACGTGATAAGGGTCCATATATACAAACATACATGGGATACATAACAAGTGCCCATGAGATGGCACATTTAATAAAAAAAAAGTTTTTTTTTAATCGAGTGGATTATTTCCGAGATATACAACCAAGAAAATTGACATGCGTTACATCTTTATAATATTAGTTTTAATATAGATTTAAGACAGAAGTTCAAATTAAGAAAAGATAAATAATTAAGTTCTATAAAAAGAATCTGAATACTGAGTTATTAAAATGTTTAATGATGCCTTATAACGTTTATTTTAACATAGATAAAACACGTTGAGAATGAGAGCATTCCGATTTTTATGAAGAAAAAATATTATGAAAAATTCGATAATTCAAGAAGTCACCGTTATCTCGATGTAAAACCATCTTGTCTCTTCGGGAGATCTCTGCCCTCAATCGAGAGGTTCATTAGTGTTCACCTCGCTAATGATCCCAGCTGTACAACCGAGTTAAGGACAAACAATCAAGTGAAGTTTCTTTTACCTGGTATAAAACCACGGATTCTATTCACTTATACCGTATCAAAGCTTAGTTTAAAAGATAACGACCTGTATATATTATTTTAATTGGAGCGTTTATTTTAACAAACAATTAAATTATTCCGTTTACGTATTATTTAGCATTAGTAGACTTCTTATTATGCGGATCAATTATAATCGAAGGAATACTGTTAAAAACTGAGTGGCCATAAAATATTGAAGCAGCATATACATCACACCTTCTCTGGTTATGTTCGATAAAATAGACTTAAGAATTGTTAGCATGTTCATAGGAGTATAAGTATACCGGGTATTGCATTGTATCAGCACAGCCTACCACAAAGCAGAGCACTCAGCATGAGTGCCGTGGCGGGCGCGTGCCTGCCTTTGTTTCATTTCACTCACACAACTCTACTCCGTTTTCGAAACTTTTGAGAGGAACTTCAAATTGCGTTTCTCCCTTCAATCGGAGCTACTTATAGTTTGCGTTGATTAGGTGCCCCAACAAAGTTATCACAGGTAGTTTGTAGTATATTTTCTCTGCTATTGATACTGTAATACTCATAATACAGGTTTACGATTACTATTAAAACTTATATGTATAAATAAATAGCAATACGCTCATACACATGACTTTTACAGATCCCGTCATCATTGAGATTACATTTTGGTATACCGTAGCAGTTATTGTTTATGCGGAAATTAGTGCAGCGAGGCGGAAGTGCAAAGCAACTCTGGCGTATGCCGCCTCCTCGCAGCCCTCGGGCGTTGACCCCGCGTACCTACGCACCGCCTTGTTGCTTTGGCACAATAAAACTTAACTTTGACGGCTGCTCGACACTAGACGTCGCGTTTAGTCAAAATGTTCCTATATTTTTTATACTTTCGATGTTGCTTACACAGGTTTATGCTTTGACGGATGTTGATGCAAAATCGCTTTTATCCAAAAAGCATAATTTGGATTTTGTTTGGTAACTCAATTAACTTCAATTCTTATGGCTCGTACTACTCGTTCGAGGCCATTGGCTTCCTTTTTTGCTGCAAACCGCTAAGGAGTGAAATCAGCTTCTTGCGTCTGATATTCCAGCGTTTTATGACATAGAAATTTTCAAACAATGGGATTAAGCTGTATGTATAGAGTGAGCGGGCTCAATCATTGACTTCATCATCACTTTCCATCAGGTGAGATTGAAACGCCTGATCAAGCGCTAGCTTCACTTTAATAAAAAACGTATATAATATAAATTCGTGACATTCATTCTATCTAATATATTATATTATAAACTTATTAATACAATATCCTGTGTATTCTACATTTAACAAAATAATGATGAAATACTCCTAACGCAAGTCGCATTACATATATTTTTTTATTTAATTTTTGTTGCGTATTAAATATATACTGAAGAAGTACAGATATAGATTACTTTGGGAAAATTAGTCATGCACATGCTTTACTTTAATACTGTTATTGAAAATAAATAAATAATAATAAAATGCGCTGGTTTCTAATGTTAGTATATTTCTATGGAAAATTAGTGAGTGACAATATCTATCAAAAATTGAATATAATTCTAAGTAAAAAAGAAATCAATGTTAAAAGAGGATTTATAACACTCTCCCCGCACGTGAAAGAAAAAGATATTTACAATAATAAGAACTAAATAATAAGAAACCTAAATTACAAAAAAATTAAATAAACTAATTTATAGGTAACCTAATCAATTTCTTTGCTGGTCTTCGTAAGGTTCCAGCTTCGGTGGTTACATCAGCTACCCGTACTGAACCATCTTTTCCTGGGAATACTGCCGAGATACGACCTTTAGGCCAGGAACCCCGAGGAAGATTAGCATCAACGATAATTACTATATCACCAACGGATAAATTTCGGTGATCTGTCGAAGCTGATTGTCTTGGTACTAAAGTTGGCAAATACTCTTTAATCCAACGTTGCCAAAAATGGTCTGATAATCGGATAGCCTTTTTCCAATCTGATCGGCCACAGAGATCTCGATCAGTTAGAGACACCGGAACTTGTGCTCCTGAAGAAGTTCCCAGGAGAAAATGATTCGGTGTGAGAGCCTCCTCTGTTGCATCGGTTGGTATATATGTCAGTGGACGGCTATTAACAATATTTTCTGCTTCTGTCAGCAACGTCCATAATATCTGCTCCTGAGGGTGCTTCTGGAGTAAGGTGATTTTTAATGCTTGCTTTACAGATCGGACAAGCCTCTCCCAAGCTCCTCCCATGAATGGGGCTGCGGGTGGAATAAAGCGCCATTCTATATTTAAATTTGCTGCCGTATTTGATATAGCGTTTCCATAGAAGGCTTTCAATTCTTTATTAGCTCCAACAAATGATGTGCCATTATCGGACCAAATTTCTTGAGGTGTTCCTCTTCTCGCAATAAATCGCCTCAGTGCCAGAATTGCTGAATCAGCGGAAAGACTGTTTACAACTTCCAAATGAATAGCTCTTGTGGAGAGGCAAGTAAACAGTGCCACGTACCTCTTCTCCGTTCGTCTTCCTACGCAAACAAGGATAGGGCCGAAGTAATCCAAGCCAGTGAAGGTAAACGGACGGTAGTGGTGTGCCAGCCGAGCAGCAGGTAGATTCCCAAAAGATGGACAGCTTACTGAAGCTTTGCGATTTTTACACAGTTGACACGAATGGCAGACCTTCTTTATTATGGATCGCAAACGAAAAATAAAAAATTGTTGTCTCATCTCGTTCAGAACAGTTTCATTATTGGCATGAGCAAATTTTATGTGATAATGAAGGATCAGTAGATGTACAGCTCTATGATTTCCATCCAATACTACTGGTTTATTGAGATCTTCTGTTTGAAAGGTACTAGATCCAATTCGTCCCGACAAGCGCATGAGACCATCTTCAGTCAAAAATACTTCTAATTTGCGCAATTTACTGTCATGAGGCAAAGGCGCTCCGGTCTGTAAGCATCTAAGCTCTCTATTAAAGGAGTCAGCTTGACAGCTCTGCAGCACTTGTAGACGGGCGAACTTCAAGTCCTCTGCCGTGACATTCACCGAAGCTGGAATATCAGGACCTCTAATATTATATGGCTGCGAAGTTAGTGTTAACCCTTTTTTTTTAAGAGCCAACTGTTTTAGTCTTTTTATATATTTGTGTACATAAGCAGTTGTCCGCAAAAACCGTAACCAAGAACTAAATCTTCCAGGATCAGCTACTAATGGGTTCTTGGTGACGATTTCGTTTATTAAATTAACGTCAGCGAGTTTTACAGACGATTTAAGCTCGGTTAATGGAGTTAAATGTGCATTAGCATCATCTGGCCATGCGTTTGTTTCTAGAAAGAGAAATTTTGGGCCAGAAAACCACCGATCAGCTAGCGTTAGTCGCGTAGATTGGAAGCGAGTGGCATCATCAGCCACATTAGATATAGTCGGTACCCAGCGCCATTCGCTAGCAGCGGTGATTTCTAATATCTCTCCAACTCTATGGGCTATAAAAGGTTTGAAATTACAGGCGTCATTTCGAAGCCAAGCTAAAACATTTTTAGAATCACACCAAAAGAATCTCTTAGTAGGCTTATGAACTACGGCCAAACAAATTGTAGCCGCAAGGCGAGCTGCAATTAAAGCTCCTTGCAACTCCAATCTGGGAATCGATATTGGTTTTAAAGGAGATACACGAGCTCTACTACAAATCAAAGATGTGCGAATAGATTTATCACGAAAAACGAATCGCCAATAAGCAACGGCTGCATACGCACTTTGACTTGCATCAGAAAATACATGTAGCTCTCTATTGACTACGTTATCATTATTAATAATAATACTGTCCTCGTTAGTCATATACCAACGTGGAATTTTAATGAATTGAACTGCTTCTACGTCTGAAAACCAATCTTTCCATTTGATTTGGTCGTCTGAAGACAGTTCTTGATCCCAATCTAAACCTTTTCGCCAAGCTCTTTGAAACAATATTCTACCTTTAATTGTTAAAGGAGTTAATAAACCTAGTGGATCGAATATACGCATTAACTGCGATAGCACGTTTCTTTTTGTAAAAGTATATGAAAAGTTATTAGATTTATTAATATTAAAACCAATAGAATCCGTGGTGTGGTGCCAAATCAGTCCTAAGGTACGAACAGTTTGAGGAAAATTTCCTAAATCTATACCAGTACTATTATTAAGTCGAAAATCTGGTGGTATAAATTTCAAAGCCTCAGGATGATTTGTGACCCAACATCGCATTTCGAAACAGGCTTGCTTATGAATAAAAATTATATCCCTAGCAATTTCAGCAGCAGTGTCTACATCGTCTAAACTTCCTAAATAATCATCCATATAATGATTGTTAATAATGGCATCTACTGCGTTAGGATATTCTTTTTTATATTCTAACGCATTTTTATTTTTAACATATAAAGCCGTAAAAGGGCTTGATGCTGCCCCAAAAATCATTGATGACATTCGGAAGGAAGAGATAGGGTCATCGGCAGATTGACGCCACAAAAATCTTTGGGCATCCCTGTCTTCTGCTCTAATTTTAATTTGTGGAAACATTTCACGAATGTCAGCCGAGAGTGCTATCTTGCCTTCACGAAACCTCAATAAAATATCGAAAAGGGATTGGAGTAAAACTGGACCTGGTAACAACAAAGAATTTAGGCTAATTCCTGCACATTTTGCTGCAGCGTCATGTACAATTCTAAGTTTACCGGGTTTATTTGGATTCGTAACACCAAAATGTGGGAGATACCATATAAATGGAGATGGCGTTGATTCAGATGGACATGACTCAACGTACCCTTTTTGAATTGTAACATTCATATTACGTTTATAGAGTTCGGCATAACTTATATCTTTTCTAAACTTATTTTCTAAAGTTTTAAATCTGTTTAAGGCCACATTATAGCTATTATTGGGAATGTCCATATTATTATTTCGCCAAAGTAATCCTACTTCAAAACGTCCGTTAGAAAGATGACGAGTAGTATTGTCTAAAATTTGTATGGCACGGTTATCATCTGCTGAAATTAAATCTTTTTTAGTAATACCTATCGAATCTAATTTATAATAATCTTGGATAATAATATCTAAATCACTGGAGCTTTCACTCGTACATTGATTAACGAAATCTACGCAAACCGTTCTACTATTATTAAAACCGAAAAGAACCCATCCCAAAGCGGTATTACTAGCAACAGGTTCTGACTTTAGGCCTCTACGAGTGTCTTTAGAGATTATTAAGTGCCAATTGTCTATTCCTATTAAAAGCATTGGCTTAACATTTTCATGATATGATAAGTTTTCCGCTAAACTAGCTAAATGAGAGTAGGATTTAAGTTCTTCAGTACTGATGGATTGTTGTGTAGCTAGATTAAGGTCCTTAATAGACCGCGCATTACGTACTCGATGTGTTTCGCTACAATTTTTACCTTTAATATTAAAATTTACCATCTGTACAGGTGCTTGTTTTGATAATCCACTAATACAATTCATTTGTAGCAATGTAGATGGTCCCTTGGCACCTATGACTTTAGCAATATCAGCGTCAATGAAGGTACCTGTGGAACCATCATCTAAAAGTGCAAAGGTGTCAATCTTACCTAAAGGACCGCTCAATGTCACTGCAATAACTTTAAGTAAAGGTTTAGGAAAACCAGACGGAGGGCTCAGAATAGAAGAATGGGTAACAATATCACTGTTATGATTGTTTTCTGCTGGTTGTGATATAATATGGAGAAGCTCGTGATGTTTCCTGGTACATCCTTCTACACCACAACGTTTCTTCGGGCTACACGATATATATTTATGTCCACCTTTGATTAAACAATGATAGCATACCTTTTGATCTTTGACCCAAATCCATCTATCTTCCACAGTTAAATTCAGGAATTCTTTACAATCTACGGTATTGTGCTGTGAAGATTTACAGAAATAACAAAGTATATTATTAACATTCGATCTGGACTTTTTGTTATGCTGAGGATCTACATTTCTAAAAGAGGTTGAATAACAATTCGATTTATTTCCTTTAATATTCGTATTAACGTGGGGTACATCATTAGTTGTTATGTAACCAAATCGATTCCGAATATCAGCCTCATGATCTAAAAAATTAGATAAAAGCTCTAGCTTACTAAAATGTTCGTTGTTCATTTTGAAGGCGAAATGCGCCCATTGAACTTGCATGGATGTAGGTAATTTGCCAATAATTGTATTAGAAAGCTCTGGAGAAAATAAATATTCCCTTTGCTTTAAAAGCTTAATAGTTTCTACACAATTACGAACCTTGCAAGCAAAATCTGATACCTGTTTACCAGATTCAGATAAATTTATTTTTGGTAAGGCCTTGATTTTAGCCACTTCCTGTATAACAATTACCTCACTCTGGCCAAATCTTCTATTTAAGGCTTCGAGAACTTGATCTGGGTCATTGGCGGCGATTAAAAGCGTGGATACGGATTCTCGTGCCGGTCCACGCAAAGCACCGCATAGCCTGACCAAGTTTTCAGCAGGAGTATAACCAGGCTTGGTATCTTCAAATATACGTCTAAAAATCAACCAGTTAGTTGAGACACCATCAAAATGTGGCAGCTGAATATGACTCACTTTTATCGGAGCTGCAGCACAATGGCAAAATGGCCGTGAAGCCGAAGGTGGTTGCACCGAGCCAAGAGCCTCTGTCGGCTGCATCGGAGTGACCTTCTGAGTTGTGCCAATGATAGGGTTCTGAGCAGTAGTAAAAACATTATTTTTATCCAACCATAACTCTACAATAGAACGGCTACGACAGCTGCTACCAGCACTCGCTTCTTCAACAGCTGCAAGCTGAGCTTGCAGCTCTAATTCAGCCACAGCTCTTTCGCGTTCTGCAGCAGCACGCTCACGTTCTGCAGCAGCACGCTCACGTTCTGCCTCTAAATTAGCCTGTTTACGGGCATGCTCTGCAATTATTGCTAGTTTTTGAACTGTTTTTGATGATGATGTTGAAGAGTGGTGTGATTTTTTATCAGATGAGTATTTTGGAGAATGACTACCCAACTCACCTGCTGATTGTGAGGATTCTTGAGAGGGTTCCTGAGCCATAAAATCTCCAACATTCTTACTCTCACGAAGTTGCTGTCTTGTTTTTACCATTTTTTTTTGTGAAATATACTAACAATAATTGTTTAAATGCTATAAATATGTTCGAAGGACCAAAATATTGAAAATAAATAAATAATAATAAAATGCGCTGGTTTCTAATGTTAGTATATTTCTATGGAAAATTAGTGAGTGACAATATCTATCAAAAATTGAATAACTGTTAATATATCGTCATCCTATATTCCTCTCCGGGTAAGCAGAGATACATTACTGGCTATATCCGTTACTCATCGGTGTGGTTGTGGCGCTCAGTTGCACTACTGATCACTTTTGGCATGACGTATAAGCACAAATGGATACAGCCATGAATGTTTCTATGTTAATGTAAATAAACATACAATAAAATAGAGATAATAAATATTAGTGTCCGACCAAAAGTTCGGTTTCGGTAAACTCTTGCCGAATCTGAAACTGATTTCGGTAGTTGTCGTACATGCTTGCCTAACTTCGTTTTTCGCGGCAACGCTTTGGCGGACGCTAGCGGCCCTGTTCGGGATTCGTGCGCCGTTCGCATTGCTTTTTTTTTTCGAATTTACGCGTGTTTGTTGACCGGAAAAGGTCTTCACAACTTAACCGGGTGGGTGGGCGAACACTGAGGGTGCTCAGCCGGCAATTTATGGGTTGGGTGGCAATGCAAGGGCACCCCTGTGGGTACGAACCTCGACTTGGACCGCCAGCCAAAAATACGAAACCTAACGGTGATCTACTAGCGTTTCGGAAGCGACTACCTTGAGAAGAAACGCCGAAAGAAACTCAAGTCTGCGTCGGAGTGTAACTGCGTCGTTTAGACGACAGTTGACGGATCTAATTCGCATTGCTCTATAGCAACACAACTTAGTCAGTGCGTTATCACCCGACGTGAACATTCTTTAGAGGTTATGTTTTGATGGAACTGATTACATGTAAGTTTTTATTTCATTTTTTTACTTGACCACGTTGACTTTTATATATTATGAGTTTCGGTTTCGGTTTCGGCCGAAACTGAAGCCACGGCCGAATATTCGGTTTCGGCCGGAAAACCAGTTTCGGTCGGACTCTAATAAATATAGGTCAACAATTTTAAACTCTATCTCCAATTCTATTCAATCAAACTTGTTATTTCCGAAAAGTTGGAAAATATTTATTGAAATTACAACAATATTTCAAAAACCATAGTGTTAACTGGATATTGTATTGTACGGGTTGATTAAAACCTGGCCAAACAAATGTTTTAAAAATGATTGTCCAATAAATATGTTATCGTTTCTATTCGCTGTATTTACATCTTCGATAACCTGAAGTCCAAATGTAGTGTGGTTAAGACTTCATATTATAATACCATAGTCCCTATGTATAAAATAAAATAAAAACCTTTTCGTACCATTTGGAAATATTTTATATTATATTGATATTGATTATAAAATTAAATATTTTATAATCAAATATTTTATAAACATCAAATTCTGAATAGTTTTAAGCCCTCTTGTTAAGTTGTAATATGGTGTGATTTTTACTTTTAAAAGTGTACACAGTACAAACTTTGTTAAGTAATTACTTAACGAAAACTTTGGATTGTGTCGTTCACTCGGGACTGCTGATGTAGACAAATAACAAAGCAGTCGTAGCGTTAAATTTGTTCGCTAAGTACAATTTTATAAATGTTTTAAAAGTTATTTCCAACAACAAATAATAATAAAATTAGACGTTATAAGTTCATGGCTGCTAATATAGGGCATAGCAGGTAAGGAAGATAAATTAAAAAGCTTTTTAAATATGTCTTAGAGCATGTTTCGTGTTTGTAAAGGCACTGTCCTATTTGAATTTATTTTAGCAAAAATATCTTTAATTACCGATTTTGATCTAGTTTTCTATCTATAAATGAATTAATTACCATTAATAGATGATTATTTTATTCAAAAAATATTAGGTCCTTACATATGAAATTGGCGTTTTTCGTACTGGCCACTTTAATCACAAATTTCTCCTCTTTGGTAAGGAATTCCAAATTCAAATTTGTACAGCTATAGACTCATGTATTTGTGCTTCGATGATCGTCATTCATTTGTTTTTTTCTTCTGTTTTTTTCTGTTTGCGTCACTTATTTTACAAAATGGAAAACTTACAATATCGCATTATTTACGAGTACGAGTTCTGCCGTGGCACTAGTGCTGCGGAAACAACTCGAAGGGTGAATGATGTGTATGGCGGTCGTGTTGCAAAAGAAAACACAGTTCGTTTTTGGTTCCAACGTTTTCGTTCTGGAAATTTCGACCTGCAGAACAAGCCCCGTGGACGGCCTGAGACTCAAGTTGATAATGAAGAGTTGAAGGCTATTGTGGAAGCGGATCCATCGCAAACCACGTCCGAGTTAGCTGCAGGCTGCGATGTTAGTGATAAAACTGTTTTAATTCACTTGAAGCAAATTGGGAAGATTAAAAAGCTTGAAAGGTGGGTACCTCACGAATTGACTGAAGCAAACCGGCAAACGCGCGTCGACTGCTGCGTTACATTACTAAACCGGCACAATAATGAAGGTATTTTAAACCGAATCATTACCTGTGATGAAAAATGGGTTCTTTACGATAATCGGAAGCGCTCAGCGCAATGGTTGGATCCTGGCCAGCCAGCCAAATCCTGCCCCAAGCGAAAATTAACCCCAAAAAAGTTACTTGTAAGCGTTCGGTGGACTAGTGCCGGTATTGTTCATTACAGTTTTCTCAAATCTGGCCAGACTATTACGGCTGATGTCTATTGTCAGCAATTGCAAACCATGATGGAAAAGCTAGCGGCTAAACAACCTAGGCTGGTCAATCGCTCCACGCCACTGCTGCTTCACGACAACGCTAGACCACACATTGCGCAACAGACGGCTACTAAATTAGAAGAGCTTCAATTGGAAAGTCTAAGACATCCTCCGTACTCCCCGGACCTTGCTCTAACAGATTACCATTTTTTTCGAAATTTGGATAACTTCTTGCAAGGGAAAAAATTCAACTCCGATGGGGCAGTCCAAATCGCCTTCAAAGATTTTATTGATTCCCGTCCGACTGGTTTTTTTAGTAAAGGGATCAATGAACTACCTATGAGATGGCAAAAGTGCATAGAAAATAATGGTTCATACTTTGATTAATTAAATATATTATATTAAAAAATATTCGACTTTTTGTTCCTCCCATACAAAACGCCAATTTCATATGTAAGGACCTAATATCATCACTAATTAGCGACGTAGAAATATCGTTAGAAGTTATTCTATTTTACAAATTTTTTGCTTAATGACATCTATTCTAGATCGTTGGGTTCTCGGTATAATGTTCGTTCCACAAGGTAACGTGAAATAACATGAAACGTGACCAAAATGGAAGCGACGGGCTTATTTGACAATTTTGGAATTGTACTCATCCGTGGTTATTCCAATACTAGCAATATATAATGTGATATTTTTATAGCCACAAATTGAAGAAATCTTTTGGTAATGAAACATGACTGGTATTTCACTCTGGTACAATTAGTTTTCATATATTTTTTAAATAAAACCCTACTTATGTTTTATAACAAAACTAGCTTTCGCCCGCGGCTTCGCTCGCGTTAAGAAGTGTTATTATTAATTAGGTATAGTTTTTGCGGCTTTACTTTTGTTTAGCGTGTGTAAAAAATTAGGGCGTACAAAACTTTTTTGTATACAATATTCTTAACTAATCTGTCACTAGGCGCTAAAACTATATATCTATTGGGTGAACTTACTCGTGTGCAAGCAACATAATACTGTACATGTTCTCTCAGGTCAATACCCGCAAATTTGAGAGATTGCCCCTGAGACTTGTTTATTGTCATGGCAAAGCAGACTTCACCCACCTGCATGCCAAGTTTCGATGCCCGATCCGTCCAGTGGTTTAGGCTCTGCGTTGATAGATCACTGTCAGTCAGTCACCTTTGAGTTATATATATTTAGATATATAAGCTAGATTTGTATAGAGTAATGTAGTCTGAGGGCACACACTTATCTATTAGTTAACATTAAAATAGGGTACATATTTAATTTCATGTGCAAGTAATGTCCATATAAATATTTAATCAACTTACTGAGTTTGATTTAAATAAAGAAATACTTATCAAATTCAAATCAAAGCATCAATAATATTATACCTAGCAACAAAACTACGTGAAAGTGTTCGCATGTGTTATAAAATATTGTTTTGAATTACAATAATAAATTCAAAATTAATTTGTGGAAATATTTCTACGTGATACTATCTCGAAAATAGAAAATTATGTAAGCATTTCACAGGTTTGTCGTCTTAGTATAAATGAATCGAAATTTCCACCAGTTATTAAAAATTATTTTAATACTGATGTTAAATTTGTTAACAAATGTTGTATCTATAATTTTATCTACATCTATATAATTAATATCTATAATTTTATTATAAAATGGAAATATATGCGAGGAAATTGATACATATAACGGATGAACATTCTTTGTGCTAACGACGTACTATGTATAAGTGAGGAAAAGTTTTACCCGTATCAGATGTTATAGCGAATTCGCTTGCATTGATTTTCTTTGCTCGAGTAGAGACTAAAAGATGAACAAGAGTTAAAAGTTAATACAAACCACTGCAAATGACTCGTAGATACAGGTCGCTACTTTACTTTGATAGATTATCATGATTAGACTTCTGCTAATCATTTGGAAGACAACATGACCAATATTATATTGTAGATAGAAATAATGAAAACAGTAAAAATTCACACGTGGAGATATTAAAAAAATATATGTTATAGAGTTGTGTTATTATAAAATTAAGGCGGGTAGATATAATTTTGACATTGGCTTAAAATATTTATTTCACTTGCACGGGTATTTTTATTTGGTACAATTATTATTACTTATATAACCTTTTCACAACAACGTTATAATGAAAAACCAATGAAGTATAAATTGTGGTTTAAGAAATCAGACCCAATTACAGAACATTATGATAGATAATGAGTTTGAGAGAACATGAACGATATAGGTGCTATTTTGCTTCAATTGTTGAAATGTAAGTTAATATTTATTTATTCTTAAGAGATTTTGGCCTCAATAATCCTATTATAATTACAGTTTACTATTGTATTTATTAAAATTGCATAGTTTAAATATAAAATTGATATAACGTAAGATCCTAATCGTCTTCCATCGTGTCACCAAAAGGAAGCTTAGAAGACACGCCAATAAGAATGGTCTACTTTAACAACACCATCCTTGGATAAGCACATAAACTAAATCTAACCCTGAACGGTTGTTTTAAGGTTCATATTTACAATAACCTCCACTACTGTCGGCTACACCAACTTAAAGCAATTTTTCGTGTCAATATTGAACTTTTCAGCTCCTTGGAGCGATGTGTTCCGCTATAATAAAATTGTCTGTAACCACTTATTCACATTCACTCATAAATTTTCTTTTGAGTTACTTTACATTTCGCGTAGGATTATATAAATAACCAGCAAGCCTTTAACTAATAACAGATATCCCTTTATGAACAAGACTCTTTTGTATATGGTTTGGCAATATTTCGATTTGGTAACTGTTATAACAGATTAAGCCATCACTTGACATTCTTGATGGTGGTGTGTTAATTAATCAATTAAATTGGTCTTGGCACTTGCCTTAAACAGCTCACTACGCCGCGTCGTACTCGTTGAGATCCTCGTTGAGGTAATAAGACGAGGTGAGCGAGTGCAGCCTACGACTTGATTATATAATTATCCAACCCTGACTTTCGAAAATGTTCACATAAATAAATCCTCGATCTTTATTGGGTCAACATAATATCATGTCACGTATGGACCAACATACAAATATAAAATAAATGCTTTATTATCGCATAATAGAAATATTTATTTCTATTCAATAAAATTAACTGAATTTTACTAACTTAGTATTTTTACTTTCTTGTGGCTTTTGCACTGGTGTATGACCAATGTGATTTTGCCAAACTTAGCATTATTGTATGTTTGTATTTATTACTTATGTATTTAACAACTGAAAAAAAAAAGTAATGATCACCATATAATTTGTGTTTTTCGAAGATATTATAATTGTTTAATTAAAATTTATTGAGTAAAGAAATTTAAGGCTGCATGTCATTAAAAATATGATTATAATGTAGTTTTTCAAAACATAATACATAATTCTATAATAAATGATAAACATATGGAGATATGTTAAGAGCTGCTATTTATGTAGATGAAGCGATATTATACAACATCGCATTTTCCAGTACATGAATTGGATAAGACGCAAAATCCGTAAGAAAAACGTTTTCTGGATAGTTGCAGTATACTGTTGACTGAGTAATATTGACTTGAGGGTTTACCCAAAATGTAGGGAGTTTTTAATGTGGATAGGATGGCTTTTAGAGGTCAGGATTTCTACTGGTTACTAAAGGTAAACAGAAAATATTAAGACAAAAATGTAAAATTCCATATAGACGTCAATTTATAATACTGCTGATTATGTAGGTATGTGCGTCTTAATAATAATTAAAACAATGATTTCTGTCCAGTTTGCATAACTTTTATGCATAAATTAGAAATCATTGCTATCCTATATTTTTTAAATAAAATGTTTATTCCATATATCGTGGGGTGAAAGGCTATTTGGTTTAAGCGACATTTTTTGGTGATATAGTAATATATATATTTTCGGAAACAGCGTTTTTACCGATTCCAAAAATATATTAGGTCCTTACATATGAAATTGGCGTTTTGTATGGGAGGAACAAAAAGTCGAATATTTTTTAATATAATATATTTAATTAATCAAAGTATGAACCATTATTTTCTATGCACTTTTGCCATCTCATAGGTAGTTCATTGATCCCTTTACTAAAAAAACCAGTCGGACGGGAATCAATAAAATCTTTGAAGGCGATTTGGACTGCCCCATCGGAGTTGAATTTTTTCCCTTGCAAGAAGTTATCCAAATTTCGAAAAAAATGGTAATCTGTTGGAGCAAGGTCCGGGGAGTACGGAGGATGTCTTAGACTTTCCAATTGAAGCTCTTCTAATTTAGTAGCCGTCTGTTGCGCAGTGTGTGGTCTAGCGTTGTCGTGAAGCAGCAGTGGCGTGGAGCGATTGACCAGCCTAGGTTGTTTAGCCGCTAGCTTTTCCATCATGGTTTGCAATTGCTGACAATAGACATCAGCCGTAATAGTCTGGCCAGATTTGAGAAAACTGTAATGAACTATACCGGCACTAGTCCACCAAACGCTTACAAGTAACTTTTTTGGGGTTAATTTTCGCTTGGGGCAGGATTTGGCTGGCTGGCCAGGATCCAACCATTGCGCTGAGCGCTTCCGATTATCGTAAAGAACCCATTTTTCATCACAGGTAATGATTCGGTTTAAAATACCTTCATTATTGTGCCGGTTTAGTAATGTAACGCAGCAGTCGACGCGCGTTTGCAGGTTTGCTTCAGTCAATTCGTGAGGTACCCACCTTTCAAGCTTTTTAATCTTCCCAATTTGCTTCAAGTAAATTAAAACAGTTTTATCACTAACATCGCAGCCTGCAGCTAACTCGGACGTGGTTTGCGATGGATCCGCTTCCACAATAGCCTTCAACTCTTCATTATCAACTTGGGTCTCAGGCCGTCCACGGGGCTTGTTCTGCAGGTCGAAATTTCCAGAACGAAAACGTTGGAACCAAAAACGAACTGTGTTTTCTTTTGCAACACGACCGCCATACACATCATTCACCCTTCGAGTTGTTTCCGCAGCACTAGCGCCACGGCGGAACTCGTACTCGTAAATAATGCGATATTTTAAGTTTTCCATTTTGTAAAAAGAGTGACGCAAACAGAAAAAACAGAAGAAAAAAACAAATGAATGACGATCATCGAAGCACAAATACATGAGTCTATAGCTGTAGAAATTTGAATTTGGAATTCCTTACCAAAGAGGAGAAATTTGTGATTAAAGTGGCCAGTACGAAAAACGCCAATTTCATATGTAAGGACCTAATATATATTATTATATCACCAAAAAATGTCGCTTAAGCCAAATAGCCGTTCAGACCTCGATATGTTTAAATAGTGATTTCATAACTTAAAATTGACGTCGGTTCTTACAAAATATTTTTAGTGATTTGGGAATTTTCCTTTCTGGGACTGATAACACTGCCTTTAAATACGACTATACTATCGATCTTCAGCTGCGGCCAGACGAAGACGCGCCGATGAAAAACTACGCTTTTTATTCACAGAAACTTTGTACCAACTTGTTCGCTATTGTAAATCAGGGAATATTTTTGTATTGCTGGGTAAATAAATATACAACATATACTAGAATGCTAATGTTTTTAATATAATAATAATACATCAGCACAGGGGTGAGCAGAGATACATTAGTTCTATCCACTTTGCGCTTATATGTCGTGCTCAACTTGACCAATATCACAGCTGATCGCCGATCTCAGGGCACTTACACACGACATTTCTATTAGATACCATGCGAGTTTCCTCACTATGTTTTCCTTCACCGGTGAGCATGTAGTGCTTAAATCTGCACTTTATCTGGCAAAACTCAAACGTACAGATTTAAACCTACGACATTTCCCGCTGCCGCGCATGGGTATCTACGTCTTATCCTTCTATACCACCACAGCCACAATGCAAATGTTGCTAACATATAAAATACATTCGTTTTGTTAGGCCACATTATATACAAGAACACATATAAATCAAATTTAAAACGTTGCAGCGGTATTCAGCATTTTCTTTTTGACTCATCAACCGCACACCACAGGCCACAGGTGCCGTTAAGTATTTTAAATGAAATATAGGGACAAATAAATGATTAAAATATTAGTTTCATAATAATATTGTTTATAAACATTATAACTTGATATTTTTAAAACGTATAAGGTATTTTTGTTAGTAGGTATTTATATAAAAAGCTACACAACAATTTTAATAATTCGAGCTACTTTTCCATTGAAAGAGACTGTCCAACTGTCAAGTTCTCAAACGAATGTATCTTCAAAACTTGACTGTTTATGTTTATAGGAGACAAATATAACTTCTAGTGTGATGGGATAAGTTTTAGAAGCTGTACGTAACGGACCTGGTCTAATAAAACTGGACACTTTGATCTTCTGAGGGTGGAGTTTGTTTGACAAAGCATTTATGTTGTAATACATATTTGAGTATATATTTGATTTTACGTTGAACACAGATACGGGAAGTATAATAAATAGTTTATAATGTTTAAAGCTTATTATGTATTAATTACCTCATTAATCAGTGAGAGATTTGAAACTTTAGGAAGATTAATAAAAAAAATCTTATTATATACATACGTCTACCTTTATGTAATCAGAAAGAATAAAGGCACTTAAAAAAAGTAATTCCCTCGTATTAATAAATCGTCTGCCCTTCCTTGGCTGTCGTTACCATAGCTAGTGTCGAAAAGCCCGAGGCACCCTCGTCGGCGTTTTCGAAGTGCGTACCAAATACAAGTAAATGTCGTCAAGACTCCTTAGCGAGCGGAGGCGCCGGATGCTGCAGCATTAGCTACGTGATTTATATGTCTGACATCGACTGCACTGCGCTAATTGCACAAACAATATATGAGGTTAAGGTTAGCTATGTACGCCATGCATTATTGCTATTGTATATGTTCAATATTTTAATATTCATCCAAATAGGGTAACATTATAAAAATAGGCATGACATATGAAAAAATATGAAGACAACATCTCCGTCTTTAATTTTAAAACTATAACTTATTCAATTGTAACCTCATTTAAATCTCTTAATTAGGAGAAAACATGCGGTTTTTGGGAAATTTCTATAAAAGTTTTAGAGAATGTTGTATCCACTCTTCCTCCTGATTCAGCAGAAATTTGTAATTATTGCTTTAGTTCAGGTGTTTTTCCAAATTTAATGAAATTAAGTAAAATAACGCCTTTTAAATCTGGTTATAGGAAAGACCACACTGGGCCACCATATCGGCTTATTTCAATATTACCAGCACTCAGCAAAGTCTTTGAAAAAATAATATTAAATCAACTGGTAAAATATTTTTATGTTAATAATTTTTTACATAAAAGTCATTATGGTTTTACTAAAGGACGATACTAGAACTACATTTAGGATAGGATAAGCTTAGGTACAATTATGATGCTCGGGAGGAAGGGCGGAATGCAATCGCTATCTTTTGCCACCGACGCGACCCAAAGCTTTCGATTGCGTTACACTATTACGTAAGTTTTATCATTACGGGATTAGAAATTCTGCTCTTAATATATTTCAACTGTATTTAAGCGAAAAAGCTCAGTGCATCAGTATCGGTAGCGCAAATTCTTCCGGCTCACCTGTTATAACGAGCTTACCCCAAGGCTCTATTTGAGGCCCATTCTTATTTTTAGGTTTTACATTCTTACATTAATGGTCTACTATTCTCCGTTAACAATATATAGGACATCATTCTATTTGTTGGTCCCACATCACTTATATTTAAAGTTAATAAAAATGCAAGCAATTAGGAAAATATAAATGGGGCAATGGAGGAAATATATAACTTTTTTCAGTAAATAATTTATTGTTATATTTTAAGAAAACCAAATGTATTAAATTTATAACACCTAACGTAGGACGACACAGTACAAACATACTACATAATAGAGAAAACGTTGTTAAAGTCCATAGTGTTTCTGGGAGTACCATTGGGTTCAAAATTACGGTGTGCACACATTAGATTACATCTTCTTGCGGGAATACTTAAGTCGACTGCTTATGCAGTCAGTAAAATCAGACGACTCACAGATATTGAAATAGCTCGATTAGTTTATTGTTAAGAAAAGAACTGGTAGACTCAATCAGTTATTTATTTTCACAGCATTATGTCTTAATGTATTTTATTGTGGGGTAATACTGGTGATTTTTAAATTATTATCATTTTGTAAAAGAGGTTTCTTCATTCTATTTATAATGTAAAGACTAGAGTTTCTCTTAGAAAATGTTTTAATAAATTCGGTATTTTAACATTTCTATTGCAATACATTTGCTCCAGTATTATATTAAATCATTTTTAAATTAGTTGCAAGGAGCCGTTTCCGCAATCCCTAGTTACATTAGAAGGGTCGCAATAGAAAGAGATGTCTTTTTAAAAATCAATATAATCACGGTCGCTTACCTAACCACCCCAACAAATTGTGGTAACCCCATCACAGGCGTTCTGCACTCACGAAAGCTTCGACCCGCTAAACACTTTAAAAAGCTGTAGATAAAATTTGATCTCACACTGGGGGTTGTGTAGGTATCTCCAGTTAATTATCTACATTGCGAAGGGACCGGTTTGGTGGGGAGATTCGCTAAATCTCGATATCTCCCCTTTATTTTCTAGGTAGTCGACATTCCTCAGGGCAATAATAGCAATAAGTCTTGTAATGAATTTTAATTAAAACCATCAGATGTAATCTACAATCAATTAATATTTATCCACATATTTTATATTATAAGAGTATGAAATATCTAAATTAAATTTGGAGTATAATTACAATGTATTAATGGCAGTACAAATCGCGTAATTAGTGTCAACTATAGTATCAAAATCAATAGTATTAATCAGTAGTAGTATTAACTTATTTCTGCTCATTATACTGTATATATATACTGTCCATTTTAATCTAATACGATCTTTAAAACATTATCAGGTTATACTTTATTATTTATCACGTTAACGATTTATTTGAACAATAAATGCCGCGCCGGCAATGTTTGCAGTAATCAATCAACTTAAACTTCCTACTCGTTTATTCCTATCGTTGCGACATCGTAATTTTCGACAACAAACGTACAAATTGAATTAATCACACTTGCTGTGACGACCAGGTGCTAATGGAAAGTCACGTTACGATCTCTAAAGCGATCGTCGTAAAATTGAATATGATGTTATCGCATTCACCGGCTTTAGTCTTCGTAGTAAAAGCTGTCTTTTATATTTTAACGTTCGATAAAATATATCAAGAGACTCTTCCGTCGCGTCGGGTTAAGTTCTGGTCTGCGAAGTTATGTTTATAAGGAAAAGACTACGCGTCACTACTTCCCCTTTTAATAAAATTTGTAAGAGTCACTAGCATGTTTTTTACCATCAGTAAATTATTGATACAATTTACCTTTAAAAATTAAATTTCAGGTAATTATGGTAAATAACTGTAAACATTTCAATCGATTATTATCACTAATTCTGGCATCCTACTTCTGATGTTGGGGGTTTTTTCATGAATGATAATGTTCAAGTTGCTAGCATTTAATTAGAAATAAAACATGCGCCATATTATAAAAAAAATCTTTCATAGAAAATTTAAATATTATATAAATTAAATTTACAGCTAAAGAAATATTTATAAAACAAGCAAGTGACAGTGTAACAAGTTTTGTTCAGAAAATTTTCGTTAGTTATTTATTGAATCGTTTTAACACATTGAGGGTAGATGTGGCGGACTTAATACTAGATGACATTCTCTGCCAGTCCGCTACGGCTATACTAGGGAGAAGTAAGCATTCGGTTATATAATGTGTCGTATCGGTCTTTTTTGTAGTAATTTTAATTTAAGCATAAAAAGTCGTTTCAAAAGTTGACTACTAATTAATAAGTGGGCATGTTGACCCAGATGTAATTAAAATGCTAAAAAACAACCCAAGTCGTCGCTGGAATTCATAATCCTTTAGCAAAAACATCAATTTATTATTTACATTAACACACATTTTATGACAATGTAAATATTACCAGCGTATAATAAAAAAACCTAGTCGGTTAGGGTGAGCGGATCTAGCAGTCATTGTTGCATGTTTTCTATACGAAATAAACAATGCTTACAGATCTCACAATATCGTCAAGTCTGAAGGTATGTGTGAGAGTCTCCACTTGAGTGCCTGCTCGTTAGTCAGAGAGCTTAAATTACGTCGCATCTTTATGGGGGCTCTTACATGCGTAACTTACTTAAAATGCAACAGACACAACAAAAATGTTTCGTTTAAATTTGAATTAAAACTTCCTTCCTTGCCAATGTAATTTCTAGTCACTCTTTTTATATAGCTTTTTTAAATTTAGAAATATAATATTTTAGATTTGTTCTTTTATTTATTTTGGTAAATGATAATGTTTCTCCAGCGAATAATATGAGCAGTTAAATAAAAGGCTTGCATCAGATTAATGTAGCGAAAGTCCATCAGACGCTGTAACAACACTATGGGGGACTATTTTGTGTCTACTCAGTTGTATTAGATCCAGTATGCATTGTTTACTGTTCTATCCCATAAACATCTAATTGGGTTCAATGTATACAAAAGTAAGGGACGGAAAAGGTCTGCAGTTTTCCCGAAGCTACTCTTAGGTCAATATTCGAAATATTTCCTCGAATACTTTCCCTGGCATCTGTGGTCCGCTCTCCATCTCCGTCTGAGAGGGGTGCGTGCGGCGGGGGTTGGAAACGTTCACTTTCACTCACCCGCGCCTGCAGCGTCTACCTTCCAGCTATAACTTTCCCATCCGATAACATGGAGCCGTTACTTTTATAACTTTTAATTTGAATATATTAAGATATAACATTTTTTATTTATTAGTTCTAAACTACAAGGATAATAAATCAAAATTTAAAGACTGCGAAGCCATATGTCAGGCTTATGAGCAGCCAGTGAGTTCGGAGCAAACAATTTTGCAAACATAGACTATTTATTTAATAAAATTGTTACGATTAACTTAAAGCAATGATATAGCGTTGTTACAATATATAATCATGACGATCTAGTTTAGAATAATGTTGTTTTATTTTAGTGAAATATTATATTTGTTTATTCTTGTAGTATTTGTTAGATAGGTTATATTTGTTTAGTTTATTGTCTATATTGAGTGGATTTATTTAAAAAAAAAACTTAGAGCAAGACTTGGTTTTGTTCAAAATTTAAATAAAGAAGACTCCAGAATGAGAATTAAACTCTAGATACAATATAACAAAATGTATATTTTATACGATAGTCAAATGAATGAAGTAATTATAAGACAAGTTTAACAATAGAATTAAGAATGAAAAATTTTATAAACTGTTACTGTAATGCATGTAAGCGTGAATAATTTTACCTTTAATAATGGTATTTATTACGGACCTGGCGATAGCAGTAAATACCTTTATTTACAGAAACATTTCACGTTAAATGTATATTGGCTTTAGAGCAGACTTAGGCATTTAAATCGCATAATAACAGCTGGTCAGCGAAAAGCCAACATCGTGCCATTATGTAAATTGACAGGTGCGGAGGTCGGGAGCCTAGACTATGCACAAGTTTAGCACATTTTATTTTGTGTCTGTATTTTAAAACTATAATACTAACATACTACACATGTTGATTAAATGCAATAACATTACAATAATAAGCGAATAGCGATACTAACACAACGTTTATTTCTGTGTTTATATAATAGGTACGACTTACATAAATAAAAATTAACGAACATAATTTTAAATTTATAAAGAAATCATATCTTTTATATTGAACATACAAATAAACGTTTTGTTCGTAATATTGCTATTCGTTAATTATTATGTTACTGCATTTAATCAATACGTGCGATGGTTAGTATGATATTAGTATATACTATACTTTATAGTATATACTATCTTTTTATAAACCCGTTGCCCGCATTTGCATGTTTTAAAATGATACCATAGGTAAACATCCGCCAGTAGACTAATTCAATAATAAAAATGGATTCACATTAGAAGAATTATTATTAAAATAGTCAAGAAATTCCTCAAATAACGGACGTTCATTTGAATTTTAATTTGATGTATTCGAATTGCGGTTAACTCGCATTTATGTATAAGATTTTGCCTTTGTTGTAATATGTAAAAACAATAGAGGATAGCAAGCCAGTTTTAAAAAAAAATGTATGTAATTTGTTGTGCTTTGCAACTGTCGTATCTTAGGGGTTTCCAAATTAAGTAAATAAATAAATAAGCAGTGGAATACGACGGGTTAAATACGTAAGTACCTACTCATAACGATTATGATTTCTGAAGATTAAAGCAATGCATGAACTATGTTAATATTGTGTAGGAATAAAAAAAGTTAAATTAAACAACACTTAAGTTGTACTTGTTCAGATTCATTATATAATAATTATAGGTTTCTTTGTAGCGGTTTTTTGGTGATAGGATGAATGCCCGAACTGGGTCATGACCAGTACACAAGTGTAAAAACCGTCATAGTGACTCACTGTGGCCTGTTATTTCGGGATCAGCTTATGTATATCCAGTAACTCATATAGCTAGAGACCTTCAGTCGTGGTATATGTGGGTCGAAATGACGACGGAGACTGTCAAATGATGTTCATCATATGATCGCCGCTTTCGTTCTTGGACTATTCTGTACTTACCATCAGGTAGTCACTTTATCGAGCCAGTGTAAAAAATAGCATAATGTGTAAAAGGATTTAAAAAACTTTGTAAACAAATTAAATGCGTAAATTTTAGCTTTATATGTAGCCATAAATACCGACTACCCTATAGTCACATTGTTATGTTCTACCATACTATCTGGATATATTACAACTTATACTTTACCTGATTAAAGGAAGTGGCCGCTAAATCATAGCACACCCTAAAATACGTCCAGGGCGTGATTTGAATATATCATAGCTCCATAACATAATACATTAACTTAACTGCCCAGTTAGAGTTTAGTGGGAAATTGGTGTGCTCGTCATGACTACGCAGATTATTTAAACTTGTGTTCATATCGGTCAGACATTAAGTGAATTGTGTAAGTGGGTTATTTGTTATTAAAAATAATATATCGTTACGCTTTATCCCCTGCGGGACAAACAGAGATACATTAGTGGCTGTATTCATTTTGCGCTTATGTCGTGCCCTACGTGACCAGTAGCATCGGCAATCTCGAGGCACTTATAAATGGCATTTCAATTAAATGCTAGCGAAAAAATCCAGAGATACGTGTTCGAACCTACGACCATTAGATTTTGTAAGCAAGGATAACTGCACCTCATCCACTAGCCCGCCACAGCCACTTTTTATTTTACGTAAGCACACTAAGTAAATAATATATTCTGAATGAATGGAAACAGTAAAACATGATTGATGTTCGATTGCTATTTGCAGTTAGTGATAAAGAAAAAATAACCTCCCGCCCGCCTTCGTAAATCACTTGTGATGTGTATAAAAATAAACGTAATATAGTTTGAAATAGACATTGATTACTATAAAATAGGAATGGAATTTGTACATAATACACAAATAGTTTTATAAAACAATTATAATATAATATGGCCGCTTTAAAGTATAAATTATCTTTTATGATTAAGATATAATTATGAACGATTACACAATTGTAGGAAGCATTATAACACATTATTTAATGTTCATTAAAGTTCGTAACTTCCGTAACAGTGAAGTAATAATATCGCATAAATTAAGCCGAATATCTCCGTAAAATAAATTACCATTGATTTTAGTCTTACGAAAATAATTTTCATTACGGACACTTATTAAGAAAGTTTTTAGGAATAATTACAATTATATATATACGTTATTAATTATTTTTCAATTTATAATAAAAATTTAAGATAACAATCGAGTATAAACTCATGTGAATTTAATGTAATTTTAAAAGAGTATAAAGCTTTGAATATGCTAATAAAACCATGAAATTATACGCTTCACATTGCTCGTTGCACCGGATTACACAAGAGCTATATTTGATTATGTTTAAAGCAAACATATAGAGCTGCGACAGTAGCAAATGTTAATAGGGAGTAAACACTAAAAATAATTATGCAGCAGACGCGGTGACTTAGTGCACCCAACTCAAGGTAAATAGAATTATACTAAACGGTACGAGCGCCCGAGGCGAGATTCTAACATGGGGTGCTTGATATTATAAGAGGACACGCAATCATGTTACTGACACATTATATATAACTATTGAAACAATGATTATATGTTCCATATTAATGATTTGATACGAATTAGTTGCACATACGTGAATAACAAGAACATATTGTAAAACTACAATTTTACCACTATATTTCTGTATTAAATACTATTCTAATACGACGAAATCTTTGGATTCGTTATATTGGGGTCTGATTATTATCAAAACTTTTGTTTAAGGACTCAACATTAATAACTCTGGGTGGTGTTAAACAAACACTTGTGCTGTCGACAGCTGACTGAGTCAGATAGTATTATGATCATAGTAGATATTCAAGTAAAGAAAGTGTTGTAATTAATATTATTGGAATATATTTTTTAGCATCAGTTTGTGTACGTTCACTTACCTTTGGACGCAATATTTTGAGGTTGATTGTTAATAGCACCTCGTTTAAAATAGTTGTTGTTTTTAACTGCATTATAATATATTTAGTATCAAATCTAGTATAATCAATTTAAAGACCCATAATTAAAAAAGTAATAATAATGACTTCATAATAATATTCAACAAGATACATACGCAGGACGAGAGAATAAAACAAGCATAGGATTTCGGAGAGTCCTCGTGAACTGAGGGCTATCATATGGAGCCGGTGGCTTTGATGGACTGCGGTAATGGGCATGGCGGACCACAATCGCGGAAACTTTTACGGGACACTAACCCACTTCTAAACAATGAATAAAACTTGTCCACAATAATATATTTCTTAAAGAATCCTTTTGTTCAGCAAATATGTCGCATATTTAGTTACCATACCTAGTGTTTAATAGAGATGTGTATAGCATGTGTTAATTAATGGATGTTAGGTAAAATTACGTTAATTTTTAACTCTTAGCATCAAATTTAATTCTAGATAAATTCTGTATAATATTTCATCATAAGTTAATGTCTTTTATTGAAAAATCTGGATTAAAAGCATGTCTCATCTATAATCATTTTAATAATTAAAAATTAAATAATTTAATAATAATTGTTATCCATTAGATTATATTATTAGATTAGATTATAATTTAGATTTAGACCATTAAAAACTGTAATGTAATAAAGTAGAAGCGTATCTCATCATTATAAGAAAATGTACAATAATATAATAATGATATCAGTTATCGACTTAATGCCCATGTTATTGTTCTGCTTTAAAGCATACTGCATGTGCCGAATGCCTACTGTGCCTATAAAGTAACTAGAAAAAAGAAAATATTTTCTGCGTAAGGAAAATAATTTTCGAAAATAAAATCAAATAATACTCTCCCCTAGGAGTCTAGTACATGCGCGGTGCTGCCAATATAAACGCCTTGCGAGTTTTGTTTTATACTAAAATATTTTTTATGTTTATTGTCCTCTGCTTATAGAAGTTCAGTTTCCGGGAACCAACTTTATATATCTACTTGTGTTTTCGTTGTTTATTTTTTTATAACAGGATGTAATGGGAAAATATTTGTTAACAGTACACAATTAATCATGTTAGTATTAATTCCAATGATACTGTAATTAAATCGTATGATATTGTAAAAGGTCTCACAAACTTATAATTATATTATTTCTGGACACTTCACATACCGATTTAGCTGAAGCAACGTTTCAACCTATAAATATTAGGTGTAGTAAAAAGAAATCCATTATTCTTGCAATACATGGCTTTAGTAATCGATATCTCGCGTTGTACAAGGTGTCTCAAAAGAAAGTTCACATTTAAATCTTTTTTTAAAAGAAAAGTCTTAGCTTTATTGAAAAAATGTTTATTTTATATTGAAGTACACTGTTTGGGAATTTATTTTTTAAAAATAACATCGTCCAAATGTAAACCGTTGCGCTCTCTGCATTCATTTAGTCGGGCACTAAAATTGCCTATGACAGCTCGGCAGGTAGTCTCCGTGATGGCTGCCATTTCATGACGGATATTTTCTTTTAATTGTGCCAGGGAAGTCGGTTTATTAGCGTAAACTTTTGATTTGACATAACCCCACAGGAAAAAATCCATAGGCGTTAAATCGGGACTCCGTGGAGGCCAATTTATGTCATCTCGCCTGGAGATTAATTTGTTCGGAAAAATTTCTCGAACTCGAGGCAGAGATCTGTTGGACGTATGTGAAGTTGCTCCATCCTGCTGGAACCATGTTCTTTGGTTGTAACCAGGAAAGTTTTGCAGTTGGGGTACGAAAAACTCGTCTAACATCTCCACATAACGCTCTGAATTCACTGTGAGTGTGCGTCCCCTTCCATCTTCAAAAAAGTAAGGGCCGATAATTCCTCGCGCCGACATCGCTGCCCATACGGTGACTTTGGGTGAATGTAGCGGTTTCTGATGTTTTTGTTTTGGGTTGGTTGCACTCCAGTAACGACAATTTTGCTTGTTTACATGCCCATTCAGGTGAAAATGGGCTTCATCGGAAAACAAGATGTTGGTGAACGTTGGAAAGCGCTCAATCATCTGATTTACAAAGGCAAGCCTCTGACCAGCATCTTGAGGCTTCAGTTCTTGCACTAACTGAATTTTGTACGGGTGCAGCTTTAAATCTTTGTGTAAAATGCGGTATAATGAAGATCTGTGCACATTTAAAGCAACAGCACGCTTCCGAATCGAGAGGCTTGGATCATCTCGAATAGACTGAGTAACACTGTCCACGTTTTCGGCTGTTCTTGATGTTCTTGGCCGCCCAGATTTTGGTTTCTCCAGAGTTGACCCAGTCTCTTTAAACTTCTCAACCCATTCTGCAATGAGTCGAGTGCTAGGTGCATCATTTAAGTGACGAATATGTCGAATACTGCAGAATTTTCTACGCGCTACAGTCGCCGAATTACCGTTTTTGTAAAACTCACGTACGCACAACGCACGGTCCGCACCAGAGAAACGCACTATAGCGACTAAATTCCCAAGAGCCAGACTACCGACTGACATACCCCCCGCGCCTTTCAGAATAGTTGCTTTCGCGTAATAAGATAAGCAAATGTGAACTTACTTTTGAGACACCTTGTATAAGTGCGATCGATTTACGCTAAATGGCGTTAGAAACTTATGATTTCGTACTAAAATAAAATTTTCAGACATTTCTGTGATTGCTTGATTCGATATTGTTTTGGCGTGCCAAAGATGGACACCAACAAAAAGAAAATACGCCATATTTTACAGTTTTTCTTCGATAAAGGCGAAAACGCATGCCAGGCGGCTGAAAATGTAAATAATGTTTATAGTCCCGATGCTGTATCAGCTAATCATGAGCAATTTTGGTTTCGTCGATTCCATTCCGGAAATTTCGATGTTAAAGATGCACCACGTTATGGAAGACCAATTGTCAAACATGTCGATAAAATAATGGAAAGCGTCAAGTCCGACCGTCATGCAAGCACTATTTCGATAGGTCAGGAGCTGAACATTGCACAAAAAATCATTTGGAATCTCTTGAATAAGGCTGGATATAAAAAGAAGCTATATGGATGCCACACTAATTATCGCAAAAAAACTTCACGGACCGAATTTCCATCTATGAATTGCTGCTAAATCGCAACAAAATCGACCCATTTCTTAAGCGACTTGATGACTGGAAATGTTACAACAACGTCAAGCGCAAAAAGGTCGTGGTTGAACCACGGTAAGCCGGCGCAAACAGTGGCCAAGCCAGGATTGACGATCAGGAAGGTGTTGCTGTGTGTTTGGTGGAATTGGCAGAGAATAATACATTATGAGCTACTTTGCTATGGCCAAACTCCTAATTCAGACCTGTACTGTCAACAATTGGACCGTTTGAAGAAAGCAATCGCCCAGAAGCAGCCAACTTTGGCCAATAGGAAAGGAATTATGTTTCATCAGAACAACGCCAGACAACACACTTCTATACTGACTTGCCAGAAGCTCCGCGAGTTTGGTTGAGGGATTCTTATGCATCCACCTTATAGTCCGGACCTGGCTCCAAGTGATTACCACCTGTTCTTGTCAATGACGAATGATTTTGGTGGTGAAAAATTCGTCCCAAGAGAAGCTTGCGAAAATCTCCTGTCCCAGTTTTTTGCCAATAAGAAACAGGATTTCTATGAGAGAGGCATAATGAAATTACTTTCTAAATGATTATAAGTTATTGAACAAAACGGTACATATTTGACTTAAATCGGATTATTTTAACTATACTAGATAAAGCTTTCAATTTCATGGAAAAATAATGAATTTCTTTTTACTACACCTTATATTAGGTCCTTACATATGAAATTGGCGGTTTTCGTACTGGCCACTTTAATCATAAATTTCTCCTCTTTGGTAAGGAATTCCAAATTCAAATTTGTACAGCTATAGACTCATGTATTTGTGCTTCGATGATCGTCATTCATTTGTTTTTTTCTTCTGTTTTTTTTCTGTTTGCGTCACTCATTTTACAAAATGGAAAACTTAAAATATCGCATTATTTACGAGTACGAGTTCCGCCGTGGCACTAGTGCTGCGGAAACAACTCGAAGGGTGAATGATGTGTATGGCGGTCGTGTTGCAAAAGAAAACACAGTTCGTTTTTGGTTCCAACGTTTTCTGGAAATTTCGACCTGCAGAACAAGCCCCGTGGACGTCCTGAGACTCAAGTTGATAATGAAGAGTTGAAGGCTATTGTGGAAGCGGATCCATCGCAAACCACGTCCGAGTTAGCTGCAGGCTGCGATGTTAGTGATAAAACTGTTTTAATTCACTTGAAGCAAATTGGGAAGATTAAAAAGCTTGAAAGGTGGGTACCTCACGAATTGACTGAAGCAAACCGGCAAACCCGCGTCGACTGCTGCGTTACATTACTAAACCGGCACAATAATGAAGGTATTTTAAACCGAATCATTACCTGTGATGAAAAATGGGTTCTTTACGATAATCGGAAGCGCTCAGCGCAATGGTTGGATCCTGGCCAGCCAACCAAATCCTGCCCCAAGCGAAAATTAACCCCAAAAAAGTTACTTGTAAGCGTTTGGTAGACTAGTGCCGGTATTGTTCATTACAGTTTTCTCAAATCTGGCCAGACTATTACGGCTGATGTCTATTGTCAGCAATTGCAAACCATGATGGAAAAGCTAGCGGCTAAACAACCTAGGCTGGTCAATCGATCCACGCCACTGCTGCTTTACGACAACGCTAGACCACACACTGCGCAACAGACGGCTACTAAATTAGAAGAGCTTCAATTGGAAAGTCTAAGACATCCTCCGTACTCCCCGGACCTTGCTCCAACAGATTACCATTTTTTTCGAAATTTGGATAACTTCTTGCAAGGGAAAAAATTCAACTCCGATGGGGCAGTCCAAATCGCCTTCAAAGATTTTATTGATTCCCGTCCGACTGGTTTTTTTAGTAAAGGGATCAACGAACTACCTATGAGATGGCAAAAGTGCATAGAAAATAATGGTTCATACTTTGATTAATTAAATATATTATATTAAAAAATATTCGACTTTTTGTTCCTCCCATACAAAACGCCAATTTCATATGTAAGGACCTAATAATAACAATATATGGTAGTTCTATATACCTTTCGTGATGAGCAGGGGAAATTAGTAGCTGTATCCATTTTGCGCTTATACGTCATGCCCAACGTGACCAGTAGGGTAGGTGATTTCTGTTCTCAGGGCACTTAACATGCCATTTCTATTAAATTCATTGGGGTTTCTTAACGATTGTTTCCTACAACAGTAAGAATGTGGTGCCTAAATCCATACTTAATTTAGAAAAACCCGGTGGTACGTGCCAGGATACTAAACAACGACCATTCGCGTTGCCGCACATGGATATCGGTCCTTTATCCACTAGTCACCACAGCCACAACCTATAAGTGTATACTGAAAACATACTTCAATGACTCAGCAGCAAACAAATCTATTCAACACAAAAATACCCTCCTGCATAAGAGAAGCAGGCTCGCTTGGCATATACAGAACTCAGTTACTAGAATATATTACAGGTAAATACTAACAACTATAGATCTGTTTATGCCAAGTGAGCTCTTACAACTTTACTGTTCCAGACAGTTTTTAAACAAAATGTTCTCATGTAAGTGATTTATATCTTTATGAGAATAAACTGTTTGGTCTGAATATGACTCCGGGATACGGACTTAGAACCTTCAGCTTTATAGGTAAGATCAGTACCCACCTTTCTATTTAGGCGTATATTTGAAAAAGTACCTTATTTTAGGTCACATTACCGCCTATTTTAAAGCATTGAATGTACTGCGTAGTATCATACCTATTTAATATTTATTTTAGCGTATAGCAACTTTCGAAACATAACAGTTTTAGAAAATATTTACTGTATCTCTTTAATCTTTACCATGTATTGTAAAGTTCATTACAATGGTAACTAAGATTCGTAATAATTTAAAGTTGGTCTAGTCGAGTGACTGCATTTTGAAGTGAGAAAATGCGGCGGCGGGCGAGGTATCAGGCCCGGGCAAGGGCACCAGACATCGGTGATGCAACCCGTAAAAAGAGATAACTAATTACACTGAGTTCAATTTAGAGCTATTATTTAACCAAATGAACCTGAAAAGATGCTCCCGAGACTAAAATAGACTATACCTTTCTTAAAAAATACGTAATAATTTTAATGGAACATTTCTCTATAATAAGATCGGGAAATGTTAATATTTCATTTGGTTAAGATACTCGTATAGCAACATCAAGAATATCGTAAGGGTAAAATCCCTAATGTATAGTAACCACACGGAAGGAATGTAGCGAGAATTCACCAGAGACAAGTCTGCAAATGGGAAGATAAAATAAATATGAGACATTTACGTCACTAATAGCAATATTATATTTAATTATCACTGTTATTAAAATGCGTTGGCTATTAATATTATTTGAATGTGGCCACCTTTTACTTTGGACACAATACAAGAATTACATTAGAAACCATTTTTTTTTTTTTTATTATTAAAGCGGTATAGCTGTTTAGCAAAAAATATCAAGTGTCAATAATATTTGTAAAGCAAAAACATAATAGTAACAATAATGAAACCCTTTCCCTAAGTTTGGTGATATATCACTTAGAAACAACCCTAGTTTGCTGTAGTGTTAAATAACTCAAACAAAATTTAAATATAAGTTTCTAAAGTTAAAGAAAACAAATTTATCATGAGCTGTTTGTAGCACTTGAATAATAACAGAGACTTTATAAGATGACAAAAAGAGCCTGTCCGGTATTAAAAATATTAAAATAAGTAATTGCTCTATCAGGACGGCACCTGACGCTCGCTCAGCCGTATCGCGGCGCCCGCGCCCGCCCTTGCCTCTCTAAGCCCTTAGTACTTTGCGATAAGGGCAATCTCGTCTCCTCTCCACTCTACCTATATTCGTGGTGTTCTATTTATAGGGAAGGCAAAGTATAACTTGGCAGAGACGCGTGTTGTCTCTGAATTAGATAAACAATCTCATAGATTATGTATATGTAGATTAAACTGTGAGCGTAAATAACAAATGGGTGTAGCTTAGTTTATTTACCAACATGTAACGTGTGTGAAGACAAGTGGTGAACCATACTTTATGTCACAACAATGGTAGATAAACACATATTATGTATCAGATGTGTATTATTACGCAGTAATTACATAAGTGCTTTATCGTGTTGGTCGGAGAAAGTCTTGATAATGTTAGAGGGTAATTTGTTAGATAATATCTATATAGTGTCTTTTAGTTTAGGGTTGCCTTTTATGAAATTTAGAACTTTTTTTTTTATATGCGAAGCAATTAGGTTTTAGAAACATATTTTCTTAAGATGGTAGAAATATAAACAGAGGTATGTAGAATATGTAGCAAAGTACTCACTCAGGTCCATTTCTTCCGGCCCTGTGCAGCATGCCCGCGCGTGCCATCTCACGCCCACTCCCTGCAAAAAAACACGCCATCCATTAAGGCAGAAACGTTCACGAACCTTTTCCGCTTCTTGACATTTACTAAATACTCTTACACAGTTTCTATTCATTGTTAGTACGATGTTACACCAATTTACAGTGAACTTTTTTCAGCTTAATTTTTCTCGCTTTGGGTACCAAATTCGTTTATATTTCAATCCGCCTGACGACAACTTCGTTTCATCTAATTTTGCCAATAAATGTCGGTTTTATTATTATTTTAAACAGATTTCTATATGACCACAATGTCCTAACTTTATTAAACTAATAACATTTCAAAAAAGATGTATTGTAATTTATTTTGTATCGTAAAGTTAATTTTGTCAGTATTGAAAATTAGTCGTTTATGGCAAACGGAGACCTCGCAGTATTATCAATTAAATTATAATCACACAAAATAACTTTCTTTCGTGTCTGGAGTATATCACTAAATATTGCTTACTGAGAAAAAACATCCATATGTATTGCTCGTAACTTTTTTCCTATATACTTTATAGTATTCGTTGTTAAATTACAGGATATTACCTAAAATTCAACATACCTATCAATTGAATACAACTATTTATAGTTGTTATGATAAACCTACGGACAAAATAGGTATAAAAACGAACACTTCATCGGCTATTCAAATTGTGAATCACAGACGTAGGAAATTTAAACTCAGTTCAATAGTTCTTTGTAACGATATTACACTTTTTCATTACATTAAATATTATGATCGGCTCTGCTTTAAAGGTATGTATAATATATCCTAGTTTCAAATCATCGTCTTATTTGGTGTAAAAGTTATTCGTCTATGACAGACGAACAAAGTGCCGAAGACCCAAACTTCACTCAGAAGACTCGCTTCTCTCAGTCAATCAATTGTAATTCTGATTTCCTAGCAATTACTATAAAAATGTAGTTATAAAGTTGATGGTTATTCGGGGATCCGATTCAACATTGTATAAATGAAAATTTCTTTAAAATATATTATATGTCCAAATATCAGTTCATTTAAAAAACCCTATGAAATTTGTTTGGAAATTTTCATGTAAAGCGCGAATAAGCACGACGCCGCGTCGACACGATACAACGGTTTATTCAATGTGTTAATATTTGTGTGTATGTGTGAATTTCATATTGAAGCAGAGTCCATCAAAAGCTTAATATAATATAATATAATACTCGTACATGTCATTATTTCGATAAAAATGATGTTTTAATATTTTGATAGCATTAGTGAATGCCGCTTAGAATATATTACATTTTTTTAGCCCATACAACGAATTTTTTACTGAGATGTCAAATTCACGTTTGATAAACCGGTCATCTTATATTTTAGTCAGCAATCTATTTAGAAAAGAACTTGATAAGTAAATAGCTAGTCGGGAATATTTCAGTGTCAAATTGTGCTGTAGCTAAATTGCGACATCAGCTACGATAGGTAGACAATGAGCTACGTTGATAATTTATGAGACTCGCCTTTTAAGTGATTCGTTTCGCTTATAAATGCGGAGAAGCGTAAAATAGTCAGATGATTTCTCAAATAACTCCGCTTTCAATTAATCTATGTTGCATGTAGCTTTTGTTGAAGACGCCGAAATTTTTAGGATACTAAGGATTTTATATAAATTAGAAAAATAATATCATCTAAGAATTTAGAATGTGTCTCCTTAGCATAGTGAATAAAATATGTATAACAAATATAAAAGAGCGAATCTTTAATTCCGTTTTTGTTAATTTCTCTGTGCCCACTGCAAAAACTTTACGGGCACTTTATCTTGTTTTATTACTTGATAACACAGTATGCCTATTCCATATTAATTCATTTCTTATTACGTTATGGGATACTTTGATTATCTGAGTGAATAATATCAATGAAAAGGTTAAAAACCGCATACACGAAAATACGAGTATAAACCCATCATCGATCATGTATACGATATAAATAGCCAATTTTAATATTATACCAATCAGATTCATACTCGTGTCTCTGTCGAAACATGTAAATGTTTTATGTCTTTTACACTATAATTTTCCGTTAATACAATTTATAACGTAATTCTGTAATATATCTTTTTATTTAATATATGGTAGACAAACCGTTTATGACGACGTTGTTTAGAACAACATACCGGTTATATTGACCCACAACAAAGGTCCCGCCTAAAAAAATGTCACTTAGTATCCGGAAAACATCACCAGTTGTCACGACTCTCGGTTTATAAGACTAAATATGAGTAGTCCCATCGATGTTATTGTAACAGATTTTGACTGTATACATACATACATTTTTATTATCATTAGTGAAATCACCGAGTATCTTAGAAAACAGTAATACTCGTCGAAAACCATATTTATAACAAATACATATTATGAATACATTAACTTTTTGTTGAATAGAAAGTTTGTTACGGTATAGATATCTTGTTAAAATCTCATTTCATTCATAAGTATGGCGTGTCTTAATACTCTTAATGCCATGTAACAATAATATTATGTACTTTTAAGTGGATTACAAGCTGTACTAGTTCAAGCTTTCACTTTAACATGTATGGTGTATACTGCAACTATAGTAAAAACACGCGAAACTATCATTAACGAAATTTTCTGTAATATTCAGCACACTAAACATACAAGTAGTATTTTAAAATAGTTACAGTAAGTATATTTAATAGTATAATGTTAAATAAAATGTAGCCAGCGTAACTTTTTTTATTACTGATAGAAAGTACAATGCTAAGGCTGAGCTTTATAGACTTAACTTTAAATTTGTGTAGACTTTACCAAAACAGTACATTAACACAACTAAAACATTATATTACTTAATGAATGTCAAAGGATTTTATTAGGCACCGATTTTGTCAACATGGACTTGGCTTTGCGAATAATATGGTTATACTCAAGTTCCTATATATTTAAATATATTCAGTTCTTTGTCAAAACGAACTTATTTTTTGAGAACTTTGCTAAGCAAATTCGAAATAGCGTCTATAAACGTCAGTCTAAGTACGGCAGCAACTATCAAGGGACGGGAGTTTATTGACAATTGACGTCGCTATATTGGCCCACACATTCCATGGCCGAAGATTTCTAGGTGTACCAACAACAGGACGTAAACAAGCAGATATCTATGAAACAATATCATAATATGGTACCATTTAAATAGATCTGAAGTACCGAGTTCATATGTCAAAAGATTAGCAATCTGTACTTAAAAGTAATAACAGAAGTAAAATAGATCTGTATCCCGAAACCTTTGAATATTATAGCTAACAATATTCAACCTTAGAGCTAACATGATTGCTTCTAAATACATGATAAGTTAATTAAGTAAGATATGTTAAACTCCATCCCTCTGTTTCCTGAACCAGATCTCAAATATGGAATTTAGTAACACGACTAATATTACGAGTTAAGCCTGAAACTGATAACTTATCTTATTACTATAGTAAAGAAATTAAAATCAAAATTCATTTTTTACATTGGCTTGTCATAGTGACTAAAGTGCACCTGATGGTAAGTACAATGTAGTCCAAAAACGAAAGCGATCAAAGGTGAAATCCATTGATAGTCGCCGTCATCATGTCGGCCCACATATACTACGACTGAAGGTCTCTAGGTATAAGAGTTATCTGTTGTCAAGTGGACATTATGCCAATAATGAAACGCGTTGTCCATTAAATCCGAATCACTATTCCTTGGAGGATCATGATGCAAAAACAGACATGACGAACGAGTTCTACTTCTTAGCAGTACGCAACCAAACTGAGAATATGATTGCTCAGTGCAATTTGTGTCCTTCTTCCATATCACATGGGTATTACCCAAACCCCAATGACTTATTACTAAATAGTCAAGACTATTATTATGCGTTTATAATTTTGTTAATTAATTTTTTTACTTGTTAATGCATTTATACGCTATGCATTTAATATGCTATTTTAAAACAACTAAGCCTTTGGAAGCCAATTTTTTTTTAATTTCTTACCTTGACATTCGATCGGGGGGTGGGTAGTTTTCTTTATCAGTGTCGATCATTCCAAATATCTGAAACAATTAAAATGTTTTTAAATCATCGCTTTATACTGTAGGCTAATTCTGGAGATCTACTTTATAAAAAGCATATACTCGTATGCACTACACGCTTCATGAGTATTTCAAAACTAGGGCAGTGCACAGATTTTATTACGCTATGGTACACGTACATTTCATGGTATAAAAATAATTCAAACGAAACTTGGCACTCAGTGACTATACGTAATTTGTTATTGATGCATGTACGTCAGAAATTTTGCAGTTTTAAAACGCAGCTTTCATTTCACGAGCAGATGCTTGATCCGTTTCATATTTAAAGCCGACCAAAAGAAATATAAACTGCGTATAATTTCGAGAGTGAATTAATTTGAATTAATGTTTTTACTCTTCATTACCTATCCATTAAAATTCAGTTGCTGTTAATTTTAAAATAAGGAAAGACAAAGAATAAAAACCATACATTATTAACTTAAGGCAGTTATTTCGTTACTATACTTAACGCCAAAATACAACGAAAATTATGCCAGTTCTTAAGTTATAATATCGAACTCGTATTCTCTTGTCACTAGGTGATATTGAGGTCTAGTCGCTAGACTCTAGTGTGAATGGCTTTATAATAAATTAAATATGTTAGCTATATTAGCATATATAACTGCGATTTTAAAAACGATGAGAATATTTTTGATTGAAATAGAAATGTCGTTTATTTTTTATAATAAAGAATGTGCGGTCTAGTGTATTCAACTCTGTTCCCGCCCCGCTAACACAAATCCATGTGACCTAAATGAAGTGGTGACCCGTTTTCGGATCAATTGGCTAGCTAATTCCTGGTATTGTACTAAACGGACAAACTATAGTCGGTATTTATTAAAGGGCCAATATTAAAATGAAATATATATCAGATCTTCTCTCCTTCTTCCTTCTCTGATCCTATAATAAGTACCTTTATATAGATTTTTAAATTTTAACGTATGCAGTAATTAATATATTCAGTTCTAAATATTGTTTCAAAACAAAGAAATCATGATATCCGTTTTAATGTGTACGTATTAGATTTTATGGAATAGTCTTATCGCTATGATATTGTCTTTCTTATTATTATTGTTAACTTTGTACAGCCTTAGTAAAAGACTATTAAAGGTTAAAATTTATAAAGACAGTTTAATTTCTTCTATTTTTTTAACATAGGTTAGTGAAAAGTTTTTTCGCAATTTATGTTTTTTTTTTTCAAATTTTATTTACCAGTAATTACGGTATTTATGTTCCATTTTGTTCGATCTGACTTTCTGCCATCTTGTAAGTAAGGGCACGATCCAGTTGCTGTAGAAATTTTGGGACTTGTAATCAAAAAACGTAACAAGTAGTTTTGGTAGTCCTCCCTTGATGTTAAACTGACACTGTCTAAACAATTCTGAAGAGACAGAAACAGGTGGAAATCTGAAGGCGCAATGTAACTAAGGAATATATAATGGATGCATTAACACCTCCCAGCCAAACTCTCTAATTCATAAAGTAAAAGTACCGTTTATAAAGTTCAGCCCTAGACTTTGTTGATGTTTTGATTATAGATAGACCCCTATATTAAGTTCCCGACTGTGTCGCGCCCCAGTTAACCGTGGACAATAGAGAGAACTATTAGACTCGTCCATGTGAGCTGACCAGTTTAGTGCTTGTTGTTCGTTTTTGTACATCAATGAATAAGATTGAAAAATAAAATGAAACAAAATACCTGGCGGTATCCATTCACCCTGCATAAGGTTTACTGTATCGCATAGTTGTTTATTGTGTGTTGTGGTTTGTTTACTTTTACTGTATAAACAACGATATTTGTAGTTGGTTTGTATTTAAAGCACATGGTAAAAATGAATATATCTAAAAGTATTTAAACCTGATATATAACTATGTATACAAGCAACTTGATCAAAAACGTTGTATTATTATTCTTTACATTTTGTATCCGCAGTCGGTTTCAACTTCATCATTGATTTGATCAACGTAATAATGTCATTAAAATATGAACTAATTAAAAAAAACATGGCAAGAGTATAGTATTCTTCCAAAGGAGTCTATATCATTAAAAACGTAGTGAAAAAATACTTAATTGCGAATTGGAAAACAAAATCGTTGGTACCAATATTTCAAAATGTTGTATCTATTCATCTGTAACTCAGGAGAAACATTTTTTTTCAAAGCAATTGGCCAGTATAAATATATGAAAAAAATGACATATCTAATAGTGAAAAAGCTCACTAGACTGAGTTTTTTATCGGCGCAGAGCTGTCAGTGCGGCCACTGTCCGCAATCTGATTTTGCAGTCGCTATCAACTGTTCCAGGACGCAAACGACGAATATAAATGTATTTGAAATATACAGTAGGCAAAAAAAGTCATCGGCCACTTGGATTATTTGCCTATTCATGAAGTTTTTTTTATTAAGAGATATGAAATTTCACTCCAATTCAATTTATTCACTTAAATTACAGTATATATTCATAAAATAATATACCTCTGACTAAATAATTCAGATATATCTCTTGGTATTCATATTTATTTAAAAAAAATTGCAAATCGGGTGCATAAAAAGTCATCATTATATTATATTAGTCAGTATTATAGTATACACAGTTTCTCTAACGAAATAGTTAAATACTGATGCTGTTACTTTCAGCGATGTAAATAAAGAAAAAAATTAATATGACGCAACTTTGATGATGATTATTATTATTAAGATTACATCTCGTTTGAAAGTAAGGTAGCAACAGTGTAATAAACTAGGCCATTTATTTCAAAGGCGGCGCGTAAAACGCGATACTAAAAGTTTTTTATAGCTCGATTACTTTTGAAACTGTTGTGCGGCAAAACAGGCTCGGGAAATCTCGCACGCTCTGGCCGTTACCGTATACTTTACCAAAACTGGTATATCTAATGGTAAAGAATAAAATAACGTTTTACAACAGCTCTGTATTGCGTAATGCTAACGTTGCAGATATAAGCATCGAGACAATAAGAATCACGTGGTTATTAAAATATTAGTTTCAATCTAATTTCTTTTATTCAGCTGTGATGTCACTTTAAAATGTAATAATTGTTTATATTTCTAATGAATCAGGAAATACCTGACATCTTAAACTAATCACCTGTATATTTTAATCAAGAATATCAAGATATAGAAAAATTGTGCGGACATTACGTACGGATTTAGACACCAAGCTATTAATTATTTAAATTTGTATAAAACTACTTAGGTGGTAATGTATTATTTTAATCATCGGTTTATATTATTGAGAATTTGCTATTAAGTTCATAAAAATACTGTACACCTGAAGTGATTATTTTATAGGTTTTAGACATGACATTAGTTATTTAAATATACCACAAAAGAAAATAATAACCACTCGATTAAATAAATAACAAACTTATTTTGTTGTTGCTTGGAGCTATGTTTTAACTTCGATATAGTAATTGGGGTAAAAAACTTTTACAAAGCCGCCGGCTTCGCAATCCGTCTGACGCCACAAACTTATTTTCTTGACTCGTGGATGGATGTAAGTGAAAGTGACTATCACAAACCCTTAACTTTGTCACAGGATACCTAAATTTCTTTAAAGGCGATGCAGATTGTTCAATCTTAAGGTAATTAAGCAAGGCGTAAATTTAAATTTCTACTTTAAAATATCTCATTAAAAGTCTATTTTCAACGGCAAAGCAAAGCTGTTTCAAGAGTGAAGGCAAACAGTGGGATTGTGTCGCTCAGGAGCAGACATCAAAAGGCTTGTATCAAAGCCGAGCATAGCCACATAGAGGGATACGAGCCAGGGCCACCCTTTCAATACGTTAGGGTGAAGGCAGCTAGTTCAAATTTTACATGTGAATTTGTTGTTTGGGACCAAAAAAGCGTTGCGTAAATATTTAAACGTATTCAATTTGTTGCAAATGTATTTCCTTTGTGATTTAGCATTCTTGTTAAATAGTGATAATAGCATTTCGCAGTAATTATTTGAGAAAAAAATGACTTATATATAAAATATATATTCAATGAGGATAAGGAATAAATAATATAAAATTGTTAAATACAAAGATGAACAAGATTTTACAGTCAGGATAGTAATCTCACCTTGATCCAATATTAAATTTTATTTACCAAAACGAAAGGGCCGTAACCTATTTACCAATTCTTCACTCAAAAGCTCTACCTTTTCTCTTATTATCCTTCATGATAATACGTTTCACTATAGCGCGTGCCTAGATTACGCGAAAGCCAACTTGACAAGTTTCATGAGTAATTCTCACTATGCAGACGCCTTACGCGTACTTTACACTCGTAGTAGCACTACAAATACGGCACACTTATGTATGTTATTGTAATGACAAACAACAAGATACGGTACGGTATGGCACGACACGTCACGGTATGGTTTGGCACGACACGACATGACATGATTATAGTATCACCTACAGCAGCATTTGGGTATTCTGTGGTGTACACACTTCAACTAAGTGGGAATACTTGAATCTACCACTCGTCACTTTAGACTGACTTACGGATGGCTCCACAGCATCTTTTATACTAACTAGGTACGGGGGTTAGTTTGAATCCGCCCTCATGCTCAATCATTAAATAAGATGGCGTCGACGTACTATTTGTAATCTCGTGTAGTATTCTCGGTTCCTGTTTTGACTATTTCCTTCCTCTAAATGTACGAGGCTTCTTACACGGCCTCTCCTGACGAGACTAGTCTCGCTCAGTGATGCTAGCATCACTGCGCCCGATCTAATTTGGTCATAAGATGCTGCGGCTCTTCCTAGTATTACCTTCGTAGTACTTGGAAGTTAGCGTATGCTCCTCCACCACCGACACTCATTACAGACTCCATAGGCGCACTGCAACACTCGACACAGCTTATTGAAACAAATTTCGTATCACTAGCAAAATAATCTGTTTAACAAAATAAACCATGAGCTACAAAAAATATATCTCTCTGGCGAATGTGCTAAAGGGTTCAAATTACATTACGCAATACATATGGTAGAAGTCCATATTATGGGACACTGTCCCTATTTATGGTACACAATGTGAATATAATCATTTATAAAAAGAATACCAAATTATACTTTTAAAAAATATAATAAACACATAATTTTATCATTTTTGAATGAAATTAACAAGTCTAATTGTTAATTATTACTTGTATGTTTTGAAAAAAAATTATAAAAGCATGAGGTTTGTTGTTGGTATTCAAAACCGTGGCTTAAAAGAGTTGAACGATAACTACTGTACAGTTTTTTACTTGGATGAAATTATATATTTTATTATATTTATATATATAATGTAAGTGTAATCTAAAAGCTTATAAATTATAGATATTGTATGTTATTTGCATTTATGTTAATTTATAGCAATATTATTTTATTTTTGAGTGTCTCACAATACCGACACTTGTTAACGTAGACGTACCGGTATATGGAACACTTTACACCGCGTATCACTCAATACGGACATCAAGTCTTATGATTGTCCCCATTAATGAGACAGTGTACTGTTATGCGTTTTTAATTAAAATATCAATAATATTTAGTATTTAAAAAGTAAAATGATTAAATATAACAAATTATTTATCAGCATAACTTTAAATAGTTATTTCTGAGAGTATTTTCAATTTAATTACGTTAATTTCAAAACTTAACCTAAAATCAAAACATTAATTTTGCAAGTTTTTTTTTTTCTTAATTTTTTATTTGATATTATTGAAATATTTAAAATATGTTTTTTTATACTTTTATTAATTAGTGAATTTTTTTTTTACTCTGGCTCGACATAGTGACTACAGAGTACCTGATGGTAAGTACAGTGTAATCCAAAAACGAAAGCGACTATCAAAGGATGAAAATCCATTGATAGTCTCCAACGTCATGTCGGCCCATATATACCACGACTGAAGGTCTCTAGGTATATGAGCTACTGGATATACACAAGCTGATCCCGAAACGCGACAAGCCGAAACTGGTCACTATGACGGGCTTTACACCCATGTAATGTGGTCGCGATCCAGGCGGGCGCCGAAGCCCTACCACCTCGCTGCTGCTCGTTTAGCACCACCCAGGAGTCACCTGTAGGGAAACTAGGGAAAAGCCTACGGACGCGAGCAGCTTCGACTCCCCCCATCGACATATCTCTCGATATTTTAGGTTACGTGTCAACAGTGAACAACAAAAAACAAATTATTGAAAATCGGAGTAATGGGGACAACAGCCGTCTCAATCAGCAAAAAGAAAGTGTTGTGTTCAAAAGTGCTTGATAAAAGACCTAAATATGACCCAATAGATGTAGAAAATGCTTTAAAAGCAATAAAAGATACCGGTTCTTCATTACGGAGAGTAGCTGTTGCCTTCGAAGTATCTGTGGCTACTCTAGGCAGAAAAAAAGTATTGGGCTAGATGAGATAAAAAAAAATCTAAACCAGAAACAGTCTTATCGTCTCAGGAAGAAGATGATATTGTCAAATGGGTGCTAGACAGGGCTGCAATAGGAGCACCTGTAACAAAAACTGAGTTATTGGATTGTGTTCAAAAATATGTCCAAAAATTAGCTGTAAAAACTCCGTTTACAGAGTCGTCCTAGTCGCCACTGGTATGAAAGGTTTAGAAAACGTCATTCAGAATTAGCTATAAGGAAACCCCAACATTTGAGTGTTACAAGAGCAGCTGTCACTTGTGTAGAATTGCAAGAGTGGTTTAAAAAGTCTGGAGCATATTTTGAAAGTAAAAATGTATGTAATATTTCTCCTACAATTTTTTTTTAACTGTGATGAAAGAAGTTTACTCCTCTGTCCTGAAGCAGAGAGCGTGTTGGCATGAAAAGGATCACCATTCCACCGCGAAACCACTAGACATCGTGTGGGATAACATCCGTATGTGGTGGATGTTCCTTATATCAGCACGAAAAGATTCGCTTCTACATTCATCATGCGAACGGCTAAAGAATGGAATACGCTTCCAGAGACAGTATTTTCGCGATGTTATGACCTGGGAGTCTTTAAGAGAAGAGTGAATAGGCAATTGCTGGGTGAACACGTTTCATCGTCGGACTCATCTTCACCTTCCACCAGGTGTGATTGAGGTCAAACGCTCGCCTATAAGTAATAAAAAAAAAGTTACAAGAAGAAAAGAAAAAACTGATGGACAAAGTAAAAGAACTGCAGAAGAAAATTAAAGAAAAAAAGTGAATTAAATATTTTAATAATTTTCATTTATTTCTCATTTAATTTAGTAAAGACTAATTATTTGTTATTTCAGATTCAAGTTTATTATCTATTTTATAAGTATTGTGATTTAAAATTAATAAATAGTTATTTTAAAATGAGTCTTATTGATTTCTAAAGTGTCTCAAAAATAGGGACATACATCATGAGACATTGGGGCCATCTACTTTTTAAGTGTCTCATAAATAGGGACATAGAGGTTCCTCTCATAAAAGGCTATTAATATTATTTTTACAAATTAACATTCAATAAAAACTAGCTATATTAATTAAATAATCATAAGACAATTGTATGATACGATTTAAATAGTATTTTTTACTTTAACAGATTATATAATAGCGGTAATGTACGACCAACCTGAAAATGTGTCTCATAATACGGACTTTTACCATATACAATTAATAGTTTAAAATAAACAAATATCCAACACCACAGGCGATACATTTGTTTAACTCGCGTAAAATAAGTCGTTTCAGAATAATAGGCTCAGCGTTCGCTTAACTCTCAAGTCATAGGCCCTATGATCGCTTAACTCATGCGAGTATTGGGTAGTTACTTTTTCAGTCAAAGGTACCACGTTCCTTTAACTCTTGAATCATAGACACAACCTCAGCTTAACTCATAAATATTCCAAAATTAGTGGCTTAGAATCACAGACATTACGTTAGTTTAACTTTCACAGTTTCTTGTTGTATACAAGTAGGTTCAACGAAAGAGGTAAACTTACATTTACACCTTCTTGTGCACATACATATCACAGAACGAATACGCGCTAACGTGCTACAAAGACATTAGCCTGTTGTTACTAAGACTTATCATGAGTGACTCTTTTTCCATCTCAAAGTGAGACGCCTGATTCCGCGGAGAAAGTACGTTATCGCAAACCGCTCCCGCTCCCCGCTCAAACCCGCGCTAACGTTCTACAAAGGCGTCCACCAAGTGTTATTACTAAGACTTATCGCGAGTGACTCTTTCTCCACCTCAAGAACAAAGCCCGCGTCCGTGGAATAAGGACGAACCCGCTCCCGCTCAAACCCGCGCTAGTGTTCTACAAAGACGTTAGCCAACTGCCAATACGAAGACTGTTCCGCGAGTGAATCTCTATCTCTCTCTATATATCTCTTTCCGCCATATATGCGCGAGCGCGTAGCGACTTGTGTCCGTGCGACCGCTGAGGAGTTTGGAGCTGACGAGGAGCCGACGCCTGTGCAGCCTCGCTGCGGTGACTAGTCGCGAGAGAGGTAGGTACAGTCCAGATAGATTGAGGATATCTTCGTTCTGCATAATATCATTTTTAAATGCCATTCCATATTCCAATGGATATTTTTCTTTAATAAACTATCAAAATAATATCTTTGGTAATTCATAGAAATACAAAGAACACAATTATAATCTATCTATTATTTCAAAGTCCCTTTAGTGTTCTTTTAATTCTTCGTGTTAGGATAAAAAATTGAATACCACTTTTACTTATCATTTATAAACTAAGTGTAAACATTACTAAAATATGGATGCTCTAAGTTTATAGAATTCTTAAGCTAACAAATTATACTATGATGATATCGTTGTATCAGTCCTTAATTTAAATTAAAGATGAAGAAAGAAGAATAACACGAAAAGTAAATTAATCCATTTAAATAAAATATGTGGTGAAAAATACAAGAATGAACAGTTAATGGATAAGAATGATCGGATTACCAAGTAAATCGTATTGAATTAATAAATGGGTTAAGCATAAGCAATCTATCGTGAAAAAATTTGGAAGTCTCATAATTCAGAATGAATAATAAAACTGAGAAATTGTTCGAGTTAAGGAAACACGGCTAAAGAGCCGCACGCCCCATTAGACTTATGGGAATATAAAATATATCAATTAAGACTCCCTTGCGGACATCCCATCTGTATAGCCGTTCATTATGAAAGAAAAATGTTCTTAATCGAACAACAATCCTATTTTATAAAAACAAGTGAGTGTCCAAAGCCAGACTCTAAGTCCCATGACAGAGGCACGATTTAATGTGTTATTGTCGTTATTAATTGCTGTTCTCCATTTTATATATCAGTATAAAAGTAAACTTGTATACGTTAATTAAGTGAAGTCGTTATCCAAGGAATTATCGTGTTAAAAAACGCATGCGAAATAAATTCACAAATAAACGTATTTATAAAAATCCTAAAAAAAACGTATTTAATATCAATTTAATAGTTATATTTTTATAATACAAACAATTACTTAGATTTTAATAATAAGATATCGTCACGCTATATATCCCTTAGGTTATAAACTAATTTAAAAGGAATTAAATGGAATTTAAGTCGATTTGATCTTGTTAGGTGCATGGTAAATTAGGTTCCCACGATGAAAAAGGGACTCGAGCATTGAAATTGAATTATGGATCACGTTTCCTCATTATTCTTATGTAGAAAGGGCTTAATAATCTGATAATCGCTTATAACTGGTAATTGTAATTTGATTGTACAAATTCTTGAAAATATAAAAAGTTAAATGTACAATGAATGGCAAATAAAAGCTAAAGTAACATCTATGTATGTAGATCGAGTTTGTTTGAAATTGCTATCGTATGAAAGAAAGTTTGTATCTCGGTGAAAGCAGTTTGCAAATAAATCTTGTCTCAGAAACAATGCACGCATTGTTTAGCATAAATACGTCCAAACATGTTATTTAAATGACCTTTAATTTTTTTGGAACTCCTCAATAATAAACAGTGTTTCTCAATTGTCTCCTCAATTAATAAGTGTCGCAGTCAACTCAAGAAAACAAAATGAAAACAATATAATATTGCTTTATTAGAATAATTATAACAAATGGGATATAATAAAAAATTATATATATATATATAATTAGTTAGTTACTTATCAATACAGAATTGTATTTTATTAATATCTATATGTAAGTGTACAATATAATATAACATATACTAATATGTCATATAAAAATTGTTAAGTATAATTTTTTACAAGTGTTCGTAGTAGTATACTATACTACTACGAACAAACTATTAAGTACACATTTAACATTAGCTATTATAGTAATATTTTACGTAATAATTTTATTTGATAAAGTTATTATTGAAGCAATATAGCCTTCAACTTATTTGGAAGTAAAAACTTTCAACCGAATCAATAATAGCTTTGTAACGAAGTTAATGCCAATGAAAATTCGACCTATAAGTACCGACCTTTTATAGCAATTTTTTTTCCAAGAACAAACTTTAAAGTGGGCAAAACTTTTTTTTGTAACCCGTGGGAAAATCCTACATAGGGCACCATCCGGTGTGTCAGACTCCTAGTGACTAAAAGCCCCCGGGATATCCCTCTAATCACTCCACCCAGGCTTGGGAAACTAAATTCGTCCAGTCGTCCGGGGAGCGAACAGATTTATTTAGGCTTGCACTCTGAGAGGGGTGGGTGCAAAAAGCCTACGCTTCCAACCCTTTTTCACGGGCGGCGCGCCGGACACTGCGCACCACCTCCCTCTCCTCCGGGCAGCAGACTACCTCAAGTCTACTTTCCAGTTAAAAAACGGGGAAAACTAACAAAAGGTTATGTATTGGAATTAACTTACAAATTAATATAAAGTATCTAATTAATCGATAGTATTAGTAAGCTATCTTTTTACAATTTTATTACAGAGACTTAAGCATTTTACTAAGTACGTATGTTATCTCCGTCGTATTGTTATAATAAAATTGAGGGTGTCATTTCGTAGAACGAGGCAGACTACGATGGCATGTGCCGCAACGACAGACGACACTGCTTTGCGGTGTTAATTTGTATGAGACCTATTCCGAAATACAATTGCAAATGCCTCGCGACAGTTGGCTGTAGTATGTCAGAATCGGTCACGGCACATATTATGGTCGTCTACCGCTGCTGTCTGTCGCGTTCTACAAAATGTCTCCTTAAGATTACTGCTAATTGTATACTTTTTCGGTAACCTGGTGGATTCTTGATCTTATATTGTACAATCAGGATAATCGTGAGGGCTGTGGCCCCAGATGTTCTAGACTCGTAATGACTAAAAACTTCCGACGCATCCTTCAACTCGTTGCCAACGGAGCCTGTGCCGGGATCCATATTCCTAATTATATATCTAATATAGCACAACTGACTAAGTTATTTTAATCAAATGTAAATGTAAGTAGTTTTAGATGGTAAGATGAACAGTTCCCATGAGTGTCGGCTGAAAATCAGCGCTGGATGGCGCGTACAGCGTCGCCCACCACATGCTGAGTCGAGTGGTCTTTGAGATTGGTAACGGCACACAGGATACATGATGTGATGTTATGTATTATTTTTTCGTTGTTGTTTTTTATATAAATGTGTTGTTTTATTTTGTCTCAATTAACTTTTTCTTTCTTTCTTTCTTCCTTAACTAGGTTCTGATCGCAACACATAAGGTCAAAGATCTTCTTAGTGTCTCTTCGACTCGTCGCGATTCGGGATCAGTTTGTATACCTCTAGTTGTTTATATATAAAATACCCAGACACCTTCAGTCGTGGTATCAGTGTGACGGGATAATAATTGCGACTGTCAATGGGTTTTCGTCTCTTAGCAATCTTTTCCGTTCTTGGAAAATTCTGTTATCCCATTCAAGTGCGATGTAGTCCCTTCGACGAGGCAGTACAAAAAAGATATATATCAATTCATTCAATGAATATCTGATGATTAATCAAGAAATTTTCGATAAAGTAAATGGAGAGAAATACAGTAATAATTGTTTCATAACAAATATATCTTGTGTATATTTTTATATAAATTATGCTATGTATTTACGTGATCTTCTATCAAATATGTTTCTAAACTTGAGTAAGGGTAGCACAAGCAATTTCACCGAGATTGGTTCGTTGTGCTCCGATACTATGTAAATTCTTATTGCTAATATGTAATATTTAATACTATGGTTTTATTAATCCGCGCCTGTTGTCTCACTGTTTTTTTTTTACACTGGCTCGACATATTGACTACAGAGTACCTGATGGTAAGTGCAATGTAGTCCAAAAACAAAAGCGACTATCAAAGGATGAAAATCCATTGATAGGCAACATCGTCATGTCGGCCCACATATACCACGACTGAAGGTCTCTAGGTATATGAGTTACTGGATATATGCAAGCTGATCCCGAAACGCGACAAGCCGAAACTGGTCACTATGACGGGCTTTACACCCGTGCACTGAGGTCGCGATCCAGACGGGCACCGACGCCCTACCGCCTCGCTGCATGTTTGTTTAATAAGTATATTTTTAAAAATGTAATTTATTATAGGTTTGCCTTTAAAGGCTTGTAATCTGATAATAATAGTTCGTTTTTTTATAATGCTGACACTTAATTGATAACGTTACAAAAGCGTATATTACTCATTAGTATTTCATTATTTCTATTGTATCCAATTAGAATTAATTTAACCGATTGCTAAACTGTAAAATGGTTTACAATAGGTATTGTCAATACATATCGCTTATATTCAGTCAACAATGAGCTGAGGCTACAGCATGACCTAGTTATGCCACAAGTGGCCTAGTATGAAAGGCTGTTAATGCCATAAAATAGATTCAGAGAGCCTGCGCTGGATGCTTAGTCTGTTATATTATAACTTTGGCTACTGTTAAGCTGGGACTTAGAGTTTGTAACACAGCTGGTATAGCCTTCACCTTAACAGTAACGTCGTTAGTTATTCATTTTAAGCGAGAGTTTAAATTTAATACTTTCACTATAATTAAATTTTAAACTTTATAACAATTCTTGTAAAGTTTCTGAGAATAATTTATACCACTAAAATCATTTTATGAAAAATGTTGCCATAGGACAAAACTTCAAACGTTTTAATGAAATAAAAGTTTTGACTTATTACACTGTAAATACAATATTATGTAATTTGTTAAATCCTGCTTTAGAATTTCTTTATACTTTGAAAAATGAGTCTGTTATTATCGTTAGTTAATGCAACGTTATTTCTGAGACTTTTCCTCACCTTGATCTTTTCACAGATTCACTATTTTTATGGCAATCATTTTATCTACCAAAACTGGTATGTATTCCAGTAATAATAAAGAAGTGCGTGGATACTTTAACTTGTCATCTTAAAGTAACAATTCTTTAGACAAAATTATAAAATTGTTTATCCAGCCACTGAAATGGTACTTTTCATCGCCCTAAAACTAATAAAGTGAAAAACGACAGCGTAAAATGTTTCGACTTATCCTCCCTTTACATTTTGAAGAGGGTTGCGCTTACGTGGGTGGTACTTATTTGTGTAAGCTTATTGCGAATAATGTCAACTTAGGAATTGTAATTAGAAATGCTCTTGCTTTCACAGTATTACGTTATTTTATATGCAAAATAGGAACCTATTCTTGTTGGTTGTAGTCTCATATAAAACGCACTTCAAATCCGATTATATTTATTTTATAAATAATTATATTCACTTATTAATAACTATTAAAAAATCAAAATTAAAATTTAGAAATTTACAATAACCTACATCATACAACTGAATTTTTTCTTGTCGGTCAGATATATACACGCTCTTGTACGGTATCTGTGGAATGTTGTAAAGGTGGCTGAGGAACAGATTTCTTATATGTATTGATTTTTTAATATAATAATAGACAGAATTGCCATACAAAACAAATCTAATATAAAATAAACGCAATAATAATGCTCATTGTGTTGTATTTGTCGATAGGCGGCAGTAACTACTTACCTTCAGTTAGGTCGTCAGTCTGTTTGCCAAAAAAGGTTTAAAAAAAATATAATTTCGAAAAATTATACGACGACGGTATTGTAGCAATACAAGCGTAAGGTCCCCTTATGGAAATGTTGAGCGATAACTAACATAAGTAGCTAAAAGTAAGCAGGTAACTTCTGAAGCTCGGGTGTTGATCATAAAAACTCTACCAAAGGGTTCGCTGACAGACTCATATTGAGTGTACAGGAAGGAATTAGCATTTCACAGAGGCGTTAACAAAATGCCTCTGTTCAGCTGACTTAATGAGCGCTGTACATAGTCATTAAATGCTTAACGTGGTTGTAAACTCAATCGTGTGAGAAGACAGTAGGTAGAATCGTCAAATAAATTTCGCAATTAGATGGCACACTTCTACTTTAGGCAAATTTATCAAGATGGCCTTGCAAACTTTAATAAAATATATAAACAATGAGTAGATTAGTATTCAATAAATAAATAATAAGTCCTGTGTTATGTTAATCACGTTCAATATTTATAATTAATAATTATTATTTTTAGCATAATTTTTAGTACATTTATTAAAGAATAACTTTATTTTCAATGTTAATGTGACTGATTATATTATTTATAAAATAAAATATTTAAATAAACATGTTAAGATGAAGTAATAATAATAATATTGAATGTAATTTTCTTACTTTAAAGTATTATATTACAAACCATTAAAGTTACCAACTTCCAAATATATGAATAATTTATTACTATACTACCAGTATTATGCACAATTATTTATTTACATTTTAAGTATTGTTTTACTCGAATTACCGTATTTATTTAGTAACTTATTTGTCTGAGGTTTTTGTGAATCAACTCTATTCGTTTTTTTACATAAAAGCTTGTCAAGTCTTATTGTAATTAATCTTTATAACTAATGTACATTAAAGAAAACCCGTCACCCGTGTAGCGAAAGCAGACTAACGTAGCTTTGACAAACAGTTCTCACTGTCACCGCTCGGTCTCACCTGGAGATTTACAAATTCAATTTTAACCCATAGCCTGACATACACCATTGAAAACTCGTGCACTCCGGGGCAAGCCCATGATTGGAAGCACTAGATAGAATTGTAAATCCTCAATTGAACAATTTGTGTTGTAAGTGGACGCTGTTTCTATATAATGATTAAATTAGGCAGAATTCTAAGACGCTCTATTTTACGTAAAAATAATATACCATGTAGGCGTGATGTAAAAGTTAAATGTAATGTAATAGTTTAGTGCGACATCATTCAACCCGTCGGGTCGGAACTGGTAAACTCTGCCAGTCCATAAAAACTAATGACGACCCATCTAGAGAACCGCCCGCCTCCGGTTCATTCTGAATTTTATAGCCAATTGAAATATAATAATTACGTAATTATATTAAACAAAATTATTTGAAAGTCCAAGTAAAATTATAACGCTCTCAATAATGTTTATTAAAAACGCTTCCTTATGTATGAGGCAATTTATACTTGCAAATTACACGTATCTATTTGTGTTTTGAGGATCGCGCGATTTGCTTTGCATTACATATTTATAAAAAAATGAATCAATTATCTTCCAGTCCTTAAAAATAATAAGAAAGTTTTCTATGAAATACAAAAATAAAACATTTGTATTCAAATTTATAAAACAATATTGTAAGCTTTTAGTGGTTGTTATCTTTACTCACATTTAGATGAACCAAAATATTAAGTTATATTAAGCTTAAATGTTTATACCTCATTATTATATTATATAGATATATAAGGTACATTTACTGAACAATGTTTTACTGCCTTAACTCTGTTGTTGGCAAGAATTCAACTTTCTTTATCAAATCTGTGGGTACTCAGCCAAAGATTTCCATGAAATTTATACCGACCATTCCTATTGTAATTGTACCAAATTTATTTACATCGTATATCTAAACATGTATGTATAAAAGTAAAGGTAAAATTCGTAGATATAATATATGATCTAGGTCACATTAATTGTGGTTTCATAAAGATATTATTACATTCAATTAATTCGACATTTTGTGGGTGGTTATTATTACATTAAAATTATGTATTCGTTTGCAAATCATTGTAAACATTAAATAAAAGTTAATTTTACTCTCGGGTATAATTGAAAGAATATCTTTATTTTGATTCCAATCTTGCATGTGAAAGTTAATTTGTTAGTTTTTAAGTAAGGAGCATAAATGTTAGCTTTGGGTAAATATTATGTGTTGTGTATTAAGGAAAAAAGATTACCAGCCTTCCAATAGATATACGGACAAAAAAACTTGACCAAAATAGGGTGCGTTACTTGACGCCGAATCTATCGAGGCATGGAGGTCCAGGCTGGAGAACCCACGCTATGGCCAGCGGAAAATTGAGGGAATCCGTCTGGTGTTGGCTGAATGGCTAAATAGGGGTCACGGCACAATCACCTACTGGTTGACACAGGTGCTCTCGGGGCATGGCAGCTTCGGGTTGTACCTGTATCGCATAACCGGTAGCCAGCCAGACCTCAGATGTTACCACTGTGACAGATGCCTCAACGATTCCGCACAACACGTAGTAGGGGAGTGCCCAGTCTGGGCCTCCGAAAGGACCGACCTTGCCAGGGTGGTGGTTGGTGCCAGCGCTCGTTCGCGCGATAGTCGGCAACGACAGGGCATGGCAGGCGGTCCTCACATATTGTGAGGAAGTCATGGTGAGGAAGGAGGCGGCGGAGAGGAACAGGAAGGCAATAGTTGGCCCTGACAATCCGATCCGCCGCCCACGCAGAACAGGACAAAGGAGGAGGACCTTCACCAGAGGCCTTCTTCCTTAAAATCGGGTAAGACACCTGGGCTTGAGGGTGAGTGCCGCCCAACTTATCCAGGCGAGAGCGGTGTGCGACGTGTTTCCGCACACCGCTCCAAGATATTGAGGTGTGTGAGGGGTGGCTCTTTACACCACTCCTCGTAGTGCAGAGATGCGGCCTTACAAAAGGCCAGACGTTGCCGAGGGTCGGAGAAGAGGATGACACTGTACCTCTGGCCCCGGTAAGACGGGAAGAAGGCACCCCGGGGGTTTTAGTCGGTGCAAGTCCGCAGCCCTCACAATACCCTGAGGTCTGTTAGGGGTTTCCCCCGCGCTATCAAAAAAAAAAAATAGGGTGCGTTCTGAAGGCCAATTATTCTATTACTTCGTGGTTAATTTTTAATCGCGTTTAAAATATACGTCATAATTGTTTTTTTCTGAATATACTTACATTATGCCCATTTTGATATCCTCTAAAAAAAGATTAGATGCATCGAGATTTTGAATATTTTACTGTAATACTCGTATGCTGTACAGTTACGTGGTTACCACACATTATATTCCGTACTATTATAAGAATTCATTATATAATTTTGGCTTATTTTAATAAGGGCTCATTAAGTTTGAATGATTAAGAAAAGTTTATCATTTTGTTGTTGTTCACCGAAGCGGACACGACAAATAGACGGATAGGACGGATTAATCATAAATAAGTGGTTGTAATTATTTTTAATATAAATTGTAGCCTCTCTGCAAATTACTAACTATTTATGGGAATATTGATTAAGCAATGATAATAAAAATAACTTTATTTAGGAATAGTACATATTAAAATGCGCTAAATAAAATAAAAGTGTACATTACTAAAGGAATAGTAAGCATAAATTGCTTAACAAGCTTTAAAAAAATATATAAAATGTTTCAACAAAATTATAACAGTATTATATTTAAAATAAATATATTTAACTAATATGTATTTAGTAAGGCGAGCTTAAAATATATAATATAATCTATATGAATATGTATGGACACACATTTTATTTTTATATATATGGTTTAGTATAAGTGTGTGTGTGTAATCGTTATTTGCCGGACGCCGCTGTCAAGTGTCAGCGAATCCCCTTGCCTGGGAAGTCGGCACCCCAGCTAGCTCTCACTCCATATAATCTCCGGCTGGCTATACACATCTCTGACATTGGATGTCAATCGTTATTATAAACTTAACTTAGTCTTCTCTTTTTCAATAGTTCTTGATGAGAATATTGTGCAATCCCATTATTACCCAGACTTCACGGCTTTCATAGGGTATATTTATACCTGAAAACACAAGCGTTCCGTATGATACAACTAACTCTGAACGGATATTAGATTAGGGGATTGGGGTGCAATTGTAACCTCGTTGATTATTATTAAACTTGCTGGTCGGCCTTGACTCAACACGTACGTCTTACTGAATCCCTTTTATACAGTTCTCACACTATCTTTCGAGTAATTTCAAGGATTACAACTTAATTCAAATATATGAAAGTTATTGTAAGAAATGTTATAAATTATTGTATTATGCACTCGTTAAATACACAGTACATGTGCATTGTGAACATACGAGTATGCCTACTAAAACATTTAAAAAAGTCCATATTGAATCAGTACGGGCTTTCTCTCTTCATAAATATTCTTTAGTACATTCGCTTTTAATCATGTTATTTCAGTAACTATTATGTATGTTGTTGAACTATATAAAAACAATGATGAAACTATAATATTTATTTTAAATCTTCTATCGTTAGATAATGAAATTAATGATCTAAGCTTCTAACCATGTTGTTTCGAAGATAACTAACTATCTAAGAACGAATAAGCAGTCTTTCAATAAAATAAATAGATTTCCATATTTACTATCCTTAGTCACTTGAATTGATGACATAAATTATTTGTTGACCGCTCAATAAAATTATTGCCCTAAAATATTGATTACCAGCACAGCATGATATATATTATATCTGCAGTCTACGGGAAACACGCCGGTGGATTTTACTAAGCCACTATGAGGCGTTTTACTGCCAACGAGAAGCTTGTGGATTTCAATTCTCTTTGTCAGGTAGACTGAGACGTTAGGAATGCGTTTAGAGCTAAAGAGCACTTGCGGTATCTTAAAGAACACTTCAAGTCACACGTATTCCAATATAACTTTTATTCTATTTTTACGGGATAAGGTAAAACACAAGTAATTTATGTCGTAAAATTAAAAATGTAATTTATATATATTATTTCATAAATTTTACTAACCTCGAATGTACGTGAAATATTGAAGTGATGTTTTTATACTATCATCGCAGCGAGCCTAATTTCTGATCAAAATAGTTATAGGTACATCAGTAACGGTTATCTTAAACAAATTCCTTGATAACAATTCAAAGCCCACATAGCAAATGTTTTTTTTTATTTACGTACAAGTCATTTTATTTTCACCTAACAATTATTTTTAAGGGCCAGTTGATTATTAACGGGTATATGATTTTGGATAAACCAATCCTACAGTTATAAAAATACCAGATAAAATTAAACTAAACCTATTTTACGTTATTGAAGCTTATTCAACACGAATGATCGTAGATTCAAATCCCGGCACGTATTTCTAGATTTTTCCTGATTAAGTACAGATTTAGGCACCACACGCTCACCGGTGAAGAAAAATATTGTAAAACCCCATGGCGTCTAATAGATACAAATATTATGTGTAAGTGCTCTAAAAACGACGATCAGCTTCGCTACTGGTCACGTTGGTCATAACATATAAACGCAAAGTGGATACAGCTAATAATGTATCTCTGTTGGTCCTGAAAATTATATAGCGTGACGATAGATTATTTTTAAACTTATTTAAAATAACTATTTGGTCATATTAAAATTGTGTTAAGAGTTAAAACTGTTTTACAGTAATGCGTTACCCTTCATGTGATTCTATTGTAAGGGAGTCTGTAATAATTCATTGTATTGGCCGTTGCTTTTGTTTTCTACTTATCCGTAGGAAGACAATGGAGGCGTTTAATATAGTGATTTTGCTCATATTGGTGTTCAACAATGCATTTGAACCTAATACACATTTTATAATTATGTTACATCATGCTTAAACTCATAAAAACAATAATTCAAAGATTAAGCGTAAGCCAAGTTTGTACTTATTTGTTTATACTTGAATATTAATAAAGATGATGCAATTTGAAGGTTATGTTCGGACATCAAGAGGCTCTAACAACTTCATTTAGCATTGCCGTGGCAAAGTGGTAACGTGCTTAACAAGATAGTTCAAGCGTTACTTCATCAGTGTAGACATAGAGTTTTTATCTGGGTAAAAAAAAATCCAGTTTAAGGATATTGTAGTAACTTTAAAATATCCATGCATGTATGTATACAACAGTATCTGCATATCTTCAAGAAATATTAAATCTGTCTCCAGGCTACGGACTAGCAACTATACAATGTTACATTTCACTATTCCTTTTTTAAACTCGTTAGCGTATGTAGTTTAATTATAAACATGACGAAATTAAAGTCATTAACATCTATCGACGGAAATTATTACAATTATGTTCACATCGTGGATGATTTTTCAACAAGAAAATACGATATGGGAATTTTGATTAATAGCAATTAAATAATAAAAAACAAATTCAAAGTACGTAATTCACGTATTAATTTATAGATTATAACAGTTATGTATATACTAAATACGACAATACATATTTGTAAACTTGTATGGAAACATACTTAATAGGTAATTGAGAATCAAGACATCGCTATACAGAAGTAAATATATCACAGGCTGTTAACATGCGATTGCTTTTCAGTTGATAAGGCCGTCAATCTATTCTGAACCGAAGATGCTTTCAGATGCCGCCAGAGACGTCACCTTAGCCTATCGCGCCGATTTCCCTCTTCCTATCAACATTACACCTCAGCCATATTACCATTTGCACTCTTATATTAGATTTGTTGATAGATCAATCCGGGAGTCTCCAAGGTGCATTTGGGCGTTGTATAACAAGTCTAGCGCCTCTGTTGCGTCTAGACGGCGCGCGCCGGATCGCTATCGGCTGCCGTAAAATTACGTGACGATGGAGGTTTGTATACATAGGATTCGCTTATAGAAATTAGTTCCTAACTTCTGTTTTAGTATTCATATTTACTTATTTAATCCCAATATATCTAAATAGTTAATATATAATTATGAAACGCATAAGTAATCTTAAAGCAATTTTGTTTAAATCTCTTTGACGAGAAATATTAAAGTGATAGTGATAGTTATTTGTCATTCAGGACTTTTAAATATTGAGAAAATAGTAGTTACATTATCTCTCTTAGGTTTTCTTAAATAGGCATTACTTAGTAGCAGTTTCTTTGATACAGACGAGAGTGGTTACATGGATCTGTTGTGATCAGATTGCATAGTTTAGTAATTTTACGGTTACTGAAAAGATGAATAATTTGCAACTAATTAATATAAGTAATTTTCATAAGCAAATAAACCATGATAAATATATTATTAAATTCACCTGGTTACGTTAATGTATACCTAACAGACATAAGCCTTCTTTGGAACTGCTGTGATATTTTGTAAATATATTTACACAAATCAATCAACAAATTTCTTCTTCTCCGTTTAAAATAAATAGCAATTTTACCGTTAAATTGAACAAACAAAAATATGACAAATAATAAATGTATGTTTTGTTGTCAACATTTTATAGCTTTATTTTCAAAACATTTGAATAAATTTAGGTAAACTTGCATAAAATACGTATGTATGTGTGTATCAGTCCGAATGCTATGTAGAGCGAATTGTTTTATCTTTCCACAACAGAGGTAGCTCGAGATAGCCCATGGTAGGAATAAACGTAACAACTGAACAATAAAGAAATCTAGATCAAACGGACAATGAGTGTTTTACGAAACTCGTTAGTAATTTGTGAGGCGTTAGCAACTTTTCTCTTGTGAGAGTTGCGCTAAGTGGCGAAACTGACAAGTCTACAATGGAGCGAGCTGTTTGCCGCCGGGAGCGTATTTTTCGCGGGTCATCGCGCACCAACCTTTCACCAATGCCTGTTCGTTCAATGTTATCCGATATGCGGACATCAATGAGTCTCACGTACTAGATTGGCGGCTATTTATGGCTGTACCTCATGTCGATGTTATCATCAAGATAATCCTATATTTTTAGTCAATAAACATCAAACCAAAAACAGACATTCATTCAGAGTAAGAAAAGATTTAAGAAAATATGCTTTTTTTTGCTTAATATTAATCCACATTAACAACTTACACTAATAGCTACTTTCAGTTGAAATATTATTATTATATTTGTACTTATTACAATAAGTACTGTGTTTTATAAAAGACTAGCTTTTGCCCGCGGCTTCGCTCGCGTTAAGAAGTATTATAATTAATTAGATATAATTTTTGTGGTTTTACTTTTGTTTAGCGTGTGTAAAAAATTAGGGCCTAATCTGTCATTAGGCGCTAAAACTATTATATTATAGTCGAAAATCTGAGAAGATTTATACAAACTTTCATTCCCTATTTTATCCCCTTGGGGGTGAAATTCATCAAAATCCTTTCTTAGCGGATGCCTACGTCATAACATCTACCTGCATGCCAAATTTCAGTCCGATCCGCCCAGTGGTTTGGGCTGTGCGTTGATAGATCACTATGTCAGACAGTCACCTTTGAGTTATATATATTTAGATGGGAAATTAGTGCGAAAACAATAAAATATATTATTGTACGGTGATAGTAATTATTTATTTATTTATAAGTACACTTACATAGACTACATTAACTATATAAGACATGAACAGGATACATTATAAATGCGACTATATTTACAAGTGTAGACTACATGCACAGAAGAAAAGAAAAATAAAAATACGAGTAACGCAAAAAGAAATAAACTACTCTAATTAGAAAATTTTATAACAGAAATAAAAAAAAAACAATAATCTATGCAACAATCTTCTCTAATAACATCCTTTTTTTTAATTTGTAAATACTTTCGTTAAATATGTGGAGATCATTAGATCTCGACATATTAGATGAAATACAAATAAATACATCATCTTATTAATATCGAACAATGATGAATGTAAATTGCTCGCTTCAAATGGGATCACAAACAAAGAGTTGTTTGTGTTTATCCTTTATTATAGGAAGTGAAGCACTAATCGCAAGGGCTTATAATAAATAATTCAGGGTCCATCTCCACAGCGATTACCCAAATAACTAAAAGTGAAAATATATTATAAACATTTAATTGCATTATGCGTAATATTTTGTTCAGTCTAACATATTTAATCGAAACATAATATTGAATAATGTGTACATTTAGACCGCGGCTTTAATGAGAATACTTTGAGTTAACCACACAGTAATTAATATTCTGTAGACAGTAGGTAGATCGAATGCATATCTATATGCCTAAAATTTTTATTTTTAAATATAATAAGCTTGTATGTCATCATGAATTCGATTCTGGCTAGATATTTCTAAATCAAGAAGAGCTTACAAGCGTAATACTATTTGAAAAAAAGTAGTGATACTGGTGGTACCTATGTCCTTTCCTTACGTAGTCTAGATATTTTTATCAAAGAGATTCTCCCATTTCTCCATTTCATATTATAAAGGTAATATGAAACGAGTTAGTTGAAATAGCAGTGTTATGACAATTTCATAATTTCACTCAGAACCAAAACAATTATATCTTTAAGAAAAGTTTTTACCTTATCTTTAAACATAAGATCAAAATAGAGTAAAAAATTACAAATTCGTTTAACGCAGAACTATATCAAGTAGGTGTATATCTACATATGCGACATAGCATAAAACAATATTTTATTAAGTAAAATAAAACTAATTAATGCTTATAACAGCAGGGTTACAGGAATCGGTCGATTCCTTTATTGTGGCAAAACATAAACACGGGTATGAGCGGTTATGTGTACAATAACCGTCTACCTGACACCCTCTTTATCAAACAAGATTTCAAGAGGTGGTTAGAAATTAGTAGGATTTTAGGTGGAATTAAATATTGTTACATATAACTAGAAATAACCTGTTGTTACTAAAATTTACTTTGTATATTACGTTAGTCACATATATTATAAACATAATGTGTTTATTTGTTACTAACTTAACTTAATTTTAATTAACTGACTTATTGTTGTGTAAAGTAAAATTTAATGTCAAAGAAAGGCATGGTGAATAAATTGTATATTTTTTTAAAACTTAATAAATTTAAATATAACAGCGAAAACCGTTAGTTGTAGCTAGAAAATGTCAAAACTACAAATCTACTATAAATCTACTCCACTAAGGATTCCTCTGAATGTCTAAGTTAACATACACGCACGTCAGGAAATAAGATTGTCTTAATAGAATTTATTAAAACGACAAGTTCTTCATTTATGAAGAACAATACAAATGGCGATTTTTATTATATAAACATGTAAGAACATAATTTCGTAACTACCATCAATGATTTTTTTGTAGGTTCACGGCTTATTTATGTGTCTATTTCTAAATATCCAATGCCCGAAACCCTATTATTTATTGATAAATTGTTAGTGGCAACTCACGTAGAAATAGAACGCACAGTTAATAGCTTACTGAGATTACACGGTTCCTGCGTTTTCATTAGAACTTGTAATTATTTTCAGAAAGTGATTATTCTTCTTACCTTTGCATTAGTATATATTTGATGTAAAGATATGGCTGTACGAATTTGGATGTTTATTTTATTTATAGAAGTTCTACACTTGGTAAGTCATGGGTGTGAACAACGAATATACTTAATCCCTAATATATATTATAATTGAGATAATCTGATGTTTGATTTAGATTAACGCTTTTCCAAAAAGTAACATCAAAAGAAATTCAATACCAACACAACACGTCGGCTCTAGTAAGTATTATTAGATCTACGTTAAATGTTTGGTTACATAATAAGTTAATACAGACAGCGATGTGATTCTCTAGCAAAATATTACAATAAAATTTGATATATTATTTACAGAAGTATTAAAAAGCACCATTAAAAACGTAAATCTAAGACAATCTAAAGATACTGACGACTCAGCTTCAAATATAGAATTTAATGAAATGGAAACAATTAAACAATTACACAAGGAAACACGTGATACGAAAGAGCGATTCAGCGACTCTGATATAGTAGAAAATTCTAAGTCGGAATCAGGTCCAGAAAGAAATTCACAAGATAGTTCAAATAAAGCAGAAAACTTTCAGCAAGAGCTTAATTTAGAGGATGACAATCAAAATTCTATAGAAATCATAGGTAATAATATAACGATAAACGAAGAAAACACAGATCAAATTGACTTTGGAATTATTCAAATGGTTAGCGAGAATCCGACAATATCAAGTGACTATCACCAAACCAGTGAAGAGGATGCCCCTGATGATTCAAACTTGGAAACTGTAAAAGTGGATGGTAAACTTACTTAATTATTTTAATGCAGATGACTATAAAGATTCTTACACATTCTTATAATAATGTTTATTTAATTTGAAATATTCACTATATTACATGAGAACTTTAATGGATGTCAAGCTTGATTTAACACCTTTTCTCAACAATATTGATTAAAATTAAGTAGAATATATATATATAACTAATTAATTAAAGTTTTTTAAAATCTTGAAAGCATTATATATATATATCTTCATACATAGTATATTCTTTTATAGCAATATACACGTGATTTAAAAGTCTTAGTCCAAACGTAACGAGTTAATAGAGGAAAGGTAAATAACTTACTCTAAACAGAATTCTTTAATCCCCACGTATTTAGGAGATACAGTGTACACTCTATATAACGACCCTCAAGGGACTGTGCATATTTTGGCGTTATAGAGAGTGGTCGTTAAATGGAGAGAAGAAAAATCTGTATTAGAAAAAAAGTTTATTTCAGACTAGTGTTAGTAATTACATAAAAACAATTCTCATTTGATCGCTATTGAGTATAGTCTGTTATTTTTGTCTGACATCTTTTACTGCACCAGTAATTTTGTTGTATTTTTCCATTATTTTATTCATATCTTGCGATATTGAGTCATCTTGGTCATAAAGAAAGTACTTTTCCAATAATTTTGCTGCTTCCAGGGCTTCTTTAATACTCGGCGGTGGCTCAGGCTCATCCGTCTCATCTTCTTCATCTCCTTGGTCTTGATACTCGGTTTTTCTCACCGAATCCAAAATTTCGTTGTCTGTGATTGATGCCATTGTAAGCAGGCAGTAGTCTACTTTGATGTAGGTTTGAAGATTTTCTGTAAATTTTCCTGCCATGTTGAACTGTTTAATCCACTCAGTTAATGGAAGGGCGTCGTCGTTATTAAACTCCAGTTCCGTTTCCATCTCATCACTTATAGAATTTGTACAAAGTCCAGCATGTCGAAAAGAGTGCTGTATAGTTGTGGGTGTGACTTCTTCCCAGGCTTTAGATAAAAAATTTACTGCATGCAGCATATAATATAATAAGTTTTACCCTCAGATTCGACTAGCTCCAGCAATAATTTCTTTCTGTAGTGACCCTTGAGGCTTTTAATCACGCTTTGATCCATTGGCTGTAAGACACTAGTCGTATTTGAAGGAAGAAATACCAACTCTATGTTTTGAAGGTTTGTTGTAAGAAGGTGGGCAGGGCAGTTGTCAACAAGAAGTAAAATTTTTCGTCCCTTTAATTCTGAATCCCTCTTTCGCACTTCTTCTTCAAAAAGTTGACTGGTCATCCAAGCTGATTTATTAGCTTTATATGTCACTGGCAATTTTTTAATATTCTTAAAACACCGTGAATTTTTTGATTTGCCTATTACCATTACCTTTTTTTTTCTGTGCCATCCATATTAGCAGCCACAAGCACTGTAATACGCTCCTTGGAGAGGTTTCCTCCCACACACTTTTCCCCTTTAAATTTCAGAGTTTTGTCTGGGGTCAACTTGTAGAAAATTCCTGCTTCATCAGCATTAAAAATGTCACTTGGAGGTGTATTTTTCTGTCAATTTTGACCACACTCTATTAATCTAGTCATGAGTAACATTCGTATCAACACTTCGTGCTTCTCCATTAGTTTTACCGAAGTTAATATTTTGACGTTGCTTGAATTTTCCGAGCCACCCTTCTGATGCTTTGAAAGAAAGTAAACCAAGTTCTTCAGCAAACTTCTCCGCCTTAGCTTTCACGATCGGCCCCGAGATAGGCATATTATTCAGGCGTAAATCTTCGTATTTAGGTTACTTCAATTTTTTAGAAAATTTTCCATCCTCCTCTGTTTGTAGAATTTTTTCTTTATTTTTCCATATTGTGGACACTAGAGCGACTAAATCCAAAGCGTCTGCCAACATGACTTATCTTCTCTCCCGCCTCTATTGCGCGTACCAGTAAAACTTTTTCGTCAATACACAGAGATTTTCTCTTACTTGCCATGTTTAGAGTTTGAAAGTTTGTGAGCAACTAAGAATATGATAACGTATAGATAATTCATAACTCCTACTAACAATAGTCAACACGTACAAGCAATCCCAATTTGTAAACAAAAGAATGGATTTCTTATAAAGTTCGATATGTGTAATTCCAACAGTCGAGTTTATTACGGGCTAGGATAATAAAGCGACAAAAGAACGTACACAGCCTCGCAGTTTTTACTAATTTTGGCAACTTCAAAAGTATTTTATATTATTAAATTTCTGCCATTATATAGAGTGGGTGTAACGCTATATAGAGTGTATCATTGTATGGAAAACAAGCTAAACCAAACAAAACCGAGTGATATCGACGCTTTAGGGAGTTTGACGTTAAATCGAGTGACGTTATATGGAGTTTACACTGTATTTAGAAAATTCAATTTTTTCAGAAAAATCAAGAAATGTTTCAATTTTAAGACTTTTCTAAATATTCACATGTTCAAAGATGTACGGTGTTTAGTACTATGTTCTGAAATAAATTACTTATATTGTAAAATTAGTTTTATCACTAAAATTGATACATCAGTAATGTTATAAGCAAAAACTGAAAGCTATTATCACTCATCCTAAAAATATATTAAAATTCAGAAGGCTATAAAAAATATGTGGCACTTGGTGTGCTCCGTTGTTTAAAAACTCCTGTAATTTATGTAGTTTCTAATATGGTACACACATGATACCTTTTTTTAAAGGCATTGCCTTTTGATATTTAACAAAGTTTTTTGAATGGGCGATAATCGTTACGATATTACGCGATAATTAGGTTCCGACTCCGACTTTTGGGACACTCTTTATATTATGTCATTACTTACAAATTTAAATGTAAATATCTGAGTTAATTAATGTCAAGCTTAATTACTTAAAAATACCATTAAAAAACATCTTTTCAGGAGGAAAACAAAATAGACCACTAATAGCTGGTAATGACTTTATTTATTACTATTTCATAGCTCTTAAACACGAATAAATGAACTTTTATATACACGCTTACTGAATAATTTACGAAATTAACATTTATACTACGTTGATGTTTGAAAATTTAAACGTAGGTTTCAAATCATCAATCAATGACCTAAGGTCCTCGCGATATCTCAGCTAAGATGATTGTCAATTATGACTTTTTTTTATTTCAGTTAAATGTAACAAAAATTAAAGCGAAATATAATATAATTTAAGTCAATATCGCATTTACTTTCAAAGGAATGCAAATAATTTACCATTTTAAGTACACAAATACATATTGTCGATTATGAGGGCCTTCATATTTTTCATCAATGATTAAGTTACAATATTTTGAGCATAGGTGCCTACATTAAAATATTTTGTAAGAAAATACTATAGTACGTAACAGGTAAAGTACAAAAGTTTAGTTTTATAATGAAATCAAAGACCTAGAAATAAACAAGTGAACATTTTGTCATTTTTTTTAATTATTGTGACCTTTGTGCTTGTTGTTCTAAAACATACATTTTAAGCCCAATGAGGCCCATTAATCGATTTCCCACCAATATAATTAATATATGTTAAAACTATACTATACATGTTCTTATAGCGTCATTTTTTTTGCATTATTACTAGGGTACAATAAATAATCCATTACACTCGGTTCTCTATTATTTTATAGAAAATATTTGAGCTACTTTGGTTGTAATAGCATGATATCCAGTAAATTCTCGAGTCTCATGAAAATAACTTTATTTCTTGAACAGGTGATACTTTTACACCCAGCGAATTACTACCTATTACTACGAAGCTGATAGCCAAAGGTTTGTATCTTTCCGAAAAGCACTATTCAACTTCACGCAAAATTGTATTTCAAAAGTTGTATTTAACCACGACTTCTTCTGCGTCAACAATGAGGAACAGTCCCGTTTAAGTGGAACTAGTTGAATACTTACATTTAATTTGTATCATTATTTTAACGTTACAGAGGAAAACCTTTTACTTTTGCCTCTCTGGTATAGGATGACTTCTGTTATGGGAAAATCAAGTTTTTTTCCTTTATTCTGTTCAACCAATTTTAATAAAACTTGTCAAAGCGTAGAGACAATAAATAAGTCCCCATTTTCATTAAACGTTGTCTGGAACAATGATTCATGTAGTATGGTGATCAATCTATATCTCAGATTCTGCCCCACCAATCATAGCCAAAGATATTCTATGTTTTGAGTTGAAAAGTGTAAATTAAAACTGCGGCGGAAGTTGCATCAAGAGGAAATACTTTTTTAATACTACTGAGAAATTAATTCTAGTTGACTTCCTTAGCAGTGCTTAGTATGGGGAGATCAAGGTGTATTTTTTTTTTAACTAAACTGATTTAATAAAACTTTAGAAATGTAGAGACTATAGATACGTCTTTATTTATATTGACCACTGATACTAATAGTGTTAAGTTATATCTCCGGTGCTGTTTATTTAATCATGATTAAACAGTACTCTCGTTTAACATTGGAAAATATTTAATATCTATACTGTAAAAGTTCCATCAAGGCCAGTTCAGTAGTTTCAACATGGTGCTCAAAACAAACATACTAACGTTCTATAAGCAAGTGATTCGTGTTTAGAAACCTCTAAATAGTCGATTCCACGCAGTTTTTTGTAATATCTTAAAATAACAGAATTGGGCCCCGAACAGTTAATTCATAATAATAGAAAGAATGAATACGTAATCACACGTATATTCATCATCACATAAACTTAGATAATAATTATTACTACATCGTTCTTAGCTTCTACGATTTTTCATGGTTTGATGACTTCCGTCTCGATAACGATTTAATTATATTTGAAATTTTGTTTTTATACTACTAACAAATATTTAATGTAAAAAATAGACATAATAAACATAATTTAACTATGTAAAGAAATAATAATAATATACAAGTATTATTAGCATTATAAAAATAGCTACATGTTTCATTGTCATGTATATTTATAAATTGTAAGAATATATACATATATACCATAGCAAAGTCTGACCTTTAACAGAGTGTGTAGGTTGAGTTCTCTTTTCAACGAACCAGACAAAAATCTATTTCTTCTGTGTATACGAAAGATAAATATCTGTGTAAACGATATTGAAATATTTTTTATACAGACAAGCGCAAAATAGACATCAGCTTCGATTATTTTTTGTATATTATTATTTATCAGATGAGTCTAATAATATTCGATAATAAGCTGCTACATATATATCCTCTTAATATATCTTGAGAATGCATTGATTTCAAAGTGCATTATATTATTACAGTTGATAATCCGGGAAGTAAGTACTTTCTTTTAACATCTTTTTATGGTTCTAAATCTTGCAGAGTTTCATATGCTCGTATAAATATTCTCAGTATTAGAAATACACAAGATCACGTACAGTGACGTATGAATAAGTATATATAATATATTCCGTACTACTATATCATTTTTGCTTAAATAAATTGGGGTTTTTTTATTCTGACTTGGCAGTGACTGCTCCGTACCTGATGGACAGCATCCTGCAATCCAAAGACGGACAACGACTATGGAGAAACAACACTGCCGACAGTCGCCGATATCATGCCGGCCTACCCAAATATCTCTTTACGCTTCGTTTAAAGAACCCAATATCATAGGACGAATGGAACCCGCTTCCGATAAAGATAAGAGTAAGAGAACTTATGTGGTACACAAAAGTTAACACTTTTTTATTCTAAATATATTTTTTTCTGTTTCAGGTGGCAAAGGCATTGTTAGTTCAGCAATGAATCCCTATGAGCTAGCAGACACATTGTTTGATGCCTTCTGTAAGTATTTTGTATACGAAAATTACATTAGACATAAAGAGTAAAATAATCTTTTAACCTGTTTGTTACAGTTCTAACTCATAAAAGAATTGTAATTTTAAAAGGTAATATGTATTTGTTAATTTTATTAAGTCTTTATTCTGGCTAAAACGTATCTAAACAGGAAATAATTAAATATAATTTCTATTTTTAGACTTTGACATATCTGGTTTGGATGCTTTACAAGCCTTGGCTCTCAGTGGAGAATGTAAATACTTTTCAAGTATCTGCTATGAAATACAATGCGTACTTGAATGTTGAGACTCATATTTCTCCCCTTCTATTTATTTTTTTAGTCGCGGATTTAAGAAATGCCGCGCGTTTTGTAACTGAGGCCTCTAAAGCAAGCGTTGACTTCCGAGGAACGCTTATAGGTAATATTTTTTAATTTTTAATCATTTAAAAAAATAATGTATACCATGCTTGAAACTTTTGTATTTGTACAAGTTTTATGCGCAAAGAAAGTTTCTTCGCGCATAAGACCTGCAAAATTATATATAATAAAAAAGTATATTAATTCATCCTTTACGTCTAGGACAATATATCGATATTGATATGGCTCCAAAACAGTCACATTTTAAATGTAAGTTTTTTTTTAATCTGCGTTAAGTAAAGTACACATTGTATTTGTTAAACATTTTTGCTTGTTTTGTCAGTAATTACCAAGAAAATAAAAACTGGACGTAAATCGGTCAAAACTGCTAACAAACGTCGAGGTAAATTATAATTGGTACATTTATATAAATACCTAAAATATTATTAAATGTTTATATAATTCATTCAAATTATACCATTTAAAGGTATAGTTTTGGCAAAAAGACTTGGTAAGAAACGTCGATTAGTAGTGAATAGTAAAAGAAGACTTCAATACGGAAATACAAGGAAATACAACACACCTACTCGAACTGAATCTAAAAAGAGTGTAAAAGAAATAATAACCAACAACCTTATTAACGAAAAAAAGAAGACGAAAGGTATATGACATACCTTTAATATATTTTCAGAACCTTCAGAGTTCTTGCCACAATTTTTATGAATGTTAAATTATGTCTATCACAATTTAAGAATGCCCTTTTGACATATGCGAGTGACGGTAGAAGTTTATGATTTGACTGAACATGTTTTAAGTACTAATTTCTGGCAAATTCCAAAATAAAAGACAGTTTTGAATTACTACGACACGTTTTAAAAACAAATACGTGCGAAATTTTTGTTGTTCTATGATGTTTGTTTTTATTGCTTTAGTTAACACGAAAACTAAATTTACAAGAAGGAGTCTTAATATACCAAGTAACTTAACAGTAAATATCTTATTTAAAGTTCTTCGCTGAAAATATACAAGCGGATAATAATATTTTGGGATCAATATATATATATAATGTATTTTATATGTAAATATTATATAAATTTTTAGAAACTAATACGGCTTTTAATTTTGATGGGTAATAATGCTCAAGTTTCAATTCACAAATAGAATAAATGGAATTGAAAGTCGGGACAGGAGAATACAGAAAATTATAATAGTAATTTTGTACAATTCAATTCCAACTTTATATATGAAATTTTAAGACAGCTTTTCGGGAGCATATGTCTATTTTTTTTTAAACAGTAATTGTAATTTTTTTAGTCACCACTACTCCAAAATCAAAATGTCGCTGGCGATACGAGTGTTCTGATTTATTGGATTTAGATTCATGTCGATTGCATACACAATGTCCTCAGAATGAAGATTCTGATACAAAGAAATGTAAGTTGGAATACAAAAATAAAATGTAGTTTTTTTTTTTACACTGGCACGACATAGTGACTACAGAGTACCTGATGGTAAGTACAGTGTAGTCCAAAAACAAAAGCGACCACCAAAGGATGAAACTCTATTGATAGTCTACATCGTCCCACATTTACCACGACTGAAGGTCTCTAGGTATATGAACTACTGGATATACACAAGCTGATCCCGAAACGCGACAAGCCGAAACTGGTCACTATGACGGGCTTTACACCCATGCACTGTGGTCGCGATCCAGACGGGCACCGACGCCCTACCACCTCGCTGCTGCTCGTTTAGCACCACCCAGGAGTCACGTGTAGGGAAACTAGGGTAAAGCGTAGGGACGCGAGCAGCTTCGACTCCCAAAAACAATACAACTAGTGCCTCAAAGCGAACTGACATTATCACGGTGTGAAATAAGGACCTTCATGTGAACTTTGAAATGATGACGTTTTAAGTCATTCCCAAAGTTATAAAAAGTACCACCTACTTTAGAAGTAATCAAATAATCGTAAATCGAGTTTCTAATACCATCAACTTGGGCAGTGCGTTGATAGGTCATTAGGAAAACATACCTTTTTAAGCACAAATATATATTTTTACGATTAATGATTGTTCTTTTTATATATTCGGTGACCAAAAATTTTTAGACAATTTATGCATTATTAGTAACATTTACATAACTAATGCAATTTTGAAATAGAAGGCAAGTTTTTACTGTGAAAAATTATTTGCTAACTTAAAATCTTTTTCTTATGTGTTTTTGCTAGCTTTTATCTTGTGTTACGTTTTGTGTCTTTGCATTTAAATTACAGAATTTTACCTGAATTAAATATAATTGTCGATCATTTTCGTCACTGTCTCACTTTGTTTAGAAATTATAATCCACTGATAGACGAACAAAGGGAAAAAATGTTGAACAATCGAATTAATTCGGAGAAGTATAATGTACATTATGTGAAAGTTCATACTATTATTTGCCAATAAACTATTGTAACACGGAATAAAAATTCTTGTCCTTTGTACGGCTCGTATATTAAATTACCTACGTAATTTATTCTGTTGCATTACTACTAATCTCTGGTCCTTTCTATTTGCAATTCCATGTCATTTACATACTTATTTAGTAGGGTCACTATTTCCGTATAATATAGAATGTGTTACGTACCTTCATTAATTAACAGAGTTGATAAAAACTTGCAGTTATCTCTGTCAAACATAAGGAAGATGAACATTCTAAGACAATGAAACAATTCCGCAAAATGCGTAAGATATTTTATTGATGTACGTAACGTTTCCCGAGTTAATGTGCTTCCAAGAATTAACATTTTTCATATTCATCAACAGTGGGCATAACATTTGTCGATGAAGAGGTAGAAAAAATACGTAAGTCTGCTACTCATTTCTAGTACCTATTTTTTATATTTAAGACAAAATGAATTACTATTTCACTCATGTTACAGTGGAAAGTCGCTTTAATCACTTACGTCCATCTAATCTCGGTGAGTATTCTAAAATAAATAATATGTAATTAGGTACCTGATTATTTAAGATCGATAATTTAATTTTCACAGAAGGCGCTGAGAGAATTGAAGGTTTATCAGAATACTTCAACAAAATCATAATGAATGCATATTTAGGTTAGTCTCTTTTACAAACAAGTTTAAAATCACTAAAATTTTTAAATAAGCATTGTTTAAAGCAGCTTTTCTCTACTTTTTTTGAAGGTGGACCCTCTTACCATTGAAACTTAACATTTAAAACTTATAAACAAGATTATTTTTCCAAAACACCTAATTTACTACCAGACACTGTCTCGGATACCATCCGTATGTAGTGGTTGTTCCTCATATTCGTATAAAAAGATTCGCTTCTACATTCATCACGTTAACAGCTAAGGAGTGTAAAACGCTTCCAGCGACCATATTTCAACATTTCTTCTGACTCGGGAGCCTTTAAGAGAAGAGTGAATAAGCATTTGTTGGGTGGACACAGTCTATAGTCGGACTCATCTTCACATTCCATCAGGTGTGGCTTAGGTCAAGCTTCCGCCTGTAAATCATATAAAACCTTTAACCGAGTTTTCGCTTTAAACAAACTACGCATAGTAATGTATAAAATACATATATGAAATATTTTTATCTATATCATTTCAGGATCAACAACATCTTCTTGGAGATCACAATAAAGTGGACGAAGTGTCAGTTTTTTAAGACTTAAATCAAGAAATAACATGTATGGATCTGACATTCCTATTCCACCCTATACTAGCATCAAACGGTAAACCATTGTAGTAAAACTAAAACTCGTAAAATTTTAACAAAAATTATAATACATAGATATATTCGTTTATTTTATTTAAATTAATATAATAAGTCTGTTTCTATATGGTATATTTTAATGCTACGACGTTACGCAGCTTCTCTACTAATGTACAGTCAAAACCAATGTTATAAAGACATCGAAGGGAATACTCATATTTAGTCGTAAAAACTGATAGTCGTAAAAACTGATAGTCGTAATAACCGGTGATATTTTCGGAATACGAGTACGAAGTCCTATTTTTTTTCCGGGACCTTTGTTTTGGGTCAATATAACCGATATGTTGTTCTAAACGATGTCTACATAAACGGTTTTTAATGTATATACAATTTTAAGATTTACGGTCAGTTACAGAAACACTCTTTAAATTTTTAAATAGCTTTCAAATACTAATGAATCATAAGTTGCACACGATTCATTATTATTTAAAAGCGTTTTAAAATTTAAGAACTGTTTCCGACATTAGACGTAAATATTTTTCATATAAAATTATGTATTATATTTTAAAGTAAAATTTAATATTTAATCTAACTTGGTAAGTGAATAGAGGATAACTAAGAACGGAAGGTGGCACAAGCGTCTTTTATAAAGAGAAGTCGGACAAGGTTGAAGATATAGGACGCTTTACAGGCGTCCGGAATTGAATGACGGCCAACAGTTTCTCACAAGAATACTTCATTTCTATTACTACCTATTCGTTTCAATTATTGTGATTTAAATGGAAATCTATATATACATAAAATAAAAATCTTGTCGCGGCTGACATCGTATCATCATAGAGACGAAACTACTGAAGCTACAAACACGAAATTTTGAAATTGAGTTCTCTTTTCCACAAACAGCATGTTTTTTGATATTCCTTCCTCTAAGTTGGTAAAATCGGGGTTGAAAGTTTGTTTGTAAATCTGTCAATTTTGAAGTAAGCGCTATGAAAATTGATGTTTAGCTTTTTGATAAAAAACAAAAAAGTACATGTTTTGAGATTTTTGGAAAATCGCATCCCAAGGGGTTATTTATTACGGATTTCTACCGGGCAAATCCGGGCTCTATAAGTAGCATATTATATGGTCAGTGCATATAATTCATGGTCATATAGATATCTAGTAATCTATATGTATAAAACAAGGTAATTTTAAAACGACGAGTGAATCAGTATTTGTTGGGTGAAAACGCTCCATCATCGGCCTCATCATGGCCAGGTGAGGTAGAGGTCAAGCGCAAGACTATCTGTAATAAAAAAAAAGAAATAATCGATAGCATTTATATCATTTATACAAAAATTTCAGCTTAAAATAATTATTGTCATAGCAAAAGTACTTCTTCCACGCGAACAAAGTCGCAGGCACAGGTAGTGGATTATAAGTAGCTATCATTTTTAGTCTAGACGACTTTAACCTAAAATCAAATACAACTTTTCAAAATCAACTTTTTATTGAAACTCTATATTTATATTTTGTTATAGGGAAAGAAAATATTTTCATTATGAATAAATATTTTATAGTATATGAAATGTTAGTCTTGAATATGAATATTTTATGAAAGTAAATATTATACTAAATGAGTTCGCCATAACGAATGAGAAAGCAATGGGGAACCTCTTCTGAATTTCAAATGAATAGACATAATCCATATTTCACTTGAAGAAGCAGTCGCGGGCCGCGGTGATTCGGGGATTACGTGTTTTTTACAAAAATCGTGAGATTTGATAAAACTGTCAACAGTAAATGTGTTATAAATATCTCGTGTGCATATTGCAATGCTTCTTTACAGAAAAATAATTATACCAAATACAACTATGTGATTTTTTCACGAGAACGAGCGCCACAGACTTCCTCGGCGGCATTAAGCTGAAGGATGGCCTATTTCGCTATGTTTATATTTTTTACTGTTGTACTTTCTACCTTTTTGTATTTTTATTTTTATTATAGCGGGATAAACGTATTTAATTTCAAAAGAATATACTAATAATAGAGCCGAATACATAAGGCAGTATTATTTGATAAGGCACGTATTATGTGGAAGTTCTGCAATCTGGTTACTACCGGTGGCTTAGGCCGTGCTTATGTAGGGCCACATGTTTTTATATTTTCAAATGTATATATTATATGTTCTTTATTTTACATATTTATTTTAAAATGTAAATATATTGTATATAAGGTAATAATAGAATATTATATTGTATTAGAATATGATAGTGGTGTGCTCTTATATTTTGCTACAAGTACCTGATTCTAGTCAAGTAAAGTCTCAATCAAGGTAGATTTTTATTTGCGAAAAATAAACTATAGTATTGGAATTTATATGTTTATGTAATATATTGTCAATATACGTTACCGAATGATATTACCTTAAGCGTTTATTTTAATAAATCTGCGGTGAGGCAGGTGATCACACCCAATTAAGTTTCGATCAGACCAGCGCCGGCGGCGCGTGCGGTCTCTAACTGGATTACTGTTCGTGGACCTCTGAGCCCGCGTAGGGCTACGGAGGGCAGAAATTTAATACAAGAACTGGTATAAGACTTGTTTACAACTTTATCTAATATCCGCATTATAAAAAAAATTAAGATAATATTTTAATGGCAACGACTTTTTTTTTAATTCGTGTAAGTATTAAAATAGATATTTGAAGTAATATTATAAAATATCTTTCGGTATAAATCTTTCGCAATCCTAATAACCAAAAAAATTGATTTTATATATATATAATAAAAATAGGTTTAAGATTGAATAAGTTCAAGGATCTATAAAATAAAAACACAAATAATTACAATAACATCTAATAACCCACGCACTATATGTAACCGTAGAACAGTCAGGATGTTTTAAAATAAATTTTAAAATACAACATTTCTTTGTCCAGAGAGTGGATATTACGAATGTATTTGAAAAATAAAAAACAATTTGTTTTCACGTGGAAATTGATAGAGGTAGGCGGACATACGAAGCGTTTTATATTTCAAACTCGATTGAAATAAAAATAACTGACGAGACAACACATGTCGTTGGTTCTACTCTCAAATATATATTTCGTCTATACCACTTAAGTTACATATTTTTTAATCATCTTGATTTAAAAAAAAGGTTACAAAATGAAAATTAAATCTATACTAATATTATAAAGCTGAAGAGTTTGTTTGTTTGAACGCGCTAATCTCTGGAACTACTGGTTCGAATTGAAAAATTCTTTTTGTGTTGAATAGACTATTTATCGAGGAAGCCTTTAGGCTATATAACATCACGATGCAACTATTAGGAGCGAAGAAATAATGGAAAATGTGAAAAAAAACGGAGAAAATTATTCATCCTTGAGTGCTTCCATTGCGTGCGCTGCAAAAACGGTTCAAGATACTAAAAATATATGTATGAAAGATTTATTCCTCTTGAAATGATCTAAAAAAATGTCCCAAACAGTATATGTCTATCTTTTAAGATTAACTCACTAGAACCGTTTTTATGGTAATAAAATTTGGTCGAAATAAATGCATTATTTGTTTGAGTTGTATCAACTTAATAATATTAATCTTTATCCAAATAAATGTGTTGTTGATTAAGAGTATTTAATTCTGAACAAAATTGTCTTTGACATCACTTAATTTCAATGAACATCTTAGAAGATATTACAATAACTTATATAGCAAAACAACGTTTGCCGGATCAGCTAGTATATAATAAATGTACGATTTTTATTGACCTTTATCGTTTACTTTTTCTCAGCAAATTGATATACTGCTCCAGGCGTGAGCGGTGTGCGTGTATTCCCGCAGAAGACACGAAAGACATAAAGATGAGGGGGGTGGCACTTTACACCACCCTCCCCGCTATTGCAAAAGTTAGCGGCGCATTCTCACTACCCTTCGCAAAATTTGGAGGAGGCCCGAGGAGGGTTAGACGTCGCCGGGCGCTGAGGTTTAGTGGCTTAGCGGTGCCCTTGGCTCCGGCAGACGGGAAGAGGATCACCCCGGGGGTTTTGGTCTATGCGAGTCCGACGCATCGGGGGGCGACCCCTCACCGCCCCCTGACGATCCATAAAAGATTTCCTCTAATTATCAAAAAAAAACTTCTTACTTCATAAAATACTTCATTCTCTATGTCTCGATAGTCGAAATTAATATATCCGTTTGTACTTGAAAGGCTTCAGATGACAAAGTAATCGTATTATGTTACTGTAATCTCATTCGGTTGTAATAATGTACCTGTTTTCAATAATTTACTGAGTGAGCTATCCGGTAACAAATAGAATGGAAACCTTACATAAGCTCTTAAGCCAGAAATACAAATTAGGCGGTTGAAATACATGATAGATATAGTCAAACTCAAACATATAAACGTGTTGTGTTATATTTTATGGGGGGAAAGAGAACAATGTTTGGTGCGGTTGATAGGCTTGATTGATTACGTTCGATTGTGTGATGGCAGGGCATGACCAAAACGATAGCTCGTTCAAAAACCATCGGCCTCCAAAATATGTGTGGTTATTTGTTATTTAATTAATCATCAGCTGACTCTAGTCTACTGTTGGACATAGGCTTTCCTTACAAGCGTGTATATTGAATTACAATATAAAACAGCGGTAGTACGAATACAAAAAAATCCATATGTTAATTTACTATCGATATTTGCGGAAATAATACTAAAAATTAATTAAAAATCAGAATGAAACGACGTGCTCTGTTCAACTGAAAGCGGAAATTGAATATTTCCATTACGAATAGCCATCTGGATATTTACTTAACCTATTTCCGAGTGGAACAAATTCGTATATGTTCGACGTTGATATATCTATCATACGTCGACAAACGAAATATGAAAATAAAGGGAAATAAAACTGACCTATTTTCAATATTCATTTTCTGAAATATTTTAGTTTATAATTTTAGAGTTGTCAATATTTTATATTTTTAATACATACTTTAAGTATGTTTCTGAGAAGGGTATATGAGAACCTAAGTGTACAGGTAAGCGTAAAGGGACATACCTCAGTTAAGTTACGGTACTTATAAAATATTCAAATCTCAGGGCGACTTTCCCGTTCTCCCGTAAAATGCAAAACAAGAAAACTTTCTCCGTAAATCAGCAAAGTCAGCAACGTAAACTTCAACCAAACCCCGTGACAAACGTGGCCAGACAACAAACAAACTTTCATTTAGTTACAGATGATGATCGTGCTTTTGTAAACTTTGAATGTTTATCCTATTTAAATATAGTTATTATTACCGGCCCTTAGCTCTTTTTAGCGTCATGGGTGACCAATTTTTTTCAAATTGTAGGTGATATTTATTTTTGGCTTTGGGCTAAAGGTTTACATATTACAAGTGAATTTCAGATTGGTATCGCAGTATCGAATTATAGCCATCTGATAGACGGACAAAGTACGTGACATCCAGATAACTGAGATATTCGCGTCACTCGATCAATAATAATTTTATTTCTTTGAAGTAAATAAAATTAACGTTGAAAATACTGCTCTTTTGTTTCACTAAACTTCAAACAGTAACCCTTACGGTTTAAAGAGCGCAACTTCCGTCAAAAATAAGCAGATATTGTTTGGCCTATTAAATTCATCGAATTTTTCAACAAACCATAGTTAGAAGCGCAGCAAGGAATGCAAACAATGAAGCAATATGAACGGGATAGGCTGCTATTATCTGACCTACTTATACGTGTGGAGTGAGTTAAACAACGATGTTAAAATACAGAGATACAGTTTCACGTTACTTTTAAGAAAACTTTCATATGTACATGATTTTTCCATGTTTATTCCTGCTGCACTTAGCTTATCGGATTATTTCATAAAAAGCATCAATGCGCTTTAAAAAACAAATCCGCATTTGTTTTCCGGTTATTCATTTTGAATATTCACATAATATACATATAACTGTAACTATACACGAGTATTCATAAATACCTAAACTAATCTTCATTAAAATAATCTATACTTTGTTTTTGAGATAATTTGAGTGTGACAGAGAAGATATGAAGTATCATGATCATTAGCCTATACAACATAGGCCTCTCCTAACAAGTGCCATTGAGGCTGGTCTTCGGCTCTTCTCATCCAATACTTTCTGGTCACCTTTCGCAGATCTTCGGTCCACCTTGACAGGGGGTGTTCCATGCTACGTCTGCCAAACCGCGATTTCCACTCAAGAACCCGCCTGCTCCAACGATCATCGGTTCTTCGGCACATATGGCCTGCTCACTGCCACTTCAGCTTGCTAATACGGAGAGCTATATCGACCACTTTGGTTCTCTGTCGGATAACCTCATTGCGGACTTTATCCTTCAAAGCGATGTCCTACATAGCCCGCTTCATCGCACGGTGAGCGACCTTAAGCTGGTGGACTAGCCCAACCGTTAGAGTGCACGTCTCGGCTTCGTACGACATAAAGTATGAGAGTTTGTTATTATTCAATAAAATTCTAGTACATGAATGGATTATACGTAGAATAAAAGAACGTGCTTAGTTATACGTAGTTACATTTTCCGCTTTAAATATATTTGCTTACCTTTATTCTACTTATTGCCAATAACCTGTAACAAAAAAAATAACCGGTTTTAACACTATGTAATAAACATAACATTGAAAGGAAGAGTAAAGCGAAGCAATTCAGTAAAAGTTTACATACACATCTTTATTCAAATGTTCGTCTTTGTTCTGACACTTTAACCGATACAATTCTTTCTAACAAGGCTGTAAATAATAAGATACATATATGTTATTGTTTCATTATTTACATTATTAATTATGAGAACGTCAATCAATGTTGAATGAGCACATGATTTGCATTATTTATACTGTAACATATGAAGGCTATATAAAGTCCCAGCAGTATCTAATTATCATTTGTGTCGAACGGCAGGCATGCTTCGAGAGTTCCGGTGGGACCGCAACACGCACTCTCTCCCACAATAGCCTCTCCACCCGCCTTCACTTGTAACCTAGTCGAGTGGCCTGTATAATAAAAATGTGTGCAATTCTTTGGACTCTCGACTGTGTCCTGCCCAGATCCATTGTTTCGCTCGTGTTCAAGAGCTTTGGGTCGCTTTAATTGTTTCATTACCCTTTTAACTTGGATATTCTCAGCTTCAAAATATAAAGATTTCGCTGACATTTCCTATTTTATAAAATTTTACATAAAAGCGCTTTATTCCACAAAATAATTTGGGTTAATTTTTTAACTTTGTTAAACTCAAATGTTAATTCATATGCCTACTATAATTTATGTACAATTAGACGTAAAACTATTATATTTTCATCAGTTAATAACGATCAAATTATCAGTTCCATATTTTTGTTGATCAGACACATAAATAAACTTCCTAGCCCATTAGCTTGGGTTGCCATTTACTGCGAAACTGCCAGAACGCTCACAGAAGCAACGATAGACCTCATCAATTTCTGTCATCGGACATTAAGAAACTAAATATATGTTTGAAAAAGTTACACAGTATTGATGCCAGTTTATTTTCCTTTTCCATAGTAAATAACAACATTTACTTAGAAAATATCATATTTCAAACAATATGCAGGGATTTTTTTTATCTCGCCAAAAGATCAGCTTAGTCCAGAAAGTTCATAGAATGTAATGACGCAATTATATAATGGTATTAAACGAAATTTTCTTTGAATAGGAAGAATACAAGCGGTTAAGACTCGAGAATCGTCCACCCGAAAGCACCGTACCGCCCGCTACACCCGGGCGTGGGATAAATGCACGTTTCATACTGTTAATGCCAGTGTTTCACACCAAGAAGTATATATTACCCTTGATTAAATTATACGTGAATTGTTTAGCTATAAGCATTGAGATGTTTATAACAAGAACGAAGAATTCTAACACACATTCATGCTATACAGGCATTGTTGTTTTCGTAGAACCTTATTACCTGATAGTGTCGATAAATCAATGTTAACTTTTATATTTGACTATACATATTTTGTATTTATATTTGCGTTTGAGACCCATGTTGTTTTTTCTATATAAGTAAACATTCCAATGTCATATAGGCTAAGTAAATAGAGTACATGTGAAAATTATAGATATACGATATTCTCTCTACGGCATAGTACGGTGCCTTGTCAGTATCTAATTCAAGACGTAACATAAGGAGTTCCTTATACCTTGCAGTTTCGAAATTTCTATTATACAAATACATCTTCTGTACATTAATATTAGGTCCTTACATATGAAATTGGCGTTTTGTATGGGAGGAACAAAAAGTCAAATATTTTTTAATATAATATATTTAATTAATCAAAGTATGAACCATTATTTTCTATGCACTTTTGCCATCTCATAGGTAGTTCATTGATCCCTTTACTAAAAAAACCAGTCGGACGGGAATCAATAAAATCTTTGAAGGCGATTTGGACTGCCCCATCGGAGTTGAATTTTTTCCCTTGCAAGAAGTTATCCAAATTTCGAAAAAAATGGTAATCTGTTGGAGCAAGGTCCGGGGAGTACGGAGGATGTGTTAGACTTTCCAATTGAAGCTCTTCTAATTTAGTAGCCGTCTGTTGCGCAGTGTGTGGTCTAGCGTTGTCGTGAAGCAGCAGTGGCGTGGAGCGATTGACCAGCCTAGGTTGTTTAGCCGCTAGCTTTTCCATCATGGTTTGCAATTGCTGACAATAGACATCAGCCGTAATAGTCTGGCCAGATTTAAGAAAACTGTAATGAACAATACCGCCACTAGTCCACCAAACGCTTATAAGTAACTTTTTTGGGGTTAATTTTCGCTTGGGGCAGGATTTGGCTGGCTGGCCAGGATCCAACCATTGCGCTGAGCGCTTCCGATTATCGTAAAGAACCCATTTTTCATCACAGGTAATGATTCGGTTTAAAATACCTTCATTATTGTGCCGGTTTAGTAATGTAACGCAGCAGTCGACGCGCGTTTGCCGGTTTGCTTCAGTCAATTCGTGAGGTACCCACCTTTCAAGCTTTTTAATCTTCCCAATTTGCTTCAAGTGAATTAAAACAGTTTTATCACTAACATCGCAGCCTGCAGCTAACTCGGACGTGGTTTGCGATGGATGCGCTTCCACAATAGCCTTTAACTCTTCATTATCAACTTGAGTCTCAGGCCGTCCACGGGGCTTGTTCTGCAGGTCGAAATTTCCAGAACGAAAACGTTGGAACCAAAAACGAACTGTGTTTTCTTTTGCAACACGACCGCCATACACATCATTCACCCTTCGAGTTGTTTCCGCAGCACTAGTGCCACGGCGGAACTCGTACTCGTAAATAATGCGATATTTTAAGTTTTCCATTTTGTAAAATGAGTGACGCAAACAGAAAAAAACAGAAGAAAAAAACAAATGAATGACGATCATCGAAGCACAAATACATGAGTCTATAGCTGTACAAATTTGAATTTGGAATTCCTTACCAAAGAGGAGAAATTTGTGATTAAAGTGGCCAGTACGAAAAACGCCAATTTCATATGTAAGGACCTAATATTAGGTCCTTACATATGAAATTGGCGTTTTGTATGGGAGGAACAAAAAGTCGAATATTTTTTAATATAATATATTTAATTAATCAAAGTATGAACCATTATTTTCTATGCACTTTTGCCATCTCATAGGTAGTTCATTGATCCCTTTACTAAAAAAACCAGTCGGACGGGAATCAATAAAATCTTTGAAGGCGATTTGGACTGCCCCATCGGAGTTGAATTTTTTCCCTTGCAAGAAGTTATCCAAATTTCGAAAAAAATGGTAATCTGTTGGAGCAAGGTCCGGGGAGTACGGAGGATGTGTTAGACTTTCCAATTGAAGCTCTTCTAATTTAGTAGCCGTCTGTTGCGCAGTGTGTGGTCTAGCGTTGTCGTGAAGCAGCAGTGGCGTGGAGCGATTGACCAGCCTAGGTTGTTTAGCCGCTAGCTTTTCCATCATGGTTTGCAATTGCTGACAATAGACATCAGCCGTAATAGTCTGGCCAGATTTAAGAAAACTGTAATGAACAATACCGCCACTAGTCCACCAAACGCTTATAAGTAACTTTTTTGGGGTTAATTTTCGCTTGGGGCAGGATTTGGCTGGCTGGCCAGGATCCAACCATTGCGCTGAGCGCTTCCGATTATCGTAAAGAACCCATTTTTCATCACAGGTAATGATTCGGTTTAAAATACCTTCATTATTGTGCCGGTTTAATAATGTAACGCAGCAGTCGACGCGCGTTTGCCGGTTTGCTTCAGTCAATTCGTGAGGTACCCACCTTTCAAGCTTTTTAATCTTCCCAATTTGCTTCAAGTGAATTAAAACAGTTTTATCACTAACATCGCAGCCTGCAGCTAACTCGGACGTGGTTTGCGATGGATGCGCTTCCACAATAGCCTTTAACTCTTCATTATCAACTTGAGTCTCAGGCCGTCCACGGGGCTTGTTCTGCAGGTCGAAATTTCCAGAACGAAAACGTTGGAACCAAAAACGAACTGTGTTTTCTTTTGCAACACGACCGCCATACACATCATTCACCCTTCGAGTTGTTTCCGCAGCACTAGTGCCACGGCGGAACTCGTACTCGTAAATAATGCGATATTTTAAGTTTTCCATTTTGTAAAATGAGTGACGCAAACAGAAAAAAACAGAAGAAAAAAACAAATGAATGACGATCATCGAAGCACAAATACATGAGTCTATAGCTGTACAAATTTGAATTTGGAATTCCTTACCAAAGAGGAGAAATTTGTGATTAAAGTGGCCAGTACGAAAAACGCCAATTTCATATGTAAGGACCTAATATTAGGTCCTTACATATGAAATTGGCGTTTTGTATGGGAGGAACAAAAAGTCGAATATTTTTTAATATAATATATTTAATTAATCAAAGTATGAACCATTATTTTCTATGCACTTTTGCCATCTCATAGGTAGTTCATTGATCCCTTTACTAAAAAAACCAGTCGGACGGGAATCAATAAAATCTTTGAAGGCGATTTGGACTGCCCCATCGGAGTTGAATTTTTTCCCTTGCAAGAAGTTATCCAAATTTCGAAAAAAATGGTAATCTGTTGGAGCAAGGTCCGGGGAGTACGGAGGATGTCTTAGACTTTCCAATTGAAGCTCTTCTAATTTAGTAGCCATCTGTTGCGCAGTGTGTGGTCTAGCGTTGTCGTGAAGCAGCAGTGGCTTGGAGCGATTGACCAGCCTAGGTTGTTTAGCCGCTAGCTTTTCCATCATGGTTTGCAATTGCTGACAATAGACATCAGCCGTAATAGTCTGGCCAGATTTGAGAAAACTGTAATGAACAATACCGCCACTAGTCCACCAAACGCTTAAAAGTAACTTTTTTGGGGTTAATTTTCGCTTGGGGCAGGATTTGGCTGGCTGGCCAGGATCCAACCATTGCGCTGAGCGCTTCCGATTATCGTAAAGAACCCATTTTTCATCACAGGTAATGATTCGGTTTAAAATACCTTCATTATTGTGCCGGTTTAGTAATGTAACGCAGCAGTCGACGCGCGTTTGCCGGTTTGCTTCAGTCAATTCGTGAGATACCCACCTTTCAAGCTTTTTAATCTTCCCAATTTGCTTCAAGTGAATTAAAACAGTTTTATCACTAACATCGCAGCCTGCAGCTAACTCGGACGTGGTTTGCGATGGATGCGCTTCCACAATAGCCTTTAACTCTTCATTATCAACTTGAGTCTCAGGCCGTCCACGGGGCTTGTTCTGCAGGTCGAAATTTCCAGAACGAAAACGTTGGAACCAAAAACGAACTGTGTTTTCTTTTGCAACACGACCGCCATACACATCATTCACCCTTCGAGTTGTTTCCGCAGCACTAGTGCCACGGCGGAACTCGTACTCGTAAATAATGCGATATTTTAAGTTTTCCATTTTGTAAAATGAGTGACGCAAACAGAAAAAAACAGAAGAAAAAAACAAATGAATGACGATCATCGAAGCACAAATACATGAGTCTATAGCTGTACAAATTTGAATTTGGAATTCCTTACCAAAGAGGAGAAATTTGTGATTAAAGTGGCCAGTACGAAAAACGCCAATTTCATATGTAAGGACCTAATATTAGGTCCTTACATATGAAATTGGCGTTTTGTATGGGAGGAACAAAAAGTCGAATATTTTTTAATATAATATATTTAATTAATCAAAGTATGAACCATTATTTTCTATGCACTTTTGCCATCTCATAGGTAGTTCATTGATCCCTTTACTAAAAAAACCAGTCGGACGGGAATCAATAAAATCTTTGAAGGCGATTTGGACTGCCCCATCGGAGTTGAATTTTTTCCCTTGCAAGAAGTTATCCAAATTTCGAAAAAAATGGTAATCTGTTGGAGCAAGGTCCGGGGAGTACGGAGGATGTGTTAGACTTTCCAATTGAAGCTCTTCTAATTTAGTAGCCGTCTGTTGCGCAGTGTGTGGTCTAGCGTTGTCGTGAAGCAGCAGTGGCGTGGAGCGATTGACCAGCCTAGGTTGTTTAGCCGCTAGCTTTTCCATCATGGTTTGCAATTGCTGACAATAGACATCAGCCGTAATAGTCTGGCCAGATTTAAGAAAACTGTAATGAACAATACCGCCACTAGTCCACCAAACGCTTATAAGTAACTTTTTTGGGGTTAATTTTCGCTTGGGGCAGGATTTGGCTGGCTGGCCAGGATCCAACCATTGCGCTGAGCGCTTCCGATTATCGTAAAGAACCCATTTTTCATCACAGGTAATGATTCGGTTTAAAATACCTTCATTATTGTGCCGGTTTAGTAATGTAACGCAGCAGTCGACGCGCGTTTGCCGGTTTGCTTCAGTCAATTCGTGAGGTACCCACCTTTCAAGCTTTTTAATCTTCCCAATTTGCTTCAAGTGAATTAAAACAGTTTTATCACTAACATCGCAGCCTGCAGCTAACTCGGACGTGGTTTGCGATGGATGCGCTTCCACAATAGCCTTTAACTCTTCATTATCAACTTGAGTCTCAGGCCGTCCACGGGGCTTGTTCTGCAGGTCGAAATTTCCAGAACGAAAACGTTGGAACCAAAAACGAACTGTGTTTTCTTTTGCAACACGACCGCCATACACATCATTCACCCTTCGAGTTGTTTCCGCAGCACTAGTGCCACGGCGGAACTCGTACTCGTAAATAATGCGATATTTTAAGTTTTCCATTTTGTAAAATGAGTGACGCAAACAGAAAAAAACAGAAGAAAAAAACAAATGAATGACGATCATCGAAGCACAAATACATGAGTCTATAGCTGTACAAATTTGAATTTGGAATTCCTTACCAAAGAGGAGAAATTTGTGATTAAAGTGGCCAGTACGAAAAACGCCAATTTCATATGTAAGGACCTAATATTAGGTCCTTACATATGAAATTGGCGTTTTGTATGGGAGGAACAAAAAGTCGAATATTTTTTAATATAATATATTTAATTAATCAAAGTATGAACCATTATTTTCTATGCACTTTTGCCATCTCATAGGTAGTTCATTGATCCCTTTACTAAAAAAACCAGTCGGACGGGAATCAATAAAATCTTTGAAGGCGATTTGGACTGCCCCATCGGAGTTGAACTTTTTCCCTTGCAAGAAGTTATCCAAATTTCGAAAAAAATGGTAATCTGTTGGAGCAAGGTCCGGGGAGTACGGAGGATGTCTTAGACTTTCCAATTGAAGCTCTTCTAATTTAGTAGCCGTCTGTTGCGCAGTGTGTGGTCTAGCGTTGTCGTGAAGCAGCAGTGGCTTGGAGCGATTGACCAGCCTAGGTTGTTTAGCCGCTAGCTTTTCCATCATGGTTTGCAATTGCTGACAATAGACATCAGCCGTAATAGTCTGGCCAGATTTGAGAAAACTGTAATGAACAATACCGCCACTAGTCCACCAAACGCTTAAAAGTAACTTTTTTGGGGTTAATTTTCGCTTGGGGCAGGATTTGGCTGGCTGGCCAGGATCCAACCATTGCGCTGAGCGCTTCCGATTATCGTAAAGAACCCATTTTTCATCACAGGTAATGATTCGGTTTAAAATACCTTCATTATTGTGCCGGTTTAGTAATGTAACGCAGCAGTCGACGCGCGTTTGCCGGTTTGCTTCAGTCAATTCGTGAGGTACCCACCTTTCAAGCTTTTTAATCTTCCCAATTTGCTTCAAGTGAATTAAAACAGTTTTATCACTAACATCGCAGCCTGCAGCTAACTCGGACGTGGTTTGCGATGGATGCGCTTCCACAATAGCCTTTAACTCTTCATTATCAACTTGAGTCTCAGGCCGTCCACGGGGCTTGTTCTGCAGGTCGAAATTTCCAGAACGAAAACGTTGGAACCAAAAACGAACTGTGTTTTCTTTTGCAACACGACCGCCATACACATCATTCACCCTTCGAGTTGTTTCCGCAGCACTAGTGCCACGGCGGAACTCGTACTCGTAAATAATGCGATATTTTAAGTTTTCCATTTTGTAAAATGAGTGACGCAAACAGAAAAAAACAGAAGAAAAAAACAAATGAATGACGATCATCGAAGCACAAATACATGAGTCTATAGCTGTACAAATTTGAATTTGGAATTCCTTACCAAAGAGGAGAAATTTGTGATTAAAGTGGCCAGTACGAAAAACGCCAATTTCATATGTAAGGACCTAATATTAGGTCCTTACATATGAAATTGGCGTTTTGTATGGGAGGAACAAAAAGTCGAATATTTTTTAATATAATATATTTAATTAATCAAAGTATGAACCATTATTTTCTATGCACTTTTGCCATCTCATAGGTAGTTCATTGATCCCTTTACTAAAAAAACCAGTCGGACGGGAATCAATAAAATCTTTGAAGGCGATTTGGACTGCCCCATCGGAGTTGAATTTTTTCCCTTGCAAGAAGTTATCCAAATTTCGAAAAAAATGGTAATCTGTTGGAGCAAGGTCCGGGGAGTACGGAGGATGTCTTAGACTTTCCAATTGAAGCTCTTCTAATTTAGTAGCCATCTGTTGCGCAGTGTGTGGTCTAGCGTTGTCGTGAAGCAGCAGTGGCTTGGAGCGATTGACCAGCCTAGGTTGTTTAGCCGCTAGCTTTTCCATCATGGTTTGCAATTGCTGACAATAGACATCAGCCGTAATAGTCTGGCCAGATTTGAGAAAACTGTAATGAACAATACCGCCACTAGTCCACCAAACGCTTAAAAGTAACTTTTTTGGGGTTAATTTTCGCTTGGGGCAGGATTTGGCTGGCTGGCCAGGATCCAACCATTGCGCTGAGCGCTTCCGATTATCGTAAAGAACCCATTTTTCATCACAGGTAATGATTCGGTTTAAAATACCTTCATTATTGTGCCGGTTTAGTAATGTAACGCAGCAGTCGACGCGCGTTTGCCGGTTTGCTTCAGTCAATTCGTGAGATACCCACCTTTCAAGCTTTTTAATCTTCCCAATTTGCTTCAAGTGAATTAAAACAGTTTTATCACTAACATCGCAGCCTGCAGCTAACTCGGACGTGGTTTGCGATGGATGCGCTTCCACAATAGCCTTTAACTCTTCATTATCAACTTGAGTCTCAGGCCGTCCACGGGGCTTGTTCTGCAGTTCGAAATTTCCAGAACGAAAACGTTGGAACCAAAAACGAACTGTGTTTTCTTTTGCAACACGACCGCCATACACATCATTCACCCTTCGAGTTGTTTCCGCAGCACTAGTGCCACGGCGGAACTCGTACTCGTAAATAATGCGATATTTTAAGTTTTCCATTTTGTAAAATGAGTGACGCAAACAGAAAAAAACAGAAGAAAAAAACAAATGAATGACGATCATCGAAGCACAAATACATGAGTCTATAGCTGTACAAATTTGAATTTGGAATTCCTTACCAAAGAGGAGAAATTTGTGATTAAAGTGGCCAGTACGAAAAACGCCAATTTCATATGTAAGGACCTAATATTGGTTACCTGTTACACTGTGTACTTGTTATATTACATTAATAGATTCAACATTATTTATTTTTATTTCAATATTGTAAATAAAATAATATTCATAGTATGCAAACACAGAATGACTGAGAATGTGAGTAGAACTGTAATAATCCATCGTTTTCGTCTTTTCTGGCCCTATTTCTGTCGCCTCCTTTTCGCGTGTCGTCTATTATAAATATTATGACACTGTCCATCAATGGGTAATTACTTTGGTGGTTTTGGCAGTAGAACAGGAATATTAAGTTCATTAAGTAATAGTCTGATCTACTTAGATTTTTTTTTGTATTAAATATTGGTGTACACCACAAGGCATATTATGAAGCTTAGAAGTTTCTTTATAAGTTTAAAAATATAACGTAGTACGACCACTTTCACAATGAGACTCTATATTTACTACGCACATAATTGCAATGGTTTACATGCAGCTAAGCCTTCGATATACTAATCGACCAATACCAATAATAAATGATCATATACTCGTACACATTCTATCAATACGATAATTGCATAACCTGATTGTTACAATCAAATCTAAAAGCCTTTGTACTAATATTATATTAATTATTTATCCATTCTAATCGATGTAACCGAATTTTGTAATTACAAAGAAAATAAGTACTAAATAAACTATGGTATTACTGCTGATTCACTTTAGTGTTAGGCATTTAAATCAGTCTTAGGAAATAAAATAAAAGGTTCCGATTTAGTATTGTTAACCAAGGACGATAAAGTGATATTGTAAGGCCATCGCATTATCTCGACTATTCTTACAATTGATTTCAATCTAATTTGTCATGGTCGAGTGACCCGCGATTAGTACATCCAACTCAATTCTTAGCACTTGAATAAAAACTTTATAGACGTCATGGCACGAAGTAAACATTTAAGTTTGTTTTCCAGTATTTATCTGCAGCCTGTAAAATTTTTAAGGTTTTGTAGAATGAATGGGATTTATTTATTGAAATATATTAAAAATATAAGTTATTTATTATAGTGAGCCCAACGTTTATTTACTTGAGATTGAAGATATATATAATTGCATATAGTTTTGTAATATTTACGATTTAGATTTCATTAGAAGTCAACATTTTGAATAAAAAATAGTTTTTGTGTAGTCTCTTATGTATACTGTAATTACGGCAATTATTTCAGATTAGACACTCTTATACTTATATTATTCTTTTCAAAATATAATTTAATTGTAAGTATACAAGTTATGCATACAGGAGGTACATTATTTTTATTTATTATAAAGGGTAAACATAATGTAACATGGCTTGAACTAAATAACATGTTATAAATATGTTATAAGTTTCACGTGTACCTTTGTACCAAATGTAACAAGCACGTGATGCGACGAAACGGCCAATGACCTTAAATTTTAAGTAACCGTTATACACTTTCGCATGCATATAAATTTTACACACAACTAGAAGAAACAATCAAAATTTACCTACATAACAAAACATATCATTTTTAATTCTATTTCTCTAATAATATTATTACGTCGATGTTCTTTTGAAATCATAGAATCCCAATATATCTATAAGATTATACTTCAATAAATAATAATAAGTAATCGGTATATTTGTTTATGTAGGTACAACCTGTTGCCGGTTTACCATGGGCCACATATTAATAAGTCGGTATAAATTGGGCATTTGTACATAATCAATCACTTATTTGTTTATTACGAAATTCGTCTTTTCCATCCTGTGACGGAACTATTACTTCTAAGAAAGATTTCAGACGATATAAACGATAGCAACATACTAATGTATAGGTAGAAATTAATGAATATTAAGAGGCGAAAGAAGTTTTAAGATATAAAAAAGTGAAGTTACGTTCTTTCTGCCTACCTAAATATGGGATTAGTGAGATGATAAATACATATATTTTGCTTATTTTTTTTAAATTAAATTTATGATTCCGAGAAATCTCAAATGTAAACATAAAATGTACGGGCTACATATATGTTCAAAAACATATCGACCTATTTACAGGGTGTAAATAAAGCTGGTTACTGAACAGGCACGTGGATTGAACGTGCTATCTACAAGTCCTGATTGTCTACATCATAAAAACTTGTCACGTACTATCTTCACCTTCCCCCTTAGAGCGAAAAAGTATTCGTTACTAACTAGAAATTCAACTTACGGGGACACGTTTGGAAATTAAACTCTAGGAAAACAGTTTAATCGATCTTTTAATTAGCATAAAGATATATGGTAATTTAGAAGTAATTAGATGATAAATGTAAACAGCAAATAATAAAAATGACAGACGGTATTATTCCCTTCGAAGTACCTACCGATTGCCTTCTAGACAATCTGATTTGTACAAAAGTGCGCTCTAAACACCAATTAACAAAAAAAATGCACAATTCTAAACGTAGCGTAAGTTATCAACAGCACAGTATTTCCTATAAAGTAGAATTAAAAAATAAACTAGTTTTCAACTGCGATGTCATAGAACACTGTTGTTGAACTTATTTATATTCTTTTTTTATACCTGTATTTTAGAGAAACGTGGCAATCCAATAGCAAAATAAAAAGTACCAAGTCTAATTTATAACAAACAGGTAAAGATCCAAACTTTAGTGTAGTGATTGTAATTAAATATATTCTCCTCATAGCTTCACTTACTTCAGCAAACACACATTTTTAATTATTAAAACTAGTTCAATGTTTTGGAGTGAGTAATATTAATTTTACTTAACCTACATGAAGAACGAATGCGAGCTGGTACCTGTATAATTACGACGAATAGATTAAGCATAATACCTGGTTTATTAAACTAATCGACGTTTGGAGGTACAACTAAACCCATTAAAATCGATTCAGTAACTTCTGCGCTTTAGATAAATATTCAGCGCTGGATAGCAGAGATAAATATGAATTTACACAATACACATGTATGTAGTTAGTGCCAAATAATACAGTTTAGCGCGTATACTCGTATTATTGGTACTGAGTCAAAAGTATACAATATTTAAAATTAAGCACATCGACGAATGGTAAAATATCCTTCTATTAAGTTTCAGCTTGAATACCTTCATCTTCACAGTGAGGTTCATTACCAAACGAACTAATATGCTGGTTACAAGATTAACACAATAAATGTAAATAAAGTGTTTCGAAGAGATAAAACAGAAACGGCAGGTGGATGCGACATTAGTGCCATCGCCCGCTCTCTAACCCAGAATGTATGACACCCTCCCTACCAATATATGGTCGGTAACTTTGCGAAACAGCCCGGACAGATCGTGTACAATTTATTGTTTCGTTTTCCTTGAAAATTACTTTTTCTTGGATATTTATAAGTTTTATTATACAGCTCAATTATGCCGACTATTCTTAGATTATCTTATGAATTGGCGCGATAAGCGAAGCTTTTTGTTAATATTAATAATATAAATTAAATGTAAAGTTTAATACATTGAGGTATATTCACTAAATTTAGTGCAAAATAATCACTCTTGCTCTATACCCGTAGAAAGCTTAATAGCTAACTTTTAAATTAAAGAGTGACAAATTAACAATAATAGTATTGGATCAATAAAAGGCCAACATTATAGTGACCACTATTACTACGTGAAAAGTTATGTATATTCTTAAAAGAAAAAAATACAGAGAGTAGTTTTACAAAGGGTTAGTCTTCCTTTTTTTTTGTAACCCGGGGGAAATCCCTGTCGGACCTCAGAGGGCAATGGGGGTCGACCCCCGGTGTGTCGGACTTGCACCGACTAAAACCCCCGGGGTGTTCCTTCTCTCCGTCTAGCCGGGACCGGAGGTACAGCAGCGTCCACTTCTCCGGCCCGCGACGACGTCTGGCCTATTCGGTAGGCCTCACCTCTGTGTTTACGACGGGCTAAGTAAAGGGCCACCCATCGCTCTCCTCATAAGTAGTCTTGGAGCGGTGTGCGGGAACAGGTCACACACCGCTCTCGCCTGGATAAGTTTGGCGACGCGCTCCCACAAGCGCGCCGCCCAGGCGTCTTTCCAGTTACGGAGGAAGGCCTGCGCCAAAGGCCCTCCTCCTTCATCTTATTCTACGTGGGCGACGGATCGGGTTGTCGGGGCCGGCTATTGCCTCCCTGACCCTCTCCGCCGTCTCTTTCGCCTCCATAACACTCTCCCAATATGTGACGACCGCCTGCCATGCTCTGTCGCTGCCGACCATCGCGCAAGCGAGCGCCAGCAGTGACAGGTCACCACCCACCACCCTTACGAGGTCGGTCCTTTCGGAGGCCCAGGCTGGGCACTCCTCTACTGCGTGCTGTGCGGACTCATTGAGGCACAAAGGGTTAGTCAAAAAATGCTGTATTTTTATAATTTTAATATAGCGACTTTTACATTTAGGAAGCTTTTTTTTTTACTTGGGGAAAATCCTCATAGGACCGTCTCAGGTGCACAGAGGGGTTGTGCTACCGAGGTGTGTCGGACTTGTACCGACTAAAAACCCCAAGGTGACTACTTCTGCGCATTGGCGGGGACTGCGGGTCCTGTAACCAATTCGCCACAACCCCGTCGCGACATTTAGGAGGCTAGAATAACAAATAAAATCTCTAACTGTTCAGTAGTTAGGTATCCTAAAATTAACTCGATAGAATAAGTAATCAATTAAATAGAAGAAAATAATGTCGAAATATAGGTAGAAATATTCCATGATTTTGGCTAGCTGCTTAGTTTTAAAATCTTCCTTTAGTTAAAGTGTGTTAGGTATGGCCTAATCATATTATCTGCGGTGATAATAATAGTTCCTGTAAGAATTTAATAACCTGGTGTTGGCCACAATCAATTTATTCTTTTATTTTGCGTACAAAAACTTTGTAACGATTGTAAGTTGTAACACATGTATAAAAAAGCAAGATGTAAAGCAAGGCGAACGAATTAAATAAGTATTATACGAACGGAAACTTGCATGCAAAGAAATGTAAGCTTGGTTGGCTTGCGAACCGAGAACAATATAAAGTAATTTAAACGCAATTTTCATCTTATTTTTTTATTAGTAATTAACTAGTCAAATTAATGATGATGATGATGTCCTAGCCGGTTTCGGCCACGGCGACTGTACCACCAACACCGGTTAAGAAATTCGAGGTCCAGTTTTCGGAAACAGTCAATTGCGCAGGAGATATTTAAGTGCATAACTGGACACGCAGCCAGAAAAGCACTCTCTCGTCCGAGCTCCCTCAGGCCCGATGGAAAGGAGAACCAAAACGATCGGGAGGGAGCAGGATGCAGGTTTGATCGAGTTTTCCCTTCTCTAAACACCTGGTTGAATTGCGGTGTTCAAGAGATACCTTAGTCGCCTTTTACGACACCTCAGCAAGAAGAGGGGGGTGCTATTCTATTCTGCCGGTAGCCACCACGGCTGTCAAATTAATACTATTATATTAACCTACCTCTGGGCACGTACCTCTGGGTTTTTCTAGATTACGTACGGATTTAGCCACCACATGCTCAGCGGTAAAGGAAAACATAGTGAGGAAACTCAAATAGCATCTAATAGAAATGTCATGTGTAAGTGCCCCGAGAACGTTGGGCACGACAAATAAGCGCAAAGTGGACGACACACCCACTAATGTATCTCTGCTCACCCCGTAAGGGATATAGCGTAAATATATATTATTATTATTAAGTATTAATTTAAAGTTACGATTTAAACTACATGAAAAGAAATAATAAAAGTAATATATTATATAAAACACTAATTTGATTTTAAACACTTTCCTTTAATTATAATCAGATGTCGCCGGTGGTAACCACATTATTACTTACAGTATTATAATGATGATAATCACAATAAACAATACCTAATCAAAACAATTTCGTTGTTTCCGCACACAAAAACATTATGATCCAATTAGTATTATCTGTTGATATTTGATAGTGTTCTCTCTCATTAGCGATTATTCCTATAACAAAGTAAAGTATGAATTTCGTTATAAAGTATTAAACGGTTCGGTATTATACTTATGAGAAAATGAACTTAGGTCATCGATTTATGTATATATTTTCATAATTACAACATTTTCCTGCTACATCAGCTTAGTCGAAGTTACATCAGGCCCAATTAAGACGTGGCTTCAGCCCTATTCCATTGAAACTATTTTTGCTTATTTATGCACTTTTGCATTCTATTTATAGACAAATACTAAAAAACTGCATGATTTCTTTGTTCTTGAAATCATGCGTATATATCAGTTATTAGTTTTGTTCTAGTAAGTGTATATCTACGTGCTCGTAGATTACTAAGTTGCAAGTGAACGTTTTAAATTTAGGCAAGTTCTAAACTCAACATTAATGACCCCAGCGCCCTTTTGAAAGGTTGTTTCAGGGAAAACTCCAAGCTCACCCTCTCTAAGGGAAGTAATGCATTTCCCTTTATCACCGTGCGGACAGTCCTCTACGTACTTCGCAACAAGGGGGCCAGCTTTTACGGTTATTGCGTTCACGTCGTTCCGACATGAGATCTGCAATAAAAAAAAACACTGGATTCGATTCCAAAGACCATAAACGGCGTAGACTTTAAGAAAATGCTCTCGAAATACCAGTAATGCCTTTTTCAGTTATTGCTTAGCAAACTTTTAACTTATTTTTTATTATTTTCCATATCAAATAGGTAAATACACATCATATATTTGCATCGAAAATATTGGAGAACATAGAAAATAATCAAAGACTTTATATTTTAAATGCATGGACCATTATGTAGTTCAAATTGTTGGTTATAAGAAACTACCCATGTTTCAATATTCGTAAAAATCTTTCTTTTTACAAAACCGATGTCATGAAATTTATCTGATTTATGTAAATTTCTGCAATACCTACCTATATACATATAAAGAAACCTACACAGTACATGAACGATGGCATGACGACAGTAACAGTCAACAGATGATCGCCACAATTGTCAAACCATAGTTGTATACTACTACCATGTGAAGCGAAGTCGTTTACGAAATCAGTTTAATAAAATTATAATGTCGTTACCAATTTGTTCTAAATAGAGAGATAGGTTTCAATTTCTTACATGATGATTACAAAATTTATCGTATCAAACATTCCATATCAGCAGTTAATATGAGGAAACGAAATTTACTCCAAATAAATAACATATAAACATAAGATTGCAACAGTCGTAACAGCTTTCTATAAAGGGTTAGGTTAAAGTTACAATATAAATAGGATTGCGACACCCGTCACAAGCGCGACATTTCAAAGACCGGTGATGCAAGTTGCAGCAAGCTAAAAATGTTAGAATCGTGGGGATATTTTGCCTTGAGAACAGGTCGCGGTTGGAAGGAGAACACGCCGCGCCGGAAGAACGACAGACACGCACACCGTGAAATAATGCACCACATGTTGAATAACATCGGTAATTAATGCGAACCGGCGAAAGCGCAAGTGTTCTCATGCGACTGTGTGAACCGGGAAATGTATACCTACCTACCATTACACAGGGAAAACTCTTTATGAATAAATATATTTTCATACAAGTCTTTAAAACACAATACGATATTAACAGTATATCTCGAAATGAAAATGATGTAGTGTAATAACGTCATAGCTCCTTTTTTATTCCACATTATGGTTTATTTATATTAGATATACACTCTTGTATTTATACACATTTTAAATGAAATAATTTTTGTTTTATCTTAAGTTTCCTAAAGATTTTTTTACATGCTGGGTTCGTTTTTATATTATTAGCATGTATATAGGGTTAGAATAATGAAATACGTGGTATAAAATACTGTACAACTGTCAAATGTTAATAAATAAATAATTCTATATTTAATTACTGTTTTATTTTGTCCAAGTTTCAAAAATTTTATGTTCATAAAATTATATTTACATTTTAACTTTCCCACCTGGAGGTCTATGAACTGAACGGTTTTATTTATTTTAAAAGATAAAATGCACCGGGAGTGTCAACTCTATCCAACTGCAAACACCGTGTTCAAAATTCTCATTCGAACGGTCGCGGCTTGGTGTATAATATATCGCCAGCCAAGAAGATCAATTTATATGTCACCATTTCCTGTCAGTTAAATTGCAGGTTAATTCATCAACACTCCGTAAATTAAGTAAAATTTAACACTGTTGGAAAAAGCCCTTTACAAATGATATTACTTCTGATTAGTGCATTACCATTCTTATATACCTCATACAAAATTAAAGAAGATTGAAATTTATGACGTATTTACGGTTTATCTGACATACTTACATATATCTTATACGTAAAACTATTGCATTATCGTTACTAGTTGTATGACACGGAAATAGACTGTGGGCACGCCAGCGCAACATAATTCCACTAAGATTACATAAAGAAGCAAATTAAAATGATAAAATTTCAGTACAGATATGTAAATATAGTAATTGAAAACATTTTAGAGATTTTAAAATTAAACTATTGGGAAAAATGGTTATGAGTCATTGTTTTTAGGAAATTAATTCTATACATAATAAACGTAGAAATAAATATTCAAATATATATATTTTGGGAGTCGAAGCTGCTCGCGTCCGTAGGCTTTACCCTAGTTTCCCTACACGTGACTCCTGGGTGGTGCTAAACGAGCAGCAGCGAGGTGGTAGGGTGTCGGTGCCCGTCTGGATCGCGACTACAGTACATGGGTGTAAAACCCGTCATAGTGACCAGTTTCGGCTTGCCGCGTTTCGGGATCAGCTTGTGTGTGTCCAGTAGCTCATATACCTAGAGACCTTCAGTCGTGGTATATGTGGACCGACATGACGATGCAGACTATCAATGCATTTTCATCCTTTGATAGTCGCTTTCGTTGTTGGACTACACTATACTTTCCATCAGGTACTCTGTAGTCACTATGTCCAGCCAGTGTAAAAATAAAAAAAAAAAAATTCTTTTCATTATAAATATATTCAAATAAACAGTAGCTGAAACCAGTAAACCAGCTCTTCTCGTACTATATGTCTAAATTTCTACATTACTAAACACATCAATAAAGTCTAAGACTCATGTATATGAGTAAAAAAATGCAATTTTTAAAATAAATAATGTGATACGATTTATAGCGTACTTAGTTTTAAACTTATTTGTAATGTAAAATAAAGCAAGATAATAAACAAAAAAAAAATCAACATTATACATAAAATTATAAAATAAAAATGAAAAAGTTGTGACATACAAATTTTAAAATTAAAAATGGATATTAGGTAGGATTCATTAGTCAGTAGGACCTCCTAATGAACTGACTAAGGCTCTGAGAGGAAGCCTGAATAAAGCTGTTCACTCCCCGGGCGAATGGACGAATTTGGTTTCCCAGGCCTGGGTGGAGTGACTAGAGGGACACCCCGTGGATTTTTAGTCAGTAGAAGTCTGACACACCGGGGTCGCTGCCCTCACAGCGACCCTGATGGTCTTATGTAGGATTTTCCCCCGGGTTACCGACAAAAAAAACTGACTAAGGCCCTGCATCGTCTCGGCATGCCTAATATCAGGTTATCTATGGTAGCCTAGAGAACCCTGCTCCAAGTTCTCGGGAGATACAAGAAAAGATCGTGTTATGTAAATAATTTTGAGGCAATTTTTCAAATTGCAAAATAATTTTTTAGCATATTACGCTACAGAATAAGTTCATCGCCGAGCCTGGGGTATTTGCACGAACATTAACCTGCATGAACATGAAATCATCGCTTGTTTGCTATCGAAATTGAGCACTATCATGTATAACCATCCTATAGCAGTGTTTTTCGGCAGTCATGGTGCCCCGTATTAAAATGAGGTCAGTTCTACTGCCAACTTTTATTCCGCCCCAAACCAAGATTATTCCCCCTTGATAGGAATGTACTTCATGTAGACACTGAAGGAGTTCTCAATTTTTGCGTTTTATAAAAAAAAACGCAAATTCTTTATAGTTTGAATTTACAACATTAACTAAATCACGTATTTATTTACTTTTTCAATTTATAGGTAGTTAGTACATTAATTCGAGTAGTGTTATACAAAAAAGTTTTGATTCATGGTCTGAATGACTCTGCTGATGTGTGTATTAAGAAAAACTCCTTATTTAACCAAACGATAAACAATGGTATCTATGTTAAGCGAAAAATATCTCTCTTACAACATTGCTTTTAACTGTTATAATAAATAGTATCTAAATTTAAAAAAAAACGACTATAAGAAATGAATATTTTAAACCTGTTTTGATCACACGAACATGATAAATGAAATACATATGAAATTTACGTACAAACAGTAGTCAACAGAAACATCCGGCACACAAAGCAATAAACAATCGAAAGCCCTTCCTTGCAGTAGTGTGATTAACTGGAAGTATCTTTTTCTCTTGTCTCTAATACCTTTGCCTTTAAATAATTTATAACCCCATTGTGTGAAATTATAAAAAAAAAAAAAATGTTCATATCGTAGTAAAAAAATGAAATATTTTATTTTTGTAAAAAAAAATACGACTAAAATGTCATATTACGATTCGCAGTAACGCAAACCCATTAAATACAGTTTCCGGACATAAATTTCGAAAGTGCAACATCATTATTACTAATTGAAACACACGCAACAAACAAACGATAGATCATCACGGTATTTCTGTTTTTCTACGAGTAATTTAATCAAACATTCGACAACTTTGCTCTTTCCGGAAATGCTGTTGTAATGACAGTTTTTCATGTTATTATTTCCTTCATTGCTCTTATGTTGCTAGTAGATACGTGTGCTACTAGTTATTCTACACTAAATTGACTATGTTATCTTTCTAATCGAATATGGTATGGTAAAGATATCAGTAACATACTGATTAATACATAATGACCTTTATTTTATAATTCTATAGAGCGCAATTAAGTTCTACATATAAAATCACAACGTAGTAGTTGCAAAATATAGGCACGTTATTGTAGCACTGAGAAAATGTTTGTTGAAATGTGCACACCAGGCCTAGGCAATGTGAACGTGACCTCCGCTAAACATGTACAACAAGATCCTTCATTATTCAGTACGCAAACCGTTGCCCTTTTGCACATGTAATTTCATTCCACATCTAAGAAAGAATGGGCTAACGTCTCACGAGACATAATATGATTGCGAATTTTATAATGTAATTACGCTAACGTTGTAACATTATATTAACTTTTATGCTCACAATAGTTGTAAATGACTCGTTTCAGCTTGCACAGCCGCACCAATCATATTCATAAAGAACATCGATCTTCTAATAATAGCTTGAAAAATATTGAATGGAGTTCCTTTATGTCCGCTGTGTTGGTATTAACGTTTCTGTTACGACACAAATAGATATGGAATCGATACATAGCATTAACAATTGTCAGTTATTAGCATAATAATAATAATGAACAGTCAATGATAATTAATTAATCACATTTAAAATTAAATTACAAAGAAATTATTTGAGGAATTAATGGATTTACTTTAACCCAAAAAAAAAATTACATCATTGTTATTATAAACATTTATAGGTCGAATTCGGTTGCTCTGCGTCATTAAAAGAACCAAGTGTCATTGACTATTTACAGACAACCGAACACGAATCAATAAGTTTTAGAAACTTTGTCTTTTTGTATGTTTGTTCGTTCATCATTCTGAAAGTATTGAACCAATTTGAATAGTAAATAATATAATCTACAGGCATTGCTTATAGGTATGAGTTCATTTTGTTTTTTTGTTTCCTTTTTAATATTATAATAGTCTTCCAAAAAATTCAGTCTTCAAATTCCAATGAAACACTAAAAATACTTAGAATTGTTGATCATTTGTTACAAATTTTAAACCCTGATGAAGAATTAATGGAATAGTTTTCCATTAATTCAGTTAAGTTAGTTTTTTACTTCCGCTGCCATATTGTATCAACGTCGAATGAACTGCGCCTAATAAACAATTTCCAGGAAGTTTAACTATCTGCATTTTAAGGAGGTAATTTCATATGCGTTCTATGTGTTTAAGATAATAACTAAATTATTTAATATTTCTATATTTTTAGGGTTCCGTACCTTAAAAGGAAATACGGAACCCTTATAGGATCACTTTGTTTTCTACCTTTCTGTCGGTTTATCAAGACGCTTTTACTCAGGAACAGGTATCAAGTTGAAATTAATATCAAATACTCAGACTTGTAGTCCTACTGGACCTTAAAGAAATCCTACTTCTAAGTCAATACATACAAAAGATATTTTCGTTTATGTCGTATTTTTCACGTTTTCGCCATATTCGCAAGGGAATAAAAACCTATAGAGTATACTTCCAATCGAATTAGAATCATGAAATTTGGCAAGGAGCAAGGTCTTATATCCCAATTATAGGAAAAAGTCGGAAAGCTATAAATTTGTAGTTAAATCATAAACAATTATTTTTTTGTGAGGACCTTTAGATAATTTTAAGGAGGACAGCTGGGAAAATCCTAAGCTACACGGGATACGACAATGCAGTGTAAGAAAACCTAAAGCTTTTTGTCCGAACATAAAATTTGTAAAATCATAATTTTGGTCCAGTGTGAAATTTATACGAAAATCGACAAAATTGTTTGTAATTTGGTTTTACAGAAATACAACAAGTCTTATTTGAGGATAATTATTTTTTAGAATATGAAAAAAATCCGAACAGTGGAAGTTAGTCAAATTCAATGCTTATACATTTGAAGTTTGTACGAAACTTTCAGTGTCCGAGTCTTACTCGCACTTCACCGGTTTTTTAAATATTCATTGTAATTGAAAGTTAAAGTATCCAAAAATAATCATAAGACCAACCTCTTAAATGTGACGTGAAAACGAGTTGATACTCATTGATTGCTTGGCAGCCAATCCTGGGTTAATCACACCTACCAGAGCTATAAGCACCATCAGAAAGTGATCTGCTACAATTTATCAATCAACACGTGAGCGCCCCTTATAAAATCTTTAAATAAACGCTTCATTAGTCGACGTATAACACCATTATTCGATAAAACGCAGAAATGTTATATCTATAAGCAATTTCCTGTAGAAGTTTAAAGCTGGAATATAAATAGAAGGGGATCATTGCTTAGGGCCAATATATAGTAAAGAGGTTTAGTAATATCATTGTGTCGGCTAATGCACAATAAGAAGTACGATATTAAAAAACACCTGAGTGAAGATATAATATATGTAATATTAAGCAGCATGTTATAGATGCATATCTAATTTTCTATTTGCATAAATACGAAGAATGTAATATTTATCAAATGTTCGGATTATGCATTGAAGATACATAAAGTGCATTTATTACAAGTTATATATAAGTTACAACTTAGTAAAATATATTTGGTTATACTAAATCTTATGTACCCGACAATATTTTTTATAAATTATTAACTATTTATTTTTATTTTTTTATTGTCTTCTGGTTTTATGTAGTACGTTTAGCAAATTACGAATTTTATAGGAAGTTTGTTTTTTACTTGTAATGATTTCTTACATCGATATGTTAAGGCTTGTTGTTAAATAAATATGTTTGAAAATTCACGTGTGTTTGACAAACGCGTATAATATTAGGTCCTTACATATGAAATTGGCGTTTTTCGTACTGGCCACTTTAATCACAAATTTCTCCTCTTTGGTAAGGAATTCCAAATTCAAATTTGTACAGCTATAGACTCATGTATTTGTGCTTCGATGATCGTCATTCATTTGTTTTTTTCTGTTTGCGTCACTCATTTTACAAAATGGAAAACTTAAAATATCGCATTATTTACGAGTACGAGTTCCGCCGTGGCACTAGTGCTGCGGAAACAACTCCAAGGGTGAATGATGTGTATGGCGGTCGTGTTGCAAAAGAAAACACAGTTCGTTTTTGGTTCCAACGTTTTCGTTCTGGAAATTTCGACCTGCAGAACAAGCCCCGTGGACGGCCTGAGACTCAAGTTGATAATGAAGAGTTGAAGGCTATTGTGGAAGCGGATCCATCGCAAACCACGTCCGAGTTAGCTGCAGGCTGCGATGTTAGTGATAAAAGTGTTTTAATTCACTTGAAGCAAATTGGGAAGATTAAAAAGCTTGAAAGGTGGGTACCTCACGAATTGACTGAAGCAAACCGGCAAACGCGCGTCGACTGCTGCGTTACATTACTAAACCGGCACAATAATGAAGGTATTTTAAACCGAATCATTACCTGTGATGAAAAATGGGTTCTTTACGATAATCGGAAGCGCTCAGCGCAATGGTTGGGTTCTGGCCAGCCAGCCAAATCCTGCCCCAAGCGAAAATTAACCCCAAAAAAGTTACTTGTAAGCGTTTGGTGGACTAGTGCCGGTATTGTTCATTACAGTTTTCTCAAATCTGGCTAGACTATTACGGCTGATGTCTATTGTCAGCAATTGCAAACCATGATGGAAAAGCTAGCGGCTAAACAACCTAGGCTGGTCAATCGCTCCACGCCACTGCTGCTTCACGACAACGCTAGACCACACACTGCGCAACAGACGGCTACTAAATTAGAAGAGCTTCAATTGGAAAGTCTAAGACATCCTCCGTACTCCCCGGACCTTGCTCCAACAGATTACCATTTTTTTCGAAATTTGGATAACTTCTTGCAAGGGAAAAAATTCAACTCCGATGGGGCAGTCCAAATCGCCTTCAAAGATTTTATTGATTCCCGTCCGACTGGTTTTTTTAGTAAAGGGATCAATGAACTACCTATGAGATGGCAAAAGTGCATAGAAAATAATGGTTCATACTTTGATTAATTAAATATATTATATTAAAAAATATTCGACTTTTTGTTCCTCCCATACAAAACGCCAATTTCATATGTAAGGACCTAATATATTATATCTCTTATATATAAAAATGAATCACAAAATGTCTTGATAAGCGCGAAACTCGAGAACGGCTGAACCGATTTGGCTGATTTTTTTTTTGTTGTGTTTGTTGAAGTCTGGGGAAGGTTATTATGGTGAGAAAATTTTTTTTAAATTCCCTGCAACTGTCTAAAAATAACACTTTTCTGTATTCTCATACAAAACATTCGTAATAATATTTAAAAGTCAATTTGAACTTTAACACCATACCATAAAGTTTAAATGTTAGTGGACGGGTTCCGGGAAGGCAAAACAATCGAGTGACGTATAAATATTAATGTCAATATTTGTCAATTTTTATACATATAGCATTAAGGCCAGGTTCCTTCAAACAATTTTCAAAAAACAGCCGACAGGCCAATAGCTATTAACATTAAAAAAAACAATGTGACTTTGTTTTAGAGAAATATTGCAGAACAAGGTCTGCCGGGACAGCTAGTTACAATATAGTAATGAAAAATTATGTATTTATGTATCGCATTTAAAAAAAATCTAAAAACAACGACTGCAACAATATCCTATTCTGTACGGTTACACACATACTATACAAAAGTTGGCCTAATTCTTACCTAAGACTTGTACGTAGTTAACAATGAATACATCGTTGCATTGTTAACCGCATAAATTGTTACTACGCAATCAATTCCTTTACAAACCACAACTCATATAATATTAACGAAAATATGAGAGCAACTTTATAGGAACGGCGGAAATTTACAACAATAATCTGTAATATGGTGTAAACTGACAGCGAGTTCGTAAATTGCATGTCAATTACTACTGTATAAGGAATGAGGTATTACTTAAGATTGAAATACATATAGCCGCGTCATCGACTGCACATATATGTATATTCGTTCGCTATTGTAAGCAGTATTAAATGTATTATACATACAATATGTATGTATGATATAATAATAGCTTCATATGATTCGTCACCTTAGCAAAACTTAATCACTCAATATCTACCAAATTAGTAAACTTATTTTAATGTTTAAACCACAAGATAACAAAAATCTTTAGTTATCAGTTCCAATACCAATTTAAGTTTTACAGGCCATCTGTATCGTAACGAGTAATCTGAAGAATTATATAACCTTGTTCCACCCTCTCCCTTCCTTAATAAAACCACGCGCGCGGGTTTAGAGAGTCACAGCTATATGGTAACTCACATCGCGGCTAGGACTAAGAAATTCTCTAACTCTTACTTTTCTCGTGTCGTTGGGCTGTGTATGATATGGAGTTCTTTAAGCGTAGCGTAAAGACATATTTATGCGAGGCGACATGATAGCTGCGACCACCGATGGTTTTTTTAATTGTTGTTAGTGTGGTTTTTTGGACTGCACTATGCTTACCACCAAATGTGGTGTACTCAAAATGTCGAGGCATGTTAAAAGAAGGTCGATGTTTATCTAAAACATTAGTTTACAACACTTTTACTATAATACCTACAACTAAATAGTAATTTGACAATTTACAACAGCCTATAACATGTCTAAGACCCATTATAGGCGAATAGTCTGAAAGTAAGTATACTATAAAGCTGCAATATTCTGCATTCCTTGATATTATTAGTTTGAAAATTTTATAAACAAATCTACAGGCTTTTTCTTAGAACATAGTAATGATAATGATAACTCAGTAATGGAAATCAATAACACGCCTGCAAATAAGTTCACAAAGTTACATAAAAAAGATAACTTATCCCATCTGTAAAAGGGACGGACATAAACAAGCGAGAATGACATGTTCACTATCAACAAAATAAAGATATAGATAGGCACGGATATAATGACACAAGCCGTGAAACTGCTATCCAAAACTAAATTGTTATTATGTACTTTGTTGGAAAGATAATATTCGAATTCATGCTACGAAAGGAAAACTTGTAATATATTTATTGTATTTGTAGTCAGGATTATGTTGCTGCTGTTACAAAATATCTTAGTAAATCTCACTTCTTGTTTAATACATTTGCACCTTCACATATTAGACTGTGATCATAGTAAAAAGTCTATTCTACAATGAATTAAAGTAGCTTTAATCTTGTTGCGAAGCGTGTATAGTTTTTTAACTATTTAGAAAGTACCTACATGGTATTAAAGTACACATAATTATACAAATTGTGAACAAAGATCATTTTATGTCCACTTACGTCCAATTTCATAAAGACTCTTTGAATTTAAAATGCTTTTTTAAACTGATGGTTTATCAATTGCATATAAATTTATAATTAAATAATGTTTAAAAGCGTTTTAAAAATGATGGACCTATGCTAAAATTGGGGGCTAGTGCGACATCAATTTGCTTGATTATTGATATCGTGCTCCATTAAAATCGATATTAATGAAAGGCGTCCAAACAATGGCAGGAATATTACCCTTTCCTGCGTCCGATTGTCTTTCTAATCCTGCTTACTCCGAGTCTTCGACAAAGGTTTTATTCAGTTTAAACTATTGTCTCGTTTTAATAATGAGTAAGTAATAACGCCGGGATGCATCAAAGCCAATCAGATGTTTGATTAGCAGTTAACATTTATTATATTATTATAGAAACTATGAGGCACATTTCTGGGCCAGTAATTTCATATCTTAATTTGTTTATCCAAAAAGATTTTAATCAAAGTTAGAGTCTCCAATTGATTAGTGGTTTGTATTATAAAATTGGTAAAAACCCCGACATAATCTACATATTTTCTATTTTTTTTTTTTGCATTTTAATCGGATAAATATTTTTTGCTTTTAAGCAAAAAGGTTGCTAAACGTTAGAAAATTATGCATATATACATATAGAGAACTAAATTATGAAATATATTAAATCGCCAGTAAGTCGTGGTCCATAATTTTGGCATTTTACATAATATGTATAAATAAAAGCGATAAAAATATCATTTAAAAGTCAATTTTCTAATGTGAGTTTAGTGACCCCAATAATTATACTTATTAAAACATACCGGTATTATATTTATTTAATCTGTAAGAAGGTACTTGAAATCGATTAATATCGTCTATTATAAATAACACGCAATGTGAGGAAAAATTAATACATGCATTATCTTCTTACACTGGCAATTCAACGCAATGACAATAAAATATATAATAAACTGCCCAAAAAATATTACAGAGGACCGACTATCGTACCTAGATCGTACTATCAATTAACAAATTGAAGCCGATACTTATTGAAAAAAGTTATTTTACCATAGACGACTATCTAAAAGATAAACTATAGATGATATTATATGTGCGAATGTAAATAAAAAGATATACAGTGCAAACTCTATATAACGACCCTCAAGGGACTGTGCATTTTTTTGACGTTATAGAGAGTTGTCGTTTAATGGAGAGAAGAAAAAACTGTATTAAAAAAAGTTTATTTCAGATTAGTATTAGCGATTACATTAAAAAAAAATAATTATGGATCGCTATTGAGTATAGTCTTTTATTTTTGTCTGACGTCTTTTGCTGCACCAGTAATTTGGTTGTATTGCAGTACAAATATAGTAATCCCAATTTGTAAACAAAAGAACGGATTTCATAGAAAGTTTAGTATGTGTAATGCCGACAGTCGAGTTTATTACGGGCTAGGATAATAAAGCGACAAAAGAACGTACACAGTTGTGCAGTTTTTACTAATTTTCGCAACTTGAAAGTACTTTATATTATTAAATTGCTGTCGTTATTGAGAGTGGGTGTAATGACTGTGTATAGAGTGTATCATTGTATGGGAAACAAGCTAAACCAACCAAAGCTGAGTGATATCGACGCTTTAGGGAGTTTGTCGTTAAATCGAGTGACATTATATCGAGTTTAGACTGTATTTAAAAAAATGTGGTATGGTGAGTGTTTACGGGATGTGTATATATATGCACAAGCTCGTGAATACATAGATGTAAGAGATACAGAATGTGACATGTACTAATACGTGTTTGCATCTGTTTTTGTTTTTTATATTTCCCTAATAATATTGAATCCTATTTCTATTTATATTAATGCCATGCCCAACAGGGTCCATAATTGTCAAAAAAAAAAGTGATCTAAACACATTGTGGAGTGCAATAAATTGGTTAATTCACATTACTTTTCTACCTGACTACACTCAGTAGTCTTTATTAAATTTATTTTTCTTCAATTTAATATTAATTCTAGCTAGTATAGCGTGACACCTGGCAACCGCCGTCAGTCGATATGCTTGAAACTATTCTCACGGTCATTGAGGTCATCCATTATTCTAATAGGCATTATAGTGGTGAGGTATAATTTCCATGGATTTTTTTATAACTTATGTATTTTTATATACCACGCGCGTTTTAACATATCTAAGGCATTTACATAATTGCAAGGGGTGAAAGGCTATTCAGTTTGGACGATATTTTTAGGCGGTACTTATATTCGAAATCACCTAATTTATTTTGGTGATTCGATTAAACCAAATAGCCCATCATCTCTCAATGTTAAGTATAATTATTAATTATACTGGTTACATATAGTTACTCACATTATTATTGGACATTAATATTGTATGGGACATCCATCGAGAAATCAAAAACATTCCTTAAACACATCTCTTTTTGAAAATAATAATATAATGATGTAGATATGATTTTTTTTTTTACTTGTGGTCATATGAGTAATCATAGGACCTTCACACATATGGTGTTGCCAGCCGAAGTGTGCTAGACTTGTACCAGCCAAAAACCCCAAGGTGACTACTGCGAATTAGTGGGGACTGCAGGTCCTGTAATCAATTACCCGCATCACACATTAAGAACATAAACTAAGTTACAATTTATTTATAAATATCTTTTATTACTGGAGAGATCACAATAATTTGCACAAAGCGATTCGCGTCATTTTTATTGCGTATTACTTGGGAGTTTGATTCGCTCCCGCTTATATTTTCCTATTCATCGTAATATGACATGGGAGTTTTCCAGTAAAGAGTATTTGTGTTTCGATTGAGTAAATCTAATAGCCGCTTCATCATCAGAATCATCTTCGCTTTTCAACAGAGGAGAGTGAAGTAAAGCGACGGCCTTTTTATATTTAGCAAAAACTATATTGTAATAAAGACAAATCTTGACCAGTTTAAATTAATGACCTATCTAATGAAACAGATTTAATAGGCGAATTAAACAGACGCCCTTCGCGGTTTCTGAAAGATATACTAGCCACTAGTCCACCAGCCGTCAAGTATTTTACGAGTATACAATTACAGCGACAGTAAAGTGTCATTACCTAAGAGATTATATACATGTATATATAGGCATTACCGTCATTTGTGAATTGTTGCTCTTCGCATAAGTAGGAAAGAGTCAACTAACCTGATGATATCATTTATTTGCACGGTATGATATCACATGATTGCATCTATTAATAGCCAGTCACTTTCATTGTTAACACAAACTTTTCAGTTCTATACAATTTAATACAAATGAGGTTTCTATTAACAATTACGTTATAAATTAAATCAGCACGGAGCGCTTATTAGCAATAATAGAGAGCAGTTTCAAGACAGTAAAGTCTAACACCTACTACCGTCAGTCAGCGAACATCTGGCAACTTATAAGGAAACTTGAATTTGTTCAGAGTACAGATGAAAGTGTACTGCCGTGTATGTTTGACTTTCAAATTAGTAACATTCATTGTAATTTGAATTAAACATAATCACTTTAAGTTTATCTGTAAATACAAATTACAAATTAATATCCATATGTCTACAATAAATAACAAGATTTTCATTCCAAAGGCAGTTATTTCCAATCAAAGTCTACCTATATTAATACCATGCCCAACAGGGTTCATAATTGTAACAAAAAACACTTTATAGTACCTGTATACATAATGGAGTGCAATAAATTCATTGGTGATTGATTCAACTGTTTAAGCGATGATGGTTCGCATTAGCACTGTTATAGGATCAAACTGTCTATCAGATTTGTTCCTACTATCCTTAAGCATCGCCAAGTTTTGATTTATTAAATATAATAATTGCAAATACCTCAAAAAGCTATAACAATAGATAATTCTAGTAAATGTAGGTAATACTATATCTATTGCATGAAATCTGAATATTTTACATCATTACTAATGCAATACTAGAGTTAGCATCAATGGCAATGTGTCAAACTCCTTATCAAAACACATGAATGCTGTAGCAGAGAGAAACACTCGCTACTCGGCCTGATGAACGTAAAGATGGGTACGTGTTCTATTTGTATCGATTGTTTTGGTTCGTAAATACTTTAATGCAGTTACGATGGTTCAGCGAGAGCGACGTTAACCAAAGCGAAGGTGGTCTCGTTGCGATTGGCAACGAGCGCAAAATGTGGGACGACGCAGCTGAGCCGTTCACCAGATCGATACTTGATACGCACATTGCGCTCTGAATGTTGTCGTGACCGGATTCAATGACTCCTCGACTTCACTTTTTCTTTAGAAAAAAAAGTATAAATAAAATTAGCCGATGAAACTCTTGAAAGACGTCGGTGAAGACTTTTAACGGGGGAATATACCTATTAGGCGAACGATATCGGAGACATAAATATCGATAAGACTTTTTTTTTGTATAAGCTACAAAAGCTGTTGGAGTAACTTGCTTTCCCACCGCGTAATGAAGTTTTAATACATATAGTTAACTATATTCTTATAGAGAAGCCTCACTATATATCATTCTTATAGCTCCTGTCATTGAAAAATTAAAAAGTGTGTGAACTTGCAGGAATGAAGGAAGAAATTAAAATAAAGGTAACGAGGATCGAAAGAGTCCTGAAGACTCGAAGATAGCTAGAAACAAAGTGCAGTAGAGATGTGGTCAAAATATATTTCCAAAATGGTCTGATAGATTGCTTGCGGTCATCACTATATTGGAGATTTCGATGAGGTGCAACTGCAACATAATTGATCATTCGATATAACAAAAACCAAAATATTTTGTATTTATTCAACATACGTTAAATATATTTAACCATGCATAGCTAATCTATTTACCCTACATTAAATCATTAAAGGTTATCTCTAAAAACAAGTATGACACCCTCTCCTAGAAATGAGAATAAGCTTTCATAAAAATATTTTTTTTTGTTTTTAAATTATATTTTTAAGTGTTTCAAAGGAATTGGGCTTATCAGTGTTTACTTTTTGTAATCCTTCACAAAAAGCTATTGGATTGTACTTACACTAACTAGAAAATATAGATTTGTATTTTATCTAAACAATTTACAACATATAGTATAAGTATATATCGAGAGGTGAAAGGCTATTTAGTTTAAGCGACATTTTTTGGTGATATAGTAATATATATATTTTCGGAATCAGTGTATTTTACTGATTCCAAATATATATATTAGGGCGTTTCAAAAAAAAAAAAAAATATTTTTCCTCGGAACCACGCTCAAAAGTTTCGTTTTAATGCCAAAATAGGCCTCTGAAAATATGAGCCCTTAATATTAATATTTAGGTTGTCCAGAATTTAACGCTCTACAAAAAAGGTCTGAAGTCAATTTTTGATAAATCAACTCAGTCAAAAGTTATTCAAGATCGAAGTTTAACTTACCCTCAATTCAGCTGTTTTATTCTCTACAAAAATAATGAATGGGTATTGCAATACGATATATCGTTCATTAGTTATAAAAGTCAGAAGAAAAAAAAACTTTTGTCCTGTGTTATTTGTATGGGAAATCGAAAAGTGCGATGCAGACAACCTAAATATTAATATTAAGGGCTCATATTTTCAGAGGCCTATTTTGGCATTAAAACGAAACTTTTGAGCGTGGTTCCGAGGAATTTTTTTTTTTATACGCCCTAATATATATATATATATAGTATCCCCAAAAAATGTCGCTTAAACCAAATAGCCTTTCACCTCTCGATATGTATATAGTATATTTTTTTATTAAAATACACTTACAGTACGCGTAATCTTCAAATGGAGTAAAGAACCTTTAAAATGGCATTACTGTAAGCAAAATAATTGTAAGATCAAAGTCGCTCTGTTGATGTTCATTGTGATGCAACTCACGGTTTAGCTAAACCTGATCTGCGGTCGGACAATGGATATGTTCAGACTACGCGTACGTACTGGCAACTCACTGGTCAACAATAGCCAATAGTAAATACACTTTCACTTTAAATATCTGTATTTTAGGAAAACATCGAATACGATTGCTGTATACTGTTAACTGTGTGTGTAAGCTGATAGCTACTAACAGTTAGTTTAGCTCAAATAATCATAGTCTATAAAACCAAGACCACCACATTTTGCTATGCAGGTTGCAATCTCAAAATTAACCAAATCTTGTTGCGTATCAACAAGACATATGCCAATCTATAACGCTTAACTTGGCAGAATGTTCTTTCTTTCAATATCAAAATAATATTCATACCGTTTAACCCTTATGTTCCAAGGATGTCTAATAGAAACTAACTGTGCGTTCAAAAACTGAGAAATTACCTAAATATTCACATAAAAATATTAAGTTTGCGCTAAAAACTTATGGCAATAGGTTTTGTAAATTCTGATGTATCTCCACAGATACACTATCAAGAAAAGGGGTAAAGAACAAGATGAACAAGTTTTAGCAACATTATTTAAATTTTAAAACACTTCTAAGGGCGGCTTGCACTAACAAATAAAGTCTAGTTTAAGCTTTTATAGACGCTAATTAATCGAAGTTCATTAATTCCATCTTTATGATGATTTGAGTTTAAGAGTTGTTACAACTGGGTTTTTATTCAGTATAAGACTATAAGTACAGTTCAGCGCTAAATAGCATTTTATGTAAAGCTAACCTCGACTTAATTTGGTAGTGCAAGCCGCCCTAAATTCTAATGAATCAATTGCATACAAATATGGGATTCATTAGTAAAAGCAAAAGCGCCTTAAAATTTAAGGAACGTTTCTGAAAGTGAGCATTAGCCTACAAAACTCTTTCGAATATAGGCCATATACGCATTATTCAAATTTAATTTAAAAGGATACCCATACTCTTTAATTGATGAATGTTTTGTAAGATTCTTGAATATTAATTAACGGACGTTTATGTATCCCTTTATGTTTTAACATATTATCGACTATTATAAAGCCATTTAAAATGACTAATTAAATCCAATGGCATATCTGTGATTACTATAAAAATGGACTATGGGTTAACAAAAAGTAATAATATTTCAAAGTAGTGTGCGTAATAGCCGTGATTTGAAACAATCTTGTTTTTGCGGAGAAATCTCACTGCAATCGTCAACGGTCACGCGAACAACTTATAAACATCAATTTGAAAGATTCCATTTCGTTTTACATCATAAACATTAGCTTTCTGTAATAAAAATATAGAACACTGTATTATGGTTTTACTATGGAGTGCAAAAATACATACGGTTTAGAAGTTTAGTTAGTACCTAATTCAAGGATCCTACCAGCAGTTGTTTTTACACATTAATATATTTTAAAGACATTTTTATAGTAGGTAGTAATGTATTTGTTTCACTATGTATATTAATATAAAATTCAATAATTTTCACATCTATATTGATGATGTCCAAGCCGGATTCGGCCACGGCGACTGTTTCAACACCGATTAAGAAAATCGAGGTCCAGTTTATGGAAACAGTCAATTGCGCAGGAGATATTTAAGTGCATAACTGGACGCGCTTCCAGAAAAGCACTCTGTCGTCCGAACTCCCTCAGGCCCGATGGAATGGAGAACCAGTACGATCGGAAGGGAGCGTGATGCAGGTTTGGTCGAGTTTTCCTTCTCTGAACACCTGGTTGAATTGCAGTGTTAAAAAGATACCTTAGTCGCCTTTTACGACACCTCAGCAAGAAGAGGGGGTGCTATTCTATTCTGCCGGCAGCCACCACAGCACACACACACACATCACTACTAACACATCTATACTAATATTATAAAGAGGAAAGATTTGTTTGTTTGTTTGTTTGAAATGAATAGGCTCGGAAACTACTGGACCGATTTCAAAAATTATTTCACCGTTGGCAAGCTACACTATTCCCGAGTGACATAGGCTATGTTTCATTTTCAAAAAAATTCGGGATGCTTGCTAAAACTTGAATAATCTAACTCAAGGTGTAAAAAAATAAACAAAAAACTTCCTTCAATCGCGTGCGCTGCGAAAACTATTAATGATAGAACAAAATGATGTATTACAATTTTTCAGGACACATCACTATCTATAAAAAATGTCACGACAGCATGTGTGTGTTGCATCTTTTATAGTTACGTCACAATAAGCGTCCTTTTATTCATTTTTGTTAATTAAAATACCACCGCTGGAAAAGGCTCTTTATTCGTACCTAGGTATTGATCCTTATCAAAATAAACAAATTATTATTTAAGACTACTTCAATACCTTCATCATATCACCTTTTAAATGATTCAATTCGGATATTCCATTTAAAAGATATCACGAGTTTAAATAATAGAAAAAACTCCGCTCGGCTAGCTATGCTATATTAAGAATGTACAAGTACATCGGTAAAATTTTAGATATAAAACGGCTGTAGTAAAAGTTTTAAAAGCGCATATATGGATAGGTAATCTAAAAGTGACTGGACTCTATCGTCAACTCATAAAATACGGAGTCAAACAACTTTCCACAATAAATAGTTCCACTAAACTAATAAATTGACTAGATTCGTTATTCACAACACTACACGAAACGATTTAACAAAGTAGTTTTCATATAATCGTACTTTAGCTTACCTGTCCGCGTAAAATGAAGTTTCTAAAACAATAGAAAATCCTACACTACAAGTCGTAGTAATGGAGCAATAATATAAAGATGAAAATATTCTTTACACATTAACCCCTTGGATACATTTAACGGCTGTGACTCGTCATGCGCTTGTTTACCTTAAGAGCGGATGAAGAATCTAAGCCGTCATTTGAGTTGAGACAATATTTAAAAAATTATTTGATTTCGTTTTTTTTTATTTTTTTTATATTCTAATTATCTGAAGTCATTTTAATACTAGATATCGGTGATATTTTAGAAATAAATGAATTCTTACGTATATTATGCTCCTTTTACATACTAGTCCAAGCAACGAAATATCAAATGCTTATCATATGCCAATATTTTCCCAAGGAGTTAATAAGTAAGTAATAAAGAATATATTTTATATTATTATTTCATAGCATGTGCACGTAAAAGCTAAACAATTATTTTTGCCGTAAAAAACGTGTATTTTTGTAAATTTAATTTACAGTTTTATATCTATCTTTATTTTGAAAATTATTTTTAAACATATTGCTGTAAGTGCAGAAGTATTCATAACTCCTGTTTGTTTGAGTGCGGTTCATCATAGGCCACATCATACCTGGTATGATTGAGGTCAAGCGTTATCTTGATTATAAATAAAAAGTTACAGGATCTTCGTTTATAATCTTCTGTTATCTTCATCAAACTTATCATCAACATAAAATAGTCAGTAATTTCCTAATGGAATACTATTAAATTAAATATCAAAAGAAATAATAATAATATTAACAGGAAAAAGCAAGAATTATTTTAAAGGATTATATAGGTCTTATAATATGCAGGATATTTCTTCGATTAAAATGATTAAAGAACGTGTCAATAACTCTTTTCACATCTTTGAATCGTAAATAGAATTATGAAGAAATTGTGCAAAACTATGTAAACATCAGCTTTATACATCTTAATATTATAATGTTATATTACCATGTGACAGACACCAGCTTATATTTGCTTTATTCGCAGAAAATACATGTCACAATATCATATAAGTTAAACGAATATGAGTGATTAATTTCCTATCGTAGATGAATTCATTTAGTCATTCAAAAAAGCTTTCGAATAAATTCGTCGGAAAAGTATATTTTCGAAATACATTACTTACTTTCCTGTATTATTATGCCTCTATACTTAACACTAGAACTACGAACCGGTTAAAGTGACCGGTTGCATCATTTATTTATACCATTTCCTCTTTAAGTCTAATTTAATATTTTACGATAGTGTCATGATTTTTATTAAATTTGTGTATAGAATAATATTATAGATTATTTTGTTCTTACGCTATTAATTTTCAGAGGTAACTATAAAGATAAGAGAGACATTTTTTTGTTTTGTTTCTTCGTAGATCTAGTGTTAAATAGTTAATGATTATCCGAATAATATTATCAAGGTTTCAAGGATTTAATCGCAACGCGAAGCGCGTTTTGCGCTGGGGAATGACATGCCCATTTTGCATTACTTTGCTAGTAATATAATAAGTTATATTCAGATTATCATCAAACTTATTTATAATCGTGGATACAATACTGAAAGCCACGATACTGAAAATTAATAAATTATAAAATGCTATTTATGTATTATATTAGGTCCTTACATATGAAATTGGCGTTTTGTATAGGAGGAACAAAAAGTCGAATATTTTTTAATATAATATATTTAATTAATCAAAGTATGAACCATTATTTTCTATGCACTTTTGCCATCTCATAGGTAGTTCATTGATCCTTTTACTAAAAAAACCAGTCGGACGGGAATTAATAAAATCTTTGAAGGCGATTTGGACTGCCCCATCGGAGTTGAATTTTTTCCCTTGCAAGAAGTTATCCAAATTTCGAAAAAAATGGTAATCTGTTGGAGCAAGGTCCGGGGAGTACGGAGGATGTCTTAGACTTTCCAATTGAAGCTCTTCTAATTTAGTAGCCGTCTGTTGCGCAGTGTGTGGTCTAGCGTTGTCGTGAAGCAGCAGTGACGTGGAGCGATTGACCAGCCTAGGTTGTTTAGCCGCTAGCTTTTCCATCATGGTTTGCAATTGCTGACAATAGACATCAGCCGTAATCAGCTGGCCAGATTTGAGAAAACTGTAATGAACAATACCGGCACTAGTCCACCAAACGCTTACAAGTAACTTTTTTGGGATTAATTTTCGCTTGGGGCAGGATTTGGCTGGCTGGCCAGGATCCAACCATTGCGCTGAGCGCTTCCGATTATCGTAAAGAACCCATTTTTCATCACAGGTAATGATTCGGTTTAAAATGCCTTCATTATTGTGCCGGTTTAGTAATGTAACGCAGCAGTCGACGCGCGTTTGCCGGTTTGCTTCGGTCAATTCGTGAGGTACCCACCTTTCAAGCTTTTTAATCTTCCCAATTTGCTTCAAGCGAATTAAAACAGTTTTATCACTAACATCGCAGCCTGCAGCTAACTCGGACGTGGTTTGCGATGGATCCGCTTCCACAATAGCCTTCAACTCTTCATTATCAACTTGAGTCTCAGGCCGTCCACGGGGCTTGTTCTGCAGGTCGAAATTTCCAGAACGAAAACGTTGGAACCAAAAACGAACTGTGTTTTCTTTTGCAACACGACCGCCATACACATCATTCACCCTTCGAGTTGTTTCCGCAGCACTAGTGCCACGGCGGAACTCGTACTAGTAAATAATGCGATATTTTAAGTTTTCCATTTTGTAAAATGAGTGACGCAAACAGAAAAAAACAAATGAATGACGATCATCGAAGCACAAATACATGAGTCTATAGCTGTACAAATTTGAATTTGGAATTCCTTACCAAAGAGGAGAAATTTGTGATCAAAGTGGCCAGTACGAAAAACGCCAATTTCATATATAAGGACCTAATATATGTTTTAAGTTTTTGTTTAAAATGCAAATAAGACCGATTCTTGTGATGATAATTTATATCTTAAACACGCTTTTAATTAAATCGAATTTTTCAGTTCGATTTACGATGACCTCGAATACGATTTGCTTGGTTGCCGTTGTCCGTTCCGCTCTGTCTTTATTTTTGCCAGAGCATTATTTTAAGAGTTTAGACTATTAAATAATTTTTCACTAATTGAAAATTGAGATGAGCCACGACTCTGTATCTTGTTCTACTTCCATTAGTGATCTTTTATTATTAGAGACTTGATGGCAGTTCGACAATTATTTTCTAATGCGAGGTCCATGTGTTAGTTCCATCTATGTTAGTTATATTCTAAGTATCCACTTATTTGTCTAGCACTTTTTACAATAAAATGACATTATAACTGACGACAACTCAGTTGGCGCAATGGCAGAACAATTAACTTCTGTACCACAGGTCCGGGGTACAGAGAATAAATATATATTTGTATGGTCTACAGGCAATTCTTTTAAATCTGTGTCCTAAAACATGTGGAATATTTTTTGTAAATCAACAGGAGAAAACAAAAATGTGGGGAAAAATTGCAGTGCATAAATAAACACTTTACTTCTACAAAAACAAGTACAGGTATAGCTACTTATATTTGATTAATCAACACAACCGTTCCGAACCCAATATAGTAGAGTTATACCGCGTTCATACCTATACAAATCTAGATTCTTTGTGGTGATTTAATTAATAGCGTATTGCGTAGTAACAAATAAGATCGTGTTGGAACATCCTTTACCAAGGTTATTCTGTACGGATCTATTATATTTCTTGTGTTTGTAATAAAAATATTAAATATGTCGGACAAATAGTAATTGTAAATTAAGTAGAAGTAAGTAACTGTTACACGATATTAAGTACTAAATTGTATTTATTAATTTAAAATGACACTCTTTACTTATGTAACTATCAGCTTTCTACACATTTTTATGGCAATTTAAGTACCTTCACATTTGATAATTTTTAGTTTCTAAATAAAATGATACGCAATGTAAAAACAAGCGCGTACTTCATAATGGTGTGTTAATCGCAACCACGTAAATTTTTTATGCTAAATAGCTTACCCAATTAAACAAGCGTTTTATCTCATATCTAAATATTCAATCATTTTCAGGTCAACGGCCGCTTACGTCATTTATTTCACAAAATCATCGCATAGCTAGAAGAAGTGTTCTGCCGGTGAAACTTAAATACTGTTTTTATCACAATCCGGAAATTCTATGAGCAATATATGAGCTATTGACGATTTCATTATAAAGCTATTTACTAATTTAATTTTAATGTTTCGTAATCCTTTTATGTTTAAAATAAAAACATTCTATGATTTAAGAAACATTGATAAAAACGTACAAGACAGCGATTGAAGACCAGCTCACGGTCGGGAAACATACGTTCGTAACCCCTTGCATAATGTATCTAATCAATTCAGCCTCGACCTTCCTTGCCTCTTATAATAATGAAGTCACGTGAAAACTAATTAAACTTTGACCTGCCTGCCCACTTTAATGTTATCAAGAATACCCATTGACTTTATTAATGGCACAGTTTATGAAGCAAAGGTTTTTTGAATAAAATAGTTCAGAAACGTTGTGTACAATTTTTTTTAAATTTCATTAGCCAGCAAATTAATATTTTCAATATATTTTATTTATATTTAATTTTGACATGTAAATTTGTGGCTGTGATGGTCTAGTGGATCAGGGTCTGGTATCCATGCGCGGCAACGCGAATGGTTGTAAGTTTGAATACCCGGTAGATAATTTTTTTCAGATTAAGTGCGGACCTAGACACCACATGCTCAATTATGAAGGAAAACATCGTGTGGAAACCCACAAGGTATCTAACAGAAATGTCATATGTATGGACCCTGAGAATGGCAAACAGCTGCGCTACAAGTCACGTTGGGCGCGACGTAAAAGCACAAAGTGGATACAGTCCCTAATGTATCTCTGTTCACCCTGAAAGAGATATAGCGTGACGATATATTATTATTATAAATTTGACTTAGCATTTATATTAAAATAAATACTAAAGGTGATTCAAATTGCGAATTGGTTAAAAACTATATTTTTAATTATATTACGACTAAACAAAACATTATTATAATGTATTAATCTTTACTCATTAATTTTATATTACAAAGGTGAAAGTCTTATTTAATTGTTCCGCTTTCGTGGTCTAATGGATCAAGTTATTTCTACGAATTTTGGAATATTATACATAGTTTATTTAAAATTAAGATGAACATGAATACTTTTTACCCTTTAAATTTAAATGTATATATATATAGGAAAATTTATTGTCTAAAAGAATATAGCTACAATGCATTACTCTAAGTTTAGTAATAAGTGTAAATTGTTGTGTAGTTCAGTTAAAGATTTCTCAAACTAGACCAAGGAACGATTGATTCTTAGTGGGAAAGTTGCCACTTTTCTGTGACAAATCATACATTACTTTTGATTCTAAGTAATAGAAGAAAATAAATTCACAACTTCGCGAATTTTAATCAGTTTACTTAAGCCGGTGAATACAATGTACATGGTACATAATATAATCTAATACAAACATAAATATAGGGCGGAAGTATGAGAATAGAGTACTCGGGGGCTCGCTCTTTCCTATGGGAGCGGTTATGTGGGACGTTAACAGTCTCTACATTCCACACACATTAGCCGGAAAAGTATACCACACCTACATAGCAGGACGTTGTTTAAATTTAATAAACATAATATAACACAATGTTATTTCTATACAGACCTTTTCGATCAAGTAAAGGTCAAATAAATCCAAACATTACACGGATCTCCTTTTTGTTTGAGAACCTTAATTACATTCAACTCGTGCCTATAATACGATATCGTCATTTATGAGTCATGTTCTCGTTCGATACGTGTACCTACGTCGCGTCGCATCATACGATCCCGCATCTGTATTTGTTTACAAACAGGCATTACTGGACTCCCGCTCATCGTAACCGTTCTACATTACAAGGTTTCGTAATTTATGGTAGTTCCTACAACTATCGTAACGCACCATCGAAAATTACGAAAATCCATAATCTGTTTTACTGCCGACCTATTTGCCCCGAAACGCTTCTTTTACATCATGTTAGTTAACACTTGGGGTACTTATGTAAATGGGATCAACTACAGAATTTTATCAGTGTTTACGCTATGAACTCGCAATAACCACTGATGGTAGTTTATAGGACCGATTTTAAAGCTACGGACATGTAACATAAATCAAATACTAAAAAATCTTTGGTTGTATGAGTAGTTTTTCATTAAACTAAAGAGTACTACATAATAATAGTTAAATGGTAAAAACTTTATGGTAGTTTTGGGTCCAGTGTTGGCTTTATAAAAATATCGTTACGACTCCGGTATAACGATAAACAAGTGTGAAGTATAGTTTTGAAGCTATACGATGTGCAAATGAATTAGGATGGGTTTGCGCATCATCGTGCAACAGACAAATTATATTAAGTATAAAGATTATTTAATTATGTACTCTTTGGGCATATTATATACATACATAAAAAGTGACTTATAAAATAAAAAAAAAAAATCTTGGCATAAAGTGGGAAAATATACCCAATCATAATCTCACCGCTTAAGAAATAACGTCTAGCAGCGCGTACAATAAGATATGGTTTTCTTTAAACACATTTGAAATGTTTTTGAGCTTTGTGTACATGAAGAAATATGAAAAATTGGTTCATACTAGAAACATGAACATTACAACCCAATTTACTTTCTAGCAACTGCTCATAATATATGTTCAAGCAACTCATACACAAAGCGTAACGTCTGTTACGCTTTGTAATTCATTCTAATTTCCCCAGGGACTAATGATATCCTTAAAAGCTATTTCGGTTCCTGACACGTATAACGTGTATCTTGAAGCAATTTCGGTTTAATTATTGCCCTTCAAGTACAAATTCAATTTGACTGACTTTACGAGTGGAAGCTGTTAGAGTAATCACAAGTGCTTGTTTCTTTTAAAAAATATTGCAAATTATTAATGATATATTTCATTATTAGTAGTGACAAGTCAAATCTTTCATATATTAATATTCATCTTATATTTTAAATAATATTTAAACCTGTTTGTTAACAATAATGGTATTTATTACACATATGGATAGAGTTCGCTACTTTTTTTACAATAATTTCTGCGTTTTATTATTTATTACTACCTATAACACATAAAAAGCTTATTTTCGCACCTCTATTCAAAAATAACCGCAAAAATCAATTCCTGAATAATAAGCAGCATTAAATTTGTATGTTCAAAGTACTATCCATAATTGGTATTGTTATCACTTTTATACAGCTGATACAATATAATATGTGTCTAAGTATTATAATATATACCTTACAAATAATATATTCAAAATCAACAAAGGTCAACTTTAATTCAAGCCATGTGTGTATACTCAACGATGATATGATGGTACGTTGACGTGTTGTTTACACCAAACATCTAAATTATATAACATCCATATTAAATTAATCTTTAAAAAATGAGATGCATGACGAAAGCGTATACTGATGGAAAAGTGAAAAATTGCATAATTAGCCTGTAAACCTGTATACCTGTGTGTTGTGTATTTGCCTGTGTGAGTGAGAAATAAGTTACCAGTGATATTAAATAAAACAAGCAGATACAATATTAACAGTACGTAAAAGTACTTCTAATGTATCTTTGTCGAAAGTAAAATGAGTTTTATGTTACTAACATTGATATAGTGATATATGAACTGTACAAGATAGACAACCTCAGCGCGACGCCATTGTGGCAGCGACCGAAGCTCATGAAATATTTACGCAGGACTCTGAAAGAACTGTGTGCATTCTAAACCTTTGATGGTTCCACACTCTTAGCGCCTGCATTGATATTACCAGTTATAGTTTCATATATATCTATAATAACTGGATAATATATCAAAATCTCAACTATTAACACTTAACGAGTGTAACGGTTTGCCAAGACCTTTCTTTCTTTCTTTACTTTAAATTCTGTAAAACCTGTTTTCATTGTATAAACTCTATTCAAACCGGTCATCTGGATAATGGAAAGGGTACAAACTTAGTTTAAAGATAAATAGGTATGTATAATTTCGATATTTTAAAAGAAATTGATTGATTTAAGTAAGCTAATAAGATATTTAATAGAAATTCCCGTTTAGTTTACAATACGTACATTAAACATATGTACAATTTGGATTTATACATTAGTAATTGGCAATTACAGTGCAAAACAATGTTTGTTTAAAACGTCGTTGATTTAACCAATTCCTTTGACAAAACCATTTTACTTGCAAACAGTGGGTAGCGAAGACTAGCATCCTTCAAAGTTCGGCAAGTTATTCAAATTTAATCATAATTTGAGTAATGGCCTCCTTGAGGATCAATATCGAGTAACCACGAATAATAAATAAAGCAGAGTGAAATAAAACGCACACCGAGTTATTTTATAATTTATTTTATATATGTAATTTTTTTAAATAAATCATGACGACAGAGTGAATAGCCAAAAGGTTTAATTGGTTATTCCGGTTAAAAAAATATATTTTGATCGTGCTTTTGATACATACAATTTAGTACATCTTAAAAATAAAAATACTGCTAGGTCGTAAGAAATGAAAAAACAAAACCTACATTTAAAATAGATCTAATGGAATAAATTATAGGCACAATAAATACAAATAAGAAAAAGAACAGTATATAACATATGTTTTAACTTACCCATGTATTACTTAGGTATACAAAATTGTCGAATGTCTAAAATTAAATATATCACGGTGAGCAGTCAACACAGTGCATATTTCCAAGGTAAACAAAGATTACGTAAACGGAATCCTACGCACGCACGTCACCCGATCGATTTTCAAACTTTCGAATACGCCCACTAATAATTTAATCAGCTAAATTAAATCTATCATCAAGGCATAGAGGTGCCGCACAGAATAATACACAGCACAATGAGAAAAATATTGTGCCCTTGAAATCGTATAGGTTATGTTATCGGTAAAGCACAACACGCGCACTGACAGTTCGGCCAAACAATCACAGATCAAGTTCGGAGCCGGTCCGGAAGAAAGTTTATGAAATTAATTATCTGTGAAATTATTTTGAAAATAGTCTGAAGTATCTATAAGGTACCAGTAATCTGTCACGATATAAGCAAATGTTCTGTGTGGATAGCGAATCAGTCGTCGTAAAGTGAACAGAAGAGACGCACTTATCTCTCCGTAAACGCACATTGACTGAACAGCGAAGGCGCCGTGGGCCGAATGCCGACTCGAGGACGAAGCCCCGCGCGTCGCTACCGCCGCTGCATAGGCGGCCGCCGATGCGCGCGCCTGTCCACACAACGGCACAACATCAAAAATAATATTTACAATAATATCACAAAGTAAATATAAACACTTATTTAACCACACCATTAGGATATTTTTAACGAAGAAAATTACTAGATAAAAAATAGTTTTGTCTTGAGGATAATGTTTTTTTACAAATACCCACATACTTAGCTTTACGACCAAATTATATTACATCAATAAAATCCTATGATATGAGGTCCTTTAAGCGTAGCGTGAAGAGATATTTGTGAAGGCTGGCATGATCGCTGCGACTGTCAATGGGTTTTTCGTTTTTTGAACTGCACAATGGTTACCATTAGGTTTAGTGTAGTCACTGCCCCAAGTCAGGATAAAGAAAGTATCTAACAATACGGATAAATATTACCAGCTGAGTCAAAACTCATCCCTATAAGCTACCTTATTATAACCTTATCAAAAAATTTTATTATTAAGTACTTGCACAAAAAGAGCAACACAATAATTGTAAAACATACCTAATTAAAATTATACCTATCCATCACAATTTTAATTCCTTATATGGAATACAGTGTTTCAATCTGCTAACATAATATTCAAGGGGTGAGCAAATAAATACTATCAAGCATTTTTTTAAATAGATCATAAGTAACACTGGCTAGCATTTCCTGTCAAGGACAGGTGATTGAGCTTTTATCGTGAAGACGACATAACACGAGGGTGCAACATACGTTTCTTTTTCTGTCAGTCCTTCATTGATTGATTCATAGTTCTCAAAAGCCTACAGTTTCTGGAAGAGCTATGTAATGAATAAAATAAAAACATCGAAGTTGTCACGCCAATATAATTTCCACAGTGACATTTTTAATTTTTGTAAGATAATAAATAGGTGCCTTACATATTATTATATTATCTGTATTCAAACTATCTAATAATATTTTAAAATAAATACATAAACAAAGACTAAAACATACATACATACATACATTACTTCACATTTTAAAATATAAAAGCATGTAGATGTTAGGCGCTCAGAGTGAGAAACCTCCTAACAATACGTATCATATCAAGTAATACTGCTTTCTGTATCCGGCCCCTGATCTAACAACCAAGTGATAGCATCTTAAGATGGTAATCGAGGCTCTTTGCGATCAGCCATTAGTCGATACGACTACCGGGTTAATAATTGTTGAATTCTTATACTACACGCTGGTAATCTCGTGTGCAAGGTCGAAATACATTTGTTTTTTTTTCTTTTTCCACTTTCTTATTAAATATTTTTATTATTATATGATACATATAATTTTTTTTACACCATCTTCATTCTCATTTTAGCCCATAACACTCCCATTGCTAAATCTACGCCTCTACCAAGGTTCGTCAGTTTCCCCATACATCAACGGTTGTCTTCATACATCAATTTATATAGGTCGCGGTACTTTTACCAACTGAAAACATTTGTAATGTAGGTATGCAAAACTCGTTTATTATACTTAATCACTCATTTTAATGTGTATGTGTTTACTACGATTTAAAATTGCTGTTGTTAATTGCGTTCCTTTGTTAACAATTTTTAAAGCGTGAAGACCTTTGTAACAAGAACGGATTAGACAATTTTTCACGATGCCCAATTGTTATATGCAAAACAATTGTTATGTTTAATTTGCCACCAACGCACCTGCGTGTGCAGCTGTGGAGTTAGGCCTAAGCCGGGAGAAAAAGAAACCCGGCAATACAGTACGTTTCGGGCTAGCAAAGTGTTCACACTGAAATTCATCAAAGTTCCATTGAATGCGACATTAATTCCGAACGATATAATCACACATATATCTTATTTTCACCATTTCATAAATTACGAATTATTGCGTGCTGCTTTGATTACAGAAAAACAGCATATATCACTGGTTTAAAGTAAACCAATAACGCGTATATGTTTATATACTTATAGTACAACGCAACATAACCGAAATACGAAGTTACGGCGCAACTCATCTACGGGCCATTTCCTGTTCAGACGCGGTTCAGACGTACTACACCCCTAAACATATATCAAATAGGTATAACAAATCGATAAACGTACATAAATATTTTCATTTTACCAATCCGACATAGGAATCGAATAACTATTATGTTATGTGCAAAAATACGGTCAAACTTAACATTAAATAAAACGGTAGAGCTTGCACAATACCGTCAAAACATTTTAGATGAATACCTGTTTACTCAATTTCATTAAATTTAAAACTTTTTAGAAATGTCATTATTTGTACAGAGCCATAAATGTCAGTATTGGACTCAGGTATTTTAATTGTATATAATAAGCGGATCTATCGCGTTGTAAAAATAGAGCTGAAAGTGTTAAAAAAAATTATTGCCTCATAGACTAGCTCTGACATACTATATCAATTTATTATTATTTTGATAGATCACGTAAAATATTTAGACATTTAAAAGTCACATTATCAAATGGAGTAGGTACTCTTTTGTAACATTACCGATGGATAACATTCGCTAGACTGAAAGAAGTTGAAATAAATGTTGATTGTAAACAAACTACTATCATGCATCTTAAACGTTTTCAGAGCCACTTTTATATCCTAGCCAGATTCGCTATAACGCGGTAGAAAACAATATTTATTTAGTATTGTGACGATTGCCATAAAGCAGCCACAAGTATAAGCCAAATCTGTCCAAATACACACCATCATTAATAATGTTACATATATTGTAAGTTTAAAATAAATTGAATATTCCCGTATGTTTATTTATTTCTCAATATTTATCTCTATAATATAAAAATGAATCGCTAAATTTGTTTATAAGGGCGAAACTCGAGAACGGCTGAACCGATTTGGCTGATTTCTTTTTGTTGTGTTTGTTGAAGTCTGTGAAAGGTTATTACGGAGAGAAAAATTAAAAAAATTGTCTGAAAAAGTCTAAAAACAAAACTTTTCTATATTTTCATACAAAAAATTCGTAATAATATTTAAAAGTCAATTTGAACTTTAACACCATACCATAAAGTTTAAATGTTAGTAAACGGGTTCCGGGAAGGCAAAACAATTGAGTAACGTATAAATATTAACGTCAATATTTGTCAATTTTTATACATATAGCATTAAGGCCAGGTTCCTTCAAACAATTTTCAAAAAACAACCGACAGGCCAATAGGTTTTGGCAGAATAAAATCTGACGGGGAAGCTATTAACATAAAAAAAAAACAATGTGACTTTGTTTTAGAGAAATAGGGCAGAACAAGGTCTGCCGGGACAGCTAGTATATAATAAATGTTTCTCATAGATAACACACTTTGTGAACAATATATGCGGCCTTTCGGGTAGTAGACTTGAGGGAGTCTGCTACCCTGATGAGAGACAGGCGGTGCGCAATGTACGGCGCGCCGCCGGGGTGGCTGCCCTCACAGGACCCATGGTGATCCTGTGCAGGAATTTTATCCTGAATACAAAAAAAATTTGGCCCGACCCTTTTCAATTTAATTTGCTTACGGTTACCTGAATTTTATAATTTCAATCATACTAAATGAAGTATTGAAGAAATAACGCAAATATAAAAGGACTATAATTGTAAAATAAGATATATTGAATGTGCATGTTATACCTCGTTATAATGAAAGTTATCCTACTTATTTTAAAATATTGAACGATCAATTTCATATGGATTACTTACATCTGTTAAGTTGATACGGTATGTATGTACCAATTTACTTATAACAATGTAATCTCTTACTCCACGTATTATGAAGTAATATTTTATCAGTCTAATTTCCCACGTTTAATTACTACTCGTAACTAAATAAGCGACTATTATCTGTCCACCCAAGAAGTCCCCTCGGCCAGTGTATGTATAGTGTTTATTAGCGCCAGGTAACTGCGTAAAGTAATAACTAATCATCGTCGCTAATATAATGCCCCTGTATGAGATGACAACATTCTTCAGACTTTCTTAGGCTGATTTTTATAAACACTATTTCGACTTTCCTTAGCAAAGTTCTCAAAAAATAAATTCGTTTTGATAAAAAAATAAATATCTAATAGGAACTTGATTATAGCCATAGTAATCGCAGAGCCAAGTTCATGTTGACAAAATCGATAACTTAACAAATCGTTTGACATTCATTAGGTTATATAAATTGCAATGTTTTAATAAAGTCTAAGCAAACTTAAAGTTGCGTCTATAAATATCAGCTTTATTACCTTACCACCCTGCCAAACATTTAATATAATAATAATATATCATTGCACTATAGATAGCGCTTTGGTTATAAACGCAAAAATATTAGTGGATAGCAATCCAGTTTAATAAAATATTGAATATAATTGGCTATGCTTTGCGATTGTCCTCTGTAGTTTGCCAACAATATGCACATGAACTATGTAAATTGTAGTCAGGGTTTATTCAATATCGGATAGTAAGCTATATTCAAAAATTATGTAACATATTTGTATGGTCCTTCATATTTTACACTGGCTCGACATAGTGACTACAGTGTAACTGATGGTAAATACAGTGTAGTCCAAAAACGAAAGCGACCATCAAAGGATGAAAATCCCTTGATAGTCTTCGTCGTCATTTCGGCCCACAAATATCACGACTGAAGGTCTCTAGCTATATGAATTACTGGATATACACAAACTGATCCCAAAACGCGATTGGCCAAAGCAAGTCACTATGACGGTTTTTACACTTGTGTACTGTGGTGGTACATATTTATTTATTTTAGCACATACAGGAAACCTTGTTGCTGCATTTGTATTTTATTTGTTTATATTTAATTTAAGTAATATGACGCATAATAAATCATCAATGCTTAGTTAATTGTCTTCATAAATGTATGATATACATTCAGATTTTTAGCAAATATTTTTTTAACAATTATAGTAATACTTTATTCCAATAATATATGAACCCTTGTATAAATCTAAAAAAAAGTGTAAACATTGCCGTTGCAATATAATTAATAAACATACTCGTATAGTAAATAGTTATTTATGTTTATCTCACAGTATTTATATAATGTAGGGATATGCATTATATTTTTCATCCAAATATTAAAGTTTTTCATTGTATAAAGGATCAAAGGATTCAAATATTATTAAAAAAAACTACTATTTCACTTAAATACACAAAGGATAAAACGGGCATTACCTACACGGCTCTGTATATTTTTTATCTTCGACGCACAAAATTCTGAAAGGGAATTCAACTGAATAATGAACAACTCTGAAAGGGAATGTTGAGGAAAACGCATATGTGAATTTCGTTTTGGCGAGGAAAATGGAAAAATTGTTACTGTTTTTGGAACAGGACATGAGGTCGGGCACTCATTTCGATTAAAGCTTACCCAAATAACAATTATGCCAATTAAATACTTCAGGATTCCAGTAACCTGACCAATTTACTCTTTTGACCGAATTAACCCGAGTGAATAATTAGTCTGTCGAAAAATTTAGAACCTTTTTTAGAAGGTAATACTTACACCGAGTACATACCCTTATATTCAAAATGGGCAGAACAATATAATTGACCTGTTTTGCTTTTGTTTAATTGCTTTCATTTTCGGTCAATTATTTATTTCAAGTTATATGTTGAGACTTGTTAAATTAAAGAATGGTTATTTCATTTATTATATCTTTAATTACAGTATCCAATCTAAACGAAAGTAGATCTCGGTTTGTGTGCAAATATCCATAAATTGACGCTTCACGGCTGAAATGGATTGCAAAACTGATTTTCATCATTAAGGTGGCACGGGCTTGGTTACGAAAACCCTGCGGCTACATTCCACCCAACGACGTCGGTAACATATGCTAAAATGACAACAGATCAATAATTCCCTCAAACATTTTTGGAATAACACACAATCATATATCTCTTATCATTTTTCCATTATCTATATTAATAATAAATATGGAACCCCCTTCTACTCTAAAATTCTAATGCCAAATTCCCCAAAAATCCTTATTATAATATGATATTTTTTAAAAAAATGACACAAATATATTTTACATAAAGGTAAGTACTATTTTTATTTTCTTTCGTCTTATTTGTAGCCCATAAAGAGATTTAGATTAATATTATTACTTCTTTTTATTAAAAAATGCCATATGAAATATACATACAAAACATTTTTAAAAATCATAAATTTTATTTAAAAGTTGCCCAAATATACAATGTTGTTGGTACTCAATTTTGGCTATTGTTTGCAAGGGATTTTTTTTTTATGATGTGTCAATATGAGAAGTAATTTTATATTACTGTATGTACAAGGTGTCTCAAAAGTAAGTTCACATTTGCTTATCTTATTATGCGAAAGCAACTATTCTGAGGGGCGCGGGGGGTATGTCAGTCGGTAGTCTGGCTCTTGGGAATTTAGTTGCTATGGAGCGTTTCTCTGGTGCGGACCGTGCGTTGTGCGTACATGAGTTTTACAAAAACGGTAATTCGGCGACTGTAACGCATAGAAAATTCTGCAGTATTCGACATATTCGTCACTTAAATGATGCGCCTAGCACTCGACTCATTGCAAAATGGGTTGAGAAGTTTGAAGAGACTGGGTCAACTCTGGAGAAACCAAAATCTGGGCGGCCAAGAACATCAAGAACAGCCGAAAACGTGGACAGTGTTACTCAGTCTATTCGAGATGATCCAAACCTGTCGATTCGGAAGCGTGCTGTTGCTTTAAATGTGCCCAGATCTTCATTATGCCGCATTTTACACAAAGATTTAAAGCTGCACCCGTACAAAATTCAGTTAGTGCAAGAACTGAAGCCTCAAGATGCTGGTCAGAGGCTTGCCTTTGTAAATCAGATGATTGAGGGCTTTCCAACGTTCACCAACATCTTGTTTTCCGATGAAGCCCATTTTCACCTGAATGGGCATGTAAACAAGCAAAATTGTCGTTACTGGAGTGCAACCAACCCAAAACAAAAACATCAGAAACCGCTACATTCACCCAAAGTCACCGTATGGGCAGCGATGTCGGCGCGAGGAATTATCGGCCCTTACTTTTTTGAAGATGGAAGGGGACGAACACTCACAGTGAATTCAGAGCGTTATGTGGAGATGTTAGACGAGTTTTTCGTACCCCAACTGCAAAACTTTCCTGGTTACAACCAAAGAACATGGTTCCAGCAGGATGGAGCAACTTCACATACGTCCAACAGATCTCTGCCTCGAGTTCGAGAAATTTTTCCGAACAAATTAATCTCCAGACGAGGTGACATAAATTGGCCTCCGCGGAGTCCCGATTTAACGCCTATGGATTTTTTCCCGTGGGGTTATGTCAAATCAAAAGTTTACGCTAATAAACCGACTTGCCTGGCACAATTAAAAGAAAATATCCGTCAAGAAATGGCAGCCATCACGGAGACTACCTGCCGAGCTGTCATAGGCAATTTTAGTGCCCGACTAAATGAATGCCGAGTGCGCAACGGTTTACATTTGGACGATGTTATTTTTAAAAAAGAAATTCCCAAACAGTGTACTTCAATATAAAATAAACATTTTTTCAATAAAGCTAAGACTTTTCTTTTAAAAAAAGATTTAAATGTGAACTTTCTTTTGAGACACCTTGTATCAAATGTAATTTTCATCAGTGACATCTCTTTACTATTCGTTACAATATTATTAATTTCTTTATAAGAAAATGAATAGTTGCTTTGAGATGTATATATAACCACTCTCACTCAGTACTCACTGAATGCCACGTAATTGAGACTCCTTTAATACCGTTTCTACAAATTTGTATCCTTTATCTGAGCACACCGGACGGAAACTAAATAATACTTTCTTGAGATATCTTCAAAAGAATATATTTTCTTAAACAACTTTTATGAAACTATCGTTTTCTTGGATTCATTTTATCTTTTAATTTAAGAATGAACATGTTACATTCAAGAGAATAAACCTACAAACCCGACGAAGTACGAGTATAAACCTTATGAAAATGTAATTTCATTTTACTTTTAGTAGTAACCGACAAAAGGAATGATAGTTCTGTCAATTTATTACTATTCTTAATTATTTATATATATATAAACACTTGTTATGACTGACATACCATCAAAGAGCCTATACTACTGTAGCTAGTAACAAGAAATTTTTACATTAGGTTTTTTATGACCTAGTGACCGACTAAGGATTTTTTTATTTTCCACCCTAAAACGGCGAAATAGGGATTGAAAGTTTCTTTGAAAATCTTTAAATTTTGAAGTAAGCTAGTAACTCATTGATAATCTTGCTAAAATGGCAAGCTCTCCGTGTCCAGTTTCTTCATTAGAAATGAATCATGCTTTACTTTTATTTATAAGTCCACCTTCAGACCTTGAAAGTGTAAAAATATTTATTCTTACAAACTTCAACTTGCCTCTTCATCTTTTACGTCACATAGAATTTAATTTTTCAAGTATAAATGAAAAGACTAAATAGTATCATGATTTTTTCTTTGAATCTGACATAAAGCAAAACCATGTATAGTACCCACCTACTTCCGTAATTTCTCTTGCTAAGTATGACTAATATAATATTATTGAAAAAATCGTAATCAAATAAAAGCAACTAACAATTGACTTAATATTGTGCAAATAACAAATTTTGTTTTTTTAAAAAACAATCTATGTTTATAGACAGTAATGCTGCTTGAGACAGATTTTGTTGTAGGACGCATCTAAGAACTTATTAAACATAAATATTTTTTTAAACCTTCTCATTAAACTCAAGCAAAATTTTAAGACGATGCGAGATTACATATGAAATTGCAGAGGCGGAACAATAGTAACATATACAGCAAGACAACAAAGCATATTCTGAAAGAACGCCCCCGCGACGAGACGCGACGCCAGGCGTAGTGTCCGAAAAGAAATATATGGGGCGGGAAACCCGGAATAGACGGAGGTCGATAACCCCATAGAATATGCGTCGTCTGCACAATCTTCAACGCCTTTGCTAATCCTATTTATATTATATTGACCGATTTAATGTGATAGCCAAGAGTTACTTAAGCATTTCATAAAATACGATAGCATAAACATTTCACTTATATGCAAGATTAGGATTTTTTTTTACAAATACACATTTTGACACAAATAAGGCGTTAGCATCCAAGTAAACCATAAATCTATCCCTTAAGGCTCTTGTACCCGGGGTAATTTATTATTCACATAAACAGTAACTTTAGTATTACACGTAGGGCTATATCACAAAAGTAGTCAAAAATAAAGCTACGACGGAGCATACATGATTGCTAAAATTCAAACTACAATACACGAAATATTGTTTTCAATGTTTGTCAGTCAATTTATTCGCTAATTAATACAGGTATAGAATGTTTCACGATAAAATAAAATCACATGACCAACCACTTATTATATCGCTCCTGTTTATAATCACATAAAAGAAGAACGTAATGGCACTAAAATCAAGTTATGCATGCAAGAGAAATAAAGCTAATATCATGTGCCCCTTAGCTATAAAAAAAACCGGCCAAATGCGAGTCAAACTCGCGCTCCGAGGGCACCCTATGAATGTAAAATGTATTAAAAAAATTATCTTTGAATTTAGCTAACTTCCACAGTTTAGATTTTTTCAAGCTCTACAAAATAATGATCCTCACATGAAACTGAGTTTATATCTATAGAAATAATTTTGACAAATTTTGTTGATTTCTGTAGAAAGTTCACGCTTGAAGAAAATTTTAAGTTTTATATTTGAATCAATCTTAATATGTTTTAAAAAAATTACTACAAGCACGTCTGATAAAATACATGAGTCATAAAAAAAAATCGCTTCGTTGATTATATCCACAGCCATTTTGGTAGGTAAATAATACTTGTTTACAACAAAATAAACCGTGTTATTACTACGAGTCATAAAATTTCCCAAATGCTAGGTTTTTTTTTATTTGGGGAAAATCCTCATAGGACCGTCTCAGGTGCACAGGGGGGTTGCGCTGCCGAGGTGTGTCGGACTTGTACCGACTGAAAACCCCAAGGTGACTACTTCTGCGCATTGGCGGGGACTGCGGGTCCTGCAATCAATTCGCCACAGCCCCGTCGCGCCACGCGCGCTGAGCACAAACTCGAAGGAAGATATCTTCCCCGACACTGCTCATTGTATTCCCAAATGCTACTATATTATGAATGTACAGACAAACTAACCTACGCAATAACGAACCGATTACAAATGTTTGCTAAACAAGCTGACAGTTTAAGTTGATCCTTTTGAATTAGATTTTTTATACATTAGATACTGTACGATTAAGACCAACCATTACCGTAAATGGCAATGATGTGTGAAAAACGAATAATATTAGCAATTTACATGCTCGTCAATCGTGTGTGAAAGTTTAGAACTGTTTTGTCGACACGTTAATTAGCAATTTGCATGTTTGTTTTGTATCGTTTTTTCGATGTCAATAACGCTACGTAGTCTATTATAATTTTGTGTACATACATATATATCTTTATTGCTGCTGATAGCTTTTATTACATAGGTACTTAAGTTTAATTTGCATGAGAATGAATCAACGATCACTGCCTTTTCCATTTAGAAAAAGAAATCAATAATAATTTCACACTTATTATCAGTATTTGTTATTATCATTTAACATAGCATTCTATGATTATTTAGACAATCCGCCTTAATAAGGTGTCCGTATAAAATTAACATATTTAACACCTTTAAAACGTTTTAACCAAAACTTTCTTTTTTTAAGAGATATTAAATCTATAATGCAATACCATTAAATTAAACGCGAGCGGTTGTGTTCTGTATTGCATCCATCAGAGAATTGCTGATTTATCGTTTTTGTGATCTCCTGGGCATGTTGTTCTTGTTTTCTGGGTTTGTGTTATGTCTGGATAGCGAAAAGATACTCGGATGGCAAAATGTTATGGGGAATTGATAATCTTTCCGATGGCATGAGGTGGAGTGAGCGTCGCTTAGGTCGTTGGTTTTGACTTAAATCAGAAAATACTGAATATTAAAAATATTAACGGCGGGCGCAAAAGGAATTGTATCCAGAACCGTAAAACTTAACATGAATAATTTTAAAAAACCTTTAACAAGTGAAATTCATACTATAAATGTAACCATGAAGGAGCTTTAAATTAAAAAGTCCGTTAATTAAACTGTTTGAAATCAATTGATATCCGACCCAAATCTGCATTTGAATGAGAGTCGGGCTCTAGTTCCCTAAGAAGTTAAGCACAATCGCAACTCAATCTTAATAATTCCAATCTCCCTGTTTGAGTATAAACAGAGCTGCACTGTAAGGATTAGAGTGGTGATTTGACAAAGTTTCCATACTTGGGCCAACAAGACGGCTCTCGGGCTACGCGGCGCCGGCAGCTGACTGATATCATCGTTGTTCAAGCAATTACCCTTCAACATCAAGGATAAACACTTTGTAAAATCTATTATTATGTATCTATTCATGATAAAGATTCATTTCATTTTTCTTTTATCATTCCTTTCAATCATACGAAGTAATACCATTTTAAATATAATATCATTATTTAATTACTAAAAGATTAGATAATTAGGCTTAAAGATATACCCTTGACCTTCATCTCCCCTGAGAAAAATAGAGATTGGATCTATAATAGAGAGGTTTTACGATAAATGTAATTTCACTATAAAACCGAAAACTACTATTTATTATTTATTTATTTACTTTTACAGGGTTGCCAGTGGCCCAGTACAATAACTAATTCACACAATACATACATAAAGTTACAATAAAAAATGTACAGTTCCTATTAAGGCATCCACAACATACGTCAGAGTGGCCTGTTTAATTATACTGTATCATATTACATTATACTAAATCATACTATACTATATTATATTATATCACATCATACTATACTATATCATGTCATATGAAATGGTAATTGGTATAATACATTACATATTATGTGTGGGGACACCAATACGGGATGTTAATTCCAATTAGTAGTATAATAAAACGGGGGAAATAACAGCATGTAAGGCCGCTTTACTATAGAATCTTCTGAGTGTAGTCAATAGAACTCTTGTAGGTACTTTATTATGGACAAAAAATAATTCTAACATTGAATTCTAGTTATGTCTTCAGTTTTGCTATCTTCCTTTCATTCTATGTAACACACTTATTATTAATCTTAATAAATTTTCCTGACATTGACATAAATATTAAGGTAAAATCTTCTCTAAATATACACCAACAAAGTTGTCGTGATATTTCAGTTTGCAATGAACCACTAGTTAATAAAACAAAGCATCGAAAAATTTATAACAATGCAAGGCATTTGTGTTTTCCAATTTCTAATTAATGGTTTAGGTAGGTGTATTATGCTATGTGATATATTTAATCTATTTGATTATAATTACACCAGCCCAAAGCTTCCATGGATCGTTTAATTGAATAAAACTACGAAACCTTTTGCTCGTTAGAGCCTTCACTCATCTCGTTAACCTTATCACTGAGTGCAAGTCCTGCATGAGGTTCTCGACACTCAAGCTTTTACTCTCTACATTCAACATGGAGGCGACCTACATTTAAAATAAAATTAATTATGCAATAAAATAATGAACATGTAATTTTAATTTATACATTTTACTTTAAGCGATTTATAATATAGTCTGGAATCTTATGACACCTTAAGCAGTATTTTACATACTTTTAAAGGAAAGTGTGTCAAATACATTTCGTATTAATTTAAAAATAGTGATATTTTTTTAAATGGTTGTCCGTTTAAGTTAATACTTGTGAAATGTTAAAACACCATAATGGCAGACCTTCCTAAAAATCCTTTAATAGTAATTATTGCTTACGCTATGAAAGAAATTATTGTAAAAAATTGAATTAGCAATTTCAGCGATGCCCCTTGTTAAATGATTCATGTTTGTACAGATATTATAATATTTATGGTTTTGTGTTTATTATTTTTATCATTTCAATATACGATACCAATGAAATTGTTTATAAAACAACATCTTTTGATTTAAAGCAGCGTTTGAAAGGATTGCCATAAAATACCGTTTACTTTAGAAATTCATTCACTTGTACTGCTTATAATTTATTTTCTTATAAGCTTTTGCCAGTTCTCAGTATTTACTTTTAAATTGCAGGTTACGCTAAAATGATACATCCATACATACATACATCCAGAGATGGGCAAAATGTAGTCGTAATTATAAATTTCTTGCTCTGTAATCACGATTAAATCTATTTAAAACATTAAGAAATCATAAAGATGTATGCAATCTGGGATTCTGTAGTGTTTAAAACATAGATGAGCAAAATGCATATTAATGGTAAAAAATGTAAAGTGTAATCGTAATTATTTTTATTAATCTAATTACATTTTGCCCATCTATGCATATATCCAGTATGTGATAAATGCGACATCAACTACATATCATAAACCGTTTTTATAATAAACCACGGGACAAAATATGTCTAAAAACAATTTATTTGTCGGCTTACCAAATTTTAATTATTAATTATTGATGTAGAAAAATTTAAAAACGATTTTAAACTCAGCTTGAAAAGTTATTTACAAGGAAAATCAACATGCAATACTAAAAGGAAAAAAAGATGGTTTTTATTACGTTAAATGTCATTGTCGGCTTTATGCCAAAGTTTAACATAATATGTTACAATTTCAAATCATTACAGTCCTTGGAATAAAGCCATAAAATAAAAAATAAAATAAAAAATTTGGTTTCAAAGTAATAGACCCCTAATAGATGGAGAGACAGACGTACAAAGTGCCTAATCCCCCAACTTTACTAAGAAACCTCGCTTCGCTCTGTGAATAAATATCTTTACACTATTTAGGTAAATTAAAATCGGCATGCTACTTTTACTCGTAAATAATAACGCCAACGCGATCAGTGCTGACTGACAGTGAACTTTTCCTTTAGACCAAGCAAAAGTCACAGTTCTATTCAAATTTAGACCGAATGTTTTTTAATTAGAAACTTTTAACTAATGTCCAAATGTATTTTTTTTATTTGTTTCCTGGGGTAAATCCTGAATAGAACCGTCAGGGCCGCTGTGAGGGCAGCGACTCCGGTGTGTCAGACTCCTACTGTCTAAAAACCCCCGAGAGTCCCTCTAATACCTCCACCCGGGCCTGGGAAACCAAATTCATGCAGACGCCCGGGGAGCGAAAAGGGAGCGGGGAGCCCTTATTGAGGTTACTTCTCTGGGACGCGTGGGATTAAGAGCCCATCCCTCCAAAATCTCTCATTCAGGCGGCGCGCCGGACATTGCGTACCACCTCCCTGTCATCCAGACAGCAGACTCCCTCAAGTCTATTACAACAAGTCAACTTTAGTCATTATTTACGGAGATATCAAACGTTGGGATGCTTTTTTTTCTAAGTCTTTCACGTTTTTCAAAAACCATCTTTATTTGGAGTAACTAGAGAGCCACGCGGGTTAATGAGTATGGGATTTAGTTTGATAGTCAGTCACAGACCGACGCGGCCCGAACAGAAAGTCTTGTTGTCTACCGACACTGATCAACGTGGCTTTAATGGGCACATGCATTTTTTTGGCGTTCAACGTGTATAATATTTCACTTTATAAAACAAATAATGAAAAAAATTCTATGTTTATAATATTTATCCAAAAGCAAAAGGGCTTAGTCTATATAAAAATAATTTAATAGCTTATTCGCTAAATTGACAATAGACATTCTATTTATTTCTATAAGAAAGTTTATAAAATCAAGACAATACTAAATTATGAGAATATATTAATAAAATTTATTCTTTTAAATATTTTTTAATCTGATTCTACTTAGCAAAAGTTTTCTTTGTTCAGCTAATGAAATACAGCATCTGAATTCACGGGTTTATGCCTCCACTGAACGGGAACAAAGGAATCCATTGATGTAGATACATAGATGTACGTACTCAAGTATTATAAATAGGCGTCTTTCACAAATTAGTGTAAACAGGGTATTAAAATGCATCTATAGCAAATATTTATATATAGTATAAACAGAGTATGAAGCATTGAATATTCCAAAAATTTACATGTATCAGATCTATATGTTCACAACTATTTAACTGTTTTCATTTATCACGTCCTCCTTTACCCTATTTTTCTTTTATTGGAATTCGTTCTTTTAACAATAAAAATATTTTCACAAAATATCTATGGCTATCAAATGTATGTTTTTTACTCAAATTCTATAATAACAGAAGTTCATAAGAATGTAAATACTTGGATAAATAATAAAATCGTTTTGTGTACTTACCTACTTACGCGTTTAAATGTATATTTCGTGGTTTAAAGATTTGATTTAAACCAAATACAATAATGATACATGTACATCATGTACAAATACATGGTACATCTATATCAAAATTTTAGAATACTTGTTATAAATCCTCTTTTAACACTGATTTCTTTTTTACTTAGAATTATATTTAATTTTGATAGATATTGTCACTCACTAATTTTCCATAGAAATATACTAACATTAGAAACCAGCGCGTTTTATTATTATTTATTTATTTTCAATAATACTTTTATCCCTTTAAGCACCTGGAACTGTATGAAGTAACGCGAAATTGGAACTCTAAAGTTTATTACCTTGAACGTAAGGCAATGGGACCAAATAAAAAACATTTTTTAAACATTGTCCCACATCATGATTTACTCGCGGGTCGGGGACACGTTTACAAACATGAATCCCACAAACATTAAAAACTAAATACGGAAAAACTGCATGTAAGTCATACAAACAATTATCCAGTATGAGAACTGAACCCACGATTCGTAACAAAGTAGCAATCACATCATAAATCTCTACAGTAGTTGAAGTTTGTAAATACATATAAATACTGCAATATGCACGTATGCAAAAAATATGATCCTCTAGCATGAACTTGAAGACAACGTAACTTGTATAGGTATAATCATCGTGAGTATTACTACAAATATGTGGGTTGGATAAGGAATACGCGATGTGTGAACATAGGTTAACTAATGCAAAATGTACGGCATTCTCGCACAGACGATCTATCACAGGTGACGAGTTGGCGTGTTCTATAATTCAGGAGTATTGTTAAGAGGGCTGCTATCCATCACGACAGAGCAGAGGTATAAGGTCACTGCGAATTTATGTTTATTAATAAATGGATTATTTCAGTGTGTATGTGAAAAAAGGAATTCATTGCTTAATTTATAAGCGCAACAACATACAAACATTGAAATAAAATTATGAAACACTGAGGTAAAACAGATTCTGTCTTTTATTTAAATCTGGTTAAGTGGAGAAAGCATTCTACTCGTAAATACAAAAATACAAAGAAAATATGAGAAATTCCTGAAAATACATAGTTTGTATTTATAATATGTTTTCTTGAGTTGCTGTTAAACTTTAAATGTATTTGTACAAATTTTTCTGTTCGGTGATATAAATAGTAGCTCTAAAATAATTTTTTTGCGCATTGATGTGTGTTAGTAGTTATTATTCATTGTAAGTAACGGTATTCATAGCGGTATGCAGTATGCCGTGTCAGCTAGTATTAACTATATTAATATATGTTCATAGTACATTCGACAATAAGTTGTTGAACAATAAATATCTTGGAATATTTTAGTGAATTAATAATACAGTTATGTTTTTCATTACGTTCCGTAGGGATGTCGCTCGCATACTGAGGCTCTGGATTAGAGTGCTCAGGATATGAGGAAACGTGGCCGTTCCAGACAAACCTGGAAACATACGATACTGGTGGAGGCGAAGGACATTGATAGGACGTGCTACGAGCTAAAGCGTGATGCAAAGGACAGGTCGAAATAGAGATACATTGTGAACGTCCTTTGCCGCAGTCGAGGGCCATAGGACAATAAACCTTTTTCATTAATAATATTGACGTCCCTAATCAAAAAATATATTACAAAATTCTTAATAAAGTGAATCAATATTTATACGACAACATATTTTACGTAAATTTGGATTTTTATTCGGAAAACCCTTTTATCTATTTTAGAGATAACAAGTCGTCGACGACGCCGCCCTACGCCATCGGAACACAAATATCCATCCCCGATGTAATTGGGAAGCTACAATAAAAGAGAGGGTGACGCGAGACTATTTGGCGACATTCTGATGGCCCTACATCCGGGCCACAACGTCAAGAACCCGCCTTCCTACCTAAGTTTTAAATCAAAATATATGTTTTAGAATCATCTGAGTGCCGATTGCGGTTATATTGAGTATTTAGTACTCGTAAGTACCTTGTTCAACCTATCTCTACGATTAGATTCAGTGAACATAAAGATATTGTTCACATTAAAGTTTCAAAACATACATGTACAATGTTTGTATATTTATCCATTTATTAGCATCAATGATTATACTAACCTATTTTTACATTATCTGTTATACCGAAAAAAGTAAGTATAATGGAACACACAAAACATATTTCCTATTACGTTGGATAATCGAAAGGTAGGCAGAGTGGAGCGATCCTAGTAGAAGGGCTGGGAAAAATGAGTACACAGCATTTGATGAAAGTTGTGCTTACGTATGCATGCACAAAGTTTTCGCGTCACTGACTGTACGAATGCTTCCACTTTTACATGTTACCTATGCTAGTATCGGTGGTGCGAGAACTTTACGAACATGTTTGAAACAATTTTAATAAGTACACGAAGCTTTACCACGGATAAATTTTAAAATTTAATTTCACTGCTAATGATTATTTAGCGTTCTATTTTACAATTTCGCGTAATCAAAACAACACCCCAACTAGGTCGAAACATATGACAAAGCAGCTACGAAAACAATGCATTGCCAGAATAAGCCTGCTTATCTAATATAACGCAGACAGCAGCTGGAGTTATGAGAAGAGCAAGTAAATTGTGACGACGGCTCCAAGGCTATACAATTTATTTTAGAATTACTAGAATTGAAAATACATTTACAATATACAATATTATTTTCATGTAGGTTAGGTAGGTTTAATCTTCCATACACTTGCCCATATAATTTTAAAATATCTACTCAAGTCTACCTACATATGTATATGAACTTTAATCTTTAACGGAATAATACTGTAATTTCACCGAAAATCTCCCGAATTGGAAATGACCTCAAAAGCATTTCGAATTTTGTTCATAATGTTAAAAAAAATTTTTCGTCCCGTACTTACCTAATAAAATTCTTTTTATGCATAGTAAACAGTTATAACTAATTACACGATGTCGTATAGCCATATTATACAAAACAGCCGCTGCAGAATTTCTATATTCATATGATTACTCTACGTAAATATCGGATTCGCATTTGATCAGGAACAAATCAGTCGATATCGGCTATAAACGTCATTTTCTCAAAGATAAATCGTTACTCTGACTTGCTTACAAATGCTGCTATGGAATATTCTCCGTCGTAGTCGAATATATATGATTATTCATATGATAAAAAAGATAAACAACCTTATATACGAATATATTATTCTAACACTACTAACTTGAATCCTTTCGGGCAACCTTTTAAAATAACAGTTTAGTTTAGTTTATTTTCACATTTTTTATATCGCAAGATTCATTACTTTATAAAACTCATTTTTGTAAATACAATTGTTTCTTGAATTTTTACTTTCAAGTTAAAAATTTGCCTGCATATGTGTATGCCTACTATATAATTTTTCTTCCGAAAAAAGACGATCCATGTGGAACTTTTAGTGATTACGTAATATGATTTAAACATTAACTTTTTGAGCAGCTTTTACTCCTCATCCGATTAGCGAAGTGTTCATTAAATTACTCGATTGCCAGCGTCCAGTTTGTCGAGCAGATTGCACTGACGATAGAAATTCCTACAGAATCAGCAAAAAGCGCTCCGCTGGCTATTCAACCTTTTGTTACATTTAATTGAAAATAAACGTTAAAAACAAACAGCACTTAAACGTAACGATGCAGCGTTGATTTTGCCTTAATAACAGAAAGTAAAATACAATATAATATAATTGAAAGAATATGTAAACTTCCTGAGGAAAAGTAAAAAATAAAACAGCTTGTACATTACACGTAATTTATAGCTCTATGTTATAATCTTAAAATATAGATTACATAGTAATATCGTATTATTACTATATAATTTATATTTCTACGTTGTCATACTCACAAACCGAAATTCGTTAAAAGTAAATAGATATATAAATATTACTAACTGCATCATAATGCAGTTACAATTTGTGAACAAAAGCTCTACTTATTATACGTTACAAAAGTAATGACGAATTACTTTGAACAGTTTTACAATCTCTCACCCAGATTCTTGTGAAAAAACTTTTTCATAATACACCATAATTGGCCAATGAGAACGGCATTAAGTACTTTATAACGAATTCAATATTTATGTGCATTCTGATTAATACTAACTTAATTTGAATCGCCTCTAAAAGAAAACTTTTCAATTTTGATACCTCACGAAGAATTGTAACAAAGCTCTACCTTTGTTTCTCTCGCAGTTAGCACATTAATAGAATAAAGTTGCTAGCAAAAAAAAGTATGATACACAATAAGTAAATTTTTTGTGTAAAATGATTGTGAGGTGGTCTAGTTGCAAATTGTAATATTGAATTAGGAGAGCATTCGGATCTAGCCATTATAACATTATTAATAATAGTAATATATCAACATGACATTTTCTTTTTGGGGTAAGCAAAAATACATTAGTGCCTGTATCCACTTAGCGCTTATATGTCGTGACCCAATCACCTACCGGTTGACACAGGTGCTAACGGGGCATGGCAGCTTCGGGTGGTACCTGTATCGCATAACCGGTAGCGAGCCAGACCCCAGATGTCACCACTGTAACGGATGCCTCAACGAGTCCGCAGAACACGTAGTAGGGGAGTGCCCAGCCTGGGCCTCCGAAAGGACCGACCTTGCCAGGGTCGTGGGTGGTGACCTGTCGCTGCCGGCGCTCGTTCGCGCGATGGTCGGCAGCGACAGGGCATGGAAGGCGGTCCTCACGTACTGTGAGGTAGTCACGGTGAGGAAGGAGGCGGCGGAGAGGAACAGAAAGGCAATAGCCGGCCCTGACAATCCGATCCGCCGCCCACGCAGTTCAGGACAAAGAAGGAGGGCCTTCGCAAGAGGCCTTCCTCCTTAAAACCGGATAAGACACCTGGACGGTGCGCTTGAGGGAGAGTGCCGCCCAACTTATCCAGGCGAGAGCGGTGTGAGACGTGTTTCCGCACACCGCTCCAAGATATTGAGGTGTGCGAGGGGTGGCTCCTTACACCACTCCTCGCAGTGCATAGATGCGGCTTTACAAAAGGCCAGACGTTGCCGAGGGTCGGAGAAGAGGATGACACTGTTCCTCTGGCCCCGGTCAGACGGGAAGAAGGGACACCCCGGGGGTTTTAGTCGGTGCAAGTCCGACACACCGGGGGGCAGCCCTCACCGCCTCCTGAGGTCCGTTAGGGATTTACACCGGGCTAACAAAAAAAAAAAAATTATATGTCGTGCCCAATGTGACTTGTAGCATGCAGGTTTCCTCTGGATGTTTTCCTTTATCGGTATAATATTTTTATTAGTGTTAATACTAACTTGGCGTTTTTTTTTATAATAGAGGTTCACATTTATTATTAGCTACTCAAAGAAGTTCGTCGTACACATGCAGTTTAACTTGGCACTTGCCCAGGAAACAAACCCCACAAATTTATTGTCCCACCATTTCAACCACATTTATGCTAACAAGGAATTATACCTATATATTCGTAATGTTAATTTAGTTATATCGAGGTAAAGTTATACCTTATTATAAAATTGTACATTGTGTATGTAATGATAATTGATGTACACATAGTAATACAAGTACGTGGTGCATGTTAGATAGTGATTAATATTATAGATTTAAATTTATTCATAACATAGTAAAATAAACCAATAAACCAATTTCTAAAATAGATATAAATTGTATACCGATATATGTAGTGTTAATATATTTGTCTACAACCAAAATAAATGTTTTTGTCTTATATTAATGTATAAAACAACTATATTAATGAATGATATTTTAAAAAATGACAATTATATACACACCTAAAAAAATAAAGCTACATTCGCCATGTTATTTTCCTGAATCAGATTTAAGCAAACAATATAGGAACCAATGTGACGAATACGTGAAAAGAAGAATATTATTCCTATTTTTGTTAGAAATTGATTACAGGCCTTCTTCATGACGCACGAGAGTCAAATCAACGGCTGTCCGCGTAATTTGCGTTGAATCTGTCGGAGTCGACACATTATCCCCCAATTTGACCCTTTGAAAAAATACAAGACCTTTGCTGTGAAACCGTTTCACACGTTCATCAGTGCCTAAAGTGAACGATAAAAAAAAAATATTCTGAAAAGGTTACGATATCATCAAGCTCACGTTTGATCTTAACTGATAATTAAATAGACACACCATATTTACAATATCGAAAATAAATATCATACATTAAAATCCTTTCACTGGATGATAGTGTTGTACAGTAGGGATAGTTAAGAATCCCATAGATATCAATGATTCACTATATAAGTATATATATATCAATTTACCTACAATAAACATACTTTCGAGCTTTTTAAATAAACAATATGATCAGTATCGTTATTTAATCTGTAACACAATGAAACGGACGCATTTCTTATTTGTTCACTTCCAAAAACACTGGTTGCTATTTGCATAATATAAAAGCTTGCTTCATTTCACAAATTGGGTCACCAGTTTATTTAATTTATGTGGACAGCTTGGAAATAAATAATGATTGGTGATTGATTGCTCCATGCAAATATTTAAACTATATGATTTTCTTATACCTTTATTATGTACCTACTTTATAAAATATCTACTTCTATACTACATTTAGTGCACCTTTCTTTTATTAGTCCGGTGAAAACTCATGATGACTGATGATAACTGACTTGCTGCCAGACGGAGTTTGTCACGCAAGCGTTAGACTCCTACTGACACAAAACCACCTGGGTGTTAGTTTTTATAAAGCTTCAGCATCAGGAATCTTAAATATAAAGTATATACTTTTCTTCAGAACCTATTTTGTAAAAACCGTTGAATTATTAGTATTGAATGATAAGTATATCGCTAATTATACAGTATGTACATAAAGTACCTTCTTTACAGATACAAATAAAGTAACTGCCACAATAAATTTGAATAATCTTACAATTACATAAGCTTACATAATATATTTGGACTTGAGACTACGCCTAAGATCATACTTATTTATTTATTACCAAAGTTAGACATTTCTACGGAACGCTATGGGATAGCGTTAACTAGTTAAATCTAAATGCTTCCTGAGAGGCCTGTTTATACACTAGAAGTCCTTTACAAATCGCATAAAAGCTTACAATATCATTACTGTATAAAGTTATCACACGAAATAAAGAGTAAAAATTGTTTATGATGACATATTATCAGAAAACTTATTTTTGTGCACTTCACTCGGAAATATTATTTAAAGTTCTGTAATTTTAGTATAAAATATTATATTTCGTAATTTGCAAACCCTATAACGACCCTCAAGAGTCTGTGCATATTTTGACGTTATAGAGAGTTGTCGTTAAATGTAGAGAAGATAAATCTGTATTAGAAAAAGTTTATTTCAGACTAGTGCTAGTAATTACATAAAAAACAATTCATATTTGATCGCTATTGAGTATAATCTGTTTTTTGTCTGACGTCTTTTGCTGCACCAGTATTTTTGTTCTATTTTTTAAATTATTTTATTCATATCTTGCGATGATCTTGGTGATGTTCGGTATGTTTAATGCCGACAGTCGAGTTTATTACATCGATAATAAAACCACAAAAGAACGCTGCGTAGTTTTTACTAGTTTTGGCAACTTAAAAAGTATTTATATTATTGAATTGCTGTCGTTATTGAGAGTGGGTGTAGTGTTATTGGTTGAGTGTATCATTGTATGGGAAACAGGATAAACCAACCAAAGCCGCGTGATATCGACGTTTTAGTGAGTTTGTCGTTAAATCGAGTGATGTTATATGGAGTTTACACTGTATTTACAAATACACTGCCCGCATAACAAACAGATCACAGTAAATTAATCAAATGTAAGGAAATCCAATTTGAGTCATTATACAAGAAGCTATTTTTCGAAGAAATAGCGTCTTTAGGAAAAAAAAAAACAAGTCGAAGCTTTAAGGTTCTAGTTTTTAAATCTTGTTGTTGAACATCTTTTTTGTGCCACAAATGCCCATTTGCAGATACGCTCCTTAAATTTTAAAACGCTTTTGAATACTAATGGGTTACAAGTGACAAATTTGTATGCAATTAGTTTATTAATTTTAACAGTGTTTTTAAATTTAAGAAGCGCTTCTGAAACTAGGCGAAAGATTGGAATAGGTAAAAGATTTTTAATATCATAGAACCTTATAATAAGCCGACTTGCGTCCATCTGGTGGTAATATAAATATTACACTCTTTCTGAAAAAAGTTATAGCTGTTATATATTTAAGTACTAATATGTTACTATATTCACTTAAAGGCTTTTACTTTTGTAATGCAATATTCAGTATAATATAATATTTAGTATAGAGAAAAGTAATTTAAAAAATATACCTACACTTATTTGTGTAAAATGTTTTATATTAACTGACTGCTTACGTTTATATTATAAAACTCTCGGAACAAACCTCGATATTTTTTCTTTGGTATTATACACTTTTCTGTTCATTATTCTGTTTTATTTACCTTATTAACTATGTAATATTCTCATTTCTTTCAAAGAACAAAGAATATCGTGAATTGAAAGTCTACTGCGGCTTCTTCGTTTGACATAAAATGTAAGCACAAAGAACAAAAATGTTTGATCTGTCTCAACATCTATTGTTGGCCATGCATTTTAATCAGTCTCTTGTTACCGCATGAAGCTTTTCATTTAGAATTTAGACCCAATAGGGAGCGAAGGATGAGTAACAATTGACTTCAGGAATTCTTTAAACCGCTATTTATCCTTTGTTATTTGAGAAATGGTGATTAATGTGAAAAGGCAAATTCGCTAAGGGTTTATATCTACATACATTCTACAGAATTTCATTATTTTCGTAGTAGATATACGTAGTCCGATAAGAAGTTTTATTTGTAGCGATCATTTTTCTGAAGTTTTTACGAACCCATCGTCTACCTACTGGTTAAAGTCTAGTTGGAATATGCAAACCTGTGTCAGTGTTTTTTCTGGAAAACAGATATTGGCAGTCGGGAGGGACTTTCACAACTTCATCAGGCGAAAGGGCGAACACTCAAGGTGCTCAGCCAGCGATTAATGGGTTGAGTGACAACGCAAGGGCACCCTGTGGGTACGAACGCTTGGGACGCTAACCAGAAATACGAACCTAATGGTGATCTACCAATGTTTCGGAAGCGACTACTTTGAGAAGAAACGCCGAAAGAAACTAAAGGCTGCATCGAAGTGGAACTGCGCTACGAAGCATAAAAACACCGGTCAGCGACAGTTGCCTCCACTACGTGGTATGTACCTGGTGCATGAATGTACCTCACAGTTTTAAGGATCGTCGGCTATTAGTTCCGCGATAGTTGGATCATTGGCATTTAATAGGACATGACGCAGGCGGCATTCCGCGCGCGCATCCCCGATGGACAGTGTGTATTTACACGCATCGCGATATAGTTTCTTAGAGTGATGAGCCACCTTATCAAAGTAGGCGGGACGTCGTACGCATGAAACTGGCGACTGTCTCCAGTTCGAGGTCGTCGTGTAGATCTACATTGCGCATATTCAAAGTGACAACTACTGCATTGCGCAAGAATTTATTCTGTATAACCTGCAATCGGTTAAGAGAATTTTTCGAGGAATGGGCAATTCTACGCTAGCGTAGGTCATCACCGGTCTGTCTACTGTCTTGTAAAGAATCAACTTATTTACAGTAACAGCATCCTGCACTTTTTCATTTGCGTGATTGCTTTTAAGTGATTAAATATTAAAAGATTGTTAAGTGTCCTTGATAAAATCAATAAACTCCAGTATTTCCTTCTTACACCGGGCGGCACACTTGATGGAGTGTGTTATCCAACAAGGGTGCAAGCGGCGCGCGATGTGCTCCCGCGTGCCGCTCTACAACATGAGAGGCATGAGAGGGGTGGCTCTATACACCACCCCTCCCCAAAAAGTAGAGGCCTACTTACGGCCGCACGACCAGCCGGTCATTGAGGTTGAGACCCCAGTCGTGCCCTCGATGCCGGTAGGCGGAAGGTGGAACACCCCGGGGGCTTTAGTCGGTGCAAGCCTGACACACCGAGGGACGGCCCTCACCTCTCCCCGAGGTCCGTTTGGGATTTTCCCCGGGTTACAAAAAAAAAAGTATTTCCTTCTTGTTCTACCAAGTTACATTATTTGTATGGCCAGTATTTTGGCATTCGTAGGTTAAATTATAATTATAAATATTCTACCAAACTCAACAGTTTCTGATTACGTTTTTGTGAATAAACAGCTAATTAATTTTTACGTTTATAAATGCATCCACGACATTTAAATATAACTTTGTGTAGGGTTATTTTTGAAATAAAAAAAAATAGATATAGGTGTTGTGACAAATAAATGGAAACATTATATTGCTGCCCATAGTCATAGTACAATTACAGTGACTACAGATAGTTTATTGATTTAGCTTCCTTGTTTCGAATTTTGAACCATCTCACTCTGTAGACAGAGATTAAATTATTCATCGAAGTTTAGAATAGCCGCTGCATTTGCTGACTGAAAATAACTTTTAAAATTGTTATTGTATATAAGATATATATATAGATTCAATTGTAAGTAATGGAATTCGATTCTAACTTTGTTAGTAAATATAGACCTTTACAAGCAAGATATTGCCAGAATTCCTACTTAATACACATCATTATTTGAAATTGGTATTATGATAACTACTTGCAAACATAATGTATATGTAAGAGCTGATAACGAGATTTGAGATGACTTTTAGCTTCACAGATAAGCTACTTCTAAACATAGATGGCCAAAATGTAATCAGATTAATAAAAAAGATTACGATTACATTTTACGTTTTTTAACATTAATTTGACTGTATTTTGCTCATATATCTTTTAAACATTACAGAATCCCAGATTGCATACACATCTATGATTTCTTAATGTTTTAAATGGATTTAATCATGATTACAGAGCAAGAAAATTATTATTATGACTATATTTTGCTATCGTTAATCATTAATCAGATTACATTTTGTCTTTCTGTACTTCTAACAACGCAGTTACAACCAAAGAAATTTTGAAAAAACCCATATTATGACAAAATATTAATTTTGTCATAATCACATTAATCTCATAAATATGTCTAGTGTATTATATTTCAAGTACCGTAACCTTAAGGTTTCGTTGTAGGTATTTGCAAAAAAGATCCTGAGACGCCATTTCACGCGCGATCGCTCTTAATCATACCCATATCAAAATGCGGCATACCTTTCTCTTGTAAAATAAGAAAATGCTGACAAGTAGAGTAAAGATCCATTTATCTAATTCAGATAGTTTGTTATTAAACTACCTAAAAACATCTGTATTTACTCTACAGTGTAAAAAATAACATTAAATCATAAAAAATCGAATACATCTTTATTTTAAAAGTTGATAATTTTTTCGCAGAAGGTACTTAGCAATAAAGTTCTGTTTAAAAATTATGTCCTGGCATAACAATAAAATTGTAGATATGTTAAGTGATTTGTGTACTTTGTGTACTTTGTGTCAGAATCTTTATTGGGCTAAAAAAAGAAAACCACTTCTTGTTGAGGTATTTAATGATGTAAGAACAGAATGTATTACAAGTTCATCTCCATTAGAGATGTTTAAACTAAGCACATGGGTTACAAATATCAATACTTTAGATGTAATTAATACTAACTTAGAAGCTATAAAGAAAGGAAAAAAAACATGAAATAAATAACTTAAAATGTAATGTCGTAAGAGAGCTGCAAGAAAAATATTCTGGTTGGAATGTGATCTACACTGATGCATCCAAGAATACATCTGGATGTGGAGCTGCCATTTATATCCCAGAGCATTTGGGAAATGCAAGCTCATATGATTGTTCTAAGATAAATAATAATTGTCTTAGTATTATGACCCTGGAACTCATTGCAATCTCACAATCACTTATATTTGCTCAAAGTGCTAATAGGAGGAAGACCGTTATTTTTAGTGACAGCAAAAGTGTACTACAACACATAGCACGATGCGCCTCTGGCAACAGAGGTGTATCGACTGCTTATGTGGTTCTAAATTTAATACACCAACTTTCTACCAGTGGAATGATTGTGAGATTGCAGTGGGTTCCTGGGCATATTGGTATCCAGGGTAACGAGGAGGCTGACAGGCTTGCAAAGATAGGTAGCTTAACCGGAAAAATTATTAATACACTACCAGATTTCTCAGAATTGTTACCAAAACATAAAAATAGATGTTATGAAATATGGAAAGCTTACTTTAATGAAATATCGAGAGAGAAAGGGATCTGGTATAAAACTTTGCAAAGCGAACCTCCTCGTATACCCTGGTTTTCTGGAACAACTTTGTGCAGGAAGTTGGTGTCAGTGGCACACAGACTAAGATCCGGACACATTCCATCTAACAAATTTAAACATCTTATGAAACTCAATAATTCTCCACTGTGTGTAAATTGAGGAATCATAGATGATATCCACCATTTGTTGATGGAATGTGTCCGATCTGAACCTGTGAGGGAGGCGTTTGTGAGTGCCTTTGCTCTGAACAGACTTGACATCGGGATGTTTAACAAAATCTTAACAGAACTATTATCTGATGAGGCGTCTGGCTTTTTCAGATCAATGGCACCATATGTAATATGTTAGGTATTTCTGTATTAGGGTACGATGGGGCTGACATACGTACACACGTAAAAGTCCCTTAAATAAATAGAATAAAAAAAAAAGTTGATAAAAGCACTTTTAATGTTATCATATAGCCTAGTGACTATAAAAAAAATACGCACTGGTCCCTTAGACAAAGTAATATTAAATAAACATTAACGCTAGTAGAAAGTGAAAAATGTATGGTATTGACATAACCTTTCGAAATTCTTTTTTTTTTGATAACCCGGGGATATCCCTCACGGACCTCAGGGGCGGTGAGACCCCTATAATCTAGTATGGTTACATTTTTATCAATAATTTCTAACAAATATTATTTTATCTAAAAAAAAATATATATATATAAAAGTAATTTCTGTTTTTAAAAACCAATTGAGAGTATATTTGTTATTTTAATTGTACAGCATAACGGAATGACGTCCTTTTGATGACGAGCCATACAAAAGGGTGGCATTCGAACAGTAAAGACGTCTGGTCTTAGTTACTGCGTAAGGAGATTATTAATATATGAGGAAGGATTATTGTAAAAGGAATATGAGTTTGATTATTCTTAAAACTGTTCTAAGGAAACGGCAATAAATGAGGAGTCTAATTTTAAAATCCACTATAACATTTTTTTTTTAAATCCCATAAATTTATAAGAACTTATAATCAATCTTTGACTTAACAATCACATTCTTATAAGGTATTTATATGATTATTCAGGAGTGAAAAAGCAAGAAAGAAAAAATCCATATATAATATTTGCTTTGATAAAAACATTTTAGATTGCTATTGGGACTATTAAGTAATTTTGTACGAAAATCGTTTTAGCGGGTTTTGAAATTAGACGCCTCAAATATGAGAAGAGCTTTGTTTTAACTTCTGAACAACGATATTAATATTATATCAATTTCATAAAGCGATTTTCTTTATGTTATTGTTCATCAAATGATTCATTGTCTGGGCACCACGAGTCGTACTTTACAATCCCAACGAAATAAAAGTATAAAATCAAATTAATTTCAATATCCACGTCTTAGTCAACTGGCAAACGGCTGTCTTCTTATTATAAAAGCAGATTTATATTGGATTGTACATTGTATTATAGAACCTAGAAAGTTTCGTTTTTATTTTTAATTTCGTCAATGATATAACCAAATCAAGTAATTCTTATGACAGGATTGTGTTTACCTAAATAATCTATTCCGTGGGAAAAATAAGGAAAAGCAAATTTTCTAAAAATCTCGTTACATCGATGATTCGTTACAAAATGTATCTACAGAATCTACGGTGTACACATCTCTGTATACATATGTATATACATATAGGGATTTATTCGCGTATGATGTGGGAATGAAAGAGTAATTTTCTGCGCCGTTTCGGGCAACCAAATGTAATCTTATTACTATTTATGTAAATGTGCTCCGTAATTTTACAGCACAGAGATTTTCTGAATTGAATATTTGATAAAGACTCATGTGTGATAGAAAATACATAGTATTATAACTGATTTAACACATAAAAAATGTGCTTCAAAGGTTCAATTAACTTCACATTCACATGGCACGGATTTATTACATGTATTGATGATAATGATGATTTCAGAAAATTATCGCATAAGCAAAAATAGTTGAAGATTAAATTTGCTTAAGATTTTTGTAAAGCCTAAAGGCTACAGCGAAAAATAGCGAAGATATATGTATATAAAATACTTATCGGTGGCATTAGGTTTATTTTATTTTCCAAAACTTGAAATTTGTTGCGGGCTTTAATCAAAAAGATATTTAAAAGTTAGGCAGAAAAAGTATTTTTTTATATTATGTTAAATATAATAGCGTAAAAATTAAAAGGGTAAATTTATTTCTTTATTTATTTATCGAGAGCTACAAATAATCCTACAAATAGCCGCATGCGGCTCGCGAGCCGCAAGTTTGTTTGTTTGTTTGTAAATTGATTAATGAAACAGAATATTGTTAGTTGTCCATTGATTTGTTGTTTTGGTTTTTATTTATTTTTTTCCATTAAAATTAAAACTGTTGATTCCTTTCTATTTGTACAACACATTTTATATACCTATTTGAAATACTTTAACGGACTCTATACGCGAAAAAACTTATTTTTAAAGTAAGTTTTTTTATGTTTTTTTTTTTGTAACCCAGTGGAAATCCATTATGGACCGTCAGGAGGCGGTGAGGGCCACCTCCCGGTGTGTCGGACTCTCACCGACTAAAACCACTGGGGCGTATCGCCAAGCACAGGGTGCGCCGGACTACGGGAATGTGACGTTGGCCTCACCGCGGTCCGGCGCGTGATCCGCCCAAAGGGCTTCGTCTTGCTGGTAGGAGGGTGGGAGAAGAGTGACACCACCCCCTATCGCCAAGTGGCGTGCAGATGTACGCGCAACACCACTGGAGCTTAATGTCAGGCGGTTGCCCCCTCAGGCACCCCGCTAGACGCTCCGCGAGTTTGTCCCTCAGGCAGTTGTGCAGCCGGGGACTCCTCAACCATTATGATGGGCACCTCCGTTTTGTTTAAATCGGCAGCAGCCTTCCCTCTTCCTCGCAACGCTTTTAGCGGCCTTTTTGCTACAGCACAGTTTTCGCTGCCCACTTTGTGCCCCGCCGGTCTCCCGGCGTCAGCGCAAACTGCGCAGCGGACACTGGCCTTGCACGCCTGGGCCCTGTGGCCTGGCTGTGCACACCTGAAGCAAAGCGCGCTACGGTCGACCTTTGCTGTACACTTAGCCGTCACGTGTCCGGACTCCAGGCAACGGAAGCACCGGATCACGCGCGGCGGCAACAGTCGAATCTGGGGCCTGACCCAGTTGACTATGAAGCCTCTCTCTATTAACCTTTTGGCTGCTGAGGCTGGGCAGGACACCCAAGCAACCCCAAGGTCGAACGTAGTGCGCCAGATTTCGCTCGCGCGAATGTGCTCTTGGTCGCACCCGCCATACTCCGCAATCGCACCCAACAAAGCAAAGTTTATCCCGTCATAGCTTGTCACGTGTTGACTGATTTAATTTTTTTCAACTCGTTGAGAATTAATTTTATAAAGAATGAAATTATCAACAACTTTTTTCTTTTTATTTTATTAAATGCTATGGAACTGTGGATCATAAACTTTAATTCAAAGTGACATCTAACAAACACAGTGATGGATTTTGGTCACCATTTTGAAATTAGATTAGTTATAATTCGGTAGAAGTTAATTCAAAGAAATGCCTGTCTGGATTTTTTTGCAAAAAAAAATTAAATTGATTGGCTTATAGAGGATTAGCGTTATTATGCACTAGCAAAATTTTTACAATTCTTTTACTTGTAGTATTTACATAAAATATTTTTGATTTTTTTCTACCCAAGTTGTCTGCAAAAATAGTACATTTAACAGAAGTTTAGTACTTATTGTCTATTTCAGTATCTATATAATCAATTTTAATGATATACAGTATCCCATATTGTGGCAGCTTTATGATTTCTGCTACGAGTTTCCCTACATGACAGCTACAAATTATGACGCTTCTTTTTTGAACTGCCAATACATTGTTGGCCGGGATAGAACTACGCAATAAAACCGGGCGAGATGGCGAACACTTGAGGTGCTCAGCCGGCTTCTGACGGTTGTTCCTAATGTTCTCTTCTCCCCTACATAATATTGGCAGAACCATGTTCGCATTGCGCAATTAAATAAAGTAAATATAAGTGGATTCCATCAAGACATTTATAGTCTAAGTTGTAGGACGTAGGTTCCTATAATAGATTATCATTAAAATAGGTACTTACCTAACATTCTTTCCCTATATCCTTACCGGTTGGCTATTGTTTTGTAGAATTCTCCATAGAAATATTTTATCTGTTAATTTATTACCTATGTCAGTTTTATTATCTATATAAACGAACTTTTGACAATTTTGACAAATCGCAGCTGGCGCTGTTGGACTTATGCCTGTTTCTGTTATGGATTTTTGAGTCGCAGAATAATATTCTTATTTGATATTGTTTAACATAACCAAGAAAATTGTACATTACGATCTATCGTTTTAATATACTATTTGGATTGCAATATGAACAAGGTATATAAATCTTATTCTTACAATGCTTTTTATGTATCGGTTAGCGTTTTGTTTAGTATATTTCTGAAGAGTCCTGTCTTAATATTTGTATTTTATAAAAACAATTATCGATCCATAAATATTTTGTTATTATATATGACCAACGTCGAATTTGGTAAATACATATGTCATTTTCCAATATGGCTCGCAATCGCCCTCGGTCATATAAAGCTATGTAGGTATTAATGAAAAGTTTAACTTCTTTTACGTACGTACCTTGACAATGTTTTCAGAAATAGTTATTTTTTAATGTATTTAATGATTTACATAATTTTGGTTACCTAATGGGTTTATAAACAATTGTACTAATATTTATTTGTTAAAGATTAACTATATAAACAATGATTTTAATTTTCAGGTTAACTATTCTTATTTTGCTCCAATTGTAACTTAGTTAACAAGGTAAATATTTCTATTTTATTACCACTATGCTAATTTGAAACAACAACTATGAAATGTTTATGTAAGAGATGTTACATATCAAATTTATTTTCAATAAATAATTCACTCCTTTGTAACATAGTAACTGAAGCAGTTTTATGTGCTTTTAAAATAACATTGCACAGGCAAGTATGTCTGCCTCTCCATCTAGAAATTTCTGGCTGAAGTATTGTATATTTAAAAAAAATGGGCATAACTAATGTGACTATTTATTTTGTGATTTAAAATAGGACATTAGTTTATAAATGTCAGTTGTGTGGTTTCCAATGGTAAAAATACAATTTTATAAGATTTAATTAACTTAAATAGTGTTTCTTTCAAAGCAAACATAAATACACTGTTTTTTTAATATTTACCAGAGGAACTTATTTATTTTATAGAAACTAGAAAATACTTTAAATATGAATAAATTATTAGCACAATTTTTTTAAAGGTGCTCAACTTGGTTATCAACATTACCTTAAGAACTGACAGCACTTTAATTCTTTTGTGCTTTATGATGACAGTACAAGTGGCATGCTTCCTATAAAAGCATAAAACATTACCATGTTATACCTAGACATTTCATAAATACATTGATTTAAAATCTTATAATTACCAGAATAGGAGTCTTGAAATCCAAATTTTAAATCAATATATGTCTTGAAATGTCCATATATAACAAAATAATAGTTTTTTATGTTTCTATGGAACATATGTCACTGAATTATGATTTTTTTTAAATTTTTGTGGCCATTAGGACAACCAAACCAAAAAAAATATGTTCCTATTTAAAATGGGCATATGACCATTTTAAGCATAATCTGTTTCTCTTCTAAACTTTTCTAAACCCAACCCTATTTATTTCCTCATACTGGCAGTTACCTTTTGTTAATGTTAACATTACTTGTCATATTAAAAACACTGCTACATCAAAGTTTTATTTATTGGAAAAGAATCTAATACATATTTTGCATAAGTTCTCAAGGAAGTCATCTCAACCCAATGTGCTTACAATTTTTTTTTATATATTGAACTATATTTCTATGGCTCTCTTTTTTAAAATAAATCATATAAGTCTGTGCTTCAATCTGTACAAAATCATTATTATGTTATAAATGTTTAAAGAAGCTCTTATGGTTTAATACTAAACTTAATGCAGTTTTTATATAGAAAATGTATCCAGAAATAGAAAATGAATGGCTTGGAGGTAAGAATGATCCAATTTATGACACACAGACCATGGGTAATTTTGTACGGAGTTGGCAATGTAGGGAACAAGGTATTAATCCATTAAGCTACCCATCGAATAAAATGGTCCTAGAAAATGCTGCTGAAGATATACTTGTTCAGAAGCCACTTGAGATACGGGTAAGATGACTTTATAAATACATTGTACAATATCTCTTATTTAATATAGTTAAATAGTGTAGATTTAATCACAATAAAAAACTTGTATACAGCTCTGAATTAATTATACAGCAGGCATAGCAATTGTTATCACAAACAAATTTTTTTTTTGGTTTAAAATATTTTGGACATGGCAGAAAGATTTTTACTTGAAGTCACAAAAAAATTAATTGTTAAACCTCCAATTTAAAATTTTAACACTTTAAACTTTAGAACCTATACTGCCTCTCGATGCTACGGGACCCCATACTAAATTGATCAAGTACTGACAGAAAATATCACTGAAAACATAATGCAAGAGAACATTTTTGAATAATTTGAAATTATGTTAGATGTTGAATACTTAAATGATCTCAAAGTTTAAAATATTAGTAAATACTAACTAATAAATGATTATAACAAGTATGACAGTTTGAAAATAATGTTGCCAACATACACTGTTGTTAAACCATTTGCATTTATTTATTTTTAAAACTTAATGTATAAAATGTATAGTTTATAATGTTATTTCCTAACCACTTGTTTTTATATTACAGTGTTGTGAATTACCTGGCTATCCAAGATCAACATTTTTGATGGTTTTTAGCTCCGATGGGTAAAAATTTATAAATCTTCATTATATATATGTGTATATTAAATTGTCATTCTTTTCTAACATTTATGTATTAAATAATTTGAGATTTGTAGAGATTTCTATTAAGTGAATTGAATGTTTGTGTACATCTACTTTACTTTTAGTAAGTTTAAATAAAACTTAAGCTTTTTATGTATACAATTTTCATTGACATTTATATAAACTTTGGTGTAATAATCAAACTTCATAGCTTCCTTCTACTGTATTATTATCACTACCTTCAAACAATATTATATTACAATCAATATGCAACATATTATCATAAAATACTTCCAGAACTACAGTGGCATCTACACATGGAAATCACAATGTGTATGTATCAGAATTATCTAGTGGGAGACATGTGAGGATTTTGAAAGGGCATCCACGCACTCCGTGGTGTATCGCTTACCACCCTTCACATTCACAGCTGATTGCCTCTGGTTGCCTTGGAGGTCAAGTTAGAGTTTGGGATATATCAAGTGTGAGTACTATTGCTATTAACATGTTTATTACAAGATTTGCTGTGATGAAATGTCTCTAATGCCCTTAAATTTAAATATACTTAGTCTAGTAATTTCTTAGAATATTAGAAAAATAAAATATTATATTGATTCATTCTTTACTTTGAGATTTTATTTTTTGGTATAAAGTCAAATAGTAAAGAACAAACCTATAAATATTTTTCTTTTTGCATCTTAAAGATCTATCTGTTATCTATAATTATAATAATTGATTATATTGTTGTATATTCTGTATCATCAATAGAATCTTAATAAAATGTTAGTCTTGATTTGAATAAATAAAAGAGAATGAGCATTGTTATATGGAACTAAGTATAACAAAAAAAAATGTATACAAAAGAAATTTAGACAAGAACATAGAAATACTAATGTAAATTCATACACAATGAGTTTATTTTGAGTAATTTTTGGCATTGGTTTATGTCATTTGGGTGCCATTTTTTATCTGTAGTTTTAAAATAAGATGTCCGTTAATATTTTATGTAATTTAACTATTCAAATATTAATTTATTTATATTATTGTTTCAGGGTGGCAGTGAAGTATGGAATGTTCGTAACGAGACTGTTATAGCTTCTATGGCTTTTCACCCTCGCGAGCAGCTCCTTGTCATTGCTACTTACAATGAATTATATTTCTGGGACTGGAGTCAACCAGCTCCATACACTAAGGTTTCAACTAACAACGTAAACGAGAAAGTCAGGTTTGATTAGTTTTTTTTATTTATGTTCCTTATTATATGCTGAAAATATTAAGCTAATCTCAATTTAACTCTATATTCTTCTTGGTTTATTTATTCCAGATATGTTGCTTTTGATTCATTGGGCTACAAGCTAATAACTGGAGTATCTCTGTGGCCTTGCCAAGCTGCACCAAATAACACCAGCTCTTCATTACTCCAGCAACAAAATCCAACATTAGCAGCAACTATTAACCAGATTCACAACAGGAGAGATGATTCTGATGATAGCCAAGGAGGTGACCGTCCTGAAAACCCTGGCACGGCTCAAGATATAATCGTGAATTCTTACCAGAATTTAGTACAGCGATATGATAGTTTAGTCCGAAATTATCAAAGACTGTTCATGGTGCGACATCGGCTCGTCAGTAGACCACCGCCTCCGAATACGGTATGGATTCAATTCTTTAATCACTTTGTGTTCATATATTCCTCAACATTAAAGAGCTAGTTAAAAATTAAATATATAATAGTAATTATCACTAATGTATAGGTAATATTAGAGACATACTATATAGACATTACATAGACATAGTATGCGTTTACAATCCTAGCTGGTTTTTCATATCTTTGGCATCATTCTTGATTTAAAGAAAATCATAAGTAGGCTAATATAAAAACTTGAGTATAAAAGTCGGCTTCTTAATAATAATGTAATACATTACGATGTAAGCATTTGTATAGTCAGTACAGTGAATCGAACCAATCGTCGCGATCGTAGCCTGGTCTTTATAGACATTCTTATACTTTCTGGGCTTTCTGTTCTTCCTAGACAGTCGGCATATGCCGTAATGTATTAAATTCGTTGCGAATGGTACGCTATGGTAAAACGTTTGCTCAGTCGCCAGCCTTACACGCTGTATATTTATTCTTTTCACTTCTCAGAGATAGATTAGGAATTTACAATCCCAGTAATATATTGTAAATTTTGTATTCTTTGAAATACGAAAATTATTAGTGAAAAATGTATGTATGAACTTGCACAAGTGTTACTATAATTTAAAAAAATATATATTTCTTTAGTTTTATAAATGAATATAACATATTAAATGTGTGGTATTATCTTGTGTTTTTAGATTGATCGTGGCACAGACCCAATGGAAACTGACTCTAGTAACTGGCGGCCTTCTGTTCGCCTCTCCGCCTCTACATCAGCCACTGACAATGGTATCTTGCTCTCTATTAAAACACTTGAAGATGTTATTAGAATCGTCATCTGAAAGCTTTGATTATTCAAAAGTAGTTATAATCAGTTTATATTGTTTGAATGAAGAATACACAAATATGTTCCTAATAAGTTTTCCCCAGAGCTATGACACGAGATTCTTCAAGGGGGCAGTGATAACATATTTTTAGGTCGACAACGGAATTACAACGCTTCTTGTTTTGCAGTTGTCCACAGGGACACGGGAACCACATTTCTATCAGGCGGGCCGTTAGTCTATCAGCCAACAAAGATTTAAAATAAAAGTTTAGCTAGCATCAGTTTCAGGCATTTTCAAGTGTATTATATCGAAATTTTTTACAACCATACTTTTCATAATGAATAGCATGGCTGAATTCGGTTTATAGTAAAGATAAAAAAAATTATAAAGGCCAATTTTATCTTAAGAGCCTCTAAGCATATAAAAATACATTCCTTTTTTCTGATTTGTCTGTTTGGAAATTACTTAACCGATTTTGTTAGGCCTTTTTTATTTTCAAATTATATTTTCAGACAGAATCTGCAGTTTGTTTGTTAACATTGGTTAAGTAAAACCTGAGTAACAACTTAAACAGTGCACATTACAATACATCATGCACTAGGAAGGTAAATTAAATTGTATCTACGTGCCACTATAGTCTATTTATACATGCTCGAATAAATTGGGTGAAGTATAAACTAAATTGCTAATTGACAACTCTGTAGTACATGCCATCATGCAACTTAAATAATAAATAATAATTTAATACAAATTGTTATCTTCAATTTGAACCAAAAAGGCATAAATTCATAATTAATTTTAAAAAAGATGTCCTTTGCGTGACTGGCTTTTGATAAAGAAGTGACAACGGAACACGGGAGACCTTTTCCTACTTACGTTACTCACAGAGTTTTTATTATGATCCACAGAAATGTGATAGGCACATCACTTTCTACTTTCTTCACAAACACTTTTGCCTCTGACAACCCTTTCATTCCTTCACGTTGACTCAGATTTTTTTAAATTTCACCCATCATCAGAAACTTCATTATTTCATCTGTGTAAAAGTTGGTAGATCTGGGATTTGCTCGTAAAGTTTTTAACCTAATGCTTTTGTTCTGCCACTACCATATTCGCCATTAACATAATCGCCAACTATACAAAATGAAATGTAATATAATTTTATTTATAAGTTTATTTCCAAACACTTTTAAATGTCAAAAAAGGAACCAATTTCAACTAAAAATTTATAACGCGCCAAATGTAATGTTATCAGTTTTGTTTATATCTTAAAAATTATGTATTAATATAATTTATATTTTAAGAAACTTCTACTGCGAGCACGTCTCAAAGACCAGAAGGCGATGAAATAACGGATACAGAAAGTGCTGGTAGTCGCGTACTTAATTTAGATGTGCTGTCATTTGAAAGAAGTCCTACAAGGTGAGATCATATTTATTATTAGACATGAATAACAAACACACTTTTAGTATTTCTGTCAAAATACATTCTTTTAATTTTCTAGAGTTCAAGAATTAGCTAATTTCGAACATTCATCGTTTGGATCCCGAGCCTCGGCTTTTCAACCCTTAAATGATACTACTCGAACATTTAGGACAAGGGAACAAACTGAGAATACGACGCGACTGTTACCCAACCCATTTTCGTCGTCAAATGGCATGCCACGACCCGATAGGGTTTCCTTTATTGAGAACACAGTGCAACCGACGGCCGATGGAACAAATACATCACGAACCAGCATTTTTACATCCTCTAGAACAGGATTAACGTCTGCTTCGATGTTTCCTTTACGTAGAAGAATTTTTCCCCCGCAAAATACAAGTCGCGAAGATGCACCATCAAGAGATTTGTCGGCACCAGATGCAACAGCCACAGTATCCTCTGCGCCATACACTACACGGGCTCATTCGGAACCGCAAGGCGGTACTGCGGCTAGGCCGAGCACTTCACAGAGACCAACAATGATTAACTCTTCCACTCAAATTAGCCCCGATATAACCGCAGTAGACGCTCAAACGTTAAATGAAAGCCTTGACTTAATTCGCGACATCTTGAGGGATTCGGGCACTCGGTTATTGAATTTGATTACGGACATGTCGTTTTCAATGCTGTCAGGTGCACAGCGAACGGGAACGAGGCGTCCAGGGAGTTTGCAAGCGTTATCTGACGATGGCGAAGGTGGCGACGGCGCGACACGAGCTCGTCGTCAAAGTTCTCGTTTCAGATACCCACACTTACTGAGTGCCTTTTGTCGTCACGAGCTTCTTGCCTCTAGCTCTGATTCTGACAGTGAGTCTTTAGAAGTGAACATACTTCGAACCAGAAACTCTACATTTCAGGAAGGCGATGTTGCATCTGCAGATCGTCTTGCCGCTTCTGTCGCTAGGGATGTTTCATCTCTCCCCACAGATAGGATGGTATTTGAGTTGACAGATGAGACCAGGGAGGGTAATGCATCTCTTGACACGAATGGAGTTAACATTTCACTATCGAGTAATAGATTTCGGGTCAGGACGCAAGGTTCGGGCGTAGAACCAGCAGCAAGTTCGACAGAAGCAACATCCGCTCCTACCCCCGATCTGGATCGGCCATCAACCAGTCGTGACGAAATTTGGGATGGAGGAAACACAGTACCACCTGATGAGGCTTATAGAAGAGTTAGAAATGGGGTTAGCGCTTTGCAAAAACATGCAGTTCAGTTGGCAAATATGTGGTTGCGAGGAGATAGGGCCTCATTAAGAGAATTGCGCATTATGTGGGAAAACTTACGTCGACGTATTGTTTCTTTGAACCGAGAGACAGGAAGACAGGAGTCATCTGGATATTACACGAGATCTCTTTTGGAGAGATGTATGATGTTGAATGATATATCTAACCCTATCACGCGTACTTCTGGGGGGAATTCTAGACCTCAACGGGAAAATGATCTTGAAAGAAATTGGGCGAACAGTGAATTGACTCCTGACATAACTCGTTCTACTAATCAAACAGACAGAGGCCGGGAATCTGCAACGGATACTATAAGGAATATACCTATACCACCATTGACAAGACCTCAATCCAGATCCTCGCCTAATATTCGATCTTCATCAGTACGAAGGAGAATACATTCTAATTTAAGGTGGCGAATTGAAGATGAAATCAGGAGACGTTCACGAAATCTTTCTGGCAATCGTTTAGCACCCAGACACCCAAATCGACCTCGGAGAGAATTAGCGCGCATTATTGAAATTAGTGCCACCAGACATGAGATACGCATGAGAGCTATGCAAGTTCTCTCAGTAATGTTTAATATGATGATGATGTGTCTAGAAGAGAGGGGTCTTAGCGAGTTGATAATAATCATGTTGCGGACACTTAAAAAAGCATTAGCGTTAACATGTTTTATGTTGATGACAGATAGAAACAGTGCTAGAAATAGTAATAGCCAATCACCGGCCACCCAAAATGTTGACTCGGCAGATGTGGTACGAATTCAAAACGTGGATCACACAGGTCCAGTAAACGTCGATGGTCCAGACGAAAGCGTAGCTACTACAAGTACCTCACAAAACGCGAACGCAGAAACCAACGTATGTAAAAAAGATGACACTAGTAAATCACCAGAAAATGAAAAACCTTCGACTTCGCAGTCAGTGAGTACAAACAATCACGTCAAAGAAAGTACATCACCGCCCCCACAAAATTTTATCACCCAGAGATGGAGCAATCGAGTTGCTGTACAAATAGCAGCAGCTAATAGAAATAATTCTACAACTGCTAGAAATAGACGAGAGCTCTATATGGAGAGTAGGCGATTGAAAGCTTTGCACAAAACAAATCCGTTAGCTCACCCCCTTATAAAGAAAAGAGCCATGCCCCCTTTGGTTACCCATAGGATACCGGTTCTAAGAAACTTACCAAACAGAACGAATGTAACAGGATTTATGACTCCTAGGAATGCTTCCCTGAGTAATGAACCTGTTGCGGGACCGTCAAATGCTCCCCTATCTGGCGAGCCCAATCAAAATTGGACGCTTAACGAACTTATCATGGACGAATTTGACAGAAGATTTCATTTTATACGCATGGCTCACGTGAGGTTAAGAAACGCAGCAAGAAACCGACGTTTGCAAACTATTCGCCTATATACACCCTCATCCGTAAGAGAAATGTTTGCTCTAAATCCCAACAGCGGTGAAAACCAACAAGAAAATCGAGATCCTTCACAAAACAACCCCGACGCTGGCGCAAGTCGACGTCCATTCGCTGTTTATCGGCCGCATATATTAACTTCACGCGGCGATTCTGGTAACAGACCAGACAATCCAGTACAATTTCATAACATAATGAACAGTGCACCACCAACAATACCGCCGAACGATCAACCCGTAAATCAGAATGGTAATGGGAATCAACCTCAAAGACTGCCCAGAATTCATGAATATCTTCAGCCAATTTTATTAGCTCAGGTGAGGATTTAAATTTCATTGTTTAATCAATACTAAGCTTCAATTCAACTAAAAAATGTGCGATTTTATATCTAATTACTAATGTAAAGTGTATTGACAAGTAAGATTTTAAAATAAACAAATCTCACAATTTATATCTTCAATTTTGAGAAATACTCCTTTACTTTGTTAAATAGTATACAAAGACACGAGGCTTGCGTCCCATAGAAGCATTATCTTGTTATACTTGGAAATGTAATACATATACGTAGTGATTTAAAATTTAGTCGAATTCAGATTCTGGCGAGTACCAAATTTTAAGTGAATATTTTTATGGGACGCTCATAAAGTACACTTGCTAATTTTAATAAAAACTTTAAGGTAAGGCAAAAAGAATTAACTAAAACTATAATTAGTTTAAGTATAATAGAAAACTAGAATTTTATTAGTTTTTTTTATTTTGTGTGAAATATATCTAAGTAATTTTCTGTTGACTAATCAAACAGTTTAATTAATAAACGGTGCTTGGGATCTACGGGGGTCATGACCTTTATGACGTCATGGTCTGCTAGCATGATCCTTTGCTCTCCTTTTTTCCTTTGTTCACGAGCTATGCAATCTGCCGGTGTTGCCATGTCTTCCAATTTAATTGCTTTTACTCGTTTTTTTTTTTTTTGAGGATAACATATATTATAATTAAATATCAATACTGAGTAATATCTTCATGGGTCGGACCGGATTTCAATACATATTGTATAAATATTTTTGTGGCAGAATGCTATGGTGGTTGAAGATGAAGAAGCTAATGGGAACGGTGGCAATGGGGACAGAGGCAGCGGTGGTAGTGGGGGCGGTGGTGGAGGCAGTCTCGTGGCAGGCATGCGACGTGTCAGCGGTATGGCGGGTTTATTAGACGCTGGTATACTATCTGAGGCACTGCACGCTCCAGCTCATAGAGTACAAGCCTGGGACTTTACCACAGGCAATGTTCCAGAAATTTCTGATAGTTAGTATTTTTTAGTCACTATTATTTTCAATTGATACAGACCAATAGTGTCCAAAACTTCATCTCAAAATATGTATAACTTGATCGTATATAGTATTTTACCAAGTTTTAGTAAACTCGTTAATCTTGTTTGACCGCTTATTTTTTCTGTTCATTTTAAAATAACTTTCACAATGAGCTATATACTTGAAATTTTATAAGTAGTTCAGAAGCAATTAAAATAGCAAACACAAAACTGACCACGTTTTTTTTGCCATAATCTGTATTATGTCAAGAATTAGACTCAGATAAATTAGTATTTTCCATTTGTTTTAAAAACATAATAATTATTTTGAAAATATTGTTGATTTAAATCATTATTTGAACAGATACACTTTTATTTTTTAACACCAATAACCAAATCAACACTATACATATCTAAACAAAATAAATTTATTGACAGGTACGAAAAACGTGGTGGTGAACAAGTGCAGAATACACAATGACGCGAGCATTGATATATCTAAAGACGGACGACTTTTGGTGGCGTTGCTCCCCGTGCCGCGGCTGAGGAACAATAACCCTTGGCTAGGTAGTAGTAACATGTAATCAATATACATAATAGCTATTTTCTAGTTGTTATTAGGAATTGTTTCATAATGAAATATATGTACTGGTGTGATCGATTCAAAATTTAATATCCTATGACCTCAATAAGATTAGAATGAAATGATAACTTTGACCTGATGCTGCATCATCTGAAATAAGCAAAATTCCTAACCCTTATAAGGTATGACATAATAACATAACATAAAACGTGAAGGCACAGTATAGAAACTAACAGTAGGATCACGCCTTTGATCTCGTCAAACTCGTCTAATCAGTGCTGCGATACTGGCTATCCAAGTTGTCCAAAGAAAACAATATTTCTTAATAAAGTTATTTATACACTGACGGACTCATAAACTGCATCAAAGTTCAGGATTACATTCCAATTAATATTTTTGATAAGTATGCAAACTTTTTAGATTAAACTAAATGAAAATGTCAATACTGTCCATTAATCATTAAAAAAAAAAAAAAAAATAATTTAAAAATAGTACTGCAGTAAAAGATAAAATGATAGTCGGGAAAGTAAAATTTATGCATGGTCTCAAATTAGTGTGTTATTAGAGTAAAGTTTGAAATTACATTTTTTTTTATCACTTTCGATTTAAATTATTGTAACCAATAGTGTTGATTGTTAATCTTTTATACTCAACAAATTTTCCTAACCATAAGTATGGATGAAGGAACGGAACTTGTGTTCATCGAAACGGTTGGGCCATTTAACAGTAATGAGCGAAATTTTACTGTAATGCAAGATAATGCCCTACCCCATGATGATGCATAAGTTCGACAATATTGTGAAAAGGTTGGGACACGTACCATGAATTGGCCAGCACGCAGCCGGGATCGTAATCCTATTGAGCAAGTTTGAGACAGTTTAGAAAAGGCTGTATATGCGAGAAATCCTGTGCCAACGGTAGCAGCACTAAGGCTGATGTTTATAGACTTTACTATCATTACAATTTATATTACTCAATGAATGTCAAAGGATTTGGTAAGTCACCGATTTTGTCAACATGGACTTGGCTCTGCGAATACTATGGCTATGTTCAAGTTCCTATTATATATTCAGTTTTTTTGTCAAAACGAATTTATTTTTTGAGAACTTTGCTAAGCAAAGTCGAAATAACGTCTATAAATCTCAGCCTAAGACGTCCGGCGTCTCTCTCACCTTTGTTACCCCGCACGATTGTTATGTCGAGACTAGGGATGTAACGGAGGCAGTTTTATCGGAACCGAAGTCGGAGTTTTTAAATTTGATTTATCGGAGTCGGAGCCAATGTCAGTCACAAGTGACGGTAGAATAAAATAGTTTTATTAAGGGACAAATAAAAACATTATTCAGTGAACCTTTTTAATTAGAAAGTGATAAATTTACAAATACACAGACAATAAAAATTGCTGTGTTTCTTATTAACATTTTCTCATTAAAAGTGAACAAATTAAATCAAATTTGCTCCAGGGTTGTTTTTGTGTTAATTTCCATTTTACTTAATTGTATGTAAAATTTAAATGTACATTTAGTTTTAAATTTAATAATTTTAATCATATTTTATTAATCTAAATTTTTAAAAATGTCTTCTACCATTTAAGTAGCACTGATTGTTTGATTAATTGATATTATGTTTCAACGACATATAAAATGAAATCAAATTAATTGAGTACAACAGTGGTGGTGACCTCCGATGAATACCTCCGATTAAAAAGTTTCGGAACCGAAATCGGAACCGGAGGTGTAATAACAATCGGAAGTTCCGACTTATCGGAGTCGGAGTCGAAGCTCCGTAACATCCCTGGTCGAGACGCCTTTGTCGAACGACTGTATAGACTGCGTTGATAGTATGACATAATTATGGAACATGTGTGTACAATTATGGTCACTACTTATAGTGTAACCATAATTGTTTCTTTTCCTGTATTAAATAAAAAATAATATCGTCACCAACTTACTACAGCATAAGTATTACATTTGAGCTTATGAAAACATTCTCATACAATACGTTATAAGTAAATAGATAGCGAAATCGAGGATTTTTAATGTTAACAAAATCGGTGTTATAATGGGTTTCGAATGTGATTTTGACATGCGAGGAGTAGGCGTATATTCGCTGGAGTGGTCCCGGCTCGGGCAGTGTTTGTACACGGCGGTGCTGGAGCAGTCGGCTGTGTCTGTGGCGCTGTCGCCCACTGCGCGGCACCTCGCCATCGGCCTCGGCTCCAGGCGGTTCGCCTCTGCGCCCAATGCGCGCTCTAATGTCTTTGCACTGCTCTACCGTTTAGATCCTTTAGGTAAGTTTGCTACATCATCAACCCACTTACAGCTGTCTCTATTTGTTTGATAAAAGTACGGTTTGAATTTTTGAAGTCGCTACTCGACACCGGTCGACGGTTGGCGATGTACCACTTTACATGCATTTATGTGGATATACGTCCGATGTAGGCGACTGATGAACATGAGTTTGATACACCAGACAAGTGGCGTGCATCCCATATCTATACTATCTATACTAATATTATAAAGCTGAAGAGTTTGTTTGAACGCGCTAATCTCAGGAACTACTGGATCGAATTGAAAAATTCTTTTTGAGTTGAATAGACCATTTATCGAGGAAGGCTTTAGGCTATAAACCATCACGATGCGATTATTAGGAGCGAAGAAATAATAGAAAATGTGGAAAAAACGGGGAAAATTATTCATTTTGAGGGCTTCCATTGCGTTGCACTGCAAAAACGGTTCAAGATACCAAAAATATATATAAGAAAGAATTATTCCTCTTGAAACGATCTAAAATGTCCGCGACAGTATATGTCTACCTTTTAAGATTGTCACTAGAACCGTTTCTATGGTAAACAAATTTGGTCGAAATTAATGCATTATTTGTTAAGAGTTGTATCAACGTAATAATATTAATCTTTATCCAAATAAATGTGTTGTTGATTAAGAGTATTTAATTGTGGACAAAATTGTCTTTGACATCACTTAATTTCAATGAACATCTTAGAAGATATTACAAAACCTTATATAGCAAAACTACGTTTGCCGGATCAGCTAGTAAAGAATAAAAACTGTATCGTTATACTTCGACATTTAACACACACACACACACACACACATATATATATATATATATATATATACTTAACATTTGGTCCAATTTGGACTCTCAGATTGCTATTTCGAACAATATATTTATTAAATGTCTAAGTATAACACGATGATGCTTTTTATGCTTTATATGGGATGCACGCCACTGCTCCTGATAGCACTGCGCAGTCGACTACATTAGACGCCGTGCATACATTTCAAATGGATATACTATAAAGCGGTTCATCGTGGCCCAGCCTACCTATAGGGCCTGGATACATATTTTAGTAGGTGCCATACTTGATAAAATAGAAAAGGTTATTTAATAATTTCATCGTCATATCTGATGTTGCACTCGGTTATTGGTAGCCCTAAGTGGTAGCCGTATTAAACCGGTTCAAAAATCTGAAAGATAACCTTATTTACTTTCGGTTTTCAATTTAATTGAACATTCAAGTCACAATTGACATATCCTTAATACGACTGTCATTTTAGAAATTCAAAATTGAGATTATATCGGAATATTTTTTTTGAACAAGTTTAATTTATAATAATTGCCTGTATGATGTGCGATGATGTTGTTTTGCAGAGTGCTCAAACCGAACTGGGTTGACCCCTATCAAAGAACTGGAACAGAACTGGGAACATGGATTCACCAGTTTAAATTGCCTTCGGTGGGCCCCACAACCGGGTCAGGGTCTAGTCTATGCTAACAACACCGGGCAACTTATCATCATGAGCTAGATTGGAACGCGTTAGTTAAGGTATAAATTCTTGCTACTTTTGTCCTCACTTGCTGAATTTAGTATTTTTTAATTGCGATGTATAACGTACGTCAAACTTTTTGTGTGTTTTAGACAAAATATGTAACTTAGTTTTTCTTAATCTTTTAATATTGTTAAGTAAAAATATGGTACATTTTTGATAACATAATACTATGTACGTAGAGTTTTCACTGCTTATTCCCGAACTATTATGTTGTTAATGTGGACAAATATAAATTTTATCGTTGATCTCCTTATAAATTATTCGTTTGGAACTGAAATGTAGGTGTGATGCAAACGACTACAATGTCTGATAGTTTTTAAACTAGTAATTATGTAGGTACTCGACATATTTTAGTTATATAAAATTTATCAACACAGGACTCACATTTTATTATATTCAATAAGTACGATTTATACTAACAGGACACATGAAATTGTTGAAATAAACCATTCATTTATTGTCCAATGTTGAGGCGCGATTCGTATTCTGGCGGTGGCTTCTCGGCGTCAGCAGCCAGGCCGCTATGTACTGCTCTGTATGCGATATATATAGTGACTGCGCAGCGCTGTCAGGCGGCGTGTCAAGATCGCAGTCGTGACGGGCAGAATCCGGATCGTACCTGTACCAATAAAAGATTAAGCCAGCACGGGCATGTTGCAAATTATATAAAGGCTGAGATTTATAAACGCATATTATTATTTCTTTTTATTGTGGTAGGGCGATTAGCCGAACTAGGTCATGACCACAGTACACAAAGGTAAAGACTGTCATAATGACTCGTTTGGCCTGTCCCGTTTTGGGATCAACTTGTGTATATCCAGTAACTCATATACCTAAAGACCTTCAGTCGTGGTATATGTGGGCCGACATGACGACGTAGACTATAAATGGATTTTCATTCTTTGATAGTCGCTTTCGTTTTTGGTCCACACTGTACTTACCATCAGGTGTAGTCACTTTGTCGAGCCAGTGTAAAAAAAAACGCATATTTAAATTTTCTTAGACTTTACTAAAACATTGCAATTTATATTACTCAATGAATATCAAAGGATTTGGTAAGTTATCGATTTTGTCAACACGGACCTGGCTCTGCGAATACTACGGCTATACTCTAGTTCCTATTATATATTCAGTTTTTTGTCGAAATGAATTTACTTTTTGCGAAATTTGCTAAGAAAAGTTAAAATAGCGTCTGTCTATAAATCACAGCCTAAGAGTCCTAGGTTTGCAATAGATTTTAAGTCGTTGTAAGGTTAGGTCTATTTCTTTGTGATAGAAAGCAAAATTATAGGCTTAAAAAGTTTATTTCCAAAAATTACGCTCATGTATGCTGATGATAGCTGGTGACTAAACGTGACTAGAGAACAAAATGTTACAAATTACACAATATATATGTCGACTACTTGCATTATTTCTGCATTTAATTATCTTCATTTGTTTATTACATTGGAATATTTAGTTTTGATGTATAATATAAATTATCTTTAGAAGACAGTATTTACAGATGTTGTCTATTTAGTTGCTTCCGTTAGTTTTGTAACAATGCTATGCCTGAATTAGTTACATTGTACAAATTATTATTATTTTTGTTGAATTTTGTGATTAAATGATATATATGCAATGTGGCATTAACAAGAAAACCGCCATATTATTCAATGTTTTAGGAAAATGTGTAAGCTTGTCATTCATGTTGTAATTGTTTAATTTTTTTTTTTTGCTGACTAATATTTCACCTGGGTGTCATGATTGTGAATAGATTTTTAATTAAAATATATATTAATCATATATGGAACTGTTTAAATAATAAATAAATTTGTCATAAATTATGGTATAAATATAATTTTGATTATTTAATTATACCTTAAATATAGAACAGGTCAACTAAAAATAATTAAAATGTATGGAAATTATTTTGAAAGATAATGTATAATTCATATTAAAAATAAATGTACCAAAACTTCATATAACAATAAATTCTTTCTCCTTTTTAATCCTAATCTAGTTGTCGAATGTTGCATCTCCGATTCTGGTGGTATTGTAATTACCATATACTTTTATATAGCTTTTTCAAATAATTAGTGTGAATATCTTGTCTTTGTGCATACTACAATGCAATTGAACTGTTTTCATACAATAAGTTAGTTTGTGTAAACTTATACATTATTATCAGTATGAATCTTTTTTTTCCATTTCAATACTAAATATTTTATGTCTAGTTATATTGTATAAAGGAGCCATTTAATAAATATTCTCAACAACACATAAATTTATTGATAAAAAACAAATTGTAAAAGTATATTGATCTCCAATATGAAATGCTTTTTGGTTCATGGCATAATTTTATGAGAATAATAATAGTACGATCTGCCAATTAACAGATATGACATAAACCTTATCTACGCGCTACGTTAAGTATATTGGGTTCTATTCTCGACCAGAACCATAAACTGGTATTTTCCAAGTTAATTTATGTTATCTTGTGTGAAATAGTGCTTGTAATAAAAGAATTTTACTATCCCAGTATGGAATATCTTTTTTAATACTAAAAATTGTTTTGTACCACACATCAATCAAGTCTTCGTTAATGCATATACGCAAGTAACTTTTTTTTTTTTATAAATTTCGAATATATTGATCTTAACATGAATATATTCAATTCTGGAATATTTAAAAGGTTTTATATTAAAAAAACCATATCCCAGAGCAGTGAAGAAGTATAAAGATTATATTTTTTTACTTTATTAAAAGTAGTAAAAACAGTAAGTGATTTTATTCTATGACTTTAATCATTGCATAGTAATTATATAAACAGTTCTGACATGAGTAACGTTTGGTTGGTTTGAAATATGGTGTCATCGACAGCATGCACAAAAGAATGCTTCGATGGTTTGGGGAAGTAGAGACTTTGAATGATGAAAGGATGATTAAAAAGATATACAATATGAATGTGAGTGGAAGTAAGAGCAGAGGCCGATCAAGACTTACCTACGCATACCAAGTAAAGAGATCTGATGGAGGGTAATGTCAAAAGCACGCTGTCTTGGCGAGAGTGCATTAAGGAGCTGATGAATGTTAAGGAAGTGAAAGAGGTTTGGAAGAATAAAGAAGTTTTTATATACTCCGATACTGAAGCTTTAGCTGAAATAGATTTGCGCTTTTTGGTACAGAAGTCTGGTTTTTTTGCAGTCGGCGATGTAACTTACTTAATTTAACAATATACTCTATTAGAGGAAAATAATATAATACCACTGATATAAATATCATATTTATTTTGATTTTATATAAATGTAATCTGCAATGATACTGACAAAATAGAACTTATGCGTAGAAACAATGTCTTTTGGAAATTTTGACACAACTATGTTAAATTTATAATCAAAGTAAGATCATTTAACATTTTTAATGAAATTATATTTGAACCAACTGAACAGTTCCCAAAAAACAGTGTGACAAAGAATATTTGATACACCGAATGTAAAGTGCCGAAGTAAGCTTTTCAAGTTATAATAAACCAATACTGATAATATTATAAATATGTAATATAAAATATACTTTCCCTTCACATTCAACATTTTAAATACTTCTGTTATTGAAATACAAAAAATGTTTTAAAAATTTCCAATAAAAAATTGTTATATATACAAATTTTTATATAAGATCTTTTCAACACGTGCTTCCTTTCGTAAACATTAAACTAAACTATATAATGGATGTAAATTAGATAATTATACAAACACAGAAAACTTGTAAGCATATGTAATAAATTATACACTTTTCTATTGTGACTTTCAGAGCTCTTCTTAAACATCTCAGAATAAACTTGTTTTAATTACTTACAAAAGTTTTAGTGAAACCATAAATAGCACTAACTGCTACAAATAATGTTTATTTAAAATGTTAATTTCTCATAGCACGAATATATTCCCTGATACATCACAGATAAGAGTAAAATCTATTCAAATTGCCGGTGTATTACTGAACCATGTAGTCATGTAGCGTCGCGTTCGCACACCTTCTGGTGACTCGGAAGCATTTAAATGTAATAGCATCTAGAACTAACTTTTTTCTGTGGTGGAAGTGGCGATTTTATGAAATGCAATGGGTGTTAGTGTTCTGACGGTTTGAGTTCTTTAATTTGCTTTATAAGATATGCTTTTTCGTCATTAAATTGTTCGTCTTCCGATCGATCCGTATGGAACTTGGTAAGGAAGTCGACTAGCTTGTCTTGGTTCCTTAGCAGAATGTCTAATATTGGTTTTGGTTTATTTGGATTGGCTACAAATACCTGAAAATAAATTACTATTATTTCAATGTTACTAACGCCAGATGTATATGGGCATAATTCTACAATATATGATTATACTAGCTGTGATTCCTGCAATTCAAGTTTAGCGTGGGGGCGGGATAATATACACTTCATGTCTACCCTGAATGTTCATTCCATATATTATTGAAATACCATTGCAGGTGATAACATTTTGTAATAACAAGACTGGCCCCAGAGGATATCTGGAAAATATTTTGTGAATATATTGGTACTATTGAGACGCAAACGTTGATTTTGCAAATTTGAAGTCAATTTTTTCTAGTTTTTGAGAAAATCTAAAAGGATGAAAAAATAAAAAGTTTTATTTTCTCAAAAGTGACCAATCTGATTTTCACGAAATTTCGGAACATTATAGATGGTATAACAAGCTATATTTAGAGCATACAATATAAAACATTTCTATAAAATTATCAATACTTCCAGTGCCCATAATATATTCCGGTAGTTATATTGATAACATTTGTATTTACTTACCCGAGAGCGAGTTTCTACGAGATTTACCTCTCGTGTTTACATAATCAAACTGTATATGGAGTCTTTGGCTAGCGCCTCTCTCTCTAGTTAAACATTTACGGAATCTAGTCTCTTCTTTTCTCAAAAGAAGATACAGATGTTATAGAGCCGACCCACTAGCTTTATATGAAAAATTGGTCTGTAATTTTTAAGTATGACGGCATATTCCCATCAATTTGGGATTTTGAGAAGTAATTCTATATTCAAAAAGACATCTAAAAAATTATATGAAACCGTTATCATAGATTAAAAATACTTGAAAAAATAATCGCAAGTTTCAATCGTTTTTTTTTTCGAACTGACGATACATTGGTGGCCGGTAAAGACCTTCACAACAAAACCGGGCGGCGGGTTTCAATTGGGTATTATTAAAATAATAAGCTGATTATTCTATATGTAGCTCGTTACACGCTCTACAATGTGTACAATTTTTTTTTTAAATCAGAAGACGTTTTTGTAAAAAAAAAACGAAATCTGAAAAAACAGACCGCACACGTATTTTAATAAACTCAGTATGAGTTATCGCTCACGTGATATATAATTCTGTTCAGATATAAAAGTAACTTTAGGTTACAAGAAAATCCACGAAATATCTTTTTAATATGACTAACAGAAGAAATAAAAAAATCTGGTGTATTATTTAATAAATCCTCGTGCACATATATTTCATTCATTTGTATTTATAAAACTTCTGGATATCATAATTCGCAATTGGACCCATAAAAGTTGATTTACAATTACAACCAAACCGTTTATGGCGACATCGTTTAGAACATACCGGTTATATTGACCTATAACAAAGATTCCAGCAAAAGAAATAGGACTTCGTATAAAAACTTCACCGTTTGTTACGACTAAATATGAGTAGTCCCTTCGATGTCGTTATAACAGATTTTGACTATTCGCAGAACAAACTTACCTTAAAAACATGAAAGGCCTCGAATTGTATATTACGCGATTTTTCTTTCAGCATGTTCATCATAAGTTTAAGGTTATCTGGATTAGTTATGTATCGCGTCATGATTGAGAAATTGTGGCGGTCCAGCAGTAGCTCTCCCAGGAGCTTCAAGCTTTGCCGTCGAGTTACATAATTCTCCGAATTCAACAACCGTTGATAATGACCAAAAACTTTATCATAGTTAGCTTCTAAAAATTCAGCACACAACATTTTGTGCCGTGTTAACAATTCCTGAAAGTATTGTTATATGTGGTTATATTGTTATATGTGATATACTGGACCGATATTGTGAGGGTTGATACTGCTCGCATCGGGAAATTTAACCCCTACATGTGGCTTCCGAGTGGTGCTAAACGGGCAGCAATGAGGTGATGAATATTATTATCCGTCTAGTTCGCGACCAGAAAACTGTTCGACCATAGTTAATACACTCCTCGGCTTATTTTGTAAAAACAGAGTTCTGTCAAATTAACTTGGATATAAAAACTTCATGTCAAAGTGTAATACTTTGACAAATACATTCATAATTTAATTTAATTGGTACTCAGTTCCAGCCGACTGCTTATTATCATTAAGACGGAAAATAAATTGATTGTTATGTGTCCATGGACAGAATCCGAATCATATCTTTAGATACATCCTTGCAGCTTTCTATCGTGATATTACTATATATGAAAGCAAAATCACTTATAATAACCGCTTTGGCTTTTCGCCTTTCGAGATCAGTCCATGTACGTTCATCTATGTGTATACCTAGAGAACTTTAGTTGCGATATTTTAAATAGGTTGGTTTGAAGACGGTGACTGTCATAGAATTGTTAGTTAGTTCTTTGGCAGTCGCGATTTTTGGGCTTAGCACCAGATGCAATAAAGTCACTTTGACATTCCACTATAAAAATATGAGCTGCAAGATGATGGACATGTTTACTTTTAAATATTTACAGTCATATGATTTTTATTCATAAACATTAATTTTGATGATTGTTAAGTTTAATTAATTGCTTCATTAATTTCATTTTTATACACCGTTTAAACTTGCTCTAGAAGTTAGTATATTATAGAAGCTTAAAAATCAATACAAGCTTATTACCTTAAAAGTAGAAAAGGCATCTGAGGCAATGTCAAAAGTGGAAACCTCCACATAACGGAAGAAATTATAAAAATCATCTGAATACAGCATTATTTTTGCCAATGCTTCATATCTCGCACACTCACGGAGCATTGTGCCACAATTGGATGCTATCTCTTGATGTTCATATCTGAAATTAATGTTTACAACTTCAAGAAGTATGTTGGTTGGTAGAAAGGTGTCAAGATTTTTAAGTCTGCAAGTGGATAAGTAGGCGTGAGGTTTACCAGCAGAAAAGAATAGTAGACACTATTCATTCTTCATCATACTGGGGTGTCATAAGAGCCAACTAAGGTATATAGCATGTCAAATTGCATGCAAATTGCTAGCATAAAAGCTCCTGCATGCACCTTCTCTGCATATATTGTGTACTGCTAATCCGCATTATACCAGTGTAGTGTGTTATATGTCCAAACCCCTTTCCATGGATTCCACAAATAGTGTGGAAAAAGGAAAAATAGGCCTTTTCACTGCAGTAGGATGACACTGGCTAATAATAACAAGTAAATTAGTACAATATTTTTAATTTCCTATAGTATCATTTTTTAGAGTAATCAGAAATAAAATATAAATCATAGTATTAAAATTAAACTTATTAATATGTATTGCTTACCCTGACATCAAAGTGAATAGTATTTCAGGCTTAGTACATATATACTCCACAGTAGGAGATCGAGTTCCAATTTGACGTCTAAGAACATTGTTGAAAACTTGTGCCACATCTTTCTTACCTTCAAAATCTATTCTGTTTAGATTCTGGAATTAACAACAAGTCTTTAAATGTATCAAGTATATGTTAAATTAGTTGCAAATGGTCATTAACAATCCATTTTTCATAGCTGTTGGAATATATAAACAAGTGTACATTAAAAACTCATTTTCATTAAATTACATGATATTAACCATATACAATTGTAATATTACCTACACTTATGCTATCATATCCACAATATATATTTGTTAAGAAATTTTAAAACACTTTTTCCTTAAAATAGACTTTCTTTCAGCTACTGTCTTTATTCAGTAGTAGGTGAATACATGGAGAAAAAAAGTTAGAGATATAATATCTGCTTTTCAAAATCATTAATTTTTTTATTTGTTGTAAATTAAATATTGTCATATATAAGTATTTATTTGCTAAAACAATTAAAATTGTTATTTTCAAACACACATTTTTAAATGCTACAATTTATTAAAACTTACTATACTATGAAATAATGAACATAATTTAAGTAGTGTATAATGACAGTAAGTGATGAACTATGAAAATATATGTTTTTTACTTAGTTTGCTAGGAAAATTATGCTGTATATACATGGAACCAATAATATTAAAACTATATTGCTAATCTAGGTATGAATAAATTTATAATCAATAAATACATACATGTATAGTTCAATACCACAGTAATTATCACCTATGCTTTGATAATTTTTAATGCAAATATTGTTTAAAATAAAGTTATAAAATTGAAGACATATTGGACAGTAAATAATAATTTTATAAAATCAACAAGTTTGGAAATATACACTTTATAATCATCAAATAACATATGTAGTAACCAAGAACTATAAAAATAATAATTAACAGAATGATCATAATTCTAAATATGATAACATATGATCAATTAGTATCTCTTTGACTGATAATCACATTAATGTGAGGTCATAATAAAATAACACAACATAAAATAGTTTTTATAGAGTGATACAATAACACTATCAAAAATGATGACAAAATCATATAAACTGGATATTTATATTTCACTACATAAAACTAAATAAGAATTATACATTCACTTACAACACTTTATGTAAATAGTCATCAAAAATAATCAAATAATATTCTTTGATGATGTTTATCAAATGAATCATAACATAAACATTATCCACATCGAAATTTGAACCTTATATATGGTACTAAATAGAATAAAAAACTGAATGATATTAAAATTTGTGCATACCTGTATCAAAAGCAACAATAAATTAGTGTTGTACAATTCCTGAGCAAGCTGTGCAACAATTATATCTGTTTGTGGCTCTGCATCTGATGTGCCATACAGCATGTTTTTGATCAAAACCTGATTAAAGTTAAACATTAATTTGAGGTCATTAGTCATTACATTCATATAGCAACTCATCAAAACAGTTGCAACTCACCAAATTTTTGCTCACATCTTCTTGAGCTTTCTCAGCCTTTTTGTCACCTCGTTCTAAAGCTGTCACAGCATCTTTAAGCGATCTCACAAGCTCCGCTGGGCTCTTTTGAGACTTACCAAAAAGAGGCATAGTACTTTAGTCACTTAGATAGATGATGAAAGCAATGCTGTCTACATAAGATTGTGCCTGTAGAAAAATGCCCAACACGCATTATTATCACTAGCGGAAAATATTGTATTTCACTAGAATACAAACGAAAGATAATTGACAAACTATAAAATTTTTGCCAACCTGGCTTGAAAACACCGAACTTTACAGAATTCCTATTATATTTTTCAGCTATTTTATTATAATAAAACCCAATTAAACTTACTTTTAGTTAAATTAGTACAATTTTTCTCATAAGACAGACCACACGAAACGAACAGCTGTGATGTCAATAAAAATATTGCCAGTATAAGTCACAACCTGGCTACCATTTTATTTTTATTTTTATATAGTACTAGCTGATCCGGCAAACGTTGTTTTGCTATATAAGGTTTTGTAATATCTTCTAAGATGTTCATTGAAATTAAGTGATGTCAATTTTGTTCACAATTAAATACTCTTAATCAACAACACATTTATTTGGATAAAGATTAATATTATTACGTTGATACAACTCTTAACAAATAATGCATTAATTTTGACCAAATTTGATTACCATAAAAACGGTTCTAGTGAGTTAATCTTAAAAGATAGACATATACTATCGACGACATTTTTTTAGATCATTTTAAGAGGAATAATTATTTCATACATATATTTTTGGTATCATGAACTGTTTTCGCAGCGCACGCAATGGAAGCCCTCAAGGATGAATAATTTTCCCCGTTTTTTTACATTTTCCATTATTTCTTCGCTCCTAATAGTTGCATCGTGATGTTATATAGCCTAAAGCCTTCCTCGATAAATGGTCTATTTAACTCAAAAAGAATTTTTCAATTCGAACCAGTAGTTCCTGAGATTACCGCGTTCAAACAAACAAACAAACTCTTCAGCTTTATTATATTAGTATAGATTATAATATAATTAGTATTAATTAATAAAATATATCACCAAAAACTTTTAAAATAAAGTAACTTATAATATATTCGCTATAAGAATATATCTGGTTTTATCTTTTAAAATGAGCCCACACTAGCCAATAACTTATGAATAAAAATCTGTACCAGAATAAAAAAACCGTAGAATATCGAAAAAAAGAAGAATCAGGTTTTGTGTACGCGAAACAATGTTTTGTGCTTTAACTCGCTGGTACAAGAAACATTAGCTACGTTTATACAACTATTCAAGGTATGAACATAGAAATAACAGTAAGTACCTGCCAAAACAAATGTACTTATTCAATTTATTATATATTTAGTTCATTATTTTATTCAATTTATAGCATAGTTCGTTGTTTTTATTAAGATATTATTATTTTTGTTAAAAGCCGCTTTAGCTATATTTGGGTTAACAATACTAAGGTATGCAAATGTTCCCGATTTATCCTATTTCCCCCTTTTTTTTTAACTCGCGGAAACCCGTTATGGGCCGTCAGGGGACGATGAGGGTCACTCTTCAGTGTGTCGAAGTCGCACCGACTAAAACCCCCGGGCAGTTCGTTCTCCCGGTATCCTCTTCCCCTTTCCTCTCACAAAGATTCCTGATTTCGGCTACTGTCTCCTGATATCCCGATTTTTCGATCTAGTCTACCAATGTTTTTTTTATTTATAGCACGAAATTTAGTAAATAAGGAATCAAAACTGCCACAGAGCAAATCACGAATATACTATGTGGAAAATTGAAGTGAAATAGTTATCTAAGTGTATACTTAAGTCCCTTAATAAATACAAGATTTGAAAAAATAATTCTATTGATAACATGAATCTCCATGTTTTATTATATAAAAAATTCTCCCGGCATTTATTTGAAAAATCTCTCGGCCTTATTATTTTCCACTTTTGCGACGGACCTCTATCGTCTGTGCAAAAGTCAGAGTTTAGATTTTGTCTAATTCCACCGAAAAAAATCGTTTTCCATACAATAAACTTGTGTTTCCGAAACAAAGTTTTTGAATAAAAACAAAATTTAATATATTTTTGCATGTCTTGGGGTATTTCTTTATACGGGCTTGGCACATTGCAAATTGCTACAAACGTGTCCGGTGACAAAGTGGCTAACTGCAGACAAATAAAGATTAGGTTAAAACTTTAAAGCATATTTCATAATAATTCAAAGTATTATATCTAAGTCATGGCAGAAACTACTAGTGAAAAGTTATCAAAGAAGTGAGTATAGCGTGAAACTGATATGTATACTCTAAAGGTACTCAGTACGTTGCCTTTGAGAAATAGGAATATAATAAATCAATGTATCTATGTGTCGACTGCAGCTAAAAAGGGGTTGGTGATATTCTCTCATTTCCTTATTTGAAAAAATATTCAACGTTTATTATTAATTTATTTTATAGTGAGTTAAAGCGGCGACTAAAAGCTGAACAGAAATTGAAGGAGAAAGCTGAAAAAGCGGCACAGCAGCCCATTCAGGTTGAAGCCGAAAAAAAAACTTCAAAACAAGATGAGGAAATCAGTCCAAATGAATATTACAAATTGCGTTCAGCCGCTATAGCGGTACTCAAAAATGGAACAAGAGAAGAACATCCTTACCCTCACAAGTTTTCTGTGACAATATCTTTGGAGGAATTCATTGAAAAATATAATAATTTAAATAGCGGCGAAGTTTTAGAAAATATTACAGTGTCTGTTGCAGGTAGAGTACACTCTATTAGAGAATCAGGAGCTAAACTAATATTTTATGATTTGAGAGCTGAAGGAGTCAAGATTCAGGTGTGTTATATTATTTTTATCTTGCATGTTTCTATATACTTAGTTCCAAATAAGTAGATGACTTGTTCTGGAATTAAATTAACTAAATGTTAATGAAATTCTTGCTGCAGGAGCCAGTATGTATTTTAAACAATTTAACTAAATACATGTGCAGACAAAAATAGCAGCTTTATGCTGTCTAACCTTTACAGGTATACAGATGCTATTCTGTATCTTGATACTATAATTATTTTCTAATTGATGAAACCATGTTGGATGGAAGGCCCCCAACAAATAAGTGTATATTGCATTTGATGCTTTTACTACATTTTTAGTAGACTGGTATCAAAAAAAACCTGTAGTACTGTAAGATTTCTTTGGTTTGTGATTACAACAAATGAATTCTAAGAGCCCATTTCCTTTTTCATTATGTTATATGTAACAATTTTAGGTCATGGCAAATGCAAAGTTGTATGAATCTGAAAAAAAGTTTGAGACTCATACTGATAAGCTAAGACGAGGAGATATTATTGGCTGCATTGGTCACCCTGGAAAAACTAAGAAGGGAGAACTATCAGTTATACCTAAATCTATTACTTTGCTATCACCATGTTTGCATATGCTGCCTCACTTGCATTTTGGACTCAAGGACAAAGAGACAAGGTTCAGGAAGAGATATTTGGATCTTATTTTAAATGATAAGGTACAGAATTACCTATATATGAGCATAATGTGTAATAAAGTCCAATTCATATCACATAAGTTTTGAAAGTATCTTAAATGAACACAATTTTATGTAATGTTTTCATAATTACAATGGCTCAAATTAAATGGGCTATGCATAAACCAAAATATTGGCAAAATAGTAATCAACACAATAATCACACAGACATTAGTCAGATTGATGGTGTTTTTTATAAGTATTTTTCTTGCAGAAACTGCAACCATTAAATTTTCACTTTGGTTCTACTGTTCTCAATTCTTAGCATATTGAACAATATATGCATTTCAATAACTTTTGAAGTGTCATAATTCATGCAATTTATTGGTGAGGTGGGTCATAAATTTGTTGTTTCAACTGTACAACTTCTAAAATGCTTACTTGTTTCATCAAAATTACCTTAGGCTTTTCTATGTATTATAAAATGGAAATAAAATAATATGTTGATTTATAATGTACAGGTAAGGCAAATATTCTACTCAAGGGCAAAAATCATAGCATATGTTAGAAGATTTTTGGATAATATGGGATTTCTAGAGATAGAGACTCCAATGATGAATATGATCCCAGGAGGTGCTACAGCAAAGCCTTTTATAACACATCACAATGATCTTAACATGGATTTGTATATGAGAATAGCTCCAGAACTGTATCACAAGATGTTAGTGGTTGGTGGTCTAGACCGTGTGTATGAAATCGGTAGACAATTCCGTAATGAAGGCATTGACCTGACACATAACCCTGAGTTCACTACTTGTGAATTCTATATGGCATATGCTGATTATCATGATTTAATAACAATGACAGAAACAATGCTGTCTGGAATGGTGAAAAGCATACATGGAACTTATAAGGTGAATAATATAAAAAATTAAAATAGTGTTGTTGTTTCATACAAGTGTTATAAAATTGAATACATATTTCTTTAAATATTTTGTGTAGTTTTTAGTATTAAAATTTCAGATAAAATATCACCCAGATGGACCTGAGGGTGAAGAAGTAGAAATTGACTTTACTCCACCATTTGCCAGAGTTCCTATGATTGCTACACTGGAAAAAGTTTTAAATGTCAAATTGCCTCCTGCTGATAAACTAGACACGACTGAAGCGAATACTATACTTAGTCAGTTATGTGAAAAACATGAAGTAATATTTTTTTTATATTATTTGCTTTATAATCTCATTTCAATGTATTTCAAAAGCACTTGTTTTAGATTGAGAAAAAAACATTAAGCAATTTTTAAAATAATATATCATCACACTATTATATTCCAGGATGAACAGACTGTAATAATATTTTTTTTATTATTTTTTTATTTTATTTTTTATTATTATTTTTTTTTATATATTAATGTTTTATTTTTATATAGGTAGAATGTCCTCCACCAAGGACTACAGCCAGGCTTCTTGACAAGTTAGTAGGTGAATTCCTTGAAGAAAAATGCATCAACCCAACATTTATATTGGATCATCCACAGATTATGAGCCCATTGTCTAAGTATCACCGAGATATACCAGGGTTAACTGAAAGGTAAAGGAATAAGATAACTTTGATTTATCCTTTGATTGCTAGAAGACTAGAAAAAAAATGAGTAAAAACTAATTTTTATTCATAAGATGGGTTTACAGCTGCTTGAAGTGACATGACAATATTAAATAAATTCAGCAATAATTATTTTCTTTTTCTAAGTATTTGTTATATGGAAATCATTCACTATTGCCAAACATATTTTTAGATTTGAGCTCTTTGTAATGAAGAAAGAAATATGCAATGCATACACTGAATTAAATGATCCAGCAACACAAAGGGAAAGGTTTGAACAACAAGCAAAAGATCGAGCAGCAGGTGATGATGAAACTCCTCCAACAGATGAAGCCTTCTGCACTGCCTTGGAATATGGACTTCCACCCACAGCGGGTTGGGGTCTCGGCATTGATCGCCTAACTATGTTCCTTACAGACTCAAATAATATTAAGGTATTAATGCTGACCATAGTCTAGGAGGCCACAAAAGCCAGAATAGTTCAAGTGAACAATTTAGTAATATTTAATGCAGAAAAACACTTTTAAAAATATCTCATTAATCTAGCTTCAGTATTCACATTTTTATAACATTACATTTTCCTGCATTATAATTTAATAAATAATATAACTTGAACAGAATAATTATCCCATTTAACTTGAGTCACTATCATTTGGGCCGCTTTGGTTTTACAGGCCTCATGTAATATGTTTTATTTGTTGTATATGAAATGAGTGGTCTAAAATTCGATGTAAGTTTTTCTAACTCTACTTCTGGGGTTTATGACCACTTTTAGACAAGAATTAAATGATCACCATTGTGATGTGGTTGGCTTGAATATACAATAAAATAATACCTCTGGATATGTAATTAAATAATACACAGATTGATCATGAAACATGATTGACTAAAGTGAATCTGTGATTATATCTACAATCATAGTTTGTGGTAGCTAGTGGCATGAATCTACTCCATTATTGATTCTCCATCCACAGGTCAGGTGTAGTCTTGGGCATAAAAGTTTTGAATACAAGTAGTATGAGTCTCTTAGCAGTGATCAAATGATTTATTAAATACTTTAAAATTATTTAAATGTTACAGGAAGTATTGCTTTTCCCGGCGATGAAACCTGATGACCCTAATAAGCATCTTAATGAAGAAGGCAATGCAGCTGAAAGTGGATCGCTTTTACAAAATGGTGCATAACCACTAATAATTATGCTGATGTTCTTACATAAGGGTTTTTCTGTTTTCAAATAAAAAAGAATCTTAACAAAGTTAACGTTTTTTCAGGATGTTCAATAAATAGTTTTATTTAAATTAATGTTTTTTTTTTATCAAATATCATTTACATTCCTTATTTAGATATTTGCTTTTATTTTATATTTTTATATTATAAATTTATTAATAAATATTATATTATTATATTATATTATTATATATATATTATATTATTTATTAATAAATAAATAATATAAAAATTATTTTTATATTATTTTATTTACACCAAAAGGTGATCCAGTTAATTTTGTTCCATAGATCTTGACCAATATGCTGCTATTAAAATCTCAATAAGTTTAGGATTTTTGTAGTTTGCCCTATTTACTTTACCATCCAAAGCACATAATAAAATCTAAAAAACCTGCAATCAAATTCTAAACTCAAGCCTAAAAAAACTGTCTAATATTAAAATAAAACAGACATGTGGTGAATATTATTGCAAAAAACTAGTCACACAATAAAAGGTCTAGTTTAAAGTTACACAAAATATAGTTTACACTAGAACAATTATTTCATTAGTAGTAACACTAAATTCTTTCGTGAAATTAGAGCACCCATTATATTTGCAAATGTTATTCCAATAGAATTAAAACTGACAGAAAATAATATCTGAATCTTGTTTTTTTCTTCTTTTCTTGTTGTTTTGGAGTATTTCTGAATAATAATCTATTCATTTTGTACAGCAGCAATGGGACAAGTAGAATTATAATGTTCACCTAAACTATACATATGCCTGTGATATGTTATTACCAAAGGTGGTCCTTCAAATTCAGTGCCCTGCTCAAGAGATTCAGGGCCTGTAGCTTGTATTATACTTATAGGACACTTTAATAAATTTGATAATGCTCTTATCTCCAACTGCCCACCCCATGCTTTTGTATCTTTAATTTTATTACAGTATTCATCAAATTCCATATCTGAAACCATGTCACATGTATCTGGGTTGCTCATAAATGGAATAAAATCTTCTTTGTTTACCCTAATGTAATCAGATACATTATTTCTTAATTCATCTGTAGTCATTGTTTTTTGCCTTGTTATTTCCATTTGATGTGATATTGCTTTGTATAAGCAGTCACCATCTGAAGGAATGGGTAAAATTTGAATATTTTTTTCTTTTAACTTGGTTGTTATAATAAGCATTTCCATATTTCTAGGTCCGTGCAGATTTTCTTTATCTTGTAATTTTATTTCTTCTTCACGATCTTTTTCCTGTTTATATTTCTTATCACGACGCCGTTGTGCCTTTGACACTTTACTTTTGGCAGTTTCATTCTCAAGAACTTCAGATTCATTTACTTCTTCAATTTTTTGAGCAAGTTCAATTTCTTGTTTGTGGCGAACATCTAAGTCTGTTTCTAACTTTGCTATTTCATTTGTAAGTTCCTTCTTTTTCGTTTTGTCATTCTTTGCAGCCTTTTTTAATGCTTGAATGTGACATTGTAATTCTTTTTTTTCTTTTCTATGTCTACTTTCTACAGAGAATAATGTTTCTTGGGCACCTGCCATTCTCACTTAACAAATATAAATGATATTTTAGTAGAGATGTAAATTATTGCCAGAACAAATAATCTAATGCATTATTTAAATACAACGGGTAACACTGTTTATAAAAATCAAAAAAAGTTGTTGTCAATAATTCGTTGATCTCGCTATCAAAGACACAATTCCATTAAAAATAATTAATCAATAATCACTGTCTATTCGTTTAAAAAAAACGCGTTCATAACATCACTCATTGGCAATCTGTCAACTCTCAACGAATAATATAACCATTAACCAATATATACCAATTGTCAAAACAATGACACATGAATTATTGTGGACAGCTGTAAAAAATTTAAGCAAATAACGATACTACAAACCATTATTAATTTATTAATTACAATTTTGAACTTTTATTTACAAAGAATAAAGTTTAATTTTATTTGATATGGTGTTAGCACAACGGATTCATCATTATCAGCTGGAAATAATTGATATGAGATTTACAATTTTGGGCTATGTTTCTTTTAAAATAAAGTTTCATTTTATTTGATATATAGACATTCAAAATCATCAGTTGCGAATAATTAATACGAGAATTATTATTTTGGTCTTTATTGCATTTGTAATAATGTTTGATTTTGTCAAACAATTATAATAATGAAAAAATACATTATTTTGCTAAAAAAATATAACTTCGAAAACATGCGATTAAAACAGTTCGTTGTTGAAAGTCATTTACGCTGTTGCATGTTAGCATATTTTTAATCTTGTTTGTATTTGTTAAATATTTTTAAATAATAGTATAGTTTTTAAAATGCCAAAAATAAGGTCCACAACAGCTCTTATATGGAATTATTTTGAAAAATGTGATATACAAAATAAAAAAGCAACTTGTAATTATTGTAAAAATACTTTGTCTTACAAAAGTACGATCACGAATTTAAAATTACATTTAAATAAAAAACATATAGGAGTGTACGAAGAATATTGCCGAACGGAGATATCAAATCTAGGTAACTATATTGGAACTTTGAAGTAGCTATGTAGTAAATACTTGACCGTATAAACATTTTGAAATATTTTGTAATAATAACAAAAATGGAGTGTAGTTAGTACGAGAACGTAGTAGAAATGCATGTATTCTTGCGAGTATAAGTTAAAAATGTGAAATTATATAAATAAACATAACCATTGATTTCGTAAGAGGAAATACTTGATGATTAGTGTTTGAACTTAGATTTTTATTCTGGTTCACAAAAAATGTGTATGCGAAACAATGTTTTATTGTTCAGTACTTAAAGGTACAAGATACCCATCTTTATATTTGCTCTTTATAAAGCATGGAAATATTATGCTTACATCAGTGCCTTGCGAGAGGGAATTTTCGAAAGCAGGTTATATAATAACAGATAGACGTACTAGATTAACCTCATCGAAAGTATCTCAGATTATGTTTTTGAATGGAAATTTGTCAATATAAACAACAGAGATAAATAATATTTCCATAAATTATCTGTAATACTGTCTGTATATACTAATCGTTTGGAGTAAACTGAGGCCTTGCGGTACTATAATATTTTAATGCCATAGAATTAAAGTTTTAGCAAACATGTATTATTATCTCATATTAACATCTTAGATTTCATAGTTATTATACATTAAAAAAATCATTTATTAAAACTTAATATACTAACGAAGCGACGTAGGCTATAAGTTAATAGATAAAGCATTAATATTTAATGCACAAACGTTTAGTTTTTAGTAATTGATACTTGTTATTTTGTAATATTTGTTATTGTTGATGGCCTGATAGTGCAGTTTGTAGTGACTTTATTATTGATGCTGAAGTTTCTGGGTTCAAGTTCCTGTATCGGCATACTTTTCTGTGATGAGTAGATTATTTTGTTGCGATGTCATGGATGAATATTTATATTTAAATCTGTATATATTTCTCTATTACAAATACATGTGCGACGCAAAAGTAAGTTTAGGGCTACGTTAATTTTTTGTTTCCTGTTTGTGCTTATTAAACATCCATTCATTAAACGTAATTACAATAGTTTATGGAGATTTTATACTTAGGATTAGATATTATACGAAAATATAATTTCGTTGGATTCTCATTATATGTTTGTTAAGCTCTGTGTCAGATTTTATTTACAAAGTCTCAGGATCCTCTGTGCGAGACAAATTCTGTTGAGTTTGCTGGTTTAAATAAAAATGTTGTTTAAATATAAAAGTTTTTCATATACACCAAACTAATTTTATTTCTACACCAAATGTGACCTACTTTATAAAAAAAATGAATGCTAAAAATTAGGTTATTAAATAACAGGTTATAAAAACGGTTATTTGAAAATAACATAACAGCATAATTTATTATTAAAAAGCAGCCGTTATTACCATCTCTATATTTTAGCCATTCGGCATCCACTAGTTTATGAGTTAGGTAGTCAATTATAATAAACAATTTTAATTTGTTTACAAGTTACGATAAATTTAATTATTTGAGGTTATTTCCTGGTTTTATTTCTTACCTCCACAGACTAATAAATAATGCCTCTAACTCGCCAACTGATTGACGATGAAATATTATTACGCTTGATTTCAAAACATTCGTTTATGACTAGAGATGGTAATAACGGCTGTTTTTTAATAATGAATTATGCTGTTATGGTATTTTTAAAAACTGTTATTTATTATATTGTTTTTTTAGCATTCAAATTTTTTATAAAGTAGGTCTTTTTTGTGTACAAATAAAATGAGTTTGGTGTATTTGAAAAAGAAAACATTTTCGTTTACTCCAGCAAAACCAGAATTTGTCTCTCACAGAGGATCTTGAGATTTTGTAAATAAAATCTTACACAAACATATAATGAAAATCCTAAGAAATTATATTTTCGTATATCTAATCCTACGTATAAAAACTCCATAAAATACTGTTATTATATTATAAAATGGATGTTAAATAAACACAAACAAAAAATAATTACATCAAAAAATTTACGTAGTCTCAAACTTACTCTTACGCCGCACATGTATTTATAAGAGATAAATATATACAGATTTATATATAAATACACATCTCTGACTAACAAACAACAAACATACAACATACACTAACACAACAACATACAACATAACTAACATAATCTGCTCATTACAGAAAAGTTTGCCGGTACCGGGACTTGAACCCAGAATCTTTAACATTACTGGTAGAATCACTACAAACTACGCTATCAGGCCAGCAACAATAAAAATATTTCAAAATAACAAATTTCAATAACTAAATATTTGTGTATAAAAGAATGAATGATTTATCTAACAACTTATATATAGCCTACGTCGCTGTCGTTAGTATAATACGTGTGAATAGATGATTTTTATAAACTATGAAATCTAAGATGTTAATATGAGATAATAATATGTGTTTGAAAACATTAATTCTATACCATTAAAATATTATAGTACCCCAAGGCCTTAGTTTACTCTGAACGATTAGTATATACAGACAGTATTACAGATTATTTGTGAAAATATGATTTGTCTCTGGTGTTTATATGGACAAATTTCCATTTAAAAACATAATCTGAGGTACTTTTGATGAGATTAATCTAGTACGTCTGTCTGTTATAACATAACCTGCTTTAGAAAATTCCCTCTCGCAACGCACTGATATAAACATAATATTTCCATGCTTTATAAAGAGCAAATATAGAGATGGGTATATATGTTGATGCTCTCGCTGCCATTGTAGAGGACAGGCTTGCCGAGGAATTAAAGCTTCTTTAACACACATATCTACTTCTTCCACTGCTTTTGTGTATGTTGATTTTGGAGCTTGGACTGGCTTACTCGTAGAATTGAAACTACGATTTGAGAATTGAAACTAATTTGTTCTAGCAATAATTAACATCTCTAATAATGATATAAGATCAACGAATATTATATAGGTATTAAGTTAGAATTAATAGTATGTCATCTATAAGTAAATAGAGTTTAGTGATTTAAAAGCTAAAAGCTGCTTACAGTCTCTTCTCTCCTTCCCCTTCCGCTCTAGAGCAAGACATCCGGTCGTTTTGAATATTAGAGAAGAACTATTGAACTGTTCCGTTTTGGGTCTGAACATCGCTCTCGCCTGGACACCAAGGCACTGTGGCATAACAGGTAACGAATCCGTAGACTCCTGTGCCAAAGCAGCAGCACAGTTGGGATCAATGGATCATTACAGGGTCTATTCTGAAGATTTATGTACACTAGCTAATGCCGGATTACGTAAAGCGTGGCAAAGCGATTGGATTGTTTCAAAAGCCCAAAAGGGTAAAAAGTATGGAGATTTACAAGTGGAAGTTCCTCTGAAGCCTTGGTTTTCCAAATTCAAATACATTGATAAACCAAAAACTTCTTTTATTTGCCGACTTTGCTTGGGGCACGCCTGTACCCCGGTTCACTTAGCGAAACTTAGAATCAGAGACCACTCGCTGTGTGAATGTGGTTTGGAGGACGGCACTCCAAAATATTTGTTTTTTAATTGCACTAAATACAGATACTCTTTATATGATATTTTACCTCCCTCCATTCCTCGTCCTACTAACTGAATGTGTCTTCTAATGTGCCTTTCAGAATCTTCCGTTTTAGACCTATTATCAAAATACATTAAAAATGATAAAATAAAACTTTAAAATCTACATTAATGTAACTAATACTTATTTGGTGGTGGACTAATCTTTATTTTATTTTTGTTGTCCATTTAATTTTAGATAACCTGATCTGGATCTGCGAAAGAAATATACTTTCACATATTTTAAATTTATTTTACCGACCAATCTTCTTCGTTTATTACACTACTTACATGACATTGGCAGAATTGTGCTTGCGCGTTGCCATTAAAGAAAGAAAAAGAACTATTTCTGGGGGATGCGTCCCCCGGTCGACCTCCTGATATTGAACCACCAGATCCACCCAATCCTGCTGCAGACTCGGCTGAACGCGGTGTTAAACGCCCTTCCAGCGGTCCTGACCCAAATGTACAAACTTTAAAAAAAAATATCACCAACTTAGAACTACCATCGGCTTCAATTGAGACGATATATACCCACCCTTCCTACGACTCCGCTCGCGTATATACTGCAAATGACCTCGGCCCTTTCATCGTTCATTTGTCCCGACCGGTCACCGATCCTAATTCTGGCGTCACTCTGAGGCCAATGAAGGTTGGCCATTTCTTAAAATCAAATGATGTGCAAAACGTTGTAAAAGGTGGCGTAAAGATAGCCGGCCGAAACAGAGTAGCGGTAGAATTTTCATCCCACTTGGCTGCAAACAGTTTTATGTTCCATCCATGTCTTTCATCTTGCAACCTGACAGCTTCCATCCCATCATATAATATCACTCGCTTAGGCCTTGTTCGTAATGTCCCTTGCGAATGGTCAATGACGGAACTAGTTGAAGCCGTAGAACTGCCAGAAAACTGCGGAAAAATTCTGAAAGCTAGACGGCTAAATAGAAAGTCCACAACAGATGGTTCTACATCATGGATTCCCACTCAGTCTGTGGTTATGACATTTGAAGGCCAAATATTGCCAAAATTCCTTTACTGTTGCTACAACTCCCTTCCTGTAGAAATGTATCACCTTCCTACGATCCAATGCTACAACTGTTGCCGTTTTGGCCATATCAAAGCGCAGTGTAGATCTAAGCCAAGGTGCTATAAATGTTGCCAGGGTCACTCAGGGGACTCTTGCAACATAGCAAATGAAAATATAACATGTTTGTATTGTTCTGGTCCTCATCCTGCTAACAACGCTAAATGCCCTGAACACTCTAGGCAAAAAGCAATTAAAATGCTTATGTCTGAGAAAAATATCTCCTACGTAGAGGCTAGTTCTCATTTCCCTTCCGTGCGCCGTTCCTTTGCTGATGTCACTACCCCTTCAATTCCCCAAGGATTTACACATTTCACTTCTCCTCTCCCCTCATCGGATCCTCCTACATCCACCTCTTACAGAAAAACTGTATTCTCCAAACCCCGTCCCAAACATGTATTATCACAAGGATATGATAAGAGAGCTCACCACTCTATCATCTCCAACATGCCCTCTTCTCTTCCTAATGGTTGTGCACTCCAAAACTCCTTCATTACAGCACCTGCAACTCAACCCAATCTTTCCAATGATAATTTAATAGACCTGCTCATATCCGTCTTAGACAACATAATAACAAAATTTAATGATTGTATACCGTCCAACGTTGCCGCTAAACTGCTCACCCTTCTTACCCATATCCAACACAACGGCCCAGACACAACCCAACCAAATCCTACAATGGAACAGTAGGAGCCTAGCTCCCAAAAAATCTGAACTTATTTATTTATTTAAAAATTATAACCCATTTGTTGCGGCTGTTTCCGAGACATGGCTTCGCTCTGGATCTGTTTTCAGAATCCCAGGGTATGCCTGTCTTCGTGATGACCGTGATGATGGTTATGCTGGTAGCGCCATTTTCATTAGGAAATCTTTCCCATTTTCTCAAATCCCACTCCCATCCCACTCTGATGAAATCTGTGCCATAGCTGTTAAAGTATTGGACATCAGTTTTTTATCAATATACATCCCTCACCCGAACTCCTCCCTATCCTCAAGTTTACTGTCTATCTGTTCTGCTCTTTCCCATCCTCTAATTATTCTTGGTGACTTCAACTCCCACCACACCCTCTGGGGTTCCTACCACTGTGACTCCTTTTCAACACATATTTTGAACATTTTTGATGACATCAATGTCACAATAATTAATGACGGCTCTCCGACCCGTAGAGTCTACCCAAGTCAGAACCCACAATCAGCAGTTGATTTGACTGCATGCTCTCCTAGTTTATCCCCTCTTCTCTCATGGAAACCATTGCCTCTATCCTATGGCAGTGACCACTTCCCTATTCTAATTTCCTTATCCCGCTCTGTCATCCCTCTCCCATCTCCCGAACCATTACTAAAATACAAATTAGATACAGCGAAGTGGGATCTCTTTGCTTCTCATGTTGACTCTAAAATACAGTCTGTAGTTGACGGTTTACTCAAAGATGCCATAGAACGTTATAATTTTTTTGTTCAAACCCTTATTGAAGCTGCAGACTTGCATATCTCTCGCAAGAAAACGGTGAAGCACACATTATCATCCCCTCCATGGTGGGATTCTGATTGCTCGAGAGCTGTAAAAAATAGGAAAGAAGCAGAAAAACAATATAATCAGGCAATGACATTGGAAAACTTCCTCACATTAAAAAAAATATTAGCCCAAACCAAAAAGACACTTTCGCGCAAGAAGAAACAGGGTTGGAAACAATTTTGTGAATCCTTATCTCCTAGATCCCCATCTTCTCTGGTCTGGAGAAGTATCAAAAGATTCCGTGGCTCTCTCGTTCCCCCATCCCCCTCTTCTAATGACTCTTCTCCCTGGTTAACTTCCTTTGCTGACTCTTTAGCTCCTCCATATGTTCCTTCTGCTGACTCCTTTCTTTCTTACCACTCTCCTTTGAAGCACATAGATAACCTCAATGATCATTTCTCTCCCTTAGAACTTGAGGCAGCCTTGGATGGTCTAAAGGATTCCTCCCCAGGAATGGATGGAATTCCATATTCATTTATTACTAAATTAAACACTCCTTCTAAATCCTTCCTTCTTAAAATTTTCAATAATTTATTCGAATCTGGCCTTATCCCTGAATCCTGGAAGAACCAAATCATCATACCTATCCTTAAACCCTCTAAAGATCCAGAAGCTCCATCCTCTTATCGACCAATTGCTCTATCCTCAACCCTGTGCAAAATCTTAGAACACATGGTTAAAAATCGGTTAGAGTGGTTTGTCGAGAGTAAAAGTATTCTCGCAAAATCCCAATTCGGCTTTCGTAAAGGCATGAGCACTATGGACAGCCTCTCCATTCTTTCATCTGACATTAGAATCGCCTTTTCCAATAATGAGTACCTTGCTGGAATTTTCCTCGACATAGCTTCCGCATATGATAGTGTCATTCTTCCAATGCTCAGGCAGAAAATGCTCCAGCTGAGTATCCCAGTGAGGATTGTCAATTTTATGTCGAATCTTTTCATGTCTAGATTTATTCATATCCGATTTCAAGGTATTCACCTTCCTCCTAGACAAGTTTGGAGAGGATTACCGCAAGGCTCGGTTCTAAGTCCTATTTTATACAACATTTATACTTACGATCTTGAGCAGTGCGTCAGCCCTTCCTGTAATATTCTGCAGTATGCAGACGACCTCGCTATTTACGTTTCCTCTAGCTCTATTGATACTGTTTCTTCTCGCCTCAACTCTTCATTATATTATTTGAATGTTTGGCTTATGGAGCACGGCCTTTCTCTCTCCATCCCTAAAAGTAGCCTTGTTGTCTTCACTAGGAAAAGAAATGTTCCAAATTTAATAATACAGTGCGACGACGAACCTATCACAGTCTCAGATAAAGTAAAATTTTTAGGCGTAACTTTAGATTCCCATATGTCTGGCTCTGCTTTCGTCGATCAAGTGACCCAAAAATGCGAAAAAGGCATTAATGTCCTCAGAACGCTTTCGGGAGTATGGTGGGGCTCTCATCCTTATTGCCAAAAACTATTATATAATGCACTCATTAGAAGTCATTTTGACTATGGTAGTGTTATTATAGAGCCTTGTAACAAGACCTCCTTAAATAAACTAGATCTTCTGCAGGCTAAGGGCTTACGCATTGTCTTGGGTTCTATGAAATCTTCCCCCAAAAATGCTATGCAAGTAGAATCTGCTGACCCACCCCTTCACCTCCGAAGACAATATCTGTCTGACAGATTTGTTTTTAAAATATCTCAAAACCTCTCCCATCCGCTCCTTCCTCGTCTGAAATCTCTGACTCATTTAACTAAAAATAGTAATTACTGGTCCAATAAAATTCCCCCCAGACTTGTTTCCAGCTTTACCAAACTGCAAAACCTTCCCCCTCCTCTGTTCGAATGTTCTAACTTTCTTCCCGCTAAACTTGACTTTTCTGTCCTCATTTCAAATCCCTCTATTATCCTAGACCTAAATATCCCCAAACACAATCCCAACGCCAACCTTTGGTTCAATCAATCCCTTTGTTCCCACTTTTCCCAGTACCTGGCCATCTATACTGACGCCTCGAAGCTAACTAGAGATGGCTGTGTTGGTGCAGCAGTCTGGATCCCAAAATACAAAATTCTTCTTAGTTATAAGTGTCCTCCTCAGGCATCGGTTTTTACAGGTGAAGCTATTGCCATTCTAGAGGCCGTTTTATACACAGAATCCCACAACCTCAAGCAAACTGTCATCTTTTCAGACTCCAAAAGCTCTTTGCAAGCTATTCTTTCAAATCCCTTTAGAAACAAGACAAAATTACCGATTATTTTCAAAATTAAAGAAGCTTTGTACAGGTGTAACAGAAAGGGGATTAACATTTCCCTAGTTTGGATTCCTGGTCATTGCGGTATTACGGGTAATGAGCAAGCTGACTCCTGGGCTAAAGATGCCACTCGCACAGGTTCCGCAACATATTTTAATTTATTTCCTTCCGATCTTTTATCTGTCGCCCAATCCCATTTACTTGAATCCTGGAATGCAGAGTGGAATTTCTCTAAGAGAACATGTGGTCGATTTTATGGGTCCATCCAACCAACTGTCCGCCGTAAGCCGTGGTTTTTCAAATTTAATCAAGGTAACAAACATTCAACTTCTACCATTTGCCGCTTACGCTTAGGCCATTCTTGCTCCCCAGTGTTCCTCCACAAAATTAGGGTAAGAGACCATTCCCTCTGCGAGTGCGGAATTGATGAGGGTACGCTTGAACACATATTTTTTTCTTGTCCCAACCATTCCACTTCATTATATGACATTCTCCCTAATTTCATCCCCCGTCCTACCAACTTTAGCTCCCTTCTCCAATTAATAGATTCCCCTTTTGTTCATGTTTTGCTCCAGTACATAACCCGTTTTAATATTAGGTTATAATTTTACTAACTCCTTCTTGTTACGTCTAAATGTGTTTCCTATTGTATATTTATTTATGTATATATTTGTGATGTTGTAGTTAGTTTGTGTTGTTTTGTTCTAGGTACCGGACAAACTCAAGATAAATAGTACAACTTGACATCCGTCCAATTTCTTAAGCACATTTGAAATAGTATAACCGGCCAACTTTCCTCGCTTTTTAATTATTACACTGACATTGGCGAAGTCACAAAGGACCAGTCCTTGGAATAAAGCCATAAACAAAAAAAAAAAAAAAAGAACTATTGACATTGACAGTACGCAGAAAACTTATGAAGAAAACCAATGAACCGATAAAATTACAACCGCCAAGCTGTAATTCTTGCTATAGTACTTATTTTTGTTGGAATCAATAATTTGATTTTTCTTAACTTATTTTTAATGTGTTAGAATACTTATTACATTCTTCAAAATCGTTAAAAATGAATCCATGCTCAGTAGCAGTACCACAACAAGACGCGGATGGTGATGGAAGATGGAATAGCATTGTAAGATTTCTCTTATATTAATTGTAATTATGTATTTAGGTAAAGCGCAATAAATGTTGTATAAACTGCTTTGTAATATAATTTTTATTACCTATGAATGTATAGAATTTTGTAATTATATTCACCTGTAATTTTAATTTTGAATATTTAGAATAATGTGGTTATTCCTTTTAGCACAATAGATTTCTATCTGATGCCAAAGGAAAAGATGCTGATGTAATCTTCATAGGAGATTCTATATTACAAGCACTTGAGCACACTGAACTATGGAACCAGTGGTTTGCTCCACTTCATTGTCTTAATTTCAGTATTCATAGAGACCAAACACAAAATGTCCTCTGGCGCATTAAAAATGGGGAGCTGGACCATGTTGAACCCAAAGTAAGTAATTAATTTTGATTTATTAGTATTCATTATGAATTTAATATGGTACTAATTATATTATTCTCATGCAGGTTATTGTTTTGCATGTTGGAACAAATAATGTTCAACATACTGCAGAAGAGGTTTGTGAGGGTATTTTAGAAATAATAAAAACAATCAGAGAAAAACATCCAAGCACTTATATTGTGTTACCTGTAAGTGATCATAATAATATGTGGTTATCTATTTGTAGTAATATATACAAACATAAATGTATTACATTTTGTAGGCTAGACTTCAGTCTCAATTTTTATAAAATTTGTTTGATATGATGTCACAAATGACATGTCTAGTAATTTTGTTCACTTTTCTTTAACAATAGCTTATAGGTAACTTGTTACAAATAATTTTATATATAATCATTTTTTAATTCTCATGATTGTGGTGTTATAATTCTTTCCTTTTATTTCAGAGTTTACTACCTCGTGGCCAGTACCCTAATGCTTTAAGAGAGAAAAATGTGAAAATTAATCAACTTTTACATGAAAAAGTGTCTAATATGAATAAAGTTGAAATGGTTTCCATAGATAAAGGATTTATTCAAAGTGATGGCACTATAAGTCACCATGATATGCATGATTACCTTATACCTAGCAATGCTGCCTGTAGAAAAGCATTTGAACCTATACATGATCTCCTGCAACAACTCCTGTCTGAAGGGGAACCAGAAAAAGACTTAACACCATCTGAATAAAATTATTATTTAAATGTATATTAAAGCAGCTTATTATTATGCAACAAGGTCATTATGTATAATACTATTAGATAGTACTTACTTAGCTTTTTTATATTAAAGCATAGGTGCATTTTATCATATATTTTTAATTTACAAAATTTACATTCCAAGTTAGTGTTACGATTGGCTGTGTTCGTACTATGTTATATAATTATTATAATTAATAAGCATATTTAGTCATAAACTAATCTTAAATTTTATATATGCATTCACATTAAAGATGTGTGTTAATGGTTCCAAGAAGTATCGATTAAATTTGTACTTATTAGCAAGGAAATGGTTAGTGCTTAAGGGATTACACAATTTGTGTATTAAAGAAAATCAGACAAATGGCATGGCTACATCATTTATTCTAAAAACTAGTAGTAGCTATATTCTTTTCTACTTCAGACTTTCCAAGTATTGCAGATTGTGCTATGTGAATTCTCCAGTGATGGATAGTTTATAGCTCTTAATATTGGAAAACTGATTCAGTATATTATTTATTTAAATAAATATCACATATTGCAAATATCTTAACCAAAGATTTCAGTGAGTATATTTTTGTAAACCAAAGTTTTTTTTTTGGCCAAATTTTGCCTGAATGTAATGAATATTTTTTATACTATAATCAACATTATTTTGGGGTAATATAAGGTTGTCTATTAACTATAATATTGCCATCAGTCATGAATTTTGAATAATTATAAAATTATTGTGGGAATACTCATTCAAGGTTTGATTTATTTGTATAATTAGTTATCCATGTATATATTCAGCAGCTATTAATATAAGAGTTATATTTGGACAAAAAGGCTGCTACACTTGTTGCTTGAATCTCTTTTTTGTTATAATTTATGAATTATTTATTTGCATGAAGAAGCTTCAAAGAAATCAGTGCAAGTTTTATATAAAAATAAAATTAAAAGCACTATTGTGTTGTGTTTCTTATTTTAATTATTATACTGCCATTTTGGTGACTGTGCATATAGAACATTATTAATCACCACTGGTTTAAACTAAGTACTAATATCATATCTATCAATTAAATATCTAAATATTAAGTGCTTAGTATTTTTAAATCATATTTTCATTTGGATTTTAACACTTTGGTTACCGCAGTCCATTCCACCGAAGTGGTGCTGCCCACGCCGCGAAGTATGCACAATGCATGATGGCAAGTTGATGTTCAAATTTTCTCATTTATGTTTATATTTAAAGATTTTACTGGTATATTAAACAGACATTTAAATTAGGATAATTCTTGGTAATTTATTTTTACTTTCCTATAAAATGAAAGCCGGAGCTGGTGCACACGAGTTGTTTTGGGAATGCCGTCTAAAGCAGGCGCTGGTAACGAAAGGGTTAAGAAAATATCAAATTTTAAGTAAGCTTTTCTAACCAATAATGACAACCCTATATATATATATACAATAATGGAAACAGCCGCTAATATTTGCTTGCCCCCTGAAAGAGATAGAGCCTGACGATATATTATTTACAATAGCCAATAAGCTTCAAATTTAAAAAGCCTTTTAGCAATATTCGATATGTAGTTTAACAAAAGGCTATAGTGCTCAAATATTTTATGCTTTCTATTTAATGGATTTAAATTATGGTCTATCTTCTCAATAGTTGTTATGGTATTTTACGATGTTGCAGTTTAATTAATATAAAATCAACTATTACATTTAGAAAAATATTCATAGATGTTTGCACAATTACGGTTGATAAGCAGAGATAAATAACACAATATTCCTTAGTTCCTTAGTTTAAAGTTGTTTTTATTTCACAAATTCACTAAATTTAAGCCGCATGACATACCACTCCAGCTAGGAAATAAATCTTTAAAGTAATATTTATAATTTGCTGATTCTATGTTCGACTAGTAATTGAGACATGATAATTGCTTAGTATCTATTCAACAGCCTATTATAGTACAAACTGAAAGGTAAAGTAGCATTACCAATAAGTAATGTCTTGTCAAATACATTAAAATTACACTTCTGTAATTTAACTAAATATTTGTTAACACTTATTGCAGGCAAAAATATCTGTTTACTGTTGTTAGGTACATTTATACTTCTAGCCTGGAAAAAAGAGATTAAAACCATATTTAATTTTATTAAACTATTTATGTGTATAATTCAGATTAAAATATTTTCCAAGTAAAAATAGGATTTTATCTAAGTTTAGTGTAGTAACTCAATCGAGCATAAATATGTTTATAACTAGTTTCACTTCAATTTAATGTTACAGAAATTACAGTTTCTATAAATGTAGAAGGAAGGCCATGATGTATTGAACATTTAGGTGACATGGTGGCAAGATAGATTGTTAGGAGCTACTTTCTGTAATTCCATCAGACCTATTTCATCATATACCACTAGACACAGTGTCGGATACCACCCATATGTGGTGGTTGTTCCTTACATCTGTGTGAAAATATTTGCTTCTACATTCATCATGTGAACAGCTATGGAGTGGAATATTTTTCCAGGTATCATATTCTAACAATGTTTTGGCTTCGGAGTCTTTAAGAGAAGAGTGAATAGGCATTTGTTGGAAAGACGCGGTTCAACGTAGAACTCATCTTTACCTTCCACCAGGTGTGATTGAGATCAAGTGTCCACCTGTAAATTATATAAAAAGACTTGCAGTAACATTTTATATGTATTTCAGTTATTATTATTTTTGTTATTTTTTACCAAAAGGTAGCAAAATAGAAGAGTATCAATAGTAATAATACCTTTTGTAAATGACTATTTGCTCTGCTCGCAATTTCAAATATCAAATTTCTCATACTCTCATTGTCAATACTTCGTAAAACATTTTCTTGGCTAATGTTATATTTCATTAGTACATCCATAGGTAGTGATATCATTTTATGGTAGTTAGAAACATGAACTGATCTGAAATGTAAATGTTACAAAAATAATTACCATTCTCTTTTGGCATTACAAAATAACTCAGTTTCATTATTATTCAATTATAGAAATTGATCATGGTGACCTCTTGGATAAGAGGGTGTTATCCATGTACAACAATGCAAGTGATCATAGGTTTGTATCCCAGCATATATCTCTGGGTTTTTCAGATTAACTATGCCTTAAGCACCACATGCTCACTTTGAAACATCATGAGGAAACCATAATGGAATCCAATAGAAACATCAGTTAAGTACTCTGAGAATATCAATCAGCTATGCTACTGGCCACATTGGGCACAATATATATTCATAAAGTGGATACAGCCACTAGTGTATCTCTGCTCACCCTGAAAGGGATATAGCAAGATGATATATATTATATATGTATATATATATATATGTTTATACCTGAGTATATTGGTGATACCTTGTGCTTTACCCAAGTGTGATGCTGCATGATCAGCATGAATATTGGCTACACCAGCAACATTTAGAAGTAAATAGTATATAGGAGACACAGTTTCTTCAGCATATTTCTCCAAATCCTCTAAACTACGGAAATATTTTGCTTTTAAAAGATTTGCTCTTGATGTGATCAATCTTTCTAAATGTTTCTGAGGTAGTTTGTAAAAACTGCAAAGCTAAAAATTAAGTTATTTAGCAGTTAAGTTGTTTAAAGTTATGTAACTGTTGTTCCTATTTTATATTGCAAATTATATCAAGGCATGGAATTAATGTTATCATATTTCCAAAATCATCAAGCTTGAGTATAAAAATTATGGTATATAGTAAATAACAGCTCCCTCATTAAGCTTCCACCTAGAAACATTCCATCCAAAATTATTGTTATTACATTTTTATGCATGAAAATTAAACAGGGTTAATCAACGAATGTCTATCCAACTCGGAGGAGGCATTATCATATTTTTATTCAACAAAATTTCTATGAGGAGCAGTTTAGTTTGTCCAAGATATAATTGTGTATTTGTATTTAAGTGTCTATATCTTTGTCTAGTACCCATAGTAAGAGCACAAGCTTAGGTCAATGACCTAGTCCCTATTGATTACACACATCGGTGTATAATTGTCCATGAATATTACTATTTATACTGTTATATATTTAGAATTAGGTACCTTGAACAATTCTTGAGCTATTGGGTTTGCTGGTATATTTTGCAAAATTTGTTCATTTTTATAAATATCTTTTAGTGTATCTTGCCAGAACTGCAATCTGAAGGCTGCTGTTTGAGAATCGCTTGTTTGGTCCTGAATGCGTGCTACTTCAACATTGAAAGCTCGTACTATAAGGGCCGGAGTCCGTATTGCTTTTGTCATTAAAAGTGTCGCCAAAAAGCTTTCATAATCGTGCTGTCTATCTGTAAAATAAATATTAAGGACCAGAAAGAGTACACACAGTATATCTTACGGTGAAAATATGTATATTAAAATTTATAATTAACATTTTAAAATATCTGTTATCACAATGATCCCCTACTGGGGTAGGTAGAGAGAATGGAATGCTATAATAATATTTTATTACCTTACAATATTAGCACAGTAATTAATTGCACCTTCATTTGATGGCGGATTTTTCGTAAATTTCCTCGTTATAGTTAAAGCTATTTTAAATGATTTAGAAGTTTGACTAAAAATTATATTCATCTTCATTTTATTTTGCGAAAACTGAATTTACAACTCTCAATGTCAAAAATGTCATATCTAAAGTCAGAATTGACACTGTTAAGTGCGTTTACGGTAATAATAATGTCAAACAACAAAAAAGTTCATGTAGAGTCAATGAGGTCGGAAATAACACCACTTTCAACCCACCTCAGTATATGGGGCGTCTAATTTCAAAACCCGCTAAAATGATTTTTCGTACAAAATTACTTAATTGTCCTAACAATAATTTGAAATGTTTTTATTAAAGCAAATATTATATATGATTTTTTTCTTTTTTTGCTTTTTCACTCTAGATCTAATAATTTAAATACCTTATAAGAATGTGATTATTAAGTTAAAGATTAATTATAAGTTTTTATAAATTCATGGGATTTGAAAAAAATATGTTATAGTGGGTTTTGAAATTAGATTCCTGATATGTGAATTGGATGGCGATTTGTGAATTTGATAGATTTTAAATGTTTTAGTGTGAAAATAATTTGATTGTCGTGTATACATTTATTTTATTTTATTTAGTCAGAATTATATTTTAGGAATTAACTGATGCTATTGACAGGCTCAAGAGCAACAAAATTAACAATTGAAATAAGTGATATTAAATGTATAAATATTCAGGGTTGTGACTGGTGATAGATAATTGCTAGTGGCAATGGCATAAATGCCGTTTTTAAATGCATCGTAAGCGCCCGTAATATACTTTCCTGTGGCCAACCTTATTTTTAAGTAATAATTATTATTATATTTATAGCTCGCACAGATACTAAAACTAGTCATAAATGTGCGCGCGCAGCGGAGATGCCTACAGCACTCGTTCCTCACATGATCTTAATTTGATAATTGTATATGCGGCCGTGCGCTCTCATGTTCTGCGACCGCGTTCCGAATTTTGCGAAAAATTGCACCGCTCGGCGCGCGGAAGGCAGTTATTATAATCATTCAAGATGTTATAGATCTATACCTAGTATAAGTTCTGTAAAATTTACAAAATATATCTATAAAGTTTATAAAATTTAAATAAAAATTGGTGGGTAAATATAATGTATGTACTGTAGCCTAGACCATTTATTTATTTACTTGACGAGTGCCTATACAGTACATAACATAAGTAGGTATGTACAAAATATATGAAAAAAAAAGTTACAAGTGTATTATTCTTATTAATTCTTATAAACTGACCTATAATAGGCGCGCACATGTTACGCCATAAATTAAGAAAAAAATAGAGCTTACTTGAACTAATAATGAAGATAATGGTTAAGTAATAAAAAAGTTTGACGTTTGTCATTAGTAGCAAAATAGACAAGTTTGATGACGATCCTAAATCTCCAAGAACGCTATTTTCGCCACTGGCAAAACTGTTTACCTCCGTGAATTTTTTTTTCGATAGGTCTAGTTTGATGGCCGTGATAGGCCTTCACAGCTAAACTGGGCGAGAGGGACTAAGCCGGGCGAGAGAATACCTCCGTGAACGCATCTGTACTAACCTCATATATGAGATATAATGAGCGTGAAACTTTTTTCTGAACATGGGAATAGAATCATGGAAGTAATTTGGCATTAAGGGTGTTCTACACAGCCATTTGTCGCCGCGTGGGAAAATATTGTACGATTTTTTTTCGCGAACGGAGATATACCCAAGTCTACATTGTAAGCATTTTCGCACGATTTTCTACTGTCGATAAAGGGTAGGCGTAAGGTATAATATCGCAATATAATCTCTAATCAAAAGTTCAAACTCTATTTCTGAAGCGATAGAGCTTAAAATTCATGTTCAATATTTTTCCCTATGACTTGCAATGTTTGGCACCGCTGGGGGGAGGCAATTGACAAACATGGTGTCTTTGGCGGTTAGGCCAAGATATATAGGCGCTATTTCGACTTTGCTTAGCAAAGTTCTTAAAAAATAAATTCGTTTTGATAGAAAACTGAATATCTAATATGAACTTGAGTATAGCCATATTACTCGCAGAGCAAGGCCATATTGACAAAATTGATGACTTACCAAATATTTTGACATTAATGAAATATAAATTGTAATGTTTCAGTAAAGTCTAAGCAAACTTAAAGTTGCATCTATAAATCAATAACCTCGACATAGCCAAAGCCTTTGATAGTGTTTGGCACAGTTTCTTATCTTCAAGCTTCGTGCGTACGGTCTTCCTAACAACCCGAAGTCTTTCCAGAATGAGTTTCCGATTTAATTACATATTTTGTTAGAAAGCAGTCATTTTGACTGCTTCTGAACAATATGGGTATTTCATACTGACATCGTGTTGTCTCATATTGTTTATTTCTCGTTTTAAAATATACATCTTCTCTTTTTATGTATAAAAATGAATCGTTAAATGTATTGATAAGCGCGAAACTCGAGAACGGCTGAACCGATTTGACTGATTTCTTTTTCTTGTGTTTGTTGAAGTCTGGGGAAGATTATTACGGAGAGAAAAATTAAAAAAAATGTCTGAAAAAGTCTAAAAACTACACTTTTCTATATTCTCAAACAAAAAATTCGTAATAATATTTAAAAGTCAATTTGAACTTTAACACCATATCATAAAGTTTAAATGTTAGTGGACGGGTTCCGGGAAGGCAAAACAATTGAGTGACGTATAAATACGTCGTAATAATAATGTCAATATTTGTCAATTTTTATACATATAGCATTAAGGCCAGGTTCCTTTAAAAAACAGCCGACTGGCCAATAGGTTTTGGCAGAATAAAATCTATTAACATTAAAAAAAGACAATGTGACTTTGTTCTAGAGAAATAGGGCACAACAAGGTCTGCCGGGACAGCTAGTATTTAAATATTTTTATTTCGATTCACCTTAATTAATCACCTTAGTTTAAATTAAAAAAAAACCATATAGCAATATTTAAATAAACATTTAAAGATATGTGAGTTTTTACAATTGTACAGACCGTCTTACTGACTCGCTTCGGCCTCTTTTCAGGGTCAGCTCTTGTATAGGTGCAGGATGAGCTGTTCATATATCTAGAGAAGTAGATACCTTCCGTCGTGGTATATGGGAGCAGACATAGTGATGGCAACTCTCAACGGATTTTCAGTACATGACGGTCGCTGTCGTTCTGGGACTTCACTGTATTAATATCAGGTGCAATGTATATACTTTATCGATCAGTATAAAAAATATAAGTAAATATACAAGTCATCCCATTGCGGATAATTATTCCTCTCAATGAAACTACAAGCGGATTTTATTGTTAATCAAAGAACGATTTGATGAATTATAATCGTAAGTTACTAGAAGAAAATATTGCAGTTTACACCTTCATTGTTTTCAATGACGTAATATTGTAATTTCGTAACTGTGAACGTCACAATTTCGCATAATTTAGATTCCTAGGAGAGGGCCATGCATAGTAAAGCGAAACTACTTATTTATTCATTCTTGCTCCTATATATTTAGAAGTTCCGTAGGCTGGCAAAATTCACAACGACCTTTACTAAACACGATATTTACTAATTTTGATTCCTATCTTTCTGACACGCCCATTTCCTATTGAAGTAGGCAAAAAAGTGCACGGCCATTATGAAGGTCATTAGATTGTCCTAGCAGTAGATTGAAGGGAGCCTGCAGCCCGAATGAGGTGGAGGCGGGATGTATGTGTCCCACGCACTGCCCGATGGAGAGGTATTTTCTAGTGAGCTATTTACTCATTCCTTTTTAGAGATGGAACGTTAAAAATGCTGCTAACTCGCCGGCTGTACGAGAAATTCGGATATCCATGCAAGCAGCGAGTTGAGAGACATCCCGGGGAATATTAGTCAGTAGGAGACTTGCAAACCTGGGCCGCAACACTCACGGCGATCGTGATGATCCTAAGTAGGACTTCCCTCAGTTACAAAAAAAAAAAAGATTATCAGCTTGTGTTAATAATTAATTCATATTAATTTAAATATAAAATAAGTTAATATTTGTTTTTCACAAAGATGACGTGGATTATTTGAAATGAAAGTTTTGTTTGTTGCCGCGTTTCACGTAGTATATAAATTATGAGTAGTAAGCAGAGATGGGCAAAATGTAATCTGATTAATGATGATTGATTACAAAATGTAGTCGTAATTTTAATTTTCTTGCTCTGTAATAATGATTAAATCCATTTAAAACATTAAGAAATGATAAATGTGTATACAATCTGGGATTTTGTAGTGTTTAAAATATAAATGAGCAAAATGTTGTCATATTAATGGTAAAAAATGTAAAATGTAATCGTTAATCATTTTTATTAATCTGATTACACTTTGCCCATCAATGGTAGTAAGTAGTATCTATAACTTGGTCGATGTCCAGGCCAATATGTGAAAACAAATGCTATTCAAAATAGCATATTAAATAAAGTTTTGGAAATATTTTTATTGAAAAGTTAGTGATACCACAAAAATCAATATTCTTAAGAAACAGGATTTTTCACATTTAAGCCACCTTTATTATACCCATAATACTTAAAACTGGTTATGAAAACTGACGTAAAGAAAATGTGTGATTCGCCATTTATATCAATTTAAAGTAATCTTACTAAGCTTTGATTGATTTCTACAGTAGATGTGTGATGAGATTTAAATTTATAAAAAAAAAATGTGTTAAATTTTACAGTATAGGTACATTGTAAGCTGTGTTGTGTCATGTTATGTTATAGGTATGGTATTATGAGATAAGTATAATTAACGTAATAAATGTTGAAAGAAAAGTTTAATTTCTATTTCAGCGACCTACGTAATTGTAATATTAAGTTATAAAACACAATAAATAATGTCAACGATTTCAATACATAAAAAGTGATAAAAATTGACCTGAGAAGAAATATCGCAGCAGCGTAATTGTTAAAGATGTTATTTAGGATACGAATGCGATTAACGTTTTTACACGACTTTGTTCAATTTTAGGTACTATACAAATATATTTTTTATATAAAGTTAAACAAAATAACATAAAAACTTTATAATAGTTTGTAGTCATACTTTTTTTTGTTATGACGTAGCAATTTATCTAGTTATGTTGAAAGTGAACCCAAAAATAAAACATTCTAGCGTGATAAAACCTTTTACCTTTACATATAATTGTTGGCAACTCCCAGTAACTATTGGCTGTAAGATGCTACAAAAACGTAGCGCACTGTAAAACAGTTCTTAGTACAATTCTGAATTCGAGCATTTACAAATGACTCAGCCTTCTAGTGCACGTAAAGCGACATGGGATGTGCGCGCTTCATCATTCTCTCTGCTTACCAAAAACCCTATCAGAGAAATTCTTGAGCACCTTAAAATAAACCCAAATCCACACAAAAATATAATCCCCCTCTCGGTCGGTGAGTGAAAATATTTCAATTACGTTTTATAAAATATATTTTATGTTTGAGAAAGTTTAATACAATGTTCTAAAATTTTGAAATTGTAAATACATCTTTTTTTTATTAGTATGATATCTGGAGATTTATTAAATAACAAAGTAAATCCGGCAATCTATGAAATTTACGCGCAGCAATACTTGTTTAGTATATTTTTGTACTAGTTCTATAATTTGACTATACTGCTCCTGATGTTAAACGCATAGCATAAGCAAAAACCGATTACAACTAACAAGAATGTCCAGAACGCCAATATAAGAAAGGATGTTATGTATAAATTAAAATTAAATAGACTGGATGTGGGTGTGTTCCATTGCATTTTGGCAGTGCCCACTAAAGTAATTGCCGAAATCCTATGAAAACAGTATGAAAGGTTTTATTTGTATATATTAGACTACGATGGGGTTGGTTGATATGACAATGTTAAAAGCCCTTAATAAATAATAAATTTAAAAAATACTAACACGGAACAGGAGACTTTTCTTTTGTCTTTTATGGGACCATTTACAACGACATTGGAAATGAAATAGATGTTTAATATACAATCATGGCTTCCAGGAATGATATTTTTATAATCAATCCGTTTACATATAGTTAATTATTATGGAGCATAGGTTATTATTATGGAACATAGTTAATTATTGGTTTATTCTTTTATAACACCGGTTATAAAAATATTTGACCGATAATTTGCTTTTTTTTTTAAATACGATTATTATAGTGGTTCCAGTGAACCAGCTACCTCTCGACAATTTCTTACAATTATGTTAATCTCAAAACTTCTGAAGAATTGTAAGGCTTTCACACAAAGTACCCTTGAGAATAAATCTATCTATGTATGTATAAATCCGCGCGGACCACATAAGATTATATGTATAATACTTTCTGGAAAACTTGAAGACCTCGTCCTAACTAATGAGTTAAAAATATAATTACGTTTTAATATTAACCGTTTGTACAAGATATTGTTTTTCACTCTTTCTAGTAGTTGTTGTAGTCGTCCGTCGTACTGTTAAAAACTTTAGGAAACACTAAACGTTGAAAAAAGTTTAACCACCATCATAGTCTTTATGTTAGAGTAGGAAAAATGAATATGCTATGAAGGAAAGTACATTAAATGGTGTCGATATTTTTTGCTCATACATAATATTCTTTTATTTTTGAAAATAACAATAACCATCTTCGTGGTTTTTTTTAATTCCTATCTATCAAACTTAAAATGTAAAATGCTAGTTTCTTGATTTTTTTTTAATTGTAAGATATAAAGTATGTTTGCGAGATTTTTTCCTTATCCTACAAATTTATGTTCTATCGATTATTTCAATAAAAGAGGAATTGTCAATTTTTGCATTTCTAATTAGTTCGATTCCAGTCACATGTGAATTAAAAAAAAACCTATTAATGTTTCGGCTTATTTTTAAAAATAAAAAATGTTTCTTGAGATGAATTTTGGATATCTTCAAGATATAATGTACAAATATCCATGGTTCGTTCATTTTTTCTAACTGCATAGCAGAACATAGCAAAATTAATCTTCAAGCGATAATACCTTTAGGGCAGTGCTGAACTAAGTTAGCACGAGGCCCGAAGTAAATGCGAGTGTAATATAAGTTTGAAGTTGATCAACTTTTCTTAAAATTGCAAAACTCCTCTAAATATATTAACCGATTATATTATATATTAACCGACTTTAAAAAGGAAGTGGTTTTGTATTCGTATTTTTCTTATTGTATATTAAACCGTATTTCCGCCGTTTATTGACCGATTTGTGTAATTATTTTTTTTAACTATGTAATAATTAAATTGTTTTTATATTTTGCAATATTTAATAAAATTCCATTTGTCCAATGTCTGTAAATTTTGGTTAGAGTACAAGTTTTAATATTGTATTTTTTGAGGGAGTCTATCTGATAGATACTAATTTGCTCGTGTTGTTTTTTAAATTTAGGTGATCCGACATGGTTTGGAAATCTTAAACCACCCCAAAGCGTCTTGAAAGCTGTTTACGATTGTTTGGAGCTAAACGAAAGTAGAAATTACGCATCTACTATTGGACACGTGGAGGCCAGACAGGCAGTGGCGGAGTACAGTGCTCACCAGGGTGTAGTCTCGGCAGACGACGTCATACTGAGCAGCGGTTGCTCTCATGCTATCGAGATGATAATTTCTGTTATTGCCGAGGCTGGAAAAAATATTCTCATTCCTAAACCAGGGTATATGCTACATAAAACCATCGGGGAAGGATTAGGAATAGAGATAAAATATTATGACCTATTGGTAAGTTTGAAATCACAAGCTGATTTTTTATTTAATCCATCAATTTTGAAGGAAAAAAATTATTAATTTCTGTTATTTGTAATTCTTGAAGTTACACAATTTATTCGCTTGGTTCTTATAAATCATATTGTACGCGGATATTATGTATAACTAAGGGAATATATAAAAAAATATCATATTAATACTATTTTTCGCGTCAAAGTAAAATGTTAGTGGGTGTGTGCATATTTGCCCAGGCTGGCATTATCGCATCAATTTTATTGTTTCCAAATTCTTGTTTCTTGATAGTCTGTTTTGAAAAATACACTTATCAATAGGGCCGGATGTAATTACTTAACCATTATAAGATAAAAAAAGTGTGCTTATATGTATCAGTGTATAAAGTGTACACGTGTAAGCGGTAGAATATAATTTAACAATAGTACATGCCATACAATTATTTATGTATTTATTATATTTGATACTATCTGACTTGGCAAACGTTCTGCCATATAAATTATTTCTAGTGAATATCTTCTGTATTAATTTATGTAATAAAATGTGCATTGTAAAATAGTATCTAATTTAATTAAATTTATAGTTCACAATTTTGGTCATAGTGGCATCCACGTAAAAGGTAGATTATATGCTGTTGTGGACTTTTATTAGAACTATTCAAGGCAAACAAATCCTACGGTACATCATCTTTGAGTAACTCCAATGGTTTAGGCAGTGTACGCCAAAATAGCTCTCAGAGGCCAGATTTTTTTCCGATTTAATTGACATGTATCGTTAAATTCGTATTTATTACGACCAAAATTACATAAAATCATTAAAAATTGTAGCCTGTATACTATTTCGATGTATAATCTATATTACTGTAAGTTCAATTTCAAAAGTCAAGTGCAAGTTCAAAGTCCAAAAGTTTCATGCAAATCCATCCAGTATTTTTATCGTGAAAGAGTAACAAACATATTCACAAACTTTCGCATTTATAATATTACTAGGAGGATTTTAAATTACGAAAATATTATTTATTTTCGTATCTAATACAAATGTCATGTATTCGTTTTCTAAGAACGGCGAGCAGTTGCGCTACAGATCACGTTGGGCATGACAAACGTTGGTAATCATCTTTTATCGAGTATTATACGCCATTACTACTAATTGTGTTATTTATTTAATTGTTGTAATTTGTATAAGAAAGAATTTATATCATTTATACAAGGATTTCAGCTTGTCATCATTATTACCGTAATAAAAGTACTACTTCCACGTGAACGAAGTCGCGGGTGCTGCTAGTTACAATAACTCATAAAAAGTAACAAAACTAATCCAACGTTTATTATAATAAATGTTACAATAACTAATAGTTAGTTACTAGTATACTAGTTAGTTATAATAACGTAACAATTTTTTCACCAACCAAACTCAAAGAATATTCTCTTCTATACCTGGATAAGAAACATACAATTATTACATTGAGTTTACTATAATTTTCATTTTCAGCCTGATCGCAACTGGATCGTTGATCTAGAGAGTCTGGAAAAAGGAATAGATAAGAATACAGCGGCTATAGTTGTAAACAACCCTTCTAATCCGTGTGGATCTGTATATACAAAAAAACATTTATGTGATATATTAGATATAGCAGCTCGACATCGAGTTCCTATAATTGCTGACGAAGTATATGAACATTTCGTCTTTTCGGGACACGAGTATACGGCGATATCAGCTTTGTCTAAAGATGTACCGGTACTAACGTGTAGTGGGCTCACGAAAAGATTTTTAGTTCCTGGTTGGCGTTTGGGATGGATTATTATACACGATAAACGCAACATATTAGGCAAAGAAGTTCGTAAAGGTTTGATCAATGTCTCCACTAGAATCCTTGGACCAAATACATTAATACAACGAGCTTTACCAGCGATATTAAAAAACACTCCACAGCATTTTTTTACGGAGACAATGCAGTTTATTGAGGTATAAATAAATTTTATCGCTTTACTAAATAAAAAAATTCTTTATGTAGCCTACTAATCTGCTTATCATTTGCCAAAGACTCTACAAGGGTAACTGAAAAGTTGAAACGCTTACAAACACTTTCGGCAACCTAATATTAATATAATAAAAACCAAATTATTTAATTTTTCATATTTTGGGGTTTAGATCGATATCTTTATTTTTTCAGAATCAAGCAAAATTGGCTTGCGAAACATTGCAAGGCGTTCCTGGCTTACGTCCTATCATGCCACAAGGGTCTATGTATCTAATGATTGAAATTAAATTATCGCAATTTTCAGATATTTCTGATGATTTAGAATTCATTAAATGCTTATATTCCGAACAGTCGGTTCTATGTATTCCGGGAAAGGTAAGTGTTTCGCTATATAAGTTTCAAATTTTGGGAAATATTACATTATAAGTACAACGAAATGAGCCATTCTCGTAAATATAATGATTCCTTCTCTTAATCTTCACATATATGTACGTATATATATACATTTTTAGGCAGTTTAAAACTCATAATCATTAAATAAATATAATATTATAAAACAAAGCTTTCTGCCGTGCTTGTTTGTCCACGATAAACTCAAATTTAACTCTATTATTATTAGAGAGTTTTGTCCCACTGCAGGGCAAAGGTCTCCATTCCCTTTTTCCACTATATTTGTGGAATTCATGGGAAGGGGTTTGCACATTTAACCCACCCCGCTTGTCCCATGTGAGTTGTCGGGTATGCACTATGTGCAGAGAACGTGCATGTAAGAGGGAGGATATATTCTATTCTGCCGGTAAGCCCCACAGCTAGAGGACGAGTAGATTTACCTGAACGTTAGGACAACATTCATTGACTATCAGGTGGTACGAGGTTCGCCCGATAAGGATATTTATTTTCCTGGGAAGAGTTCTTACTTTCATAGTTGATAATGTTAGACATGAATATTATTGTTGACGTACCGAAATATATATCTAGAAACGGATATACATCTGCGTATCTACTATATTTACTGTAACTACAAGTTATTGCTTGTATCATGAATGCTAACTGCGTCTTTATTGCTTACTGGTTCGATTACTTCATTTTAATCTTTAACAATTAACGAACAGCAACAACGATAATTTTGTACTTCACACTCAACAACATGTCTATTCATAGTAGTAAAAAGCAGAATCTCAAAAATACTCATATTTTCGTTTTGTTTTAGTGTTTTAATTACCCTAACTTTGTTCGTATCGTGCTAACGGTACCTGAAGATATTTTATTAGAAGCTTGCCAACGGATGGTAATATTTTGTACCGAGCATGGGAAAACGAATTACTGGAATGAAGACAAAAATATGATAATTACGGTGAATAAACGACCGCCCTCAACCGTAAAGGCGACATGAAGGATATATTGCGTATTAATCGTTTTACTGTAAAATAAATATATACAATTTTATATATTTTAACAATAAAATTAACCTTAACCACCATATGGATCAGATACAAGTTGTATACAGCTTCAATTTTATTTTTTAGAAAATTAGATATCTCCATTTCTTACTGAGAAATGTCCTCGAATATAATAAAATAAATATTATTTTTGCTGTTACATGCCATCTTATAACTTTATTTTATAATCTGTAAGTTTCAAAAATATTCATTTTTAATCATTTTAGTTAATTGACTTGCCAAAACTTTTTTATGTTTGCAATTCATTTATACGACAAAGCTTGTAGTACTGGACTTTTGCTGGTCAAAAACCCCTGGGAATCAAATCGCAGTCGCCTGGTGCCAAGCACAAGAATCCGGGATTTTTCCAGCTACGCGGCGGAGTTCAGCCCCTCTATCGGTAACGCGATGATGTCATCAAGGATGGCAACATGCAAAGCCATGAATGACCGTCGCGCAGAAGTGCTTCAACGCTGCTAATCGAGTCTGGGTGTTGAAATTCTTCCTTCGGCCCGCTCTGTGAAAGGCTTATATAGGTTTCACCTCTTGAAGGGATGGATATTAATGCCTAGCCACCACGCAAGTGGTGTGCTTCACACACCTCCTACACCTCCATTGGGCAGCAGACTAGTACTAGTAGACTTGAGGGAGTCTGCTGCCCGATTTCTGTTAGGCAGGGTGGTCACGCGCCAAATCGCGTACGAACCCCTCCCTCCTGCATCCCGCTCTAGGACGCTGACAGTCTGGGCGCGAGAATAACCTCTGCCTCTCCCGTTCGGCCGTATCCTTCTTCATCATGATACTCTCGCAAAACGCGAGCACCACCTGCTACGACTTCTCACTTCCAACGGCGCTATGGATCACCGCCGACAGTGTCAGGTCTCCGCCATTTATTTATTATGCTTACGTCAAGTCTTCTGAATAATTTAAGACAGGTATAAAATAATGTGTTTTCAGAACATGTTTATTAAAATATTTTCCCACCTGTTTAAATTTACGGGTAGAATAAATACCTTATGAAAAAATTACGTCTCAAGTCTCCACATAAATTTTAAACAATTTCGTTGAGTATTTAACAATGCGCTGAATAATTTAAATATTAATAGGTTTTGATTATAAGCAATATAAATGTGCGTAAATTTTACAGTCCTATATCTTCGTAAAGTCCTGTCATGGTTTGAACTATGTTATATTTATTAATATAACTTTGGCTTAGTTTTGTGATTTTAGTGAATTGATGTAGATACTGTCTCGGTATATCAGCGATTGCGAACATATAAAATCCTAGCTATACCTCGCCTAAATTTTTTTACAATCAATCCCCACACCCCGGGCAAAGTAACTTTTGTTTATCGATAATGGTACTAGAAAAATGCAAATGTATATATTTGACATAATGTGTCGACGTAATATTGTAGAAGCTTATGTGAATCTTATAAGTTTTAGACTTTTCTACTAGAGTTATCGCTGAACGAATATTACTTTATTAATGTACTCTGGCTGGGCATTGCCATTTGAGTAACGTTTCTTAAATTTGGGTTACGAAATCCTGATTTTTGGTTTTCCGTCTTATTTCGATATAATTTGTAAACTGAAAAAGTATCATACTAGATCAACAATACATTTTGGTCACAAATAGACTATATCATTGTGATGTCTGTGTTCTTTTTGCTCTTTTTATATACATTGGTTATACTCACCTATTTATCTAACAATCTATTTTTTCTAAAGTTTGTACTTTATATTGATATTCTTATTTTCATCGGTTGATATGAAATTAAATAAGGAAACACTAGAAATAAAACAATAAAAATACCAGAAGAATCGCCATCTCTGCATTACGCGTATGTCGGTTGGTACCTGCCTACTACATTCTTATATACGAAAGCGTTTTGCAGTCGATCTACATAATATAATGAACATAATTTAATAAAAGAAATAAAGCCTATTTATTTATAACACGAAATGTATTCTTCACCAAAAAAAAGACAAACAAATTAAATACAAGAAAACTTTGTGAATTCGTGTTAGTAATATTTTAATTTTAGACAAAAGAAAACGAATTTTTAACCGTTTTCGAGGCAACTACCCTCACTTTTAGCAACTACATATTCTTAGACAAATAAATTTAGGTTTATAACACATTTTGATGCAGCTACCCTGATTTCTATATGAAAGATATTCACCAGCATAGATATCACGTTTCTCGTGGGAACAGGATAGTATACAGACACATAGTGACTCTCTGAACCAAGGCAACAAGGGTATTGTGATGACCATAAAATTGCCTCAATGCCTTTTAGTTTCGGCAAAGGTGTTAGACAAGAATGTATTTTATGGCCTATTATGCTTAACCTCTATGGGCAGTATATCATCAGGCACACGTTTGAAAACTAGAAGGGTGTTTCTAAAATAATAAATCTCCAATATTCTGATGACACTTTTCCACTGCCGGCCTGTAAAATCCAAATGATTTCTTTGTTGGACCGAATGAAATGGATAAATCCTGGAATGGATTTAAAAATTAGACATAGTATGACAGATTTGATGGTTGTGAATCGCACAATTAAGTTAAAGGACACCGTTACACTCAACTTGGATCAATCGACAATTTTATATATCTGGGGTCATGCCTCAGTAGCACCGGGTCAGTGATGTAATACTTCCAGTGACATCGCGACCGAACTGATTCTCTTTAGACACAGCCGAGTTAATACTTTCAGTACCTTAAGCCTGTTTTTCTTGTGTGGTACAGGGCACCTAGTCCAGAGTATATGGTATAAGGCTTACGGCTGTTGAAGAGTAGTTGTTGTTGAAAATAGTAGTGAGAGTTGGTAGAGCAAATTAGTGAAAAGTAGGTGAACAAGCTTCCGGCTGATTTACATTATTTCACGTTCACTATGGTTGTAATTTTGGGTTCATGGTAAATATTGTGGATTTTTTCTGAGTTTTTATCGTTTTTCCGTTTATCACAATCATTTCAGCTGGCATCGGTGTACTGCTGAACATAGATCTCTCTCAAGCCTCGCCACTCAACTCTGTCCTAAGCTTTTTATTTCTCTGTTAATGAACACCTAATAATATAATAATAATATTATATCGCCACCATCGCCACCGCCAGAATTCTAACATAAGACTTATACGTTTTCATCAACGCCGACTCCAGTAAATAATACATTACTATTTAGTTTTGTTAAACATAATTAATAAGCACCTGAAGCACATGAGTAAACATCATTCGCATTGTACGTATTTTTGTGCCTGTAAGTAGCCAATAAAGACTTGCTTAGGTTACAAATTACATTTTATATAATAATTTGTTCAAGTCAAATAAATATAATAACAATAATTATATACATATTATAAAAGAGTACTTATATATGTTCAAAGGACGATTATATACACGTGAAGTATTATGAAATAATATTACTTACTGCGTTATGTTTTTGTTTTTTGAAGTAAACATATTATAATATATTTTAATATGCGTAGATGGTGCATAAGTAGGATTACTTTGACTTGGATTTTTTTTCCTTATGGTCTTCCCACTGGCTGGCTAATATGATTATGACAATGCCAGCCAGCGCTTTGATTTCGACTTTGTAATTAATGGAAGGTTGACCGGTATTAACGAATTTAAATTGCATTGCGATTGTTCGGTTGGAATACTTAAAACAAACATAAAACCCTCTAACTAAAACAAAATACACATCAGAAACACGTAGAGAAATATTGTGAAGCAGGAACGAAAACAAAGACACAACATAAATAATATATACGAGGAACCAACATCAATATATTTATAATTTTATTTTAAACTAACTTATATAATCTAATTAAATATTTACTAATTTTCAATATTTAATTGACTGTAATAAGTTTTCGTAACCCCAAATTAGAGTCTCAAAACCACTTGCATGAAAAAGTATAAAGTTGATTTATTAGTGTCATCATCTTTAAAATTTATGGAACTTTTTGTAACCAGGTATTAGTAACAAAGATATTGTGATATTTTCAATTGTGTTTTTTTAATCAAATACATCTGCCCAAGAGTCTACAGTTTAAATTGAATTAGATGTACTTGTGGCGGGTAAAACTTATTTAATTCTACGTTGTATAGCCCACATGCTTTTTCTCCAGTGTATAACAGCGAGTACTACGCAGAATTCAAGCTGTAAGTATATATACCTGATTCAAGCAATTTAATCATATGATGATGATGATGTCCTAGCCGGGTTCGGCCACGGCGACTGTTTCAACACCGATTAAGAAAATCGAGGTCCAGTTTTCGGAAACAGCCAATTGCGCAGGAGATATTTAAGTGCATAACTGGACGCGCTGCCAGAAAAGCACTCTCTCGTCCGAGCTCCCTCGGGCCCGATGAAATGGAGAACCAGTACGATCGGGAGGGAGCGTGATGCAGGTTTGGTCGAGTTTTAATCATATATTTACATAGTGAAGACAATCAATGTTTTAATGTACCTATGATTGTTCCACGTATGTAAAAGTAAGGCCTAATATCTCACCGATTCTTCCCGATCAATAAGAATGATATAATATATCAAAAAACTTAGAATGAATAATGCATAACTTGCAGCTGTGACATTTCCGTGAGGATTAAATAGTTTAGGCTTTGTGCGAACAGTAAAACGCAATTTCTAAAGCAATTGCCTTAAAATAATCGTACTCCCCGAAAGGTTTTTTTTTTAATTTCTTTAAAGCATAGATTTAGTTCCTTAATTTTTAAACCTTAGTTCCATTGTAGTCTTACAATAGTGCCTATCTATTAGTATTTTTAAATAAAATATTTATCCTAATATAAGAAACATTGTTGAATCAGTTTATGGAAAATATATAAATAACTTGCCTCTATTGCCGTCACCTCATCTACATTTACAAACCAGTTCTACGACTCTAGAGGCTGTGCTCGTCAAACGCCACAGTTCCAATACAAAAGTGAGTTGTATCGAAATGCGAGCAATATTCACAATTCATATTTAAGTATCGCCACAGCTATCAATATTTCTCTAGTTTTGTGCCGATGTCGCGTCGATCTCGGGATACCAGTACATGGGAGGTGCGTGCGTCTACTTTGGCTCGCAATACCCATAACTTGATCCGGGATATTGTTGAGAACCTCAAAGTCGAACCAAATCCAAATAAGCCTTTGATTGCACTCTCAATCGGTAAGTCTGTTTTACCTTTTATATTTATTTCTTTCGTACTAAAATATTACAGTAGCTAATATCTATTTTTTTATTTGTAATATTAAATTTGTTGATTTATATCGTAACTAAGAAATCTGCAGCACACTTATTGTTAACTTCGGAAAATGTTAACGATACGTACGCAATTGCGTATGAGCTTGTCTGCTTTTGTTAAACAATCGAATAGAAGGTATAATATAGGAGACCTTTATGATATCAAGCTCAATTTTTCGTAAGGTTGCTATTTGATTGCTATTTTTAAAATATGGAATGAATAAATTGCTTTTTTGCAAACCGGTCTTGTGTTGGAAGTTTTCGAACGAGCGACCCTAGTTTTCTGAGTCAAGTTTTATGGCGTTCGGCACTTTGTCCATCTGCCTGTTGGTCTGTTAGAGGCCTATAACTTTCAAACCAATTAAGATAACATTTTCAAATTAGCAAATCTTATGTAAACCTTTGATGCAAAGCCGATAACGATATTAAATGCAATAAAAAAGCAAATTTAATTGGATAGATAGAAATTTGATTGGATGCCACTATTGTATCTCTGCTCACTCTGAAAAACATAGACTGACGATATATTGTTATTTTTTAATTTGTTGGGGGTTCCATGCATATAAATGGGGGACAATCATTTTTTTGCTTTTTATATTGCATGTGGGGTATCATTGCGAAGAGGTTAAACTGGTTTTTTATTTTTATACATCAATATTTCTCAATTTGGTAAGGCGATAAAGTGGTAATTTCTGGATCTATTTTTGTCTCTAGGTCACTTACATTATAAAAATAATGAACATGGGACCATAAATTTATTCTTCTACTAATATTAATAAATACACCGGGGCTATAGCTGGAGTTAGTTTTTTTTTACAGTAGTTATTTTGTAGTGAAGGTAATAATTACTGATAAATGTGTTTTAGATAGATCTGTTCCTTATGAGCTTTTAAGATTTTACAAGTCACATATTAAACTTGCAACCATTACTTACAAGCATACAATGGAAAGAGGAATTCTTATAGAACCACTTCGTTGACCGCCTGTCTGTGTGTTAAGATCCTTTTTTCAGGAACACGTAGACGGGTCAAGATTAAATTAATATCAAATACTCAGTCCCTTGTAGTCATGTTTGTGTATAACCTATAGGTACGTGAACCCGATTCGCAATCGGTATTTTTTTTAAATGGTTTCTCTATAAAATTATCAATTTGCCATAAACGGTTAGTTTAAACTAGGTTAATAAATTTTTAACATAAAACTTATGTTTATCTTAAAGATAATCAACTTGACGAAGCTATTTGATATTACACGGTAAGGTTAGCCGTCACCTACGTGTTGTTGATTAAAAAAACGAGAGCTACACCGACAAGTTATAAAAAAAACTATCAAAGGTGTGCGAATTCCATGTATGTATTATAGTTGAACTTGTTATAAGTTACGAGTTAAGATAATACGAGTTTGACATTTTACATCCCGAAATAATAATCACTCAGAGACCCACTTGTGAAGTCAAGGGCAACAGGATTTCTATTTCACAATATTACTAAGCAGCAGAATTAATTTATACCTACAAAAATTGAGTCGCAAATTCTTAATAAACTAGTGTTTTGTTTTGTTTAGGTGATCCAACAATATTTGGAAATCTGAACCCTCCCGAGCAAGTCCTGCAAGCGGTTCGTGATAGTATAGAATTGCAAACTAGCAGAAGCTATGTACCCGCTAAGGGTCTCGCGGAAGCAAGGCAAGCGGTGGCGGAATACAGCGCACATCAGGGAGATATATCTCCCGAGGATGTGATACTCTGTAGCGGTTGCTCTCACGCCATCGAGCTCGTTATTTCAGTCCTTGCTGATTCAGGGCAGAATGTTCTTGTTCCTAGGCCAGGGTTTATGATATATAAGACTCTGGCCGAAGGGTTAGGAATAAATATAAAATATTATAATTTACTGGTAAGTTATTGACAATTATAAATATTTGTAATATAAAGCTCCATTGCTAATATTTAGCTAGTTATTCGTTAGCCATACTCTAAATATTGTTTCTTAGTTTATTTAAATCATGTCATGGAAGAGGTTGTGGGTTCAGTGATTACTATGCCCTGATTATTCGACACGGCAGGCATTGCGATGGAGCTCTTGACTACCGATGCCTTGGTCCTTCGGCCCCGCTCCCGTAGATTTACATGTTTCTATAATATAAAAAAAACATGAGAAATACTTATTGATTGAGCAAAGCGAGGTTCAAGGCGAGTGGATCACCACTTAGACCGTTTTTCTGTCTGTTTGTCAATCCGTCTTTCAGAGGCTTATAACTTCTAAACCAAATGAGATATCGATTTAAAATTAAGATATTCTATGATTCCAAATCTTTTCGAACGAGCGAAGCGAGTTTTCTGAGTCGAGTTTTATGGCGTTCGGCACTTTGTCCATCTGCCTGTTGGTCTGTTAGAGGCCTATAACTTTCAAACCAATTAAGATAACGTTTTCAAATTAGGAAATCTTATGTAAACCTTTGATGCAAAGCCGATAATGATATTTAATGCAATAAAAAATCAAATTTAATAGGAATTTGGATAGATGGAAATTTTATTTGATACCACTCATGTATCTCTAACGATATATCATTATTATTAAGTTTGATGGGGTCTTCCATACATTCGAATGAAGGGCAAATTTTTTTTCACCTTTTATGTTACATGTGGGGTATAGTTGCAAAGAACTGTTTAAAACAAACTTATACCCTTTTTTATTTTCTAAATCAATCATTCACAGTTTGGTAAGACGAGAAAATTGACTTGATTGAAAAAACTGATAGTGACGAACTGGAAAAAGTTTAAAAGAAAAAAATATATATAAGCAGTACAAAAAACGAGTTTCTAAGTAAGCAGTGCTTTGTGACATATACAGTTCAAAAACGGTTTCAAATTAAAGGTTTTGTTTGTATAAACCATTTCAGTGATATTTTATATTATGATAATAAAAGTAATAAACATAGAAATATTATATCTGTTTAGATATTGATCAATGTATATCGACTACCGCTGGAGTTACAAATTAAAAATATTTTACAATAGTTACTGTCATAACAACAACAATAATCATTAACAAACGTGTTTTAGAAAGATCTGTTTCTCACATGATTTAGAATTTACAAGTCTCATCTTAAACCTATAATAGCTTATAATATATACATATCTTTAAGACCTATAACCATTACCTAAATTAGACTGTAACCATTACTTAAAAAAATCTAGTTTTAATCTAGTATTATTTTAAATCCATCTTAAAGGTACATATGTATATGTATATGTATATGTATATGTATATGTATATGTATATGTATATGTATATGTATATGTATATGTATATGTATATGTATATGTATATGTATATGTATATGTATATGTATATGTATATGTATATGTATATGTATATGTATATGTATATGTATATGTATATGTATATGTAAGAAATGTCCTTGTTACACTTTCCTTAAAATTTTACCCATAATGTAGCTTAAAAAAAGCACATAAAATTCCAGAATGTATTAAAAATGGCATGTTTTAGTGTACTGTAACCTAAAAGCAAAAATGAAACTCTTATAGAACTACTTTGTTGTCCGTGTATCTGTTAGTCAATACACATTTTCTCGGGAACGCGTAGACGTTAATATCAAATACTAAGTCCCTTGTATGTCTCTTTGGAAGGAATACATTTGTGTGGATCCCTCAGTACACGAATCTGATTCTTACTTGGCAGGTTTTTTTAAATTTAATGCTTCTGTAATATTTAGTAATTTTAATAAGTAACGGTTCGATTTTTAAGTCCCTAAGTGAAAAAAATAAAGAAAGAAAAAGTTTATTGAGACAAAGGAAACAACACACAACAAACACATTTATACAAAAACAACAATGAAATTATAATACATAACATTACATCATGTATCCTGTGTCACATGTTACCTATTTCAAAGAGCACTCCGCTCAGCGTACGCTGGGTGACGCCGTACGCGCCATCCAGCGATGATTTTCAGCCGACACTCAGGGGAACCGAAGTGAAGTGGAGTGAAGTTAAGGTCAAGATTCTGAAAAATCCTTTTCCCGTGCCTTTATAATCTAATAACGCCACGAGTTCTCCGTTTACCAGAAACGATTTGTAATATTGATCTATATTAATTATTTTTATAATGTATAAAACGGTATAAGTGATTTTTAATCTAATTTATGTATTTTCAATTTTATTCATATTAAATAAAATAAAAAAAATCATCAAGAAAAATTTAAAATTGACGCACTGCGTGAGGTGAGATTGTACCTAATATACAAGTTTCTAGAACACACCCAACAAGTTTCCAGTTTGTTGTGTCTCTAGATCCAATTTACATATCGCTTATTTACGTTTCATTTTCTCTATAACTGCGTATATCCTTGATTAAAGGTTATGTTTAAGGTAACAGGGATATGTTTTGTTTGTAGCCCGATCAACAATGGAAAATAGACTTAGATGACTTAGAAAATCAAATAGATGAAGATACCACAGCTATAGTTGTCATTAACCCATCGAATCCATGTGGATCAGTTTATAGTAAAGAGCATTTACTTGAAATATTGGATATTGCGTCTAGAAATCGTGTGCCCATTATCGCTGATGAAATATACGAACATTTCGTATTTTCTGGTCATGAATTCACAGCCATATCGTCGTTATCTAAAGATGTTCCTGTTTTAACGTGTGGTGGATTAACAAAGAGATTCCTGGTGCCTGGTTGGCGCATGGGATGGATTATTATTCACGATCGACAAAATATATTAAACAAAGAAATTCGTAAAGGTATAAGTAATATGGCTACGCGGATCCTCGGACCGAATACTTTAATTCAAAGTGCATTGCCGTCGATATTAAAATGTACCCCGCAGAGTTTCTTCGATGAAGTTGTACTTTTTATTGAGGTAAGCAGTTATATTACTTGTTAGAAGGTGTGAGACTTTATATACTGTTAGATTGTGATCACTAATTGTATAGCAAAAATCGATTTTATTTTTGTTTGTAAATATGTTCTAGGCATTTAGGGGACAGTCAAAGTACCTACCTAAATTTATTATGCATTATAATAACTTCCTACATGTCATGCATATAAAGGCGCGTTTCAGATTCTACCAGTGGCAGAGGCAGTTTTAAAAATTTGTTTGACAGATCACTGCTGCTGAGCCCATAGTCCCAGAATCTGAAGCGTGCCTTTAGAAATCAAATAAAAATATTATTTTAAGCAAAATTCGCAAAATAAATATAAGTATTGTCTGATCTTGATAACAAAAAAGTATCAGCTGGTATTAATGGTTAATAAACTTTTATTTTAAGAAACAAGCCAAACTAGCGTATGAAGAGTTGCGGCGTGCACCAGGATTGCGTCCAATAATGCCTCAAGGTGCCATGTATATGATGATAGAGTTAAAAATGTCAATGTTTCCACAATTTAACAGCGAGCTCCAATTTGTTGAACGAATGGTAGCAGAGCAATCTGTATTCTGTTTGCCAGGACAGGTATTTTTTTATATATTTCTAAATTTACATTCATAATAAATGCTTAATTGCTAATATTGTTAAACACGTATGGTGCATACATATTTTCCTATACATTATCTCGCTATACTCAATAAGAATAGTGCCCCCCATTTTTGCAGTTCCAAATAAATTCGCTTTTTCTTACATTAATTTCTAGTTAGGCCACCGTAAACATTACCTTTCTTTTTTACCATTAATTTTGTTTTTTTTTTGTTTCTTTTTGTTTAGTTCACGCTGATTTAGTTACATTTTTCAAATCTTATTTCTAATCATATGAAGAATGCAATAAAATTATATCCCCAATGACGTAACAGCAACAGCGTTTCTAACATACGATCAACTCCTATTACTTCTTGCGCTTTAGTCGCCAGGATTGTACTTTCCTGTAGAAAGGGACTCGCCTTGGCTAGTCTTACTTTTTTACAAGAACGTCAGCACGATGCTAACATTGTACACTGATGGGTTTGTACACGGATAAGATGAAAACTGTACTCCTCTGCCAGGGGGAATTTGAGTTTAATTTCCACTATTTCGTATTAAAAAACATATGTATTTTATTACTAACGAGCTACTATTATCTCGAGGCTTATTATATTTTGGTTGAATGTTTTAAAATGGCTGGTGGTTCTCTATAAATGAGTAAGTTACATTATAATCGCAATTTTCTAATTTTAGCCTTAGACATTTTACATTGTTTATTGTAAATATTAATTTAAACACACATTTCAGTGTTTTGCATTTCCAAATTATATGCGGATATGTTTAACTGTACCAGAAGATATAATGAGAGAAGCATGTTTAAGGATGACGGCTTTTTGCAAAGACCATGTTATTACAAGAGACAAATTAAAAGAAGTTGATGATTTCATCGTGCCTAGTGAACCTCAGGTGATTTGTGATGAGAATCTGACTCGTGTTGTTTAATATCAAGTAATTTGCAAGAATTTTGTCAATGCCAAAATATTTGTTAAAAGAAAGTATTTTATTAAACATTTTTTTTAGTTATGATAATAAATTTTAGCAAAAGTAATACCGATAGAGGAAAAACAAAAAATGTGTAACCTGCCGTGTTACGTAGTCCGATATCCATGGTCAATTGTCAAAAGAAAACAAAAATGTTTTGTATATAGATGAAAGTTTCTTCGTAGCCAACTAATACAAGAAAATTAAGGGCCTTGCAAAACTTATAACAGTAACGTTGTGGGTTACATTTTTGTATTCCTTCATCGATAATGCCTACCTCCTAAGTGATATCTAACTTTATTATATTTGATATCTCAATGTGTACCTATTGTACATGACCACAATAAATATCCGTGAATTATTATTTTGTAATTATATGTTTCTGTCAAATGTAATTTCTGGAAATGCAATCTTCCAAATAAATAAAACTGTTTGTAGTGTGTACAGAATTGTTCGGGGTCAAATTCTATTTCGAGTTATTAAAAAAAGCTAGTGGGATTATTATTTAAAGGCTTATAAACATAAATCGATAGTTTTTATAAATGTTGTGTTTGTTCGGGCATACCATGCTGAAACTACTGAATGGATCTTAACGTGATTTTCACAGTATTAATATACAGGTGAACGGTAATGCGATACATTCCTTGATAGACGTTGTAGTACAGCTTATTTGGAGTCATTTAAGTCATATGACACCATGTCCGAAACTTGTTAATTTCTGAGATATTCAAGATTTAAGTATTTTTTAAAAAAACTCCAGTTTTTATGTTAAAATGTTCCCTTGTAGTGACGAATACAATACAATACATTACATACACACATATACAATACATTGGAAAATATATAGCACCGTACTCGAGTCCCTAATGCCAAAGTAAATTTAACATATACAGAATGACATTATCTTATGGACTTATTATTTAACTAATTTACGCTCCATAACGTGATAAGTCTTCATAAAATGACAAACTGATAGTTATAAACTAAAACAATATTTTTTTCTTAAAAAAATATTTCAGTCTCTGACTCCTAATTAGGGAAGGAAAAATTTGTTTATTATTCATCTTGTTTTATAAACTAATGACTATTATTCTTTAGAGCGAAAATTATAGTACCCACTAGGCAATACATTCCTTGCCTCAAAATGTTTTCCTACCTTTTTATATTAGTGGAAAAACCCGCTATCAGTTCATCTAATAGAAAGTGGCTATCGTAATCTATGACCGAGTGCAACACCAGGGGTGTCTTCGTCGTATTGGCAATCTTGAAGAATAACACAGAAATATTGTACATACAAGGGTCACACACAGTTATCGATCGACTGCGATCGAGTTTTATCTAATAATGAATATTCTACTTTTTTCTAACAAAAAAAAAAAACGTTTTACGGAGTAGTTTACACTACGACGCGGCGTACAATCTTGTGTGGAGTAGTTCTAAAAAAATCTTATGTAATTTTGTTACTATTACTTTATAAAGAAATACAGTATAGTGATTTGCTGCAGAAAGCTATATTTCAGGGTGGTTTGTGTACAGGTATATTAGTAGTGGTATACGAGTATTTAGGACGGAATGACGACGACAATTGTTAATATACTCTTGTCACTTAGCTTTAGCCATCGTTCTAAGGCTGAGATTTTTAGAAGCAACTTTAAGTTGGCTTAGACTTAACTAAAACATTGAAATTTATTCAATGAATGTCAATGAATTTGGTAAGACACCGATTTTGTCAACATGGAATAATATGGCTATGTGAATAATATGGCTATACTCAAATTTCTATTATAAATTCAGTTTTTTGTCAAAATGAATATATTTTTGAGAACTTTGCTCTGCCAAGTCGAAATAGCGTCTACATATAAATTATAGCTCAAGACTACAGAGTTCAATCACTTTGCCGTGCCCCAAAAAAAGTCAAAATAATTATGTTACTTAGTCATGTTATTACTGTTTTTCCATTCTATGTATATACGTAGTTGTAATCAAAAGTTGAAATAGATTTATTCAATCACTAACAATATTTTTACCGTTTAATATTGTCCATTGTCGTCGAACTTTAAGCTAGGCTTTAATTTATACCGATTTTATACAGTATATAAAATATTTTATCTTTTTATAAAAATGGCTGGTAACCATTTCCTTTTTGCGTTAATAAAATATTCTCGTAAATTAGAAAGTAAAAGTAGAAGTAAATAGTAAAGAATAAATTACGTGTGAATTTTGAGAAAAGCCATAAAGTTTGATACCGATGTGATAATGTTCAAATATAAAAGTTTGTAAATAATAATTTTGGCTGGCGTTGGGAGGTTTAGTGAAACATAGACCTCATAAAATTAATTAAATTAGACATGGATTTTAATCCTCATATGAAGAAAACAGACATTTTATCATCCTTTTCGATATGTAAAAAAAAAAAATTTTTTTTTTAACAGAAGTAATTTTGATAAAATTACTCAAACAATTCAAAAATAATATTAGGCAGTAACTTAAACTTTTTGTCTGTCTTTTGATGAACGTAAAAACATTGACAAATATTGGCGGCTAAATTTCAAGCCGGAGTGAGTGCAAACGCTCAGAAATGGTTTATCAAGCAAGAAATGAAGATCGGTATTAAATTGAAATACGTCAGAGATATTGAGATATTGATATGACGGGAAGACGTGACAAGAAATTTAATAAGAGTAAGAAAAGACTCCAGATATGGCTGTATGGTATGAAATTATTTGCCTTTCCCACAAAGGGAGATCAAACAAAACAAACTAGTTTGAGTTGACAGTAGGTATGCCCTAACATTTTATAAAAATCGATTCATATTTAAATATTATAAACCAATTAACAAAATATAGAGATCAATAAATACAATTTTTCAAACATTATTTATTTCACGTTTTTTCTATAATGTAAGTATAAATCGATTTATTAACAATTATTACAATGTTTATAAACATATAAAACAAGAATTTTATAACCACTGGTTTTACGGTATCAACGTATTAAATATAAAAGAAGATAGTAAGTGAGAAATTGATATTTATATACACGTGTTTAAGGACATTGTACTAATTAAATAGTATTAAGGATTTTATCAAAACATAAAAAGAATTTGTCAATTTTCTCGGTGAATTATCGTTTCGTATTACTAGAAATCACTCTAAAATATCGATTTTTTTTAACCGATACATTTTTTATTCATTAATTAATATCCGATTTCACATCTCTAGTCAGATCAGATATTTTGGCGCAGGTATTGATGATAAGATTATTGCGATTTGCTAATTTCATAAATCTGATCACGTCGTGTGTGTTAAACAAATTTAAATTTTGCTGTCAAGAATAAGAGTTATATTTAACATGTCTCAAGTTAAATCAAGCAGGAAACTAAAGTGGTCTTTAGACTTTAATTCTAAGTAAGTCCTCAGTAAATCCTAACTACCTCATTGTTAATGAATTCAATTGAAATAATCGTGTCATGGTTTACAGGAATCGCACGCAAACAATCGAATTGCCCTCTCCACCGGGATATAATCTGTCAACCAATGCAAATTACACAGAATCATCAAAAGATACAGATGCTAACTTGCTTCTTATCAAAAAGTTGTGGGATGTAGCTCTTGGTCCACTAAAGCAGGTTCCTATGAATTTATTTATAATGTACATGGCTGGGAATTCAATTTCTATATTCCCTATAATGATGGTGGGTATGTTGATTGTTAGACCAGTTAAAGCATTGTTTTCTACTCAAAGTACATTTAAAATGGTAGAAGGCACTCAAGCTGCAGGACAAAAGTTTGTATATTTTATTGGAAATATAGTTAACATATTAATGGCACTCTACAAGTGTCAAAGTATGGGATTATTACCTACACATTCTAGTGACTGGTTGGCATTTGAAGAGCTACAAACAAGAATTGAGCATGTTGGCGGTGGTATATCACTTATATAAAAATATTAATAGCTATATAATTTTTATTTAAATCATAATAAAATTTTATTTACACTAATAATACAGCTTTTAATTCATCCTAATTCCATTTTACATTTCATTATTTCTTTTTCCCATCATTAAATTCTTCAATTTTAGCTTTTACATAAGCTTGAGCTTTTTCAAACAATGCTTTTGGATCTTCAACTTTTTCAATCTGTAAAGTAAATAATTCAATAAATTATAGTACCTATAGTTTAAGAATTTCATAAAAGTAACCTTTTAAGGTCATCATAATTTGCAATATGTACCTTAAATACAATATAATTTTTTATTTTGTTGTTGCTAGTGATAAATATCATTGTTGAAGGAATGAAGTAATTAATTATTTCTAAGTATACTACTGTCTTGGCCCAAAAAATCAGTAAAGCAATATTGGAAACAAAACTAAACAAACCATTTTTTTTCTTTTTAAAATCCAATGCCTTGTCACATTCCCTTGCTGTTTTCTTACAAATTAAACTAACAGCACCCTGCATTAAAAAAAACTATTAATAATTGTATACAAGAAATGTGACAGAACAAAAGAGGCCATACAATTACTTAATTTTTTATATTTTTTGGACCAGGAACATACAAAATACAATTTTAGATACAAATAGCTGGCCACCATAAATGTAGGCATGGCCTCCTTTGCACTAGAAAGTGCAACAATGGTAAATATTACTGAATACTTCATTCTACCTGATAATTTTGTGCTACGTACACTCCAGTATAGACTCCCGATCCAAATATGATCTGCAATTATAAAAAAATAGAATTATACATTTTAATTTGTAAACCAGAATAAGAAGTTATACATAAATCAATGATGTGTTGGAAATATGTTATAAAATCTAACAATTGTATACATTTACAATTTATTGTTTACAATTTTTTTGTGGCCTAAAATAATCACATTAAGTAGTATTTTACTGATTAGACAACCTGTATTGATACTGAGATTTCATAGCGAAAATTCCTATATTGAATTGGTAAGGTAACTCACACTTGTTTTAAAAAAAGATATGAAACAACCCATGATAGTAAGGTATATAGTAACTAACGATTTTGTAGGTGGTAATGCATTTTTTGTAATTTATTGATTATAAATTTCTATATATACAAAAGATTGTCAACTTGACAGTTCTATTTTTAAAATATCAAAGGTCTCTAAGTTATCAGAAAAAGAAGGTTATATAATATGAAAAATAATTAATTAGTAAAATGGTTAGGCTTTCAAATTATAGTACAAATTCAGTATTAGTCAGTAATATTCTTTTACACTAATATCTGAGATGTTGATGCAATTTGTGAATTTTTAATTTGTGCTTTAACTTATATTTATGGTTTCAGAACAGATTCTTATAATATTGTGTTGTGATATCCAGGACTACCTCAATAGTATTCAGTATATCCTCATGATTGTAGAGCAATTGAAGTTAATTTTATTTTAATTTACAGCATAGCAATTATAAGACATATTTTTAAATTAAGTATTGCATTGTTTTATTTTTAAATGTTCTAAAATATCTAAATTTAAATTAAAATGTATAATATATGCCATGCCATCCCTTTCAGGGCAAACAAACATCACAGTTTACAGTTTAGAATAATTATAATTATTATATAAGTAAGGATACAAAGTAGATTAATAAATGCCAATAATAAATGTTATACACTTAGAAGTACAAGTGTACAATCAAAGACAATCCTACTAATATTATAAATGTGAAAGTTTGTGAATATGTTTGTTATTCTTTCATGATAAAAATACTGGACGGATTTGCATGAAACATTTCCTGTAATATAGATTATAGATCGGAATAACATATAGGCTACAATTTGTAATAATTTTATAAACATAGTCATAATATAATGATAAATGTCAATTAAGTCGGAAACAAAATCTGGCCTCTTAGACCTATCTTAGTGTACACTGCCTAAACCATTAGAGTTACACATAGTTGATGGATCGTGGGATTGTTTGTCTTGAATGGTTCTAAATAAAAGTTAATGACAGGATACATCTACCATTTATGTCGAAGCCACTATGACCAAAATTGTATATCATAACATAGAAGATATTCAATAGAATTAATTTATATGGCAAACAATGTTTGCCGGGTTAGCTAGTGTAAAAATAATTTACATTAAACACTGTTTCAATTTCAAGGTTTTTCAATTTTATAGAAGTTTTGTTAATTTATGAACTTATTTTAAATATTTTTATGTTCAGTGAAATACTTATCGAATAATATTTTTAAGAGTAGCATAATGATAAAATTAGTATATTATACCTATATGATGCATAATTAATACATAATAAAAGAACATTTTTAGGTATTGGTTAATTTTTAGAAGAAAATAAAGAATACTTGTAAGTTATGACCTATTTTATCTTCATTTGCAACATAAATAACCTGTAAAAAGATTAAATCTTAACTTACCAGTCCTTTGAGCATATTTCTATATACTTGTTACGTGATTTTCTTTAGAATCTTTTTTTTTTCGGGATTTTTGATATTTTGCGAGACAATGGTATTTGTGTTGATAGTTTTTGACAATTTCATATTGACATTTATGACATTTCATAGAATTGATAAATCCCTCCCTAATAATGACAGATAGAATCGAGAATAGATTTAGTCTTTTAGCCTAGAATTAACATAATTAATATTAATAGTATAATAGTAATTGTAGGAGTTTTTTTGGTTCTGTTCTCCCCTTTGTGGGGAAGGCAAAGGCTTTCGCCATACTGTCATGTCTGGGGTCTTTCTACAACTCTAATTAATTTTTATGTCGTCTTCCCGCCACGCTTTTATATCACTGATGTAGTTTAAATTTCATATCTATCTTCATTTCTTTTTTAATGATCCAATTTTAAATGTTTGCACTCAATGTAAACGACGAGAAATACTGCAGATTGGCGAGAAAACTCAGCAAACCAAGAGACGCATCACTCCGCGAGCGTCTCGCTAAAAAACCATTGATTCCCCATCGCACACGGTCGACCGGGCATTTTACCGTTGTCCAAGCCCACGACACAAGCTCAGACAACATTTGAACGCCCAGCCGACCGCCACAACAATTATACAACGAAAGTGCGGAAGAGATGCAACCACTCCGGCTTGATGTTTTGCCGCCAATCCATAATTGTAAAAGTTTAAATAAATTCTTTTTTTTTAAGCATTATAAACTACTTAAAAAAGCCATTGCATTTAATTCCTCAGAATAAAAGTTACCTAAGCTTACCTATATTGAACCGTATTTTATATCAAAACGATATTTTTTCCTAAAACAAGACTATACGCACGATTCGCATCACTATTAAAACATTAGTTTTAATGTGAAGCGAGGGGGTATATGGTTACTTATTACCGAGAAAAAGATCTGGATGGCATTGATATCTTCGGTGAAATTGAAACAAATCATCTTACCCCAAAGGACCATCTTGTACACCTATCTCCTATTTCCAAATTTATAAAGATAACTAGAATAATATCTACCTCTTACCATGAAATATTATTATGTATAACCAGTTTTTATGACTTTTTAGATATGTTACTTCCGTACTACTACTACTACTACGAGAACGTTTAATTTATTGGGAAATTATTGAAGACACTCTTGGAATGAATTAATATTAAATTAAAAAAAAGCAACGTAGACAGAAAATTTATTTATTTATTAAAAACTATATTAATTGTAAACTTATCTATAACAACCGCAAATATTATTTCGAATGGCTTATTTGCTAAAGGTATTTAACTTAGGTCTGTAGGTTTAAATATGTTTGAAATTATAATTAGACTAGGTACCTTTGAGTTAATGAAGGAAAAAATTGAATTTGTTAAGATGTGATACATTGATGTCTTTGATATAATACAAAAAGTGTAAAATATTGGGTAAAACAATGATGTATAATATTTTATAAACACAAAAATTTAAAATATCATTGCGTAAATATACGAGTATAAAAGACTGCCCAATAATGAAATAAGTAATACCATGTTGTTATGGGCCAGTTATACATTGGTCGTGATATAAAAAATAAAAAAAATAATTACATGCCTATATTAAAAATGTAATAAGTATATAATGCAATAGCTTCCGTATGTAGACAACATTTTTTTTATTACTTAAAAAAGGAGAACAAGCAATTTAGAAGAGGTTGTTGCGGACAGTAGCAACGGCAGTTATCGTCTCATAACTAATACATATTTTCTTAACTAGCTAAATTTGCGTACTTATAAACTAAATATTTCGAATATTATTACATTACCTTACATATAAATACAGTCAATCTTACCAAAATATAAAATTAATATTTACAAAAATATTCGATACTATACTTCTACGCAGGTAACGTTTGGGTTTTAATAACCCAACTTTTATATCTACTAATTATTATAATAGTAACAACCCTGGGTACATTTATTATCACATTTAAAGACAGTACTAGGTAGTTAGATAATTTTAAGTTATTTACAATAATTAACTTAAATATCTCTACACAAATACCGACGTGTTATTTTTTTACTATGCAAACATGCAAATTAAAATCATAACAATTACGTTTTTTTTTGAAATTACAAATTAATTTCTTTTTATATCTATTTTCATATTTGATTATTGATTATTATGTTATTGTTCAGAATTTCTAAAAAGATACTGAATCGAATCTTCATGCAGTGCAATGAGTAACATTATAACACCACCTGTAAGTATACCAACGACTGCCATTAATAAATTCAACCCTTTTCCGTGGTTGTTTTCATTAATTTCAGGCACTAGATCCGCAAGCGCTATATAAAAGAAAGTACCAGCTGTTGCGGCGTAAATCCATTGAGAGGCAGATTCGTGGTCTTCTGCGAGCCAGATACCACCGGCCATACCCATGAAACTAAGAACGGATGATAATATATTGTAATACAGGGCGCGTTTTATGCTCATACCGGAACGTAGCAATACGGCAAAATCACCTAATTCGTGCGGAAGCTCGTGACAAAACACAGCTAAAGCCGTAGCGAAACCTGTAACCGGATCTCCGCTGAATGCCGCACCTATGGCCAGCCCGTCGGTCAGGTTGTGCAATCCGTCACCCACTATGACCATGAGCGCGGTAGATGTCATCGGTCGCTCTACCGGAGGCGGCGGAGATCCGGGCATCATTGCTCCTAATTCTATGGTTTCCATCTGCTTGGATGAATCCGTTTTAACCTCTTCAATAGTTTTTGCTTGGACATCATGAGAATGCGCATGACCACCGTGCACAGTTTGCATTATAGCCTCAACGGTGTAGAATAGCAGTATTGTGAGAAAAGTGACACTGCATTTTAGTACTACTTCACTTTCTTCTTGTGGTTCTGAAGAAGGGCCGTGAGATTTCAGTGCATGTGGCAAGAGATGAAGCAGTGCGTCTCCGCAAAGCGTTCCCACTGCCACAGCTACTAAGAAATGGAGTATGTAACTGAACACGACAGATTTGAGAAGAGGAACAATCGCGACTCCCAGCAATCCTGTTGCGCTGATCACCAAGATACTTAGAGTTGCGTATATCCAAGCTGTAATCATACCAATTTTTATATTATAAATTGTATATAGACTGTAAAATATGCCCATATTATACGTTATTGTGAATATTCAATGTTAGAAAATGTATGTCGAAAATCACTGAATTGAGATTAGTCTAAATTTTTTTCCAAAATTGTACATAGACGGGTACGAGTTTTGGTGTTAGCTATTTGACATAAAGCACTAATCCGTTTGGTACGTTGGCATAGCTTTATAAAGGATATACTTTCATTGCTCTCATGAAACATGTACAATATATACGAAATCATTTCAATAAAATGTTTTTTATTAAATTAATATCCACTGCAACTTACTCCAAAGTCTATCCAGTTTGGGCCCCGGCGATTCTGTCTTATAACACGATTTCTGATCTAACTGGTAAACGAGCGCTGGACACATTTCCAAAAATGTTTTTGGTCTGATGGTAATCACCCCGGGTTCATTCTCCATTCCATATACCTCCAAAATTTCTCTCGGAGACAGGCATGGTTTTTGTAGAATCGGTGGAGCTGAAAACAATTATTTTACAACTGTGGTATCTAACCAATGACTCGAATGGCAGATTTGTAGTGCGTAGAACATTTTTACTATGGTTTTTGGATTCGATCTCTACGTAGGATAAATATATACAGGTAGTACCACTCGGTTTGAGTACTTTAGTCTGTGCAATTTTATTTTTAGACGCACCATCGATATAGAGGTAATTCTAGTTTGGGAAATAGTCTTTTTAAAATCTTTATCCATAGTATATACTATAAATATGTACTGTAGCAATAGTAATATTTTTCTTATTAAGAAACGTAATTCATTTTAATTATTTAGAATAAAGGTAACTAATATATAAGAGACAGGATAAATTAGCACGTAAGCATATTACTATTTGTGAGCGATGTGTTAAACACGATGTGTGAGCACACCGCTCAAATTACAATTTAAGGAGATGATGGGAGGTTGGCACTCTACACCACCCTTTCCGCCACTGTACTAGGAGAAAATGAGGCGTGGCATATTTACCACCCCCGCAAAATAGGAGGGGCCTGCATAAGGCCAGCAGTCGCCGGGTGATTCGGCCTTGCCCTTGGCCCAGCAGGTGGGAGAAGGAACATCCTGGTGGATTTAGCCGATGTGAGTCTGACACACTGGGGGGCAATCCTCATCGCCCCCCTGACGGCCTATAACGGGTTTCCACCGGGTCCAAAAAAAAGTAGGTAAATACTTGCTCTTTTTTGATGAGATACAAAATTTAATAAGAGGGGGTACTTCAAACATTCCAAAAAGTTATATTGTCCGATATCTGTGTACTTATAACATTAAAGTATTGATTTACGTCTGTTCTAAGGTCTGTACAGAGCGTTTGTTCTCCGTAATTGGATAATCGAGGAATTGTCATTCACAAACATGAATTACTCCTACCACGTCCGCTACATTAATATTTGTGCACTTGAATTCTTATTCAAAATCTTACTGAAGTCATACAAACATGTTTATGATGTCCTGAGAAAGTGACTATACTGCACCTTATGAAGAATACAGTGGCAGTGCAAGAACCGCAACGACTACCAACGGATGAGAATCAATTGACGTCGTCATTACAGCTCTCATATACCATGACTGAAGGTACGTATAGGAAACAACAGGAGGTACAAAAACTGATCCCGAAACGCGACAGGCCGAAGTGAGTCACTACAACGGTCTGTGCGCTTGTGTACTACGTGTAGTCACGACCTAGTTTTGACAATTGTCATATCACATCGAAACGTCATATGTTCCTGATAGTCTACACAGAAATTGATTTTTTATATAATAAACGCGTTAAAGCATTATGTTCTTGGCTAAATCTGCTAAAATTATAATTATGACGAAGCTGGTCTGCGTGTAAGAAGAAGCCTTACCTCTTATCTATCGTAAGAGCCGATATCGTCCGTGATTTACACTATCACACTGGCAGAATAAAGAAAATTTTGATAAAAGGAAAAGTTCACGAATCTATCAATAGGATTAAGTAGTTGATAGTAGTAGTGAATGAAGTACCTATTTGGTAAGAAGTATTAAAAAGCGATTTATTTCTCTTTGCCAATCACAGTATAGCGCAAAGTTGATGAGATTGTAAACATATAAGTTATAAAGTAGATTTTGCGAAATCCGGCCCAAATTAGGAAACTACTTCATAAAAATTAGATCTCACGGCGATAAATTACAGTCTGAAAATATCCTGCGTATCTATAATAGGGATGTTCATGTAAAAAAAATATCGATATTTTTTTCGATATAATATATCGTAATGTTATATCGATACTTTCCGATATATCGAATAAATATATTGATATTTTTAAAATATCGTAAGTAATTACTTGTATTTAACTAGTCTATAATATTAAATATGGATCAGGATAATTATGAGTAAAAACATTTTAGAGGGAAGAAACAAATTAACTTTATTTATAAATCATACGAAAATGAATCCAAGGCCATACGACTCAAAAGCCATGTTTAGCATCTGCGCGGAATGAATTGCAGCTTTTTATTTTCTGCCATACCAATATGAAAGATTTATAAATCCCAGTACTTTGCCTCTAAACCTTGCAAAAACAAAATTTTATTTACCCCTTTGGCTTCCAATCTGGTTCTCTGCTGTGTAAGAACCTGTGCGGCTTTTGTGAAAAGACGTTCAGATGGAACTGAGCTAGCCAAAACAAGTGGCCATAGACACCACAGATTTATTTTTTCTTGTAAGAAAAAATAGAAAATGTGGCGTTTGGATAGTCCCAATACTGCCACCGCCATGGATTATAAAAGTTTTGCTACTAGTGCTGCCCTCGCGGAGAGTATCTTATGTCTGCGTTACGTTATTGCAAAGGCTAGTTTTCAATAATCCGAGGTTTAACGTTTTATTTTTACTCAAATTGACAATGTTGCAGATTTAAAGGAATAAGTAGATATAAAGAAAAAAAATGGAATGTGACACGATATTTGGTATATCGGATGAAATATATCAATATTACATTCGATACTAGATGATTCGATAATCTCGGATTGAAGCGATATATCGCGTACATGTATCGATATTTTTTGATATATCGATATATATCGCCCACTACTAATCTATAAGTGCTCGCAGTCAAATTTAAATGCAGTAAAGCCTAAATTAATCTATAGCGCTGCCTACAAAAAATGAAACCCAAATATATGTACTTAAATACATTGTGATCATTTGCTAGAGTATTTTGTAATGCTATGCTGTTTATTTATGATAGAATAAATTATTATTTTATATTTTGAAGGAAATTGTAATATATAGAGAATAAAAAATACACAAAAACAAATACGTAAGCCAGCAAATTTTCCACAAAAAAGATACCAAACTAAAATCAGGCTAAGGGATACAAAACAATTGAAGCTAACTAATTATATAATGAAAAATAATAAGCAAGGAAAAAAAAAAGCTATTTTTTATGTAGTAATAAGATTAATTGAAATTAAAGATATTCATGGACTTAGTATGGCTTAGTATGAGCTATATAACATCAAATTTTGTGAGTAAAAAATATTTTATTTCGTACAAAACATTGATAAAGTAGATTGTACGACAGACCGCAATTTATAGAGATTTGTCACGGGCAAAAAGCATAAGACCCCTATTTATTGAAAGCCTTTTATGCAAAAAGTCGTGACTATTTTGATAAGAAAGAACATTTAGGTACGATCCATGCGGATAGCGATTGTAGTTTTTTCTCCATGAAATAATTATTATAACACAAAAAATAGGTTGAAAGAGTTCATTTTGACTGTAAATACGCCGTGTATTTGTATATGACTTGATGTCTAGTATATTTTGAAGGTTATTTAATAGTTATTTCTTTAAAGTTATTTAGATACGAAATTAATGGAATTTACATATATATTTACATAAATATTCTGAGGATTAAACAGTGTAAAGGGGGATATTGTGTGTATAAGTTTACAGCTCTATGACAAATGTGATTGCTGGCTTTTAACGTTTTAAGGTTATTGTCAGTAGTAATGTACCCAATCAAATATCTATAATTTATTTTTACCACATAATTGTAATATAAATATTTGACCAAGGACCACACACAAAAAATATAATGGACCTATTTTATTAGGTTTTAATGACGTTTTTGAGCAAAAAGGTTTCGTCAAAAACCAGTCGACAGGGTAAAGAACATGGCAAACCAGTCGAGTCGTTGTATTGAGTACATGAATGCCCACAATGTAATATATTATGTTACGCTATTTTAAATTGTCTAGTCGTCGGCTTGATATATATTTAAAAATTATCTATATATATGGTTGATGACTGTATGTGAAGATTGTGAGGAGAGATGTGTGTGTAAAGATCAAGTAAAACAGTTATTATCCCTAAAAGCGCGATATTTAAATGGTCAATTAAATAATTTTTAACTAATTATTGTGATAAATAAAGGTAAATATCTAAGTTGATTTAAACTGAGTCTTTTGTCATCACGAATGTACTTACACTAAGGCGTAGACCGAAGCTGCTATTGATAATAAACTGTAGGTATAACAATGTGCGGCGTGGATGTGAAAAATTTATAGTAGTTTGATCAGTAGGCAGAAGTAGACTCGCCGGACACTGCGCACCTTCGCCCTCTCATCCGGGAAATAGATATATATATTTTTTATCTGGGGGGGGGGAGGAGGAATCTTGCATAGGACCATCAGGACCGCTGTGAGGGCAGCGATGCACGTGTTTGAGACTCATACTGACTAAACACCCCCGAGGTGTCCCTCTAATCACTCCACCCGGACCTGGGAAACCAAATTCATACAGACGCTCGGGGAGCGAAAAGCCTTGTTGAGGTTACCTTTCTGGGCGGGGTAGGAGTGAAAGGCCTTTCCCTCCAAAACCTCTCTCTCATCCGGGCAGCGGACTCCTTCTAGTCTACTGCCCGGCTATTGTCACTGAGGGATGTTGCGCTCGCTCTGGGTGAACACGTCCCTCCGGGGACGGAAATAGGTATCTATCCAACTTCCAATTCTAACTCTGTTTTTTTTTACACTGGCTCGACATAGTGACTACAGAGTACCTGATAGTAAGTACAGTGTAGTCCTAAAACGAAAGCGACTATCTAAGGATGAAAATCCATTGATAGTCTACATCGTCATGTCGGCCCACATATACCACGACTGAAGGTCTCTAGGTATATGAGCTACTGGATATGCACAAGCTGATCTCGAAAAGCGATAAGCCGAAAATGGTCACTATGACGGGCTTTACACCCATGCACTGTGGTCGCGATCCAGATGGGCACCGGCGCCCTACCCCCTCGCTGCTGCTCGTTTAGCACCACCCAGGAGTCACGTGTAGGGAAACTAGGGTAAAGCCTACGGACGCGATTCGACTCCCAATAATAATATAATATGAGCTAATTCTCTAGAGGGAAGTGAATTTCATAAAACTAATTAATAAATAGAATATATTTCTAAAATTAAAATAAAGACCTAGTCGGTATAATTAATTACCTAAAAAAAAGTGACTTGCATCACAACTTGATCATGAAAGTAGACAGGTGACAATAACAACGTAGCCCCAAGGACATAGGCATGATGGCGACTCACTTTGATAAAAATTTGTCAATTTCCTCCTTTCGTTTTACGACCTAAGCATTCAAAATAATTAAATGATTTTATTTGAATCAGTAACTAAATAACGAAAAACCCTTTATATTAGTGTTTTGTATTAGTCTATATTTACTTCGAAATCTTTATGATATAATTGGTTTTAGTTATAGTTTAATCATCAGAGTAAATATTATTGCCTAGTAATTTAAATAAATATATCTAAGGTATTACCACTATCGATAGCATTGAAAACGATCCAAGGGGAAGTTATTTGTAAATACTTGCGTATTAAAGAAGTACTTTGTGAACTAAAAGTAAATAGGTATCTAAACGGTAGATGTCATTTAGGTACTGTAAACGTAGGTGTATGTGTATCTAAATAAGCATATATAAAAATCCTGTTTTGCTTAGAAGATAAGGTTACGAGCTAACAAAATATAAGTTGTTTATTTATTATGTCAAATATATGGCACTATAAAAAATAAGTAATATTTAAACAGAAGTGTTACCTAGTCACTTGAGGTGGGCTCTCTAAATTTGTTATTATGTAAGTTTCGTTAAACGTTTCTATGTTTATCGCCTTTATTATGCCAATTAAAAAGTAGGCAGATATATGGACTGATAAATTGACGTGTACCTATTTAGATAAAAGTATAGAAATTGCAAATAAAAATAAAAAATCAATGATAACTGTATACATACATTAAAAAAAACATTGAGGAAAGATAGAAAATTTAAATTAAATTCTGTATAGGCCGAGTATATTACGTTATTGTTAATTCATGGATAGTACAAAACATTGTTAATATTGATAAAAACGGATTAAAAGACTTAGACATGGCAAGGTTAGGTATATTCGGTGATAACACTCACTTGTTGTCGAAGTTGGTGATCGCCGATGTCGGTGTTGCGTATCGTGTAGCTGTTTAAAGGACCCATTGATGCGATGTAGTGCTAGATCATGATGAGAGCTGAATACCTGACCACCAAGACCTAGGCTGTCGAGAAGGTGCTCAAAACCCTGAAATTAATTAAATATTTACTTTAAGTTTTTTGAAAATAATTTAACCGCCCGATTTACAACAATATCTTATTGATTACTCATCAAACTTTTTATGGATATTTGACTAAGTTGCCATAACTAATAAGCACTTTTTGAATAAGTTTTTGTACAATTGTGTTACATATATAATATCTGTATTAATATTTTATGTGTATGACGGTAAATTTATATTGCAATAATAAAACGATAACTATCCTTGGTGACTCCTTTATATTACAATGGCTGATGAAAGGTGTGGATGCAATAGCATTACTTAAAATGTGGCATGTTTCGCCATCGGTGGCAAAATAAATAAATATAAATAAATTATAATAAATATGATAAAACACATGTCGCGCGCGTAGTTATGCGAGTGTTATAGCTTCAATCATTTATTACTATAATAAAGGTTTAGATCTGGTGGGCAAACGTTTTTAATGAGGGGCTACAAAGCTTAAGAAATTGTAGAGAAAGAGGGCCAGAATTATAGAAAAAAAGCATTTAGTGTTAAAGGGTTTAATCATAATATTATAAAAACATTACATCAATTTGTAATTGTAATTATTATTCTATTAAGTAGAATCTACTTTATACTTCTCGTCCGTCAAAACGCAATTATAGCGGACAATATACTATCCATGTCGATGGACCCTCGGCGGGCCCTACATTGATCATCACTGGTTTAGATAGTTAATTTAGCATGTAATTGTTATTTTGTCGTAAATAACATTTTTGCTTAATTACCTTTAAGAAGGGGGAATTCTTATTTTTACTTATGATAATCCTTGTTTTTTTCTTCATAATTACTAGTATGTAAATAACTTATATTATTGCATTTTCGCTAAGGTAAAATTAAATAAATAATATCTCTATTATAACTCAAATTTTAAAGCACGTAACTGTTTATATCAAAAGCTTAAATTATTAAGAGTCAAGTTTAAGGACTTGCAATAATAACGATAAATATGGTGTTGAACAACCCAGATAAGAGGTTTAGGTACTATAATGTAAGTTTCTACTCAAAAACGACTACCTACCTACACCTAGGTGACTTACAGATAAATAATATTAGCAAATATTTTCATGTTATCAGTTTGGGATCCGTTAGGCACCGCGGTTGGCTTTAAGCAAATAATATTTGGCTTTGAATATTTTTTACGTAATATATCAAAGACTGCCTTCATGGTCTAACGGTCAAGGTTACCTATTAAAATCACAAGAGGTCGTGAGTTCGAATCCCGGTAGAAACGAAACATATATTCGGCCTTGTCTCTAGAGTCTCTAGAGTTTAGTATTGAATGTACTATATTGAAATAATGTACTAGGTAAACTAAGCTATTCATTAGTCTTGCTTTTCTTAAAATACGTTTTGTTTGACAAAAGTCCCTCACTAATTTATGCAATAAGTAAAATTAACGGCAATAATTAATTTAAGGTAGACGAGAAATAATCAGAGCTTGGCAAAAACATGTCAATTTCATTATTCTTTAGAAAATATGTACTTAGGCATGTAAAAAGTTAAGTAAATAATCTATGAAAATATATATACATATATATATATATATATCGTAACGCTATATCTCTTACGGGGTTAGTAGAAATACATTAGTGGCTGTATCCACTTTGTGCGTATATGTCGTGCCCAACGTGACCAGTAGCGCAGCAGATCGCCGTTCTCAGGGCACTTACACATGAGATTTCTATTAGAAGCCTATATAAATCAGCGCTGGGTGGCTCGGATGGTCACTTAGCATTTGCTGAGCTGACTTCCCTTTGGCGCATCATCACAACACAGGCTGTTTACTTTTTTTATTTTTGTCTTTAATAACCCATTTTGCTGTGTTGTTTGTTGTGTTGTGTGCCAAATAAATGTTTTATTATTATTATTTTTTAATTATATTATGTTTCCTTCACCGGTAAACATGAGGTGCCTAAAGCCAAAAATACCTTGAAAAACCCAGAGTCACGTGTCGGGATTGGAACTATTTGCGTTGCCGCGCATCGATAGCAGTTCATTATCCGCTAGCATAACACCGATTTAAAAAAATGCTTAATCTTTAGCAGAGTTTAAATACGATGTAATTTTAAAAATACTACGGTTATTCTATTCTCTAACCATACAACAAACATGCAAGTTAATAAGAAATTATTTAATTAACCTTTTTAGAGAAATAGCGGAGTCATTAGTAGGTACTTTTTAAAATCTTAACGCAAACCTACCCACCTACTTGTAATGAAAGTACTTACTTACACTCAAATACATATTTATTTGTTTATTAGAAAATTATATACAAATAGGATAAAAACAAGTTGTAAGTTTTTGTAACGGTAAAATAAAGGGTGGAGGCACAATTTTTTTTCGAACAGGGCTCATGTTGATGCCCGGAATATACCTTCACAACTAAACCGGACGAGAGGGCGAACACTGAGGTATTCAGCCGAAGAGGAAGGAAGCCGAAGAGAAGGAGGCACAATCGTGTTTTATTTTAATAATGAGTGGAACTTTTATCGCGGTTTATTTCGTGCTGATTTATGATTTCAAGATGTTTGTATTTGTTTCTAAAATTCGAAGTTTCACTTAGCAAATAATTACTTAAAAGCAACGTTTTCTTATAATTTAACTAGCTGATCCGGCAAACGTTGTTTTGCTATATAAGGTTTTGTAATATCTTCTAAGATGTTCATTGAAATTAAGTGATGTCAAAGACAATTTTGTTTACAATTAAATACTCTTAATCAACAACACATTTATTTGGATAAAGATTAATATTATTACGTTGATACAATTCTTAACAAATAATGCATTAATTTCGACCAAATTTGTTTACCATAAAAATGGTTCTAGTGACTTAATCTTAAAAGATAGACATATACTGTCGCGGACATTTTTTTAGATCATTTCAAGAGGAATAATTCTTTTTTACATATATTTTTGGTATCTTGAACCGTTTTCGCAGCGCACGCAATGGAAGCCCTTAAGGATAAATAATTTTCCCCGTTTTTTTCACATTTTCCATTATTTCTTCGCTCCTAATAGTTGCATCGTGATGTTATATAGCCTAAAGCCTTCCTCGATAAATGGTCTATTCAACTCAAAAAGAATTTTTCAATTCGAACCAGTAGTTCCTGAGATTAGCGCGTTCAAACAAACAAACAAACTCTTCAGCTTTATAATATTAGTATAGATAAAGAAATGAAGTTTTAATAATGCCAGCGATTATTTTCAGTGTCATTATTACGAAGTGTACTTTTTGAGACAATAATCATTATTCTGTAAAGTTCCAGTGTACTTGGATCAAATAGTATCTACTACACATTTAAGTATTTACTTCCTGGGACTATAAGTGATTGTAATAACACTATCATCTTGACATAGGAGGTACTTACAATTCGACGAACAACACAAGTGTCTACAAAGCGGCGCTATTATGAGGAAATTTTTTGATAAAGTGAAACACTAGTATAGGATGTACTTAAATTACACCTATTTTAATTTATTCCTAGTTTACGATAATAAGCTTCAATATGTATTTGTTAATTGACCGAGCGAAAAGAAGTCTCTAATTTTAACGCGGAAATTTCACCACTTTATATTGTCTGTCTGTTTGTCAGGGGCCTATAATTTGTAAACTAAATAAGATAAATTGAAATTGGTATATAATCAATAAACGAGGTGAATTCTATTTTTTATTGTCTTCTTCATAAATTCAGAATTTGATAAGACGACTAAGTAAACGTTTTTAAGTCTATTTTAAATCTAGGTCCATCTAAAAAAAAATGTATTCAGTTTACAAGTATTTTGAATTTTCAGTAATATATTGGAATTTAACAACAAATACTGCAAACAAGTATATCTACAAAAAAAAGTGAAATAAAAGCGATACGGTGTTTTCATGAAAGTTGAAGGTCCATGGTTAACCATGGGTAATGCATAAATTCCACTTGAATCTAGATAATAATTCTCAGGCTATTCCAAAATTATGACGTGCCTTAATTGAATACCGGCCATAAATTTTGACATGTACATGGCATAGATGTAGAATCGTTGTCATTATGTATCTAGACGACAACGGCTGAGAGAAGTAAGCAAGAGAAAACCTGTCGTTCTTATAAGAGCACAAGAATGGTTACACTGTAAGGTGAACTAGAATGATATACAGATAGTAAAATATAAATAGACTATTTCAAAGATTTCGTTTAAATTCAATTAGCCAAAAAGATAGTTTTGTATAAAATTGGATACTAACAAGTTAAACATTAAAGGTACACAATCCCGATTTATGTTACTAGAATAGAACCTTGGAGACGCATCAGTGATTTCAACAAGGTCACATGTATGGTTTTACACAGGTACAACTCGCTAAAATCTTTGTTTGTAATAATTCACCAAAAATTACAATACGTTTTCAAAAATAGCATCTTTGAAAGAAGTTAGTTGATATGCTTTATAAACTTCTGCATTTTATTATTATTAAAATTAAAGCCTAAAGTATTAAAATTATTAAAGTATTTTGAATGAAAATTGTTGAATTTTATTCCAAATTTGCATTATTGCGTGTTATCTATAATATAAAAATGAATCGCAAAATGTCTTGATAAGCGCGAAACTCGCGAACGGCTGAACCGATTTGGCTGATTTTTTTTTGTTGTGTTTGATGAAGTCTGAGGAAGGTTATTACGGAGAGAAAAATTTTAAAAATTCCCTACAACTGTCAAAAAACAACTAAACAACTAAACTAAAAATAACACTTTTCTGTATTCTCATACAAAAAAAAAGTTATAAGTCATTTTGAACTTTAACACCATACCATAAAGTTTAAATGTTAGTGGACGGGTTCCGGGAAGGCAAAACAATTATTGAGTGACGTATAAATATTAGAGTCCGACCGAAACTGGTTTTCCGGCCGAAACCGAAACCGAAACCGAATATTCGGCCGTGGCTTCAGTTTCGGCCGAAACCGAAACCGAAACTCACGTGGTCAAGTATAAAAGTCAACGTGGTCAAGTAAAAAAATGAAACAAAAACTTACATGTAATCAGTTCCATCAAAACATAACCTCTAAAGAATGTTTACGTCGGGTGATAACGCACTGACTAAGTTGTGTTGCTATAGAGCAATGCGAATTAGATCCGTCAACTGTCGTCTAAACGACGCAGTTACACTCCGACGCAGCCTTGAGTTTCTTTCGGCGTTTCTTCTCAAGGTAGTCGCTTCCGAAATGCTAGTAGATCACCGTTTCGGTTTCGTATTTTTGGCTGGCGGTCCAAGTCGAGGTTCGTACCCACAGGGGTGCCCTTGCTTTGCCGCCCAACCCATAAATTGCCGGCAGAGCACCCTCAGTGTTCGCCCACCCGCCCGGTTAAGTGTGAAGACCTTTCCCGGTCAACAAACACGAAAAAAAAAAAAAAAATAGCTATGCGAACGGCGCACGAATCCCGAACAGGGCCACCAGCGTCCGCCAAAGCGTTGCCGCGAGAAACGAAGTTAGGCAAGCATGTACGACAACTACCGAAATCAGTTTCGGTTTCGGCAAAAGTTTCGGCCAATTTTGGCCGAAACCGAAATTGCCGCCGAAACTTGATTTTTGGCCGAAACTCGGCCGAAACCGAAATCGAAACCGAACTTTCGGTCGGACACTAATAAATATTAATGTCAGTATTTGTCAATTTTTATACATATAGCAATAAGGCCAGGTTCCTTCAAACAATTTTCCAAAAACAGCCGACATGGGAAGCTATTAACATTAAAAAAACCAATGTGACTTTGTTTTAGAGAAATAGGGCAGAACAAGGTCTGCCGGGACAGCTAGTATAAGATAGTTATTAAATAAAGAGGGATACGAAAATATTTCTTAAATAGTAAATTTAAAATTATACAAAAGTGTACACATAAAAAGTGATAAGGAGTTATTTACTAGGATTTGTCAAACATTGAAGTAATTTCCACACGTACTAACTATATAGAACATCTGTTGGCATTCATGGAACGTGTTTATTTTTCTGTAAGAAGAACAATACTCGTGTAGCATAATTTTCGCTGTGTTAATGGAGTTTGGCCTAATTTAGAAATAAAAGACATACCAGGTGTAAGGCGGTATTATGTCTGCAGAGTTATTAAAATGCATAAGAAATGCCTTGGAATAGTTTATTTAGATAATTTTCCTTCTTTATTATAATGATTTTTATTTAAATTATATAACATTATTTTGCATTTTCAAATAAATACATAGAAAAATAAGTACATCAATTTTAAAATATAAAAGCACGCAGATTTATAGTTATGAGACATAGGGCCCAAGCCATCGGAAACTGGGAACTCGAAAGTTAGGAACCTTCTAACAATGCGTGCCGTATCGCGTAATACTGCCTTCTGTATCCGGCTCTTGATTCAACAACCAGAAGAGAGCCTCATAAGATGATAAAGATCTTTCTTCTTCCACTTTCATAAGATTCTCTTTATGTGGTATTGTAATATCAAGGAGTATTGCCCGGCGCGCTGACAGTTCTGCTACCACAATGTCAGGTCTATTAGCAAAAATAGTCCTATTAGTGATAATAGATCGATCCCAGTACAGTACAAAAAAGGGTGTACATATAGTTTGATTTCTGCATATTAAGCTTCACACGTTTCATTAAAGTAACGTTACTAACTAAATGTACCCTTCGAGCTCTATTTAAACGGACATATTTCTTAATTGTTAATGCGCTGAAGATGTCGCAGGCAGGATCTGGTAAAAAATTAAAATTTAGTAGCTTGTGGGCTAATATGATTAAATATCTAATTCCATGGTTTACATTGCCCAATACTATTTTATTATGCAATCGTCAACAACACCGATTTCACTCAATAACTGCCTCTATATTAAGCTCTATATAGAACAAGCAAATCAAGTAAATAAATATTAGGTCCTTACATATGAAATTGGCGTTTTTCGTACTGGCCACTTTAATCACAAATTTCTCCTCTTTGGTAAGGAATTTCAAATTCAAATTTGTACAGCTATAGACTCATGTATTTGTGCTTCGATGATCGTCATTCATTTGTTTTTTTCTTCTGTTTTTTTCTGTTTGCGTCACTCATTTTACAAAATGGAAAACTTAAAATATCGCATTATTTACGAGTACGAGTTCCGCCGTGGCACTAGTGCTGCGGAAACAACTCGAAGGGTGAATGATGTGTATGGCGGTCGTGTTGCAAAAGAAAACACAGTTCGTTTTTGGTTCCAACGTTTTCGTTCTGGAAATTCCGACCTGCAGAACAAGCCCCGTGGACGGCCTGAGCCTTAAGTTGATAATGAAGAGTTGAAGGCTATTGTGGAAGCGGATCCATCGCAAACCACGTCCGAGTTAGCTGCAGGCTGCGATGTTAGTGATAAAACTGTTTTAATTCACTTGAAGCAAATTGGGAAGATTAAAAAGCTTGAAAGGTGGGTACCTCACGAATTGACTGAAGCAAACCGGCAAACGCGCGTCGACTGCTGCGTTACATTACTAAACCGGCACAATAATGAAGGTATTTTAAACCGAATTATTACCTGTGATGAAAAATGGGTTCTTTACGATAATCGGAAGCGCTCAGCGCAATGGTTGGATCCTGGCTAGCCAGCCAAATCCTGCCCCAAGCGAAAATTAACCCCAAAAAAGTTACTTGTAAGCGTTTGGTGGACTAGTGCCGGTATTGTTCATTACAGTTTTCTCAAATTTGGCCAGACTATTACGGCTGATGTCTATTGTCAGCAATTGCAAACCATGATGGAAAAGCTAGCGGCTAAACAACCTAGGCTGGTCAATCGCTCCACGCCACTGCTGCTTCACGACAACGCTAGACCACACACTGCGCAACAGACGGCTACTAAATTAGAAGAGCTTCAATTGGAAAGTCTAAGACATCCTCCGTACTCCCCGGACCTTGCTCCAACAGATTACCATTTTTTTCGAAATTTGGATAACTTCTTGCAAGGGAAAAAATTCAACTCCGATGGGGCAGTCCAAATCGCCTTCAAAGATTTTATTGATTCCCGTCCGACTGGTTTTTTTAGTAAAGGGATCAATGAACTACCTATGAGATGGCAAAAGTGCATAGAAAATAATGGTTCATACTTTGATTAATTAAATATATTATATTAAAAAATATTCGACTTTTTGTTCCTCCCATACAAAACGCCAATTTCATATGTAAGGACCTAATATAATATAAAAAGCGGAAATATCAAACTTATGTTTCTGCGAACGTGTTTACACTATTGTACTTTTTTATATTTTAATCGTGATAAGGCTAGATTTAAATAGTCGATAAAATAAAAAATGTATAGTATTTTGAGTATACTTAGATATATTATTAACCATGCAGGGTATCGCAGAATAACTGTAGTCTTAAAAACTCTCCATTAGGTAAATAAAAATCCCAGAAAATATAATAGTTAAGCGTCTATCTTAGATTATCAATGATTATTTTTTGTTTTCTACATACAAAAATATATCATTACGACACCGACACGTTAATTTTTTAGTCGGCAGGGACCTTACTTTCATCCCTTAAGGTCCTGGGTTAGAATTTCTGTAACGACAAATATTCTTTGTCAAAAAAAAAGTATCACAAGTCATAGATGTGTATCTATTTACATATAAAATCTTAAGGTAAGGTATATTCCCTTATTTCAATTTAGTGTTTGTCTCTCTTAATTGTTCTTAGAACCTTCTTGTCAATTTTACATTCGATGTAAAAATATTGATAAGTTAAAGTCGAGGAAATTCAATAATGCCCTTTCACGATATGCTCTATTTCTTTTTCAGCTCATTTTGGTCGACTGCTGACCCGGCTCGAGACCTTCGAGTCGTGTTGTCATTATCATCTAATGCTATTATTGCACGTGTATCATTCTAATTATGGGCTAAACCTTCATAATATCTGCTAGGCACTATTTTATATTTATTTATGGTAAATTCTCATAACACTTTTCTACCACCAGTACAAATAGCAGCCCGAGTACAACGGATTCTTAATCTATAAAAATCTTTATTAAGCCTCTTTGTAAACGAGTGTACGGAATTTAATTTTTAATTTTATTTATTATACAATTAGAAAAAATGTAGCAACAAAAGAATAATAAAATAAAACACAAAGAAAATACACAAGTCAGCAAGATTTCCACAAAAGATATTAAAAAAAATTAAGAACATGAAACACTAATATAAAATCAATAATAATTAATTATAATAAAAATAGGTGCAATAAAAAAATTAAACCGACTTTTTGTCTCACCTTAATCCTTGATTTCTAAAGCCGTCTAAAGAATATGGTAATGAAAAAAAAATTCGTAGTTGATAGAATACGGGTTTTAATTTAATAGTAGCAAAAGACCTTTTTACCAAAAATGAAAGTATTTGTTACATAAAAATCTTAGTATTGTATCAAATGCTAGTCTATTTTTTATATTTGCAATAAAATATATTTTTTTATATATCTAATGATTTAGATTTGAAACTATAAACTTTCGCTTAAGTAACAATAAAACCCTTCTTCTAATAAGAACTTATCACTCGAAAACAATGGGTAAATCGTAATAGATCACGTATTTTATCACTAACTCGGTAGTCAGGAAAAAAAGGGTATTTAAACGCTAGTCCACAATTTGTTATTTATAGGCTATATACGTAATTTACTTATCATTGCTGGTATATTCGTAAACCTAATACATAATATGATAAGAATAATGTTGAAATTAGAAAAAGATGAAATTTAGTTTGAGTGGTAAAAAAAACACGCTCTATTGTTTTTATATTGCGCTCTTAACATAATACGCGCGGGTTTCTTTAATAAAATGTGTGTTGTTATTAACTAGGTTTTCATAATTCCATAGTAAAAAAATATATTATGTATTTGTTATTTTAATTAGATACACCGTTAGAATAACGCTGCAATTTTTTTTCCATCGGGACTTGACTCCGTGAATTTCTTTACCGCAGTTATTGCCCGTAAGTAATCAAATATATACTTTCTTTAAACTTCAATAAGGCTTACTATAACGTCAGTAAGCTATTTATAATAAAACAAAGTACTCAATTGATTGATGTTATGAGAACATAATGCAGTTCGATAAAATATACATTGATGCAAATTCTTGAATTAATTTATTCTACCTGTATCAAAGAGTACGTAATAATGTAACAAGTGTGGTGTCTTTATGTTTAAAAAACTCAGCAAAGTTATTACAATAAAAATATTCGTACTTAGGTGTCTTTTATTTATATTTGCGCAAGTAAAAAGTACATTTTGCTAATACCGTCTTTCGATTTCATTAAAAGTTTATAACGTATTTAATGTAATCAATAAATAATTATAAGTTTAAAGCACATGAACGGATTTAGTAAAATTTTGATAAATCTATAATTTTCGATACACATAGATAAGGTGACAAGTGAGTGTTAACTAAACAAATAAAATAGTAGTATTTAAGTTCGATGAACTTCCGCTGACTAAATAGGGAAAGGTGTTTTAGAAAATAGCAGGTAAAAGTTTGTGATATATATGACCTGAATAATAAGATATCGGCTTCGATAATACAGGTTTAATTAAATGCAATTCAATTAGAACCTTTTTCTGGTAAGTATATGTATGAAGTTATTGTATGTTCTTAGGTTTTTGTAATGAATAGACTTACACGACTTTAAAAAACACCCGGTTGACTTTATATTTCCGCAATATATTTGCAGGTAAATATACAAAACTAGAATAGCACCAAAGAAAATTATAAAAAAAGTAAAGTGAAATTAGAGATGAGAGATTATGCAAAATTCAGGCTTACCTCAAACGTGATGACACCTTTGTCTCCGTATTTATCGAATATCTTGTCAATAAAGTACTGTTCGGCAGGCAAAGTGCTGTTGAGTTCTAGATCGGTGGATTCGATCGCGCCTGCGACGAGCGATGCGGCGAGGACCACGGCACACGTTGTCAACATCATTGTGACTGAGTGCTCGTCCGAAGTGGCGGCGTTAATCCCGCGTCTCCACAGCACACTGCTATCGTATCAGTCGGTCAGCCTCGAACGCCGCTCGACGAGCGTGATAATGCGGAGCGTCCTGCGTCCGCGCATTAGCCCTCGCCTCGCCTTAATGATTTGTTTATTAGCTATTACCAATGAATTCGCATATTGAATGTGAATTCACTACTGTTTTATCCGATGGCAGGCGTGCGTCTGAGACTTTCACCTGACGCTTGGTGGAATAGCCGAGCCGGTTGTTACTTACGATAATGGTGTATTGGCCGAGTGATAGGAGCAGGAGTTTAGATATGCAGATATTTCACGATCGACCATAGCCGCATTGAAGTCAAGGGCATGGCCATTCTTTTAAATAACGCGAAAGTAATGAAGGCCTTATGTTATTTCATGAAAGTTAATTTGTTTGTCGTTCTCTGCAAACTATTGCACGTCGTGTCCATTGTTATTATTTATACCTTCATTATTTGATTTACTGCTATCTAATATTTACAATAGATATTTACAAGATGCTTTTTAATACCTATATCGATGATTACTTATGGATATTTAATTAAATAATAGTTTCATTCACAATGTTCAACAATATTTAGCATCTGTAGTTACTAGTTTCAATGAGTATATATATATATATGTATATTTTAAGTAAATAGTACGTATAAGAATGTATTGTTGAACTAGCTAATACAAAATCATTGCGAGTGAGATGGTCACGAGTATAAAAGGTGTAATTTTGTCTATCGTTGATTAGTTATTATGTATTTACATAAGTACTTACCAACATTCTTTTGTGGCACTTCACAGAAAATCGTTACAATATCGTTACGATTGTTATGTGATAGTTTAGTATCTGCTCGAAAGTGACCATAGAACAGGGTACAAAGTCCTTCATAGCAACTCACTATGGCCTGTAGCTTTTCGAAATTCGTTTTTGTACATCTTGCATCTATACACCTATAGACCTCGAAGTTTAATTATATTGCTTTGACATGTGGACCGAGCTCTCGGTACTTTGAAAGTCTGCCCTATTCTTGAACTGTATTGTGCTTAGCATCACAGAGGTATTTTTAATTGATTAAAAACTACCATAATCTGATTCCGATTTAATCTTATTCTTGCATACTACAAAATTTTCGTTTTTTGTATGAAGAAAAATTCAAGTATGACGTGAGATCGAAATGCTAATAAAAATTAACCGGAAAAAATATATTGAAAAAGAATTTGAGGATTGGTTTTCAGTTATGGTGTGGGCACTTTGCTACGCTATTATAAAGTATTTTTATCTATGTTTTGTAGGCCGGTTCTTGATTAGAGACCGCGAATCGACAAGCGTAGCTTGGAGCGCTCCCGGCAGGATGGGGTGATGACCTGCAGAGGATGGCCGAAAAGGATTGGATGAGTAGAGCCGAAGCCCGGGTTTAATGGCGCATGGCCTATATCTAGCAATGCAATGACTAGAGCAGGCTATTTATATTGTATCTTAACACATTTTTTTTAGTTTAGGTCATTAGTTTAGGTACCATACATGATGTAAAGTGTTGGAGTATATTATTGTCGTGATATATAATCATCATTAGGTATTTTAATTTGTTTGTTATTTTTTTAATTTATGCGATAAAGACTTAATTCAATATCACATCGTTCTCATATAATAGGTTTATAAAAAAGCGGAACAGTGTTACCGAAATGTCAAGTAAACATTCAGGACCTATGTTAAACTTAATAAGATGTAGCAATAAATCCCTAGTTTAGTAATAGAGTTCTTTAAAGATGTATACACAAGCATAATAGATTTTTTTTCAATAGTTGTTTTCTTGTCGCTTTAGATGAAAGTAAAAATTTTAACTTTTAACATTTTCCCTTAAATTAGTATTTACTCCATTTAAAATTTTAATTCATAGTTTTAAAAGATCAAATCAGATTACAGTCGGCAAAAAAGTTTATATTTATTCCAATCAATTATATTGACTAAACTTCCGCCTTCATTCATACACGTCTGTAAGTCTATGCCTTTGTTGTTGTTTTTTGGAACTGTCGTTTTAAATTATTTTAAATCTTAGCCAGAACTTATTGCGATATGAGTCACGCGCGTTGAGCATTTACTATTCATGTCATGACGCTCATGACGATTACGTACGTTCCTAGCTTCTTGTTAGATTTTTCTAAGCATCCAACAAAAACATACTCAACATTTGATGACTAAATCCTATTTTAACGGTAGATTATTTTATAACAATGTCTTTTTTATACTTATGATACTTGTATTCAACGTCGGCCTTTACTCATTCAGGCGAACTGGGCGAGGCATTATGCATTGCCCTTCATTTTTTATTAATAACTAGCATTTTCGCAATAATAAGACTTCCTATTGTGTAATAATAATATTGTATCTTAACTTCAGTTCCTTTTTAAAGTAAGTGATAATAAGTTTAGCAGCTGAAATTACAAAAAAGTCTAAGCAACGTTTACTAATTTGATTATCATTAATTGTATAAATAAACCATTCTATAGTTTTTTTACTAAAGGTACGTACGTAGTTATGTATCTTTTTTGTTCCGGATTACTGGTTGGTTGTAAAGAAAACTATTAGGTTATGATTTGTTTTTTTTTTTAAGAATAAAAAGCAATTGCATTTGTTCAAATTTAAATGTAAATTGCTAACTAACATTTGGTATTCAGTCTTGATTTTATCATTTTAATAAAATTCAAATAGTGTTTTCGACTAAATTATACTTCTAGACACCAGCTGATGTTAACCGGTCGAGAGATAATAATAATATAATATTTACTAACAATTACACAGATTGACCTAGTCTCAAATTAAGCTTGCGCTTGTACTATGGGTACTCGACAAAGATATACATACTTAAATACATACATATATACAACCATGACTCGTGACAAAGTGATCGGATCATCACAAAAAAGTTTATCACTAACCGGGACTCGAACCCAGGACCTTAGCATCGTAAGTAGGGTCACTACAAACTGCGCTATCAGGCCGTCAAAGATAGTCCGAGATAGGTTTATACTACAAAACTCCAGTGATATTTTTGTTATCCCCTAAACCGTGCAAATTCATCTGCATAAGTACGGTCTACGAACTCGACGTCTAATCAGATGCTCACCTATACGTCACGGGAATTGCGCTCCTCAAAATAAATAGTGTAGGAAACACGTAACATGGACCTACGGGCAATGGGACAAAATTTTATTTTACCATGAGTCTTAATTTGGCTTTAGACCTGATGAGACAATCTCCGCTGTGCCGCGGGAGGAGGACCCCATCACACAAGGGTCCTCCCACAGAGTGTCGGGCAGCTCGACTGAGGGGCCAGCTGCCTAGACTATACTCCGGTGGTGTAGTGTGTGGACCCACACACCACAAGGCGGTGGGGAGGTGAAACATCTGCCTCCCCTACATTCAAGGCTGCCCGTAATGGGGCAACGCGCAGGGCCGCGCTCTGGGAGAGGTGAGTAGCCATTCCCCTCGGCCCTAGAGCGCTCGGTGGACTACCCCGGGAGTTTTAGGGTGGCCCTCGCCACCCCCTGACGATCCATGAGGATTTCCCCCGGGCTACAAAAAAAAAAGGCTTTAGACCTGATACAAGAAGTGTACCATCGTCCTGACAATACTGACAGGCTCAAGTGCGTCCAGGAAGTTTACCTATACAGAGGCTCAACAATTATGCCATGGGCGGGTATTGTAAAGATCAGATGAACTGAGATCGTTAATTAAAGTAAATGGAAACATGCACGTTGAAAATTATATTAAAGATGTTCTTAGGCCTTATGTCCATCTATTTGCACTCACTTTTGGCTTCCATGACATGTTGACATTGCACGTTCACATACAGCTTTGTGAATCAGTGAGTACTTGGCAATAAAAAACATTTTGGTATTGTCTTGGCCGGCTCAATCGCTAGACCTCAACCCCGTCGAGCATACATGGAATATGCTCCAGAAACATGTTTTAGAGAATTTGGTCGGAGTGACAAAAAATCAACAGCTGAAGGATTCGCTAAAATTCTATTGGAAGTGATTGACGCAGGATAACAAGATTCAATGATCTTGTCATGTTATCCTTTTATATAATAATATAATATACTAGTATAATTTAATTAGTGTCCGACCGAAAGTTCGGTTTCGGTTTCGGCCGAGTTTCGGCCAAAAATCAAGTTTCGGCGGCAGTTTCGGTTTCGGCCAAAATTGGCCGAAACTTTTGGCAAAACTGAAACTGATTTCGGTAGTTGTCGTACATGCTTGCCTATCTTCGTTTCTCGCGGCAACGCTTTGGCGGACGCTGGTGGCCCTGTTCAGAATTCGTGCGCCGTTCGCATTGCTATTTTTTTTTTTCGAATGTACGCGTGTTTGTTGCCCGGGAAAGGTCTTCACAACTTAACCGGGTGGGTGGGCGAACACTGAGGGTGCTCAGCCGGCAATTTATGGGTTGGGTGGCAATGCAAGGGCACCCCTGTGGGTACGAACCTCGACTTGGACCGCCAGCCAAAAATACGAAGCCTAACGGTGATCTATTAGCGTTTCGGAAGCGACTACCTTGAGAAGAAACGCCGAAAGAAACTCAAGGCTGCGTCGGAGTGTAACTGCGTCGTTTAGACGACAGTTGACGGATCTAATTCGCATTGCTCTATAGCAACACAACTTAGTCAGTGCGTTATCACCCGACGTAAACATTCTTTAGAGGTTATGTTTTGATGGAACTGATTACATGTAAGTTTTTGTTTCATTTTTTTACTTGACCACGTTGACTTTTATACTTGACCACGTGAGTTTCGGTTTCGGTTTTGGTTTCGGCCGAAACTGAAGCCACGGCCGAATATTCGGTTTAGGTTTCGGTTTCGGCCGGAAAACCAGTTTCGGTCGGACTCTAAATTTAATACAAATATATACAGTAGAATCGATATTCTACAATATATATTTGTATTAAATTATCCAATTCTTATATACTAAAATAATTTTGTGTATTTTTTTTCAAGTTTATTTGCGTAAGTTCCTTAGGTTCTGCTACGCATGTTATAGTACATATTAGTGTTGTAAATTTATGTTAATAATTAATTAATTTAAAAGCAGTTCATTTTACGTGTGTGAGACACTAAAATAATTATTTTATTATAAAAATACAAATGTTATAATAATAAAAAACATTCTAAAATTCAAATTAGCATATGTTACTTAGATGTTTTCTGTGTCACTTTTCTTGCATGTCGTGACTAGTGACCAGACCCTTTACTGATCGTGTGAGGTACTAATTGTATTTTTATTTTTTTGTAAGATATACGTAGGTTTTTACGATAGATAATGGAAACTTTCTTACAATAATTGGGTAGAGATTGTGTATTTTAAACGAAACGTGGCTGTAGAAGGAGAGTCGTTATAAAGGACAGCAGATATATACATAATGGAACTAGGCGTGAAAATACTGAAAGTTACAAAAAAGTTTTGATGATGGAATATATAAATAGAGTTACGCATCAAGAACCTTAGATGCTATTAGCGACGATTTATAATAATTTTCGGTCTTTGCACAAGTGTATGAACACTTCTTCAACTGATATTGCCAACCGTTGCAACGTGCTCAAAGGATTAGTTTATCTGAGATGGTTACTTCTATTCAGTCTCCTGTATTTGTCGAACTCTATTTCTAAACATAAGAATTTAGCAAGTGGTTAATTATCCAAGTTTAATTATCCGTGTGTTGTACAAATTACCATATTACGTAATTATTTAAAGTTCATTTGTATTCTGTTATGCATAACGCATTGCTTTCAGGGTTACATTTTATTTTATACGCAGATTCTTCTGATGATGCACGTAAATATATAAAAGAGTTTGCTCTAGTTACTCTCACGTAGACCACATACGTGTTGCAGATTATCTCTGTGAGACATGCTCTATGCTCTAATATTCTATTGGTTATGACGGGATTGACTATTTCAGCTTAAGAATGCATAGAATAGATAGGATTTTGACGTGTTAGACTGGTTGTTTGAACTGGATCGTGACCACAGTGCACAAGTGCAAAGATCGTCATAGTGACTCGAGTCGATCTGTATACGTCCAGTTATTCACATACTTAGAGACCTTCTGTCATGGTATTTATGGGCCGAAATGGAGAATAGCAACTTTTAACGGATTCTCATCCCTTGTTGTCGCTCTTTTTTTACATTGGCTCGATATAGTAGCTATAGAGTACCTAATGGTAACTTTACTACGCGTAACACCGTACAAATAATTGAACTACATTGCACTTTTTATCAGGTGCAGTGTAATCACTTTGTCAAGCCAGTATAAAGGTAAAAACATGCTCTATACCCAAATGTTCTATCAGTGATGCCGTGATTGACTACCTCAAAGTTTAAGTATAGGTAGAGTTGAGGGCGCCAGACCAGTCATAAGGCACCAGACACCTTTTCTATGCACGAGTGCGCCAGGAGGACATGCATTCATAAGGATTGTCCTCCTAACTGCACTTGACTTGTCGTTTCAACAACATTCAACAAATTATCATCTTTAATCCAGTGTCGCTTAACACTGTAGCAGTTTATAGACAGAAGGGTTTGGTGTTTACAGCTAAAATCGCCTAAAGCCAAAATTCTAAATATTCATAGAAAAACAGTAGATATATTGCCTAAATTGCATAATTTTTGTATATATCTTTTGTACAATTCCTTTTATTTATAATCAGGTAAAATACTGTAAAAGCCAAGTATTTACGTTTTATAATAATAATATATCGTCATTTTATATCTCTTACGGGATGATCAGAGATATATTTATGGCTGTATCCAATTTGTGCTTACGCCATACCCAACGTGACCAGTAGCGCAGTTGATCGCCGTTCTTAGGAAACATGACATTTCTATTGGATAACCATGGGGGTTTCCTCATGATCTATTTCTTTACCGGTGAGCATATGATGTCTAAATTTGTAGTTAATCTGTAAAAACCGAAATGTAAGTGCCGGGATTCGAATTCGCCATTTGCCATTCGCGTTGCCGCAGATAGATACCGGTATGCGTTTTAGATATTTATGTATAATATAAAACAAATGATTTATAGATTTCTTAAAATCTTTCTTAAGCTAGGCTGATCAGTAGCACTTGGCAAGGTGTTAAAAATGCCTTCTGTATTGCGTTTACCTCGATGCAAGATATTACTTATTAGGTACCTAGATACTTTATTAATGTTACGAAAATTCTATTATGTACTGTAAAATATAAATTATTCAAGTAATTTTAATTTGTTACTGTAATCTATAGCGGATACAAATGACTAAGGGTTAACCAAGCTGATTAATTAAACTGAAGTAAAAAATCGATGATGATTTATTAAAGAGATCTGGAAATTAATGAATCAAGATAAACATAATATTTTACTGCGCCATCAAGAAATATTGTATTTTTTTTTTGTCGAAGACGCTTAAGAGTGCCTAAAATCACATCTAAAAAGCTAAAATGATATTTGGAAACTGCCAACTACTTAAGTAGAAAACATGTAAATTACATGTTAATTATTAATATCTGAAGATATAAACATCTTCGCTATTCTGTTCACCTGGCACATTGTTATTTTCAAATTTTATATTTTTGGAAAATGAATACTGATTTTGCGCGATCTTCACTTCACAGAGATCTAGGTAAGTAGGTTTTTCATAAATTTATTGATTATTATAAATATAGGAAATGATTTTAATAAATCCGTTCTTGATGCTAGGTATTATTTAAATCTCATATTTGTAGCTTAAACAGTTTACGTTTGGTACTAATAATAATAGCCCAAGACTTATTTTATGTTACAGTATGTTTTAAATTATGAGCATATAAAGTCGATAACTATATTATTGTTTTTTTTCTACGTATATAGCATAAGAAGGGTAATCTAGGCATAGATTACTATACATTGATAAATAAACCGTTTACCTATCAATATATAAATACGTTGATACGAGTGTTTGTTTGTTTACGACTTGGCTACCAGAGCAAACATTCCCAGCCACCATGACAGATAATAGTTTGTATCAATATGATGTTTCATTAAGTGGTTTCATAACATCGTTCGCTCGTTCACATAATTTTTTTATTCATAATCATTAAAGGATCTTTCATATAGTAAAGTGCAATAATTTCCAACAATGTTAATGCCAATAACCTTTATATATACAATGTGTTTTAGTAGGTTAAATATTAATTATCACCGCTTCAGGTAATAAATGAGACTGTACAGAAATTCGTTAGTCTAAAGTATTATTATTATTGACACAATTTCATGGCAAAACTTCCTTAAGCTCTTCAGAGACCAGACCACATATCAGCCTTCCTTTCACCAACGTCGAAGTATATTTCAAGTACTAAAAAAGAAAGATAAAGCGATGTGACTTGAAATTTGTATTTCTATGCCCTTTTTTGGTAGCCCGGGGAAACCCTTTATGGGCCGTCAGGGAGCGATGAGGGCCGCTCCCCGGTGTGTCGGACTTTTACCGACTAAAACCCTTGGGGTGTTCCACTTTCCACATATCGTGATCAAGGGCATGACTGGTGCCTCCTCTTCGATACCCGGCTAGGCGTGCGGTCTCAAATAGCCCTCTACTCGCTTGAGGAGGAGTGGCGTAAAGAGCCACCCCTCTGTTACCTCTGCACTCATGAGCGGCACACGGTAACATATCGCTGGACGACACACTTTCCTAAGTGTGCCCGGTGCTGCCGTTAGAGACGGATGTTCCTTATGTAGGCCGCTCTAAGGCGCCCCGTTCTTGCGGGTCGGCGGGCGGGTCGGGATGACGCTACTGTAGATGTTGAAGCTAGCACCTCCCGAACCCGCTCCGCCGCCTCCTTCTGTCCTAGTACCTCCTCACTGAGTACTGCTCTCCATGCACCTTTGCTGCCGACCATAATTGGGATGAGTCTAGACAGCGAGAGGTGTTAGCCCACCTTGTATGCCTGTATTAAGCAATTGAAACTGTAGACAAAAAGTTTCACATGGTTGTAATTTTAATGAGTATAAAAATATAGCGCGCTGATTTTTTTACACTGGCTCGTCAAAGTAGCTGCAGTACACCTATGGTAATGGTAAATGAAGTCCAAAAACAATAGCGACTACCAACGGACGAAAATCTACTGACAATCTCCGTCGTCATGTCGGCCCACATATACCACGACTGAAGGTTAGTAGGTATATGAGTTACTGGATATATACAAAGTGATCTTGAAACGCGACAGGCCGAAGCAAGTCACTATGACGGTCTTTACATTTGTGTAATGTGGTCACGACCCAGTGCGCGCAATCGCCCTACCACCAAAAAACATCCGATTCCTTTCAATTTTTTTTTTACACTGACTCGACATAGTGTCTACAGAGTACCTGATGGTAAGTACAGTGAAGTCCAAAAACGAAAGCGACTATCAAAGGATGAATATCCATTGATAGTCTACATCATCATGTCGGCCCACATATACCACGACTGAAGGTCTCCAGGTATATGAGATACTGGATATGCACAAGCTGATCCCGAAACTCGACAAGCCGAAACTGCTCACTATGACGGGCTTTTTCACACATGCACTGTGGTCACGATCCAGACGGGCACCGGCGCCCTACCACCTCGCTGCTGCTCGTTTAGCGCCACCCAGGAGTCACGTGTAGGGAAACTAGGGTAAAGCCTACGGACGCGAGCAGCTTCGACTCCCAAACTCGATGATATTGTAAAGGCAACAAATAAGTAATTATTATCGTGAAAAGGAAACCATATACGCTAGAATTTATTACGTGATAAGCATGAAACGAAAGCTTGAAGAAAAGAGAGCTTGAGAGAGGATAATATAAGAAGTACAATGCAAAAACGGTCTTCTATATATTAGGTCCTTACATATGAAATTGGCGTTTTTCGTACTGGCCACTTTAATCACAAATTTCTCCTCTTTGGTAAGGAATTCCAAATTCACATTTGTACAGCTATAGACTCATGTATTTGTGCTTCGATGATCGTCATTCATTTGTCTTTTTCTTCTGTTTTTTTCTGTTTGCGTCACTCATTTTACAAAATGGAAAACTTAAAATATCGCATTATTTACGAGTACGAGTTCCGCCGTGGCACTAGTGCTGCGGAAACAACTCGAAGGGTGAACGATGTGTATGGCGGTCGTGTTGCAAAAGAAAACACAGTTCGTTTTTGGTTCCAACGTTTTCGTTCTGGAAATTTCGACCTGCAGAACAAACCCCGTGGACGGCCTGAGACTCAAGTTGATAATGAAGAGTTGAAGGCTATTGTGGAAGCGGATCCATCGCAAACCACGTCCGAGTTAGCTGCAGGCTGCGATGTTAGTGATAAAACTGTTTTAATTCACTTGAAGCAAATTGGGAAGATTAAAAAGCTTGAAAGGTGGGTACCTCACGAATTGACTGAAGCAATCCGGCAAACGCGCGTCGACTGCTGCGTTACATTACTAAACCGGCACAATAATGAAGGTATTTTAAACCGAATCATTACCTGTGATGAAAAATGGGTTCTTTACGATAATTGGAAGCGCTCAGCGCAATGGTTGGATCCTGGCCAGCCAGCCAAATCCTGCCCCAAGCGAAAATTAACCCCAAAAAAGTTACTTGTAAGCGTTTGGTGGACTAGTGCCGGTATTGTTCATTACAGTTTTCTCAAATCTGGCCAGACTATTACGGCTGATTTCTATTGTCAGCAATTGCAAACCATGATGGAAAAGCTAGCGGCTAAACAACCTAGGCTGGTCAATCGCTCCACGCCACTGCTGCTTCACGACAACGCTAGACCACACACTGCGCAACAGACGGCTACTAAATTAGAAGAGCTTCAATTGGAAAGTCTAAGACATCCTCCGTACTCCCCGGACCTTGCTCCAACAGATTACCATTTTTTTCGAAATTTGGATAACTTCTTGCAAGGGAAAAAATTCAACTCCGATGGGGCAGTCCAAATCGCCTTCAAAGATTTTATTGATTCCCGTCCGACTGGTTTTTTTAGTAAAGGGATCAATGAACTACCTATGAGATGGCAAAAGTGCATAGAAAATAATGGTTCATACTTTGATTAATTAAATATATTATATTAAAAAATATTCGACTTTTTGTTCCTCCCATACAAAACGCCAATTTCATATGTAAGGACCTAATATCTTTACGCATTATATTAAATAATCTTTGAAATAGATGACCACGTTCGTTAAGCTTCCGTAACAGTTACGAAACTTCAATTTTGCCAATTTTCATGGCACGGTAGCTACACAAAAGAACTGTACCAGTCTCGACTGATCGGCGATTGTGAGTTGTACGTGCTCTTAGAATGCAGCACGACAGGTTACGGTCCGCTCCACATGATCTCATTAAAAATGTGTGTATTCAATTTTCAATAAAATTGATATTTTATGTTTATGCAAGTGCTACAAATTATGTAGGGAATTTGATCCGAAGTAATCTTAAAATACAAAAACTATCTATTAGTAACCAGAGATGGGCAAAATTTAATCTGATTAATGATTACAAAATGTAGTCGTAATTTTAATTTTCTTGCTCTGTAATCATGATTAAATCCATTTAAAACATTAAGAAATCATAAATGTGTATGCAAACTGGGATTCTGTAGTGTTTCAAACATAGAGGAGCAAAATGCAGTCATATTAATGGTACAAAATGTAAAATGTAATCGTAATCATTTTTATTAATCTGATTACATTTTGCCAATCTATGTTAGTAACTTACGAAGAATGAATAGCATATTTAATTCATTCTCAGTTTTTATTTATCAATAGTGTCCGACCGGGGCTTATGCCAACATGCCACCTTCGGCAAAACTATTGGGGTCAGGTTCGGCCACAAAGCGAATTTCGATCTGACATTTATTATATTACTTATGGCGTTCTATGACGCGTCTCAAGTAGCCTTTCCACGGAACATAGGATTATAATGATTTTAATAATCATGGGAATAGAGTGAAATTTCATGGTTTAACATGTAACATGGTAACATGTGTATACAGTTATTGTTATTGTTTTAATTTCGATAATGGGCACAAATTACAAAGTTATACAATACAATTTTAAAACGCAGCAAGCAGAGCCACCTGTCGGTTTTTATATCTGAGTATTTGTGGGGCAAGTTTATTGACAGCGCCTTTTATCATGTTGTTTGTAGTAATTATTATGGCGCCTGCGCACTGACTACATATCCTGCATTGTACGTAATTAAAACTTCATTTTGATTTTATGTTGGTAAAGCAAGTTTATATTCAAATCTAAATAATAAAAAAATATACAAAGTCCCCAAAGGTAAATTATTAGCAATCATTCAACCAGTTTAATATTGTACTTTTGCTATATCTAAATAAAATATTGAAGTCAAGATATTTCTAAGACCTTTTTTCTTCCAGTCAGGAAACGAGTATATAGTTTTATAATACTTCGTCTGTAGAAATAAAAATATTATGTAGGCTAATAATATTAAAAACAATAGAAGTTGAAATTTTTTTTTTAAAACTGTTGCCTTTCTCTGAAGGCACATAAAAATAAGTATGGTGTCTATAAACGATACAGTAGAGAACCGTGATTTCATTATTTTATTTTATTCAATAGGTTCGCTCGGTTATCATTGTTTCTGCCAAGAACACTCAAGTATATAGATTGTGAGAAGCTTTTCCTCATGTATTTACCATATAATATTTCCTGTATTGTATAAAGGTACTTAATTAAATTACGATAATACCCGTTAATGTGGGTTTAATCCTAAATTTATATATATTAGGTCCTTACATATGAAATTGGCGTTTTTCGTACTGGCCACTTTAATCACAAATTTCTCCTCTTTGGTAAGGAATTCCAAATTCAAATTTGTACAGCTATAGACTCATGTATTTGTGCTTCGATGATCGTCATTCATTTGTTTTTTTCTGTTTGCGTCACTCATTTTACAAAATGGAAAACTTAAAATATCCCATTATTTACGAGTACGAGTTCCGCCGTGGCACTAGTGCTGCGGAAACAACTCGAAGGGTGAATGATGTGTATGGCGGTCTTGTTGCAAAAGAAAACACAGTTCGTTTTTGGTTCCAACGTTTTCGTTCTGGAAATTTCGACCTGCAGAACAAGCCCCGTGGACGGCCTGAGACTCAAGTTGATAATGAAGAGTTGAAGGCTATTGTGGAAGCTGATCCATCGCAAACCACGTCCGAGTTAGCTGCAGGCTGCGATGTTAGTGATAAAACTGTTTTAATTCACTTGAAGCAAATTGGGAAGATTAAAAAGCTTGAAAGGTGGGTACCTCACGAATTGACTGAAGCAAACCGGCAAACGCGCGTCGACTGCTGCGTTACATTACTAAACCGGCACAATAATGAAGGTATTTTAAACCGATTCATTACCTGTGATGAAAAATGGGTTCTTTACGATAATCGGAAGCGCTCAGCGCAATGGTTGAATCCTGGCCAGCCAGCCAAATCCTGGCCCAAGCGAAAATTAACCCCAAAAAAGTTACTTGTAAGCGTTTGGTGGACTAGTGCCGGTATTATTCATTACAGTTTTCTCAAATCTGGCCAGACTATTACGGCTGATGTCTATTGTCAGCAATTGCAAACCATGATGGAAAAGCTAGCGGCTAAACGACCTAGGCTGGTCAATCGCTCCACGCCACTGCTGCTTCACGACAACGCTAGACCACACACTGCGCAACAGACGGCTACTAAATTAGAAGAGCTTCAATTGGAAAATCTAAGACATCCTCCGTACTCCCCGGACCTTGCTCCAACAGATTACCATTTTTTTCGAAATTTGGATAACTTCTTGCAAGGGAAAAAATTCAACTCCGATGGGGCAGTCCAAATCGCCTTCAAAGATTTTATTGATTCCCGTCCGACTGGTTTTTTTAGTAAAGGGATCAATGAACTACCTCTGAGATGGCAAAAGTACATAGAAAATAATGGTTCATACTTTGATTAATTAAATATATTATATTAAAAAATATTCGACTTTTTGTTCCTCCCATACAAAACGCCAATTTCATATGTAAGGACCTAATATATATATATATTGTATAAAAATACAATGTTCTGTCAATAGTACTAAAATATAATTTTATTATAAAAAAGAAAAAAAGTTATAATTAAAATACACTTTTAAATGTCTAATAAGAATAAAAAATTGCCTAAAGATGCTCTTTTATCGTCATTTAGGACACTAAGTCGTTCAAAGTATCGAAATAACTTTGTTTCTTTATATAATTCATCATAATATTACATTATAATCACAATATATCATTTATCTTTTTCTAAATAAGGTGTTAAAGACAAAATTATTTAAAGACCAAATATTATTGTTTGGTAGTTCAATATCATGTGTTGTAGGTCATGAAAAGTATACCGCATGGTATTTCAACGATTGAACTACATTATTAGAACATATTGTCTGGAAATTGTGACGATTTAAGGTGCAGTGACATAGAAACATCAGCTAAGTAAATAAAAAAAATCGTAAACAAGGCGGCAACATCTGTATTCGTTTTATCAGTATGAAAGTTACAATAATTATATATCTTAGAAATTAACAAATTTACTTAAACTTAAGGCTAGGAATCATAATTTTATTATCATCCAATACATATCACATCATACTTGTTACCAGATCTGACCACTTGTGTGGGAATAACAACTGTACTATCATCCTCCAAAATATTGCGTTAGATAAACTATGTAATATAAAATGAAACATAAAATAATGAATAGAACTAAAGACTTGACTAACAATTCATTTTTAAACTATTTCTAAAAACGTATTAGCAGATCATAAAAGTATTAATACACGAAATTATTCTTCTCAAAAAACATTGCTTATTTTCATTAAATGCATTCGCTCAAGGAATCCATCAGTCAACTTAAAAGATCAATAATAATCAGATCAAACAAAATTTCAACACCGCCGATCATAATTCCTTTGAATCTTCGGGAAGACATAAAAATAACTTAGAACACATTAAATTGAAGGAATCACATGCTGATTGTAGCCAAGGCGATTTCTGTCGGGACATGAATATGAAATATACTGGAATGCCCAGTATTGTAAAACTGAGGCCTATTCCCACCACTAAAGTGTGCTGGAAGATGGAAAAGATGACAATGCATGCAGCAATTATAAGATAAATAATTGGTAAAACTAAATTAACGCGTATAGGTCGATGTAATTTTGGATGTGTTCGCCGCATCCACAAAAGACCTGCTACTGATAATAGTGTGAACAAGGCCTCCACCGCAGACACGCACACCATTAAGTACTCCTTGTCGTTTATCAGAATCAAGAGAAGGGTCACCAAACACTGAAAGGAAAAGATAGATTTGAGTACATTTTTAGTATAACTTCAAAAGGGTTACAATTTTGAAATAGATAATAATTATTCCAAAACTGTGGTGCTATTACCATTTGCACGTTTGCCGCTGAGATTTAACTCCGGTTTCATCAGCGATAATATTGCCAGGATAAATATTACTCTATACAGATATTATGGAATTTCATACCTTGATGTTAGTGTCGCCACAACAAAGATGCTTGTGGAGATCGCTTGCTATACACTGATGGCGGTCAACAATTATTACACAGCCAGACGATGTATTTGAATATATGTAGATTATAGTTAGTTTAAAATATCGCTTAAGTAGACTGTATATAAATAAAACTCGTGTGGTGTCATTCACTCCGACACTGCCTTGAGTTTCTTTCAGGGTTTCTTCTCAAGGTAGTAGCTTTCGAAACGCTAGTAGATCACAGTTAGGTTCATTTTTACTGGCTGGCCGCTTAAGTTAAAGTCCGTACCCACAGGGGTACCCTTGCGTAGCCACGCAACCCTACAATCGCTGGTTGAAGCACCTTAAGTGCTCACCCACTCAAGCCCGGAGGAATTGTAGCGGCGTTATCAACAACGGTCAACAATGTATGTCATGTCGAAAAAAACAAAAAAAAAATGTCATTGACAAAGGGCACGGGGCATCGCGTGCTGCAACACACAGTGATATGATTCTGAAATTTGTAGACATAGGAAAAAAAATTGTGATATCAATCTAATTTTTTAGTAACCTATCTATCAATTTTGTTTATTGTAAAAAATCTGTAAGACGCATAGTTTTCCAGAAAACAAGAAACGTCGTTTCTTTGTATGGAGATAAAAAAAAACGTTTTATTAAAAAAAAAGGGTTTTATTATTTTTAGGTTCATTAAATTTTCATTGTGGTTGGCTTCAAATTTCTCGAAGACTATATAATATAGTACTCAGAAAAAAGTAAAAGAGGCAAATCGACAAGCGGCCGCGCGCAGTACACATCGTTGAAAATTGTTATTTTTTTTTTCAAATTTATTGCGAGTCTCGCATACGTTTGTTGCACTACAAAAGCTTGTGTACCTGATTACATATTTTTTGTTTAATAAGTTATTTAACACACACAGTCATTTGATTTTTTATATTCTAAACTTAGATTCTAAATTATCTCGATTCAAACGGATAAACAAAATAAAATAACTCATCTATATCATGCAAAAAGAGTAATCATTAACTAACTGCACGTATTAAAATACCTAATTAGCTAAAGACTTTCAAAAGAGATAGCGGGAAAAGTTTGTTTGTGCACATAGCGGTTTTGTAAATGTTAACATTTATGTATTATAGGCTACTTAAAGGTAAACACACAAAAAGTTAATATTTTAATATTGTGCTACATAATCATAATAATGTGTATATCATCACGTTATATGCCTTACATACATAAAACATAGTGCATTCATAGAAAAATCCTAGCATTAAAGCAATTCGGGATTTTTCGAAAACATATGAAATTTAAAATATCTCCTAAACGCGCTGGAATTTGAGAATCCTGTTTGCAGCAAGTCTATCAACCGTTTAGCTTTGGACTTTTACGACACCTGTATAATAAATAAACTTTGAAAATGACGCAATATTCACTGATGTAGTCGTAATAAAGAATTGCATCATAAAGTATGCACAATTTATAAATATAGTTACCTAAATTATTGAAAACGGCAGAAGTAAAAACTTGATTTACATAAATTATCAATTGTTTTAATCCGTTATTGTCGTATTAACCGTGACGTTAGTTATTCCTAGTATAAGGAAATCAAATATTAATTAACCTCCAAAAGTGGTAAAATTTATAATTTAATATAATATGTTAATATAAAGTAAATAAATACTTGAATACTCAAATTAGTGCTTTTAAGCACATATTTTAAAGTATTGCGGACTTTAATAATTTATTCATAAAAGCATCAATTTATTGTTTAATATATTTTTGCTAATAAGCAAAAATCACTTGTAATATATATTTGTATCGTTTTTGTGATATCAATATACTGTCCTGTGCTTTTGGGCCCTTTAAACGAATGGTGAGAAGGAAAATGTTAACTGAAAATTCTATTTTTTATAATTTCTTTTTCTTTGTTGTATATATACTTTTTGTATGTATATGTAAGTGTATGAGCATATATATATATATTTATTGGTTTTCTTTTATTGTTTTCTGTCTCTTAGCTTGATTTTTTTGTGTAAATTTTCTGGCTTATGTATTATTTTTCTTGTATATTTTTTATATTGTATATTGCTGTATGTTCCCCTTTAAAAATAAAGAAGAAAATAAAAATAACATATTCACATGCTAATCCTAAACCAACATAGGTTAACATTTTATGTACACATTAGTATATTGTCAGCAAGGTTAACTGAACCTTGCTTTCTAATATCCTTCTCATCACGCTTATTAACTTACCATAGTAACCATGTTGTGTTAATCATATTTTCTTATCAGAGTAGTTTCATGATTTGAGTTAACCTTCTCACGTTAATGCAGGTGATATAATCAAGAATCATTTAGAACTTCACTTGTTTTATGTTTAATCGAAAATGAAATATTAATAGTACACAATAAATTTCTTATTTAACCTTTGCAATCAGAAGGATAGCATATAGTATTCCAACGACATTGATGTGTGATTTGACTTACACATTGCATAATTTTTATAATCAAAGAATGCAATTTAATACAGAATGTAACAGATACACCTACAGTTTTTTTATAAATATTCCCACAGATAGTTCTTATCAATATTCCGGCAGTGACTCATCTACATGCTTATTTCTGATAGCAACTAAGCAATGAAATTCTGGCTCTGGGTCTCGAATTCATTTAACGTGAAGTCATTATGCAGAGAGTAAATATGTTTTTGAGTATCAAGCGATATATTAGAGATTAGATATATAATATGTGAAAAACTAGATTTTTATTTTATATAATATAATGAGGTATAATGAGAAGTTCTTACCATGAATATAAGTGAAGGGACGGGTGTTAACCTCCTGACGTCTATTAAAGATATCGCCATTGGTAGGTGACCATTCCTTGCTCCGACGAAAAATAGTCGCGATGATGCATATATGGCACCATTTAGTGAGCCCAGGGTGCACAATGCCACAAATAAAGGCATAATAAAAGACATTTTGCCAAGAACCTTATCGCCGAACGTTACAGCTACAGCTTCTGATGAGAGGATCTCATGGTTTGTTAAAACAGCGAAGTAGGCGACGTTGGTCAGAGCATAGACTAATGTGACCACAGGCATCGAAATGGCAATAGCCCGGGGCAGGTTTCTGGAAATTAAAAGTAATAAATTATGCTTGCTAGGAATCATCGTAGTTTTTAATCGGTTTCAAAAAGGAGAAGGTAGTAATGTAATTTAGCCGAGGAAGATGGCTCAGCCTTGCCCTTGGCACTCGGCAGGCGGGAGAAGGAACACCCCGGGGGTTTTAGTCGGTGCAAGTCCGACACACCGGCGAGCAACCCTAATCGCCCCCTGAGGTCCGTTAGGGATTTCCCCCGGGTTAAAAAAAAAGGTAGTGATGTAATTTGTATAAATAGTGCTTTATAAAAAAATATACATAGGTCTCTACGCAAATGGAATGGAATCAAATAGTTCGGTATTTACCTGAGTATCTACTTAGTTAATTCTTTATTATTAATTAATAATAACTTCTGTAATTGAGTAGATCATCATCATTATCAGTCCACCTTAATCCTTGAGAGGTAGTGAAGGGGTAAAAACTGACCCCCTCCCAGAGAGGAGGCCTCTCAAGGCCAGTCGCTGGCCGGGTCCGTAGGAAGTATACGGATACCCAGGCCAGGCGAAGGCGAAGAGAGGATATAGTTCGCACCCCGGTGGTTTTAATCGGTGCAAGTCCGACAAACCGGGGGAGTGGCATTCACCACTCCTCTGACGGCCCGAAGGAATTTCCACCGCGTTAAAAAAAAGTCTACCTTAATCCACTGCTTAACAAAAACCTTTCTTAATTAACGCCCGTAAAAAGTAAGTAAATGTAAAAGGTCTGCTCTGCACAGTTAAATTATAATATCTGCATGAGACGATCACAAAGATCTTGCAAAAGAACGCAAGTTAAAAAAAGTATGAAATTCCAAGTTTTGTTGGTATTTAAAGTAAACCATATACAGGTTGTTATACTTTTAAATCATTAATTATTTAGGAATCAGCCTTTACTGATAAGGAACTGAGAATTAAAGATATTTACGTAAGCAAAAGCTCAAATAATAAAAAGAATTACTTAATGAATTAAAAAAAAATGCAATTTATATTCGACTTACTTATACGGATCTTTCAGTTCTTCTGTAACGAAATTTAAATAATTCCATCCAGAGTAGGAAAACATTCCCGTGTAAAAAGCGATGGCGATCTCTCCTGGCTGCGCTTTCGACCCGGCCATCATCATTTCGAGGTTCTCTGTGTGACCGGAAAATAAGTACCACAAGCTGGCAAAGAATGTGACGAGCAATGCTAATATCTTTGCTGCGGTGAACGAATCTTGTACACGTGTCACCCATTTTACATTATAGCAGTTGATGACGGTGAGAAAACCTAAAATAGACATTATAATTAGAAATATAAATACATACCTTCACATATTCACCATTATTAGGGAAGATTCATAAATCTTAAATTCTTATCTTTATTAAAGTGGGCTGCTGATGATGATATTTACGCCGTATCTTTTTGCAGGTAAGCAGACATTACGATAGCTTTATTCACAAGTACAACCATCATCTCTTTTATTGACGTGAAAGGCTTTACAGATTTTTATTAGCTTAGTATTGCAGGTAGTGTCTGGTGATTTAAACATGCCATTGTGGCAACTAAGTTACTCAGTGATATTCGAATAAAACTGTCCTTGTTAGACTGGGGGTTTGAGAAGAATTCCATTATTTATTTTCTATTACGTCCATATATTTTATTATTTCAGGAAATCACTCATAATTATAATGAAAGCCGTCAGGAAACGGTGAGGGCCGTTCTCCAGTGTGTCGGACTCTAACCGTCTAAAAATTACGAAGTGTTCCTCCTACCACCCACAGGGACCGAGGACACGACTGGGGCCCCATCCTCAATACGCGTACAATAGGCTTACGGCATTTGTTTGGTCTTTACTCGCTGTGAGGAGGGGTGGTGTAAAGAGTCACCCCTCTCTTTCGAGTTTTAGATCGCGTGCCGCTCGTACCTGTGTAACTACTACCTACTAACTAAACTACTATCTACTTACGCCATTCATTTTTAGATAAATTGTTACTTCATATTCCATAGAAGCAATATTCACAAAAATTAAGTCCATTGCATTTTTTACAATACATCTCTTTAAAAAAAGTATTGTTAGTTTTTATTTATTATACTTCGTAAGTTATAGTACACCGTACGAATTTACTATAATATCCCTAGAAGATCATACGAAAAATCCAGTATACATAATATAAAGCAATATGTCGTAAATGATATGACGACAGATAGCTAAGAGCCCTTCCATAGTATGTATTCGCCAAATTCAAACAAGAATGGTTTGTACGATGCGGGAGGAAGCTCTCATTATCCTGTCAGGAGCAATCAGTCGACCGCGCCACAGAACACCTATATTCATACAATTGGTCGCTTATAAAGATGCGGACACAGTTGCCCTATTCAACCAGCCAGGGACCTCAGATTGGACCATTTACAATTGATAGTTGACAATAAGATTGTGACATAACTGTCTATTCAATTATTACGCTACAGAATACTTGGATGGGCAACAAAAAGAGCACGGTGAAAGTTGCAATAAAATGAATATTGTTTTGGAAAATTAATACGATATACCTACTTAATACTACCATTAGCCATTTATACCAAACAGGAAATTACATGATTATATTTTACACTTCAACAATGGAAAATAAGTGGCTATATCGCTAAGTGATTTCCTCTAAACTACCATGATGAATTCAGTTATTAAAAATCTTCGTTGGTTATTTTATACTCATTCGCTACATTATCTAGTCTAGTTTTCTATTTACTGTGGATTAACATTAATGCTCTCCTATTAATGATAATACTGTTTACGTCTGTGGAAATACTATGATTTTTAATATATTTTGATATAATAAGTAAAGAATAAAATAATTTAATATCTATCTAAGAATAATATAAATTAAAACAGAGCCTATAGCTTATCAATGTGATAAAAAAAATTATATAAAAGAATAGTATGTAACAGTAGGTACTTAAATTATCTCTATTTTTAATGATTACCCCAATTTATAAAACGGTAGTCATCACTTTACCACTTGCCCAATGAATAAAGCAGGATAAAATTAGAATCTGTCTTTTGACTGACCATGAGCTTAGGATAAGTAACACGAACACAATTGTGTCAGTTTGCACAAGAAAAAAAATACATACAAAACATGTAACTTACAAAAACTTTTAAACGTTTATAAATCATGTTTAGTCGTTCTGAGAACTGATCATTTTAGGAAATCAAAACGAAGAATCGAATATTTTTCTTAGTATCAAAACCTGTTCCCTGCAGGGGGTAACATTGAAATAACGCTGAGCAACAAATGAAACTCGTTCCTGTATAAAGCTTTGTTGCAAAAAAATTGTACTTGTTAAATATATGGGGATATTTTTGTAGATTTCTAATTATTATCGATATTTCAAACCCTCAATCATTTCTTGTATCTAACAGAGTACCTTTATTCTTTCTTTGAATAGCATAACAAATTCGTACTACAACGTGAATTATTATGTGGTAACTTACTTAACGTTTTTTTTTAACTATTTGTCAATTAACTACCTAATAGAATCAAACCCTAGTTATTCACCTAAACATGAAAACAATTTGTAAACATTAATTACTGTGTAACTACGCAGAACATCGATTTAAAATTACTCTTAAAAGTAAGTTTCTTAGCCCATAAAATTCGTTACAGTATTATAATGTGTACAAAGTGCAAAAGCTTAAAATTTGTCATTAATTACTAATATTGTTAATATTAATTATTAATAATTCCTGAGGTTATTCGATTTTTTTGTAAAGTGAAGAGAAACTGCTTCCGGCGATGAGTGTCCAGCGGTGGTCCGGCGTTCTCAAAGGACAGCACAATCACCATTGATTTTAAATTGGTAGGTCAAACACGTTTTTTTTAAACGACATGTGCGGCTTCCTCCTCCATTTTGTTTCCATTTTCAGTGACTTTACGGTGGTATCAAAGTCCTTATTAAATAAGGAAAAGTGAAGTGAATATGTTAGTATTGTACCTCAATAATCACCGGCCAGATTTCTTTATCAACTTCGTCACAATACATAATTTAATAAATAATATTTACATTTACTATATAAGTAACGTTCTTATGATTTAGTATCCTTTAAAAGAATACTGAATATTTATTTATTCTTTCCACCAGGTGTCATTGAGTTCAAACGTATGCCTGTAAATCGTTAAAAAAACGTACTAACATGTCATAACAGCAGCGACGAGGCACACAGCTGAGACAGGCGGGTTGCATGTCATTGGTTTTATAATATGCTCGGCGAATGCGAGGGCTGTTATTGCGTTACCAGTCGGAACTAAGATGAATAATGCCACCCACAGGTACAGGAAGGCTGGCACAGGACCGAAAGCTTCACCTATATAAGCATAGTCTCCGCCAGACTTGGGGATCATTGTACCTGAAATTAATATTGAATATGTTAATCTTAAAAACACTGTCTTCTTAGTAAAAATAGTAAAGTTTACCAATGCAAGTGTGACATAAATTCCTAGATAGATAAATACATAAAATTTTTATATAAAATGTTTTTTTTTGTACTAAATTGATAAAATAAGCAAGTGTCTGTTAGTGATATTCCGAAATATAATTTTAGAAAAACGTGCACAGGTAGTAGACCGTTATGTTTTTTTACCAGGGCAAAAACTATCATAGGACTTCTCGGTCGTCATGAGGGCGATGGGCAGGGTTGTGTCAGACTCCTAGTGACTAAAAACCCCTGGGTGTTCCTATACAGCCGCGGAAACCGTGGGAGCGAACTACACATTTGCTATAGTACAAGCACGCGGACGGCCTTCTCAGGCCTCCTCAATAATGTATGGCGGCTGAAGTACGGTAGTATTTCAGAATACCGTTGTAATAGGCAGTGTGTATACTGAGCCCCCTGATTTCCTCATGCATGGGCAATGGACTCCACCACTGTACACTACCACTGTTCATGGTATTGTCAAGGGAGTGGGTTGCTCAGGTGAGCATGTGCAAAGGCCTCCCGCTGCCACCCTGGTCTACGATGCCAAATAGCCAAAATCGACGTTCCCTCTATATGTACCTGTTCCTGTGACAACATCTCGCTGTCAACCATTGTGCGAAATATGGCCGGCAGAAGGAGATTATTTCCTATTTCAGTCAACAATGAGCTGTGTTCAGCCCAGGCTGGGCACTCTGCGAAGATATGATGCGACGTGCCTACAGCACAGCCAATACAACGGTGGCACTCTTCTGTAGGCTCGCTAACAATATGACAACCCCAATAGGTCAACCCAAAACAACCGTGTCTCAAAAGCACCTGTGTCATAAGATAGGTGAGGTCTTTTAAGAGTTCAGAAGCCTCGAAATATTCAAGCCCATTCGTGATATAAAATAATTTGACCCTCAATAATTTTATATCACTAGAGTAGATTATCTTTATGATATATAGGTCACTAATTTTATGAATAACATTTATTTCTTAATTAAGGTTACTTATTGACTCTATATGTAGCATTGCTGATAACACACCGCGCGCACAAGTTATTACAACGTAAAAACAGAAAGCCGACGCACTAGTGAACTCTATTATTTATTGAAATAGACACCTAACTCTCACAGCTTATCATCGACAAGATAACAGTTCTGACCTCCAATCTAGTTATTAATATTCGGTCTATCAGTATCAACTTTTCCTGCGGTATTTAATCGTTGTTGCATTTACGTGTATGCGTAACTTAAATGTTATTTGTGAAGCAAGTAGTTACGTAACTCATTTAGTATGTTTAGCTTTTTTACTATGAATGGACATCATTTATTTATTAAAACAGTAGTTTAAGCTCTAGCATAATGTTTTTGATATACCATTTTTGTTTTAATATTGAGTTTTTTGTAGATATAAGTATATATCTAAGTAACATCACCACTTATTTCTAAAGTATCATTTAAATTACCTACAAATAAAAAAAAAGTTTAATTAAATACCGCTGGAAAAATAGGCGTTGATAATATTAATATTTGAAATAAACAAAATTCGTAAATGTTACTTGATTCAGTAGAACGCATCAAGTTTTTTTTATATAGCTACATAATACAGATTATAATATAAAACAAGATAATAATCAAGATAAATTATCGTATACTCTCAAACAAAGTAGGATTCATTATAGCAGAACATTAGGAAACATTGACCTCAAACTGAGCAATGTATACAATTGGGTGCCTAAATAAAATAATACCAAAGGAATTTCTAATATAGTTACAAAGGGTGAAATTTACAGTTGCTATTTTGACTTTGCTTAAACTTTCGCAGGAAATGCTATCGTTTTTGACAAAAAATTGAATTACAATAGTAACTTGCGTATAATCTAAGTACTCGCAGAGCGAAGTCCAAGTTGAGGAAATCGGTAACTTAATCTATATTTTGATATTATTTAGTATAATATGGTTTGTAATGTTTGAGTGAAATTTAAGTAAAGCCAAAGTAGCGCCTATAAATTTCAGCCTAAACAAACAAAAGTACTGTTAATCTTTTACTTAACTTAAAACTCGTACTCTTAATCTCTAAAAAGGCCGACTGCATCAGTAGTTTTCAAAACCTTGTATTGAACAAAGTTTTGATTTAAAATTCATCAGGAGTTTATATTATAATAAGTAAATAAAATATGTATGTCTATTACATCATATTCCTAAGGACAAGCAATATGCAATAAAGTGGGGCATTTTTATATCCATATTGTGGTTGCTCGTCTAACAGCTGTTCAGTATCGCAGCTGATAAAGCAATACGTATATTTTTTTTCATTGACACGTGGGTTAATTCGCTATACTTTTATGTCTGCCAAACATATGGTAACCCCAATGTATTAGATATATTCGAAGGAAAGCACCAACATTCAACCTTGCACTATGAGGCCTCTAAACATTTAACCTGCTGTAGCTCGTCTTGAAACTAATAAAATTAGTTTTATAACATTTTTTTAAAAATGTGTGCTTTTTAATTACGGTTGTGAATTAAAATAAAACTTATGTTAAAATAGTGAGATCTATGTACCAGCGAAATTTGGAAATAATGGTTGAGTTAACTTATTTTCGAAAATTTACGAATAAGAGTATGTTAGATTTTTATTTCTAAAAGCGTACAAATATTATATCTTAAATATAAAGGCATAATTTAATTTGTGTTAGTTTAATAGAATACAGGGTTTAATTATCTAAATTATAAAATTGTTTGTGGTCAAACGACTGTTATTTCTAGACAAAAAAAAATGAATTGCCGACTATTTGAGGAATTCTGAATATAAATTAATTACTTTTAGAAATTTGGTATATTTGTTAGGGCACGAGGCTGAAACTATGAAACCGATCTGGAGGGGATTTTCATGAGACCCATTTTTGAACTTATGAAACGAAAAATGGGAAAAATGGAAATACAGTTTACCAAATTTATTATACGAACTGATATTTATAATAAAGTTTGATAAAAATGGGCATTTTTATAGTTGGTTAATCTATTCAATTAAAGCAGAGGTCAGATGGTCTTCCTGTTGTAGTAGCCGTCCTAAACTAGAGAAGTGACATCGTTTTCTCCTTAATATTGCAGTTAAATGTATAAATCTAATTATAATAGTTCAGAACTCGTCGTCGAATGAATAACATCGAGTGAATCGGTATTTGCTGGGTGAGCGCGCTCCATTGGCGACCTCATCATCACTTTCCAGCAGGTGAGATTGAGCACAAGCACAAGCCTGTCAGTGATAAAAAAAAAGTTATTTTAAGGTACATTGATGGTATGGTACATGGTATTGATTATTTTTGATTAGGAAAAACATTTTATTATTGGAATCAACTAGTTTGAATACACGCCCAAGTATCAAAAATTAGCATTAATGATAAATTATGAACATTTGAAATTATTTCCTACTCTGAGTATACTGGTTCATTACATGATAATAATGTTTGATTAGTACAATAATGATGAAACTGTAAGTTTAACAGATTCCACTCACCTAGTTCTGCATAGCAAAGTGCCCCAATCATTGATAGGAATCCGGATATGATCCAAACTATGAGGGCCATTCCTTTTGAACCGGCATTTTTTAATGCTAAACTGGGAGAGACGAAGATACCAGCTCCTACAATTACGCCTACGATAATTGCCACACCGTTCAATAAACTCAGTTCCTTCTTCAATCGAATGCCTCCATTTGACTCTTTATCGCTTTCGTCACTTCCTCCTGCCACGGAGTCCATAGGCATCGGTGCGAGACCTCCAACATCAGCCACTTTTGCCATTTTTTAACTATTAATTTACTTAATACAAATAAATATATATTGAATAATAATGAAATCGATCACTTTTACTAGCAGGATGTTAATTCAGTCATTACATTTAATTTTATTCCAAAATTCAAAGGCTCCGTCAGGCAAACATTGCGTCACTTAGCGGAATGAACTGCGGCGGGAAGCACCACGTGCGATTTGTACACCGTAAAACACCCATGAACTGATAAAAGTGGCAAGCTTTACAAACCGCCGGGAGCTGATAACACACACTAATAATAATGAATAAGGTACCTTTGACGGTTTTTAGTTATATTACAGTTCTAGGTTAAAATATTCACCACATTTCATGTAAACTTATTTTAAAACTGATGTATTTAATAAGTAGTAATCTAATTATATTGAGATCAGTGATTCATGGAATAATTGAGATGTAAATCTTAGTAGATATTTTTTATCGCGCTCGTAACGCAACATATGTCGGAAAGACGGCGGAGCGACACGTCTGGCACCCCGACAGTTTGCTTTACTATTCAGTATTCACTAAGTACTTTGCAAGTTAACTACGAGCATGGCAGACTACCATATGAATGGTTCGTTTCTAAAATGGTATGTGTTGCAAGATAGCTGAGCGACTTTCAACCTTTACCCAATGGTTCTAGGTTGTTTTTCTCGGTCCTATCTGTACCAATTCACTGCCAAGTTCGTAAAACTGGTTTTTAGATATTTCTATCTCGCCGTCAGTCATTAGAACACGTGGTCTCGGTATACTTACTTAAAAAATTTACACAACTGACATTCATAAACGACAAATGTATAAGGGAAATAAAATACATTGGCCGACTATAAAACAAATAGTATCTTGGGCCAAGCAGGATATGAGCAATTCTTTGAAGCATGCTCGGTTCGGAGGTCAATGACAGTGCTATATCTGCCAATATTCTATTAAAGCGATAAAAATGACTAATCATAAAGTTTTTATTCCTCTATAAACACTAAAAAAATTACTTTAGATAAGGAAACTACACTGACCTAAAGAAAACGTATCTGTGTATGTAACAATGACAGCTTAATTAGTGCAATATCGGAGCGATTGGTTGCTGAACTACGGGTCGCGGATTCTATTCTCATACGAAAAAAATACATAACATGTATCATAGAGTACGTAAATTTGTATGGCTTGTAGGCTTCAAGGTCTGAGTGTTCGTAGTACAATCACAATACACCAATTCTGTTCTACAGTGGGAGCCACGTAAAAAAGTACTAAAGTAACTTTACAACGCCTTTTCCAACATTGGTATTATCTTTTCTCTAATTTTACTAATTGCGTTAGTTTTTTTAAATATTAAATTCAATGCTACCCACTTCTTACTTTTTATAAGACAACTCGAGATATCATCTAAAGTGCAATTCCATACCTTTTGGGCAAAAATTTTGGGCCTTTTTGACACATATGTACATATATACCTCGCACCTAGTTGATAATAATTAAAGTTATGTACACATACGTTCTTTTGAAGTTTAATTTCTATGAAACTAATTTAGGACCACTGTATTACATAGTGGCCGAGAGATCGGTTTCTGACGCCGAGGGTCGTGGTTTATATTAGATAGTTGTTTCGAATCTGGATGTTTGTGCACGTGGAATTTGTTCACGCACTTACAAAAGTTAAATTGTGAGGTTGTTTTTTAACAAAAATAATTGTAATTGTTGCTGTTTTATTTTTAATCGATTATCTATATCTCGAATCCATCCATGAAATATCTTTTCCTTTTGTCAAGGTTTGTTAACAACTTTTTTTGTTGAATAAAATTGTGTTAATCAAATTAATAATTTGATTGTTTGGAAAAAATGTTTCCAATCATAATGCTACTTGAAATATAGATACATAACATTTTTTCTCTATAAATTTAATAATGGTACATTGTCAAAAAAAAAAACCAAATAAATGTAAAAACAAATGTAATAATAATTCAACAGAAGTGCATTGTTTCAATACATTTCTTTTAAAATTTATCAATAAAATAGCTTTTTAGTTGCTTTCATACTTAAATATTCTTGCAGTGCCATCATCTGATGAGGTCAATATTAAATTTACTTTAGCATTATGGCAGATATCTAGTACCCCAGACCTATGGCCAGTGAGAACGAAAGATCTTTGCCCGGACAAACTTTCATATCCACAAACTGATCCATCTAGACATGCTGTAATCAGGTGATCCTTCAGCCAAATCATTTTTGTGATGCCATCTGATTCTCCATCTTCTGATCTAACAAACTGAGTACGTATCATTTGTCTAGCAACATCCCATATACTTACAGCTCCCGTTAATGTTCCTAAAAAAGAATGCCTTTCAAGTTAATCTTATTTAGAACAGGTATCATTTTGCTTTTTATTCTATTCAGTGTAAATGTATATACACAAGCAGGTGTGTGGTGTGTATGGTTTGTTATTGATAAAAAGAAAATAATCCAATTGATACACAATAACATACAATATAAAATAATAGCTTGATAAAGAATGAAAATAGCTAAAGCAAATACCCTTTGTTGTGATGAAACGCTAAAAGGAAGTCAACATATGCTAGGTGATAAGCTGAGTCATTCAGCATTTTTGTCAGTTGACACCCATATTGCAAGACACATCATGTCCACACAGAATAATAATTATATCATACAAATTTTAAAAATAAAACGTCCTTTTTTAAATTTTGTGTGATATAATTATTTTTATAAATCCTCTGTATTCTATTAAAAAAATGTTTTTAAGGATAGTTAAACAAAAAGTAAATTACCTAAAGCTATGTAGCCTGTTTTTGGTTCCTGTTGGAATACAATTGTTTCTAAATCTTCCTCTGTTTCCATTTCAGCCACAACTTTACCATTGTTTGCCGTAGTTAATGATACTTTTCCTGTAGAGACAATAACATATATATACCTTATTTTACCCAACATGAAAATATTTATTTAATATTTTTGCTAGTTAAAGGTGGTAGGCTGCTGTTACTTCATCAATATACTATCGTGAAAGTATAGGAGTTTGGCATAACATTAAATAACATTCTTTGCCAGTTCTCCACAAGTTAAGGAAGAGTAAATGGGTTCTAAACTTGTAAAATAAAAAATAAACAAAGAAATAATGACTTAATTTTTGAGTTGAAAACAGGATACAAAACAGTGACTACTAAATTTATGGTTGATAAAAATTCAACAAATTTTAATCTGAAAAAATAAATGTAACACTGTATTTGTGAATCTTCCTCTCATCCAAATAAAGTTACAATATGAATTAATCTTTAATACATGAATCAATGAAAGTTTTAGGAACATTTACAAATTCTGAATTTTGATTAAAAAAAGTTACCATCTGTAGATATGGCAGCAACCAAGCTATCATCAGGGTGAACATCAATAGCCGTAATTCTCATTTGATGTATGCTTGATGGCACTTGAAAGAGTACTGTGGATATTTTAAGATCCCATATTTTAACTACTCCATCTTCATAGCCTGCTGCCAGCCTGACACCATCATGGAAGAGCTGGAACAGGAAAAATATCAATAATTAACCATCGGCAACATCCAGAGAGCTTCAACACTCAGGAATGTTATAATACTATTATACCTGTACCATACACACACACATACATTGTGCTACAATACAACCATTCGAGAATGTCTATTGTCACTCAGTATCACCCAACAGTTGCGAGGCAGATGAGTTCATTCTTGGCCAGCAGTTCACATAAACTGTTCACTTCACAAAGGTGCAGCAAGCAAGGCAAGCAACCCCATTCCCAATGAATGCACACTCACACATACAAACTACATCACCTACGATATTAGAATTGATAAAAAGGATTTAAAAAGTGACAAGGTTGCTGGTACAGTCACTCAGTGATGTGTGTTATAGTTTTAATAGACACTGAAATAATGAAAATGTACCAATTACAAATAATTATGATTAAGGGCACGACATACTCACCATACACACCACTAAACAAAAACAGACCATTATAAATGGGAGGATAAATCTGCACACAATAATTTTTTTTTTCAACATTGCATGACATAATCCTTTTTTATGTAATTTTGTTTTGAAAACTGTACAATTCTTCAAAAAAATATATTTTAATTAAAATACAAAGAATATACAATAATTTGAATAACACTATAAAACTATTTGTAATGAGAATAAACACTAAAATTCTTCCTTGCGCGTGCTGCAGATTTTTAAGTATGATTGCAGATTTAGAGCAATGATGCAAATGAGTTAAAGGCTGCATCCCCTTTGGATGTATATAAAATACGCGTTGTTTTAAAAACATAACAGACCTTTTGAATTAAGACATGCTAAAATGTTTCTAGATTGTTAAAAGTATGTAATAAAACAAAATGGAGAATTCTCAATTTAAGATTATTTATAATGTAAATTTGTCAACATACCTTTGCACATTCAACTTTGCTGCTATGTCCTGTTAATATTTTGGTATCTCCAAAAGGTATTTTAAAAACATATATGAGCCCTGTGATTGATCCACATATGAGCACCCTCGTTCCAAAATGCCATAGACCAAAGGATATTTCATCTGCATCATATTCAAAGATAAGAGGCCAAGGTGTGGTTTCTTCAGAACATTTCCAAACCTTTATAACGCCACTCATATCTACTGTAGCTAAATATGCTCCATCTAAACTGAAGCCAACGAATATAACAGAGTCCTTATGTCCTGTACATTCAAAAATATCTTGTCCAGTTTCAACAGACCATACAAATGCTTTATCGTCCTCTCCCCCAGTTGCCGCTGTTTTACCATCAGGATGAAAATCACAACAAAACACTGAACCCTTGTGTTTTTTAAAAACTACAACAGCATGGTCTTCTTCAGGTATCATAAATGAATCATCGTCTTCTTCCATATACTCTTCCATATCATCATCATAGTCGTTATCTAGGGGCTCCAGGTCGTCTAGATATACAACATCTTCGTCATTTAAGTCAATAGCATCTCCATTTAGAGACGAAGGTGGTGTATCTTTACGCATGGTCTACTGTATTTCAATATAACTGTTTTAAGTATAAGAGATTTCTCGAAATAAGATTATACTTAAATAATTACATCAATAATATGATGCAACTGGGTGCAATTTAAGAAAAACACAGTTATAAATGGTTTAAAGCGCTTGCTTTAATTACCAATATTATAAAGGAAACTGCAATACGTTGTCCTACTGTCATTCACACAATAACTTATTAAAATTTACTCATTTGTATAATTTGAATTATAACCAAGACACTTCATAAGTTCGGAATTATAACCAATAACCATTCCGCAGCTTTAAATGTCATTTACTAGAGGACTATTGATATAAAATCGAACTATCGATATTATTATTTGATAATATTGATATATATTACTTTTTCTTTAGACGTTATATCAATAGTTTTATATTGAAATGTAGATATCAATTGTCGATATTTTTTAATTTCACTTTCTTGCTACCAGAAATAGCTGTTAATTTAATTCATCTGTAGCACTTAAATGAGTTGTTTTACAATCAATATTTTAGTGCCTAATAATCGTAGTAGTTGAACAGCTAAACATGATAAATTAAAGAGTATTTTTAAAAGAATCTTACTGAAAAATATCGTTAGACATGTTTGTCTTATTTATATTAAACAATAATTACTAAGAATTATAATCTAACAGTTTTGTACATTTATAATTTAATTTGTTTAACAAATATAATGGACTATAAATTATGTGAATATTTTTGAGCTATTATTATTATTTAATCATTTTTTCAAATGAAGCTTATTTATCGGAATATCTTTTTTCTGGTATATATTTTTGGGAGTCGCAGCTGCTCGCGTCCGTAGGTACCCTAGTTTCCCTACACGTGACACCTGGGTGGTGCTAAACGAGCAGCAGCGAGGTGGTAGGGCGTCGGTGCCCGTCTGGATCGCGACCACAGTATATAGGTGTAAATCCCATCACAGTGACCAGTTTCGGCTTGTCGCGTTTCGGGATCAGCTTGTGTATATCCAGTAGCTCATATACCTGGAGACCTTCAGTCGTAGTATATGTGGGCCGAAATGACGATGTAGACTATCAATGGATTTTCATCCTCTGATAATTGCTTTCGTTTTTGGGTTACACTGTACTTACCATCAGGTACTCTGTTGTCACTATGTCGTGCCAGTGTAAAAAAAATCAATTTCCAATATTGATATATTAAAAATTATCGATATATTAAAATTCTTATTTTCTTAAACAGTCCTATTTACATCGTTTTTAGGGTTGTTGAAAATATCGATTCTATTAGATTTATATATTATTTTATAGACAGATAAATCAGGTTAATATTTCAAATATCGAATATTGTATCTTAAACAATTTTTTTATGCAACCAAAGTCGTAACAATACAAAACCGTAAAATATAAGAACGAACTGAAAATAACTGTGTTGTCCATTACTACTACTACTATTACTATTATTAGTATTACTATTGACTACTTTGTTTATCTATATAGCGTTGCGTGTATACTTGTGCGTTAATTTAATTTTAAGACAGTTGTTCGTTACTTTTAAGTTCTTATGAAGGTATCTACTTTGTTTTATATATTGTATTCACAAGCTATCATGGTATCTAAATAACCACAATCTCTCGAATTATTTTTTAAATCGAAATTAGAATTTCACGATGTGTATTATCCTATAGTGCAGGAATAGTGCTGTGTGGAACTTTTTAAGAAGACTAATAAAAATAATGTTACTTGTGATCTGTGAACTATAAAACTAGTGGAAATACGACAAATTTAATAGCACATTTGCGAAATAAACATTACCATGTCTTCTCATAGTTTAAAAATACTGGTTGTTTTTTTTTTCGAACGGTCTGTACATTGGTGGCCGGGAAAGACCTTCATAACAGAACCGAGCGGTGGTACTGGTTGCATGTCGACATTGGACTCGGAACTTAAAAATCAGCAGTGGAATTGATTTTTGCTATGATATATCGTAATTTTTTTTGCATGTATTTTAGATTTATATATTAATATTTAATTAATAATCAATACATTGACGAATTGATTTCTTTCACTTGCGACAACTTACCCTATTTTTAATGCAGTGGTTTTAAACATCTATATTTCCACGCTGATGTAAATTTATGTTTCTATAGGCGTTTCTTCCTGCACGCCGAACTAAAAGTATTTGTTTAATTACTTACTTACTTTTAATTGATTGAATGTTAGAGGATAAAGATTTTTTTTATTAACTTTGAAAAATTATCTCTTTGCTTTTAATATAAACAGCATTATTGGAAGGGTATCCTTAGTCGCCTCTGACTTATTCAGTCGTATCTACGAGTCAACCTCTTATATAAATTAAATTCGGATAAAATATAATGAGACAACTCCTGAAATCATCTATTTAGATATCAATTGTGTTTATTAACCCTATACCTAATATGTCAGAAAATCACGCTTATTATTATTATAATTTTTTAATTTACTTTAATGAAATTCGAATATCAATTAATATATTATAATTCTTTAAACTAAATCTTAATTAATACTAGCTTTGAAATTTAATTATGAATTTGGGAAGATTACGAAAAATATTACAATAGTTAAAAATAAATCTGTTTTTATATTTAGCGAATCTGACGGTACGTACCATTCTTGGTAATAATTCCTTATTTTTTCTATTTTCGTACAGTGTTTTATGAGATAAATACTCCTATATATCAAAATCGTAAATCGTATTACGGTATAAATGATTTTTTTTTGGCATTCAATGTTGTAATTCTTAAATTTTGTTTTTATAACTGGCATATATGCAAACCGCTCTTTTGCTGTACATATTTTTAGCAAAAAAAAAATAGGTTAGGTTATAATGAAAAAAAAGGTTTATAGGCCGAATTATCCGAATAATATATTATAGAATAATTAATTTAATTGCAAGGAATATTGTAAACAAAAGTTTATTAATAATCTGAGCATTTATATAATAGTAACGTTATTTTATCATGTCTTCTTTCCATAAAAGTAAATCTCGAATTTAATTAATTTGTTTTTTTTATTTGTAGACTTAAATTAAACTTTATTTCAGTTTTATTACAGCCGCAGCCTCTGTTCGTTATAGCAAAACGATTTCGTGGAAAAATAAATATCCAAAAACCACGAAAACCCCATTTTGAGAGACAACTTTTAATTGATTTAACCAAACCTGTACATGCTCCTCCTAAGTACACACTACCCGATTATGTGTTATGCGACCGGGGTGAAAAAATAAAAGTGGCAGAAATAGACAACCCATTCGAAAGAATATTGGCAAGGGAATGTTTGGAATGGTTCAACACTTCTAAAATGGTTGTGTTCCTACATGTTAACTCGATAAGCATGGAAGAGAAAACTCCAGTATTTGCTGCTTTGTCTAAAAATAATATGCACTTAAGGACATATGGTAGAAAAATAGTCAGTATGGCAACAGAAGGTACAAGATATGAAGCAGTTATTAATTTATTTACATCTCATCAAAATGTTATATTTGGACAGCCAGAAAATGCAGCTAAAATGTTTAAAATTTTGAAGAAAACTCCACAGTTGGTTGTTATGGGTTTGTATTACTTTACTGAGGTACCTTTTTCTTTATTTCAATGTATTTTTAAAGCTCTGTAACTTAAAAGAGAAAAGGAATATTTAAAGGACCACTTTATTGTTTGTCTGTCAATATTATTTTTATCAGAACTTGTGTGAAGATATCAAGTTGAAATTAATAACAAATACCTGAGTACTTTTTCTGAGTTGTTTTTCAGATTTTCAAACAACTTCTATGAACTCAAAAGACATGTGCATTTATACTGCATATTTTATGTTTTCACAAGGCCATCAAACCTGTAGAGTACTATCCATTACTTTATTGCAATTATAAACTTATTTATGGTTGGTATACTGATTACAACCTTTTTGGATACATTGGACCAGCATATATGGACCATACAGACTAATACTTGGCCAGTTTTTTTAATAAACATGTGGTTTTCTCCTCTATGTGTAATATTGTTCTACATGACCTATTTCTTTTTGCAGCGGGTATAATACAAGATAAACTGATGTCAAAAAATGAACTTGTGGAATTCAGCCAACTTCCAAATCTAGATGCAGCCAGAAGTCAGTTATGTTCAGTTCTCGACAGTGCAGGGTCAAGTATTGTCAGCCATCTAACTAGAAGTCAACAAACTCTTGTGTCACACTTAGAGAAGCATCTAGAACTACAAAATTCTCCAAATTAAGTCGAAAGTTAGGACAGAATATTCTACTTATAATGTTTAGGATACAATTACCATCAATAAAAAGAATATATATGATCCTTTGTTGGTTATTGATTTAAACTGCTGATTTTGATGTTTCGTGATGGTTGTATAGCTAAAAATATTTCAGTGATATCTAGATATAATTTATCAAAGAAAAAACATGGATAACTAACTCTTGATAACTTTAAAATGATAGGCACTTATATTTCAATTTTTGGAAGAATTTTAATTATTATGTTATGTCTGCAAATGAGTACCATAGAATTAAAACTTTAACGCCTTAGTAGAGGTAATTGATTCATTATTCTGCATATATTGTATTATTTTGTGGGCTTTTTACAAAATGATGTATATGTTTTATGTTACTTTATCAAAATATGCTGTACACCATTATACTACTAACATATTTAAAACTGGTATTAATATTTAATTTCATAGTGTAATAAGATTTGTTTCACCAAGACATTGAAAAGAAATATTTAAAAAAAAAAACAATGGTATAAGTTATTTATTATCAGGCAAGTAGTTGAAACAACTGATAAGTGTCTGTATCTCACTATTTCACTTTTTTTTTATTATTTATTTTTGAGAATGACAATATTTGTCCAGGCAATTTTTAAATTGATATATAGTAATCGTATTATAATAGTACAATTATAGGTGATATTTTTCTTGCAAATTGAAATATCAAGGCTGTTAAAATCATAGCTTGTTTCAAAAGTAAAGAAACTGTCTTTGCTGATATAATCATTATTTCACAAAAACCCGTGATCTTTGTTAATTGTAAACATATAATATTTAATATAATTGATATTATAATTAATATTATTTATTTAATATTTATTATTTAATATATAATATTTTTATTTAAAATATTCAATGGATATCTAGATTGTGCAGAACTTATCAATAATCTAAAAATTAATGCTCCATCTCGTTTGCCCCGCAAAACAGTTTTCCATTTTTTTTCTATACCCTTCTTTAAAACTAATCTTGGACAGTTTTCTACCATGCCAAGGATCTGCAGGCAGTACAACGCACTCTCGCGACTCGGTGACTTGGACCTGACTGTTTCTCTTTCGAAATTTAGAACAGCATGTAGAAAGTGACTGTATTTTTTTTTTTTTTTTTGTGTTACTTTTTGTGTTACTTGGAATCAGTCACAGTTTCGTTTAAAGTTGTTATTTATACATTCTACAATATTATCCTTTTGTGTTGTGTCTATGTATGTATGTATATGTTTTTTCTTTTTTTGTAATTTTATTATTATTCTTTAATGTAAACTAGCATTATATATGTATCACTGTGCATGCTGTGGTGTCCTATAATTGTCGGGGCATTTATATGTTCTATTTAAGTACCATGATCCTTTTGTTTTCTTGTCTAATGTTACCCATGTTGGGCACCCTGTTATGTAAAATAAATAAATAAACATTGAAAAATAATGATAACTGTATATCATCACGCTATATCCCTTTCGGTGTGAACAGAGATACATTAATAGCTGTATCCATATTGGGTTTTATTTCTTGGTTATCCTGACCAGTAGCACAGCTGGTCGCAGTTCTCAAAGCACTGACATGAGATTTCTATTAGATGCCATGTGGATTTCCTCTCAATGTTTTCTTTCACCGGTGAGCATTCGGTGTCTGAAGTCAAACGGTTGTCTGTATCCAGAGATGGGCAAAATGTAATCTGATTAATGATTAACGATTACAAAATGTAGTTGTAATTTTAATTTTCTTGCTCTGTAGTCATGATTAAATCCATTGAAAACATTAAGAAATCATAAAGGTGTATGCAATGTTTCTGGGATTCTGTAGTATTTAAAACAGATGAGCGAAATGCAGTCCTATTAATGTTAGAAAACGTAAAATGTGATTGTAAGCTTTTTTATTAATCTGATTACATTTTGCTCATCTATGTCTGTATCAAGATCAGTGTTCTCGAGAGTTATAAAACATTGTTTCACCCTCTGTCATCGTTAAAAACGCCATGCGCGCGGGTTTACGGAATTACAGCCAGGTAACTTATATTCCAGCTAGGTCTATGTTCTTTCTTATCGAGTTGTTCAGCTGTGTATCTTTGTGAATCTTGTAAAACCCAGAGGTACGTGGCAGAATTCAAATCTGCGACCATTCGCGTTGTCACACGTAGATACCAGTCCCTAATCCACTAGGACGTGTTGACAGCCTTTTGATAAATATATAACTATTTTCAAGTTTCAGGAAAAAAATAAACTCTTCCGCAGGTATTTTATTAAAACTTTTATTTAACATTATCTTTGGTAGGATTATGAGTTACAACTATACGAAAAGAGATCAAAAATTATAATAACTATTCTATGTAGGTAAACGTACACACATTTAATACTTGAGCAAAATAATATATTAAAACGGAATATTTTACCAAAATATGAAGATCATCTTATTTTACGGATGCCTATTCATTTTCAAATTTTTGCCTTGTCATGAAGTATATTGAAAAGACAAATAAATGCTACTTAAATTATTAATCTATCCGTAAAAATGCAATCCTCTATGTAATTTGCTTATGTCCTAAATATAGGGTTAAATTAATCATCTTCCTTATTTTGCTTTAAATTATTTATATAATTTTCTCCAGAAAGCTTTGATTATGGTGCTGTGATACGGCTACTGGAAGTTGCCAAAGCAGTTAAAGCTACTGCTGCCTCCACTTCATCTTGGTCATGACGTATCATAGTTTTCAAAACAATCCGCTTCATTTTATTGTCGTTTCTTTGTCTTCCATCTGCCCACCAAGCATAATTGCTTTCACTGGGTTGAAAGCGTGCTGCGCTTTCCAACCATTTGCTCAAAAGCAGAGGATTTGTTATGGTTTTTGATTCTATACGAGTTGTACTGTTGTCTTTATCATCGTATGAATTGTTATTGTAAGTATCACATTTTTCCTTCAATTTTAATATATCGTTATCCTGTTGATAATCTTTTATCGATTCTGGACTATCATATTCACTGTCAAGTTCCACATTGTCCCGTTCAGGACTGCTGAGTTCAGGTTCGCTCCATATGCTGTCGTCTGAAGAAATGCTAAATTGTTCAACGTTCCCTTGTGCACGATCGTTGTAGGTGCGAATAAGGTAGCCCCAGGTGAGTTGATGACGATCCTCGTTCACATTCTTCAACTTCCGACGCCAGTTGGCAAACCAGTTACAAATCTACGAAAAAACAGAAATGTTTGTGTTTTACTAAATAATTAGTTGTAAATCGTACGTACCAACATTTAGCTACGTAGAGTTTAAAATGTTTTATGAGTACTCTGAATAATTTTTATAACGCCTGCTACACCTACTGTAACAATGAATTAAACAAGTGTCGATAACAAAGCGGCGACAAATATAGTGCCTATTTATGTACAAATAGCAATATCTGGCACCGTTCCAAATAGGTTGCTGGTAGGTACAAACATGATATCTCGTTACCACTTACACTGGGATCTTTAAAGTAATTAATTTGCAAATATTATTTTAAAAACGTTTATTCTTACTTGGATGTACGTGAGACCAGTCTCACGAGATAAATATTTCTTTTCTTCTCTGTTGGGGTAGGGATTGTCTCTGCGTCGAACTAGCCAGTCTTTTAAATATCTTTTAATTTCTGGTGTGAATAGCCTTTTCTGCGGACGATGGCCGGTCACTAAACTTCTTCTGGAAAAATTAAAACGGGAAATTATTCTAAGGAAAAACATTGAACTTGGGTGATTACAGTACCAAATTTAATGTCAATGAAACTCCGTTAAAATGGAAATTCATAATAATTCGATGTGACTCACAAAGAAATTGATATTTTCACATTTTACAGGCAATCCAATGAGTCATGTAATTTACTAACCTTGTGTATCGTCGGTTACGGACAGGTCTGGATGGTTTACCGCTATCTTCTTTATTTGTGCTCGACTCCATCTTATGCGCTTTCTTGCCACAATATACTTGAATAAGTGTCATCTGATTTAGCTCTGTCCAATTTGTGAAGTTCACAATTTCCAGTGTTTTTAAATGTTAATTATATGTAAAGAGATCGGCGGCACGTGCAAGGGCACCTCGGCTTGTGACACGACTCGTGTCTCAAAACACAGTCGCTGCGGGGGATGCTTAGTGATCTATTAAAAATAAGGACATGGTGACATAAATAGATTGTCTTTCGATATGCACAGTACCTTGTTTAATTAGCGCCACTGGTTTGATAGGTAACAATGGGAAGCTCTGTATTGATGTAACCGAAACATGACGGTCACATTCCTCAGTTCATATTTGAGTGTTATTTGTTCTCAATGTTTTCTGAACCAACGAAACATTATTTTTAATTTCACTTATTTAAAATGGCTTCGCAAACTTTACTAGTATCTAACAAATTAGTAAGTAACAGTCATTAATCTCAAGTGTGAACAAAAAACATGTTGACTATTACGTGTCTCGTAGACGACCAATGTTCTTGTTTTTAAATTAAGTGCGATATTTAGTTTACTACTCACTACTAATATAATAATTCTATTTCTCGCACTTCTTTATTTTATAATCCGAACAAATTACGTATTGATTCAGTGACAATTAATTATTTTAATAATATAATGGTACGTACCTGTGTGTGGAAAAGCTTGGGAACTGTGTGAAAATGGCGACGGATAAGCGAGCGAATGCAGCGCCGCGACGCGAGCGCATTGCTGCTGTAAATCTGTGTTATTTCAGGATGTCTCCCGCGATGTCTTCAAAAACATGATTGCGATAGGTAGCATAGCATGTATTTACAACAATGGATATCTAGATCTTTGTCTTTTGTTGATGTATAAAGTCTTGCATTTGTTCTTCATTCTATTTTCTGTTTATTAAATTGATCAACGTGAATAATTACAGATTAAAGAGACACTAGTCTAATTCGTACCCCTTATGAATATTTCTTATAATTTCCTTGTTATATTTTACATGAAACAAGTTATAAAATATGTATTTAATGTCTAATTATAATTAGTTAATTTATCACTTAAAAGAAATCTCCAATAAACTTTTAAAAGTTTCCGATTGACGAGCAATTAAATAATTAAAAAGTACGTTTTTTGAGTATTATCACTAAATCTTTTTTTTTGGTAACCCCCAAGGGTTACCAAATCCTACAAATTCCTATAAAATCCTTCATAACACCATCAGGGTTGCTGTGAGAGCAGCGACCCCGGTGTGTCAGATTCTTATTGACTAAAAACCCCAGGAGGTTCCCTTTAATTACTCCACCCAGGCCTGCGAAACCAAATTCGTCCAGTCGCCCGGTGAACGAACACCCTTATTCAGGCTTCCTCTATGCGAGAGGTGGGTGTAAAGAGCCCACACCTCCAACCCTTTCTCACGGGCGACGCGCCGGAGACTGCACACCACCTCCCTTCCTCACTCCCTCAAGTCTGCTTGGAATATATATATATATATATATATTTTTTTTTAAGGATATTTTATTTAGTACATTTTTGTAATTTTAAACATTATATAACTGGAATTTAACTAGTGTAAAAAAATCCTCATAAACTGATCAGTATTTCTGTGGGATATGTGGAAGAATATTTATTGCTAGAGTGTCATCGACATCAAGTCCAGTACTTGAGCATCTAGTCATTGCGGATTAAATGCAGATGAATAGATTATTTTTTAGATATTTATTTTTATACGTCCTAAACTTGATATAACGTACAATCAAATATAGACTAAATTATAAATTATCTGAAACAGTTATAATAGGTACTTTTAACATATTTCTAATTTCTGTTACAAAAAAATGATGCAACTCTTGTTGAATATGACATCAGAAACATTGAAAAATATAAGAAAGTGTAGCACCAGATGGATCCGTCAGGTATCAAGTATGTTTATAACCTGTTATGGGTATGAATAAATAAACAATAATGTCATGGGATTTCTATCTATGTTTACGAAGATGTTTAACAATCAGCAGGTAGTAATTTGCCGGTTGCATCGAAATCTGATGCGGCAACATGTTTCGCTGTCCTTTTCACTTGCTTTAATGTATATATTTTAGCATCTCTGTCTGTTTAGCTCGCAAGCGGCCAGACGTTTTACAATCTCGACATGCGCGTTGTGAGCCTATTCTACTGAGTACGCACTTACAAGTTCACAACTCACATCTAGGTCTCAGTTCACACGACTACTGAACTGAGACGCTTGCTTCGTAAACTATCTGACGTCACCCACGAAGAGTTTACTTCCAAATTCGAAGCTCGTAATAATTGTAGATTCAGTCGTTTAAGATACTCCGTGGCGGTTGCTTGTTGACGCTCGCGTGTTTTAACACTCACGCGGCGTGCACGGTGGAAATCGCGCGCTTCTGCCCACGTGCGTTTCGTGTATTTTAGAGACGCGATTGATTTTTTAACGGAATGGGCGATGAATCTCAAGCCACCGATGGGAAAGTGGTTTTAAAACGAAAAATAACATTATTCAATGGCATAGGAATAATTATTGGGACTATAATTGGCTCTGGAATTTTTATATCTCCGACTGGAGTTTACTTATATACCGGGTAAGTTGATACACATTATTATTTATTTTCTACAAGAAATTAACCTTTAATATATATACAGATGTATTATATGTAGGTATGGGCTTAGCTTGAAAATTTAAAGGTTCTATTTGTTTTTGCTTTGATTTTAAAATATATTATAAAAAAAATATTTTTAAGAATATCTTGATAAGTTGCTGGAGCAGTATCTTCACTACTACACACATACTACATACACACATACTACATTCTTTGATTCCACCAGCCCCATTCCACCACAAAACCACAAGACATCGTGTCGGATACCATCCGTATGTGGTGGATGTTCCTTATATCCGCACGAGAAGATTCGCTTCAACATTCATCATGCGAACAGCTAAGGAGTGGAATATGCTACCAGCGGCCATATTTCCGCGATCTTATGACCTGGGAGTCTTTAAAAGAAGAGTGAATAGGCATTTGTTGGGCGGACGCGGTTCATCATCGGACTCATCTTCGCCTTCCACCAGGTGTGATTGAGGTCAAGCGTTCGTCTATAAGTTATAAAAAAAAAAAACTTATTTTCCAGCAGATATTTTATATAGATATGCTTTTAAGTAGAATAATTATAAGAGGTACAAATTAGTTACAACAAGGTTTTTTCCATAAAAAAGTGGCATAGAAGTAACTAATAACACCTCTAGGTACATGTTGAGTATTACTGATATATGTACAGTTACACCCAATATGAACGTAATAATTCAGTTTTTTCTGAATAGAACAGTAATAAAAATAATATAAATTTATATATTAATTAAAAGTGTATAAGATGTGTGTGTTGTGTAATGTTATTAAACTGTTAAGACTATATTTTGATTTTTATCTCCACAACTTAAATCCCTCTTACCAAGTGATGTCTTTCTCCTCGCTTACTTAATCTGAACTATCAGGCACTAATCGTTCATGATTCAGTAACGTGCGGTGAACATCCAAATGAGAAGTCACAATAGTCATAGATATACTCTACATTTGTTAAGCCCATAATTGGGACTTGTAATTTGGAGCCAGGGAACAGTAAACGGAACATTATAAGCCCGTCCAGTGGAGTAATACTTTCCATTTCGCTACATTCTAAAAGACATAATAATTACAAAATATAAATATTGACTTTATAAACGCAGACTTCAATTTTGATTGCACAAGCACTGCTCTACTCTGCCAGCCATCGCAATGCGTCTTCCTGCTAGTTGCCATGCCCTTTTCTGGGATCGTAGTAAGATGTAGGATAAAAAAGATTATAATTGTAAAATAAATGAATATTGATACTGTATAACATAATTATGAATATTGTATGATGGGAGTAGTTATACTGCTACTAGGAAAACTGTTTTCCACGACTTGTTACGTAGAAATAACCACAGATTAATTTATCAATAATGTCAAGAATGACTTATCTGCTTCCTTATAAACATTACTATTCGCTAAAATGACATTTTTACGTTGTTTCCGATGATAAGATACAGACGTAATATATTTTTTAGTATACTTTATCAATTACTATATTTTATCTATATTTAGTTGCGATCCTTCACCTTTTAGTTACATCATTTAATTTGTCGTTTTGCGAAATCAATCCTTGTATGTCGAGTCAACTACCTGTGTAACTAGAGTCATCGTATTATGCCCCTGCATATATAATGAAGTGAACTGTTTTTGGCTTGTATTTTATATGTATCATTTCATTGAGTTAGGTCGAAAGAAAGAAATAACGCTTTCAATTTCGTTGTCAACAATGCATAGACAGCACTTTGTTTCAATTTTTAAAAGGTGTTAGATGCCAGTTAACAGTAAGTGTACAGTTGGCCATAAAGTGTACAAAAATATCCAACGTCGGTTTACAAGCCTTGCAGAGCAATTAGTGGAAAAGCGCAATAATCGCTGTTCTCAGAGCATTAAACGTGGCCTAGTAGATAAGGCACCGGTATCCGTGCGCGGTAATGGGAATGGTCGTAGGTTCCAATCCTGGCACGTACATCCGGATTTATCCGGATTAAGAGCGGATTTATGTACCAAATGCTCACTGGGGGAAAAATAATATCGTGAGGAAACCCGCATGGTATCCATAGATGGGCAAAATGTAATCAGATTAATGACTAACGATTACGATTTGTATTTTGTAATCATTAATCTGATTACATTTTTGCTCATTACGGTTTTAAACACTAATGAATTCTCAATCGAATACATTTATGACTCATTAATAAACAGAAGGGAAATTAGAAGAGGGAAGGGAATTACAAAATGTAGTCGTAATTTTAATTTTGTTGCTCTGTAATCATGATCAAATCCCTTCAAAATATTAAGGATAAACGTGTATGTCATTTAGGATTCCGTAGTGGTTAAAACATAGACGAGGAAAATGCAGTCATATTTATAATGAAAAACGGAAAATATAATCGTAATCGTTTTTCATTAATCTGATTACATTTTGCCCATCTATGCTCTGTAGATATTGTAATGCCAAAACTCGCCTCCAGTCATATGCCTCGCGCTCATAAAATATTCGACGTTGTTTTAGCATGAGGTAGACAATAGTTATTTGATAATATTTCCATCCACGCGACACTATTCAGTTGTCTCACACACGAGACCTTGATGGCAGATTGCATAGCGCTATAATCGACACAGCCTTGACTTAAAATACTATAAGCTGATAACACGAATGCGTTATCAGCGCAAGATGTCAGTCCTTCGAAAGCTAAATTAATTTATCTAGATAAGGCAAGAAACATAATCGGAGCTTCTATGTTAGATTTGCCGGTGACAAGCGAACTACATTATATAAACTATTCATAAAATCAAACTGGAGGAATATAATGTCAGTTCATAAATCATAATGTAGATAACATTTTGAAAAATTAGCTTAGTATTGTCAGAATTATTTGTATATGTGATCTCTTAAAATTAATAATTGTTCCCATACCCGACTGCAATAAAAATAAGTAAATGAATATAGTAAAAAATCTTACATCAAGATAAAGATCATGCAGAAAATGAATTTCTAAAAACCTACCGCGTTTCCTATATAGTAAAATTGATAAATTAACTCAAGATAACAAAATCAAAGTATATATTAAGCTGAAAGATAGGCGTGCCGTGTTACTAAACAAGATGATATTGTGTAAGGCTGTTGAGGAACTGTTTTAATCCTAATTTATTTTTACGATTCCAATTTTATTTTATTGCAATTTATAAGTATTATTTTAGGTAAGTAGATCTTATGCTTTTTTATTATTACCTGTTTTATATATTTATCAGTGACGTACATAGGGTATGTGAACAGGGTAGGCAGAATTTGCTTAATACATTTGAATATTATATGATAGTAAATATTATATTGCTTTCATAGGAAAGATAGACGACGTGAATATAGAATATATATAATTATAAATGGTTTCTTTTTTTGTTTTTTATTCCAGAGTTAGCAATTTATTCCAGACTTATCATAAGGCCATGCAATGCTTGTATGCATCTATGGAATTAACGCTACTGATAGTTACGTAGTATAAATGAGTGGCTATACTTAGAAACTGTATAATTTTTCTAAGTCGCTATATATGTGTTCGATTATATTTTCCGAATTACGGAATGGCGGTTGTCATCCCCATTTTACAAATGTACTGAGTTGTTGCTATCGTTTTTTTCCGATCGGATCCGTTTCACCACTATACTTATAGTACGTACGCTATAATATAGTGAAAAAATTCTCAACATATCGACAAAGAAAGTAGTTAACTATGGATTATTGATCTTGATAACGGCTATGGTAAAAATAAAGTAAATTTGTGAATGTTTACATGTAACCTTATAACATTATCGTGTTGCTTGAATGAATCTTAACGAGGGATGAACTAAACTGATGAAACACGTAGAGAACATAGATGGGCAAAATGTAATCAGATTAATAAAAATGATTAACGATTACATTTTACGTTTTTTACCATTAATATGACTGCGTTTTGCTCATTTATGTTTTAAACACTATAAAATCCCAGATTGTATACACATTTATCATTTCTTAATGTTTTAAATTGATTTAATCATAATTACAAAGCAAGGAAATTAAAATTACGACTACATTTTGTAATCGTTCATCATTAATCAGATTACATTTTGCCCATCTCTGGTAGAGAATAATAAATATTTTATGGTATTCTATAGTTAGTTTCATAGTAAATGTAATAAAAACGGCTAGCTCTTGAAGTTGTTGGGTTTGAAATTTTCTACTTAATTATAGGTAATTGATTAAATCAAACTTATCACGATTTCAATGCTCAAAAACAATGTCGTAGGAACGAATTCCTAGAAATCTTTGAAGCACCAGCGAGGAATATTGCCTCATTTTATTTATAATTTGAATTAATAAACCAGTAGACCTTAGTATTGTGTTACAACTGTGTACTTGCCCTACTTTGCGATATTACTGTATTTATGACATTTTATAGGCTCTTTTGAACTATGAAATGCTGTTAAACAGCTTAATCTTGCTCGTTTCTGTCAAATCTAAGCGGTTATTTTTCTATTGTAAGTGATTTAACGTCCTGTTTAGCGTATAATTAAAGATCTAATTCGTCATATACACTATATTAAAATAAATTAATCATATTTTTCTACCTAATATTAAATATCTACATTTATAAATTAGTCGCATAGAATAAACTGTTTCATTTTTTAATTTTGTATTCGTTTTTCGTATTCGTAATTGTGTTTTCTATTCCCTTCTCATTAATAAGCTACTTTATAAATTTTTGGTTACTAGATTCTTGGCATTTTGCATCATTTTAGACATTCACAAGAAATCATATTTATGGCACCCTTTGTTTTGTACTACCAGGATATTCATTTCAATGCGGTCATCAATTGTTTCCGATTGTTTCTCAGTATTATCTTAATAAACATATAGGTTGCTTTTGATTCAATATATCCTTGTTACAGATCTGTGGCCGCGTCACTAATAATATGGCTGTTGAGCGGCCTTCTCTCTACTTTGGGAGCTCTCTGTTACGCCGAACTGGGCACTTCCATTACGAGGTCAGGTGGGGATTACGCATACATCTACACTGCATTCGGACCCCTGCCCGCCTTCCTACGAATGTGGATAGCACTGCTTATCATTAGGCCGACTACGCAGGCCATCGTTGCCTTGACTTTTGGCAACTATGTCGCGAAACCATTCTTTCCTGAATGTGACCCGCCACAGGATGCAGTTAGATTACTGGCTGCCGTCTGTCTTTGTGAGTATGCAATGTTTATGTAACAAATACTTCAAAAATCTTTTATCAGTTATTATTTCGTTTGTACTTTTAATTTAACGTTCTATTTGTATGGGAGCTAACTTTCATAAAAAGATTCATTTATTCAGCGACCTTTATGTCTTTTGAGCTTACTTAAGAGTAATATAGAAAGTGTTTTCGGAATCAATTTTGATATAATAATTGAAGATTTCAGTTTTCGTGTCTTTTAATGTTTCGGAACACAGGTCTCCCTAATCCAGACTCTGATTTGCTATGATGTTAATAAATTTAAATGTAGGTTTCAGATTTTATAATATTTAAAAGGTAGGCATGGTGTATATTACACACCAAAAACATTTTTTAATCAAGTGTGTGTATTCTTTGGCTTTTTGTCTCACAGACAGGGTAGAATTAGTTTGTGTGTGACTTTAAGTTAACTTCAATATAATTTGTCTTATTGTATGGAAATATGTTTTATATTGTTTCTGTTTTTAATAATAAATTTAACATAAATTATTTATTACATATTTTGTGCTATTAGGGACACTACTACACTCAAAATTTATGGTAAATCCAATTGTGTTTTAATAGGATTCTTTGAGCTCTTTGCAATTTTCGAAGAGTAGGAACACAAACAAATCAGTGCTATTGCACTAATGTTAAATGAAATGATCTTTCTATTTTCAAATTTACTATTAATACTAAAAACGTAACTCTTATAACATTTTTTACACTGGTTCGACAAGGTGACTACAGTGCATTTGATAGTAAGTACTGTGTAGTCCAAAAACAAAAGCGATCATCAAAGGATGAAAATTCATTGAAATGAAATGATATTTTTGGAAATTTTATCTAATAAAAAGGAATACTGGTAAAATACTTTCGTGTTTATTGAGATTTAATCGATGTATCGATATTTTTCCTTTGATATATCGACTCCGATATTGATATTTTAATAAATATCGATTCATCGATAAAACGATTTTTTTTCCTTTTTGACATCCCTAGCGCGCGTGGCCTTGTCGCTATGGTTGTCAAAGTTTAAGAATAAATGACATAATTTATTTTGAGTATGTTAATATAAATTACAACTTTCAGGAAAATTACTATATTCCTTTTTAAGTATATACGATACCTATACCAATAGCCTTGGCTTGAAATTCCCTTTCCGACTAACCTTGTATAACTCATTACTATTGCTTATTTATCAGAAGTCTTGATTTTTTCAAAGTGTTCTAATAAGATGATTATTACTGCCTTAAAGTTAAATTCAGTAGCTTAAACAATGTCTTAATTAAAACTATTTTTAACTAAACATAATGTATTCGGCCTACTTTTGTATTTACCTGTTTAATAACATGATATGCAGACATATTAATAAAACGCGATAACCTTTATCTCAAAATAATCTTTAGACTTGCAATATGATTAAAATCATAATTAGTGGATATGTATGATAATAAGCATCTGTTTAATTAATGATGAAAATAATCGATATTGTTCAAGTTATAACTATAATTCGATGTAATCCATTTAAAGATATAAACTGAAAAGATATAGGAATGTCGTGTATTTAGATTGTATTTGGAATCGAGAGAGGAGTAATTTTTTTTTTTGTACGGACTGTAACTGTTGTGCAGGACAGAGCTATACAGCTTAACCGGCTCAGGGGGCAAGCACAGAAGGTGCTGAGCCGGCGAATTTATGGGCTGGGTGGTAACGCAAGTGCACCTCTGTGGGTACGACCTCGACTTGGGCCGACAGAAGACCAAAAATATAGATAAGACCAAAAAAACGAAACCTAACGGTGATCTACTAGCGTTTCGGAAGCGACTACCTTGACAAGAAACGCCGAAAGAAACTCAACGCTGCGTCGGAGTAGAAGAAAAGTGATATTTGGAGCTGTACTTTTTCAGAGTAAATAATATATAAATAATAATATTCGACACATTTAATATTTGGTACACAAATAAATGTTTTATTTAATTTATCATAACCATCTTTGAAAACCCTTTAAATGACATGAATCATTTCTGTATGGCCGCCGATCAAGTTTCCGAAAGTTCGGATATATAAACAAATTTAGCTTTATTGGAATATACTGTACCTAAAAAAAGCTCCAAGCATATGTTTTTTACACTGATAGGTTTAGTGACTACAGTGCACCTGATGGTAAGTACAGTGTAGTCCAAAAACGAAAGCGACCATCAAATGATGAAAATCCGTTGATAGTCTCCGTCGTCATGTCGGCCCACATATACCACGACTGAAGGTCTCTAGGTATATGAGTTACTGGATATACACAAGCTGATCCCGAAACGCGACAGGCCAAAGCGAGTCACTATGACGGTCATTACACTTGTGTACTGTGGTCATGACCCAGTCCGGGTAATCGTCTTATCACCAAAATTTAAAAAAATATATATTTAGTTAAACGGTTTTATAATTAGAACCGTATCAGTTCACGTCTATAGGTATACTTTTAAACACCTCAAAGCTGGCTCTTTCTATACAATTCTGTATTTTCTAATTCAGTCATTAATATGAGTGTACGATATTTATGGACCAAATAAAAATCTGAGCATATAGTTATTTACTTGTCATCTACAAACGTAATTTAATTACTTGTGTTCTTTTTATACTAGTACAACAAAGTTTCTACATTGGGCCTGATGGATAGTGCTATGCAGTAGCCGTCATTCCATAGATGCATGAAAGCATTGCATGCCCTTACAATAAATACGTCTGGAAGAAATTGCTTAAAGTTAAAAAAAAGGGCCCATTTATATTCATATCAATTTTATATTCACGCTATCTATCTTTCCTATGAAAGCAATATAATATTTACTATTATAATATAATATTCAAATTAATTACGTGAATTATGCCTAGCAGCGAGTTGGCAGGGCGTCGGTGCCCGCCTGGATCGCGACCAGAGTACATGGGTGTAAAGCCCGTCATAGTGACCAATTTCGGCTTGTCGCGTTTCGGGATCAGCTTGTGTATATTCAGTAGCTCATATACCTAGAGACCTTCAGTCGTGGTATATGTGGACCGACATGACGACGGCGATTATCAACGGATTTTCATCCTTTGATAGTCGCTTTCGTTTTTGGACTACACTGTACTTACCATCAGGTACTCTGTAGTCACTATGTCGAGCCAGTGTAAAAAAAAAAACCTCGTCCGAATATCCTATGCACGTCATGCTACTGTGTAGCCCTAGAACGGCGACGATTGCCAAGGGATAAAAATCCATAACAGTCGCTATCGCTATGTCGGATATATTATATGTTTAAATATGACCGAGAAGAATATAATAATAATAATAATTAGTAAATTATTACTGTGTTCCACTCAATCTTATGTTATATCTCATCTTATAACATAGCAATCTTCAAACATCGAGTAAATCGGTATTTGCTAGGTGAGCGCGCTCCATTATAGGCCTCATCATCACTTTCCAACAGGTGAGTTTGAAGTCTAGCAAGCCCGTGTGTAATAGACAAAAAACTATCTTCATGGAATATAATTATTGCTTGAAATTTAACTTATTACTAGTGGAACCTTTAACTTATTAGTGGGGAAACGGTTAATAAAAATGGAGCGACTAACCAACCACAGAGGCATCATTACAGAACGATTGAAGAACTATTGAACTAAAGTCGAAAATTTCTAATTCTAGTGCTACAAGTATTATTTGGCAGTAATACTATATATCACAAGAACAATAAATATCAAAATCTTTATATCTATAGTAATATAATTACGAAGTCAGAGCGAGGCCGCCTTTACGCTACATTAACCAATTCCATTCATTTTCATTAACTATAGAATTTTCATTCTTATGATATGCTTCTTTTATGGTTTTCCTACTGGGTTAAATAAGAAAATCGTAACGCTCACAAGTGTTCACAAATATTATAAATGATGATTTCCGATGTTTTAAAATATAGTGTGCTTTTCAGATTTCGATTTTTTCGTTTTTTATTGACTTACTTCACTAATAAAAACGTGTATAAAAATTTATTTATTGTTATGCAACGCTGACATAACTGAAACATTAGCTCAGCTGCGTGTCGATTTTTCCTTTGGAAAAAACTCCTGTTTGTAAATAATTTTAATGATAATATTAAAATTTTATTTACCTATAGGTCCGTATATCAAGGGACTCCCCACAGCACGTTGTATGTAATTCTATATAAATTAACCCGCCCGGTTAAGTTGTGAAGACCTTTCCTGGTCAACAACACGCGTAAATTCGAAAAAAAAAGAACTATAGGTCCGTATAATTGATCAAGGGACTCCCCACAGCACGTTGTATGTAATTCTATATAAATTATGTTACCAACTGACGCAAGTGCTGTATAATAAATGTTATTTTTCCTTAACATCTCTATTACAGCGAAATAAATTTATTAGTCTAGGTAATAACCATAATTTTATTGGTTCAATGTTAATAGGTTTTAGTTAATTTTCCTAGCATCTGTCATAACGTATGAAGTGTAGGTAATACTTATTCACGTGTTTATGGGTACCTGTTATTGATTGTTGTTGACAGCGATGCTGCTGAAAGTACAAGATAAATTAACTTTTAAGTGAACAAGTCGTTTTAATAAATAATGTTTTATTACTTTTAAAACAATTAGTAATATTACTGTCTGTTCCAAAGCAAGTACACCTCAAGAGTTGTCGAACAAACAACTCAATAGGAGTTGTTTTATGTCGAGTCATCGACAAAGTGAATACACTGCGTCTAGTACATTTTAGTTTAATAATAATATTTTTGGACAATTACACACATTGACTTAGTGCCAAAGTAAGCTTGTGCTTGTGTTAAACTCGTGATAAACTAAACTATTTTTCATAGAAAAGTTTGCTGCTACTGGGACTCGAGCCCAGAACCTTCAGCGTTGCAGAGAGGGTCATTACCGTTGCGCTATCAGGTCGAAATATAATATTTGAGTAAAGCGGGATAGATGAGTAATGTTCCCTCAATTCACCGATTGCTCTGCGTCTCGAGACGGGCCCGAAGCGGAAATTTCCATTTAACCTAATTACTCATGACGGGAGTCTTGGTCTAAATGAAATTAAAGCTCCATATCTGAAAACAATGGACATCCTAAATTGCAGTTTCATCTCTTCGTAAATTAAATTAACTGAACAACAAGTGGAGCTGTTTCATAATAATTGTCAGATAAATTAGTTTTTGTTAAAACATTTCTAACTAATGTTTACTACTGTACAAGTGTGAATCATTTAATTTGTTAGGTGCACGTTAGGTATGTACTACACAAGGTATACTCCAAATGTATAAATCTATACTAATATTATAAAGCTGAAGAGTTTGTTTGTTTGTTTGTTTGTTTGTTTGTTTGAACGCGCTAATCTCAGGAACTACTGGTTCGAATTGAAAAATTCTTTTTGAGTGAAATAGACCATTTATCGAGGAAGGCTTTAGGCTATATAACATCACGATGCAATTATTAGGAGCAAAGAAATAATGGAAAATGTGAAAAAAACGGGCAAAATTATTCATCCTTGAGGGCTTCCATTGCGTGCGCTGCAAAAACGGTTCAAGATACCAAAAATATATGTATGAAAGAATTATTCCTCTTGAAATGATCAAAAAAATGTCCACGACAGTATATGTCTATCTTTTAAGATTAAGTCACTAGAACCGTTTTTATGGTAAACAAATTTGATCGAAATTAATGCATTATTTGTTAAGAGTTGTATCAACGTAATAATATTAATCTTTATCCAAATAAATGTGTTGTTGATTAAGAGTATTTAATTGTGAACAAAATTGTCTTTGACATCACTTAATTTCAATGAACATCTTAGAAGATATTACAAAACCTTACATAGCAAAACAACGTTTCCCGGATCAGCTATAGTGTCTTGATAACCGCGAAACTCGAGAACGGCTGAACCGATTTGACTGATTTCTTTTTTGTTGTGTTTGTTGAAGTCTGGGGAAGGTTATAACAGAGAGAAGATTTTAAAAAATTATCTGAAAAAGTCTAAAAACAACACTTTTCTATATTCTCATACAAAAGTTTTGTTATAAGTCAATTTGAACTTTAACACCATAGCATAAAGTTTAAATGTTAGTGGACGGGTTCCGGGAAGGCAAAACAATTATTGAGTGACGTATAAATATTAATGTCAATATTTGTCAATTTTTATACATATAGCATTAAGGCCAGGTTCCTTCAAACAATTTTCAAAAAACAGCCGACAGGCCAATAGCTGTTAACATTAAAAAAAACAATGTGACTTTGTTTTAGAGAAATAGGGCAGAACAAGGTCTGCCGGGACAGCTAGTCTATACTAATATTATAAAGCTGAAGAGTTTGTTGGTTTGTTTGTTTGAACGCGCTAATCTCAGGAACTACTGGTTCGAATTGAAAAATTCTTTTTGTGTTGAATAGACCATTTATCGAGAAAGGCTTTAGGCTATATAACATCACGATGCAATTATTAGGAGCGAAGAAATAATGGAAAATGTGAAAAAAAACGGGCAAAATTATTCATCCTTGAGGGCTTCCATTGCGTGGGCTGCGAAAACGGTTCAAGATACCAAAAATATATGTATGACAGAGTTATTCCTCTTAAAATGATCTAAAAAAATGTCCGTGAAAGTATATGTCTATCTTTTAAGATTAAGTCACTAGAACCGTTTTTATGGTAAACAAATTTGGTCGAAATTAATGCATTATTTGTTAAGAGTTGTATCAACGTAATAATATTAATCTTTATCCAAATAAATGTGTTGTTGATTAAGAGTATTTAATTGTGAACAAAATTGTCTTTGACATCACTTAATTTAAATGAACATCTTAGAAGATATCACAATAACTTATATAGCAAAACAACGTTTGCCGGATCAGCCAGTATGAAATAAAAGTGTATTTCCTTCAATGAAAACCGAGGGATTAAAAATAGAAACATATTATAGATATTTAACTGGAAAGGCCTTTACGTATGAATTGTTTATCTTGTTTTGTGGTTTTTATGAATGAATAGTAATAAGTATAAAATTTGGTTATATCTTGTGGAGGTTTATAGAAATAATTATTTTCACCTACTTGTAACGCTGAATATCCTGGACTCGAGTCCCTGTACCAATACATTTCTTTATGACGAAAAGATGATTTGGCTTGCTTTGACGCTAGATCAATGGTTCGTAAATATAATTTTTATGTTATTAAAATATTAAGAAGCACTTCATAGACCTTACAGGCATTTTTGAAAATTCTTTACTATTGCATATAGGGAATGAAAAGGTCTAATTATCTCTACAATTGGATTTATTTAGTAACGACTTAAATGTTTAAGTCATCATTAGGGACAAAATATGTACATATAGAATATATTTTTGGAATAAATAATAGTAGTCAGTATAAATGAACACCATTTACCTGTAAATATGATTGTATTACGATTATATTTATTTCTTGTTTTGTTAAATAGGTATCCTGACGGCCATAAACTGTATCAGCGTGAGATGGACTATGCGTATCCAAGACGTGTTTACAAGTTCGAAGCTGTTTGCGTTAGTGGTGATAATTATTTCAGGCCTCTGCTATATTGGTTTAGGTAAGTGACGATTTTATTAAAATATTTTGTCTGATGTCTTTTAAAGCTTCTAGTGATATAACTGGAAAGATCGTAAAATAAAGTGGTCTATAAATTTTCACTTTCTGAACGTTTTTTTTTGCATATTATGAATCTAAATTAATACTTATTATAGTCAACCAAAGTATAATGGAAAGAATGTTACGGTAACCTGTTACGTGTCGTGTTTTGGGAAATACAGAATTGGCTATCGATTATCAAAAAAAAAAATTAGAACTTTTTAAATATATTTGTTTAAGTTTTACACAATGAGCTTGTGTATCTTCAGTTGTTGATGTAACTAGAGATTTTGACTTACTAATGCTCAAACGCAACCGTATCCTGGGCCACCACCTGCTACACCCAGGAGAGGTTCCAGATATCTCTGCCAATAAAGTACTACAGTTCTTTAAAACTATAGGCTTTGACAGAGAGCTTTAAATGGTAGGTGGCGATCACATTAGATCTTTTAGGTCGCGGTGATACAGGCTGAAATAGACTGCATAGCCCCACATTGTATAATAATAATAAAAACTAGAGATTTACAGTCGTGGTACATGTTGGCCGGCATGACAACGGCGAATGTGAAAGGACTCTCGTCCCTTGGCAGTCGCTCTCAATCTTGGACTACACCATACTGTCTAACAAGTGCAGTGTAGTTTGCTAAGTCAGTATAAAAACGACAGCATGTAAATTTCACTTTTGATAGGTTTTGATAAAAAAAAACCTGGCACAGACATTAGTGCTGTGTAAATTTGATAAATTGCACAAAATACATTTTCAAATGTTTAGTATGAATGAGCAATTATACGATAAACATAACTACAGTATTTTAAAGGAGAAGTTATTGTATAAAAGGTAATATGTACAAATAATACAGGAAAACAATATTATATTTATTTATATTTGAGTATTAAAAGTATTTTAAAATGATTTATATGCTTTAAAGAGTATTGAGATAAGTTACAACTGGCGTTTATCATAGAAGTAAGTGACTGTCAGCAACCTCACAACGGAAACCTTTTACGACTTATAATTTAATTGATATAGCTGTCTGTAAAATTGCCCATTTGCAGACTGTAGGTATGTAATAAATTAAGTGATAAAAAGACTTCAATCGTCCAGTTTGTTTATTTGTATATCATGTTTCATTATGACAACGTTTCTTACTACATTATTATTTGTTTATTGCTAATAGTAATTTGTGTTGGCAGAGTATTTTTAAAGATGATCTTATAAAACTATCTTTTGTTTATTTTCACATCTTAGTTTCGCAAATTAGGTCAGAAGTTTTGGCTTTGCAATGTGCAAGTCATTTTTAAATATTAGGTCCTTACATATGAAATTGGCGTTTTGTATGGGAGGAACAAAAAGTCGAATATTTTTTAATATAATATATTTAATTAATCAAAGTATGAACCATTATTTTCTATGCACTTTTGCCATCTCATAGGTAGTTCATTGATCCCTTTACTAAAAAAACCAGTCGGACGGGAATCAATAAAATCTTTAAAGGCGATTTGGACTGCCCCATCGGAGTTGAATTTTTTCCCTTGCAAGAAGTTATCCAAATTTCGAAAAAAATGGTAATCTGTTGGAGCAAGGTCCGGGGAGTACGGAGGATGTCTTAGACTTTCCAATTGAAGCTCTTCTAATTTAGTAGCCGTCTGTTGCGCAGTGTGTGGTCTAGCGTTGTCGTGAAGCAGCAGTGGCGTGGAGCGATTGACCAGCCTAGGTTGTTTAGCCGCTAGCTTTTCCATCATGGTTTGCAATTGCTGACAATAGACATCAGCCGTAATAGTCTGGCCAGATTTGAGAAAACTGTAATGAACAATACCGGCACTAGTCCACCAAACGCTTACAAGTAACTTTTTTGGGGTTACTTTTCGCTTGGGGCAGGATTTAGCTGGCTGGCCAGGATCCAACCATTGCGCTGAGCGTTTCCGATTATCGTAAAGAACCCATTTTTCATCACAGGTAATGATTCGGTTTAAAATACCTTCATTATTGTGCCGGTTTAGTAATGTAACGCAGCAGTCGACGCGCGTTTGCCGGTTCGCTTCAGTCAATTCGTGAGGTACCCACCTTTCAAGCTTTTTAATCTTCCCAATTTGCTTCAAGTGAATTAAAACAGTTTTATCACTAACATCGCAGCCTGCAGCTAACTCGGACGTGGTTTGCGATGGATCCGCTTCCACAATAGCCTTCAACTCTTCATTATCAACTTGAGTCTCAGGCCGTCCACGGGGCTTGTTCTGCAGGTCAAAATTTCCAGAACGAAAACGTTGGAACCAAAAACGAACTGTGTTTTCTTTTGCAACACGACCGCCATACACATCATTCACCCTTCGAGTTGTTTCCGCAGCACTAGTGCCACGGCGGAACTCGTACTCGTAAATAATGCGATATTTTAAGTTTTCCATTTTGTAAAATGAGTGACGCAAACAGAAAAAAACAGAAGAAAAAAACAAATGAATGACGATCATCGAAGCACGAATACATGAGTCTATAGCTGTACAAATTTGAATTTGGAATTCCTTACCAAAGAGGAGAAATTTGTGATTAAAGTGGCCAGTACGAAATACGCCAATTTCATATGTAAGGACCTAATATATTAGAAACATCGCTTAATACACAATTACTACTATAATACAATATTATAATATTGTCACTTCCGGTTATTCTTTGCATGTTTTTAAAGAAAAAATAATATTGTTAATGAGATTAAAGAATTAAATACATAAATGAAATCAGCTACATAAGATTATTAATATAAAACGATGTTTGCAAACAATAACATTATACTACATATACTTTAATAGAATAACAAAATTTGACTCCGAGTTTTCATACGTATTTGTAAACAAGAACATGAGTTATGTTATTTCTAGTTTTTTTAGTAATTTGCTACCTACTTATTTAGTTGGTTTAAATGCAACATAAATAATTCGCTAAATACCCAATTGCGCTGTTATTTATCCTTCAAAACTCACATAATACTAGTCAATCTTTATTAGGGTACGAAGTCAGTGACTGAGGAAATAGAAACCATGCATTTTATATCCTTTCTAAAATATAATACTTATTATACTTAAACATTTTATTCATTTACAATGATTTATTGTTTTATATTTTCGCAGGAAATACAGAAAATTTCGACAATGCATTCGAAGGCAAATATACTGCTGGGAACGTGGCGCTTGCATTCTACTCTGGTTTATTCGCCTTTGGAGGTTGGAATTACCTCAACTTTGTCACCGAAGAGCTACAAGACCCTTATAAGTAAGATCGCAAAAATATTTTTGAGTTACACACTGTTTATAAAACCTGGTCCATATTGCAAAATAATTTTTATAAGCAATTAAGGTTAAGATAAGCTGAGTTTCAACTGACATGGATTCTATCTACTTTTGATTTATCATAAAGATAGGATAATGAGAGTAACATAATTAGGTAACGAGAGTAGTATCGTCTGAGTAAAATATAAATAATATTTTATTTTAATGTGAAAAAAAAGTTAAAGACAAATACATCTTGTCATTTATATAGTAGAATATCGTTTTTCTTTGTTCTCTGCTTACGATGATCTCGATATACAAATGTAAAATCACAGTATAGTGAATACCCGCTAATTGTTTATGGTTTACCGCAAAAGGAATATAAAAATATATATTATTTATAAAGATTTATATTTACATTTTGAATTTTAATATTTCATAAATTATTACTAGTTTTAAATATTCCCCTTCACTTCAGACATTGTTATAAAATTATACCGCCCCCTTAGGAACACTTTGGTTTCGTGGCTAGAAATAAAAAGATGTACATACCTTATGAACATTTTAAATTTCAAAATTACATTTCGTCATTATATTATGATAGGTCTGTATCCAATTGAGATACATTCTTCTTAAAAATGTAAAAGATTTGCTATACTATCTTGTTTCTGTATGGTACGTTCTAAAATAAGCATTGTACATTATGGAGTTCCTAACTGATAGCACATCACCAGCATACCATTATGCCAGTTTACCAATACCACCACCTAATCTTACCTTTACCTTTACCTTACCTTTAGCCTTTCCACCATAGAATAGACTTCTATAGTCTATGTATAGACTATACAATATAACGGGTTCGATTTTTGTTGTAAAAAAAGATTTAATAAAAATTAAATATAAGGGTCTATGGCCTCATGGCAATCATATCACCAGATGTATAATAATTTTAAAAAGTAGCGTCCGGTAATTCACTGTAGTGTCTTATTTCTTGCTGTTCGCTGACATCTGTGGACGTGGTATTCACATTAGGGCCATAAATACAGTGGATAAACTGTAAAGATTTATGAATAATAACAAAGTTATTTAAGAAAAATACAAGAGAAATAATACTTTGTCTATTCATGAGCGTTGATAAAAAAGGCTTTTATAACAAAATTCCCCATAATCAGCATCGTTATTGAAAGGCACGCACGGAATCTCAAAAGGTAGTATACGAGTAATGTGATTACGCCAACTCTAGATAGCGAAATTGTATCTCGTAGAAAACCGATCTTCTATATCTTGACTACTAAGTATATTGGTTTCTTACGTCATCGTAACTCGAATAAATAGACGTATTGATGTCAAGGATGTCATCCATTTGGTATTGTGATAGGGGTAGAATTACATAGAGATACGAGATAGTTTTTAAATCGTTCAGAAGTAGGTTCGACGAGAGCACATCAAATAGCTCTTTTCAATTTCTGCGGTATTTACCAACATAAATGCGGTCTTTATTACTGAAGTTGCCTTGAATAATTCATTTTCTCCATCAGAGAGTGTTGTAGCAAACGTTATCGCCTATATAAGCACACGTTTATTCGCACTCTCCCTATTACATGTATTATTCATAGGAACAGTTAATTTACTTCAAGCTTTCTTGTGTTTGTACCTAGAATGATGTTTTCCGATTCCCATTTTTAAAATAGAGCAGGATTATTCGCTTATAAAGTTGATAGTTTTTGGCAAAACGCCTATGTTCGCACTTTATTGTGTTGCATATATTTTAATTCTTATATAAAAAAAAGTCTGATTTATCCATGACATCATTCAACATACGTATGGTATATATGTATGGTACGTGCTTATGCAACTTTTACACTATTTTTTGTTCTTGTTTACCTAAATAGCTACTCCTATAATCTTTTTTATTTATCTTAATTGAATATATATTCCAAGTTTGAATTTACTTTAATTTAAATGAAACTTGGGTTTTTATTGAAATATGTCCTCCACCGGTGCATTACAATCAGAACACTTTCAAGGATAGATTCCAATGAAATCAGGTGTATACCTAAGATCTAACTGCATTATTCTTTCTTTCTCAAACTATCTTTTATAATATGTCCTATGGACTAATTATAATTCCTTCGAACTAAGGCGCGTATTCTCAGGAGAAATTTTATAAGATCTGGAACGAATTCTTTATAGAATATATTTAAGACGCAATCGTAAATATGTTTCTGTTTATTTTTATTTTCGTTATTTTTATTAGTAACTACTACTGAGCTGCTACCTACTTCATCGTGCGAAGTGACAACGTTTACTTGCTTTTTTAATCATTAATCGTTTGACAATTCCTATATACTTTTTGCATATGTGCAATATCAATATCAGAAAATAAAATGATATAAATCTATAAAGATAATTAATTTAATAGATTTATATCACAACAAAGCATTTCATATATACAATCAATGTTTGATTAAAAATTATATGATAAGTGAAAATACTCAAAGATAGTAGATACACATAGTTTCACTTAACAGTAACGTCCGACCAAAGGTCGATTTTTGGCCGAAGCCGAAGCTGGAGCAGATTAATTCGGCCATCAACATTTTATTGATATTTGAGCTTTGTCCGTTTCATTGATTATAACATTCTCTTTTGTTGAAAATAAAAAAGAATCCATCTGATTATAAAACTAATTTTGTTATTTAGAAGGAAGGTAGAATTTAGTTTACCTTACCACAAGCATCAAGTTTCGGCCTCTTATGTTATTCGTCGGTCGATAAATGGCGGAGTTGCGGATGAATATACATAAAAAATACAAAATTCGAAATAATTTTATATCAGTTAGTTCTATTTCGGTACTTAAAAGAAGCCTTCGGCCAGAATTGGTCGGTGTCCGAAGAAAAAGCCGAAGCTTCTGTAGCAATATATTTATAAGTGTGACAAATAATTGAAAAATACTTAGTAAGACTTCGTTAACTCGCATCTGTCCTGTAAGTTATAAAAATGCATAATGAAACAAAACTAAACTTTGCATGAATAAATAAATCACGTTACGAATATTTAGTATCTTGTAATGGTAGGACACAAATTGTGCCGAATTATAGGCAACCCTAAAATTGGCAGTGTTATGATTTGTTTACAAAAAATCATATTCAGTTTGCCTGACATTTAATCACGTGCGAAAGTGTTTCACGAAAGTGCATTTGTATAGTATCTATCAGTAGTATCAGTAAATAGCCGTAGTTTAGCCGTGGTGGCTGCCGGCAGAATAGAATAGCACCCCCCCCTCTTCTTGCTGAGGTGTCGTAAAAGGCGACTAAGGTATCTCTTTAACACCGCAATTCAACCAGGTGTTCAGAGAAGGAAAACTCGACCAAACCTGCATCCTGGTCCCTCTCGATCGTACTGGTTCTCCATTCCATCGGGCCCGAGGGATTTCGGACGAGAGAGTGCTTCTCTGGCTGCGCGTCCAGTTATGCACTTAAATATCTCCTGCGCAATTGACTGTTTCCGAAAAGTGGCCCTCAATTTTCTTAATCGGCATTGAAACAGTCGCCGTGGCTGAAACCGGCTAGGATAACATCATCATCATCATCAGTAAATCGAGAATTGAAAAGCTATTTGGTTTACGCGCCATTTTTGGTGATATAGTAATATATATATATATTTATTATTATTTATTTATGTATATATATTTGGAATCGGTAAAAAACGCTGATTCGGAAAATATATATATTAAAGGGTGTCTCAGAATGTTTTTCATTTTTTGATGTTAAATAAAAAACAACATTATCCATTAAAACTTGTTTTATTTATTGTTAAATTAAAGAGCAGATCTTGAAGTTTATTTATAAAAAACAACCGTTTGCAAATGTTCACCATTTACTTGTTCACACTCATTTAGCCTGGAGCTAAAATTTTCAATCACTCGCTGGAGCATTGCTCTTGGAATAGCGTTGATTTCTTCAGTGATTCTTTGCTTCAAAACGTTCAGGTTTGGTGGCAATGGATTGTAAACTTTACTTTTTAGGTAGCCCCATAAGAAAAAATCAGCAGGCGTTAAATCAGGACTCCTCGGTGGCCAGTTTATGTCTCCTCGGCGGCTTATCACTCTTCCGGGGAATAAATCGTGAAGAGCAGCTAATGAGTCATGTGTTACATGAGAAGCGGCCCCATCTTGCTGGAAAAAGGTGTTGCGGTTGTAGCCAGACTGGTTTTGCATTTCTGTAGTCAAAAAAGTCCGTATCATATGGCAATATCGATCAGAATTAACGGTCTGAGTTCGACCTCGGTTATCCTCAAAAAAATAAGGACCGATAATTCCTTGACTTGATATGGCAGCCCAAACAACCACTTTTGGTGAGTACAAGGGCTTCTGATGCAGTTCTAGCGGATTCTCGGTAGCCCAGTATCTGCAATTTTGTTTATTTACGTGACCGTTGATGTGAAAATTCGATTCGTCGGAGAACCAGATGTTATTGAAACTCCTAAAACGGTTTTTCATTGTCCTGCAGAATTCGACTCGTTTATCAGGATCATCAGGCTTCATTTCTTGAACAATAACAATTTTATATGGGTGAAAATGCAAATCTTTCGAAATAATGCGATAAACCGTAGATTTGTTCAAATTCAGAGAAGCTGCGCGCAATCTCAACGACTGTCGTGGGTCGTCCATAACAGACTGGCGAACGCGGTCGACGTTCGTGCTCGCCCTTGATATCCTTTTGCGCCCAGATGATTTGTCCGGCATTGTATTCCCAGTCTCTTCAAACTTGCACACCCAATGTTTAATTAAATTGGCACTTGGCACATGTTTTAAGCTTGTTAAATTAAAATGTGTCCTGTAGAGACGACGAACAATAGTGTAAGAATCGTTGTTTTTATAAAACGCTCGCACGCAAAACGCGCGCTGCGGTCCCGTGAAACGATTCATGGCTACTAAACTTAACAAGCCGGCCAAGCGTTTGAGACCACTCCCCTCCCCCTGCTACCAGCGATCGGCGCGTATTGGTCAATTCAAAAACGAAAAACATTCTGAGACACCCCTTACTATATCACCAAAAAATGTCGCTAAACCAAATAGCATTTGACCCCTCGAAATATTTTTACACTTGTAAATATCTTAAATAGTACTTATTTGATTTTGGACAGAATTACATAGATAATAGTTATAACATATCTTTGCATCATATTTCTTTCGTTGTGAGTAGATACTTTATTGGCTGTATTAACTTTGCAGTTATATGTCGAGCCCTACATGACCAGTAGCTGATTGTAGTTTTCATTGTATACATGTTTGTTAGATGATATGTGAGTTTCTTTACGAGTTTTCCTTCACCGGCGAGCGTGTGGTGTCTATGTTCATACATAATTTGAAAAAACCCAGAGGTTGGTACCGGAATTTGAACTTACGATGCCCGCGCTCCCGCAAATAGGTACCGAGTCCTTATCCCAATGGGCCACCAAAATACTAAACCTTTGTAAAGTCACATAAGAAAATACTTTATGTTTAATTTGTAGTTAGGTGTAAAAATATTTATGGGCTATTTAATCGTCTATGATGTTTCAGGAATTTGCCTCGAGCAATATGGATCGCACTACCCATGGTGACCATTATCTATGTGATGGCAAACTTGGCCTACTTCGCGGTAGTTTCTAAAATGGAATTGATGTCAAACCCAGCTGTAGCTGCCGTGAGTATAGAAGTCAATAAAAGTTTCTACGCTTACTGCATGAAAAATATTTTTATTTTGCTTTATTTAATGATGATATCGTTGCTCTGGAGTTATTTATCGTTACTTTTTAATGTCGTTTTGTTTAGATATTATTTGTAAAACGCAATAGGATAACCTAGTTCACTAAATATGTTTCTTTTGGAATTGAATGTTCCTTTATTTTAGATGGAATATAAAGGTTACGTACATTATAAAAAATAAACCAAATGCTAAATAATTTGTTTTATCTTTATAAGCTTTTCCTTTGTCCACATAGAAGGAATGAAATAGGTTGAACTTAAAAAAAAAACCTTATTAGTTTATGTATTGGATAATTAGTGTAGTAATCGTTATATAGGTAGTTGAAATAAATAACTTTATTAATAAATATAGTTTCTTTGGACAACCCCAGCCATCTATAACAGCAGTGTTTAGACAATAACGGTATATTTCACGAGATCAAAGGCGTCGTCCTAATGTTAGTTTCTATACCTACTGTGCTATTACTTTACTATCCTAGAGGTTAGTGTACAATTTATTGTTAAACATTATTATTTACTGATTTTAGTGTTTTGATAAATCATAATAAATGTTGTCAATTAAGTATGCGGTACCTCTGTAAGGAACACCCAGATTCATTTCATTTGATCCATAAATTATAGCGTTTCCTTTATAAGAAATAAATAAACTTGTATAATTTATACTATCTTTATATGGATATAATCATACTCGATCTTTCATGCAGACGAAAATGATGCTAATAATTTGTCGATCGACGCGGTCATTATTTACTATTAGATCCGTCGTTTGAACGCCTCGGTGAACTTATAAATCCATCTCGTGTTGTTATATAAAAATTTGGCAATAAAAATTCGTTAAAACGCTATGGGACATTTTTTAAATCAAACGATTAATGACCCTTTCATCTAATATTATTTATAAAGTCTATTAAAAAGATTAAATTGCGGCTGCATATTATAGAAAAGTGTATAAAAAAAATTAAAACGGCGTGTTATGACAAATGCCTTACAATGATGTTTTTTATTCCTATAATTTTATAATGTTGTTTATTTATATATTTTTGTCTGATTTTTACTAAACGATTTTAAGTTCTAATTCCATTTAATCAGATTTATTTAGTTCTCGTAAATATAAAACAGTGATTTCGCATAGACATTTACGTGTATAATAAGGAAGTTTGAGCAGTGACAAACACAATAAACGTTAGCGGCTGGACCATATATTAAGTAGGGTGATGCGCACCGGATGTTTGAACTTCAAAAGTTGAAAGGACGCAAATTCTCCAAGCTGGATTAAGCTGATAAGTAGAATCAGTTCATTAATTGTCAGTTTTTTATACTGTTGTATTATTCAGGTGTTTGGAGACCGGCTATTCGGTCGCTGGAGCTGGATCATACCAGTGTTTGTGGCACTGTCGACGTTCGGCGGCGTCAATGGTGTATTGTTTACGTCAGCCAGGCTGTTTGCCACGGGCGCTCAAGAGGGTCACATGCCGGCCTTCTTCACCTTATTTCACATTGAAAAACAGACGCCTATACCCTCGCTGATATTCACAGTGAGTTGTTATACTATTACTTCTGTTTATATCGAGGGGTGATAGGCTATTTGGTTTAAGCGACATTTTTTGGTGATATAGATTACTATATAAATATATAAAATATATATTAATATATTTTCGGAATCAGTTTACCCCTCACTTTACTTTCCAGCTCTTGATATATTGTTGCATGTTTCTTTGTTTTTTTTTTTACACTGGCTTGTCGAAATGGCTAAATGGCATCTGATGGTAAGTACAGTGTAATCCAAAAACGAAAGTGACCATCAAAGGATGAAGTTCCGTTGATAGTCTCCGTCGTCATGTCGGCCCACATATACCACGACTGAAGGTCTCTAGGTATATGAGTTACTGTATATACACAAGCTGATACCGAAACGCGACAGGCCAAAGCGAGTCACTATAACGGTCTTTACACTTGTGTACTGTGGTCACGATCTAGTTCGGGCAATCGCCCTACCGTCGTAAAATGAACCACCATTATGTTTGTCGGCCTGATAGTGCTGTTTGCTGTGATTCTGTCTGTGATGCTGAAAGTCCAAGGTTAGAATCCCGATTCAAGCAAATATTTCTGTAATGATCAACTTAATTCGTCGTGAGACATGGATATGAATATTTATTTAAATACTACTAATCTAGTATCCACAAAACAAGTGCCAACCTAATTTCGTTTAACATTTCTACGTAAATATTGATATACTATTTTCCAATAAATATAGTAAAATATAGGAATATATATTGATTTAATTAATTACGTGAAACGGTATAAAGATATTGTAGTTTGTGAATACTTCTAGTCATTTAACGTATCCATTATTATGATATTATTTTACTCAGCTGTTAGGATTTTACTCCTATTAGACCGTTTGTTGAATATTTAGCGGTGCCAAATTAACTATGAGTAGTTTTTTTTGTCATCTTTGAACTAGCGTAGTTTAGCCAAATTACTAATATAGCTTCATACACGAAAGGAAGTTAAAGTGTTAATAATATGGTTGATTTACTCAGTAGTTTGTCTCTACTCCATTCGTCTTTTTCCACTCGACTTAAACATATGACTTAGCAACTAATAAGAAAGTATTTTTTATTTCCAGTGTTTTTTCTCACTTCTTATGTTGACAACGAGCAACGTGTACGATCTCATTAACTACTATTCTCAAATTCTGTGGCTGTCTGTCGGAGCTTCAGTCGTGGGAATGCTATGGCTACGGCGGACAAAGCCTGACCTGCCGCGACCGATCAAGGTCAACATCGTGATACCGTATCTCTTCCTCATCGCTATCTCTTGCTTAGTGATAATACCGGCTATAACTCAGCCTATGGACACGGCTATAGGCCTCGCTATCCTACTTTCTGGGATCCCAGTGTACTATATTTGTGTTAAATGGGAGAACAAGCCGCAAAGCTACCAGTCGTTTTCTTGTAACGTTCTTAGGTTCTTACAAAAAGTTTGTTCGTGCATTTACGTTGAATCTTCTGATAAATTATGTGATAATTAAATGGAATTTAAGTTATAATTAATTCATGCAAATATTATTGTACGATGTTTATTGTAGAATAAAAGTCCGTTAACACGAAAACAAATTGTAAAATAATAGAATATGTATACATGATATGTGTATTTTAAGAAAATATACGCATTTTATATCTGTATACAAGCAAATATGTCTGTAACTAACATGTTCGTATAATTAGGCGCTTCAAAATACTCGTAAGTTATCGGATTACATAAACATGATCAAAACCTTAGGCCTATTTTTTTTTACGTATAATTCCCGTATTATTTGTTTTGGAGTCACATACAAATATTTAGATTTTAAAGGAAAATGTAAATTAAAGTTAAATATATTGAATATATTTAATTTTGGCATATTTATATGGTTACATATATGACCTAAATGTAAGGTCATAAAAATGCGATAAAAAATATAAAAATCTTGATAAATATCTTGATATATTAGGTCTGGGAAAAAGTTCGTGGCGCTTTTTCAGTGAAATTCGACTAGTCTTCTTAAGCGCGTGAATGAATTTATTTGAACCAAATATGTTCCATTGTTATCGATAATGTTTCGACATTTTTTAGGTAGATCCATGATCCCATCGGTGAAGACCTTTTGTGGTTTCTGGTTAAAGAACTGGATCAAGTAGTTTTCACAGGCTTCTTATGAAACTCTGAAGAGAGCTCTGCAGAGATCAGAACAGATGATATTCAGGGTGCTATATCCGGACTATAAGGTGGATGTAACAAAACTTCCCAATCGAACTCTCTGAATTTATGACGAGCCATCAAAGAAGTGTGTGATCGGGCGTTGTCATGATTATAGATATTACCTTTCTTATTTATCAATTTGGCCCTTTTTCTCTCAATCGCCAAGCCTAATCTATTTAGTGAATCACAGTAGAGTTGATAATCAATCGTATCACCAGTCGCAAGTAGCTCGTGGTGGACGATAACCATCCAGTCCCACCAACACACACAACATCACTTCTTTTGGCGTCGATGTTAGTTTAGCAATTGATTGTGAAGGTTCACCATCCTTTAATCACAATATTTTATGCTTCCAGTTGTCGTACGTAATCCATTTTTCATCTTCGATTATTAAACGTTTTAGAAATGGCTCGATTTCATTCCGTTTCAGCAGCGTATCGCAGATGTTTAATCGGTCCATCATGTTTTTCGCGCTCAACTCACGAGCTCTATTCGTCAAGCATTTTTTATAACCAGCTTTGTGTAAATTATTCAAAACATTTTTATGGTCAATGTCTAACTCCATACCAATATTGACACTACTGATATGCTTATCTTGTTGGACTTTTTCAAGTATTTCATCAACTTTTTCAGTGATTGGACGACTGCAGCGAGACTCATCTTTCACATTAAAGTTACCGAAATGAAAGTGAGCGAACCATTTCCACACAGCAGAATTTGATAAAGTACCTTCAGTATACAGCATATTTTTTTTCGTAACCCTGCGCAGCGTTGTTCCCGTTGTCATAACGATATTGTAGAATACAACGGATTTTTACATTATTCAGCTCCAAGTTCGAGTGCGAAATACTTTCGAACCACTGCACAGATTGCAATGTTTCTTACATTTAACTAACGTTCGGAAGGTCACCTTTAAATATGCATTAGTGTTGCTGTAATTTATGTTTCTTTAGTTATATGCGACCAACGCCATTCATCGGGAAAAACGCCACGAACTTTTTCCCAGACCCAATATAAAGGTTATACGGACCAATAATCACTTACTTCTATATAGTTTCTATATGGGAATTACATATATCCTTTTATTATTCGTAGATCATGTTATTCCATAATAAAGGAGATTTTTTTTAAATGCTTTTGCCAATTCGGCATATCAGCTCGCGTAAATATATCTGTAAAGTTGTTAAATTGTGTTAATAATTTTAGTGAGATTAAAAAATAATTTGTATAATGTACACACTACATAGATTAAAAAACACACACGATATGTTGTAAGGATTATGGATTCATAATCGTATATGTAATCTTTTATTGGCTCTCTACGAATTTTATAAAATTTAATGAGTTGTTGATTGAGAAATATTGCTTAACGATTCAATTATAAAATAAAAAAACTCCCTATTAACACTGAATATGCTATCGATTATGTAATAATTGTATATAAGTATATGTTTAAAAAATCAATCATAGTCACGCATTGCTACGGAGAAACACATAGTACTTGTGATTTGTCAGTTTTTTTAATATAATTTAGTAGAAAACTGAAACTTAGAATTGGTTTATTACATAGTATAAAAGGAAGTCGCTTCCACTGTCTGTTCGCTTAGAACTTTTAAACTATTCAACAGATTTTAATGCAGTTTTCAGCAATAAATAGAGTGGATCATGAGTAAGGTTTATATGTATAATTCATATATATTATAGTACAACAATATTCACTAGAAATACATTTACATGACAGAACAACATTTGTCGGGTCAGCTAGTTACTGTAATAACAAAATATGCTAATATGTCATTGTTTTACTGATGTCTCAGACTGGCATGACTGAAGTCGACCTATTGGTTCGAAGAACTATTAAAGTAAACTGCTCCATCGATTAAAGTATTGGTTTTATTAAAATAATCAACATCACGATATTTTTTCCATTTGTGATTCACTAATAGTGATCAAGGTTAATTTATGTATTAAGAACTCGTAAAACTAATTCATTGAGTAAATTGAAGATGATTATTTTCGAAGACCCAGTGCAAGCTTTTACCGACTCTTTAGCGTTAAATTTTGAAATTAACAAATTGTATGGACTATGGAGGTTTATCTTTACCAAAAACTCAATACAATTTGTTATTTTTAGAATGATCTCGTATCGCTGTAACAAACAATAATCATTCCTATTAAAAATACTATTTTTTGTAGTTAAATTTATAGTCCAAGGTAATTTATACATTTCAATTTTGCTACTACTGTTTTTATATATATCAATATAGTCATTGTTGCTTTATTGAGGTATTTTAGTGTGTACGAACGTATAATTTTTATAATTTTTGTACAGTCCTGAATAACTATATTTATGTCTTTAGTTGTTAAGTTTTATCCAGTGTAAGTCTTCTCGGATACCGAAATGAAAAAAAACGCTTTTAATTTCTTAATATTAAACTAATTATTATATGTTGTATAAACGTAATGATAGATAGAAAGAATCTAATTATGGTTTCCTCATAAAGATGACATTCAGCACAACGATGGCGGTGGAAGCCGGCGATGCTATGTGCGATATCACGTGTGAATTGGAATCGTATATCAGAATCCTTCTTATAAAAATGATTACTCCATAACAGTGCTATTTGTCGTCGCGGCACATATCATGGCCGTTTGCCTCTGCCGTCTACCGTACCTCGTGTCGTACCGAATTTCACTTTTCTGGGAGTACTTTTGTACCCACGTCCTTATGTAATTATTTTATACACTGAGGGAACAAATTATGGTAAAACTAATAATAAAATATCGTTAAATATAGATTTTAATTCTCTATTCGTTTTCCAAGATTACTATGCTCCAGAGATGTTACTAGGGCTTTTTCTTTTAATAGACACACAGTTCACACAGAAAAATACGATCTTATGTACTTATTTCGGTTATATAACCATTATTTACAGAAAAATTGAAACTAAAAGATAAAAATAGCACTATTAAAAACAAAAAATAAACAAAAACGAAAAAGTTTACAAAAATTATATTGATAAAACTTTATGTCACGAAAGCACATCAGCTCATCATATAACATTTCGGTAATATTATTATTACTTTTTAGCTAATTTTTGTTTTAATAATAATGAAAACATATCAATAAAATTTCATATTATTACACTGATATATATTGCTATACTTGCATTTATAATGGATTGTCTATACAGCAAATGTTTCGTTTTTCGTTAATCCTTAGCTTATCTTTTTCTTTCTTTTGTATTGGTTATTTTTGTTATATTTATTGAACGCCATAGAAAAGTGTTTTGCTCGTATACGCAAAACATTGCGAGAAAGGAAAAGTATTTACAGTTACAGGAAAAAGAAAAAGATCCATAGATGTTTTGCGAATCGGGAGACATTAGCTGGAGACGCATCACACTAAAATATTTTTGCTGCGTTAAATTACTAATATCTATAAAATATTAATTAAATGTGTGTAATAATGTCCTTTTATCTTTAAGAAAATGTTGGCTGTATTAATATAACAACACTGCAAATAATTTTAAATAAAACTGTACTAAATATTACTCTAATATGTATGAGCTTCGCTTTTTTGTGATGAGATGTAAAATATATAGAAGTTTTGAAATCAGATTATACTGTGTCTTTATGGATGTTAGAATTTGTGTTTGTGAATACACCGGCGACCACAACATAGGATTACCTATATCCAAGGGTGTGACAACGTAGACACAGCATTGTTTTTAGTAATTATAATCAAAACGAATATAATTTAATTTAGTATAATAATTTATAATATTACAACTCATATACGGAAATGGAAATGTGGTTAATCAACATAATTTAAACAAATAAGGTCGTAGTTTGGGCAATTTTACTCTATTGCATCTCTAAGTAGGTATAGTCCTAATAAGACAAACTATAATGTTATTATAATCATTTTAAAAAATAATTTATTTTTTATATATATCATAATTTTGTATTACTTAAGTATCTGGGTTTTAACTTATAGGTACATTGTTGAAAGACACACGACTTTATACAGAGCTTAAGTTTCTATTCAATTTACATCTTGTTATTATACATTGTTACATTAATACTTTGTAAATTGTATTCCAAAACAGGACTGTATAATCTGCTTATATTATTGTGTAAATGAGGTATACTCTTTTATAGTTATAATGGTATTTATACACATACTTAATGTTGACACAAAAATATATTTTATTATTTATAATATATTAGTGGATCTTTTTATAAAAAAAAAACCTTTATTGCCCTATATTCTCTAATCCTCATGTACTATCTTTTACCAGTAACGTTCACTATGGCATTATAATTAAAAAGTAACTAGTTTTGTAGCTCGGTCTCCAGTCCTTTTCATTTGGTTATCGCCGCATTTTGCCAGCTGTCGCACCGCCTTCCTGAGGTAGTAAGGCGTCCTGGATAGTAACTTCAGTGCACATACGGTATGACCGTCATAATGACTATTTTAAACAAAAACAATAAGTAATATTATGGTAATCAATAAACTCTATTTTAATATTTTCTTAGTATTTATAATCTAAGGTATTTATGAATACTTATGCAACCTCTATCATGTAAAATTATTTAAATTTAAATAATGTTTATTTAAAATTGTCTCTCTGGCATTTCATGACAATCATTTATATTCAAAGATAAGAATAATAAACATAAAACACTTTAAAAATGCAATATTTGCGAATATTATCTACTTCAAAAACAATTGAATTTATCAGATATTTTACAATATTTCCAACTACAAGGGGGCATCGATGGTATCCAGATCCAGAGTATATAAAGGGGTTCAGTGGCCCTGTGATGTATCCAACTGACGAAACAAATAAATACTATAAGATAATATATAATTCAAAAGTGAAACCTGTGGAGCGCAAGCTTAAAAATATGTGGATAAACTTTGGTCCTCAGCATCCAGCTGCACATGGCGTTTTGCGTCTCATTCTAGAACTGGACGGCGAAACAGTAGTGAGGGCAGACCCACATGTGGGATTCCTGCATAGAGCGACAGAGAAACTAATGGAACATAAACATTATAATCAGAGTCTGCCGTACATGGATCGCATGGACTATGTGTCCACATTAGCAAATGAACAAGGGTTCTCTTTGGCTGTTGAGAAGCTGCTCAACATCGAAGCACCTCCGAGAGCTAAAGCCATACGTGTACTGTGCTCCGAGCTAATTAGAATTGCTAATCATTTGCTTAACGTCTCAGGTACGATCCTAGACGCGGGTGGTATAACTCCGTTTTTTTGGATGTGTGAAGAAAGAGAGAAGCTTTACGAATTATTTGAAAGGCTTTGTGGTGCCAGAGTCCATTGCGCGTATATTCGTCCTGGCGGTGTGGCCCAGGACATACCAATAGGATTTCTTGATGATGTTTACGAACTTTGTATGAAGCTCGGAGAACGTTTTGATGAAACGGAAGATGTTGCCACGGGCAATAGACTATATTACGCTAGAACAGCAGGTATTGGCACGATAAGTGCCCATGAAGCTATTAATTTAGGTTTTACTGGACCCATGCTACGTTGCGCTGGAGTAAAATGGGACTTAAGAGTGTCACATCCGTATGATGGATATGATTTATATGATTTTGATGTTCCCATTGGAACTTTCGGTGACAGTTATGATAGACATCTTCTTCGTCTTGAAGAAATGCGACAATCGTTAAGAATTATAGATCAAGTTATCAATACAATACCCGAAGGTGAAATTAAAACTGACGATTCCAAAATAAGTCTTCCTTCAAGAAAAGAGATGAAGACTTCAATGGAATCTTTGATTCATCATTTTAAATTATGTACAGAAGGATATCCAGTACCACCTGGAGCTACATATACTGGTATAGAATGTCCAAAAGGTGAGTTAGGATTATATATGGTGGCTGATGGGACCTCAAAACCTTACAGAGTATTTCTACGGCCTTGTTCATACACGCATTTATTAGGACTTGATGTGTTGGGAAAAAGTTTGCTACTTGCCGATATTGCTGTTCTCATTGCCACTATCGATGTTGTTTTTGGTGATATAGATCGTTAATTTATATGACTTATTTCTACTATAATTATTAAAGCATGTCACTTATACATATAAAATGTTTATATTATTTTCGAGATTACTAGATAACAGTCAAAATATCACAATGAAATAGTTGCAACGTGAACTAACGCGTGCTTTTTATTAACTCATAATGATTTATAGTTAGTAATATAGCTTGATTGTGTTTACAAAAAGTTTCTTGGTAAAAGATTCAATCTAAATCAAATTAATACGTTTCGAATACTTCGTTGGCTGTAATGTGTAAGGTTCGATCTCTACACGGAACGACGAACCTATTTGTAATTTATATGACCTGCAGTGTACAAGTAATCCTGTTTTTTTTTTTCGATGTGACAAACTGTTTTTTGGCCTTAACAACTTCACCAGGTGATGTAGCAGACGTATGTCTGGGTGCATGTTCATAATATTCATATAGAATTGATGTTTATAGCGTTCCCATGCTATGATAGGGGATTAACCCAATTTAACCGTTTCTCTCCGAAAGATTTTTTTTGTGAATTTGAATAGCTGTAAGATAGTCAGTTGGCTGTTATGCCAATATAAAAAGAAATCTTGCCGAGATTACTCGTGTTCCAATATTTAAAAAGTGTACTCTGCCTCTCATATTTAAAGTTTACGTATTTGTCGACGTTTTTATATTTTATTTCGTACGTTCCTTTTTCATAAATTATTGTCATTGGCTGATAAGCAATATGTCCCATTGGAATAATTGAAGAAGGAATGACATCTTACGGTGTGTTTTTGGAGCTGTTACTCGGAGTCTGTCTTGTGGGCTTATGGAGGTAGACATTTTTGCCAATAGAAAATAATACAGTTTACAGCGGTGGTTTGCTACGACGATAACGAATACAACGCCTCTTAACTATTAACGCCAATAAACCCATCTCGGTAGATATGAATTTGATGGCGATCTGTCAGTTTATCAAATTTTTAATGTTATTGTTTTGAAAACAGTTTAGTTTTCATTATATTATATCATTTAGTCACAACTACATTATAGAAATTAAACGACCCTGGTAATAGGATAATAAGCAAAAAATCCATAATTTAAATAAAATAACTAACATTAAATGTTCAACTGTTCACGGAGAGTACATTTTTGGTAATTTTAACATATTCGACTATAGCTTCGCAAACAGATTGTAGTGTTTGTAAGTGGCAATGGCAAAAGAATATTTTTTAATCCAAAAACACCTGTCGACTTATTTAATTCACAGATACGCAGTTATTGACTGCGTTCATGGTGCTAAAAAACAAAAATTTTAACGTCGCTCGTGCCACTTTCAATCCTCTATAACCTTTTTGGGGAGTTACAGTTGAATATGTTGAAATTGCTTAAAAATGTACAATCCATAAACAGTTTGACATTTAATGTCAGTTATTTAAGTTGTAAACCTGTTATCAGGATAAATTCATTCATATAACATTTTAAACTAAGTTAGGAAAAATAAATGCATGAAAATGAAACTGTTCTCAGACTAATGACATTTAAAATCTATCAAACTAACATATCGTCATCCAATCCCATCAACCGAGGTGTTTTAAAAGTGACGCTATTTTCGACATCGTTGACGCTCCATGAAAGGTTTGGCATCATTGCCTAGTTTACGGACATCATAAGCCTCCATGAAAGGTGGTATTTTTGCCACTGGCGAAAATGTCTAGCACTCTAACCAAATCTATTGTTTTTATGCATTTGTTGTTCAATTTGTTTGGAGTTTGGACGATTACAGTGTGATTATTCTATAACAAAAGAAGACTTAACATGTTAAAGTTTGAAATAATATCCTCTCGTACTGTGGAGGGATTTGAAAATGAGAAGAAATTTGTAGCCTACATGTTACAAGTGAGACAAGATTCCACAGAATCAAATATATGTGATCCAGACCCTGCGAATGTGGAGAGACGTTATACCCATTTTTTAGATCTCTACAATGGATTGAAAAAAGAACATCCTTCTTTATTAAATAATTTAAATTTTCCAAGAAAGGTTAGTGCATTCCTAACTCGTAATTATATAGGTACCTGAAACAAAACACATACACATAACTTTTGTATAGGTACTGTTTTATATCTATTGTTTTTAATTCAATGACTAACGAAGTGATATCCATTGTGTTTTTGAAGAGTATTGTAATACTTAAATAGATATGACTAATTATATGTTGATATATTTATATTTTTAAATTGTTTTCTATGGATAATACAAAAAATAACAATATAATTCTAATTCTAAATAAATTTTACAATTATAAATAAATACATATATCCGTTCTATACAGATAAATAATGTATTAAAAATAATCTAAAATCTATAATTTTTACCTTTATATTTGAAACAGATACACATAGATACTTATGTTTGCTGTATTTGTTAACTAGAATTATCGTGTACTTGCTATTTCTTTATCATTATTATGTTACAAGGTCATAGTTAAGGATTTTTTTGGCCATTATCATTATTTTGAACCCAATCTATGTAAAAGATGATATTTCATTTATTATTAGTTGTTTCATCAACAAATATGCTACATAATACATAATTCTGTAATGGTTGACAAACAGATATCCACAAATTAAAAGTTATCTCAGCTAACATGCCTGTAGTAATTTAGAATTAAGGAATAATATTAAAAATTTTAGTAGTATTTTTTTAAAAAATAATGCACTGAATGCATTTTTCACTACCTATATTCATATTTTATATTTGTGTTTAAATTAAATATTGTTATAAGTGAATTAACTTGAATATTGTATCAGTATAGGTAAACATCATTACATCATACTTAACAGGAAAAGTGTTGTAACTTTAGAGTAAATGTGAGGGCCCATTGTCATAACTTTGTATCTTTTTGGGATTGATACTATGTATAAACGAAAAATAAAGTATGAGGATATAAATTTTTATCTATTTACATTCATTTTTAAAATACTCCTTAAGTCTCATGAATCATTAATTTGTTTGCTTCAAGGATTAATTAGTGTTAAAAAATGTATAAAGTATTTCTATGACTAAGTGTTAGTCACCACAAAATATTTAACAATGTTAAATAATATAACAAAAGAAAAACATTTATTTGACACAAAATACAACACACAGTCCACACAAGAAGAGTCTATCTAGTCTATCTATATAGTATATAGAATATAGTTCTAGTTGCCGGCACCCTGGTGTCACCTTCGAGCGGCTTTCTGCCGCTCTCGCTCTGCTGCCTCCTTCTGGGACATGACATCCTCACAGAAGGAGACCACGGCCCTCCAGTTGTCGTACCCTGCCAGTATTGCCGACACCACTGCTGGCAGGGAAGTCTTACTACACACTACGCTATGAGACTGTCAATAATTAAAGACTAAACTCGAAATACGATATTGAATAAGGAAAAGAAAAATGAAGATAGGTTATTATTTGAGCATGGTTGTACTTGCTTTTCAAATTGGACACTGTTGTTAAAATGCTTCAAAAAAATTTTATAAACGACATTAACGGTGAAATTCTGAATGTCATCAATAACATTGCAAGCCCACTATACTATATACTATATAGTCTATCTAGAACTATCAGTAATGATTAATAACCATAATTATTTATGGCATTTCCAGATTGTAGTTGGTAACTTTGAACCTAATCTAATATCAGCACGCTGTACTGCATTTGAGTCACTCCTGGGTCTGATAGGGACTGATTCACGACTTCGGGACTCCCCGGCAACTATTATGTTTTTTCAAGATGCTGAACTTATTGATGCACGAAGACTTATCACCGAAAGTAAATTTGATCAGGCGCTATCTGTTTTGGAGACAAGTTTTAAATTATTGAATAAGGTTATAACATTTTGTAAATTAGTCTTGATTGTTACTTATATTAACTATAATGGTGCATCTGCAACAAACAGTTCTAATAGTGGTGCAAGTTCCTTGTTTTGCAAAACATCTGTTTGTTCTTTTTCTTTCTGATGTATTTGCAATTATTTTTCTTTTTTTATTGTTTGTTAACAAAATTATATGTTTTCAAGTAAAATATTTGTCTATGATTTGATAAAGAGCACAATAATTGCAAATACATTAGAAAGAAAAGTACAAACAGATGTTTTGCAAAACATGAAACTTGGTTTTACAAAACCATTAAAAAAATGCTGTGATAAATCAGCATATTGTTCACTCACTTCTACTCAATCTTCATAATATATGGAAAGTTTTAAAGTCTGGTAAATATTTTATATTTCAGGTGTACACAGATAGATCTCGTGTAGTGTTAAGTGCTCTGTGCCGTATTGTAGCCTGTGCTGGAGCAAGTGGCTGGGAACTTGCTGGGCCTGTTGAAAGGTGGGCACAACTTGCCTTGAAAAGATATGAGGCTGTCAGTGATTCTGATTTATTGTTGATCTATGTGCCATTGCTGCACGCTTGCATATCTATTTGGTAAGTTTCGTAAAACACTTTCCAACATAATTGATTAAAAAAAAACTTTTGTTGAAATGTTAAGAGTCATATTTAACTGCAAGACCAATGTAAGAATCTGATTACGTAAAATAATGCATGTGTTCTTGAATTCAAAGGTTAATCTGAAATTTACGTTAAGGGTTTCTGTAAATTGTCTTACAAAAAAGTAGATAAAAATTGAGGTAGTAAATAGTGATTAGATTTGATGTAGTTTGCATATTGAGACTGTATCGTCACCAATTAAAAGTTTAAATGGTTTTCAAATTATTGGATTTGATAATACAAGTCAGAAGCCCAAATGTGAGTAATTTTGTATTTACTGTTATATTTTAATTAGTTTATGTCTTAAAAAGTCAAAATGTGTAGAGTTAATGTTTCTCAAACAATCTGATGCCGATAGAAATCTTCGTACAAATTGACATTTAAAACTGTAAACTAAATTAAGAAGTAATCTCGGAAATATTCACATTTAGATCTGGTTATGTTATGGAAATGGTCTCATTACTGAAAAATCTGAGAGTCTATTGTACATTTCAACCTTAAACCTTCCAAGTAGTATTAAAAGTAAATTAGAAATCTTGATACACTTTATCTAATTTGTAAGAACAGATCGGAAACTCTTGATGTCACTGTCATACAGAAATAGGTGTTGTGGTTCTTATAAAGTATATGAATATTGGTTGGATAAGTTGGGTAAATTGAGAGAGAAAGAGAAAGGAAAACATTCAATCAGAAAGCTGCTTTTAAGTCATTTCTTTTCTTACGATTTACATCAAAATGGTAAGGATTAAAAATGTTCCTATTGATTTCAGGGAAACTTTAGGGAGAGATAAATCAATGCTTGTGCAAGAATTGAATGATCTTCGTAAAAGAGGTATGAAAGTTGACTCAGTGCCTAGTCTCATGGAAGCAGCAGACAGTTTAAACATCATTGTTTAACTGTAGAATAAGTAATTACGATCTTAAACACAGATGAATATGACTGTCCCATTAGAAATTAAGTTTTACTGTTATTTAAAAAAAAAGACAATCAGATAGATATTAAATAAATGTAAATAATTTATCTAAAATATAGTATACAGAATAGTTATTCTCTTAAAACGAAAGGCTTTAGTGGAAATGGGTGGTAATATATAAAAAGTTTTTATATGTTAAATAGTGGGATGCACGTTTTCCCTTCTTGTGCCCCTTTGCATTGAATATATTCTAAAAATGATTAGTTTTAGTGATGCAAGTGTACGCGGCAGCTATAATGGTTTTGAAAACAGAAGGCATTATTTGGTAATCAATAGATTGGGTATGAATAATGTAAAATTTGAAAGAAAATATTTATTTACAAAACAATACAATTTAGCAAAAAATAATTATAACAACAATAATAACAATAATATTGTTATAAACATTTATAACAATATTGGTAGCTAAATTTTTGAGTTACTCCTTTAGTACAATATTTTTATTTTATTTTACTAGCTTTTTAGTAGATTTTTTCGAATATTCTTGATTATTTTTATATATGCGAATCTATTTACTAACTTATATTTAATATATCATTTAATCTCATTAGGATATAAGCAAAGCTTTTAATGTGATTTATGCTGATATTAGCAATTATAAGTATAATTAATTTTCTTTTTGATAATCGACTTTATAATGTTCGGTGTTGTATTAGCATTTAGTGGGTATGTTATAAGATGGTTTGACATAGTCACAAATTATCTTATGTTGTGACTTGCAAACACATACTCATTCGTTTAAAGGAATATTTCACACATCACTACATAATGCCCTTATTGCAGACACTAATTTATTTATAGGGCAGCCAGTTGCCGATACATTATAAAAAATATTACCATAAAAAATCATTAACAAAAAAAAAACATTAGAATTCATCAACCGGTGAAGGCTACCACAGCATGCACCAAAAGTACACAAAAATTATAATAACAATTTCAGTAAACAAAATTTACATCATGGCCAACTAATTAAGAAGCGAAAACAAAAAAATAATAATTATAATATAATGAATATTGAATGAAATTAATGTTAATATTAATAATTGAAAGAAGTTCTAATTTAAGTATGGATGACTCCTGTTCATAGATGGGCAAAATGTAATCAGATTAATAAAAATGATTAACGATTACATTTTACGTTTTTTACCATTAATATGACTGCATTTTGCTCATTTATGTTTTAAACACTACAAAATCCCAGATTGTATATACATTTATTATTTCTTATTGTTTTAAATGGATTTAATCACGATTACAGAGCAAGAAAATTAAAATTACGAATACATTTTGTAATCATTCATCATTAATCAGATTATATTTTGCCCATCTCTGCTCCTGTTGATATACGCAACAGGACGATTTTCGTTCTTTGAACATGAAATTAGTATTGCATACTGACAAAACGATTTTGAAGAAATTTAAATAGTACAGTTGATAAAATTATAATACACAAAAAGCTCAAAATATCTTTTTATTTTTACTATCAAAATATTTCCCTAATGAAAATAAGGAAAAGTGATTTCAATTAAAATATTAGACAGACATACCATAATCAATTATAAAAAATTGTAAATGAAAGAAAAATAATAATTCTTAAGTAATATATATTTATTAAGCTGATATTTTGTAAGCATTCTGGTATTTGCTTCTTTATTATGTATGTAAAAGTGATATTTTATTGCTAACACATATACCAAAAATGTATAGCTTTAAATTCACAGAAATTGATCTTATGCTTATGATTAAGAAAGACATTGAATATTATTTTATTTATTAAATAATAATATTGATTTACGTAGAGTATTTGATATATATGAATATAAACAATGAAAATATGCGAAATAGTTCATTTTTATTCGCTATATATATTAACAATTTATATGACTTGAATTTTGATTTTTATTTATATGATTTTTTTTTTTTTTTTTTTATCAAATGAAAATGTCAATTTCCTTAAGCGGGTACGCAATATCTAAGATTCTACGGAATATTTTTAGAAATGTAAAGGAAAATACAATAAAATGTAACAAAAAAATTGTCAAAGAATTATTAATATTTATAATTTTTTTTTTTTTTTCATTTATTATCATTTACAAAAATCATTGTTACATTTTTTTTTAATATAGCATAAAGAAACCACTAAGGTTTGAACGCATGCTATTTACAAACAGTCCACATTAAGAGTCGCAATTAATGTATGGAACTACGTAAACACATTTCGATTAAGGTGGTCACTATTAATGAGGTCCAAAAAATGATTTTTTAATCTTTGTTTCACATTTTTAACTGAGATATTTTCTCGCAAATTTGAGGGTAATTCATTGATTAGTCGCGGGATCAAAAAGGAGGTAGTTCTTTCCCCATACACGTTTGTTGCACGAGTCGTGCACAACTGCTCACGTGAAACGGCACGGGTATATATCGGATGATTTATTTTATTAACCTCCAAATCGAAAAATTTTTCTTTTAACAACATATACTTTACTTTGGCGTGTACAGGTAGAAGTTTACAATAATTAAAGAGCCCATTATCGTCGGCTGTAAATTGAAGGTTAATATTGTGTGGTACTATGCTTTTTAGAATTTTTAATTGTAATTTGTATATTAAATTGAGATACGTTTTGTATGTTCGACCATAACTGGTAAGACCATATTGCACGTAGGATTCAGCCAGCGAGTGATATAGCATTAGTCTCACTTTAAAGGGGATTCTCTTCTTTAGTATTATTATATTGGCAAGAAAATGTCTTAACTTATTACACACATAGTCAATGTGCCTGCTCCAATTAAACTTGCTATCTATATATAATCCTAAGTACCTTTGTGTACTTACTACTTCAATAGGTGGACAGAAACATGTATTATTTTTAGCAGTATGTAGACAAGAGTGGCAATGTGCAACGATCTTGATTGTAGATGCATGAGTTCGTGTAAGGTGTGGTGACTTAATAATTACTAACTTAGTTTTTTCAGAGTTATATTAATTAATTAATTAATAAATTAATAATAATTAATTATATTTTTTTTTTGTTAATTAATTATATAAAAGCGTTGAAAGACATATGAGTTATAATATTGTTTTGTGATATTAAATTTGCGACTTTAGATATTTATTATGAATCGAATAAATTATGTAATAACGAAAATTTGTTTATGCGGAATTTTATGTGTATTATAATATTTACTGTTAGTATATTCAGTTACGCTATTAGTTACATAGTAATTGGTAGATGTGGACTTCTTAGCTTCCAAGCCGAGCCATCTCAACTAAATGTACTAAGGCTGATATTTATAGACGCTATTTCGACTTTGCTTAAGAAAGTTCTCAAAAAATAAATTCGTTTTGACAAAAAAACTAAATATATAATAAAATCCTGAGTATAGCGATAGTATTCGCAATGCGAAGTCCATGTTGACAAAATATAATATACTAAATCCATTGCCATTCATTGCGATTCATTATTAGTCAATAAATCTCAGCCTAAGTTTACGACTGGCGGTAGCTGCTCTAGATATGGCCCCCGTCGGGTTTACACATTGTAGTACGTGTACGTATAGTCAAGTCGTTAAGTTAATCAGCCAATTAAATAATAATTATTAATGAAGTTTTAAATGGTCTAAGTACTTTTTTTACGGTCTCACTGATACCTACATTCGCGATAGGCGTAACACAATTCTGTATTCAGATAGGTCATAAAATTTGGTTTTTACAATGCTATTAATGTACCATACTCCACCACATTCTTTTTTCACTGCAGATTATCATGACTCATGTTTTGACTGCATTTCATTAAAATTGTCAATATCTTAAAATATTACATTTTAGGTTAAACTTGGTAAGGTTGTAATACATAAAATATTTTCGAAACTATACAAGGTATGCGAGTGGGTCCAAGGGGTAACTAAACATGATGTCCATATGTCCTGATAAGATTACCAGTTTTTCAAAGTACTACTTGCACTATGTAAATTTTTAGAGCGGCCTACAATGGTTTGTGATATATATTACATTGAGGCCTCTGATATCAATATCTATTTTAAAACGAATTTTCAGGTTTTCGTATGGGACGCTTGACACGTGGACTTTAATTTTTTATGGCAACGCTATGATCGATCTAAACAAAATTGTTACAATCTTACCCAGTTTACCCTACTTTAAAAAAATATGTAATCACTGTTCAACTAGTAATATACTAAGATTTCACTAATTATATGTCTTCGTTGAAGTATTCCCGATATTACGATGACTGAAATTTTATACGATTGTACCTATTATATACGAATAATAAAATTATACCCATACAACTATAGATGTTTTTATTATAGCTTTAATTCGGGTATCCCAAATTAATCTAAAGTTGGTAATGCTAAATAAAAAACGTGTTAATACCCTATTTAAGCGGAACACCGCTGCTGCTGCTGCTATAGCTTATAACAGCTTTTAGCTATAATAGTTAAGAAAACGATACTTGCATATGGTTATGTTAATCAATATCCTGGGATTGACAACGACGGACAAGTTACTAAAGTGTTTAGGGATTCACCAAGGCAATTTGCCCTTTGTAAGGGGATATTAATTCGACTTCAATTATCCTCACTATGTAAGTACCGCACTGGCGCCGGGGTCCAAACACACGGATTGTTTGATATTACCGTCTGAAACCCATTGATCAGATTAACCATTGAACGGCAATTTTGTTTATTAGTATTATCCTACTAATATTATAAATGCGAAAGTTTGTGAATATGTTTGTTACTCTATCACGATAAAACTACTGGACGGATTTGGATGAAACTTTTACAGTAATATAGATTATACATCGGAATAACATATAGGCTACAATTTGTAATGTTTTTATGTTATGTTGGTCGTAATATAATACGATGCATGTCAAGTCGGAAAAAAATCTGGCCTCTGAGAGGTATCTTGGCGGACACCGCCTAAACAATTGGAGTTACACAAAGATGATGCATCGTAGGATTGTTTGTCTTGAATAGTTCTAAATAAAAGCCCGCGACAGCATATATAATTTTTTATTGATAGTTTAGGTACCATGGACGGCTTCTAAACTAGAAGTGTAAAAAAATGTATAGAGAACGAAGAATCATGAACAAAAAATTGTTTTTTCAAAAATCTCGTATTGCAAAACTTGAAGTTTGAAAATTCATCCCGTGGATGTTAAAGGGTTAGGCAACATTTTTTGATGATATATATATATCAGATGATATATATATATATATATATAGGAATCAGCGTTTTTTATCGATTCCAAAAAAATATAAAGAAAGAAAGAAAACGTTTTCTTAGCAGCACCCAGACAGAAGTGACAACATGATACAATAGATTACATGAAAATAAACATAAAAAACATAAAAATAAATAAAAAATCACAAACAATACATAACTAAAGTCTAGGCCGCCGCCAATAAGGACCCTGTCTCAGCTAATATATACTATATCACTAAAAAATGTCGCTTAAGCCAAATAGCCTTCAATACCCCTCGATATTGTTTTTAAAATAAATAAGTATGAAGAAAAGCCAAAATTAAAAATAGTTTATATACTTTCCTACAATAGGGGATTGACTACGTTAGATTGTTCTTGTCATAAATCAAACTAAATCGAATAGATGGCCTCACGAAGCCGCAAGTCCCAAATCATCAAATTGATTTTTGTTGCATGTCTCTTTAGTGGAGTAGGCACTTACCTATCCTGAGGGAACTATTTGCGATTCAATGAGTCTCGGTCTTGTTAATTCCGCGCGGAAATTTTTAGTAGCACGCGATGTCCCTGCTTTACTCGTATTTACTAATTGGGAATCTAATGAATTATCAATTAACGTAACTGGATACACTTAACGTAATTGTGACAATACAATATTCTGTCTTAATTTTTAACATTGCTCAAAACTTCTTTGCGTCTTGCTATTATTTCATCATCATCACCTTCAGATATTACATAATTTTTGTATATTTTAGGACACAAACTTCTTCTATAAGCGCAATTTAGCAATCTTTCAGTTCTCATTGATTGTGTGTTGGCTTATTTTACTTAGTTGCTGTTTTACCTTAGTTGGGAACGCCCTGGATTCCGGTTGCTGGTTGTTTATACATCATTGCGGCATGTGATTTCATGTACAATTCAATATTTAAAAAAACTGAATAACAATCACTGAAAATATATTTATCAGTAGCACAAAACATACTCGAAATCCTTGCTCATTCGCTTTACCTCTTGCAAAGCACTGTTATGCCCAAAACTCCGTCATCTACAGATGTTGCGCTCAGTATAATAAGTATTTTAAAGACATTGATATGTTTCACTTGAGCCGTAATCAAGTCCTTAAGACTATTATTTCTAAACTGCAGTCAGATGAATCTCATGCAACACTGAATTAACACACCCATGCACACAAATGCAATAAAAGATTTCTAAGCTTTAATTATAATATAATAATAATAATAATATATCACCACGCTATACTCCTTTCAGGGTGAGCAGAGATACATTAGCGGTTGTATCCAATTTGAGCTTATTTGTCCTGCTCAATGTGATCAGCACAGCTGATCGCTGTCCTCAGAGCACTCACACATGACATTTCTATCAGACGCCATGCAGGTTTCTTCACGATGTTTTCCTCCACCGGTGTGAATGTGGGGCCTAAATCCGTGCTTAATCTGGAAAAATCCATATGTACTTGTCGGGATTTCAACCTACGACCATTTGGGTTGCCGCACTTATTTACCACGCTAATCCGCAAGGGCATTAAAGCTACATGTATGTAATTATAATGTAGTATATTATTATATTCATACATAAAGCTTATTGACTGAGGCTGTCTAGTGGATAAGGGCACGGTATCCTTGCGCGGTAGCGCTAGTAGTCGTGGGTATGTATCCTGGCACGTATCTCTGGGGATTTCCGGATTAAGTACGGATTAAGCAATATATGCATACTGATGAAGGGAAATATCGTGAAGAAACCCACTTGACATCTAATAGAAATGTCATGTATATGTGCCGTGGGAACGGCAATCCGCTGCGCTATTGGTCACGTAGGGCACGACATATAAGCGCAAAGTGTATATAGCCACTAATGTGCCTCTGCTTATCCCGAAAGTGATATATCGTGACGATATATTATTATAATAAAATCTTATAGTTGGGTATGTTTATTTCAAGATAACAAAATGAATACATTATCCCGTTATTGTGCACTCAAGGAAGTTGTATGCAAGGAAGTCCTTTAAGAAGTAACTTTGTTTTAAGCGCGCCCTGTAACCGCCATAAATCAGGCGTCCAGAATTTACGAGGGCCCTCCGCAAATCGGTTTATATTTTCGATAAATAAAATTGGCGCGGGTTTTGCGAGGTAAGCAGAGGCCGTTAGGAGCGCGTCGCCGCCAGCTGCCGCGTGCACATAAACCCGACTACCCTCGCGTTTTCTTGCTGACAATTTTTTCCCGCTTCGGTCATTACGCAGCTGGGCCCCGAGACAAAACGGCGAATCGTTTAAGCCCTCTCCAGAGGTCGTCCAATTTTATTGTGTGTACCTAGTGGAAATTGATACGGGAGCAGCGTGTCGTCAGCTCTCTTCGTATGACAAACGCTGTCTCCGTGTCGAACTATTGCTTGCTATGCATCGTGGGTTTTAGGGTCTTAGAATAAATATAAAATGACAATGTGATATTTAAAAAAGACTAGAATATGATATTAGGTCCTTACATATGAAATTGGCGTTTTGTATGGGAGGAACAAAAAGACGAATATTTTTTAATATAATATATTTAATTAATCAAAGTATGAACCATTATTTTCTATGCACTTTTGCCATCTCACAGGTAGTTCATTGATCCCTTTACTAAAAAAACCAGTCGGACGGGAATCAATAAAATCTTTGAAGGCGATTTGGACTGCCCCATCGGAGTTGAATTTTTTCCCTTGCAAGAAGTTATCCATATTTCGAAAAAAATGGTAATCTGTTGGAGCAAGGTCCGGGGAGTACGGAGGATGTCTTAGACTTTCCAATTGAAGCTCTTCTAATTTAGTAGCCGTCTGTTGCGCAGTGTGTGGTCTAGCGTTGTCGTGAAGCAGCAGTGGCGTGGAGAGATTGACCAGCCTAGGTTGTTTAGTCGCTAGCTTTTCCATCATGGTTTGCAATTGCTGACAATAGACATCAGCCGTAATAGTCTGGCCAGATTTGAGAAAACTGTAATGAACAATACCGGCACTAGTCCACCAAACGCTTACAAGTAACTTTTTTGGGGTTAATTTTCGCTTGGGGCAGGATTTGGCTGGCTGGCCAGGATCCAACCATTGCGCTGAGCGCTTCCGATTATCATAAAGAACCCATTTTTCATCACAGGTAATGGATTCGGTTTAAAATACCTTCATTATTGTGCCGGTTTAGTAATGTAACGCAGCAGTCGACGCGCGTTTGCCGGTTTGCTTCAGTCAATTCGTGAGGTACCCACCTTTCAAGCTTTTTAATCTTCCCAATTTGCTTCAAGTGAATTAAAACAGTTTTATCACTAACATCGCAGCCTGCAGCTAACTCGGACGTGGTTTGCGATGGATCCGCCTCCACAATAGCCTTCAACTCTTCATTATCAACTTGAGTCTCAGGCCGTCCACGGGGCTTGTTCTGCAGGTCGAAATTTCCAGAACGAAAACGTTGGAACCAAAAACGAACTGTGGTTTCTTTTGCAACACGACCGCCATACACATCATTCACCCTTCGAGTTGTTTCCGCAGCACTAGTGCCACGGCGGAACTCGTACTCGTAAATAATGCGTTATTTTAAGTTTTCCATTTTGTAAAATGAGTGACACAAACAGAAAAAAACAGAAGAAAAAAACAAATGAATGACGATCATCGAAGCACAAATACATGAGTCTATAGCTGTACAAATGTGAATTTGGAATTCCTTACCAAAGAGGAGAAATTTGTGATTAAAGTGGCCAGTACGAAAAACGCCAATTTCATATGTAAGGACCTAATATTAGGTTAAGTAGTTCGTTTTTGGTTCCAACGTTTTCGTTCTGGAAATTTCGACCTGCAGAACAAGCCCCGTGGACGGCCTGAGACTCAAGTTGATAATGAAGAGTTGAAGGCTATTGTGGAAGCGGATCCATCGCAAACCACGTCCGAGTTAGCTGCAGGCTGCGATGATAGTGATAAAACTGTTTTAATTCACTTGTAGCAAATTGGGAAGATTAAAAAGCTTGAAAGGTGGGTACCTCACGAATTGACTGAAGCAAACCGGCAAACGCGCGTCGACTGCTGCGTTACATTACTAAACCGGCACAATAATAAAGGTATTTTAAACCGAATCATTACCTGTGATGAAAAATGGGTTCTTTACGATAATCGGAAGCGCTCAGCGCAATGGCTGGATGCTGGCCAGCCAGCCAAATCCTGCCCCAAGCGAAAATTAACCCCAAAAAAGTTACTTGTAAGCATTTGGTGGATTAGTGCCGGTATTGTTCATTACAGTTTTCTCAAATCTGGCCAGACTATTACGGCTGATGTCTATTGTCAGCAATTGCAAACCATGATGGAAAAGCTAGCGGCTAAACAACCTAGGCTGGTCAATCGCTCCACGCCACTGCTGCTTCACGACAACGCTAGACCACACACTGCGCAACAGACGGCTACTAAATTAGAAGAGCTTCAATTGGAAAGTCTAAGACATCCTCCGTACTCCCCGGACCTTGCTCCAACAGATTACCATTTTTTTCGAAATTTGGATAACTTCTTGCAAGGGAAAAAATTCAACTCCGATGGGGCAGTCCAAATCGCCTTCAAAGATTTTATTGATTCCCGTCCGACTGGTTTTTTTAGTAAAGGGATCAATGAACTACCTATGAGATGGCAAAAGTGCATAGAAAATAATGGTTCATACTTTGATTAATTAAATATATTATATTAAAAAATATTCGTCTTTTTGTTCCTCCCATACAAAACGCCAATTTCATATGTAAGGACCTAATATATACTTCGGCGTTTGCAGGAATTGCAGAATAAAGCAGATTTCTCTAAACTGAATTTGATCGTGTCTCCTAAATTTTAAATATATTGACTTTTAGATAAAGCTGTTTTGGCACCATTAGTATAAATAGTACTATCGGTAATAGAAGTTTAAGTTTTTTTTTTAAAAAGTGACGACTTAAGGTAACATAATTAAAAATCCACCTAACAATAAATTATCCCTATAGCCTATAAACGACCATAACACCAACAGTGTTGCCGTTATGTTGGCTATTTTGAAAAAAAAAGCGAAAAGTAACGTGACATGTATGCCGTTACGTTTTAAGCAAAAAAAAGACCAGAGATAACGCTTATAAAAAATTACAGATTGTGAGAATTTGACGTATTGTGATGTGATATTTTGAAAGCTTATGTCAATCTCATGCATTTTGTATTTTTCTACTAGCTTTATCGCTGACCGAATCTTACTTTGTCTAGGTTCTCAGATCGCGAAATGCTATTCATCGAGGCGAGTCATAAGCTACTTCTCACCTGACCGCTGCTCTTCTGCTTCAGCACTACCTAAGATCACGTACTGAGTATTAACAGTATCTTTCTAGCGCGAACAGTATCGATCCCCAAGAATCTGGTTATTGCTAATGAGTATTCAAATTAATCTCCAAACGTAGTCTAAGCGACGGATAAGAGATCAAGTTAAAATAATTACGACCTTTTTTGTAAAATATTCTATTCTATGCTCACTCAAATCTCTTCTACACCTAATCTATGCTTAACTGTCATTGTAATTTTAAATAAAATGTCGTTAAACTTCAAAATCACGGGTAAATATCTCTTTAAAATAGTATTTAATCGAAGCATTCAATTTTAATTAATATCTCAGAGTGAAATTTTCCAAATGCCAGATAGAAATGAGTGTGATGCGACGGTCATAGCTGGTGCTCTTGTGGTGTTTGCGCTACCTTTAACGTTGCTTATCCCCAACTTCTCAGTGTGGGACGTTGTTCCAAAAATCCGAGTGAGCCGCTTCCATGTCCTAAGCTTTTGCGCCACATGGCCTCAATTGAATTCTATGATTGTCGCACTATTGGTTATCCTTTTCTGCATATATCTTGACATTCGCAAACGGAAGTAAGTATACATTAATATTATTATAGAACTTCTTAATTTTTCTTTTTGTAATAAAAGTTTCATTATGTTATAATTATTTTTAAATAAAATGAAGTCACGTAGGGTTATTCCATATTTATATTTGCATGTGGCAGTTACATTGTAAATAAGACAATCTTGTTTTTTAATACCAGAAACTGGTAAATAAGCCATCAGTGTAATCCATAGACAGTGGATATTGTCAGATGACAATTAATTTATAGATATAAATAAAAGTGTAATTCAAAAATTGTTACCATTGTGCTGCTGATTTTGAAGGAAAAGAAAAACAAGCTGGGAAAGACATTTGACATACATTAGCTGATTTCGATTACAGGTTGAGCTATATAGGTCATTATGAATGGTCTTTATGAAGCAAAGTATAATATATTTTTAAATAAGAAACAGTAATGTAGGCAAAGGTAATATTAAATATGTATTTTGATTTTTAGACTAGATGACATGCTTGAAAAAGTCCTCACAGTGAGCCAAGTAACCGATACGACCATGGCCGAAGAACAACATCGCCAAGCTGCAGCCGTAAAAGTTTGTGTGGAGCTGCTTGACGCTTCAGCAGATCATTACGAAAGCTTGATGCTCTTGAGGGATGAGCTGCGAAAGCGGGAGAAGATGAAGAAACAACATCCACCAATCATTGAGCTGAGTTCGCAAGAGCTGTAACACACTCGTCTTTGAAAACACGCAATTATTTACGACGCTTCGTTTTTAACTACTAAAATTTAATTAATATGATAATTTAATGTTGTATATGAAGCCGTTTAAAAATGAAAATCTTCTGTTATAAATGCTTTCTCCAAAGTCAAGATTTATTTTTAGAAACAAATATAATATTATTAGGTAGTAAATAATGTAAATATAATTTTACTATTAAGTAGGTAATCTGTAGAAGAAAATAGTTAATGTCCAGCTTATCTATAGTAAATGTGCAGCGGTTTATGATTAAATAGATATTCGGTACATTGCTTTTACATGCACTAAGTCATAGATACATTACTGTCTATCTGTATTAACTATTGCCCAGTATACGCATAGCTAGTGCATAAAAATATTTACAAAGATGGGAATAATAACCTATGCATATTATATATCATTATGTTCTTTATAATGTAATGATATTATTTATAATGTAATGTTCCCTACATTAGAAAATATAAATGCACTTTGGTAGTGCAATAATATGTTCTTGCACTGTGTTCCATTTGAAATGCCATTAAAATACAATTTAAAAAGGAAAATATGTTCACTTAAAGTTCTTTATTCAACTCATAGTTGTGGGAGTGTTCATTAGAGAAAGAGTCTTCCGAGCTCCCGCGGGACATTGTCGACGTGAAAAAACCAATCTGGAGCTGGCAATTACAGCAAATGACCTAATTAGGCGCAGCCAGTACGGTTGTGTTTTTAAAATCCTAAGGTTTCTCACTACCCTTTCGTTTATAGTATTTTATGAGAACTCACTAATTAAGTGTTTTATAAATTACTGAAGCAATTATGAGGAATAGACAGCGTAGATTTATAAAAGGGGCGTAAAAGCGTATTATGGGAGAAGACTTAGTTGATTAGAAGCTTTTGGCACAAAGTATAATAAAATTTTTATTTATCATTTGTTTGACGATCTGATACTTTTGTTCGCATTTATACTGCCTCTAAATCTCAAATGCTTGAATCCTGATAGCGGTAAATATTTCTTTTATGAACAGATTCGTTTGTTGTTTGATAAATATGTAATTAAGTACCCATGTATTATTATTGTATCTATATACTATCTCTAGTAATTGTATTTGTAGTATGTTTATAATGAGGAAAAAGATAATACTTACTAGCAGTACCTATGACCCGAGCACACGATGCATTGCAGTGGCAGTGCAACGCTGCACCGCAATTAGTTACCACATTGGTAGATACACAATGCGTTGCGTCGCCACAATGTTATTATAACGAAGTGGTTTCACCTAGTGCAGATTATAATTAAAAATGTATGGGGTTGACATAAGCTTTTAACATATCACGTTGACACATTATGTCAATTTCATACATTTGTACTTTTCTTCTAATGTTATCGGTAAGCGAATGTTACTTTGACTAGAGGGGGCGGTTCTTTTAATAGTATCATCTATCTATACAATTTATTTTATCAAAATATTAACGGTTTTGTTTTAACGGCTATTTACTTGCTATTTTTGTGCAAAGTTGACTTAATATCAATCAAAAAGAAGTGAATAGAAAAGTAGGTTCTATAAAATAAAATATCACTTCACAAATACAATCACTTACAATTATTTGTATGCAACATAGATAAACAGTACAAGAAATTTCTCAACTATGTTTAAATTAATATGAGTATATCATTTATGCCGTATTTTAATTAACTTAAAGAAAACAAAGAGTTTTGATGAGTAAACTATGTCCGGTTTACGACAGACTTAAGTCCGTTTTACGAGGCTGTGCGCGATAATGCACATAAAGTTAAGAGGTTGATATCTCAGACAATGAGTATCTTGAAACAAACATAAATAAATAGAGACTAAAATGCAAAATAATACCGATATTAACAATAATTAAATTATTCTTTAAGTGAAATACTATTTTAATTTAGTACGTACACTTATAATAAACTTAATTTTATTGTGTGTAATAAATTATTATAACAATTTGCCAGATAAAATAATTACTAATAAGGTATAATTCGCGGATGAGAATGGGACCTGAGTGTTAAGGCTGAGTTTTATAGATACTACTTTGATTTCGTTTAGATTTTATTCATTCATTACAAATTATATTATTAATAAATATATATATATATATATATATATATATATATATATATATCCTAAGCATATATCAAATGCAACAGGCTCACCGGTCAAATCAAATATCAAATTGTATTCGGTTCTTGTGCTTATTTGTGTTTTTTTTTGTTTTTTTTTTGTTGATGGTATCTTTTCTTTGTTTTTGTTGTGTAAATAGATCCTAATAACTTATATATATGTATATGTAGAGCTGTGCCAGTGAAGTGGCTGTGTCGTCCGCAAGGTCCTGTCAGAATACCAGCGCTGCAGAGTCTAGTGCTCGGTAGCACAAGCTGAGACAGGGTCCTTATTGGCGGCGGCCTAGACTTTAGTTATGTATTGTTTGTGATTTTTTATTTATTTTTATGTTTTTTATGTTTATTTTCATGTAATCTATTGTATCATATTGTCACTTCTGTCTGGGTGCTGCTAATAAAACGTTATCTTTCTTTCTTTCTTTCTTTCACCGGTGAAGGAAAACATCGTGAGGAAACCTGCATAACATCTAATAAAAATGTTATATTAAGTCCCCTAAGAATCCAGATTTTCTGCTCTGCTGGTTACGTTGGGCGCGACACATTAGCGCAAATTGGATACAGCCACTAATGTATCTCTGCTCACCCCAAAAGAAATATATTGTTATGATATATTATTATTAAAAAATAAATATAAAAGTATATGAAAAGTTACCGATTTTCTCAAGTTAGACTTAGTTCTGTAAGTACATAGACTATGATGATAAGGTCGTAGCCGGATTCGGCCACGGCGACTGTTTCAACGCGGATTATGAAAGTCGAGGTCCAGTTTTCGGAAACAGTCAATTGCGCAGGAAATATTTTAGTGCATAACTGGACGCGCAGCCAGAAAAGCACTCTCTCGTCCGAACTCCCTCGGGCCCGATGGAATGGAGAACCAGTACGATTAGGGGTCGGGGATCGGGGGGGGGGGGGGAGCGGGAAGCAGGTTTGGTCGAGTTTTCCCTTCTCTAAACACCTGGTTGAATTGGGGTGTTCAAAAGATACCTTAGTCGCCTTTTACGACACCTCAGCAAGAAGAGGGGAATGCTATTCTATTCTGCCGGCAGCCACCACGGCACATAGACTATACTCAAGTTCTTATTATACATTCAATTGTTTATCAAAGATAAACTTGGGCTGAGGTTTTTAGACGCTATTTTAAATTTGCTTAGACTTTGATCAGTAAATTAGTTTTTTTTTGACAAAATTTAAATGTTTAATAGTAGCTACAGTATAGGCTCGGTATGCGCAGGGCAAAGTCCACGTTCTTGAGCAAATTCAATGTAGCGTCTATAGGTCTTAGCCTTAGTGCGTATTAGAAACTTTTAGTCATCGATTAGTTGATCTAACGTAGAGTTTGGAAATAAGCCTTTGCGAATATTTTCTATTACGTATCCTAGTTAATATTGTTTCTTTCAACTCGATCATGATTTATAAATCATAATACATATATAAATAACAAACTCAATACAAAATTAATTTCTTTCGTTGGAACCTAATAGTTTCCCGTACATGGATGTCGCAAACCATAACGACTGCGTGAATTATTCTAGTTACGCTGCCATCTATTTGTGAAACACATTTTTCACAGATACATCTGAAACAGTATTTACATTTATTTATAATAATTACAATATGAAATTATTACAATTTACCTTAGAGACAGTATACAAACACAAGTACGTATAACGTTTTGACTCTGTTTTGTGCCGACGATGAAATCGTTTGCGCTCTTGAGCACGGCTTCCTCTATTTTCATTAGTAGAATCCGCTGGGAGCGGATCAACCGCTCGCAAAAATAAATAAAACTGTTATTGAGATAAGCATCTGCGCAGCGAGGCTTTTTGCTAAGTCCCGCTGTGTCGCGCTGAGCAATGTACCGAGATATGTCCGGATTACGGCACGCCGCAGCCTCGCTCGCTTTCCTTCATATCTACTGCTTTTCTTCAGCGTTTTGCAGCTGAATCCACTTTACATAAAAATGTATTAACTTGTCCAAATTCTTACGTAAACATGAGAAAAATAAGTCTAACTGTGTTTTTATATAAAATCTCTTGTTAAAGTTACTAGGGCATTAGTAAGGCAAGAAAAAGGATTTATTTGGCACACAACATAACATACAATACTGAAGGATAGGTTAATGAACATAGAAAACAATTACCATGTGTTGTGATGATGTGCCAAAGAGAAATCAGCTCAGCAAATGCTACATATCCAGATGAAATACTCCGCACTGTTTTTTAGCTGACATCCATTTATTATTATTAATATATTGTATATATATATATATATACAGTGTAAACTCCATATAACGTCACGCGATTTAACGACAAACTCCCTAAAGCGTCGATATCACTCGGCTTTGGTTGGTTTAGCTTGTTTCCTATACAATGATACACTCTATATAGCAATACACTCACTCTCAATAACGACGGCAATTTAATAATATACAATACTTTTTAAGTTACCAAAATTAGTAAAAACTGCGCAGCTGTGTACGTTCTTTTGTCGCTTTATTGTCCTAGCCTATAATAAACTCGACTGTTGGCATTACACATACCGAACTTTCTAAGAAATCCGTTCTTTCGTTTACAAATTGGGATTGCTTGCACAGACAAAGAAATTTTGGATTCAGTGTATCAAGAACAAGGAGATGAAGAAGATGAGACGGATGAGCCTGAGCCTCCGCTGAGCATTAAAGAAGCTCTGGAAGCAGCTAAATTATTGGAAAAGTATTTTCTTTATCACCAAGATGCCTCAATATCGCAAGATATGAATAGAATATTTTCAAAAATACAACAAAATCACTGTTGGAGCAAAAGACGTCAGACAAAAATAACAGACTATACTCAATAGCGATCAAATAAGAATTGTTTTTTATGTAACTAACACTAGTCTGAAATAAACTTTTTCTTATACAAATTTTTCTTCTCTTCATTTAACGACAACTCTCTATAACGTCAAAATATGCACAGTCCCTTCAGGGTCGTTATATAGAGTTTGAACTGTACATACAAAAATAAATGAATATAGAATAATAAAACAACTTTAAGCAACTAAATAAGAGAGGTGTTGAATTAATATTGGCATATAGTTTTATTTGTTCGAGAGATGGCGTTGGTGGAGAATTGAATCACGGTATTGTTATGTAGCACACGATTCTATACTCTGCCAAAATATGAATAAATTTGTTAAGCCCGGTTGAGCTGAAAATGCCTTTCCCGGCAATCAGTAGTTAGTCCGCTTCAAAAAAAAAAAGAATAAATTTGTAGTAGCGACAAAAGCACCAGTATGCTTTATTGAATCACATTCCGAGTAGACAGTGGTGACATCTATATATAAGTTTTGTTCAAGAGGCATTCAGTTGTTGCAGTATGCTGTTCATTCAACAAAAAGGTCTTAATTTTCTTTTTAGAGTTTAGTAAGCAAGGCTATGGCTAAATTTTTTTTTGATACCTAGTAAGGGACTATAACCCATCATGGCTTCATATAATATTATAATGAACACATAAATATATTATTCCAGTTTTTCGAGCTATAGAATTCCTGAGGGTAGTTTGATACTCATAATTTTAACACATTTTTTTTACTTGGGGAAAATCCTCATAGGGCCGTCTCAGCCGCACAGGAGGATTGCGCGACTTAGGTGTGTCGGACTTGTACCGACTAAAAATCCTACTACTTCTATGCATTGGCAGGGATTGCGGGTCCTGTAATCAACTCGCCACAGCCCCGTTGCGCTGCGCCCACTGGGCACAAACTCGGGGGAAGACGATGCCTTCCCCATTACTGGTTGCTGTATTTAGGCAGTACACGTCATAATGCTCTTCCGACTTCTCGAGGGTAGCTAACAAGTCACTCAGAGCCCCCACTCAGAGCGGCCTCGACCCCAAAGATATCCGTAATTTTAACACATAGTTCAACACAAGGTAATAGGAACTTTGGTTAACTGCATATGAGTGAGCGCAGGTTTAAAACCATTTTGTAACTTAATGTCAAGAGAGCACTGGAGTAGATTCTCTCAAAAAGAAGCCAGTTCCGTGGTAGGCTTTTTGTCGTTGTAAATTGGCTGCGTGCAGCACCTGCGCCTGCCACCTGCCTACCCTTGGATTAATTTCTTATCATAACAACGTCTTATCCGTGAAATAATGAACACAACATCTTTGTGCAAAATGTTTTCAGACCCAGAGATGTCGCTTCTGTTGATTAAAAAACTCCCGCATTCGCTATCGTATCATGGATTAGGTTTTACTGCTCGTTAGTGCCAGAATGTTACGACCCATTGAACATTTTCATAATAAGTAATATCTGAAAATTATATTCAATAAAGAAATAAGTATACCCAAGAAATAAATAAATACCCTAGTATTTATCGTCCTCACTAATATACTAAAAATGACAATATTATTATTTAAAACATTATACCATATACCACAATAAAACAAAACTCTGTATTATGGTGAGTTGCATAAAGATGGTATGTTGACAAAGCAACGTTAGCATGCCAGGGCAGCATGCTGCTGCTCCCTGATGCCTGTCATAGATGGGCAAAATGTAATCGAATTAATAAAAATTATTACGATTACATTTTGCGTTTTTTACAATTAATGTGGCTTTTTGCTCATTTATATTTTAAACACTACGCAATCCCAGATTGCATACACATTTATGACTTTTTAATGTTTTAAATGGATTTAATCATGATTACAGAGAAAGAAAATTAAAATTACGACTACATTTTGTAATAGTCAATCATTAGTTCGATCATTTTGCCCATCTCTGATGCCTGTGCTTAGTCGACTTACAGTTTTCATTGCTCACACTGGATATGAAGTAATAGCACGAGGTAAATACAAAATCTATGTGTCTGCTCACTGGAAAGGGGTATAATGTAAGGTTATAATTATTTATTTAATATTTTAGATATTACTGAAAATCTAAACAAAATGTACTCGATCAAAATTTAACCACAATGCTTAATTTGTTTCCGTGTTACATTCTAATTTTAGTAATATAATCTATACAGTGTACTACGGATTTTAAGTTAAATTTAGTTAATTTAATCCAAGTATTTTTAATTAAAGTATTAAACTGACGAGACGATAGGCGCGGTGCCTGAGCTATTAACTGTTGTACTTTGAAACGTGAAGACTATCTCGGAAAAACTATTTAAATGACCTACTAGAAGTTGCGTTTGGGCACATGCAATTTGTGTTTATAGCACTCACGACGCAGGCATAAATTCTAAAATGTGGTAACGTATTCTTTTTGACTTTCAATTATTGTGCAAATAGGATACAAATCCAGCTGAGAAACTGAAAATTTGTTAATCTTTTTTTTTAATATTGATTGAAGATAAAATAATGATAAGAGTAATATTAAATATGTAGATACGAGACAAGGAGACGTTGCAGATTGGTTGGTAACAATGTAAAACGTACTTAACAGTGTTCGTGACGCAGGTGCCAATTTCACGGTTCACAACTTCTTACCCTGTGTCCCATATCGTTTTTTATTGCTTCTAAAGGGTGCTTATTACAAGTGAATACCGAAATAAATACTTTTCCTGAAGTACTACATTGTTTTTCTTTTATTACTAATTAGGAAAAGGTTAAAATGAGTAGAAAAGCAAAAGAAATAGAAGCTTTCATTAATTTCTAGTGCATAAAGTTCATCCCTATTATTTGGTATTGAAATCGATTGAATGCAATCGTAAAGGCATTTGACTATAGAAATTAGTAGCGATATAGGTCTATATAAGTAAGAGCGTAATTAATTAAAACACCAAATATTTTCCTTCACAGGTTCCCTATTTGTACTTATAATCATACCTTGTTCATTTTACGAAGTCCCTTGTAACAATTCTTTGAAAGTAAATTTTCATATTTACTATAAGTAGTAAAAATAAATATTTATCGATTGAGGTATTAAAACACTGTTAAAATAAACTAGAATCAAAATATAACATTTAATAATTGTTTTACAAACAAAACAAATCTATTCTTTGTCTGTCATGGGGGACTTCGTAAAATGAACAAGGGATAGTACATATAGTTTACGATAGTAAGAATAAATGATAACTAATTATCTTTTCCTTTTTAATTTGGGGAGAAATTGTTACTTACTTTATAAACTGTGAATGTAACAAAATAATCGAATGGAACTAAAAATATTCATACATAATAAAGTTCAATATAACATTAAAATATAATAATGGTTGTGTTTTTGTAGTACAAAGTTAATCGAAAATACCTACGAAACGTCCTGTAACAACGACAAGGGTAATTAAATTAAAAGTTACATTCGTCGTCACATCGTTTACAAACAGGCCGTATCAGCCGTTACGGGGTAATTTTGGCTTTATTATATTACTAAAATTTGATTTTAAACGACGACATTGCGACCGCAACGTCACGAAAGCAGCATACGAAACTTTTGTCGCAGCCGCAAGATTGCCGTAAGCATATGTCGCTTTGTCGCTCTTTCCTTATAAATTACAATTATTTGCCGTTATTATTGTTGCGGTTGCTATGTCAATGTATGTTACTATTTAAAAACACTTTCTTTATACTAAAAGTGCTGTAAATTATATTCAAAGTTGTTCAAAAACTAAAATTTAAAATTAAATATGCTAGTTTTGAGATTAGATACGTCCTATCGTAACTCATGAACGTTTAACACTTGTATTTATTAAAAAACTATTCAACATAGATGGTAATTAAATTTATTTATTTAATGGCCGTGATTTAGTATCTACTCTCAGTTATTTTATTAGATGACGCCTATGAATACATTTTCTAACAAGTGTTTGGTATAAAAAAGTGAACAGTGAGGAAGTTGTATTATTTTAAAACTTAAATAATACATAAAATAATGTATTTTTACTTTGTTATTAAACAATAACAAAGTAAAAATATATTTTCATAATGACGACATAAATACCGAAGAATAAATTAATTCTTTACATTCCCCTATAGAGTAAGTAATACTTATTTGCTGAAACGTTACGGTTACTTTGGTTTTGTATTTCTTTCAATGGATGTAAATGAACTATGTAGTTTTCTACAAATTTTAATTGTTGTGGAATAAAATAATTGTTGTAATGATTTGATCTTCCGAACTTGGTAAAGTTTCTTCTACAACTAAGTTGAAATAATTTTATTTTTCAATACAAGTCAATGTACTTACATATATTATTCAATTATGGTTCCAGTTTGTCCTTTAATGTCAGTGGTCATCTTATCTACATAAATTTAAATTGTCTTCTATTCGTTTACCCTGTATAATTTATGTCACTATTTATTGTATTAACATAAATTGGACATGAGTTATTTTATTAGCTTAAATGCGTTGGAAAAAGGTTATGCTTGTATATCAGATTTGTCATAGCTCGTAAATGCAATGTCTGTTTATTTTATAGGAAATGTCCTTTGAGCCACGGCAGGCATCATCGGGACAAAGAGGTTTATTGCTTCTATTGTTATTGTTTAGATATCTTTTTTAAAGAAATTTAATCAAAATTTTTCGTGTATAATTTAAATTGTATAGGTACATATCTTTATATATATATATATATATCTTTATATAATATTAATTACGTTGATGATAATGCAACAAAAATAACATTGTTATTTATGCAAGTACCAGACCGTATTATTATTGCTTTAAATAACTTCAAATTAAACTTTAAATTGATGATTTGACTTGTTGATGTGTTTGGCTCTATTTCAAATAACATTAATGCTAGTAATTTTGAAATTAAAAACTCATTTTAATTTAGTCATGATTTTTTTTTGTATTTATATAAAACTTTTATTTGATCTTGTCCACACCACTCGATCATTCTTGTCCAAACACAAAACATCCAGAGTATTCATGTCCTCATACGAAATCAGTTCAATGAAGCGTATTTTGCGGGCGCAGAGTATTGTCAAAAGCTGCAGGGGTTCCGTGTCCAGAGCAACCCGCACTTTATTATTAAACGGTAACTAAGATTTACACACAAATGGGTCACCATTTTGAATTGACGAGTAATGGTATACATTGGAGTATGGCTGGTATACATTTTAATATCATTGCATAGTAGACTCTCTAAATATATAGAATCTCGGAGATTGTGATGTTGACTTGTAATCTTTGCCTATGTAAAAAGCGGTAACTCGGAATTTTTATAATTTTCGAATTTTGTGCTTAACTTTGTGAAATAGTATCTGATATTATTATTATTTCTTTGGTGGTAGGGCGATTGTTCGAACTGTGTCATGACCACAGTGCACAAGTGTAAAGACCTTCATAGTGACTCGCTTTGGCCTGTCGCGTTTCGTTATCAGCTTATATATATCCGGTAATTCAAATATCTAGAGACCTTCAATCGTCATATATGTATGTAGGCCGACATGACGACGGAGACTAAAAAAATAATATTGCAGATGTTTTCATCTTGATATTTTGTTTGATGTTTTGGTAAGTACTAGTATATAATATCATTTTCAAAAATATGTTATAATATGTTCATAACATTTTCAAACATTTTCATAAATATGTTCCTATTATATATTCAGTTTTTTGTCAAAAAATTACAAATTTATTCTTAGATACCTTTGTTGAGCAAAGTCAGAATATCGTCTATAAATCTCAGCCTAAGAAAACAGAAAGTTTCTATATTCTTTTATAATAAATAAACTGTTACGATTATTTTGTATAATCTGTTTAGTGTAAGGGGTTATTGTTAAAATAGTATACGCTATCATCTGTAAGAACCAGTAACTTAGGTACCCTGATTGGTTGCGACATCTTCCCATATCGGAGATCACTTACTGTATTTTTTTTTTATTTACCTATCTGGATCAATTACCTGCTACAAGACTAAATATCTCTGTAAACATTAAATGTTGCTAATATTTTATTATAGATATTTAATCTTTTTAGTTTATGTTAGTAAATAAACGTCATGTGCGCAATAAACAGTAAATCAGTTCGTTTTGAATTGTATAATTAAACAGAACTGACCATCTACACAGTAGAATGAAGTTTACAATGTTAATATGTCTCTCAATAACGAGGCGCCCTCATTTTATTTGTATACGTTAACGATATAGCACCAACACTCAGTGTTAAGCCTTTTCATCTGTCAAGCCCTAACAGCCATGGAATTGGGTTATAATTTATGATTTTATCTCACAGTCCGCATAGGGGCAGCGGTCAGTACAGCCGGAGAAAAAAGTGGGATTGGGGTAATAGAGGCATAATGGTCAACGATGACCGCCTGCCACGCCCGCCCTGTTGTGACTTGCCAAAATAGAGTCGTAATAATGAAAGATGACCCGCGTAGTTGCGAGATATTTAGTGCGATCTCCTAACGAGAACTGGGGGCCGGTTTTGTAGCCGTTTGTCCTGCAGACACCTCTCGGACAGTGTTAAATATTTGAGGGTGATTTAATTTCAATTTTATAGTCCTGACTGGCCACTACATAGTTTTTTTTATTAGCGTAGTAAACACATTAAAGGGCTATATAGAACTGTCCTCGTCGTCGAGGTAGCACTAAGCCAACAGTCTAGATTGATGCTGCCAAGTCGAGATTCTCTGACAAATCGTTGGTCCGGCAGAGGCGTCGCAAGACGTCTTGCCATAAATAAGGATTAAACTCATGACCACATAGTCTTGCGGAGTGGACACAATGTAGCCTTAATGTTAGTCAACTCTATTCGATTCGCGTCAAACAACTCCATTCTCCGCAACATTTGTTACTCTGCTTATTTGAGAATCAAACAGTTGAACAATAAATTGTATCGCCGGAATTCTCTGAAACCCCGCTAGCTCGAGTCGCGAATTTGCCTTACTTCGGCGCCTAAGTCCCGTATCACAAGTTGGAAGACGGGTATCAAGTTTGGCGTGGAAAGCGCTAAGCCAAAGTTGTTTTAGGCCCGACGTTGATGTTTCAATTGCAATTGCGTTGCCGGCTTATGAGCTCTATTCGTGGAGTAAGAAGGCGTCGAAACGCGCGTCAAACCCCCTATTTCTGTTATCCCTGTCTTTAAGTATTTGCAACTGATTTGGGGCTACCACTTAATCTAGATGATGCCACATGCTAATTAATGGAATTGTCCCGCGTAACAGATTACAAGTAAACTATTACTATCTGGTCAAGGTAATTTTCATAATTATAGTCGTAACACCAACAACTTAACCAACATGTCAGTCAGCAAGTTAATTTATCGTATGATCTATTAACCGACTGCGTCATAAAATCTAGAGTTTGCCTTTGCTAATTCTATAACAATCTGAATAGTAGATAACGTTTATGATTATGATAAAAATAATAGTACTGCAGTATAATTTTCATTTTTGTTTTATATTTATGTTATAATAAGATAATTAAATTATTGGAATTACGTATAAGGGCTAAAATGAAAAATATAAATGATAGGCTTACTTTAGAAGATAAATATTGTTATACTTATCCATATATCTGAATATTTCTTACTTGTGCTTTGATCCTTCTAATGTGTATTTGATATATAAGAAAATCTTCTAGTTTTTAACTTCTAAGATCTGTATTCTGAAACGTATTATTAGTCTTTGGCCCTTATACTTGAAACTTATCGGAGCGCATATAAAATTCTCAAAATATTCTATGAGGTCACTCTGACAGTAGTAACTTTTGTATACAATGAGTGTTATTAGGTATACATAATAATTATGTATAGTATATGTCTACTACGTAATCAGGGCACATGTTATCTCATGAACGTGTACAGGTACACCCCATTTAATAATTAAGGGTCATAGTGCTATCTCGTGAAATCTCCAATTACACAGATGTGTGTGGGTCGGTCCGGAGCGCCGTGGATTAGCCGATGGCCAGTCTTCTCACGTCGTGGCGGTGCGGGCTTTCAATTAGTGCGACCCGTTGCTCGGCAAACGGCAATATTGCTTTATTATGGTATATGGCCTTGCCTTCTATGAATATCTGTTATATTTAATCGTATATGAAATCGACATGTATAAATGAACCGTTTCCATTGTCTAGTGGTTAGTAGCTCTGCTTGATTTTAGATTTTTAAGGCGTTCTTATCTTTCTTTCATTTCATTTTCCTGTTATATTTTAATTTTTCCTTCCTATATATAAATAATGTCAGTTGTAATATATGTAAGCCTCATATTATATGGGAATTTAAGATATTTAATTTAAGATTATAGCCGCTCAGAACTTGCGATTTCAATACCTCTCAATAATAAGTGCTAAACTTACAATTAATCTATTCCATATTTTGGACTTTCATCGCATGTTATATTTAAGTTTTCTTTAGGATGTCTTGAAAAGAAACTTAAACTACAGAAACACAGTTTAGAAATAAAATGAAATAATGACTAAGAATTTATGATCCTTATTCATAATTCAGGGCAAATAATTAGTATAAAATGAATTGTGACATTTATTTATAAACTAGCTGCGCCCTCGTCTTTGTTCGCGTGGGAGTAGTACTTTTAATATGGTAATAATTATGTCAAGTTGAATTCTTTGTATAAATGATAATATAATTGCCGTCGATTGTGTATTATATAAATTCAACAGCACAGTGATCAGTCATCAAATTTATTAAAAGTATATTATTATATTTATTTGAGCCAAATCATCTGAACGATAAATTTAAACCATTTTTTCCAATAAATAATCGACATGCATATTTAAACCGACATAACTTTTTTATTTTTGAACCGATTGAAATAAAATTAACACTTTATGTTAAAAGCAATTTTCTAAAATACATAAGTGAAAACAGCATTTAAATAAGTTAAGATGTTTCTGAGATTAGAGGGCGCAAACGCGTATAGATATGAGTGTATTTACTAACGATCCCGATACATTTTTACTGATCTACATTAGAGAAGCGATTTTTTTTTCATAAAGCGGTAAAAATAAACTTACAAATAATTTTTCATTAAAATTAATTTAAATATCATTTCATTTAAATGAAAAGTTTATTATATGGATTACTAAGGAACAGATTTATTATATGTATTGATTTATGAATTATATAAGCATAGAATAAAGAGTACACAATTTATTTATATCGATTTGATAAAATACCCCGATTAGATCTATAACTATAAACCCTTAGTAGGTAAGTTGAGAGGCTATATAAATAGGTACGTAGCCAGTGATATTTTTTAACTGTATGATATATATGTAATATAGCTGAAAAATTTTATTGTAAGTTTATTTACTAAGTTTAAAAGTTACAAACTGTTCGCTCTGATATATGCGGATGTCATATACTTATACCTCAATAATATCAAAGGGTCCACACTCATTATTTTTCAGATGTTTAAAAAACACGTCACGTCAAAGGGGTTCCAGTTACACCTAACATATTGTAAATTCGTTATTTTTTAAATGCTTTAATCAGGGATCTACATAATAATGTGAAGTGGCACTTTCCGCCCATCCGACAACTTGATTGATGTACCTTGCTAGATTTATTTGCCTGAAAAAGTAACACGCTACGCGTCCGCAGAGATTTTACCACATAAATGTGGCATACGTAATACCTTTGTTTCATTTTTAAATTCAGTCCTTTAATAATTAGCGTAATAAATTATAAAATGATAATAATACGAGGGCCATTCTTGTGAAACGTTTAATACCGCGCGTCAGGGGGCGCCGCTAGCGACCGCGTGTCAATCACTCTCCGAATGTAGAACAATTCTTATTTTGAAAATGAATAAAAAAATCCGTATCATTTTTATATGCCTTCTCGCTCGGTCTAGTTTGCAGGAAGCTTACGCGACAGGGATGCAACTCTGTATCAGTCTTGTGGTAACATCTGTGCTTTATAATAGACGCTTACGTAGGCTTCTTTTCGGGGATCGGTGCGATGCCGGTGGGATCGCTTTAACATGATTGATCTGTTTATTTTACATTTTAAAGGAGCATTTTTATGGTTGCTTGTCAACTTAATAACAAAGTGTTTTATTTCGGGACACGTTAAGTTCGGTTTTATTGATAGGTTTCTTTTAACATTATTCACAATTATTTATTCCTTGTGACGCATGTTAAAGATATTTTAAGCGCATTCGTATTTTGTTTTGTGTTGTTTAGCCGATTATATTCATGTTGTGATATTAGCTGAGGGATTATCTAGTAAAATGGTCGTCGAAGATAAATTATCGAAATGAAATAACAAAATAATAATTATAGTTATTTAACCTTGTCTCACCTTTTCCGTACCTGTCGTTGCCGGCGCTCGTTCGCGCGATGGTCGGCAGCGACAGGGCATGGCAGGGGGTCCTCACCTATTGTGAGGAAATCATGGTGGAGAGGAATAGAGAGGCAATAGCCGGCCCTGACAATCCGATCCGCCACCCACGCAGGACAGGACAAAGGAGGAGGGCCTTCGCCAGAGGCCTTCATCCTTAAAACCGGACAAAACACCTGGGCGGTGCGCTTGAGAGAGCGTGCCGACCGACTTAGCCCAGCCGAGCCCATTAAGGCGAGCAAGGGGTGACCCCTTAACACCACTCCTCGCAATGCAGAGATGCGGCCTAACAAAAGGCCAGAAGTGGCCGAGGGTCGGAGAAGAGGATAACAATGTACCTCCGGCCCGGTGTTTTAGTCGATGCAAGTCCGACACACCGGGGGCAGCCCTCACGGACCTCAGTCCGTCAGGGATTTCTTCTAGTTACAAAAAAATCCTTCTTCCTTACTAAATAGAAGAACCACATGCATGGGTTTTACGGAGTCACAGCTATACGATATCACACATCCCGGCTAGGACTAAGAAGTTCTCTAACTCTTACTTTTGCCGTGTCGTTGAGCCGTGGAATAGTCTTTCAGCGAGCGTATTAGCACCTTCCTATGATATGGGACCCTTTAAGCGTAGCGTGTAAAGATATTTATGCAGGCCGGCATGATCACTGCGTCTACCGATGGATTTTTCATAACTGTCGATAGTCGTTGTCGTTTATTGTACTGCATCAGGTGTGGTGCGGTTACTATGTCGAATCAGAATTTAAAAAAATAGTTTAATGTCTTATTTCACAAATTGTACTATATATATATATATATGCCACCGTGGTCGTTGTGAGTCGCTAACATTTTATCTTAATTAATTTACTTACTTAACAGTTTCGAGTTCGTACTCGCATAGTCTCATGACTATGCCTAAAATAATGTACAAATTGAAAACATAACGTAAACATGCTCGACATTTAAAATTAAAGAGCACACTTTTAAAATGGAGAACAGCGGGCGCCATACAGTAAGTGCCAGTGGTTGTCGGTAGTCACTAATGAAAGTAACTTACCTATCACTTAAACGTAAGTGTGGGCTTTTTAAGTAGCCGATTGAAGCGCGGGTCTATCCTAGCCCTTGGATAACGTACTACAAGTATCACTATCGCCGTCAGATATTGTTAAAAGTTACAGTGTTTCTAAGTAATGAAGAATTTCGTTACCATAACATATTTTTGTTTCATTTTTATAAAGATATATCATAACGCTATATCCCTTTTGAAGTGAGCAGAGATACATTAGTAGTTGTATCCACTTTGCGCTTATATGGCGTGCCAATCGTGAGCAATAGCGCAGCTGATCGCCGTTGCCAGGGCATTTACACATGACAATTTTATTAAATGCCATGCGGGCTTCCTCACCATATTTTCCTTCACCGATGAACATGTGCTGCCTGAATCCGTAATTAATCTGGAAAACCCAGAGGCATGTGCGGAGATACGAACCTACGACCATTTTTGTTGTTCTGCACGGATAACCGTCCTTTAATAACATTGCTTCATTTTAGTATATTATTATCTATAAAAAAATGACTTGTCATTGTCATTGTCGTTGTGTTGTTGTTGTTGTTGTTGATATAGATCAGAATCTGATTAATAAAAATGATTACTATTACATTTTACGTTTCTTACCATTAATATAACTGCATTTTGCTCATCTATGTTTTAAACACTACAGAATCCCAGATTGCATACACATTTATGATTTATTAATGTTTTAAATGGATTTAATCATGATTATAGAGCAAGAAAATTAAATTTACGACTATATTTTGTAATCATTAATCAGATTACATTTTGACCATCTCTGTATATAGATATATATATAACGGTCTGTATGAAAATCTGTATGTACAGATAGTTCCATCTGTACGAAAAGTAGTACCTAAGTGCTAATTTTTCAATATCATAGAATTATAATCAATCGATTTAATACGTTTTGGATATTTGTATACACAAGAGTAGTCTACTACTAAATTGTTTTTTGCCGTTTTAATGTTTTCCTTTTTATTTAAGTTATTTTTAATAATTTAAAACCTCTTCTTTTTCGTTCGTATTAATTCTTATACATTATGCTTTGTCCTTATATTATTCAAATTTCTTTTCCTTTAGTTACATGTTGGATACATTTGGTTGGTCTAAGAGATAGATATCCGCTAATCAATATATATAATCAATTACAATTAATTGTAGCGAACATTAATTTAAAAAAGAACACTGCTAGAATATTTTAAAATAATCTTTAACATTGATAAATTATATGCGTAATAGCAAATAAGTACAACCCGTTTAGGATGCTACCGCGCTGTTTGTATTGACGCCGTATTGATGGCAGGCCTTAAACGATGCCGCGACGAAGAGGAAAAAAACGAGACTGCTCCCGCGCAGCCGCCTTATCGGAAGCAATTACACGAGCGCTTTATTAATTTCCATAACTACCCTCACGACATCAAAGGATGCCGCTGCTTCGCGTGCACAGCCCTGCCGTACAGTCTAAGGCATAAACTGATGAAGAGAGATGGGCAAAAGGAAATCTGATTAATGATTAACGATTAAGAAATACAGTTGTAATTTTAATTTTGTTGCTCTGTAATCATGATTAAATCCCTTCAAAACATTAGTTGTTTAAAACATAGATGAACAAAATGCTGTCATATTAATGATGAAAAACGCAAAATGTAATCGTAAACATTTTTCGTTATTCTGAATAGATTTTGCCCATCTACGCTGATGAACCGTAAAGGAAAATGTTAGTGGTAGTAATATTTGTGTAGCAACACGTACTGTGCAGTCCAGGAACCCATATTGTTCATATTTCTAGAGCTAGTCAGTCGTCGTATGTGTGCTGGCATTACGACAGCAATTGGCAATGGATTCTTGCCCCTTTTTATATTGGCTCAATAAGATAACTACATCGCACCTACCAACAGGTGGCTACGCCTTTAGCGGTCGTTGCAGTTTATGGTCTACACCGTATTTTCCATCAGTTGAGGTGTAATCACTTTCTCAAGACAGTTTACAATAAAACAATAATTATAAACATATTCCCAAGAGAAAAAAAAAAATTAAATAGATATTAAAGTTCTTGAAAAATACACATGTTATTTTGTTTATGTTTTACGATTAGGACAGACTTTGCCTATTCTTGCGGTAATAGATAGTTAATGTACTACTCTACACGTACTGGGCCTACAATTTTCTTGCTAACGATACCTTTGCGTATTCGCCTTGTTAATTAATACCTGTACTAGTGACTAATGTTAATATTAAAGGTATGATGGCTGTGTTTCAGTTCGTAAATTGCTCGAGTAATACGTGAAATACCATAATTAATAGCACCCAGTAAATTACAAGAGACCGCTTTGAGAAGACCTTGACCATAAACAAAAGAGCATTAATATTTGTTTTTTATTGAAATTATGTTTTTTTTTTTAAATATTATCCTGTGCACTCCTTTATATAAACTATAAGTGTGCCAAATTTCATACTCCTCCGTCCGCGCAGTATTCGTAAAAAGGAGTACAAAGTTTTTGCTTCACGTATATAGATAATATGTTTAAACATAATTTTGTAGTTTTTTATTTGCTCTTATATTTTATAATCGCAACTCTTGTAACTTGGGCCAGCGTCTTAGCTACTGTTTACCGCGTACAAGCCCTTGAAGATGTTTTAACAACACTTTCTATGACATATACTCTTTGATCTCTAACGACACTTGTAAAATACTCTTTAAGTTTATCATATCAAAATAGACATCTACTAATCGTACTTACACTCATAAATAAGCAATCTATGAAGGTACAAATATGTCAATTCATCGAATTTTACATAAACTTTTCTTATGTATTCTATAAGAAAGGGTAAAACATTGAAATTAGAGTAAAGTAATGATAGTCAGATATATGTTTCTTATACCCTTTTCGGAAAACTGTCGGCTTACTTGATGAAAAGCGACTACCGAGCGTTGTTATTGCATTGCCAAGGAAGAAGGATGCTATGTACTGCCCTATCGAAGAACCCCATGTCAATGCACTGGATAAAACTGTACCCAGCACTCCATTCCATAACTCCAAAGTTCGTGGCTAGAACGTTCTAGAGATTATAGGATCGCTGCATTGTCGCGGTTTTGTTTTGGTTTCGAAGTGTAGGGATGCGCTAACAACCAACAGCGAATGATATCGAGATAGCAAATTGCATAACTCGAATGAGCTAACATTACATTACATACAACATGTACATGTACATTATATACAACATGTTATACTGGAATATCTGCTTAAGTAGTAAGAGGTTACAGGAGTTATTTGAGATACCAAAATGCCCATTATTTTGAAAGACTTACTTCCAGATTCAAAACCTTTTTTTAAATTACAATACGTTTTAAACACTAAGGAATCATCAACAGCGTACAAATTTATGATAAATTTGTAATCAACAGCTTTACTAAAACTGTATGTTAGACTGTAATAAAAAGCCGCGCAAACGTCTGTCCATGTGGCTGAGATGAACATGGCAGTAGGATGTACAGGGTCGTTCAAAAGGCTTATCTCGCTAAAACGATTCCCACATAAATAAAGCTCATCGGATATGAATCTGTATTTACATAAGAAAAATATAAAGAGGCCTAAACGATAGGTCCATAAGGGTGGCGTATCGAGCCAACAGGCACACGCTCGGGGACTCAGCTCACGTCCACAAGGGGCGCTGCTCCTTTAATAACAATATGAAATATCAGTTCGTTCCTCTGATCGCAAATCTACGTCAATAACATATCCAATAGTAGCGCTCAATTCATTTCGACATAATCTTATATAGCGGGGGCACGTTTGCCGCCTAAATCTACCGCCACATGTTGCCAAGATGGCCAACCGGCCGCGACGCAAAACTAAAGAAAAAGATCACGAATCGGTAATATCTTTCGAGTCAATAAAGTTAAACGTTTATTTGTAGCGATAGTTTGTCCTTTTGTGGATATTGCTCTACTATGTTACCATAGGCGGACGCCTCATGACCAATTCGGAATGCGTATACGTAGCAACGTATTGTGGTCCCCTAATAATATTTCAATAGCAGAGAAAGCTTTGCAACGATTATTTTCATGTATTTTTCTTGATTAATATTAACCAGTTCCTTGTATACGTTTCAAGAAAGTAATGACCAAATTTATTTTATTTAAACAATTCGTTCAATGTATTTATTAATTTTATTTTTATTATGTTCATGCCGGCAATAAAGGGATCCTTTTAGCTCAATCTTTATATTTTGCTCTTAATAATATTACAATTTCAAAGTTTAATCATTAGAGCGACATGAATAGAGACTATTCATAGTTATACAAAATTCTAGGGCTCCTTGGACTCCTAGAGCAAGTAAAAGATGGCAGCTGACTCTAAATCTAAATTATTTAAGTAAGTAAGACACACCGTCATAATATTTACATTTTTTAAATACTTGTTATAAGAAATAACAAAGATTTTGGCATATGTTTTTATATTTAATATGCGATAATTCCTTTTTCAGCATTTTTAATAGGTATGACTCCTATCATACTAAGGCTGAGATTTATAGACGCTATTTCGACTTGGCTTAGCAAAGTTCTCAAAAAATAAATTCGTTTTGACAAAAATAAAACAGAATATATAAGAACTTGAGTATAGCTATAATATTCGTAGAGCCAATTCAATGTTGAAAAAATCGGTGACTTACCAAATACTTTGACATTCATTGAGTAATATAAATTTGTACTGTTTTAGTACAGTTTAAGTAAACTTAAAGTTGAGTTTATAAATCTCAGCCTTAGAATATTGAATTATATAGACATGTATTTCCAAAAGACAGTATAATTTAGTAATTACGCCGTTCCGTAAGTCTACCGCGATCGTCAGCACAAATAAACATACGAAATTGCGTCAATTAAGGTTCTTTCTAAAACATTGATTGATCAATCATCGAACTCCGACAATCGAAGGAAGTGCTGCCTTAGAGCCGCATTGTCTGTGGACGTGTTCCCTGAACTGGAGTATAGATTAAACATTATTTTTCTTTGTAGAAGCGACTAAAATATTGTTATGTAGTACGTATTACCATTGTATAGGTCGATGTTTGTACGTTATACACTTGTTAAAGATTCAAATTTTCTACCGTTTATTATAAATTCACTAATTTTTTTTTAAATATGTCCTAGGTTGAATAAATATTAGCAAAATTTACGATAAAGACTAAATATACAATATGATTTCGAATTAAACATTACATTATTTTATTTGAATTATTAAAAGTTTAGGCTGTTCTGTTTAACAGTGTCCATAAAAATTAAAAAAAATAAAAATTTAAAAAACAAATTAATTATGACTTTAATAACAGTATAATCCATTAGGACAATTTTCATAATATATGTGGTATATGAAATTAAAAAGAAGATTGTTCTAAAATCACTTTTGTTAGCGGTTTTGCAATTATTTGCAAATTTATTATTTTTATTCTTTGGTTGTGATTGCAAGGAGGTTTGATTGGTTCCAATGTTGCGGGATTGCAGTAAAGTTTTCAGCACGATTTGTGCATCAGGACTCCCGTAGAATGTTCCATGAGTGGAATATATCTACTGAGGGATGCCTATTTAAATGAAAATAACGTTTGTTGAATAAATACAACAACCTAAAGATTTATTTTATGATCTGCAAGCAAATATTTAATTCCTGTCACACATGTTGGCCTATGAGCACCTTTAAAAATAGTATTATTTTAATTTTTCTTTTATATTTCAAATCATTCATATGATATGTATACGAAACTCAAGTGAAGATGAGCGTGACGAAGGAACACGATTGCCTAATAACTGTCATTTTAATTTTATCGTATACATCAGAAACATATGGAAGTACGCATTATTAAAATTTTAATGATCAAAAGACGAACTGTAAAGAGACGGTCTCTTGTAGCAACTGTTGATGTTTGTTGCCGGCGAGATGAAGGTCCAGCGGTCACGTAGACGATTCCTATTGATTTCCATTTAATTCAGCGCGTGCTCGCAGTGGCGAGCGCCTACTGCTGTGCCCGAGCCTCCATCAAACACAAATTGCCCCTACCTTTATTTTCTGTGATTGAAGGGCGCATGCTGTTGTTAAGGATCATTTTTGTTGAATAATACAGCTTGAATTTACTTTTGATAAATTTTTACATGTTTACATATGCGTCTAGACATGTATCATATGATTTTTGCACACACTTGGATATTTAAAAATATAGGTAAATACCTATATTTAAATTTTAAATATTTAATATAAAATATAATAAATAATATTAATATTAAATATTTGTTACCTATAAATTATGGAAATTAAGTAATTTTGTGTATGAATCTATGAAATAAATATGCAAGTTAATCAGTAGTATTACACAAAACAATGCATGTTTATTATAAAGCACTTCAGACTAATTCATAGAAATAAACAAAAAGGTAAACTGGTAAGATACAATATTTTCTAAACGTTACAAACTATTTCAAATAATATTATTATTTATTCTTAATAAATATATTTTATATGAATTATCAATATATAACATTAAGCTCTACAACAAAAACAATATAAAGGTATTGCCATATTGATCATGTAAAGGGCTACAACACAAATAATTAAAAAAAAAATTGCACTTTTATATATTAGTATAATACGTATACAATCTTATACGTCTGCGATTTTTTTTTGGTTGATACACTTGTAGTAAATGGGAATTATAAGTAAGAATTCCCTTTAATATAGAAACAATAGCGCATACGGTTTAATTTTTCCTTTTGCGTGTTATTATTGATAATATTATGTTCATTGCGAAATTTGTACTGAGAAAATAAAGTAAAAACGATCGAGAAAATCTTTGTCAATATAAAATAAACCTTTTTTGATCAATTAGTTGTTGGTACACCCTTTTAAAAGAAAATTGCTTTTTTATAGAAGCAAGTAAATTTCGAGACGGCTTATGGTTCCTAAAAATTAATTGATCGGATCTCGTTTTTCTGAGGAAACCGCGTGGAAGAGTTTTAATTAGCAAGAAAAAAGCATCACAAAACTTCGGACGTAAAAAACCGGGAGACAAGGGTGGGCGCGCCAGGAATAAAAATCTCCCACTCGTAATGCGGGCAACATTTGTGTGAGGAAGACGCTCAGTAATGGAAGACAAATTTCAATATAATTTGCAATACATAAGCGTGTTACTTTAATAGCCCAGAACCACCCTTCAAATTAAACGGGGCTTAAGTTTTATTTTATTTTTTCCTCCTTCGTTCGATCGCGTTGCGGGCGCGTAAGCAACCTCTGGAGTCACGGAGAGGATCCACGCGCACAGGGCGCCGAGAAAAAATAATCCGACCAAATTAATTGCCCCTACAGGCAATAGTGGCGAGGCCGTGATGCTGCCAAATCAAATTAAAGGCGCGCTATAAAAACCAAATTAGTGCGGTTTAACCGTGAGAGGGTATTTAGTTACAAGACGTTAGTTCAAATCCAGCCATTTCCATTAACAATAAATATCCCCTTGCAGCCGCGCGGAATCCTTATTGTTTTACTTTTTACACCCTTGTGTCCCAGGCGGGATGTGGCCAGACGACGGCGACGCGACGTCTTCTGCTGAGCCTAGCTAATTTGTTCTTTTTGTTTACTTACCGACCTAAAGTAATAAAAATTTGTGTTGCGCGAATTGTATGGACTTTAAATTTTGTACAGCCAACGGTGTCGGGTCGAGTTTTGCATTTAATTGAGAAAAATTTAGGGTCGGCGAAGCGCTTCTGTGCGGATTCTTAAACTAATTGGATGGCCGTTACAAACTTTTTGTTATCAAACGCTTACGCAACCGAAATTAGGGTGAAAAGGTTTAGCATCAAAGAAAGCAAAAGAAAATGCTGTGTACTAGTATATTTACACAATTTTTTTATCTGATCACAATCGAGACATATTTTCAAATTACCTTCTCGAAGCTCCTAACATTTTACCATCTATAGCATTTTCTGCTCTTACGAGATTACCCAGAGCATCTAATTTTAATTTGTTCCGAATTCCTAATTATTCCACAAATTTAGGTAAAAATGCACCCCTATGCAGAATGACCAAACTATATAATTATAAGTCGAGATCTATTGATCGCGACATATCTAACGAAAGTATTTATAAATTCAAAAAAAGGATGTTATTCGAGAAGATTGTTGAATAGACTATTGTTTTTTTGCTTTTTAAATGTTTATTTCTTTTATAATTTTTGCAAATAGATTATAGTACGTTTCATTTCGTTGTACTCGTATTTTTATTTTTTCTTTTCTTATGTGCATGTAGTCTACATTTTTAAATATAGTCGCATTTGTAATGTATCTTGTTCATGTCTTATATAGTATTATGTGTAAGTGTACTTATAAATAAATAAATTAGTTTTCTCCCAGCCGTTATATTATTGGGGCACTTCATTTTTCAAAAAGTTGCAGTTATCACGAAGGGGTGAAATTGATGTGTTTTTTCTCGGCGCGTTAAGGCTTAATTATAGGCAATCTATTGAATTAAAGGGCGGCAGTGATCTAAAACAATAAGCTTGCCCGTCATTAGTGTGTTGGACCGTTGCAGATTACGGACTGCGGCTTCGTAATGTGACGACATTTGTATTCACTTCACATTTCATTATGTTGCTATTACGTACAAAGATTGGGTATTGGATATACAATGTTGTTACATACAGTCGTGTTTGTAATTATAGATCAGTTGCCAGTTTTATTTTTTTACGTGCTTTCAATAAAAGATGAAAGTTTAGTCGTAGCTAGATATATGTAAGTGCTGTACATGTATACTCGTATAGGTACATATATAATTGTATTTAATGAAAATATTTGATAAAACATCTAGTTTTCAAAAAGAAAGTCGTATATTATTTTTATAATAGATACACTGTCACATTCTTAAGAATAAAAGGTAGCCAAAATATCAGATATGTTTCTTTTCCCAGTGAATCCAATATAGTGTGCGCAACGAAGATACATGCTATCTCTTGTTTCCGAAAAACAAAACAAGTTTACACAGCCACCAACATTTTTACATAATAAGGAAAGGTTTAACAGTTAAGACAAGAAGAAGAAAAAAAAAGAAATAAGAAGTTAAGAAGTGTTATTGTAAATAAATATGGTGCTTGCTTGAAGCTAGAATAAACTACATTAAAAAACTTTCACAGTTCAGTATAATATTAAAAACTCGGAACATATGTGTGGGATAATTGTAATATCAAGGATATTAATGCATTTAGGAAATTTGGAACATTAATTAATTCGCCTTATTGCCTGTTTGTTTCCAGAAACAGTAATTCAATGAATTATTACGGTCGGTACTCAAAAAATTATCTGTTTTTTGCGTCAATATTAAATAACTTTAAATGCCACAGCGTTTAGCATAATGGTAATTATATAATAATATATGGTTTATTTCTTAGAAAAAAATTGTAATGATATTCATTTGTTAGAAAATCTTAATACCATAATGTCCAGTTAGAGTGTCCATATTATGTATTATTTCCACGGACTTCTAGGACGTAACCGGTTGTTATTGCTTAGAATATGTGGGTGCAAAATTGATCTATATTTGCTACATCCCCAAGTAAAACTATGTAAAATATTCTCGTTTTCTAACAAATATACATGATTTTCTTACTTATTTCTTTAACCTTACATTTTTGGGAACCTCAGGGTGAGAAACTTTGTCAACGCACATAGTTGGTATAAAATTATATATTAAGATTACATGAGTGCTCTCACGAAATCTTTGTGTATTATTATAATTATGGCCGTCAGTACAAAACCAAATATCGATTTTAATTTACGTAAAACAACTTATGTTACCTACAAATTAGAATAACACCCATCCGCATCCGAATCAGAAATTATTCAGTTATAAATTACAAAATAATTAACCGGGCACCTTGTGTTTTACAATTGCCTACGTATCTATGTAATTAATATCGATTTTGGTGTTTAATAAACATAATGACAGATCGGTGAGTGTTCAAAACATTGTATTGTCTCTTCGGACCGTTTGTGGCGGCTATTACCGCAGTGAAAAGCCGCAGGCAGTACAACATAATTATATTATTAAAATTACAACGACGATTGCAGGAAACATGTTATTTAACGATGAACAGATATAATCTTATCGCCTCCGATCCTAATACCCGATGTGTGGATATTATCGTGGTACCTGCCCAAATCGGCCGGATATACTGTGGATATTCGACACATGGCCGCACTTACGATTTGTTATATAGGATGTTTCTTATTATCACTTCTCTTTACATCAAACTGCTTGAATTATATAGTTGTTTTCAAGTGAGACTAATGCTACAATTTGTAATTACGCGCAAATTACGAGACTCTTGTGAATGTAATAGTAATATACGTACAAATAGGCTATTTTATTACATTATTATTATTATTTTTATTTTATTATTTTAGTAGCTGGTAGATTTCTTAATATTAAAGCATATTTCAAATATAAAATAAACATTATTGTAAAATACAAGATATAAGCGAAAAAAAATCAAGAAATACTTATATGTTAAAGTAATAATATCAATATACTTTAGAACATTTTTTGCATAGGTATTTTTTATGATTTACAAGCGAACGCTTGACTTCAATCATACCTTGTATAAAGTGAAAGTGAGTCCGACGATGGACTCTATCCTCCCAACAACCGCCTATTCATTCTTTTATTAAAGAGTCCGAAGTCATGAAAACGAACGATATATATTAAAACTATATCATTAAATGTTTTATCTACTGCTTAATTACTCTTCACATTCTCCATTCATTATTTAAAATATATTTTGCTTATAAATAATAATTTAGTCGTCACAATAATAATTGATCATTCCGTAACTGTAAATAGAAACTACCAAAGGCCTAACAAAACATCATGTATAAGGCGTTATTAGGGAGACAATGCGCTCTGTTTGTCTATCACGATAATCTGTGGCCTGCTCATTTCAATTCCGTGTTGTGTAAACGCCCTAATGGACGCTGGTAATGTGACACGCTTGACGATTTTACTCACAAATTGTTGTACGAAACTCTATTACAAACTAATGACAGCCACCGTCTAATTGCAAGGTTATTACGTTTTGTTGTGCACGCGGCTTAATGATAGTGCTGGGTAATTATTGGGCGAGGTGAAACCTTGAAGATGTGTCGAATTGAATGGACGGCAGAGTAATGATAGGCCAGCCAAGAAGACCGCGAGAGACGTCCATATACGCCTATTGCTTTGCGGATATAATTGTTAATTAGCATAAGCGTTAAGCATGACGTCGAAATGTCAACTTTAACATGTAAATGAATAATTGCAACAATGTGTACACATTTTTGTAATTTGAGGTAATTTATGTTAATTAACACAGCTCCTTGAAAATGTAGGATGTATTATTAATTAATTTTAATAATAGAATAGAGTAATTGCTAAAGTACACCTTATAATATAAGTACAGTGAGCTTAAAAAATAGCAGTAACTACTAGAGTTACGTTGGGTATATTTTTCTCTATGTTTACGACACGGTAGTAAAATGATCACGATTTGACTGGGTATTTCATATCGAGTATTATGATCGTGCATTAATTAATCGCTTAAAGATTGAAAATCTTTTTTGTAGTAATTTTCACTAACATTTAATTACATAGGAACGTTCTGCAGGTTACAAATTCGTTACTTTAGTTAAAAATGAGAATTTTAAGAAATTTTAGATAATTTGAATCTATTCTGGACTGTATTGAATTTCTCTTCAAAAAGTCATCTCCGATATTCAGTTGTATAATAAAAATTGTCAAAATGATTTTTATAAGAAAAAAATATCATGTGAGTAATACCAGTAGCTAAAATAAACAAAATAATAAAGAAGTCAGTTGCTACGAACACCTTTCATGTGACACCATTAACTAATAATACAACATAATATAAGTTGAACAGAAGCTCGATTTTGTCACGACTGTCATCGCGGCTACAAACGACATGAAATATGGAAACACGTATGTATAATTTACCTTTCCGTCACTATCTCACCGAGCATCTGGGACGAATAGATTCTGTGAATAATAATGCAATGATTATCAAACGTTTATTTTCAACTATTCCAGCTTATTTTATTACAATAACTATATTTTGATTTCTAAAATCAATCACAGCTGAGACCATCACGACGCCTATAGCAAATATCGAGAAGTTTTTGGTTTGCTCTAGGTTCTAAAGTTTAAAGTTATGAAAAATGAAGTTGGAGAAGGCAATACGTTTCTTTTTTTGGAAATTGAACAAAATATTATGCCACACCTAAAAAAGTTACATTTACAAAAAAACTCTGTATTGGTAGGGGATATGGGTGCGCGAGATTCGTAGCATTGCTATCCTTGTTACGTGGTTAATCTGGCAATGATTAACATTATACTTATACTGAGATTTAAAGACGCTACTTTGACTTTACTTTTCTTTACTCAAAAATTACAAATTATTAATGTATATATGTAAGTGCCCAATTTGTTCCACTTAAACTTGACTCCTTATACCATATATTTAGCCTATACGTTAGTTTGTATTATATTCCTTTTCTAAGCAAAGTGTAACCTGTATAAATCTTAGTCATAGTTCCTTTGAATGGATTTTTATTCCTTCATTACTTTACAATTACAATTTTAAAGAATCATTACTGGCTACTTTTACAATTCTCAGATTTCTCTTCTTAGATTTCACAATTTATTGAATCGATATATTTTATCAAAATTTTATATAAAAATTAAAATGGCTTTAACGGGATATAGGAGGACTTCGTATACCTACATACAGTTATGTATATTTAGAATACATATTATATTGCAATAGTAAGAAAGTATAATAATCTTTATAATTACTTCAATGATGCTTAAATATAGTACTCAATATCAATTTGTTAAAGTCCTAAAATAAGTGTATAGTTAGATGAACACAAATGAAATGTAGGCAGTTTCCTTTAGTGGCTTTTCTTAGTATGTTGTATGTTTTATGTAAGCGGATTTTCCTATAGGTCGGGTGCGGTTGGAAAGCCCCGGCGACCTCTTATTTTGGCCGCGTCGCCTGAGACGGACAGGATTGATTTACGGGACGAAGTGAGAGATGCCGACCCGACCCTGGCTTACACCCAACTAAGCTTTAACCTACAGGGATTACGCAAATCATACGTCAGATGCCACTATGACGTGTGTCGAATCGAAAACAAACGGACTAAAGGTGTAATGGGGTTAGTTGAACACCCGAAAAGAATTTTAAGCAGATGGGTATACTAAATTCATATTGTATTACTCATAATATAATAATGTTTACTCTGTTATCTCTCTACAAAACTCACTATGTACATACTAAATTTAAACTGATTACATAAGATTGTATTTTGTCAATAAATATAAAAATTGATTAAGAAGTTCAGGCAAAACTAATAGCAATTAAAATTTTAATTTACTACCCGTTAAAGTATATGTAATGCAAACGATAATCTTCTACTATTAAATTCTAATGAATGTATATACAATAACTACTTAGTTTATAGTTGATATACTCTCAAATTTTTTTCCCAGGAGCTGCAATCAAAAAATGACTATAATATTGCAGTTTTTCTCATTTATTGGTCCGATCGGTTAAGGCTTTAATAAATCTTTTTTAGTTAAAGTTATTACACCTATTAAGCGAGAAGCAAGAAGACACGTTCCTCCATTAAAGGCATCTCGGCTGAGGCAGGCCAGAGCGCGGGATATTATCGCACCGCTTGTTGCCCGCGTAAAATAATAATGGCCGAACTTCCGGTGCCGCTGGCTGTGAAAACTTAAGCGAAAAAGGCGGGAAACGCCTCCGGCCATCGCCGCCAACTTTGTTAAACGCTGGGATGTGACGTCAGTTAATTTATTAACACGTTCCTACTTCTCAGCCGAAAGGTAATTCTTGGTTTTTACGACACTTTTCCACTTCTCACTCAACGTGCTACAATTTCGTGTCATGACTCACGACTATCTAGTTTCATAAACTTATATTTTTAAATAAGTTATTACATTAATCGCTTATTTTGGATGGTCTCTCCAACACTCTAAAATATATTGTGATTATGTCCAATCAATGCTTTCTCAATATTTATATTATTTAGATTATATTTATAGTAAGAGTACTTAATATAATTAATATATATTATAAATTAATATAACTAAATTTCATAAATAATATAACTCAATGACGTAAAGTTCCATTACTAAGTAGTGTTTTCATTCTTGAGTAAACACTCACCAATCTTAGGTACAAAGCTTCGCAAATCAGTATTCAAAATGACATATCATCATTTTCAAATCATAATGTACATAATAACATTGAATAGGTTCTTCTAAAAAGTTAACAAATTGTTAACAATCTTTTGCTAGTTAATATGTAAGTATTAAATAACTGTAAATATGAAATATACGTCTACTTTTGTTGTGATAAACATAAAGAACCTTTCTGTTGCTTGTTGTTGTTCGATTATGAGTGCAATTAGCCACTTTCCTTCTGGTTGCTTGTTAGCCTGTTCGACCCTTTCCGGTATAAAATAAATTGGTAAATGAAAATTTGTACTTACGTACTATTCAATTTATTTTCAAACTTGGTTTGTTAAGGCATTGTTATCTGTCCAACGAACAATTCGTCTCAAACATATTCAAATAGATACTTATTTGATACTTCATAGACTTTATGAAACTATGAAAATTTATTTTTCTTTAGTTGGCTATTGAGATACAACACGATTCAAAACGGCTCTCTCTTGTAAAAAGTTCTCGTTAAATTAATAATCGAAACCGCACATGTTACAGTCACATAAATATTTTTCGACTATCCAATAAAACACGTGAATCGTTTACAATTAAAGCTTTATATCGGCAATAGGTGTTGCTATAAATCGGACGGGAAAACAATCAGCGAGCTCGCGTCGCTCGCAATTAGCGCAGCGCGGCTCGATAAATTTGCATTAATGCTTTCGAAAAATCGAAACGACAATAATTTTCACGTGTCGTATGTTCTGTAGTGATCAAGCTGTGTTTGCCTACCTCATGCATAAGGTGTGTTCTACTCAAATTATATTATAAAATATACAAGCTAAGAATATCAGTCGTTTTTTACTTCCACTTTAAAGACTAATTATTGACAATGAAATTCTATGTTTTATACATTATTAAGTATACAGTCATCCAAATCGTATCGCAGTCTAGATATACTTGTTCAAAAACATGTTCAACACTAATTTTAACGCAGGTAACAACTGTGGAAAGATAAAAAAAATAGATTTTTCGCTAAAAGGTTTCAAAGTTATTCAAAATAGCACCATCTAAAATGATCTATTGTTAATGTTCAGTGTTAACCATAGCTTATCTTTAAAATAGAACGCATGTCACTTATCTTTTTAAATTATTACACAGGTATGTACTACTATGTAGTATACGTACGTAGACTTAGAAGCAAAAAGAAAATAAAGTAAGTAGTGCTCAGCATTTAATTTTTTTTACACTGGCTCGACATAGTGACTACAGTGCATCTGATGGTAAGCACAGTGTAGTCCGAAAACGAAAGCAACCATCAAAGGATAAAATCCGTTGATAGTCGCCGTCTTCATGTCGGCCTACATGCACCATCACTGAGGGTTTCTAGGTATAAGAGTAACTGGATATAAACAAGCTGATCCCGACACGCGACAGGCCAAAGCGAGTCACTGTGACGGTCTTTACACTTGTGTACTGTGGTCATGACACAGTTCGGCCAATCGTCCTATAACCATAGAACATAAATCACCACCATAAACTATAAATATAAAAGAATATAACGTAAAAGATCGTTTCGTATCGTAATCGTTTTTAAAAAGCTAGTTGAAATATAACATTTCGGAGTGAACAGCAGAGTGTTTCAACGTTGTCGATTTACGCGGATCCTCGCGTGATTTACGAAACGCCCCCCGCATCAGTGCACTTTACACTTTTGCAGCTCTGCGCGCACCAATGACTATTAATTGATATTCGGCACGACACGACACGTTCGTTCTGCGTAAATATATTGTTAAAAATATCTAAAACACTATATAAACATTAACAACTACGTAACTGATTCAGGCCGTGAACCATTGAGTAAGTAAGCGCTTTTTTATTTCATTTTTTTTTAGCTTGCAGAAATATTTTAAAATAAACATACGAATAAAAGGAATATCACTATACATATGACGGGATTTCATTTAATATGATTGTATAGAATATTTATTAGTTTGAATGGTGTATTTTTTTTTTTGGTAACCCTTGGCGATAGTCCTACATAGGACCATCAGAGGTGCTGTGAGGGTAGCGACCACGGTGTGTCAGACTCCTACTGACTGAAAACCCCCGGTGTCCTAATCACTCCGCCCCGGCCTGTGAAACCAAATTCGTCCAGTAGCCCGGGGAACGAACAGCCTTATTCAGGATTCCTATCTGGGAAGGGTAGGAGTAAAGAGCCCACGCCTCCAATACATCTCTCTCAGGCGGCGCGCTAGAAACTGCGCACTGCATCCCTCTCATCTGGGGAGCAGACTCCTTCAAGTCTACTGCCCGAGAATGGTATAGATATACAGTAAATCGTCACAACCGGAAAACTTTGACATGAACAAATAATTTTGATTCTTAATTTATGTAGACCTTATCTGGGTTGATAAAGTGACTAAACCACACCTAATAGAAAGTATAATGTAGTTCAGAAACGGCAAACGACTTTCAAAGGACGGCAATCCAATGAAAGTCGCCGTTGTTACACACATGTATTATGACAGATCTCTAGGTATACGACCAACTGGACGTTTCTTTGGTGGTAGGGCGATTGCCCGAACTGAATCATGACCACAGTACACAAGTGTAAAAACCGTCATAGTGACTCGGTTTGGTTTGTCGCGTTTCGGTATCAGCTTGTGTATATCCAGTAACTCTACATGAGTTACTAGAGAGAGACCTTCAGACGTGGTATATGTGGGCCGACATGACGACAGAGACTATTAATGGATTTTCATTCATTGATGGTCGCTTTCGTTGTTGGACTACACTGTACTTACCACCAGGTGCATTGTAGTCACTATGTCGAGCCAGTGTAAAAAAACAACCTTATCCCAAAAGACGTCAGATTAAAGAGAGTCATTATGATGGTATTTGTATCTGTGTACTGTATTTATTATCCAGTTCGGACAATCAGCCTACCAGATTTAAAAAAATAGTAAGCTTAAATTTTCGTAGTTAAAATGTTAGTTTGAATAAAAAGGATTAATATTAACAAAAGTGTTAATTCTTTATGGTTCTTGGAGCTTGAGCTGTTGTTATACTGGAGCTTATAAAACGTAGGCGGTGAAATCTATTTAACGTGGAAATGAAACCATATCCTACTGAGATAACGAGTCTTACAATTCTTTTAACGCCCACCTTTATAAAAATATAGGCGTGATTTCAATCTATTTGATGGTAACATTATGCTATACTAAAGTTTTTTTTTCATTTGCGTTTAAATGTACATGCTTATATTTTGTTAATTTATTTATTCAGGAAAACAAACAGCGGCTGAAGATGAACAAAATAATACATAAAAATGATATACAAATCAACAAAATTTCCAAAAAATATTAAACAATATCGAGCTTAATGCATATATAATAATATGGGATTGATACATTCAATATATTAAATTTTAGCAGAACAACTTAACGTAGTAGTAGGCAATTTAATTTTAAACCGACTCGAGAGTTAAGAATCCAATATCCATCGACAATTGTCAACTTTTAGCTAGTAAGTAGAAATTCTGCTTCAAACTTCTTTTTGATATCCTATTATTATGGATAGATACAGTAGTAATATTTAAGTAGTGATATTATATATATAATTCTTATGTGTCAATATTTTTATTGGCAAACTATGGGGTTTCTTACTCCTATGTTTAATAAAAGCTTATAAAATTATTTTTCTAGGTTTTTTGCACAGGTAAATAAGACTATATTGTTACGTTTTCCAGCTGTCTGTAGTGAGAAATACAATCCCGATACATAAATATTTATAGTACATTATAATTTATATCCATCAAGGAGTAAGTTCTTGTCAGCGTAAAGCTTTAGCCAGACGATCTTCAATGTATTCGTTACAAAATATTATAATATATTATTTTTTACACCGCGAATAAGACTGTTTAATTTTAAAGAATTTTGCGAAAGCAATATTATAATTCATTAAATCATCTTAAATTTTAAAGAGCTTTCCGTAACGAGGTCCGTGTCTGTAAGGTAAGATAACATTATGTATAGCCCTATTGGATTGTTAAAAGCCAACATGACGTACCTACCCTTTGCTGTCCATTAAAACTGTTTAATTAATAATATCTATTTACTTCATATAGAATATTTCATTTGGAATCCTCTATAACAAATTTACACTACTTATTAAGAACTTCAACTATGCTATTATAAAACATTGTGACTGTCCCAAACGCTTATATAAAATTATGGTTTTATTGTGCCTACGTACAAATTATTATGTGTTTGTTTTTTAATAGCGTATTGGTGTAAATCGCTTTTCCTATGGCTTTGTTTTAGTTTAATAGACCTACGGTTACGCTTGTATTGTCGCGAGAGACATTAATGGTAATGTATTTCTTTGTTTATACCTCTAATTGTGTGTAGGTTTTTTGGAATAAAAACAATATGTCGCTTTGAATATAATTATAAGTGTTAAGTGAGACGATAAAACAGTAGGTGATTTTGTAATCAAGCCAAATAGAGTTTACATAAATCAAACGTGTATTTCAATATTATTACTAATTGTTCGAGCTAAACGCTAAGGTAATTACATTACTGTAGTGATCGTGTGTAAGGAATTTATAAAATTAGGTCACATATCTATGACATAAATATGATGTTGGCAATTTACAAAAAGCAATATATTGCGAAAATGATTGAAAAAAAAAAACATTTGAAATTGGAAAAGATTTTTTGATTATTCTAGATTGCGTCGTGGTGTTTGGAAAATAATTGTTGCATTTAAATTAATATACAAATAAAGGAGAAAAATACCATGTAATTGTACGAATAATATTGCAAAATATAGAATATAATCTGATTACAACCGTTTCATTGAAATAAGGAAGAGCTCCACAACATCGGTCATGTTTTACAAAATGTTTTCAATGACAACCGATTAAGCTAATTCATACTTTACTTTAACAACATTAATGTTATTATGCGTTTCTCTTAAACTTCTCATCTCTATTGACTTAACATGTTTTCTTTTTTTACATTTAAAATTACTTTACTCATCGTTTCTATTCTTTACAGTCCAATATTTTAATATCATCTACTTACCTACCTACCTCATGTACCTATGTCGTTGATACTAATAAACATTCGAGCTTCCATTATCCAATGAAACTAATAAAATAATTTTATTATACATCTATAATTTTGTTATATTAAATATTTATAGTGCGTTATAAATTTGGACAACAACTGTGCAAGGCAACGAAAACAACCTCATTTTTTTTTAATTTCTGTGGAGACGTTAACAGCGATGTTAAATAACATATCTATTCTAATAAAATCGTACAATAAAAATCATAGTTCGAGAGTCCACTGAGCTCTGTTATGGTCAGAGCGTCCGGAACAGACTCTCCGCGGGGGTAAAACTAACCAAGAATATGAAAATATTCAATTTTATAACATGCCGTAACGATAACATCTTCCTGTCGATTTGATATTTTCGGCGGTAAGGTAATATTATATAAGCCAGTGAATGGAGCCGGTTCCACGCTGCGCGCGAGCCTGCGAACATCGTAACTTAACACTTAATCATTTATACGTACATTTTAGAGTGTCACAGAGGACTGGAACACACTGCTATCTGAATTTAAGGTATCAACCAGGGTTTTTCAAAGTAGGGTTGACACAGTTTCATGGAAAACCAATATGCATGAATTCCAGTACTTCATTGTGAGTAGCATACCAATATTTGTATGAAATTTAAAGTGTAACATTATTGTGCAATAAAATAAAAAAGTTATTTTTTTATCTTGACACAATGACCGCACCACAACTGATGGTAAGCATGGTGCAGTCCAAAAAAACGACAACGACTGACGACAGTTACGAAAAAGCCATCGGTAGTCACACTGAATACGCCTGCACAAATATTTCTTCTTAATGTTAAGAAGAACGTACTAATTTTATAGATAGCTTACCAACTAGTTCTCTTGATATAGTTGAGGATAAAAGGATTGAACAATGAAGTTATCAGTATGGGCTTCGGCGAAATATTTGTAAATGTCTATTAAGAAAATTTTATATCTGTTTATGTCATAGCCTTCCATTTACAATCTTTGTCGAATGGCAAAAATTTATAACGACCTCGTGGTATCAATGACACCTACCTACGAATGATTAAGCGGACATCACAAAAATTATGGAAATATTATGAAGTAATTTGTTACCAAACATTGAAATTGAGAAAAGTATCGATAAATTTAATTAATATTGGATATTAGCGACACAAAAACAAGGAGATGAATATGGATATTTCATTTTTTAATTTTTTTTTTTCGTTTTAAGAAACCTTATGTAGATTAGGATGTCTATGAGAATTCATGACTCAATTTTTAAATTGAGTCGAACTTTTGATGTACCTGGCATATTTAGTACGGATCTAATTGATAGTAATAATTGATAAACACGATAACAGTTTTAGAATATGATTTAATACAAAATAGGCACTTGGATACAATTTGCCAAGAGGACTCGTGGCAACCAGTACACTGAATAAAGTAGTAGGCACATAAAAGGGCCGGACTGCGGCAGATGTCATAAGTCAGTAAGTTGAGTGAGGTGGGACAATAAATAAGTGGGGGCATTGCCACCCGTGTTTTGTGATGGCCTGCGTGGGTAGCTGGTAGCTGGATGTGGCAATCCACTACATGTTTTGTAGTACCTATTGCGGGTTCACCTTTAAACTTAAGAGAACATGTTTTATTATTTTAAATGTTTTTGAAACATTTAACCAGAACTAAAATACATTTTAAGTATTTTAACTGATTATAAAATCAGGAATCAAATAGTGAATGTAGATTCTATGTTATAACTATTCTTAGTCAGTTAATATTTCGGCCTTTGTACAGGCAAGTCACCTCTCTGCACCTTAAATCAGTAAATTATAACCTTCAAAATAGCTTAAGAGTAGAACAACAAGGATACGAAATAATTTTGTTATATAAGAAACATAAATATGTATTTAGCAAAAGTAATACACGGCCGCGTCCAGCCTTCGACATGCCATTGCGACTATTTCTGGTTCTTTGAAACTATTGTATACACAGAGTTTCAAGTAGATAAAATGGTTTTCAAAATGTCAGAATTACAAATATAAAATAGGAGTAACCTGTTCGCAGGTAAGCTACTAGTTTCGAATGGAACAAAGTAGGTACTGTAACTGTATCAAATGAGATGAATCATCGTGCCAAAACATGCGACTGCAACAAACTACAAAGCGAACACACGTCGAGGTCTCACTGTCCAACTTATGGCTTTGAGTACAAAAAGATCGTTAGTCAACAGAGAGCTACCTACCGCATCAAGCCATAACACAGTTCATTATTTATATTAACAGTTTAGCAGTCAGTGGCCAGCTCCGCGATCCCGACTTATGGTCGCGTGAATATGCGTGGGCATTATTTGTCCCTTGTTAAGCGCTGAGGATATTATAAAAATGATTCCTTTATCCGTGCTGTGAGACTCGCTGGGAATTGGTCGCTTAATTTATGATCACCATAAAAAAGATACGAACCCGTGCAAGTTGGAATTTCATTCACAACGAACCGACGCAGAGGTTTGGGGCTTGGGCCTTTCTGGACGAATGTTTTTATTAATTTAACACCGATCTTGAGGTGTTGGGTATCATGTGACATGTCATGGTAGATCCGCAGATAGTGAGGCTCGTGCTGAGACTACTGTTTTACTCGCGTATTGGTTAAGTTACCTGCGCAATCTTTTCCTTAATTACGTCACAGAATTATTCTAATTCGTACAAAATTACCCGTGTAAAGTAGAATGAAGTATATGTAATCACGATAATATTAGGTCCTTACATATGAAATTGGCGTTTTGTATGGGAGGAACAAAAAGTCGAATATTTTTTAATATAATATATTTAATTAATCAAAGTATGGACCATTATTTTCTATGCACTTTTGCCATCTCATAGGTAGTTCATTGATCCCTTTACTAAAAAAACCAGTTGGACGGGAATCAATATAATCTTTGAAGGTGATTTGGACTGCCCCATCGGAGTTGAATTTTTTCCCTTGCAAGAAGTTATCCAAATTTCGAAAAAAAATGGTAATCTGTTGGAGCAAGGTCCGGGGAGTACGGAGGATGTCTTAGACTTTCCAATTGAAGCTCTTCTAATTTAGTAGCCGTCTGTTGCGCAGTGTGTGGTCTAGCGTTGTCGTGAAGCAGCAGTGGCGTGGAGCGATTGACCAGCCTAGGTTGTTTAGCCGCTAGCTTTTCCATCATGGTTTGCAATTGCTGACAATAGACATCAGCCGTAATAGTCTGGCCAGATTTGAGAAAACTGTAATGAACAATACCGGCACTAGTCCACCAAACGCTTACAAGTAACTTTTTTGGGGTTAATTTTCGCTTGGGGCAGGATTTGGCTGGCTGGCCAGGATCCAACCATTGCGCTGAGCGCTTCCGATTATCGTAAAGAACCCATTTTTCATCACAGGTAATGATTCGGTTTAAAATACCTTCATTATTGTGCCGGTTTAGTAATGTAACGCAGCAGTCGACGCGCGTTTGCCGGTTTGCTTCAGTCAATTCGTGAAGTACCCACCTTTCAAGCTTTTTAATCTTCCCAATTTGCTTCAAGTGAATTAAAACAGTTTTATCACTAACATCGCAGCCTGCAGCTAACTCGGACGTGGTTTGCAATGGATCCGCTTCCACAATAGCCTTCAACTCTTCATTATCAACTTAAGTCTCAGGCCGTCCACGGGGCTTGTTCTGCAGGTCGAAATTTCCAGAACGAAAACGTTGGAACCAAAAACGAACTGTGTTTTCTTTTGCAACACGACCGCCATACACATCATTCACCCTTCGAGTTGTTTCCGCAGCACTAGTGCCACGGCGGAACTCGTACTCGTAAATAATGCGATATTTTAAGTTTTCCATTTTGTAAAATGAGTGACGCCAACAGAAAAAAACAGAAGAAAAAAAACAAATGAATGACGATCATCGAAGCACAAATACATGAGTCTATAGCTGTACAAATTTAAATTTGGAATTCCTTACCAAAGAGGAGAAATTTGTGATTAAAGTGGCCAGTACGAAAAACGCCAATTTCATATGTAAGGACCTAATATTTGACAGATATGAAAAAGTGCGAGTCGTGATCGACTCGTGTTAAAGATATTTACATAATAAGTCGAACATTCCTTGAGTGTCGAGAGCGTGACTTAATTTATTGCGGTAATCAATGGAAAATAATTCTTATACATTTTAGAAGAGCAGTCATTAGTCACCGGTGACTGCAAGATCGTTCCCTGGCGATGTAGAGAGAGAGAGAGAGCTGCGGGACTCCGGAGCCCCCGTTGAAGTTTGAAGGCGACGCGTGACGCAGACGCATCATCAGATAAACGACAATAAGTCGATACGTACTTTAAATAAGCTCAAGGATCTATTAATCAATGCAGTGAGCGACCGTCACTGAGTAGCGGCCTAATCCGTTCGAAACATTCGGAGACATTTGTCGGGCCGCGCCAGGGATCGGGTGATCGATAGCGCGACTCGCCACAAAACGTTAGATAAAAGCTGATAAGTCAGAAGAAATATGACGCGAACAAAATCGGAAGATGTACGTAATAAGATAAAAGTCAAACAATGATTCGACCGCGGATTCGCCGCGGCATAATTTATGTGACAACGCGTGATGGACGAGCGGCGACTTTCGGTAAACTATTTACATACGGCGGTGCGCCGGCCGAGCTGTCGGATTGGGTTCCGCTTGTGACAGAGGGTGGGGCTTACTACCGAAAACAAATGTCACTGTTATTTATTAGGTTACGGTACTATTAAGCCTAAGACGGGAATTATGGTTTGAGGATAACCTCGAAAGATCAATCCAGCACTGACTTACCTGAATGTATTTACAATAAAAATATTCTTAGCGATAAAATAACTTATTCACATATAAATTATGTCTCTGATCTCTTTATGAAAACCATTAGTTTTATGAAAAAACGTACGTTTCAGAATTTACCAGCCGTATATAAATTAACTTTTAGTGTCATCGTTGACTCGATCTACATTGGACTCGATCTTGGATAAGATATTTTTTTAATCTAAAACAACAGTAAATATTGTAATAAGAAAAGTATCTGAAATAGATTAGTTGTGAATTACATATCAATGTCAATAAATGTCAAATCTCAATTTCTTAGGAAATCGAAGATTAACCTAATTTTTAGGTTAACTTGTATTTTTTTTTAAAACGTAAATTATTTTTAAAAAGATCCAAAATATTTTTATTTTAGAGATGCATAACTTATTAATTTACTTAGGGCTTTTGTTGCATTTTTCAATCTTAACATGAACACACAAGTTTCTGATATTTACCCACAAAATTAATGCTAAACATAATATTTTGAATATCTATATGAAGAATGTACCGGCATTTTTACAGATTTTTGCCATGTATTATAAATGATTGTTTAGGTCTAAGCAAGTGAATAGACGCTGGAGGAAGGAGATGTCAGAGATTCCCGTCTCATAGTCTCTCTAATTGAATCTGGAGTTCGCGGTCTCCGGTGGCGGCGGTCGCCAATTCCCTTAACACGTCGACTTAGATTGTTTTCTCTACTACCTACATAATACAAGCACCCTTGTTTTATACTATCTCATCCTCTGGTTGGATAGATTGTGATTTTTAAGAAATTACAATCGTTTATGTTGGTAAAAATGGCGATGGGCTGGTCATGTTGCGAGACTCAGCGATAATCGTTGGACTATAAAGATAACAACATTAGCAGGCCCACAAAGACAGAGAATAAGAGGAAAACCAAACGTACGCTGGGCAGACGATATTATAAAAGTGGCTAGTACTCAATGGCCGCAAGCGGCAGAGAATAAAAAGCACTGGTCATCTCTGGAGGAGGCCTGTACCTTTCATGGACAGGGTTGTTGCTAATCATAAATTAAAATTACTACTTAACGAAACTGCACATAGATTAAGCAAGAAATAAAAGGCTTTTTTATTTTTTATTTATTATGTTGGTACGGAAATAAGTTGAGAATACATCTGTTGATGAACAGTAAGTACATACAGTTCTCCAAGAACATTCTAATGTCTTCATAGTTGCTGTAGGTTTATAGCAGACTAGCTTTTGCCCGCGGTTTCGCTGGCGTTAAGAAGTATTGTTATTAATTAGGTATAGCTTTTGCGGTTTTACTTTTGTTTAGCGTGTGTAAAAAATGAGGGCGTACAAAACTTCAATAATTTCATCATCAAGCTATTTGGTGAACTTACTAGTCAGCAAACAACATAAAACTGTCCATGAGAGAAGCAATGCTCTCTCAAGTTAATACCCGTAAATTAGAGAGTTTGCCCTTGAGACTTGTTTATTGTCATGGCAAAGCATACTTCACCTACCTGCATGCAGAATTTCAGCCCGATCCGTGCAGTGGTTGGGGATATGCGTTGGTAGATCACTATGTCAGTCAGTCACTTTGGAGTTATATAAATTTAGACTTTTTCTTCATCCTCAAACGACATGAGCAGAATATCGTTGATAGCTGCTGTTTGATCGTTCTTTGGAGTAAGTATGGTACGCTCAGATAACCATTCAATAGGCTTGTCATGTATATGAATAATGTCTGGATAAACTTTAGACATCAATTCTTGAAAATCTAAGAAGATTTATGCAAACTTTTATCCCCTATTTTATCCCCTTGGGGGTATAATTTATCCCCTTGGGGGTGGAATTTATCGAAACCCTTTCTTAGCGGATGCCTATAGGCATATAACATATGACATATCATAACATCTACCTCCATGCCAAATTTCAGCCCGATCCGTCCAGTGGTTTGGGCTGTGCGTTGATAGATCACTATGTCAGTCAGTCAGTCAGTCACCTTTGAGTTATATATATTTAGATGTTAAAAGATAAAAAACATAAGCAATTACCTAATAGGAGTGACCAAAGCGAGGCATTGTGATAAGTTTGCTACGAATTTAGGTAAAGTGGTCGCCAAACAGCAGGATACCTCACTTTTTTTTGTAACCCGGGGAAAAATCCTGTATAGGACCAGGACCATCAGGGCCGCTGTGAGGGCAGCGACCCCAGTGTGTCAGACTCCTGACTAAAACCCCAGGGATATCCCTCGAATGGCTCCACGCGGGCCTGGGTAGCCAAATTCATCCAAACGTCCAGAGAGAAAAAGCCTTGTTGAGGTTACCTCTCTGGGAGGGGTTGGCCCACCCCTCCAAAACCTCTCTCTCATTCGGGCAGCAGTCTCCCACAAGTCTACTGCCCGGCTATTGTCACCGAGGGAGGATACCTCACTATACCTCTATTAGAGTCCGAAGTATTCATATATGGTCTTGAATCTAGAAGCGCAAGAATTATCCATCTTTTAATTCAAGCGAAACTCTTGAAATTTTTTGAAGATTCTCAATGCTATTGTTGTTGGTGTTGATCGGACTTTGAAACTAACCGGTTATTCTACAAACAGGTACCAAAAATTGTGACAGCAATATTGTGTCTGAGGCATTTGACATGGTTTTCGAGTTAGTAGTGTAGGTATATATACATCATGATACCAGTTGTGAAGTACATGGAAGGGGTCGTAGGTGAAAACGTTAGCCGTGCGACAATCCCAGCGGAGACAGCGCAGAGGAGCTTTGCTTTTTACGCGACTTTCGGCGTGCCCGGTCTACCGTGTAATTGGATGAGAACGGCGCGATCCCGATAGCGGCCCTTATCTGTTCGCGGCAAATCCAAGCCCGCCCGCCCTGGCAGGCACCCGCGTCGCCCGCCGACGCTCCAGCAATAAGTTTTTAGTGAGTAATTTAAGATAACCCCTTGATGTTGTTCATTTTCACACTTCCTTTCGCGAGAACAGCTCTTTATTGCGTAATATGTAAGTGTCTCCTCGCCGACGGGCGTCCCGGGGGCGCGCAGACAAACTTCGCCCCTTTTATGATGTTAATGCGATCGCCTCCGACCCTCCTATCTGGATAATGATAATTGCTTTTTCCAAAATTATTGTTTGATGTTGTCGCTTAACGTAATATTGGGAACTTTCGTGGATGGGTTCTATCTTTTTGACATTAGCAAGTAATAAATTGCTGGTAATCATAATTTATTAAATCCCAGAATAATATTCTTATACATTAATTGAAGTTACAAATATGAAGACACTTTTATATCAAGTGACACTCAAATACTTAAGTCAAAAATATAGGATTATTTTTTAAAGTAGGCATCAAACGATATATGTATGTAATTGTTAAGTAGTTTGCAAACTCAGAACGTAGTTATTAAATGAATTAATAATTTCATTTGTTTTGATTTGATTCACCGAGCGAAATAATATCTTTTTGAACAATTGTTGTTTTGGGCTAGTACTTAAGAAGTCATTCATTAAGGGAGTCAGGAATTTTTGTATTTATCATAAGAATATAATTGACTGAACGAAGTTAGGTCTCTGAGTCAAGTTCGCGGATTCGGCACTTTGTCCGTCCGTTTTCAAATGCCTGTAACTTCTAAGCCCAATGAGATAACGTATTCAATTATATGATATTATATTAGGATTAGGATTACTATGTAAACTTTTGACCTAAACCCCTTAATTAAATTTAATGTGATAATAAATATATTACAAGGGATCTTTTATATATAGCTTAAAGTATCAAAGGATTCTAGACTGTATTAAAAAACAATATGTTTTTTGGGTTTCGTAACTCAAGAGGAATAAAGAATATTTATAAAACCACTTCATTGTCCATTTGTCTGTTTTCAAAAATCCTTTTTTTTTTCAAAAAATCGTGGCAGTGACGAGCTGAAATGTTAAGAACATTATAATAATACCGTGAGGTCTCCGATTGCCACAAACGAATTGTCTATTATATAGTATGTTGTATAAGTTAAGTTGAAGATAATCGAGTTTGTGTAATTAAAACATAAAAGTTTATTTCGTATGTTTTATTATTGACCGCAATAAAGCGGGAGGTTGCGAATTGTCGTCGTATTAGCCGGTATCAGATGGGCGCTGGACGGTGCGATCTGCTTGCCGATTCTCCCCAGTGGCCGCCGACCGTCCCCCCTGTTTAGCTCAATTTTACCTCTGATTTTGCAGTTTCAGCGCAAATATGCTACGATTTATTTTTGAAACGTTCGTATCAAAGATATACAGTATAACTTTATGTGAAACTTTGAAGTTATTTTGTAGATTTGATGGAGGACACGTTCATTGTTGAATTAAACGCGAGCTGTTTGTATAATTTTACTATGTTTTGTTATATTTGCTTATAATAATATGAAGCTTTTAATATTAAAAATGAAGCTATAATAATTGTCATTCTTCGGTATTGACTTCTGACTTAGCACACACACCTGTTCCAAATCGGCTTATAAATAAATAAGTAACGACAGTTTAAAAAATTATGTTGATCATTTATTGAAAAAAAAAAAACGTTGTAAATAATAAGTTTTCAGTTCATTTGACTAAAACTTTAGTTAACGTTCACTTTTAGTCTGTAATACAATGACGATTAAAAGTTTGTATTAACAAAATAAAATTAAAGAAATCCACAGTTTCGGAGATTTGCAGTTTTCCGATATTATTATAGTTGAACTCATATCTATATTCTGAATCATATAAAATAAGGTTCAACTTATGTTGTACGTGCGTACACAGGTCGGAGCTACGTCTATATAAAGCGTGACGCGGTCATTGCTAGTTATTCATATACCTCTGCTATAGGTGTAACGAATTGTTGGGTTACTTTCCGTAATTTTTTTTCCAATAAGTGTTTAATGTTTTTTATTAACCTAAAATAACATTAGAGGACAATAACAATAGAAGACATAGAATGATAATATTAATATTTCGGTAAATATAATAGCAACATAATCACAGAGGTAGCGGCGTTTATCTTTATCACTGGCCGCACTCTCGAAGCCGGGAGCCGGGAGCTCGCGAACTGTCGTCGTATTCGAGCGCTATCAGATCGGCTCTCTGGGGACGCGCCTATCTCCCGCCTAACCGCACGCCCACGACTATAACTACAATGTTTCCTATTTTTAAATGTATAGTCATAAATAAACCTTTCTAATCCGAGTACAATATGGCAATATGCCCTGCATCCTTTACGGTTGCAATGATTCCCATACGTATCTTTGAAATAAGTTTTTCTTGGAAGACTTTTCTTATGACCTGGGAGTATTAATAGAAGAGCGAACAGGCATTTGTTGGGCTATGCGGTTTACCATCGCACTTATCTTCACCTTCCACCAGGTGTGATTGAGGTTAAGCGTTCGCCTATAAATTAATAAAAAAAGCAAACTTTTTGAACATTTTATCATCAATCGTCAACATTGAAAGCATTCTGTATCGCGTATTTTTAATTATATATAAACGACACAACACCGTATAATTTCCCGGCCAGTTCTGTTGTGAAGGTCTTTCCCGGCCGCCAATGTATCGCCAGTTCGAAAAACAAAAACATGTAATTTTTTAAACTTTGCTTATTAATGATTATTTAGCGTCAAACAAATGTTTCCATTTTTTAGCTACTTAATGTACAATTAACTCTTTTATGGGTTTCTGCTTAGCCCTGTGAAATCAATAATAATGATCAATGATATTTAATACAATCTGTGACCAAAATTCCTTGAATTATTCGTAAATCAAGTCAAAACCGCATCATGTAATATATTCCTGAAACTTGTCAGATAGGTACGGGAAGCTGCTATTTATTCAGAAATTTTTTAGATGTTCCTAAACCATAAACGATGTCCTAAAATTTAAAGTAGTTTCTATTTTCCTTAAGTAATCTCAATATAAATAAAACATAATAATATTGGTGGTTTTGTTGGTTAATTTCTAGTATACTCTAAATTTTTCAATTGAAACCTTTATTAACTAACACAATTTGCACGTAACAGATCCAAAAACGAATTTATAAGTAATACCACAAAATAATATAGACATGAGACATTCAAGCAGCTAACTTATTGAAATTTAATCAACATTTTCAATAAGCTTTCAATAACGTTAAAGGCAATTTAGAAGTTCGTAGAACAATTTCGTCAGATCAAAACACGACTCGGCTCATCTTCTCCGGGATCAATACGAGAGGCTCGCTCGAACAGAGGGATTCGAAACACTCACGTCGCCAGCACTCATTTAAGGATCTGCCGAAAACTTATTTTTTATTGTGTTCATTATTTTGAGTAAAATTGCGAGAGCATTAAGTTGAGTATAGGGTGGGACGCGACGGGCCTATTACGGACCGCCTTGTAATCAAAGCCGAGCCATCCGCTCTGCGCGCCAACACACTCCAATATGTATTATTAATTTGTTAGCGAATTCCTTCTTCGTATTGCTTTGGACCGATATTGGATAACTGTCAACCAATGCCCCAGGACGTTAAATTAATGCGTGTCGTCTAATGTCGTTTTAATACAATAACTTGTGCGTTGATTACTGCGTTTCCCAATACAATTTAGTGACAACAGGTCGTATGCCTTTTATTTTGTAAACTCCTTTTAGGTTACTTTTTATGTTATTAGAAGTTCAATTTGAGATATTTCGTTAATATAGTAATTACAAACAAAGATTCTGTTTGGTAAATGTTTATATTGTTAATTATAAACGAAATGTTAGAAATAATTGATGACAAATTTATAGGCGGACGCTTGGTTTTCTATCACACCTGAAGGAAGCAGAGATGAGTCCGAAGATAAACCGTGTCCGCCCAACAAATGCCTATTTACTCTTCACTTAAAGACTCCCAGGTCATAAGATCACGGAAAAATGGACGCTGGAAGAATATTCCACTCCTTAGCTGTTCGCAAGATGAATGTAAAAGCGAATCTTTGCGTACGGATATAAGGAACATCCACCAAATACGGATCGTATCCGACATGGAGTCTAGTTGTACACAATAATTTTATTTGATAGAGATAAAGTCCTTAAATATTTAAATTAATTTTAAGACAATAATCCACAATTGGCCTCTGTGAAAAATAAGTTGTTTCTAACACAAAAGGAGAATTATGAAGTTAACCGGTTTTGATGTGACCTAAGGTTTAAGCTACATGTATTAGGCCAGACGTGTATTGGGCGTCGGTAAAGAGAATCTTAGTCCATGCTAACGTATCGTGAACGTATAATCGGCACGTCGTATCAGCCCTATAATTTCCGTCCTAATTTTTCCATTTTAAACCTGTGATCCAAATTAGAATTTGCATAAAATTGTTAATGACAGTTAACGCGATATTGAACGTGTTAAATTGACGTCTACCTATTTGAATTTTATTATCGCCGACATCATTCTAAATTGGATCCGAGTGGGTAATTTGGCTTGAATATTCGTTTGAGCAGAAGCTAAAATAAAAAAGTTTATATTAACGTTATTAGAAACGACGCTTGAAAGGCATTGCACGTCAGTTGTATAGAAAGTAAGATAAAAAAACATGTTTTTATGTTACATAGCCTTTACAGTATACACAGACCGTTTTTTTATATATAATGTAAGAATTGTAATCATAAAAGGCTATTAAATTTAAAGTAAAATTATTTTATGGTAGCAGCTTCTTTTTAACTGTAGCTCATATGTGAGTAGCTTTTGTTAATTTGAGACAGCTTGTCAGTTATAATCTTTAGATATTATATTTTAATTCTATTTATAATCGGCAAAATGAATATGAACATGAAAATTTAAAATATTAACGTAAGATAAAAAAGTTCATAAGTACTTAAATTTTCACTTAAAATTAAAACAAAATAGGGACAGAATTTTGTTTTCCAGAATAAAATGCGTACGGTACACAATTCCGTCTTTAATTACAGGTTCATTTTCGTAGTTCCAAAACGAAATTCTTACCCTATGGGTGGCCGTAATAGCTTATTCTAACACTTTATTATAGCAAAATAATGACTGTAAGAATAAGTGAGAGGTTTCGGTCGGTGGCGTGTCCCCGGCATGCACAGCCTGTAATCTCGTGCCGGCCTCCAATCACGCATTTCTCACCCGAGCGCGTTGAAAAAATAATACCTCCCGAGATTTGTCTATAATTTGCCGATGCCGCACGTAAAATGGTCATGCACCGCGTGGAGAGTCCCACCGCACAAAATAATATTTAACTGCCGAATATTTTTTATTCTTTTGTTATTCTATTTAGACAGTAGCTTTCTAATAATATCTACACTGTAATCTAATATCGATAAGTATAACCACCAAATATTAAATAAATTATGTTCTAGATATAAAAACGTTTTTGTGAGATGTACATGAATGAAATAATTTAAGAGCTGGCAGTATCAACGAAAAAATGCGTAAAAATATAAATAATCAATTCAAATATGAATGAATGTTGGTATTAAGTAATTTTACAAGTAATATCGAAGTTAAGATAATATTTATTTCGACTGAACTCAAATATAAAAAATATAGTTTCAATTTACATAAAAATAGTGGTAAAACATATATTTTTAATATTAGGTCCTTACATATGAAATTGGCGTTTTTCGTACTGGCCACTTTAATCACAAATTTCTCCTCTTTGGTAAGGAATTCCAAATTCAAATTTGTACAGCTATAGACTCATGTATTTGTGCTTCGATGATCGTCATTCATTTGTTTTTTTCTTCTGTTTTTTTCTGTTTGCGTCACTCATTTTACAAAATGGAAAACTTAAAATATCGCATTATTTACGAGTACGAGTTCCGCCGTGGCACTAGTGCTGCGGAAACAACTCGAAGGGTGAATGATGTGTATGGCGGTCGTGTTGCAAAAGAAAACACAGTTCGTTTTTGGTTCCAACGTTTTCGTTCTGGAAATTTCGACCTGCAGAACAAGCCCCGTGGACGGCCTGAGACTCAAGTTGATAATGAAGAGTTGAAGGCTATTGTGGAAGCGGATCCATCGCAAACCACGTCCGAGTTAGCTGCAGGCTGCGATGTTAGTGATAAAACTGTTTTAATTCACTTGAAGCAAATTGGGAAGATTAAAAAGCTTAAAAGGTGGGTACCTCACGAATTGACTGAAGCAAACCGGCAAACGCGCGTCGACTGCTGCGTTACATTACTAAACCGGCACAATAATGAAGGTATTTTAAACCGAATCATTACCTGTGATGAAAAATGGGTTCTTTACGATAATCGGAAGCGCTCAGCGCAATGGTTGGATCCTGGCCAGCCAGCCAAATCCTGCCCCAAGCGAAAATTAACCCCAAAAAAGTTACTTGTAAGCGTTTGGTGGACTAGTGCCGGTATTGTTCATTACAGTTTTCTCAAATCTGGCCAGACTATTACGGCTGATGTCTATTGTCAGCAATTGCAAACCATGATGGAAAAGCTAGCGGCTAAACAACCTAGGCTGGTCAATCGCTCCACGCCACTGCTGCTTCACGACAACGCTAGACCACACACTGCGCCACAGACGGCTACTAAATTAGAAGAGCTTCAATTGGAAAGTCTAAGACATCCTCCGTACTCCCCGGACCATGCTCCAACACATTACCATTTTTTTCGAAATTTGGATAACTTCTTGCAAGGGAAAAAATTCAACTCCGATGGGGCAGTCCAAATCGCCTTCAAAGATTTTATTGATTCCCATCCGACTGGTTTTTTTAGTAAAGGGATCAATGAACTACCTATGAGATGGCAAAAGTGTATAGAAAATAATGGTTCATACTTTGATTAATTAAATATATTATATTAAAAAATATTCGACTTTTTGTTCCTCCCATACAAAACGCCAATTTCATATGTAAGGACCTAATATTTAAAAGATATTGTATTTATTTCTAAATTAAATGTCAGCTTACGGTTAGTTCGAGTTGAGTTTTTTTTTTAAGTAAATAGAAACTAATTATTCCACGGTTTGTTTTAATTCAAAAGTAATAAAAAACTCAATTGTTATTAGGTATCAATAGTAAATCCACTGAACGCTTAATAGGCATTTTATAAAAGGGACTCGAGCGGTATCTTTTTCATTTGTTATGACCACAGTAGAGAATTCCAAATATTGTTTGAAATTTGACGCAAAATTCATACGCTTTAGTAATGTTATGACGTTTGACTGACAGTTACTTTCAATAAAGTATTATGCGTGTCCAATTGTCGGGAAATCGAACAAAAATGACGCCGAATGTCTTTTATTTTCATTCGACTAAACACCATGACATGTATACATATATTTTTTTGTGCTATACACTAAAAGCTGTAACAGTGTATAGATAATCTTTTTTTTTACATAATATCCATAATGTCGTCTTTTTTCACCCATTAATAGGTATACCTATTAATAGAATATATTCTAAGCAACGTATTTTTTTTTGTTTTATCCATAGTTTAGTGTTACGAGAAAAATAATTTGTTACATGATTTCTTTTTTATTGCAATTAGAGATTTATTACCGATGAATCATAAACAAATACATGCAAGAAAGCTAGGAAAGCTTTTGCTTTTTTGCTTGTTTCATTTTGAGTTATTGGGTTCTAGGGAGAAATTAATGTAACAGTCTACAGTAAAAGGTGAAATACGCGTATAAAGATTTATGCCAAACGACAATTTGCCAAGAAAATTATATAATTTTTCAACAAATATTCTAGAAATTTTGCAAATAATACCATAAATTTGCTTTGTATATCCTTGTACCATTTAGTACTAAGCGATAAACAACACGTATCATGAGGGGCCTGTACTCTGTTGTCTCGCTTAATCTTGTAAAAAAAAACACTGTAAAGATACAAGACAGATAATGAAGGCAAAATCCGTGTTTCTTTATCGGATTGCCACTCGGCTTGACCGCACGTCTTAAACTGTCAAAGTAAGAATGATCGATTTTTTAATGTTTTCCTTTCACACCTTGTTGCATCGGGTAACTCATTCGCGTAAAATGGAGACAAAAATATAATATTATAATTTTATATTCAAGAATATAGTTTTTATGATGATTCATGTTTTATTCTAAAAATGTTTATTGAAATACAGTGGCGGTGGCAGGTGAGGGACTGGCATTGATCGGTCGATAATTCCGATTGACAGTTGACCAAAAAAAGTTGTGTTAGAGTTGCTGTTGTAGATAACGCACTGGAATGATTTTCTTTGCTTTATTTTATTTTTTGTAAAATTTTATAAATATCAATTGTCTAGATTTCAATCTCACTTTAATATGATACAATTTATGTTAATTATTCGTAAAAATAAATAACACAAATACAATAACTTTATTGACATACATTTTATGGCATTATTGACACTATATGGCACCTAAACTGCCCTAGAAGTAGTTTTAACTACATAATATATAAATTAAAATCGAAAGGATATAAATTTGAATTGGTCAAAGAATGGTATTTAATTATTTCTTCATAAATAGGCGCGAACATTTTTTTTTATATTTAATATTCTTACTTGTTTTTTTAATTCTACATTCCTGATTGTTAATTGTATATTCTTTCTCAAATATGTTTCTTAGTAATATATAATTAATTAAATATTTAACTTAAGTTATGAGATATATCTGTGGCGTACATGTGGCGTGTGGATTGACGCCGGTGGGCCGGGACAGCCCATAGTCCATGGGTGTAATGTCCCATTGTGTGGACGTCGAGCAAGCCGCACTTCGCTCAGTGACGGATTACTGAGCTCTTTAGGCGATTATTGTGATAGATGCGGCACTCGCAGCTTTTGAAACGATACTTTTGATTTTTGTTATTATTCAATGGTTTTAATTTTATTATAACAGCGCAATAATTCGAGTGATGATATTCCAAGTTTATTATTATGATTAGCATTAATCAATTTTCGCGTATAAGTATTATATAATGTTTATAAAAGAGTAATTTACATACTAAACTTTAATTTATTAATAAAACTTAAAATCCGGATCATACCTATAATAAATAACGTATATACTATATACTGAAAGAAGATATGATTCTTTAATCTAGCTAGAAGATATTACATTATTTTTGACCATTATAGATTCTAGATGTTTAAGTAAGTACAATTTTACCCTATAGACATACGATATCGTTTATCTTATTGCCTTTAACGGTAATTACTACAGGGCGGAGTTTTTTCCCGTCTACACAATTGACTTAAAACAATGGCTGATAAATCACAAACAAAATTGACTAAGCAGCAATATTATAGAACGGTTTCATCGGTTCGCCTCCCGTACTGTTGGATGTAGGCAAGTCATTCAGGCATTTAGGCGGCGGTCACAAATTACAAACAAAAAGCTAGAAGCGCTTTAATCTGACATCGCATCGGGGCAGATCATCGGCTGATCATGATTTACGAACACGGAGACCGGTGATAGGTGATCTACTCCGTAACAATTGATTCTCGTTTATTGAACTTGAGCTCCTTGTTCATACTACTGACCAGTGCCGCATTAAATCGATGCGGGGCCCGGATGGAAGACATTATATCGAGAGACTTTAAAGTGGTAAAAACCATCTGTTACTAATTAACTGCTCTAGATTAAATATTGGCTTTATAAATAATATTACTCTCATGGATTTACGTGCAGACAGTGAGGCTGGGATTTATAGATGCTATTTCGACTTTGCTTAGCGAAGTTCTCCAAAAAAAAATTCGTTTTGACAAAAAACTGAATCTATAATAGGAACTTGAGTATAGCCATAGTATTTGCAGAGCCAAGTCCATGTTGACAAAATCGATGACTTACCCACTCCTTGGACATTCATTGATTCAAAGATTGTAATGTTTGAGTAAAATCTAAGCAAACTTACAGTTGCGTCTATAAATCATTGCGTCAGCCTTAGTTCGGATGCACGAATCCCTAAGCAACTACCACTACCGCTACGTGGCTAATCTGGCATTGCCTACTGTGATTTAATAATATTTTTTTATATTAACTCACAACGAGTTTTTCTTTTGTGATTTCGGGGTGTTCAGATTTGAGCAACTACCTGCAGCCCTTACAAGCCCTTAGCAAGCATAATTATGATTATTATACGATATATCTAGATATTAATCTAGAATATGGTGCAGGGCGATAGTGCCTACAATGCTATATCTAAATATACCGTCTAATTGAATCCAGATCTGTAAAAAGATAAATGTTTTATGTCATATTTAGATTTGTCAATAGTATACTTACATAAATTTTGTCTTATTTTCGCAATTGTGTAGAATCACAGTTACCACCAGAACTAGAGCGCCTTGAAAGCTACAAAAAAAATGTTTACAACCCACGTGACATGCATACAGTGACTATGTTATAACGATTTGAATTGCATTTATGATATTGGGGGAACATAATATAACGCTGTTACGTCAGGTAGTCATTATTTTAAAACATTACTAAAACAAACTCGCGTTAAAAAAAACACTAAGATCGCTCTTGTTCTAAGGGTCTTTATGTGTTGTATGGATTTTATAAATAAATGTTTTTGGTTTAAATAAATAAAAAAGAAATACATAGATTGTTATAGTTTAATTAAATGAGATGTATTCAAAAAAATATCAATAAAACTATTGCAGTTGTTATTTGAAGCCGGAACGTTGAACGCCTACCTATTTACCAGCAACAAATTACTTATTCAATTGATATTTTCATAACAGCAATGGAGTTAATTTTGCAATAGGTCAAGCAGCTTTGATGGTAATGAAATATGATTTATGACTTGTACTACGAAGTGTTGTTCCCCTCTGTGTTGTTTGTAAGTGGGTTGATATTTCGACATGTGCTAAAGTAAGATCATTCTTCTTATACTGATTAAGCAAAGTATGTAAATATTATAATATTCGTTTCTGGGTTAATTATGTAAACTATGTTTAAAATATAATTTAAAAATGTAATATAATTTTTGTTGTAATTGAAGGAATCATAATAAAATTCTTTGGCTATTTTATTATTATCGAAATAAAAAATATTTTAAAAAATTAAGATTACTGAAATGGCTGTATGGCGAAAGCCTTTGCCTTCCTCACAGATGGGAGAATAGAATCAATAAAAAATTAGGGTTCCCGAAAATATTTACAAAATAGATACACTACATAATAATGTAATTTTGACATTGATTTTATTTTGATTAAATGATAAGCTCACATTTGACTCAATTCAAACTTAGCTGTCATCATTACTAACTACATTAGTACTTTCCCTACGTAAAAATACTCATATTTGCGATGAAATAATTTTAAAACTAACTAGAAATTGGTAAACCGATCGATCGTAAGACGACCTTCCTTTGGCGCGTAGGTCTACGGACCAGTCGCGGCTCGGCGTCCGGGGACGTGAGCTCACGTCAAACCACCTGTCCGATAAGCATCACCTCTTTTATGTGGGTCACTCACTGACAGAATACCGCAGCACAAATTGAAATCGGTTTCGTTATGCCGCCTCAAACAACCTAGCCGAGACGCATAGAATATACCGGATTATATGATGAGTAATCGACCAAGCGCTGCACACAGAATCTTTACAGCGTCGCGTGTTCTATAAGCAATCATCGTAGTAAGCCACTCAACGATATCGAATTTCCATTACCGTTCTGTATCAATAGACTAACAATCGACGGCTAATTGATTAGAAAAACAATGTAGCTAGGGAGCCGTGCGCTTCCTGTGCTCTTGCATATATTAATCCAAATTAAAAGCAACTACGGATACCAAATGCCGAGCATTAATCGGACGGCCCTAGAGACTCCATTAAGGGCAATAAAATGCCTATTATTATCGAGGACCGAAAAGCTGATGCACGCGATGCAATTACTTGATTGGTGGCGTTCTGGCCCGCTCTGGCCGAGCCGTGATTGATGGTATTCATAATTAGAAAACACTTCAGCGTGTGTCTTCATCGGCGCAATCTTAATAGCAGCCAGCACTTGCCTCGCTGACTCAGGCGATACGTGCTACCGAAATGCACCGTTTCGCTTTAACGTCTGTAGATAATTCCATGCCGCCTGAAAAACATTCACGTCGGTTTATTCATTATGATTGAAATTAAAATGAGGATAAAGTTATGGATCGAGAACTGTTTGATGTGTCGGTAATACATTTGAAATACATAGAGAAAATGGTTGTTGCAATACTCTTTTAGTCATAAGTCCATCTCCATAGTAAACAAATTTTAATATGGCCCCAAAGTAATTATTCGAGATCAGAGTAATTATGAAATTTGCTTTTGTAAACGCATTCATAACTTACAGAAGTCATTGTGAAGAGCAACATGTTTTAGTAAAGAGTAAAATACAGGCTACAATCCCTACAACACGTCAAACGGCCTTGACAATTACCGTGATAGTAGACGGGAGTTCCATATATTCATGCAGTACTAATTATTGATTGTGATTGTGGTGGTTCAGCGGATAATGGACCTGTTTCCATTTGAAGGGTTTTCTAGATTAAGTGCGGATTTAGGCATCACATGCTGACAGGTAAAGGAGAATATCTTGAGGAAACCCACATGTCATCTGATAGAAATGTCACGTGTAAATGCCCTGAGAACGGCGATCAGCGGCGCTACTGGGCACATTAGGCACGACAGATAAACGAAAAGTACATACAAACACTAATGTATCTCTCCTCAGCGTGACGATATTTTATTACTACTACAAATTGATCAAAGTTTACTTTGTACGAATTCAATAACTTTCTAATTACCATGTCCTGAAAAGTTAATAAATTATTGTCATTCAATATATCACCCGTAAGAAGCATTTAAAATACTTCCAAAGCGAATTTGCAAATGATACAAACCATCAGACGGAGAGTGAGCGGCCGATTGCAGCTCCGCAGATTTATTACCGCTACGCAGATATCGCGGATATTTCCGGACAATATTGATATTTTCAGTTCGCTACGTTTCTGGCTATTAGCTCCCAACGCGCCAAAGTACTTTGTAAAGTGAAGTAACTGAATCGTTTGAACAATCATGTGGGTGCTTGTGCCAACGTTTAAGTCTTAATGATAAATGTGTTTGTTGTATGGATGGTTTACTTTCATGTGATTTATAATCACATGTAAATATAATTATAAATTCTGCATTATCATAATTAAGCATAATATCACTATAATATTATAATGTGTTTCAGAAATTTTTACACACCTAAAAACGAATTTGTTGTTTGTAATCGTTTTTTTTAGCACAATTATTTTTTTTAATTTTTTTTTATTTATGGGCTTTTATTCAGGCGAATATATTAGCCCCATTGTACCCTAACCTATTTCCTTACATCCTAGGGGAGTCGCGGATGAGCAAGCGTCACCATCTGGCACAGCATTTTGACTTCACTAGACAAAGGATTGGCCAAAATTCCGTGCCATGCTCCAATATTTTGTCTGTTAATTTTCAACTTGCTCATCAGCGACTCCCTTTGTGTCTCGTTCCGGGCACACTCCATCAGCAAGTGATGCACATCTTCAATCTTTCCACATAGCACAATTAATTTGTACAGAGATAACGATAACGTAGATCTAAATCTTTTTGTTGGTAGGGCGTTTGCTCGAACTGGGTCATGACCACAGTACACAAGTGTAAAGACCGTCATAGTGACTCGCTTTGGCCTCTTGTATTTCGGGATCAGCTTGTATATACCCAGTAACTCATATACCTAGAGACTATCAGTTGTGGCATATGTGGATCGACATGATGACGGAGACTATTAATGGATTTTCATCCTCCGATGGTCGCTTTCGTTTTTAGACTACACTGTACTTACCCTTGGGTGCACTGTAGTCAGAATATAGAACCAGTATAAAAAAAATATTTTTTTTAAAAAAAACAGATATCGTTTCTTAGATTACTTTCGACTGTCTTAATTATTTTCGATTACAGTATAGTATAACATATAGCTTTTTAAATGTTATTAACGAATAGGTAATTTTTTGTAGTAAAATGGCAACAATAAATTTAACACCCTTTTGGCTGAAAAGTTATTTCAAATTAACAATTAGTAAGCACTTTAACGTAGCCAGTAAATTGTGTCTTTAAATATAACATCCCAGTAAGCATGTATCGCACCCCAGTGAATAGAAGGTATAATAATATTTTGCAAACATATTATGTAAATAATTGAAAAAAAAGACTTAAATTATAGCGTACAATTGCAAAATTTGTTAGAGTATGACTTTTGTTTTATATTCCGACTTTATTTAAGATGGTCAAACAGATTTTTAATATTTATCAACACAAATGGTAGTATGGCGTATATTTCTGGGCTCTAAAAAGGTAAAAAATAATAATAATATCTTATCGTTTATTATAGCGTTAGTTAGTATAGTATAAGCTTATACATATGTTATTAAAGAGATAGTAAAAGCTGCTTTTGCTGATGCAAATGCAGATTTCCTACAAAGCAGGCTGTCGAGTCCACAGGACGCCGTACGCCGCAGCCTGCTCGCCAGTAATCAACCAATTAATAAGGGGCTCAGCACTAATACGACCAATTAAAACGGCGACTCCCGTCTTGAGATGTTCAGTTTTTGGGATCGTTCCAGCCGGATTAGGATTCGCCGAACTCACTGTCTTCTTTATGTTCTCTGCCGTTTTATATATTGCATTAACATGAGAATTTTATGTAAATTAATTGCATTAATATTCATTTGTCGATAAGGCTGATCGCTTGTAATTTTAGCCAGGAGGGAATATTACGTATGGACCGAGAGCGTGTTGACAGGCCGAGAGGAGGGCTCGGCGGCTTCTTTGTCGGCTCAGAGCTTTGATATAAGCGCGGGCGCCGTGCCGGTAGCACGAGCTCAAGTGCTAGTTTACGACCACCTATTTGTTTCACAGTCTGCTTAAAATGCTCTATTCTTTTAAGCTATTTTAATACAACGAAATAGAAAAACAGTAATACATTATTGTATAGAAGAAAATTAGTATAGTTAGTATATTTACATGTAGTTTAATCTTCTAGCATGAACAACTGGTCCCTACTAGTGTAATTAATTTCTTGTAGGCAACTAGGTGAGATGATATTTGGAACATATTTAATACAATGGACGCGCGTTCCTGTTATTTCGCTAAGCGTATTCGTGAAGCGTTGAAATAAATGCGTAGATATTGCGTGCAAATGACATAGACTATATGATTCACTGTACTGGCTTTTCTTTTAGAGTGTTATCGCACGCTATAGCTGTATGCACGTCAGCATTATAAGTATGTTGACAAGTATGCTTTTGGTCCATTTGTAAGTAGTTCTTCTTTTAGAGAGATTACTTTACAGTTACCATAAATGATTAGTTTCACAAATGAGATTTGTAATTTACTTTTAATGTTTTTATATGAACACAAGTCTTCTATTTTAGTAGCGATAGTGTGTATTGATAAGCTATAAAGAGCTTTCAGAGCTGTAACACTGTATCAAATAACTGGCGCCAGATCCCTTTAAGAGAGTCGGTATCAAGAAAGTGTTCGTGGTTAATCTCTTTAGGAAGCCGTGAGTCGATCATACTCGACGGTGTTACAAAAATAGATCTGAATAAAAACTGCATATGGCCCGGTTATCTACTCCGAGAGGTAAGTGTTCCGTTTAATGGACCCAACTTCATAAAAGCTCAAGCTCTTCTAATCACAAATTTTTAATACTCCTATTTCCTAGCACTAACCTTCCTTCTAATTTCTAGCAATTTATCTGTTCCTGCGAAGTTGATATCGTTCTATTTTTACGTCATTCCTTTTATGTATGTGAATTTATTGAAAGGGAATATTTAAATGTACTAACGATTATGAATCATTTGCGTGTGCGAAGGTAATACATGAATTATCTTTCTCTTTAATTTTCTTCGTTTATTTGTCTATTTTATTACCAAAGGTTGAAGACATTAAGACAGGTCATACTCCTTTATTATCGAATGATTATTAAGTTATCCAGTAATCATTGAGTCCTTTTTGTCATTATAAACAGTCTTTCTGTTTCTTAAAACTCTCAATACATTTATTAAATAGAGCTGATATTTGAAATATTAATTTCCTTGAGCTTAAAGCGAAGTTTATTAGTTTAAAGAGATCGATGAATGTGGATATAAATAAAACATAAGTTTAATTTGGAAACTTACTATAGGTATACAGTCGAATAAACAACCTAGACCTGCAGTAGTTCTACCTTAAACGTTAATTAAGTACCAATAGAATTACCTAAATTTTAAAAATATTAGATTTTTTTGAAAGGAGTTAAACAATTTTCCTGTGTTGCTCAAAGTGATGTCGTTTAATTGATAATAACCTAACTTAAATTATTATTTCTCCCTTAAATAAACTTTTGTCGGCAAACAGTCTGACCGACCAGCTGATGGTAAGTGGTTACCATCACCTATGAATATCTGCAACACCAGCAACGTGTTCACTGCCGTCTTGAAGAATTCTATGACGTAGCTTTGGGGAACAACTATAACCAGTAGTCCTTTCCCCAACTCAAAAGTGTGCGATAACAATGTTCAAGAGAACCGCTACGTTGTTGTAACGGTTTACTAAGGTTTAGGCGTATTTGGGAACTAAAATGGCTATTCTAATCTAATAATAATGTATAAAAATTGCAATGCTATATCAATATGAATGGTAAAATATATAATATTTTTCGAAGACACAAAAGTTAAATCCATCAATTTTTAAGATATTTCTGCAGCAAAATGCATTTTGCTCATCTATGTTTTAAACTCTACAGAATCCCAGATTGCAAACACATTTATGACTTATTAATGTTTTAAATGGATTTAATCATGATTACAGAACAACAAAATTAAATTTACGGCTATATTTTGTAATCGTTTATCATTGATCAGATTACATTTTGGCCATCTCTGGTTCTCAATAAATGTTTAAATGTTAAATAAATCACAGTTTCTTAGAATCTGTTGTAGCATTTGTTTTTGTTGTATCTACTTAAGGCTTGTTTATGTCAACATTATTATATTAACACATCTGCCGTACGGAAACATCTCTCTTCACGGGTATACTGATCACAATTGTCACCAATTAACACAATGTGGCCGAACAAAAAATTGGACCACCGCAGCCGCTACCTTGCCTAATGTTTCTGGTTCGAGAGCGTCCATATGAGAGAAAAAATAACTTAGCAAAACCGCAGGGGTGCGTTTCGTGGCAGGAGTGTCCAAACAACAATCATCAATAAAATGACCAAATGATCTGATAACAATGTCCGTTTACTATTATAAAATAAAATTAGAAATATTTTAAATTAACTTTGTATTTAATATTCTTCGTTACATTATAAGTAAAGAGGGTATTGTCATAAGGTTTAGACTTGAGGGATTCTGCTGCCCAGTTGAGAAGGAGGCAGCGCGCTACCCGTAAGGAAAAGGTTTAGAGGGGTAGGCTCTTTAAACCCACACCTCCTAGAGATGAAGCCTAAATAGGCTATTCGCTCCCCGGGCGTCTGGAAAAATCTTGATTCCAAGGCCCAGGTAGAGCGATTAGAAGGAAACTCCAGGGGGTTATTAGTAAATAGGAGTCTGACACATCGGAGTCACTACTTTCACAGTGGCCCTGATGGTTCTATGCCGAATTTCCTCTCACGTTACAACAAAAAAAGAAAAACAGTTACCACGTTACCAAGACATTATTTAAACTACAAGCGTTCTGTGGTGATGTGGATCAGTTTTGATATTTAATTTCCGTTTAAAGTTTAAAACATTGTTTACTAATAGGTACTTACTATAAATAGCTTTATATATAAACACAAAATCATACATCAAGTAAAATAAATTACACCCAAAAAAACTTATAAGATGCAATCTTACTCTCAAACGCTTAAGACCGTACACTCAAAAGCTTTCAACTCTAAAAGAAGCAAAAAAATATTTTTCTCGAGTGTCTATTACTCTAAATAACCACAAATATTATTTATTGTATTCAGCGTATGAAACGCCCATGCATCTTACAATGGAATTTGGCAGAAAACGTCTTAATAGTTGTTGGTGACTTGCAAGCGTTGTAGCTGATGAATGACTCCGCGGGACTAACGAGCGACGTATGACGGTAGCAGATGTTGCGTGTGGAGAATTTACGGTTAAACCATTTTTAGCGAAACACTATAAGGAAACTTTGTGTATAAAATATGCTTCTTACTTGAATTAAAATTGCTACATATCATTAATTTAGTAGCTTTTTTGCCTACCCCAGTAGGAATTTGGTGTGATGATAGATAATTCTCATATTATATTTGAATAAATAAAATTGATTTCGCTTAATATTCAACTCAATGAATTGGTCCACTTATGTTATCTTTTCAATTTGGGCTTATTGGTTTATATTTCATTATGTCGTTCAGTTATTTTAGTTTTATATTTTACTAGCTGTACCGGCAGACCTTGTTCTGCCCTATTTCTCTAAAACAAAGTCACATTGTTTTTTTTAATGTTAATAGTTTCCCCGTCAGATTTTTTTGAATATTGTTTGAAGGAACCTGGCCTTAATGCTATATGTATAAAAATTGACAAATGTTGACATTAATATTTATACGTCACTCGATTGTTTTGCCTTCCCGGAACCCGTCCACTAACATTTAAACTTTATGATATGGTATTAAAGTTCAAAATAACTTATAACGAATTTTTTTTATGAGAATACAGAAAAGTTTTTTTTTAGACAGTTGCAGGGAATTTTTAAATTTTTTCTCTCCGTAATAACCTTCCTCAGACTTCATCAAACACAACAATAAAAAAATCAGCCAAATCGGTTCAGCCGTTCTCGAGTTTCGCGCTTATCAAGACATTTTGCAATTCATTTTTATTAGTGTCCGACCGAAAGTTCGGTTTCGGTTTCGGTTTCGGCCGAGTTTCGGCCAAAAATCAAGTTTCGGCGGCAGTTTCGGTTTCGGCCAAAATTGGCCGAAACTTTTGCCGAAACCGAAACTGATTTCGGTAGTTGTCGTACATGCTTGCCTAACTTCGTTTCTCGCGGCAACGCTTTGGCGGACGCTGGCGGCCCTGTTCGGGATTCGTGCGCCGTTCGCATTGCTTTTTTTTTTCGAATTTACGCGTGTTTGTTGACCGGGAAAGGTCTTCACAACTTAACCGGGCGGGTGGGTGAACACTGAGGGTGCTCAGCCGGCAATTTATGGGTTGGGTGGCAATGCAAGGGCACCCCTGTGGGAACGAACCTCGACTTGGACCGCCAGCCAAAAATACGAAACCTAACGGTGATCTACTAGCGTTTCGGAAGCGACTACCTTGAGAAGAAACGCCGAAAGAAACTCAAGGCTGCGTCGGAGTGTAACTGCGTCGCTTAGACGACAGTTGACGGATCTAATTCGCATTGCTCTATAGCAACACAACTTAGTCAGTGCGTTATCACCCGACGTAAACATTCTTTAGAGGTTATGTTTTGATAGAACTGATTACATGTAAGTTTTTGTTTCATTTTTTTATTTGGCCACGTTGACTTTTATACTTGACCACGTGAGTTTCGGTTTCAGTTTCGGTTTCGGCCGAAACTAAAGCCACGGCCGAATATTCGGTTTCGGTTTCGGTTTCGGCTAGAAAACCAGTTTCGGTCGGACTCTAATTTTTATATATAAGAAGAAGATAAGTACAATACAATTACGTACCTCCTTTCGAATTAAACCCTATCTAGATAGTGCAGTGAAGACTATCTAATGGCCGAAATGAATAACCTATCCTATCCCCTATCTTAGATTTGTTGCTATAACAACTACAGTACATCTCTTTTCGTATACGCAAATTTGAAAGGGAGAGGTATAGCTATCGATCTACGAATTAAAGGTAGATAGGTTATTCATTCTGGCAGTAAGTCTAGTATTATCTATTTTATTACACTGGCTCGACAAAGTGACTATGGTTCACCTGACGAGAAGTACAGTGTAGTCCAAAAACGAAAGCCACTGTCAAAGGACGAAAATCAATTGATAGTCTCCGTCGTCATGTCGACCCACATATACCACGTCTGAACGTTTCTAGGTATATGAGTTACTGGATATATACACAAGCTGATCTCGAAACGCGACAGGCCCAAGCGAGTTACTATGACGGTCTTTACACTCGTGCACTGTGGTCGCGACTCAGTTCGAACCATTTCCCTACCACCTCAAACCTACCTACCTATTACTACTTACTACCTATTTGTTATATTATAGTTTATTGTCTAGATAATTATTGAGTTGTACAGAAAGCTGTCACTTTGTATTGAAAATACTCGTAGGCTTAAAGTTAGTAATGCACGGAACCAATTTCCTGAGGCCCTTGTACGAATATTAGCGACAAAGTATTCATATGGTAAACAAAGTTATTCCAAAAAGTTCTGAAATTGGTACTATATGCCGAGAAATTTCGTAAAACATAATCACTATCATTTGTTGTTATCGTAATATCTCATTATATTACAATATGAGTGTCAATATTCATCACCGTTAAAGAGGAAATTGAATTTAGTCGTTATAAATTTAACTTTTTAGACCCCGAATATTGTTGCCGGTAGTTACTTCACTAGCCAATTTTCTTGGTATAAAACTACCTTATGTTATACCTTTCTGTTATATTATCGTAATATTCTGACAGCTTTGCAATAAGTAAACGTCATTCTTTGTAAAATTACATTGTCAATCATAACAGTAATACGCTGAGACGGAATGCATATCATGCGGGGTGAAGGCAGGTTCGGCCGAGCCAGATATGTCTTCGTCATAATTTACATAAATGATGTATGCGATCCGCCTAATGCTCCGTATTGGTCATTTATTAAGTTGTTATGAGCATGAGGTGTACTGCGCCAGACACATAGCGCGCGTTCTTGGCCGCATGCGCCGACAGCGGTGCCCACACCAGACCACACTGAAGCTAGGCTAAGCTCATACTGGCATAACATTTCGGGTCAGTCCTGTCGACATGTGTAAATGACCTTATACGTCTAATAAAACATATAGAAATGTACATGCGTGCGTGTTCGTAATCTATACTAATATTATAAAGCTGAAGAGTTTGTTTGTTTGTTTGTTTGTTTGTTTGTTTGTTTGTTTGTTTGAACGCGCTAATCTCAGGAACTACTGGTTCGAATTGAAAAATTCTTTTTGTGTTGAATACCCCATTTATCGAGGAAGGCTTTAGGCTATATAACATCACGATGCAAATATTAGGAGCGAAGAAATAATGGAAAATGTGAAAAAAACGGGGAAAATTATTCATCCTTAAGGGCTTCCATTGCGTGCGCTGCGAAAACGATTCAAAATACCAAAAATATATGTATGAAAGAATTATTTCTCTTGAAATGATCTAAAAAAATGTCGCCGACAGTATATGTCTTTTAAGATTAAGTCACTAGAACCGTTTTTATGGTAATCAAATTTGGTCGAAATTAATGCATTATTTGATAAGAGTTGTATCAACGTAATAATATTAATCTTTATCCAAATAAATGTGTTGTTGATTAGAAGTATTTAATTGTGAACAAAATTGTCTTTGACATCACTTAATTTCAATGAACATCTTAGAAGATATTACAAAACCTTATATAGCAAAACAACGTTTGCCGGATCAGTTAGTTCATGATATTTTTTTATCTCACAGGACATTTGTTTGCGTATTATATCAAAACAATTGAAAATCATTACCTAAAAGAATACATTTTCTTTGATTTTTAAGCAAAGTTTAACCAAAGTCAAAGAAACATCAATAAATCTCAGCTTAGGTATCGGGTTCTAGGAATTTTGCCACTGTTTCCAAAATTGTAAAGACAAAATGAATCTTTCTTTACCTAATTAGCTGTAAGTGATTAAAATAAAGTTTTATAAGAAAACGTATTCTTTAAGTTCTTGATTGTCAATTATTTTAATACAAATATGAACCTCGCTCGAAACGAAGTTCATTACTGTGGAACAAATATATTAAACCAACTTTGTAATTTTTATGGTCAAGAGCTCACGCTTGACTATAATTATAGTAATGCTAATTTTATTTAAAAAAAAAAACCAAAGCTTTGTAAGACCATATTATCGTTTCTCATGTAGCTTAGGATTTCCCCAAACTATTTTAATTTATAAAAAAACACACTGTACCTATTATTCAGTTTTTTGTTTAAGATAAATTTATGTGTCGAGCAAAGTGTAATCAAAGTCAAAGGAACGTCTATAAATCTCAGCTTATGATTCGGGTTTTAGCAATTTTTCCACTGCAACGATGCTGTACTGAAAAAAATAACTGCACGCTTTTGAATCTGTTAATTACCTAAATAGCAAATTAAGGTTTTTACAGAAGTTGCGTCGCGTCTTAGTAACTTGCCTAGTTCCTGCATTTGTCTGTGAATGGTTTACTAAATTGTTACGATTACCGCTCAAATCTACGCGAAGTGTAACGTACAGACGCTGTCTTCATATTTTATAACCAGTGAACTTGATATACGTTCGTTTAGATTTTAACACACTACACATTATGACGTGATGTGAGTCTTACGCATTTTGCAATTGTAGGTAATTCTCCATACAACTAATAATATCATAATGCACGCAATTCTTGCTATGCTTTTATATAACCTTGACCACTGTATTCTTCAGAGTTGAGTATTTTATGTCAACGGATGTTTTTTTCTTAATTTCTTTAAAGAACTCAAGATCATGAAAGGTGTTTGAGTCTATGTGTGCTCACGCGCCAGCCGGCAGACGGTGCGGTGGTCCAGTGCGGGTGGTCCACGCGCTCCGCCCGCTCAAGGCGCCGTCTTCACACGTTTCTAGTAAGCTCTTAATTAACTTTACTGTTATAACAAAATCGCAATGAGGTCAAACCCCATTATTTCCAGTAATTTAAAAAAATTGTGTGGTATCTGTAGTAGGTTTTGATACGAATCATTCGAATTTAGAAAATCATTTGTACATGTATGTTTGTATGCTCTTTATAGAGACATTCCTAAGCCGAGTCTTAATACATATTTTCCAACGTAACAAATATGTAATTTATTTAGTTATGTTTGATTAAATTTTCCCTAACGTAACCAATATTGAATACGAAATGTTAGATAAGTAGTATACTTTATGCAGTTCAACATATCCTCTTTCCATTGTTATAAAGTTGGATAGAAATAAAGATACAGCTTGGCCTCTTCATAATCCCAACCTGATTCCAATTTTTTACACTAGAGACTTCTTAGCTTCAGGAACTAAATAAATATATGCATGATATCATCACAATTAGCGCAAACAAAGGCACGGCAGAAGTTAGTGTTAAATAATTCTTATCTTCGACATTTGAAGATGTAATTTTCGTCCTAAGTGTAATTTCGTAAAGTTGCCATTTCAAATAATTACGTATAGTAGGTCATTACACATGATAGTTGTGTACCTAGTCAAGTAAAGATTTCGACGTAATAACAGGTGGGTGTTAATTGCTATCATGAGGCGTCATAACTGTTTTTTTGGCTACTAATGGCAGTAGTTCCGGGTTACGAGAGTTTTTGTGGAGTGTAATCAAGTCATAATCAACGGTTTCGCTAGAACATGTGAGATACTCGCAACCGACTAAACTTACTCTGGGGAAATTATTGCTTTGGTAATTCTATTCTATACATTCGTGTTGAAACGCTTATGTATGAAGACATTAGAGAGTTTTTTATGATATGTTGCGTGCTATCGGCTGTATAATTCCAAGTACAATCACAGCTTTCCTGTCTCCGTAGTTTTCACTTAATGGAGTTGTAAGTCCAATTAAATAAAATTGTTTTTCAAGCTAATATTAATTTTCATCACAAATATTTGTAAATAAAAATAAACGTATTTAAGAAAATTTGTAACAATTGAAACGTGACCATAAATTAGAATAACGTATCTTGTTTCACAGAAACGGTGCATTGATGAAATATTTGGCATACGCGGTCGCTTCGTGGGTTATTTTTTGTAGTAAAAGTTTTTTGTTTTGCTTCTACTTGTGCTGCTAACGAGACGATGTTGCATGTTGAAAGGTCGTCTCCAAATTTCCGGGTAAGTATAACTGAGCAATGCAAGGAATTTTCTAGATCCAATATTGTTGAGTTACTAAATATAATATAACAAAATTTAATAAATATTGAAAGAATTAAGATTGATATATTGATACAGCAACTTAATGTAATATTTGAAAAAAAAAGCAGAGAATGAAAATGTATATAATAAAATATAAATAACAGGAAAAGGATTACGAAAATAAAAGGTTCTATAGAATGTTCGTTGTATCCAATAGATTCTATCTTGCAAAACACTATTTTCCATCGCAGTGGGTCATATTTTTGTCAATTTTTCGTCTGACATATCCCATTTCCTATTCAGAAAAACACGAATCAGATGAGAAGATAGAAAACAAGGGAACGGAAAAAGAGCACACTGTTCGAAACGACAGATAATCGTGTTAGCCGGCCGCACCGTCGAGTAACTGATGCGAACCGCTCGGTGCACCGAACCCAATGAGATTGGGCTGTTTTTTCCGCCGAGCCACCGCGGAGACAAACAAGGGATGCAAATTTGTGTTGACTCCGCGATCCATCTTGTTCGCCTCTCCGGAGACCTGTTCCTGAACAAATAAAGCCGTGATTGAGACGTCCCTGCGGTTTGTTCGTACGTAATAAGGTTTCAGTTGTTTTTCTTGCTGCGATTCCGAAAAATAAGTCTATTGGAGCAATAAATAAGCCGAGGTCAGTGAGTAGTGGATGCCAGCAGTTTAGTTTCGCTTAATCTTGGAAACAAAACTAGCGGTGTGTCGTAAAATAGGGATAGCGCGACACCGGCGGCGCTGTAGCTAGCGGCCGACACAGACCGCTGCGAGGCTGGGACCCGCTTGGATGAAGGACGGCCCGAGCCTCGGTGCACAATGCAGACTACCGCCAACTACTAAAATATGCACAACACGTGTGTTCCCATTTCATATATCACTAAATCGAATTTATAGTGTCTATTCTTTCAGTAATACCTACCTTGATATTTAAAATGTCAAAAACAAATTTAATCCTCGTTACGTATATCATGTTATATTTTCAAACTGTTAAAATTATATTTAAATATATACCTACATACCTATTGTATTTACCTTAATATTAACTGTGGTATAGTTTTGTAAATATCTAATAATACACATCTTATTATATTGAGATATCTATAAATGTAGTTCTAATAATTAAATTTAGATAATAAAGTGACTAAATTCTAATACAACTATGAGAAACTTGATTAATATTTTGACTTAAAAAATAAAATTTAAGAATTAGCACTTGGTAACTTCATGAAACTAGTAACTATATTAACTTTTAAAGCTACAATATTAATTTATTTGTCATTTTATTGTTGCGTGTTTGGTCTCATAGCCGCTGTATTTTATTGTCCCTTGCAGTGGCAACGAAAGTGTCTAGAGAATAGATCACCCAGCGGATCGGGAGCTAGTCTCGCACCACTGTCCAATAAATATATTGTTTCGCGCACAGCCAGCCCAGATAAAGCAAGCTCGCGCCTCTTTCTGCCTCGTTGCGTCGGGTTGGGTCCCACTGCTAGATGTTAACAGCAGTGCTCAGTTTTACAACTTTGAAAATCAGATTTAAATAAAAATTCACTCAACACGTTCAAAGTATAGGTATCGCAATATTATAGGAAGCCGGAAACCGCTGTTATGGAATGGAGAGGCTGGAATGGGGTTAAATAACGAGAACACTCCACAATACCAATAGTTCCTACGATCTTGCTGATACACAAATAATTTATGCTGTGTTGAAAACTCAACATCGTAAGATAAAGGACACATGTAGCCATCATGATAATAGTTCGACGGCGTGGCAAAGGTAGGGAATGTATTAGTTCTTGAAGGAATTTAGTGAAAGCTACCACGCAACTGTAGAATAAGATGTGATTTGATATGGTATATAGGTTACAGTGGCGTGCATTCCATAGAAGCGTAAAAAAGCATTATCTTGTAATACATGGGCATTTGATAGATATATTGTTTTAAACTCGGAATCCTACTTGGATTCTAAGACTTTTATCTTGTTTATTACCATATTTTAAGTCAATATATTTATTAAAAGTTTAAATATAATAAAATAATGTTTTTTGTGCTTTATATGGGCACGCTACTGGCAGGTTAACATCAAATTAAATCTAATAAAAGTAAATCGCTGATAGTGGTGCCCCACTATTCCGCTCGAGTCACGGAGCACTGTCAGCCGAGCCGAGAATGTGGCGTTTGCACATCATGACAGTGTTGGGCCGTTTTAAATCATCTCTGTTTTATTAATATTCCGTTCCTACTTCCATAATCTACAATCTATTGAAATACAGTCTTTTAATATTTACATATCTAATAGTTATTAACATTTTATGGTATTAAAGATAAACGGTACAAATAAAACTAATGATGTAAATATTAATACAATAATGTAAGATATTTTTTTTTTTGTTATCCCGGGGTAAAGTCTTACATAGGACCATCAGGGTCGCTGTGAGGGCAGCGACCCCGGTGTGTCAGACTCTTACTGACTAAAAACCCCCGGGATGCCCCTAATCACTCCACCCAGGCCTGGGAAACCAAATTCGTCCAGTTGAAAGTAAGAGAAATATATTCCAATTGTAATCAACAGATAAATAAAATTGTGTCTATCGTGTTTCAAAGGATAAAAGTTATATGAAAGATATAACTTAAACTAAAATATTTCGACGTATTGAAATATTTTGTTTTAATATGTGTAATTTCTCAAATCAGCAATACAACTGCTGATATTACCTACAGTCTAGAACTTTTTATTTTATTAGATTAAAAATTCAATTTTATAATTTATAAGTAGAACCGCAAAAATAATCTAAGTATACCCCATATTCATTACTATTTAAAAGATAAAATATGTTTTTTCTTAAAAATAAAGCTCTTCCTTCTAAATTTTCACAAACAGGTTACACAAGTCAACTATAAAATGTGGATGTGGATTTTTCCAAAGAAAAAGAATAAACAAACGAAACGGCAGAGAAACCAATACGATTTAGCGCGTCCCGGGGGACATTCGTCTGTCCGCTTGATCGGGGACCATATTGTAACGGCGCACGAGAACTCCTGAAAAACTGTCTCCGTGCTGGATACATTGGAATACAAGATTTTTTATTCAAGTTTTTACGGAAGGAAATTTCGAACAATACCTATGCATTCATATTGAAAGCATAGAGTGAATTTTTTGTGTACAGTACGTAGATTATATTACCAAAAATTGTTTTTTTTTACTAAAAAGGCTAATTTTTTTTTTACTTAGATTTTTTACAAATTACCTAGATAACTAATTGTCTTTTTCGGTTACCTACGGATCTACGTAGCTTCTAAATAAACGACATTATTTCAATTATTACCAATAAACAGTCCATTATCTACTTAAATACGCACCCGAAAGCTCTTAATCACAATAAAAGTAGTACTTTGTGTGGATCTCATTAATTAACCTCGGACCGTCCTAATTTATTCACGTGACATGGAGACACCGTTGCACTGACGTTTTGTCGGCGTAGCAACAAGAAACCTATCACTTTGCCTGTTACGTAACTATGCTTTTCTTTGTTTTGTATAAAAAATATAACTTTGTTATCATTTACCTACCGGCTAACGTCATCTACAATATTTTTAGAAGAAATTATACTATGAGTTACCACTGTAGTAGAGGGAAAAAGATGGAATTAGCTATTTTTGTGCTCTTATTATCTTAACACATACAAAAAATGTGTTTGTAGGAATTACTACAAGTTGGAACTCGTTACGTAACGTTTAACGGTAACGTTTCCGGCAAAGAACGGCATACGATGCGAAGTCCCGCATCACTCCGAAAACGCGACACGATGAATTTCACAGCAAGCAATCTGCGCTTACCTACACATTGTTAAATTACACATTACTGAGGGTTTATTGTGAATTTTTACTAAATTTACGTTTCGTAATATCAAACTTTATATAGTTTTCGACCAGTTCCTTTGCCGGATCATTTGGAAAACATCAACTACATACAGTTTGACATTTAAAAAAAATTAACTTATTTGTGAAATAATGTTAAAAGCTTGCACTCGGGCCACAACTAGGCTCACCCTACGCCCGGCTTGAGAGAGATTATTCTGGCTTGGGGCAATGGTGCCGACGTCTCGCCTGGTTTGTATTGTGTGCCACTGTTAAGGTGTGATTGTAGGCAGCTGTTACGGATGTAAGCTTCACACGCCGCCTGACAGCGCTGCGCAGTCACAAAATATTCTTTTCCATATACAAACTGTGGCCTCGTGGCCATTGCTAGAAAACGAATCGCGCCTTTAGCCTCACAGGTCACAATATAATGTGCCCAATCTGAATCTGTGAGAGAGGCGTTTGTGAGTGCCTTTGGTCTGACCGGACTAGACGTCGGGATGTTCAACAAAGTCACCGAACTATTATCTGATGAGGCGTTTGGTCTGTTCAGAACAGGGCACCATATGTCATATGTTAGGTACTTTAATATAAGAGTGCAATTGGGCTGAGATACGTTCTCACGTTAGAGCCCCTAAATGAATAGAATTAAAAACAAATGATGGAATTTTATAAATAATGCAATCTTTACCACTGAATTTAGTAATTTGGATTTAAAATCAAAAATTATATATATATTTAAACTCTAAAACTTATCTGGTAATCGGTAAACACGCCATTTAAGATCTCTCCCATTCCGGCCCTACCTAGTTTTCGTACTGGATCGATGGGCACCTGTTCGGATCATTGTATCAACACTTGTCCTCATAATTATTTGTTATTCATTACAGAATATTAAACTTAATATCAAACAACTCCTCTCCACGACACTTTTACTTAAAACCGACGCCATTGAGAAGTGTCACACCCTCTGCCATATCCTTCCTGTCACTTTTTATGCTTGCCAACATAAAATATAATTATTGAGAAATGTAGTTAATTGTTAATGGTGTTCACATTAATATTTAGCATTTAATAACTATTATTTATATTGTATCCAGCCTAGCTTATCAGTGATATTTGCTGTTGTGCTTCTCTATTATTGTAACAGATATTTTCAGCTCTAGGGCACCTTTAGTATATTTTAAAATGCTTGCATATAGACAGACGGTTCTCTAAAAATAATATTTGTTAAATAATTTTAATATTACATCTATGTAATTTTTTTTTGTTTAAGAAAAATGGCATATATATGTATTAAAGATATAACATATTATATTATTATAAACTCTAAAACTTATCCGGTACCACACGCCATACAACAACTCTTTTATCTATGTTCTCCTTTGGCCTCGTACTGCAACGATGGACACCTGTTTTGATCATTGTATCAACCCTTGGCTTCGTAATTCATTGTTATTCATTTCCAGAATATTAATAATTAATATCAACATCTTCTCTCCACTGTATTTTTATTTAAGCCGCCGCCTTTAAAACTTCCTGTCACAATTCCGTATCCATTCTGTCACTTTATATAGTTGCCAACTCAGAATATAATTATTACAGATTATAAATAAATTGTTAATAGTGTCCACAATGATATTTATAATTTAATAATAATAATTTGTATTATATCCATTATAACTTATTAGTGACATTTGCTTTTAGGCTTCTCTATTATTGTAACATATGTGAAAATATGTTTGCATCAAATTGCAAAGGAAATAAATTGGAAGATTCTAGTAGTTATTTAACCAGCACCGAGATAAGAACTTTTATCGCATTGACAGCGTAGTCCAGCTGGGTTGTTGTCTTGTCAGTACATAATACGAGTTACTGTTCTCACTGTCAAGGCGCGTGGCTTGCACAAGGCATCAGGCAAATCTAGGAGAGTAATATTCCCGAGAAATTTCGCATTATGGCTCGAATAGGTTATTCGTTACTAACGGAATACGTATCGTGGGATATGATTTAGATGTTTCAATAACGCAGGAGTGCTAAAATTTTATTGTTTCAATGAAAGAGGTATACTGGATTGGTGCAACATTTGTGTTTGATAGAATGTTATGATTGTTTTTACAGAAACTCGATATTTTATTTTTGCACTATAATTCCGTATCACATATACTTGCAGCATCTATCTCTCTGGATGTGCAGAGTCGATGGCTTGTAGTCTAAGGCTGAGAATTATAGATGCAACTTTAGGTTTGTTTAAATTTGTAATGTAGCTTTGATATTAGGTTTGAGGTCATATTGTATTTTTTTTATTAAATAAACGACACCACTTCCACTTTATCAGCGGAGGAATGAAAGAATAACGAATGAGAGGCAGCGGAAAGGGAGTGGTGTGGAAATTTGAAATTTGAATTTAGGTTTGCTTAGATTTTACTAAAACATTACAATTTTTTTTTTACACTGGCTCGACAGCAACTACAGAGTTCCTGATGATAAATACAGTGTAGTCCAAAAACGAAAGCGACTTTTAAAGGATGAAAATCTATTTATAGTCTCCGTCGTCATGTCGGCCCACATATACCACGACTGAAGGTCTCTAGGCATATGAGGTACTGGATATACACAAGCTGCTCCCGAAACGCGACAAGCCGAAACTGGTCACTATGACGGGCATTACACCTATGTACTGTGGTCGCGATCCAGACGGGCACCGACCCCCTACCACCTCGCTGCTGCTCGTTTAACACCACCCAGGAGTCACGTGTAGGGAAACTAGGGTTCAGCCAACATGCGCAAGCAGCTTCGACTTCTTTATATTACTCAATGAATGTTAAAGGATTTGGTATGTCACCGATTTTGTCAATATGGATTTGGCTCTGCGAATACTATGGCTATACTCAAGTTACTATTATATATTCAGTTTTATTTTCAAAACGAATTTACTTTTTAGAACTTTGCTAAGCAAAGTCGAAATAGTATCTATAAATCGTAGCCTAACAATCATGAGTAAAATAGTCTGCAGTTCAAGTCTGAGCACCTTTGACTTTAGTTGCCTACCGAAAGGTTAAACGTTTTCTAGGTTACCTAGTTTGTAGTATTTTTTATAACTATCGAAACACTATATTTAGGCTTTAAGAATAGACCACGCATAAAGTTTTAAGGCATCTGTTTTAAATGAGCTCTACAAAAGGGTAATATCACACCGAATGAAAGTACTGTGGGTAGTGACCACCGAGAGAAAATAATCCATTGGCAATCACCGTCGTCATGCTGGCCCAAAATCGTATATGTACTACGACTGAAGGTCCCCAGGTACCTACACGAACATCTGGATGTAAGCAAGGCGTTACCCAAATATGACAGGCTGGAGTGAGTTACTGTAGAAATTGTTTGTCAAAGATAAGCAAAATTAATGCTCACTTTCTTACTTCTAAAAAAAAAACAATTTAAAACGCTACCGACATAACAACATACAGTCAAAATATAAGTAGATACATGCTTGACTAAATTGGTTAGGGATTTATATTTAAAATTGCTACCTTAAATTTTCTTAATGGAAACCCTTTCTCGATAACCAACCGTTTTGTTATTGTCAAAAAATACAACAAAATCTTTTTAATAATCATAAAGTACACCGAAAAAATTCACAGTCCTCGACGACTCTGACGATACTTAGCGAGAATTACCTCACTCCCACATGGACTTGCAGCAAATGCATCCTGTTCTACGGATCGATTTTGTATCTTATATGTTTGCTATAAGGTTTCTTTTTAAGCTGTGCAGTGAATGTCCCGCCTACAAGGGGCGTCGTTCCCCCACCGTCGCCGTCGCAGTAGTGCGTTCACACGAGCCGCTACTTTTAAAAATTAATCAGAATTCGGTCGTTGATTTGTATAAAAAGCGAAAGGATGCGTAATGATTTTATATAAAAGGCGGCAATTTTGTTTTGTAAATATTTTTTAAATCCAATAATTAATTGAAATATAAACATGTTCATGGCTGTACCCATTATATTTAGTACCTTATTGTCATTAATAGTTCGGTTCTTTATCTAGATGTTTTTTTTTAATTTTTCGACGATTCGTTATATATATATTTTTAAATTATATTTATTAGTTCTAATATCAATTACAAAAGAAATTAATAAAAAAATAAACACTACGAAGCCGGCTAATGGGCAATCAGTGAATTCGGAAATAAACATTTTTACTAGCATAGACTATTGAAATAAATACAATTTATATGATTCGCTTAAATAATCATATAACTATGTTATACAATTAAGTAAAATCTTTTTGCGTACAGTATTTATAAACTAGTAATGAAATCTCTTTGGCTGTACTGTCTGCATCTGGCTGGTTTTGATGACATTAAAACTGAAACATTTCAAAAAAAGAAACAAACAAATGTTGTTGCCTGCTATTTATCATTTGTTTTTCTTTCTGTCATTGATTGTGATTGAAGAAATTTGATACATTTTAAAATTTTATTACAAAAAGAAAATAAATAAAAAAAGATGCGCACGCTGCGAAAAAAGATTGTTACGTTTATAGATCTAATGCAGTGTCAGAAAGAGTAGCACAAAGCTGGTTTATGCGTTTTTTATCCGTGACTTTTGATTTCAAAGATGTACCTCGCTCTGGTTGCCCGGATACGAATAAAATGGACGCCATTTTTGAAAATAGTATTGACCTATTTGAAAAATGCCATAAAAAAGCTCGATATTTGGATACCACAAGAGCTCAGTGAAAGTAACCTAATGAACCGTGTACTCATTTGCAATTCTTTATTGAAACCTAATGAAACTAAATTGTTTTTGAATACAGTGACAACTAGGGATGAAAAGAGGCACTTATATATGACATTTCTATTAGATGCCATGCGTGTTTCTTCACTATGCTTTTCTTCACCGATGAACACATGATGCCTATATCCGTACTTAATTTGAAAAAAAATCAGATGTACGTGCCGGGATTCAAACTCACGACAATTCACGTCGTAGCGCATGGATATCGACCCCTTATCCACTAGAACACCAAATCATATAGCAGATCTATGTTGTTTGACATGCCAAGACGTTAGTTAACGAAAACCGAAGGAATAATCACTGCAAAACAAGCCCATGATTCTTACCGTGACAGTAATGATAGAAATGAATTAAAAAAAATACAGTTTTGACTTCCTATATAAACCTTCCTTTCTATGCTAAAAGATTAAGTTCTAAAACACTTTTTCTATAGTATTTAAAAAAAGCTTTACTAATTGTAAAACGATGAACGGATTTTGACAGAACTTTTGCAATTTCCATAATCACTTTCCTGTTTAAAACATAGCGTTTGGTCCAGATTGATTAAGCAGAACCTGCAGTAAGGGTAAAAAACAAGGGTAACTGCAAAATAAAACACACACCATACAATTAGGTATGTATTTATGAAGACATTTTGGCTGAGATTTGTAGATGCTACCTTGACTAAGACTTTACTCAAACGTTAAGGGTTATATTATTTTAATAATTTCGAAGTATATGGGAGGTTACCGATTTGCTCTGTAAATCTTTAAGCTATACTCTAGTTTAATTATTCAGAAAAATGGTTGTTATTGATAGATTGAGTACTTTGGAACTCAGTCGCTTTTATATTTATGACTCAACAAATAAAAATATCGCAAATAAAATGCAATGTGTTGTACTACGTTATAAACTAAATAAGTTACTGAAGTTTTTTAAATAAAAAAAAAAGTTTTTTTAAATAACAAGATGTACTAAGTAACATAGATTAAAAAAAGTTATTGCCTTTTGATCTTTAATAAATTTTTGGAATGAATTATAATAGCTCACAATTTTAGCTTAGATATAACTTTACTAATACAGTGCCTTCACTGATAAAATTTTTCAATATGTAAAATTTATCTAATAATATAGTAATAGACAATTACAACCTAAAATTTTGTGAATTATTAGGAAATTCTTAAATTTAAAGTAATTCGGAATTTCTTAGAAAAAAAAAAATCCAAATATCTCCTAAATGCACTGGAATTCGAGAATTCTATTTACAGTAAGCTGGCGTTTCTCTATCAGTCTTTTAGCTTTGACATCAACTTCCAAGACTCACTGTATATTCAATTTTTTGTTTTAGATGAATTAATTTCCTGAGTAAAGTCCTAAGCAAAGTCAAAAAAGAGTCTATAAACCTTAGCCCTAGTACTTATTACTCTATAATAGTACTCATTCTACGTAAGTAAGATAAATTTAGATTAACGAAAAATATCGCAACATTAATACTTATTGCGTTACTAATTTAATTACAAAGCTAATTCGATCTAAGCGGGGCAGTCACAGGCAAGAGCTAGCATTGTATAAACAAAATTTTTATGTATTTAGGTATCTAATATTCGGTATACCGCTTATTGTAACCATAGCTATGTTATTCATTAAATTAAATATCTTTATACAAATGACTAAAGCTACAGAAAATCAACCCATGTTAGTAATACGTTCTCATTTATAAATAATAATATGACAAACCAACAGTATATACTGTTACCATATGGTAATAGTGATTGAAGATTGGCATGGAAATCGCTGAAATAATTAATGCGATTCGTCACAATTTGCGCTACGCCAACCATTTGTGTGGCCATTACCAACTCAAAGTCGATAAATTTAAGTGCCGGGTGATATGGTTAGTTTAAAGTCTACGTACTTAGTCAATTATAATATTTACAAGCTAAGGAAAGTCTGTGAGTTTAATTTTCCGCAAATTTGATATGGCGCTATAAATGTGCAGGCAATATGGCAGCGCTGATTAGTTAGATGCTTGTTACGTTCACATTTCACTTTATCGTATTCGTATAATGGCATTTGTTAAACAGATTTAATCGAGCGGTTACTGTGGACTTCTAATAGGTATGAAATTATTCTATATAAAATCTATCCATACAATTTAGCTATAAGTACAATTTTATTATATTTTGCTCATTACCAATCGATATGTAGGTGTATGTAGATAAACTTTTTTGTAGTTTTGAAGACTAAATTCGGATCTTAATTAATTCGTTATTAATTATTTGGTATCATAAGCAATTATTAATAATAGACCTCACAGATAGATTTAATTTATTAGAAAACGATGTTTAACGTAGATAATGTTATAAACTTTAAAGACCAACTTATTTATATTCGCTAATAGGTTCTCAAGTCAACAAAATTCATGTACGTATATTTTCAACATTACAAGAGATTAATAATTCTTTTTTAAGAGGAAAATTACTTTTTGTGTTAGTTAACTTTGAACATAACTTAATACTACAGGGGAATGTAGTCTAAAAACGGGTGGCTCGTCTGAAGCGTCTGAGCTAAGTGCTGCCGACTGAAACACAAGTGTCACTTTGTGTCTATGCCGAGATTACCCTACACTCCAAATATTCGATCAATTAAATCGAGTTGCGAGTTGGTTGAATTTTTATGATATGATGAATCAAACAACGGAATTTACAACGGAGCGCAATGAAAGATGCGTTTCTAAGACGTAATAAACATAAGCACAAAAATTAATAAAATAAAACACAATACATTTTATGTATCTACAATTGACCAACCTAATGAAATATATTTCTATTTATAGGAAGTTATAATTCCTTACGGTAGAAATGTGTTCTTTTGCTATACAATCATTATTTCACTATTACCTTTTTGTTTATTTTTGAAGTCGATTACGTCGCTATCGACTAAAATTAAATCTGTTATTATAGTCAATAAAAAACTAAAATTGGCTTACTACGTCAGTACACCCGCTTTAGACCACCTTCCCTTACTACAGATAGGTAAACTGTGTTTTGTAATAAGACCTATATAAATATTGAGTTAACGAATTGATTAAAACCTACCGCTTACTCCTTTTATCATGGAAATAAAAATAATAATTTGTTGTCACGCTGTACCCTTTTCAGGATGAGCAGAGACACACCTGCAACATTTACATATTTTTCTTTCCCTACTTTTGATTTTACATTACTTATTCATAAACAAGAAATAACGCTACTATAATACTTTTAAGTACCATGAAGGGCTGATTGCTCACACAGCGCATATTTAGTGACGGCAAATACCGGCGCATCGAGTAATGTGAATAAATACTCCGATGCGATCGGCTCACTGTTTAACGAGAGAACCTTTTCCGCGCCGCGGTGAGCCGTTTAGCGAATTTCAATAGTTATCGCGCGGAGAAAAACTCCAGTCGAGAGGGAGAGCCGCAGCCGCCGGTGCCGGCGCGAGCGGGACGGACTTCACAAGAAAGAAGTCGTAAAAAAGCAGTCGTGTGTGCGTGGCCGAGTGTGGTGGCGTAGGGCGGCAGTGCAGGCCCCTCCCTGTGGCGCACCGCCTAACGTCTCGCCGCGCCTCAGTCGAGCCGACATCGCGCCGAGCCGCACCGGTCCGCTCTACGCGTTAGCGACGCGCGTAAAAAGTTTTCACTCGCACTACGAAACTTACGAACTGTGTAAACGCACTGAATCTCACGCAATCCTGTCTCAAATATCATTACGTTTACTACAACAACAATGCAATTGTGTTACTATTTAAAAAAGATTGAATTCGTAATTTGAAAATATCTCACAAGGCGCTTTTATTATTTGATTTAAATTATTTAAGGTCCAAGTGTGTTTAGTATGACTTGAAATTGCGTAGAATGCTCTGCATCATCGATGGGATGTTCAGACGGTGACAGCGCTTGGACCGCAGAGGACAGACTGGGTTCCGAGACGATCAACTTGATGCTGCTGCAAGGGGAAGGTCGCGAGCGGCCAGGGTCCGCCATGGACGAGGATTGCTCAGCGCGGCCCTGTGCTACCGACTTCTCTATCGCCGCGATTATGGCCAGAGATCGTCAGGAGAGGCGAGAGAGGCGAAGGCATAGGGATCCTAGAGAAGATACTTTAACTCCATTAGGTAAGTAAATAATTAAACTCTAATGCAACTACACTAAAGCCCAGTTTCAGGAAGATTCCTTAAATTTAAAACCCCTTTTAAAAACGAATATATGATAAAGTATGCAATTCATGAATCGTTAATGTTAAAAACGATTAAAAATTTAGATAGCTTATCTAAAGCTAGACGTTAGCTTACGCTTTGATTGAAATGATTAATGAACCTTTAACAATTTGTTAGTAAAATATATCTATGTTATATTCCTTTATCACGAACGTATTTACGCGGCCTAGTATCGCAATAAATTACTTATCCTAAAACAATCAGTAACATAATTATTTATTTCATAAAAAAAAAAATCTGTTATAGGTAATTAATTAGATTACCTTCTAAAATCGCTATAGAAAGATAGTTAATATAAAGAATAATAAATTAAGATAAAACGTATGTTATGAATATGTTAAGTAGAATGTCGATAATCTGGAAGTAATTTACACGCCATTAAAGTAAAATTAATTACAAAATGTTTCTATAATTTATGTAAACTATGAATACATAATTTTTGTGAAATATATTTCTTATAATAGTTGTAATTCCGTCCAATTCTATTTAATTATCCGGATATAATTAGTACTAAGTACTTAAGATTCACGTAGATACAGCGTTAAACACTAATTACATGGTTAATTAGTTACAGATGTGAATTACATATTCAAATATCCATTCGATTACTAACACTTTAATATTTCTAATAGGAATGATCTGCAATAAATAATAATAATGAACATTCGTGTAGCCTTAGCTAATTAATTTTTAAACAACTCATTAAACCGCGTTCAACATCAGAATGTAAAATAATAATGAATATTATTATTAGTAACATTACGTCTGTAGACCTAGGCTTAAATCAGAGATGGGCAAAATGAAATCTGATTAATGATTACAAAATGTAGTCGTAATTTTAATTTTGTACTTCTGTACTCATTATTAAATCCCTTCAAAACATTAAGAACTCATTAATGTGTATACAATTGAGGATTCCGTAGTGTATAAAACATAGATGAGCAAAAATACAGTCATATTAATGATGAAAAACGCAAAATGTAATCGTAATCGTTTTTTATTAATCTGATTACATTTTGCCCATCTATGTCTTAAATAAATCGTTATTTAAATTAGTAAAAATGACTATTCAAATTGCTTTCTGCATGTTTTAAATACTTATGATTTTATTCAAAATATTCAGTTCTCTGAATCTTTGATTATTTTTAAAACATTGGTGAAACAAAATTAAGTTATCTACGGAATAGAAATCGTAGCGTTACATATGTCTTTAACTAATAAGTGCTTATATTTAAGCACTTAGAGACAATTTCTGAAAAGACTTATTTATCAACTTTAGGCGTTCATCGAATAATTTCTTAACCAAGTTTTCTTGGAAAGCCTTGTAGCGTTTATCTGTCACGCGCCCAGTTTCAGAAACATATTTTAAATAAGACGGTTTTAACATTAACGAATCTTTCTCGGCCGGTGAATTTGTAAAGGTCTTTTCCGGCCAACAGTCCTACCGAATAATTTTAAAGACAATTGAAGATCTCTCTGCTAAAAAGATGCACAGTTTTACAAAAAAAAATCTTTTAAGCTTATTAACTAAATCGATAAAACATATAATGGTGACAGTCATTACGGTACTGTAGACGGTAGCTGCGGACTGCGACAGTACTAGTATGCTATTGTCGCGCGTATGTTGGGCTATACTGAACGCCACCCTTAAATTGAATAAAATAAATTTCTTCCTTGACATTTATTAACCATTCTATTTTTCTTAATAGGAATACCTAAAATATTGTGTTTAATTATCTGCTAAGAACTACCTATTACCATCTATTAGTGAAAAATAATATTAGGTAATGAAAAGAGTGCATTGAAATCCTATAATAATCGCTAAGTGTCAACTTGCAAAAACTTTGTACATTTGTTTGTATGACTTACACATTACAACAAAAAAAAAATAATCAATGAAAATTTATAACAATGGTAATATATCGTCACGCTATATCATTTTGAGAATAAGCTGAGATATAGCAGTAACTGTAGGTATATCCTGTGGAAGTTAAAAGAATTTAGAATTGAACCGAAAAGATTAGAATAATATTAGACAGTATTTTGTTTGTTAAAAACAATCTTTCGTTCACGGTCGCTCAAAGATTACTAAACTAAAAATTTTCTCTAATTTTTGCGTTTGTATCAAAGAAATATAATATAGACTTCGCACGTTCTAGCTAGAGGAGTGTTCTTGTTTTTTATATCTTGTAGATAACCCTATGCAACGTACGCTCTACCGCTTACTAATAGTTTATTGTCTACAACAAGTTATTTTATTCGAGAGTGCATCTACAATATTTCATACTCTAGGTTTTATACGCAAATGAATGAATTTTTATTAACCTCAGTACATCTATTCTCTTTCAGTTAATGAAGTTCTAATAATCGATTTTTATAAATCGAAATTCAGGGTTAACTATATTGCTATATAAATATTAATAATAGTTTTTTTAATCACTTGCTTTATGAGATATTTTAGGGCAAACTTTAAATACAAGCGAATTTTATCATATAAATGGTAATATCGATTTTTACACAGAAGTTTTAGAATTTTATAGCCCTTTAAAAGTTATTTATTTAAAATAAGTCATTAATTCGTGATTACGTTATAAGAATAGTTTAGGGAGTAATATCTACATAGATATATTTATTGTTCATAATTTCCGTACAATGAAAGCTTTATTGAATGAGACGAAGAATGAGATGAGATGAGATGAGAGATGAATATACGAATAATGTATTGGTTATTGAATTTTGTTCTCAATATGTAAAGGTTAAGATCAATTAAAAGCAAAAATCGTAGACGCAATAGCCAATTTGTGCTTATTATATTTTAGCTGTTACCTTGGGCCCGTTAATAATCTCGCGCACTAACCGCGGTAGTTGGCTAACGATATGATGACAATCTTTTCAGGAATCGCTTTCCCAATATATTCATAAGTTTTTGTTTGCTAATTTTACTTGTTTCAAGAAGACATAAATTATCATGGCGTGCTGAAAAGATCCATAATTATCTGCATTCAAAAAAATTCCATAAATAGATAATTAAATGTTTTTTCAGAGAAATTCGTGGATGCAACAGCATCTGCCTCTGGATCTCCATCGCCACCCCTGGCTGAGTATGAGCGGGATTCCCCCGTGGATGTGTCATCCACGTCCGAGGCAGGCTCGGCGAGCGGTGCGGCGAGCGGCTCGAGAGCTCTCTCCCCACCACCGCGCAACCCGCAACTAGCGGAGCGATGGTCCAGTGAGGAGATGAGGCACATACAATGCCACCTCGAGACTAAGGAACTATGGGACAAGTTCAACGAATTAGGAACTGAAATGATTATCACTAAAACTGGAAGGTTAGTGACGCTTTCATTATTTATTTTTAGTTAGTTTGATTGCTCGAGTCAGGTAGTGATCACAGTACACAAGTGCAAAGACCGTCATGGTAATTCGTTTCAGCCGGACCAGTTTGAACATAGCAATTGTTCGTATACCTTGAGGTCTTCTATCGCAGTATATGTGTGCCGGCGTGACCGTGGCGGCTGTTAATATATTTTCGTCCCTTAGCAGTCGATGCCATTGTTGGTCTACACTGCACATTGCATCAGGCGCAGTACACCTATTTTGTCGGCCAGTATAAAGAAAAATTAATCAACAGCTGGTATATTTAAACACATCTTTAGTAGAAAATGTTATCCAGTGAAAAGGTTGTAAAAAATTGATACAACGCCATTATTATGGTTTATAGTTTGGGCCATGCGGGGCTTAGCGATTACCTGTATTCACTTAGCTATGTTGATGAGCGATTGCAAGGCAAGCAGATTGGATATCACGTACATAGGCTGGCCCTTAGTCGGCCAAAGTGTAGGAAACTTAAGGTTCACATTATTTATGATTTACTATGTTCTGAACTAAACAATTTTGAAATTGTTATCGAAGTTTTGTCCTTTGGCAGTTTGCTAACGCTCTTGAACTGTACTTACTACCATTTGCACCGTAAGTAAATAATCCTGGCCGATACTAAAAACAACATAGGAACATACCGCGTGTGACTAAAAAAAAAAGTTTCATGTATGAAGGTAATCGAACCGCAATTGTTAGTTAACGAGATCAAGGCAGTATCGACGGCGCGTTTCGGAAACGTTAAGGTAGGTGGTAGAGTTGGCAGCGGCGGTGGCGCGAGGCGTGTCGGTCGCGCCGCGATGACGAACAATGGGCAATCGCCGCCACCGCTTTCGTAGCCCACCGACGCGCTCCTTTAAAGGGGGTAGTCGACACGAGGTTTTAAACCGCGTTCTTTAAAGCCGACAGTTTTATCCGCTCTTCGCTTGCATAATTCGATAGATAAGCCAAACAACCTAACATTGTCAAATGCATTAGACAAAATGAAACTATAACACTATTAGAAAAGGGCAAAATGTATACAATTGAAATTAAATGATAACGTCATATTTTTCAAAAGTTTATGTCTTTTCCATACATTTTGCACTTTCTGCTAACATTAGATATCTTTTATCGAAAGTTAATTTGTCAACAGCCGCGGCTCACGCAGCAATAGTTAAAGAATTAAACAAGCATGAATAGGGAATTTTACTCAACGGTTCTTAAAATTAAATATTATTTTCTGACGAATCTAAAAATCGTGGTCTGAAACCGAGTGTCGATCACTGCCTTTTCAATTTTCGACTCACGAACAATCATTTCGAATGAATGATTCAATTGTAGAAATCACGGGTTTGTTAATACGTTATCAATGCTACAGTTGGCTTGGTGCGAGCCCAGTGCTCGACCGTTGCACGGCGCTTATCGCCGCTGGCGTAAATCATCGCACGACAGCAAACCAATCGTGACAAATTCCCTAACCTATTCTTTGATAACAAACCACAATCGAGACGAGATTCTACTAAACATTACAGGTAATGGAAAACGCTACATTCTTAGTTTTTTTTTTATGTTTTCGTTTTACTTATTACACTTTATTAAAACGTTGCCTGTCTCTAGAATCTTAGTATTTGTCCTGTAATTGCAGTATCGCAAGAGCGTTTACAATCATGAATTCCACATGCATTATCACTCTAATCCAGTAAAACTTCGTACAGATCAGATAAACAATAATATTTGTAAATGATAACACACGTTGTCCTAGCGTCTCAAGTTATTGTTATGGGTACTAGACAAAAGTATTGCAAAATGGAATATAGTAATATAAGTATAGGAAAGGGAGTGTAGTAGCGTTTATTTCTTAGATGCGTGAAAGCATTGCATGCTCTTACAATAAATAAGTCCGGAATAAATTACTTAAAGATGAAGAAATACATTCATGCATATTCTATTTTTACACTGTTTCTTTCGTATAACAACTATATAATATTTACTATAATGATCAAATTAATTACGCGAACACTGCCTACCTTGTTCAAATACCCTATGTACGTCACTGCCTGAGTACCTACCTTTTATAACTTAACTACTTATGTCTGCGATAAATTCTAGGATAAATTTTTGTTTGTGTTTATCCCAAAACTCGTAATTTGGTACGGGGAAAATTGTTTTTGCTATATTTATGCGATGCCAATTAGTGGATCGCAAAACTTAAGTTTCACCATAAAATCCCTTTAATGCAAAATACGTCCACTACGAACTAATAAATATGAGCAAAAGCCGAGCATAACGCACAAAACAATGAAGGCTCTTTCACGGACTATAAAGCTGTATTAATACCTCACTTATTTATTCCTTATAATGTTCTCGAGTTAACGACGCCTCGGGCATTCATTTTTCTACCACGCACCATAAAATACGACGATTTGAAATTATATTCAAGTATTTCCAAACTTAGCGTACCAGAACGATCCTTGTTGCTTGTTCAACACCACATTTACTCTTAACAACTGTTGTGCTAAAATTAGACATTACATTTAATTCAACGTACGTACGGTACGTACCACCGTTTTTATAAGTTATTTTACAATTATCATTTTGTTAAAATGACATAATAATAATAAGATGTTGCTACGCTATTCCCTTTCTGGGTGATCAGATATACATTAGTGAATGTATCCACTTAGCACTTAGATTTCCTGCCAACGTGACCAGTAGCGCATTAGGATCGTCGTTTTCAGAGCATTTACACATGACATTTCCAATGCCATGCGGGTTATCTTACAATGATTTCATTCACCAGTGAACATGTGGTGCCTAAATCCGTACTTAAACTAAAAAAAAATTAGAGTTACATGTCATGATACGAAGCTTTCTTTGGTAATCCGTGGGAAATCTTGCAATTGGACCATCAGGGCCGCTGTGAGGGTAGCGACCCCGGTGCGTCAGACTCCTGGTGACTTAATTACCCCGGGCTGCCCTTCCAATCATTCCACCCGGGCCTGGAAATCCAGATTCTTCCAGAAGCTTGTTTAGGCTATTTGACCGGAGGGTCTACCCTCTGGTCTTCATACAGGTAACCAAGCTAGGATGGCATGAATATACTATTATTATCAATGTATCAAAACAATAAATGCTCGACAAATGGTATAAAGTGCTTTGGAAAATTGCAATGGGAGACAATTTGCCACACACCGTCACGCGGACTTATCCGAGACGGCCCTGTCGATTAGCATAAATCTCGCCAACTAACCGTCACAAATGTAGGCTGGGAGCGGGAAACAGCTAGCCATAGCGACTAAATAAAGTGACGCGAACGGCGATGCGATCGCACAACATTCGCGTGTCGCGGCGACGATGCGCGGCGAATCGCGACCGTCGCCCGCCCGCATAAATCAGCATTATCTCGCGAGATAGCCGCGCGCCTGGACCCACCCCGGCATATCACGCGGGCCCCGTGTCGTTCGAAAAAATTAATGACTCGGAAAAACGATTCGCTTATGAGAGATCTTTCACTGTAATTGAATTGCCCCGCAGAGATCGGGGACGAATTGTCGGGTTATATCGTCATCAGGATGAAACGCTGAATTCAACCTCCTGATATTACTGCCTCTTGTTTCGTACTTTCAAATTTGTACGTGTGATTTTATTATTCTTAAATTATGTATCTTCAGCAGTTGCTTTTGATGAAAATTCCACTAGAGGCATTTCTAAACAATTTCCACTATTACAGAATACATTTTTTCGTAATCTTGGCGTATAAAGTGATATTAATATTTTATAATCAAACACGACGATGTGTAATAAAACTCAGAAAAATAAAAATACTAGTGTTATTAGTAGAATGTAAGAAAAAACATTGATAAATAAATCTTCATGGTAACAGAGCATAAATACGTCACGAGAGAAATCACAACATCAAAGAAAATTGTGTTGTAAATGAGTGAAAAATCTGCATAACGTGAATGATGAGTCTATAATGACAATCATATTCACACCTGAGCTAAAATCAAAGAGTTTACCGAATTCCACAATGTTAAATTTGAGAACTCGGCAATATTCATTTGAAACATTGCTACTGATTAGATGAAAGAGAAATACTGTATTAAATACATACAATTAAACACATGATCCACATTCACCCCAGAAGATTATCAAAACGGGCATAATATAATTAAAATAAGTAGATCTGTCGGTCTGTCGCTAGTTACAATGCTAATTGCATGCGAAGCTAACGCGATAACCATTATAAATCCCACCTCTGTGTGTGCACAGCTTTTTTAGTTTATCTAACGGGGGACCATTATTCATTCGCTCTGCAAATATTATGATGGGTATTTGTGGGCCACACAGTTTTAGTATGCGATGGCTTTTATTAGCCAAATTGCTGTGATATCAGTTGTTGGTATTTACAATTTTTTTTCTTTTTTCGGAGATAATATATCGAAGAAAGTACTATTATTAGGGATAAATATCATGTAATAGCCCGTAATTATTATCCGTAATTATTATCACAAAAAAATCCTAGTTTAGATTCTGTATAAATGCCTAAAAAATATTTTAGATATCTTATATACCTCACGGTGCACGCATGGCTTTTTGCCTATCTATAGTCGAAACTGATTTTAACACTGAAAATCCTTACCATCAATTATGTATAGTTACTTTGTTAAGCCAAAAAAACATTAATTTACTTATAATGGGTTTAAGTCTGCACTACGCGTTCGTGGGCTCTTACCGCCTTATTAGAATATAATTTTTATTGTTCAGCAAAAGTTTAACGGGTGACCAAAGTATGTTCTTACAAAAATTAGATTTTTCTTATATAAAAATCTTAGTAATATATCAAATACTGGTCTATTCTTTTATATCTGCAATAAGATAGCGTTCAACTTAGTTGAAATGGTTACCACTGACCAATAAATATTTTTCTGCTGAAAGGATGTTAAAATTACGCGTCAGACCCATGTTCAAAATCTCTTCTGATGCACTGAAATAATAGTTATTGTGTAATGGACGGCTGACAGGACTACAGAAGAGACTAAAAAATAATATTTTTTTAGAATTTAATTGCTTATATTTTGCGAATAGTTTGGTACATATTTAAAAACATCCAAATCCGAGATTTTCATCCATAACTCCAGCAAGCCTTAATTAGTACAAACGAGTGATAATATAATAAATATAGTGCATGTCAATCAAAATAAGAACATAACAGGTGTATATTATATACGAATGGAGCTATTGAATCATAAAACGAAAATGTGATTTCTGCGAACAGATTGAAATTAACATGTTTTCATAATAGAATCCATCGTCGATCGCGATGCACGGTGAAGATGTTTTCGCCGGATTCTGTTGCCAACACTTTAATCACATCGCAGACTTGGCACAGCACTGCCTCTTTGATTTACATCTCACCAACATTTTAGCTATCATAAATCTTCTGCAAGCTCCAGAGCATTTTAAAACGTTTGATTTCCTTTGTACATTGTTCTTATTTGTAAAATATTATGAATCATAATTTGCATTCATGAGATAAATTATCACAAGTTTACATTGGAATAGGTAATAAAAACATTTGTTTTATGACATATAAAAGTGTATTTAATTAGGATTGTTTTGATCTTTTCTAATTTTTCATAGAATTTTGTCAACTGTTTAATTGGACATAGTTTTGTAGGTAGGGACCTCCATACATAAATCATCGACTATACTAAATTAGTATATTAAAAATACAGCAATAAGTATAACTAGTATGGCATTCAGTATGGTATGTACAATACAAACATATATGAGTAGATAATGTCTTTATTTTCATTACAAAAATGGCTATTTCTGTCTTGTTGTTCGGACTTTTTTCTACAGTGGGTTTTAATTTAAATTGGCCGTACTTCATAATTAACTTAAAGATGAAAATGTTTATGTAAATAAAAATATGTATTCTCTTGTGTATTTTAATAACATCGAACGCTTCTGAACAAATAATAATGCACCAATGAAAATGAATTGCGTGGAGACGTCATTACTGCCGCCGCCCTTGTTCTTGCACTCCACTGACATGTGTCTGTGATTCTCGCTTGGTCTATTAATGCTAGAATCAATATATATGTACATATATACAATACATTATACTACAAAATTTACAAGAGAAGAACCACCTACCTCTTAACTTTTCAATAAGGATTTTAAAATAATAAGTAACGATTTTGCTTATATAGTTTATTTTCTACAATTATAAAATTATGTTTTTTGCACGATAATAAACACTTCCAAGGATTTCTAGGTTTTCTCTACAAAGGCTATCCGTGTAGGCCGCACACTGCACGAGGCTGGTTTGCCATTTGTCGCATCCGCGCGATAATTGTTGATGTACGATCACGATCCGGCTCCGTAATTGTCATCGCTTAATCTTCTAATTGACTCGCATTTACCAATGCCAGCGTATCGCTTCTACTATTCGATAGTTTGAATGTAAAAAATACATAAAGCAATTTTTGGAAACACCGGTTAAAGTAATAAAGCTATAAAAGCGAGCGAACTCGAAAAGCCATTCGCAACGCCAATTTCGAATACAGTAAAAAGTGCGATTCGCAAGTGCAACTTGAAACGGCGTTTAAGAGCAAACGGAGAGGGCGGCGCCCACCGGGGGCGAAAAAACAATTTGGAATTTTATCGCCGGTGAGGTGGCTACGAGGCGCAGGGTGGCCGTGTTACATCTGATTTATGTTCAACATTAGACACTAGGTTAGACCAACTCGCGAAATGCACACAGCCCGCGAGAATAACCACACTTTTATATGTATTAAGCTGATATCAAAACATGCTTCCGATACAAAGGTCACTTCCGAGCCATAATAGTTCTAAAAGATGTTTTGATTAATGCTCTTCTAAATCTACGTACAGGGCTTTATATACAGCGGAGTTAACGATAAACATTATATATACAAATAGACGTAAAGGTTAGCAGGTACAAAATACTAAAAAGTTATTAACAAAAAAATGTTCATTAGAGTAAACCTTAAAAGCACCTGTAATTAATATCTTCTATCATAAAATATAATACAGTAATAAATTCATCATTCTTCTTATAAATATTTTTTCTTCCAAGTTCCACTACATAATTGTTAATCTGCTCGTGCAAGATATAACAATAACAGTCACATAAATGATTTTAAACCCAAACTAAAAACATAATTAATTCAAGCTTAATATAACTTAAACTTTGATAACGAATGCTGTGGATATTCCAATGTCATTTGAATTCTAAAGTTAATTTTGCTAAAACCTTAAATGAAACGAGTTAGCCGAAGCTCGCACATTATTTAACTTGCTCCAAGTTTAAATTGAAAACGCCACCGAACTCTTCGCGGAGTCGGAGTCAAATTTTGAACTTTACCACTGAATCGGAAATTTCTTTATAAATATCTTATTAAGATTAAATTCAGTTGGTGTCACGCTGCCGACACTAATTTTATTCGTGAAAGACGGCGTTGCGGCGCGCCACCGGGAAACACGGGCGTTGGCGGGGAGACAGTGAAAATGTATGCAAATGGAAAACGCGATATTTGACGAAGTTGAAAACGACAAAAGAATTAGGGAAGAAGCGTCCCGCGCGGTTCACGTCTCGCTGTGACGGGGATTGTGACCAACGCGACGTTGACGCGGCGACACCCCCTTAGCCCTTTATAACCTGCACAGACGAGCTATTATTGCTCCTAAAGGAGAAAGACGTAAGCAAAAAAGAAAGGTTTCGAATCTTAGCAATAATTATAACATGTGCGTGGATGAATTTTGTATCGTTAGTTCTGTTTTCATGGTTTTCAATAGTCTATTGTGCCATACTTTGCGGTTATTCAAGAATATTTTTGCGTTAGGTACAGAAAAACTTGTCGTGTGCGCTTTGCGATTCAGCTCTAGGTTATATTTTCGCGTATGCTTCTCCCCTTCGTATAAAATTCTTTGTTTAAGTGGTTTTTTAATGTCGTCCTGTTTCATTATGAATTCACTTTGTATTGTGTCCTATTATGAAATTACCTGCCCCTTGATTGGATTGAAACCTTTTAATTTATAAAAAAACTGTATTTGATATTACAATTATTTCCATATTCAATACTGATTATATGCTTTTACCCATTCCAGTAATTTCAGTCAGTAGCTATACGTAATTTATCTATGTTTGCTACGTTCTTGAACTGTAATTAAATCTATCCTGATATGTCATTAAATTGGAAATATCGGGTAATTATTTACTCGAACTTTCCAATTATTAGAGTGAATCAGAAAATTAATACTGTCGTGATGACAACACTCTATTATTTAAAGTATTTAATTAATAATGCAAGCACATAACCCTATCAGTTGTTATCTAGGTTATGTGAAGTGAACACATGCAGGCTATTTGAATACAGTGCGTAATAGATGCGTGATTCATGTAAATGTACCCTTAGCGAGTGTATCGCGGGCTAATCTTGCCCAAGCGACGCGCGCGCCCGCCCGCCCGCACTCTGCCAGGGCATATTGCTCGGGGGCGCAGGCTGGGGGTGCCGAGGAAACGTGTAAACTAATTATGTACATTTTCGTAGCCACTTATTTACATAACCACGAGCTGAACCTCGCTTTCACCGTGAATATTTCATTTGTAATCTTTATTTTGACGGTTTAATATGACAGCTGTTGTTTCTTTGGAGGAAACTTTTAATTTTTGTCGTTTGTTCCGGTGCCGGCACCCTTTGTGTGTAAGTTATACGGACGCCTTCTGTAATGATAGGCGATTGTCGAACTTTTTATACAAAGAAATTGTCTGGGAAATTTCGTGAGGTGTCATTTTGAATTTTCACCGAGACAAGCCAGTTGTTATGAACAAAAGGTACTCATTAATTGTACCACCCTTTTGTTTATACAAAAACACTGTATAATATGTATTTTATATATGAAGTACTCATTGGGTATTTTGTAAAAGAAAGAGACATGTGATTAATGTAGAAGCGATAAGTTTGCACTGACAATCGGCAATGTTCTCAGTTATTGTGAAATGTACAGGAAGCCGATAAGTAAAACTATTAGTAGGTAATGAGTAAACGTGCAGCGTTTTGCGAGTATTTATACCGCGCCTTCGCGGGAACTAATTTATGGAAGTAAGTACGCGGAAAATGTTTATGTAGGTACTTCGCCCTCCCGCCCTCCGCGTTGACATCCGGTGCCTTCTCTTACATGCTTAAAGGGATCATAACTTTTAAATGTTGAAATATAATGTGCTATATATGTATAGGTTACCTAGTATACACATCTTCACACATGTAACTGTGGTAAATATACCATATATTATAATCGAACACAAACAGTCTATAATTTGTCACATTGGCAACATTTGTTTTTCAATTCAATTTAGTAAATAAGTAGTTGTGCCGTTGAAAATTACAGACTAAGGCAAAGACTCATACCGTGTACTGTGACAGAAAGCATTCACATGAACCATGCTTAATGTATACTATATTTATAAGTGAGCCGGTAATAGTACTAACGCTCATATTTACTAAAATAAACAATACTTTTTATGTATTCATTCGTAGGAGAAGAAACAACCATTTATTCTATTCAATAAATATCATATAGCATTACAGAAACATTTTAAGCTAACACATATTAAAATAAAATAAAAATTGACATAAAATATTTTCATTAATAAATTAAGCCTTCAAATACATATTATTTATATATACCTATATATATTTAGGGGTACCTATCTAAAGTAACTATGATAAAACATTTAAAACAATACATTAAAGATATAATTAAATCAGTTATGGTTTTACAAAATGCTGATGAACACAATTGAAGCAACTATTAAAATACACACACGACATATACTAGTAGACCATTTCAATATAATATCAAGCCGTTATTTAAGCCGTGGTAGTGTGGCCGGCAGAATAGAATAGCACCTCCCTCTTCTTGCTGAGGTGTCGTAAAAGGCGACTAAGGTATCTCTTGAACACCGCAATTCTACCAGGTGTGCAGAGAAGGAAAACTCGACCAAACCTGCATCCCGCTCCCTCCCGATCGTGCTGGTTCTCCTTTCCATCGGGCCTGCGGGAGCTCGGACGAGAGAGTGCTTTTCTGGCTGCGCATCCAGTTATGCACTTAAATATCTCCTGCGCAGTTGACTGTTTCCGAAAACTGGACTTCGAATTTCTTAATCGGCGTTGAAACAGTCGCCGTGGCCGAAACCGGCTAGGACATCATCATAATATCAAGCCTAAGGGTTAAAAGGAGCATGTCATATCTTTGATTGATCCATAATTATATCTCATACTAGCTGTCCCGGCAGTCCTTGTTCTGCCCAATTTCTCTACATTTTATAGTCAAAAACAAAGTTACATTAATTTTTTTATGTTAATTTGTCTAATAGAAATATCTAAGAAGACTTTAGTAATATCTGTGATGATAATATTTTTATTATAATACCTTATTGTACACAATATTTTTTGTTTATTTACTTGGCGCAAAAATTATTATTTTCATTAATGACATGCAACCTCTAATCAATTTGAAGGCATACAAAGATACTCCTAACGCACCTTTGTTTTGATTGACGTCAAATGTTTGACAACTGGGGTAGAGTGGTTTGTATGGGAAAAGAAAATTGTTGTTTTTAATATTTTCCTTGTATTTTTTAAGTTTTTTTCTCTCCGTCATAACCTTTCCCAGACTTCATCAAACACAACAAAAAAGAAATCAGCCAAATCGGTTCCGCCGTTCTGGAGTTTTGCGCTTATCAACACATTTAGCGATTCATTTTTATATTATAGATGAATCTAACCTATAAGTAAAAAAAAAAATACTAAAAATTATCTCTTCCTTTAAAAAAATCTTATTGAAACCTTTATTGAAACCTATTTTTAAGATGTTTTAAATATTTGCAAGGGAATTTGTGTTATTAGTTGTATTTATGTTGTTTTAGCTATATGTATTTTGTTGTTTATCGATAATTCTTATAAGATGTAACACGACCGGGGCTCTTCACGAAAATCAGCGCTGCAGACTTCCTCTGTGACTTTAGACTGATGAAGGGCCCATTTTCGCCATGTTTATATGTTCTGTATTTTCTTTTGTTTTTGTGTGTAGTTTGTATTGCTACATTTAAATTGCTGTTTTTTTTTTGTATATTTGTGGCGAAATAAATACTTTTTCATTTTTTTTTTCATATTTTATAAATTACTAGCTTGCCTAGTGGACTTTATCATGTGTAAATAAACCTGGTAGTTGGTACATGTAAATAATTTAACCATGAATTTGACGAAAATATGATTTGAAAATAATGGGCTTTCGCGGTTACGTGGTTCAAAAGTGTTATGAATATTTACAGACTAATAATAAGCATTTAATTAAAAAGATTGTTTTATATTGCCACATGGACGAAAAATTTGTTAACTTAAACTTCAGCTTACAGAAGTTTTCATTTAAAATCAGTAAAGTAAAATAAGTAATATTTTGTGTAACTAGGTTGCGTTTGCTGAGTGAATCGTTGCACATAGCTATCGCGTTCATTATCTACGTAGTCTGACCCGAAGTGTGGTAAAGTTCACGACATTACCGAGCGCCTCCATTACAGTGCTTGAGAGGAGACTCCGCCCGCTCGTTGACATGTAGCGTTTTAACAGGCAGTACGTGAGCCACCTTCTCCCCATCTCACCCCCGAAACTGACGACATTAGCAGCCGCAGACATAGGGCACGTCTCGGCCAGACGTTGATATACGTACTTCAAGTTGAATTCGCGCTCAGAATACTGTTATAATCACTATTTAAATTTTGCTAATTTTCTGTACCTAATAATATTTTATAACAAGGTATTAGTGAGTACCGTAGCAATTATTTCCTATAACCGTTAGACCTTATTTCCTCCTATTTCTTCAGTAATAGTACTAAATATGACTTTTAACAAGCCGAAGCGCAATGGCTATTTTCATTTTGACATGAGTTAAGAAGTTGTTACAAACTCCATGAATTTTACCGTTTTACTGATGCTATGTAACCACCTTCTAGGTAACATAGTCTTCATATTGTTAATACATTAGGTTTTTCAAACGATGCGTGAAAAATAATTATGTAGGCCGTCGTGATCGTAGATAAAAAGTTATAAATAATAATAATAATATATTGTCACGCTATAACCAGTAGGTGATGAGCAGAGATATCTACATTACTGATTGTATCCACTTTGCGCTTACATGTCGTGGCTAACGTGACCAGTAGCGCATAGGATCGCTGTTCTCAGAGCACTTACACCGGAGGTTTCTATCAAAAGCCGTGCGGGTTTCCTCAGGGTAAAAAGGAAAAAAAAGCCGTCATGTAGATAAGATGTTTGTCCTGAAAAATTTTAAATACAAAGTTTTTTCTTATTTAGTATAAACAATTTCTTTATTAATACTTACTATATTTTAAATAATTAATTCCTGTCTATAATGAGCGACGAGTAACTACGTTATTCATCTACAAAACGAAAGGTACAAGAATTTGTGCAAAATAATAATATAAAAGCATGGCATACCGTTGCAAAATTAGGAAAGCGACAGCGCGTGTTTCAGTAATATTCTCGACAAACTTCCAAATTTCAGTGCCGACTTGCGAAACTCCTAAGTCTTCGCCACATTTTGTGAAAACACACAGGTGTGGCTGTACCGCGCTCTTAGCAAGTGTATGTAGCCACGTCGGTGCCGTATGAACGTGATTCCAAATTGTGGGCTTTGCGGGAATTAGCGCCGGATTTGCAAGGAATAAATCCTATGAATACGTTTACGTATTCAGCATTCTACTAACGTTGAGTTTAATCACAATTTAATGCTTTATATTAAATTAAGATATGTGGTATTTCAATGGCTTTGAGTCATCCTGCTGTATTTTAACGATATTAATACAAAGTATCTCTAAATTATTACACAGATTCGAAATGTTACCTATTTGCTTGAAAATTTAATAAGTTTTATACAGTGTTGCAAAATGCCCATTATATTTTTATCATTGAAAAAAAATGAAGAAAATCTTCAGAGTGCAACAAATCAATGCGTCTATTATATTTAAAAAGAATTGTTTATTAAAACTGTTTTAAGACGCATCGAGTTTGAACATTTTGTCTTTATAGTTAATGGATAGCTTTAGCAGATCTGATCGAACGTTGTTTGACTTTGATGTACAAGCGTTAATCAGATACTCATGTTAAATAATGATGATGTCATGATCTAATGATGGTATTACTCACGTAATACCAGGAGGTCTTCTCTCAGGAGCACAGCAGTCCAAAAATAAAACGCCACTTTGTAGATACATGGACAAAAGTCAATTTATCACCATTAGATAGATTTTCTAGAAGAACAATAATTTTCGTTTTCGCAGCGCACGCAATGGAAGCCCTCAAGGATGAATAATTTTCCCCGTTTTTTTTCACATTTGCCATTATTTCTTCGCTCCTAATAGTTGTATCGTGATGTTATATAGCCTAAAGCCTTCCTCGATAAATGGTCTATTCAACACAAAAAGAGTTTTTCAATTCAAACCAGTAGTTCCTGAGATTAGCACGTTCAAACAAATAAACAATCAAACTCTTCAGCTTTATAATATTAGTATAGATAATTAAAAAATTAGTAACACGCTAATACTACTATAAAGCATTTAATATCACCACACCCATTACCCTTCATTAGGCGGATACAGTGTACTTACTAAAAGTATTTTTAAAATGGCAACAATAACACGAAGTACTTCTAGACTTTAATGCACCTGTTACTTATTTTATTGACTGTAAATGGATCGTTATCAATGTAGATCATGTCTTCCGAGCCATTGAGTAACTAGATCACAATCTGGCACCGACTCGAGCCAGTTGCGTTACTTCCTTCTAGTGCCAGTGTAAATATCTGCGTAGGTGCTTAGTCACGGGTTGAGGACACATTCCACGCTGAATTGTACGCACCAAGTCTACCATACAATCATCCGCGATGTATTAGTATTATACATAGGTATATATAACCATGATGCTTTTTTTTTTCGAAATGACGCGCGTTGAATGACCGGGATAGGTCTTCACAACTAAACCGGGCGGTTGGGCGAACACTGAAGGTGCTCAGCTGCCAATTTATGGGTTGGGTGGCAATGCAAGGGCACCCCTGAGAGTACGAACCTCGACTTGGACCGCCAGTCAAAATATACGAAACCTAACGATGATCTACTAGCGTTTCGGAAGCGACTACCTTGAGCAGAAACGCCGAAAGAAACTCAAGGCTGCATCGGAGTGTAAAGCCAAGATGCGAGTACATGACTGATCTTTAATATTTTGAAATTATCGCATGAACGCCACCTAGACTATGAATTTGTGACATCGGTAGTGTGCAATAAAATACTTCAAATTATCTAAGTTAATAAGCTGATCCCAAAATCTAATATGCAAGCAATATTAAAGCAATGCAAAAAAGAGTAAGAACCTAGTTGTTGTCAATCTATTTGTTGACTGGAAAATACCTACAGATAGTGTAACAGTTCTAGTTGCAATAAAGGAAATTTCAAATGAATGTATCAATACAAACGAGTTAAGTCCATACCAAATCCTAATTGAATGAATACCTTACTTATTTTCTATAATGCTATAGTAAAACCAGTAAAACGACATAGTGCACAGTGAACTATTATTTATATTTCTTATCTTTGTTTTTCAATCCCCAATTTTACTTGTACAAGCATTTGAACTAGGAAAAACTTCCTGTGTCATACAAAAATCCTTAACGTTCGGACAAAATCCACGACCTATAGCGTAGATAAAAGTCAGTCGCTTAACCACTGTGCCAATCAAATAGATTATTAATATATCTACATAGTGCCAATCAAGTTATCAAATAGAGTTATTACAATATACGTCGCTTGCATCCTTTAATTTATTTAAAAGAAATTTACCACAAATAATTGCAAAATGAATAAACATTGAGACAAAATGAAAAGGTAAACCAGTAAGAAATATAGTAAGAAAGCACGACTCCTATAAAAGTACTAATGGGTACATTGAGTGTGTCATTACTTCACCACATAGCAATTAAAATTGTACGCACAACTAATATTTGTTTAAACTCACTACTTATATTTCTGCTAATAATTGCTTATACGCACCATCTGCTGTGAAATAATTGCTGTCGGAATCGAATTGTTTTATCCAGTGCTCCCGAAGCTTACGACAACCTTATAATTCCCAGTGCATTTATTACTTTAAGTCTGCACAATGACTGTTAACCGAAATTGTTTTCTAATTAATTACTGAAGGCTAGTATGACGATTGTGACAGGTAAAAAAATAACCGTATCTATAAATATGTGCGGTTAAATGCCATTAGTGTTGGCTTGCAGCAAGTGGCTCGGGCCTTATCCGAGATCTCGCCGCCGAGTCTAGTCTTGCCTGACAGAGATATTAATCAATGAAATTGACAAAATCGTGCAAGTGTCGAAAATTTGACGTGATGCCGAACTCGGGACCTCCCAGGACGAACGATATTTCACCCGCTGGGCCGCTGCCGCCCAACCACGCCCTACGGCTCATTAGATGCTTCTAATTCCCATTAATCTTATACACTTTCTCCCGCCACAATAACATTTTTACGCGACGAAAACATTTTTCTTAGATGTCGCAACTTCAACTATTATAATTTTTAATATTGTTGGTAATTCGAAATTATTCAAATTAAATACCATTTCTCACAAATCATCCTTATTTCTATTGCGTATCTGTTCGATGTTGATAAAGTTGTTCTGTTGAAGATTGTTATTTTTTATTTATGTAAAAATTTATCACTCAATCTTCATCGGTAGCTAGTAAAAAGGTTTTTTTATAGCCATTATCCCTTAAATATTAAGTTATTCGATTACCAGAAGTAAAATACTGGAGATGAATGCAATAATTACTTTATACTTCGTAAAAAAAAACCGTTTAAATTTATCTCTACATGATTCCTTGGTACAAGCATACTGGAATAATGAAACATGTTGAAATAGAATCATTTGTCATACCGTCACTCAGGCATCAGCACCACTGATACGCCCTTTTCGTCGTAATCACATCTCTAGAGAACCATATGAGATATTGTATTAATAAGTAATTTATTTATATCATACATTGTTTTAGAAGCTAACAGATATGATTCAGGCGGCGTCTTGTTGTAATTTTAGAAATAAAACACATTAAAATAATACCTTATTATAGTCGATTGTTGTATTTATGAATGACTGTGGAAGTTAAATGATGATAAGGTCATATGGTTAAATCGTGCCGGGCAGTAGACTTGAGGAAGTCTGTTGCCCGGATGAGAGGAAGGCGGCGCGCAGTGTCTGACGCGCCACTTAAGAGGGTTCCGGAGGGGTGGCTTCTTTACACCCACCCCTCCCAGCGAGGAAGCCTTAACAAGGCTGTTCCTTCCCCGGGCTTTTGGACGAATTTGGATTCCCAGTCCCAGGTGGGATAAATTATGTCTGACTGAAGACATATTGATTTAAGTGATTTATATGAAAGAAATCTGTTTCAAGAATAATGTTGAGTTAGTGACAATGCTCGGGATTTGTAAATATGCAAGATATTTTAATGGTGATTTGGACATACTTTGTAAAGTGACATAAGATGATACCCTGTCAGAAGTTTAATGTTTCAAACGCTTTGTGTATGCAGGAGAGCGTCGAATCGTATCCGCGTCGGGACCGTCTCGCCATTTCGGCTGACATATTTAAGCGACACCGAATATCAAGCAATCCGTCAAACTATGACGTCCGTGACGAACAGGAAACCAAAGCGTTCTCTCAGTCAAGGTGATTCGTATGACGATTGGCGACCATTTCTAATACACCCATAAACGTAACCAGACTTTAATTGTAGGTGACTTGTTTAGACTTTTATACTCTCTTTTCAATTCAATAGATTTTACATGTTCACTAGCAGAGGCCCTCAGACAAAGCAACAATCGATTAGTAATAACGCTAATAGAAAAATCCGAACTACATCGACATGTGTCGTAAATGACGTTATGTCAAAGGCGTTGTGTGGTTTAGGAAAACTTATACGCCGGATAAAATTTTTTACTAAAAAAATTAATTATATAAACCAATTGCTGATTTATTTTTCTTTATATAACTCTAGTTCTACAAAGTACCTCACTTAATGGAAATTGCTATGTAGTCTAAAAACGTCATCGCCTATCCAATGGATGAGAATCTATTAATTTTTTACGATTTTATTCCCATAATATATTGGTAAATCTGTTCATGATATCACAGTAAATGAGATTGTTTGTTCATCAAATTGGTTAAGCAATTTTTTTTTTGTGCACTAGTGAAGTGTTTCCAGCTAATGTTTCGAGTTTCGCAAAACATCTAAAATCTTTTTTATATCATGTCTTTGCAAATATCTCTCTGGATACATTTTGCATACGTAAGCAAAATAATTGTTTATGACTTCCAAAAAAGGTTTGCAAATACAGGACAAAGAAAAAGATCCACAGATATTTCGCGAAATTCGAAACATTAACTAATGTTTTTAACTACGATTAAACGTTTTAATCGAAGTTAAAAACATGAAAACTCAGCATCTAGAACAGCCTGATAAAGAAAAACACCAATACCTGTAATATTACTTCTGCGATATTCTAAGCCTTGAGCAAATTTGACATACCATCAATACATATCTAATAGCGTAAAGTTAACTATAGTTATATTCAGTCGCAAATTGATCTACTAAATCCTTCCTAACACGAAACGTTGTTATAATTAAATTACATGAATCAGATTACAGTGCATCCTGACAGTATTCATGTAGCACATAATGTCGGTCTGGTTCCGACGGCCATTACTGCGAATTACCGCTAATAATGTACCCGTTTGTTAGCCTTAAGTGATTTCTACATAATTCCGGTGACAACAATCCGTGTCGGTGGGCAATGAATATTTCATGTCGGATGATAAGAGCACGGCGCCGGCCACTTGCAGCAGGTTTTGAAGTTAACTACCGATTGATAGATCGGTCAGACTCGTTTGCGCTTTTGTGTAATAAATTCTTCTAACAATATTTTACGGAACAGTTAGGTAAATATAAACAAATTTGGGTAAAACAAAATGCTCATTATGTATAAAATGCAGCAGATTTTGAGTACAATGCTCATATTCTTTACAGTGGTCATTTTTTATTATTTACCAGACCATATTCCTTACAGTGAGGTTATTCTCTACGTCCAATTTCAGAAATGCTCCTGAAATTAAAAAAGCGCTTTTAAACACTAATGAAGTATAAATTATACAATAAACGATTCATTAGTTTTTAAAATCCTCTTGAATTTAAAGAAGCGTTTCAGAAACTTGGAGTTAATAACAGTTACTTATTATTATTTTACGGTATTCAATGACGGATTAACTTTTACGGTATTCATTAGTAATCTAAATTAAAAATGGCGTCTAGCACTGCCTTTTTGCATTTGTCTTCCTTTATCGACAACTCCACTATTTTTATTTTTTAATGTTGAGAGTAAAATTGTTGACAATTTAAGTTTTCTTACCAACGAGATAAAGTTGAAATTATCGATTTTTTTTCTGTAGAAGCAAAAACGTCGCAGATAATTAGAAAAAAACAATTTAAATTTTTCGACTGGAATTTGATTGATGGCCGGGATAGACAGACCTTCACAACTAAACCGGGCGATAACAATATTAAATTTTCGCTGATTTTCTTATTAATATATTATAATCTGTGTCTTTCATGTATTAATCCTAAATAATTAATTTATTTTACATTTTGAGCGTTTTTGTATTATTACTCTTGGAAAAAACTCTTTCCTTGATAAAGTAATATAATATAGGCATACAAGTATTATATTTTTCATATGCTGAACAATGAATAGTACATAGAAAATCTACCTAAATTAGGGGAATTTGTAAATGTAAAAAATTAGTAACATTCAACTCCTAGGCTATGTTTAAAAATTTTTAAAATTAGTAGTTTTTCTATTAATAATAATATATTTTCATTACGTATTTATTAAATGTGACCTTTACACAGCCCTGGTGGATCATACCTATCTCATTTTTACACAACCTGATAGCCACGCATGTCATAATAAAGTTTATTTTATGAGCACAATATGGCGGCCCTCCTAAGTGACAACTGTCGTTTATGGGAAGCGTTGAGTATGATATATGTATGTATTAATTCAATGCATCGGAACATGTCCTGCACGGTTAAGGGTCTATCTAGGCATATTTATAATCTAAGGTTCTTCTTAATATTAGATTTTATGTTTACTAGCAAAAGGAATCTAAGAATATTTTAATTAGCGCCATAGTAAAATATTGCTAGTCAGTTAACTTTGACCTTCGTTGAATGAAAACTCAATGGTAATTTTAAAACCGTTCAGTTATCTGATTTGATATAATTATTTACATTGGCATTTATTACTACATATATTGAAGAGAAATATAAAAGGAGCTTACATAACAATTAATAAATAAAATAATATAAAGAAGATTAGAGAACGCGAATGACCATAGGTTTAAATATCGGGACGTGCCTCTGGATTTTTCCAAATTAAATGTGGGCTTTGGCACCATAGCTCTCCGGTGAAGGAAAATATCTTAAGGAAACTCGCAGGGCATCTATTAGAAATGGCATGTCATGTAAATGCTCTGAGAGCGGCGATCAGCTGCGCTACTGGACACATTGGGCACGACATATAAGCACAAAGAGGATACTGTCACTAACATAAGTTTGGCTCCCTGAAAAGTATTTGCGTTACGATATATTATTATTAATATTTTTTATGACACTAGTATAGCAAACCTTAAGGTTCGTAGTACTTTAGTGATAAGGATTTTAGAATTACTTAACATCGTACTGATTTCAATAAATTTTATTCTCGTGTAAGTATTTTCATAAAAAGACCGATTGAATTCAACACCGATGGTATCCGGTTATGGTTTGCCAGCGCGGTTCGGAATCTAGCGTCAAAACTGCGCTAATGAGCGTCAGGGTTGGCAATCGCAATCTCGCGCCATCTGCGTCTAATCAACGGATCAAGTTAATTAAATCGCGTTCGCAATATGGCGGCGGGGTGTAATTGCTATTAATAAAGCGCTTTCCTGTATAATTAGACGGTGGCGAGCGCGGATTGGCTGTGCCACGGGCCCTAATCACGATGTGATAACACTGCGCTAATGGTATGCATAGATTTATATAGCGTACTTAATCATTGTTACTTTATACATTATTTTTCAATTTGTGTGTACAGGAGGCTTAGACAAATAAACATTGAATTAACGATAACGCTAGTAAAAAAGGCTAAAATACAAGGAATGGACATAACATGACGACGTGATATTTCGAAAGCTTGTGTCAATTCCATACATTTTGCATTTTTGAGCCAACGCTATCGCTGATCGAATATTAATTACTTTGTCTAGGTCCTCAGATAAGTTTATTTTTAGTGAGAAATGCCTGCGGCTTCACCCGTGTTCTGTCCCGATGGAATGGGATGATATACAATCCATCTCCACCTTAATGGTCCATTTCAAATAATTGTGAAATTTTTGAAGCATTGTGGATAGTTTCGTAGATTACCTCCCACATACAAACAAACATTACCTCTTTATTGTGTTAGTGTAGACTAGTCTCAACCTGCGTATTCACCTTCGAGGAATTCACGTTTCACGCTTTATGGGATAATATATTATCTTGATCCTAAGCATATATTCTATTTTTTTTTAAGCCGGATAGATAGTTTATAAGATTGCCTTGTATATCCTGACAAACTTACAAACTATACCTTATTATAATATTAGTTTAGACACTTATCTACAGATATGATTAATGTTGAAGTTTAAATATATTACATTTAAACTAAATTTAAACATCTGGAAATTACTTGTTTCTAATTTAAGTAAACTTTTATTGCTTAATGCCGGTTGCTACAACATAGATTTGATAAATTCAACTCATTATCAATATTTTTTAAAACAAAAGTGTTATAAAATCGTCTAAAGATAAATATTAATAATATAAATATACCTGTCATTCACAAATATGTGTTAATTTTAAGCTGAATTAAATGACTTCAAGGATATATGCGCTACTGGTACCAATGGTCCGTAGAAGACATTCATCAAATGCGTCACGAAAGGAAACAATGATTGATTAGTTCGCACCTCGCTTTGTGATTTTCTAATTAAGCCTGCATGCGTTTGCGCACTGTTGCAACTCTTCGCGCTTGTTGGATTTCCAACTCATACTAATTAAACATTATCTTTTTGAGTACTTACTTATTTTAATATATAATTTTAATTCTTCTATATAATGTTTAGATTACAATAGATTATATTTTAACACTGCTCTTATACTACGAATTCATAGAAATGATTACATCTAAAAGCAAGGGGCTTATCCATTGTCGCCATAATACTATATTAACAAAACACAATTAAATTCGAACCGTGATTACACTTTAACAATGTCATAACAATAAAATGCCGTTGTAAACGGGTGCCTCTTATTTCTGTCTTCAGTGTCTGCTCATTAAAGCGGTTCACATGCGCATATCGTTGTTATTTTGCCTTCATTCGCTTTTCCGCTAACTTTTGGGTGGTAGAATGATGGACGACGTCGGTGGTCATATATCATTACGGTAATATATCGCGCGGTGCGTCGACTGTCGCCATTAACGCTCGAGAGCAATAGTCTGTACAAAATGCACCATCGTGGATTCTAAAAGAGGAGTTGCACAAATCGACGTGCTCAACCAACGACGATACGTGTGTAAATCTTATAAATGCTATTCTTATTTTCGTCTCCATTTTATAAAATAATTAGAAGGAACGTCCACGACGTATTTCGCGTCTTGCCTTTGTTAAGATCCTATGCTCAATCGTTAAGATTTTTTTTTCTTTTCGTATTGTCGATACGTTGATGACCGGGAAAGGCCTTCACAACATAACCGGGCGGGAGAGCGAAAACTTAAGGTGCTCAGCCGGCAATTATTGGGTTGGGTGGCAATGCAAAGGCACCTCTGTGGGTACGACTCTGACTTGGGCCGTCAGCCAAAATAAGAAACCTAACGGTGATCTACTAGGGTTTTGGAAACGACTACCGTGAAAAGCAACGCCGAAAGAAACTCAAGGCTGCGTCGGAGTGAGCAATCATTGAGCGTTAAATTTCATAGAAGTGCATCATAATTAAAGTAGTATTGAACATATAATACCTTTTTATAACATCATGTATCGATTTGGGTGGTCTCCGCGTATGCTTTAAGATGATTTGCGGGTCATAAGCCAAATGCAATGCATTACACAAGCCGTAATGTCGATTCAGCCTCAACCTCAAATAGCATTACACCAGTGAGCTGCGTTGCTTCGGGCATCGTGGACAAAAAGTGAGAGGTCGATAGACTAATTCGTCCCAAACTCTCAACTTACAACTAAAGATTTGTTGTTTCCGTTCTCGCCGCCTCAATGACTACCATTTTATGTCGATCAGAAGATAGTGTTACACTCACCCGCTACCGATACCAGTTTTTGTAACACTCCTTTTGCTTACAACGAGTTTATTGTTGATGATCGGTTTCTCTCAGTTGTTTCACTATTTTCTACACTAGGGTTTCGGTTTTATTTTAATATGTTAAATTACTGATTCCTGGGGATGTTTTCTTGTATGAGCCTGCTTTTTTAATTAAGACTGACAACAGGAAACCACATTGAAAGAAGAGTGTAATACGAGCTATTATTCCGACCAACCACAAACAATTTCACTCCGTGAACAAAAACACACACCTCTACAAAAATGTATAGCCATTCATCTTTCCTCAAAGGGAGACATTAAAGAATGTCTCCGTTAAGGAGGGGAAGGGGACCTACGTTTAGACTCAAAGTCGTTTGAGACGATTCGCGGCATAGTCCAATGTTATACCTTTATGTACAAAGTATAAGTTATTGGACTTTCAACTTTATCATTTCCCGCTTTGGATATTTTATTTTTTTATTCTAAATATTTATCATTGCTGACAATGTATCAGCGAAGGGGAAAGTATTATAGGAGTGATCATTTGAGTAGGTACTTATGGATAGCATTCATTTAAGTTATGTATGTGGAATCACCGAACTATAAAAACTATTTATAGTTATATGATTTTTTTTTTAATTTCAAAATTGACTTTGTATAAAGTTAAGAACACTCCTTGGTATTGTATTATTTGTGTGAACCGGGGTAATTACAGCGACCTGTGTAATAATATTTTTTTCTTATTTTTCCTGATTAAATCTAAATTAATTTAATACATGAAACCTTTTCATAAACATGAACTATACTTTTCATTTATAATGCTAAGTTTTTATAAATTACCGATGTGCCTATATCTTAAACTAAAGTATAAATTACGTACATATATTACGTACGTATATTATTTTCCTTTTTTTTTTACTTGGGGAAAATCCTCGTTGGACCGTCCTGACCACACGGAGGGGGTGACGTAGCCGAGGTGTGCCGGACTTGTACCGGCTAAAAACCCCAAGGTGACTAAGTAGTCACCTTGAAGTCAGCATATAGACGGGGACTGTGGGTCCTGTAATCAATTCTCCACAGAGCGATTATTTTCCATACGATATCATGAACGTTAATGAACAGAAGTTGATTTGTGCCAGTTGTGCCCGTGATAAGTTTACGTCAAGCAAATAATCGCCCCATAATCGCATTAACGTGAAAATCTACGCTTTAACTTAACAATGGAACGAGAAAGCTGGTAATATTCATACAAAATGAGACCAACGTCATCATATACTCAATAGCTTAAAAAATGAATTATACAAATAAGTCTATAAATGACAGAGTAATCGGTGAACAGACATAAAAATACTTACAAAACCTCGTCCTTTTTGGAGTAAGTTAATAATTCGACAAGCAACGTATTTAGAGAAAGATATAAAATAAATTAGAAATAGTCACCGCACTTTACTACATTTTTGCTCAAAAAAATATATAATTAATAATATTTGTGGACAACTGACTATATAAACTTAGTCCCAAATTAACCTTGCGCTTGTGTTATGGGTACATACTTAAATACACATATAAATTTATAACTCGCGACAGAGTAATCATTTTGAAGTTCGGGCATTAACTAGAGTTGGCAGAGCATGATTTTTGGATTAAAACAGCTTATTTATCTTTATGAAATAAGTATTTTCTTATTATTGACCAGAATAATATTTAAAACTCTCTTTCTATATCTTTTTAGTTTTCACAATGCCAATGGAACACTTAATTTACCTATCTTTTTAATATTAAGGAATTTGAATACCAATAACATCTTCAATAATGGATTATAGAAAAGGTCGCCGCTGTCGGATCTCGAACCCAGTACTTTCAGAAAATAATTTACAAGGAATTTTTGTACTCAGACGCATGTTCCCGACGGTGCGCGTCTCGTTCGCCGGGTGCCGCACGGAGGCGCGGTACGCCGTGCTGCTGGACGTGGTGCCGGTGGACGGCAAGCGGTACCGGTACGCGTACCACCGGTCCTCCTGGCTCGTGGCCGGCAAGGCGGACCCGCCCGCCCCCGCGCGCCTCTACCCGCACCCGGACTCGCCCTTCTCTGGCGACCAGCTGCGCAAGCAGGTCGTCTCCTTCGAGAAGGTCAAGCTCACCAACAACGAAATGGACAAGAACGGACAGGTAAACTCCTTACCTTCGTAGACTGACATAACACCAAAAATATTTAAAAATTGATTTACATTTTTCCAGTATTTCAATATAGCGCTGAAAAGTATTGACATAGGATTGCTATTTGATTTGACATTTTTGTTTCAATTCAACATTTAGTTTCTAAAGCTGCATTAATAACATATAGAGTAGCTGTTATTATGTCGTAATTGTACTTCACTACAGATACATATATTTTTATTGCAGTTGGTGTTAAACTCCATGCATAAATATCAACCTCGTATCCATTTAGTGCTACGGAGGGAAGGTGCAATTAACGCCCCTATCACTGATCTCGAACAAGAAGAATTCAAAACATTCATATTCCCCGAGTGCGTCTTCACAGCTGTGACAGCATACCAGAATCAGCTCGTGAGTACCTATTAATTTAAATCGGTCTATTGAAACACTTATTAGCAGTTAGTATTTCTCGTTCTTATTTCTATCATTTGATTTCTAAAATAGATCAGAGAGTGAACTGTTTGAAATCGCATAGCGTTGTCCGTCGACTATCGACAAGTACTATTTCTGTCACACTAATTGCATCTCGCTGAAAGGTATGTCCAGTCTGAACAAAGGGAGGTGGCACATAATTTTTTCTCTATCAGGCGGCCACACGCGGTCGGCTTTGACGACGGACGAACGGCGCGTCTGACGCTCTGACGATACAAGTTTTCATCTGAGTTTAAATATAACCCACTCAAGTCCCGATGTAATTGTTCATCTATACTTAACCTTTGCAGATAACTTTCCATGAATTGCTTTTTGTTAAGATTTCCACCGAACAAAAGTTTATATAAATAAAAGTTTTCAACGTTCCCCGAAACACGACCCAATTTCGGTCGTCAGCTGAGAAACGGGCGTGAGTCGCGTAGTTGTTGTGAAAACAATAGGCATCTATCACCTAAATATTTTCTTAAATATGTGTTGTAATGTCCACCTATTAGCACCTGCTATTTTTTAAAAAAAGTAGATTCTTTAACCTAAAAATCTAAACTTTGAGAAAGTCGAGGCATAAGAATTGAGGTCTGCACAAAAGAGTGCGAATCAATTTTGTGTACGTCAAAACACACACATGTATGTCCAAAATTGGACTACTACGCAATTGTCACAGAGTCTAAATCATTTGTAGCTCGATATAATATACAATCATGTTATTTGATCTATTAAATTTTTGTTTTCATTAAAATTTATTTTATATTTCGGAATAGTTACTAAGAATATTCTTAGATTGATTGCGGACATTTATAAAAAATACCAATAGCTTTAATCGCAACAAACACAGCTTTAACACTTTATGCATTATATACCGTATGTGAAGCGTAACAATCTGATAGGGATTCTTCCAAACTTGAAGCAGACTAAAAGGATGGCATAACCGACTGATAGGTTTATCGCAGAACATTTTATAATCACTATAAGAGTACTAATTAATATTTCGTCAATAACGCGTCCCATTAAGGGGTACAGTAAAAAGCCCCTATTTTATTAGATAACTCGTATTATTTCTCATAGAGCAGTTGCAATGCAATTTAAAATCCAGTGTAAGATAAGAAATTACACAAAGAAATACATGTTATTGATAAAACTAATTGAAGTTATACTTTCCAATTAGATTTAGGTTCAGATTCCTGTAATGGCATTCCACGGGTGAAAGGTTAATAATAGCGTATCATAATGCAGACTTTTCAGTGTATTGACAATAAGGGTAGATCGAATCCGCTGTCCGCTTGTATCTTAGGCCGGCGGGCTCGGAGCTCTCGCACTCTGCTGCATGTGTCGCCACGCACAATTAATTCTCTGTCACAAGAGCGTTTGGGCGTCTCCGAGTTTCTCGTTTTGTTCCTTCCCGAGTTGTAAAATAATTAGGACGTTTTGAGGTTCATAAAGGAAATGCTACTTTATATCGACAGCGCGGCACATAAATCTTCATTTGTTTGATAATTACTTATTTCTTATTAAAGAAAGTTATTTCTATTAGTGCCTTCAAATATTATATAAAGTACAACATTACTTAGTAATGAATTGGTAAATTATAAGAGTATATAAATGAACTTTCTAATATAATTATAATAAATAATAATAATAAATATTTAAATGTAATTATATTTACGATAAATACATAACAGAGTCGCCAATATCGAATATTTAAGCTGCAATGAAGTTAGCCAATGATTTATCATTAATATATAAAATCAAAAATACTAGAATAACATCTATGATTAAAAACCATTATTATGATATCCTATTAAAATTACAATCAAGTAAAATTATTTGAACATTGAAGAACGAATTGTTCAAGTATTGTAGATACATTGATTTTCATATGTATCGAAGGCAATACTACAAACTATTGATGATATACGTAGTTTCCACCTTCGCAGGCTACAAACGACTCCCCAGGGCCAGCTCTTATTGATTTCCATTGATTCTAACGCGTTCCTAGATTTATTGATAGGAGCTAACGACGCAGGCATGCATTGCAACGCGACAGAGTTACGCCTACTTCATACGACGATATCGATGTACTCTGTGTTTATTAATGTTTGTGCAGTTCGAATAATTAACTCATCGAATATACCTAGCAGCAATGTAAGAGAACCTTCATGAAACATTTAAGGATTACGCGATTTATTCAGTTTGAGTCTTCCCTTAATTGTAATTCCTCTTGTTCAAATCTATTCGGTTTATTTGCATACAAAATTAATGTCTTATACATATTGACAAAAGCTGAATGATGCTGAACGTGTGAAATTGGTCCCCAAGAGTATCGGGTATCGGGTATTGGGTGGTCGTATTATTGTTTTTGGTGGTAAGGTGATTGCCGTAACTGGGTCATGCCCACAGTACACAAGTGTAAAGACCGTCATAGTGACTCGCGTTCGCGTGTTGTGTTTCAGAATCAGTTTGTGTATATCCAGTAACTCATATATCTAGAGAGAGCCTTCAGTCGATATGTGGATATGTGGGCCGACATGACGACGGAGACTATCAATGGATTTTCATTCTTTGAAAGCCGTTTACGTTTTTGGACTGCATTGTACTTACCATCTGGTACTCTGTAGTCACTAAGTCGAGCTAGTGTAAAAAACGTCGAATAGTATCCAATGTTTCGTATTTCTTTTTATTTAAAAATATTTGTACCAAGGACACATCAAAAGCGTTATATCATTGGCTGCATCACAGCCCCGCGAGGCGATCAAATCAGCCGCACAAGAGCGCAGTTTGACTCGGTTTATATGACGTCACATCTCTGACAGCTAAAACATTCGTCCAACAGCGGAGATAGTGTCACTGATAAGTGAACCCTTCCGACAATAAGAATACACTTAGCATGTTTGCACCTGCGGCAGCGGTCTAAGCGAGATCGACACAACTTATACCCGCATAATATTTATATACTACTAAATCATTTAAGTTTATACAAAAAACATATCCATAATTCCGAGTCACTAATGCGAGATACCTACGAAATCACAATCGATCGTAATCTACACTACAGAAAGAAGTGTCATTGAATTTTAAGGCGCGCGCGACGTTTGTCAAATAGCTTCGAAATGAAACATCATTATTGGTGCTTTATCATACTGGAACGTTGATATACAACGAGATAAAGCCACATATAAAAAAATGTGAATAGTGTTTTTTTACGTGTGTCGCGGTATGAGACTGTACGACGCCATCGCGCGCCGCGGGGCGGTTTCCCGGGAAAGCTCTGGACCCGTTTCAATATTTAACATTTTACACCCACCACACCATTGTCCCGGCGCTCGGTTTCTATAAAATCCTTTGTTTGGAATTCGTCTGGCTCCAAGGTGACAATGTTTGTTAACGTTTACGCATCCTCAACGCACACAATAACTTTTTTATTAGCCGATGACTAGTGAATTTGTTATGATCGATTGGCTCGATGAGACCGTGGTGATGTAAAAACTTGCGGATAACAACCTGACGAGAACGAGAACTTATGCCTCACCATAATCAGAGTTAAATGTTACAGCTAAAACAGCCTTGTTTTTTATGGTAAAAGTATTAGTAAACTATGCAATGTTCTTACAATAAGTTTACAGTAGGTATCATAACAATAGTTTGCTTAGCCATACTATATCAGGCAATATTTTTACATTACCTGAGAAGATAATCACAAAAATAACTGCGATTCACATAAACAGCGCTCAATAGATGCTTAATTGAAATTTATATCTCATTTCTCAGTATCAACAATCAATATTCTAAAATCTCCGAAGCTATTCTCACATTGAACATCCACAAACGAGTTCTACATGAGTATAATCGGACAATATAATGAAGGAGTAAAGGTAAACACAATTTCAATAACAAAGGGCAGCCATGACAAATAAACATATTTCACAAGCCAAAACGACTGCGGTCAGGTGTCACGGGGTGCCTCAGCGCACCTCTCAATGTTCATTCTTTTTCTTCGTCGATAATCAATTCATTCTTTACAAAGGAATCTTTGTATGTAAGTATAAATTATTAAGATTATTATTGTCTTATCACTTCAACGTTTATTTTTCAATAATAACCTGCTTGTTACGGAAATTGAAAGAAAGTAAATCTTTCAAAATTCCATTGTTTTGCCAAGTTATTGTTTTCAAAACCTTCCAGTAGTCTAAGTAGTCAATAACATATTCTATTAAAACGACTTTCACATTGGTAAGTGATTTTGAAACACGATAAAAGATAACGAATGCTTCTAATATATTTGCATAGATAGGTGAAATAAAATTAAAAAACTTTAATGTTTCGATTTTATAACCAAACGGATCAACCGATTGTGATAAAATTTTGCATAAAGTCCTTACAATGTAAAGAATAATATAGGTTCTCTTCAGGTTGCTTTACCGGAAGGAATAAAGCGGTATCTACATTTTTCGGTTTATAATGAAAATTAAGTTGTACATCGTATATTTGATATTTCAGGCTACATATTATTAATTGTTTCTAAGAATCCGAGCAGAACTGAAGATCTGATAACCGCTTCACTAACTTATGCAAAAGTTTGAGAAAAACGTCGTAAATCTCAATAAAAACGAGAGAATTATTTCATTGCATCTCATTACGTTTAAATGGAATTATAAATGCTGAAATACATCCATTTTATTATATTAGGTCCTTACATATGAAATTGGCGTTTTGTATGGCAGGAACAAAAAGTCGAATATTTTTTAATATAATATATTTAATTAATCAAAGTATGAACCATTATTTTCTATGCACTTTTGCCATCTCATAGGTAGTTCATTGATCCCTTTACTAAAAAAACCAGTCGGACGGGAATCAATAAAATCTTTGAAGGCGATTTGGACTGCCTCATCGGAGTTGAATTTTTTCCCTTGCAAGAAGTTATCCAAATTTCGAAAAAAATGGTAATCTGTTGGAGCAAGGTCCGGGGAGTACGGAGGATGTCTTAGACTTTCCAATTGAAGCTCTTCTAATTTAGTAGCCGTCTGATGCGCAGTGTGTGGTCTAGCGTTGTCGTGAAGCAGCAGTGGCGTGGAGCGATTGACCAGCCTAGGTTGTTTAGCCGCTAGCTTTTCCATCATGGTTTGCAATTGCTGACAATAGACATCAGCCGTAATAGTCTGGCCAGATTTGAGAAAACTGTAATGAACAATACCGGCACTAATCCACCAAACGCTTACAAGTAACTTTTTTGGGGTTAATTTTCGCTTGGGGCAGGATTTGGCTGGCTGGCCAGGATCCAACCATTGCGCTGAGCGCTTCCGATTATCGTAAAGAACCCATTTTTAATCACAGGTAATGATTCGGTTTAAAATACCTTCATTATTGTGCCGGTTTAGTAATGTAACGCAGCAGTCGACGCGGGTTTGCCGGTTTGCTTCAGTCAATTCGTGAGGTACCCACCTTTCAAGCTTTTTAATCTTCCCAATTTGCTTCAAGTGAATTAAAACAGTTTTATCACTAACATCGCAGCCTGGAACTAACTCGGACGTGGTTTGTGATGGATCCGCTTCCACAATAGCCTTCAACTCTTCATTATCAACTTGAGTCTCAGGCCGTCCACGGGGCTTGTTCTGCAGGTCGAAATTTCCAGAACGAAAACGTTGGAACCAAAAACGAACTGTGTTTTCTTTTGTAACACGACCTCCATACACATCATTCACCCTTCGAGTTGTTTCCGCAGCACTAGTGCCACGGCGGAACTCGTACTCGTAAATAATGCGATATTTTAAGTTTTCCATTTTGTAAAATGAGTGACGCAGACAGAAAAAAACAGAAGAAAAAAACAAATGAATGACGATCATCGAAGCACAAATACATGAGTCTATAGCTGTACAAATTTGAATTTGGGATTCCTTACCAAAGAGGAGAAATTTGTGATTAAAGTGGCCAGTACGAAAAACGCCAATTTCATATGTAAGGACCTAATATTAACATACGTCTTGAGAATACGAAGTTAACACAAGTCAAAATACTAGAAGTCAACGTACTTGCTTAAGAGTAGATTTAAAATAATTTAAGATGAAATTATTTATTGATGCTGCGTCCTGCTCTGCCTCGTTGTATTTTATGAGGAATATTGAGGAGTGGTCTCTCTCGCAATGGTCATCGATCACGCAAGGTGTGACGTCACGCAGAGCCGTCGTGTGCGGCCCCGGTGGATTTATTGCGCCCGCGCAGCACACTCAACTTTAAGAAAAACCAACATTACTTACTTAGTCGTTAAATTAATTAATATTATGACTGGCTGAATTAAATTATTATTGGGGAACCTATCTAAAAACAATTACAGGGGAATTATATATTTATTCAATTCAACTCGCCTTTTGTACGTGTACTAATAATGCCAATGGATTATACTGGTATTTCTACTTTTATGAAATCGTTATTTAGAAATTTGTCCTCACGTATTCCAGAACTAACTTCTCTGAAGAGATTTTCGTATTTTTGATATATTTCATTTTTTATTTAAAATCATCGACATGTTTCATCAAGGTTGGTAGCGTATAATCAGAGATATAACTTAAACTGTTCGAAGTAGCTGTGGTATTCACCGTCATTCGAGGCGTCTAATTTCAAAACCCGCTAAAACGATATTTCGTACAAAATTACTTAATAGACCTAATAGTAATTTGAAATGTTTTTATCAAAGCAAATATTATATATGAATTTTTTCTTTTTTACTTTTTCACTCTAGAATAATAATTTAAATACATTATAAGAATGTGATTGTTAAGTCAAAGATTAATTATAAGTTGTTATAAATTTATGGGATTTGAAAAAAATATGTTATAGTGGGTTTTGAAATTAGACTCCTCATTTATTAATGAGCTTAAATACAAAATGGTTATCACTCCGTGTCGTTCAAAGTGTTTTACTAACTAAAAGCTGTAAGAATTACCAACAATCAGCGGCGGTGCTGGTAACATAGAATTGAGTTTGAGACATACAACTTGAGTTCTGTACGAAAGTGTAGCAATAAGTTTCGTGCATATCACAACAGATACAGGCCCAAAATTGACTACTACTTAATATGCCACAGTGTCCAACTTATCTGCGGTCAATTATACGAAGTAAAGTCGATTAAAAAAGGTTAATTTCACAATCTAAAACTACTCTATTATTTTAATGTATAATACATATATTCAAAATGCATAGGAACTTTTCGTTTATTATATACATATAAATAAAAAGCAAAATTATGTCAAATTGACAAGTAACACATCCACAAAATAACTTATTAAATTACACATTTTGTAATCACTTCAGAACTTCAATGTTACAAACAAATATCCATTAGCTGCAATGTGGGAATTGGCCTATTCACTCATATTACGAACATACAACCTTCCTTACGGATACGAGTACAAAGTGGACCTAATATTGACTGTAGGAGCTCTTAAAGATTTACTTAAACAACTCTATAGAGAGTCACATAGCAGAGTTGAAATAGTGGTTGAGTGGGTGCTAACTAATTAAACCATTTCTATCATAAAATGAAATTCATCAAAATCACAAGCGATGTTAAAGGATCGAAACCATTGAGATGTGGATGTGCAGAATTTTAATAAAGGTAGTAACAGAGGTTGCGGAGAATTTATATAATCTACACATGATATCTTTTATAATATCCATGGGAACCATCAGTGATAGCTTACAACTCATTGATTTACTAGATGAAGACGAAGGAATGTAATTTTTATAATGTTTAAATGTTATTTTTGCAATAAATTTATTCTTTTTTATAAATATTATTTATAGATATAGTATATTATAGATTATCACCATCAGTCCACCTTAATGCGCTTTTTCTTTTTTATCCCGGTGGAAAATCCTGCATAGGACCATCAGGAACGCTGTGAGGGCTGTGAGCCCGGTGTGTCAGACTCCTACTGACTAAAAATGTCCGGGGTGTCTCTCTGATTGCTCTACCCGGGCCTGCGAAACCAAATTCATCCAGACGCCCAGGGAACAAGAAGCCTTGTTGTGGCTACCTCTCTGGGAAGGGAAGGAGTAAAACCCACCCCTCCAAAAGCTCTTCAAGGCGATGCGCCGGATACCGTGCACCGCCTCCCTCTCATCCGGGCAGCAGACTACCTCAAGTCTACTGCCCGGCCACTTTAGTACACTGCTTAACATAGGCATATCTTAATAAGTACCATTGAGCCCGATCTTCGGTTTTTTTCATCAAATCTTTTCCGAACATATTTTTTATTTCTTTCTAGTCAAAATAGATAAGCATTTACAGCCTAAGATTATTAATTGTCTAGATGGAGTTCCTTCATATGTCGACTATAAAATTCTCGCGTCAGAATTTGTAGATGCATGGCCTACAAGAGTATGCCCCCGACTCTAACCAAAAATGTATTATTGCGTATATTGAAATATGGGATAGGACTAAACTTCTGTCAATCATATTATTTTTGTACTCGACTTGAAGAGAATTAAAAATCACTTAAACATTAGGTAAACAATATACTTGAAAGAATTGTAATATTTTTGATGCTACATAATAATTTTAAATCTCTATAAGCCAGTTCATTTAGTCATATTTCGTGTAAAAACGGCAGGCATTTCATTGGAATAATCTTTACGGGATTCATTAGTATTCTAAATTTATTATAGAGACCAAATTCCATCAATATGTTAGAGCCATTTTGAATTTAGGTTTTTGGCGATATCTCCCCTTAATGGTTTTTTATGTTAGGGAATAAATTTGTTGACAATTTAATTCTTTACAATTTTTTTAGTTTTCATAGATTATATATTATAATTGTTTTTTAGTTTGAAACCAAAAATCGTCGCATATAAATTGAAATAACAATATTAGATTACGGATATGTGTAATTTTTTTATTGTTTATTAGATTATTAAAATAAATTTATGATTTGTCTAAACTAAGAGATAAGAATTAAAAATATTTTATACCTACTTGCAAATTGTACGGCGTGATCATATTCCGAGAATATTATCGCACTTCGGCCAGTTACGAGTATACGCGTCGATATCGCGTGCAGTGTTCAATACTTAGTAACGTTTACAAATTATTGTCTATAAAGCGTCGGTTTTCTGGAAAACACCGTAACAGCTCGCAGCTGTAGGTCGTGCAGATCTGTGAAAGCTTATCTTTGCTCGCTACTAACTGACTTGCATAATGGTGTCAAGAGAATATATTATTCGAATAAAGACGTAAACATTAATTATATAAATTGATGATACATTCTACAAAAGGAAAAAGTTAATTTCGATGAAAATGAAACATCTGCTAACTACGGTGAGACACCGAGTGGTTAAACAACGATTATAATAACACAACATGACTAGTATTTCAAAACCTTTTTTTAATTTTTGTTTCATTTTGTAAATAAAAAATAAATAAATTGCTCTAAATAAAAATATAAGCATCAGAATCACTTCTGTAAGCTCAATTCAATTAAAACTTATAAATATACAGTGTTTACGGTAGTTACAAAGACCAATAGTCCTACTTCAATGGGTATTCTGGTCTATAGTATTTTATGAGGCGCAATAAAATAAACCAAATAATACTTTTACTTGCCACAATCTTCCTACGCATGTATTAATGTTTAAAGAAAACAAAAAAAAAAAAACAAATTAAAAAATTAGAGAAGTTCTTAAATTTACCTGGTGCAGAAGAAGTTGACTCAGCTGTACCCTTGGCCTTGGCTGATAGGTGAAGGAATACCCCGGGGGCTTTAGTCGGTAGGAGTCCAGATTGTCCGGCATACTGGAGCGCGCCCTCACGGCGCCCTAACGGTCCATAAAGGATTTTCCCCCGGAAAAAAAAATCTTCACAATTATTAGTTGCTGTATCCACTTTGCACTTATATGTCGTGCCTAACGTGACCAGTAGCACAGCTGATCGCTGTTCTCAAGGCAGTTACTCATGATATTTTTCCTTCACCGATGAGCATGTTATGCGTAAATCCGTATATAATCTGCAAAACCTAGAGGTACTTGCCAGGACTCGAAGCTACAAACACTCGCGTTCTTGCATAAGTAAATCGGTTCGTCATTCACTAGGCCAACGCAGCCACAGCGAAACAAGTAGTTTTGAGAAATACGCATTTTAAGTTTCGAATCAAGTTCGCGCTGGTTTATTATTTATCTTTGTAAAATCCTCTGAACTTCAGTTTCGTTAATGTTTAAACTTTAAAGATATAAACCCAAAGTCGATGTTTTTTTAATTTCTTGACCATAATTCATCCCTTATTTAGTTTTACGTATAGGAGTGGTATCATAAATAATTTCTTCAAAACCTCGTATATAAGCTAATTAAGATAGTAGAAATCAGAGAAAATTTGATAAAACAAATAACTTCAACAATTTTCTACGTTGCCATATCTCAAGTTTTTACATCAATCAATTTCTAGCTCACGTACCACACCCGTTTATATCCTATAATATCCATTGTATTTAATGAGTAAATGAAACGAAATTATTTTAAAGTCGCAGAATAAATTATTGTATTTGTTTCAATATATTATAATTAAACTATATGCACGCGAAGCTTTTTCTAATTATTGTCGGTATAGGTTGATGTGGCATTACGGACTATTCTTTTTATAAATAATCATTCATTCAGTATTGAGCAGCCAAATAATTAGAGGATCGTTTGGAGCGCAGCGCCGCGGCCGGCATCGCGACGCTCATCTCACTTTTCTTGACGCTTTTTTGTGACATTTTTTTTTGTTTCCCGCCCGGGAATAATGTCATTATGGCGCCTTTAATGTTGTCAGTGAGCGGGAGCGCGCCGCCGCCGCCCAAGGCGAACGTTTGTTGATACTTAAATTAGGTTGTTTTGACACGCCTCGTTCTTATGTTTGTACTAAATCTAATAAACGTCAGAGGCGAGAAAGCGTCTCATTCATTATTCGGTCGTTCTATCTTAGCGATAATATATTTTAAATTGTTTCGTACAATGTTTTCATTGTCATTGCGTACATGGTTTCATACAACAATTTACGTAAACGGAATTCAAAAAGCATCATGAGACGTCGGAAACAATTACGAGTGGTTCGACAGCACGGCATGCATAATGCATAATACGTCAATATCGTCGGCTACTACTCCCATTGTAAGCGCACTCATTACGTCAAGCCGGGCGCAACGAGAGAGTCAGGCTATTGTAGTCAATGGGTTTCGCCAGGTGGGTGTGCAATTGTAAGTAGCTGCCATGATGTGACGGTGACCTCCGACACTTACACTACAGCGTCAGTATCACTACCACATTCTTCACAGAACTATCTTAACGTAAATTTTTAAAAACGAATACATTTTGAAACATACATGGCTGCTTTTATTTCTTGGCATTATGTGGTATATGTGTTTGATCATTGTTACCTAATTAGAACATCGATTAAGCCTACGGATTTATCCAAACATCTAATAATCGATTACTGATGTGCGATTTGCCTTTTTTTCCGACGGGAATATGCTACATTACCTTTTTAGAAACAGAAAAGCTAACTAGACATGAGCCCAGAAGTGCAGTGTAATAATCACTTTGCTGAACTAAAGCAAAATATAAAACAATCTTCCAATTAAAACTTGTAGTTCTAAACTCTAGACTATCACAACTATCCCATGATAGTAATTAACTGGTCTACATTATAAGCACACTTATATTTGAAGACAAACAAATTAATGATTTTATTATAGTCTCCGGAATCAAAGAATTAACAAGATGGAATAGGAAAGCTGAGAAGCTATACATTTTCCAGCGCTTCCGTAATTTTATTATAAACATCTTGAATATTAATAGAAAAAATATGTTAAATGGGCCACGAGTGGCAACAAATGTTCTTTGTCTAGTTCTCTTGTAGCTATTTTCAAAATCATTAGTCTCGCCAGTGACAGGTCGCGCGAGAAATTACTCACCGCAAATCCGAAGACATGTCACAGAACGGTCAATATTTTGTAGTGTTTATTACTTTTCTTTGATACAATGCGTTATGTGCGGGGCATTTATCAAGACGTTTGCTATACTAACTACAGATGCAGCACATCAAATAGCACCATAAACATGTCTAACGAAAGTTAAGAAGTTAATTGTCGCAGGAACTGAATCTTTGAAAATACAAAAGCTAACAATATTCATGATTGATGTCATACCAGCAGCTATATAAAATAACATCACAGTTAAATATTGTTATAGTAGTAGCTTACTTATCATTAGTTATTTTCATGGGTTTGAGTGTTAAAAATAGATCTCAATAATTTGTATCTAAAAGTGTCCTCCTCTTTGATAACTTAAAAGTTGTTTAAATATACTTAAATCATTTCATATTTATTCTCCTCTATACGCAATCCATATTTACACGGCTAGATTAAGTCTTTTATACTTTTCACACTAAATAGAATTGTAATTTCAACTGCTGAATATAAATAGTATCTAATAAATTCTACGGGATCATTCAATTACTGTCGTTGATATCGGTAAAATTCTGGGTTTTTATTACAGCAGGGTTTTCGTGGTTTTTCGTTGGCGCTTGAATAAACTTCAAAACTTTTTACACAAAATATATGATACTTACCGAAATCAATTTTGGTTTCAAGAATTTAACTACTTCTATGGTTGTTGATTATGCGTTAAGTTTAATCAGGCTCTGATACGCTCGGGAATCCGTAACGGCAAACTAATTTAGGTAAGTTAATGTTGAAAACTATGATAATTAATAGTGAGATGTTGGGAGTTTAACAAATTAAACGTCCATACTTAAATGATGCGTTTATTAAGTGCGCCCTGCGCAACGGATGCGCATTTACTTATGTACTAACTTACACATAACTATACTTTTATACTATTAACTTACACACTGCAATGAGATTTCAATATAATATCTATAATAGAGTTCGTTGTCCTAAAATAGTTGGATAGTGCGAAATTTTTAGAACAATGTGCAATAAACAAGGCCGTAGGTATGCGACAGGTAGAGACGGCGGAGAGCCCGCTCAATCGGCAGATAATTACCGTCGTCGAGTGGGCACGTTGAAAGATTGACACCGGCGGCGGCCACTCGACGACTTGTTTATTACGAACCATTAAAAGTACCACATTTTTCTCACCTCCTTCACATAAACTTGCCAAAAACGTGCTAAAATGAGTATCGCAATCGGTTTAATCCGCCTCGTTATTAGGAGATGGGACGCTATTTTATAGCAACTGGTTTCCGTGGAAGGTTTTATCGTAAATATTATAAACAAATTGTGTAGAGCCGCAGCGGGAGCACCGGCGCCCAGCGTGAGGCCGATTTTTCATCAATGCAGCCTTTACTCTGCCAAACACATTTTTTAACACCTCGCTTTGACTTTAAATCAAACATTTGCTTTATGGGTACAACGACATGATTCAATATAACTTCTTAGTCACTACTTATAAATAGCAGTTTTATGATAATGTAATTAATATTTGAACATTTTTTTAGTATCTTTATGGTAATCTTAATTGTGGGAAACAATATTTCACACACCACTTAACACTTATTCCCGGTACCAATTAATAACGTGTTGAAGTGATTAGTTGATTTATTCACAATATAAACTATAATTTTTACATATATATAAAATTTATACGAAATTGTACTAAAAAGTTGATCGGAGATTTAAGACATTACTTGTGATTTCAGTTACGGCGTGAAATTCCAATTCACGATTTAAAAGGTGTACAGAAATGCCTATAATATTTTAGTAGTCAACTTAAATGATAAACTGATGAGGAATGTCGACAATAAGTTAACCTTATTAGTCGGTGTATGCAGTGCACCGCGGGTGGCGATACGCTTCAGTGCATGTTCAGACTGAGACACATTGAGCTCCAATAATGACCCGACGTTATATAAACGCTCGCTTAATATTACTAACTCGCCTATTTCGAACTGTGTTTTATGGTAATACTCGATCCTTTTCCTAGTGTGTCTTATTGAATCCAAACGCGTTACATTTTATGTTAAACACTACTTAATTGATTATATTATTTACATAAATGGTAAATCTATAGATATCTAGTGAGTACACATTTACCAGTTCATGTCTTTAATTCTAGTAAATGCAGAAGTATTATTATCATGAATAAATGTGTGAAATATATAATTTAATAATTGTATGTATGTAATTCAACATTTTTGTGATAGATACATGTATATATTTTTCTCATATTAACTGAGTACTTACTGAACTTATTATGTGTTAATAATAATTGATGTGAAATCAGACACAGGAAATCTAACTATTGTTATAATTAAATCAAAAATATCAATTAGATATTTTATTGAAAGCACTTCAGCAAATAATAATATATTTAGAGATACTGGATACTACACGCCATGTCCTACACACTCATAACACACGTGTAAATAAAGTGTATAATAACAATATAAACATTTAAAATTAAAACTATTATCTTGTTTCAGATCACAAAATTGAAAATTGATAGCAATCCGTTTGCGAAAGGATTCCGCGACTCTTCACGTCTCACTGAATTCGAAAGGTAATTATTACCATATAGATTTTATTAATTTATCAAAATAGATACAAAAGACGTTTATATTGTGATCTATTTTTGGTCGAAATACATAGTAAATTAAAATATCTACGCCTGGAATTTTTTGTCATAATATAATATGCAAGAGTATGTGCTGGACAAATCTTCAATAAAATTGCTTATAAAGGACTTGACCCACTATACGGTAACATACCATGACCATACTATGAGTGTATTAGGCAAAAAATATTATTTATATAGAGATGTATGATAATATGCCCATTAGACAGTTCCATCACCGGACAAGAACGTAGCGTTTCATACATGGAGCGCTTGTCGATAACGATACGCTCTAAACATGGCCCGCGGCGTTACCAAACAGCGGTGCGACTAGTCGAGATTAGGAGAGTACCTGCGAACTATTTGTAAATGCTGCGGTCAACAAATCCGTTATAAGCGGGTAAGAAACGCGGTGACTGTGTTCTATTGAGCAAGCTTTATATTACGTTCGTATAGTTCGGAACGTGGTGTAATTGATATGTTTATAACACGGTCATGGTATTGTGCGGTGCATTGGGCGAAGAGCTTAAACAATTTACAGTTTTCGTAAAATTTTTACGTTCGTCTGCATAATTAATTATTTTCACATCTCCTTGACTAAACAAATTTTTAATTATTCATACACACCAACCATTTTTGGCCATGTTATTCATAATTCATCAAACTCATTTGCTTTGCAAGGTTCTACTTGAAATAAATTTCTTTCATTTGCTTCGATATTTGTTGATTTGTGCCGTACAAATGTGTTATTTTTATTTTGTTTGTTCGAGATTCTATATCACCGGGGAGTACGACAAACCATCAATGTACCCCAACGAGGCGCGCTTCAACGCGGCCGATACTAGGTAGATAGTCAAATAATTTATAGTAGATAATCAATTCACATAAATAGCATATTCAATGTATATTTATATGTTTTCAGAGAGACCATGGAGTCCATGCTTGCAGAACAGCACTATCTACGGTCACCGCTGAGACCGTTTGACCTAGACCAGCATAACAACAACCTGACGTTAGAAGAGAAGGCGATACTGGCTGCCCGTTCGCAACTGTTCCTGCGAGCGGCGTATCCACTATACGGGGTGCCTGCAGCAGCCTTGTGGGGACAATGGGCGTGCCTGGCGCCACAGTTGCTGGCGCAGCAGCACCTCGCGGCGTCTGGATCCGGGCTGCAGTTGCCGCGGCCAGTGTACCCCGGCGGGCTGGGTGCCGGCAGCGCGCCCGGTCCGCTGGCACAACACCGTTTCTCTCCGTACCCGCCGCGACGCTCGTCTCCCGGCTCCTCTCCTGACTCCCTCCGTGACGCGAGTCCGCATCCGGTGCCGCTCCCCCCACACCCGCCGCACACGCCTCACCCGCCGCACAGCCCCACTTAGTGATAAAAGAGCAAATAAAACCTGCTCGAGATCTCCCCATAATAATATGCGATATTGTATGAGAGTCTTTATGTGTAATGTTTCTAAAAGGGTACCTATATCTCAAGTGCGTCGGTGTTTCACTTTTTGCGGACTATTATTTCAAGCTATAAAGTGAAATTTCAGTGTAAATGTAAAGAACTTCTACATGTTAGGAAAGACGTTTTCAATCGTGTCGACTGGCGATGGTTGCACATATATATGTTGTATTATATTGTATAGTGATATTTAATAATTTTAATTTAATTATTTCTGTCTTATGTTCCTAAAAATTTTGTCTCGTAGTGACGATTTCAGCTAATATCTATATGTTAGAAGTACCTAGCATTTAGGGGAAGCGAAACACAGTGATGTAATTACATTGGGTTTCATGTCTTGCGTTATGCAAAGAAAAATTAAAAATATCGATGTTTTATCTATTTTGACATTAGGGACAATTTTCAAAAACTATGACCATTAATATGACTGGTGCATGATTTTTTTTAAACAATTTTAAAAAACTTAATGAATATGTGCAATATAATGAAAAAATGTTTTAGTTGCCTAAGCTTGGATATTAAGAATAAATATACTAGTGATACCTTGTAGAAATATATCTACTATATGTTTTACTATTAATTCCAAAATCCGAACAGAAACGGACGCGTGTATATGTATGTAGATGTACCTACCGCATAGTATCATAGTAGTTAAATTATAGTTATTATAAATAATATATTGATGAAGAATAAAATTAAATGTTTGTTAATGCTTTACTTTGTTTGATTTACCTTTAAAAGGCAAAAAAACATATTTCATTCTAGTCCTTTTTATTTCTTATATTTAAAAATTCTATCTATGGTTGAACACTTTATTATCATAAAAGTAATTTAAATCTATTTTCTTTTTTCTGTGTAATAGAAAAAGAAGTAAGTAAATTACATAAGAACGTAAAAAAACCAAGGATTTTTTTAGGTCAAGAATGAAGTACCAGTCGATTAGGTGTATATAAACTTCAATTATGTCAAGATAATATCAACGAATTACGTATATATCTTAAACATTAACATAGTTCATAATATTTCATAATACCAGTGGATACAATCTACACAATATCCAGGGAGACAAAGCTACACTTTAATGCACTTGAGCTTTAATACTAAAATTATCTATTTAAATTAGAGCGTTTCATTCGCAAATCTCCATCCCCTTTTATTATGCTACGTTTCACAACATAGTTAAGCAATAATAATATATCGACACGCCACATCCCTTTCGGGGTGAGCAGAGATCACATTAGTGCCTGAATTCATGTGCATATTGTAAAGTAATTATAAAAAATGGCATAATTTGTGAAGAACGCAAAATAACATTCGATATAGAAACCAATCAATTATTTATTTCTCTATTTGGCTATGTTTTGTCATATTTGCAAAATATAATGCAATAGTAAAAATTGCTGGTGACTAGAATATTCCTAAAGATATTGTGCCTGATATCTATAGCGCACACTTTACAATAGGCACTGGGATTATAAGCACTAATTTTACTGTCCATGCACGCTTCAACTATTTGACCTTTGAACTTTACAAAGCTATATATCTATATACACAAAATATGGCAGGACGTAAACGCGCTAGTGGCTAAACTTTTATTGGTAAATTAAATAAATCATAACTTAGAAATGATCGGCATATCATTTCTAAGTTATGATTTATTTAATTTACACAGCTATAATAATAAGAAATATTGCCTATATTATAATATTAATAAAAATATGTAATTGCTGGCTTATTATGTTTTCTATTGACTGTTTTAGATTACCGTTAGATGGCGGTAGTCGTTACAAAAGAAGTGCTACCGAATTGAATCAAATCACAGAAGGCGCTACGTCTGCATGAATTTATTCACCTATTTTGATATTAAATTTAGATTTTATTTGCTGAATATTTAAAAATAAATTAAAGCTATCACTAAAAAAGCTATGAAAGCAAATATTTAAAAAATGTTACAAAATATATTTTGGTAATACCAAATGTGACATATCAAGAGATACCTAGTAATGACTTAAAATTCTCGAAAAGACATTCTGAAAATAACTTAAAAAAGTACTATATCTTCGGAAAAGTTTCTGCAGATTAACAGTCTCAATAATATTTTAAGTAGGTATACTCGTATATCTGCGAAATATTTTTTACGATCACTTATAGACACATCTAATTTGGCCAAACTTGAAGGCAAGGTTCAAATATGTTGTATTTTTTTAAGGATTCTGTGTCACGAGTCACAAGGACTAAATTAGCATATCAGGACTACAATAACGCCATTGGAAAAATCTATTTATAACGAGATGATACGGTATGAGAAATACAAACTCAAGAGCGACAGATTGCGATATTGCAACAAATTAGAACAGCATGTACAGTGATTATGCAAAACGGCTATAAAGTTATCTTTAGGAAAACAACGGCGTCACCCTCAGTAACTATTCAATTAAAATGAAACAGTGTCGAGGCGACATTCGAGTCACATAGGGGGTGGAAGGGACTCCATCGAATTAGTTCGGCGCGTGGCCACATTACTGGGACAAATTTTAGATCCCGAGGGTACCCGCGCCGCTCCGAGGGATGCAACGCTAATCTAATCTGGATTGTAGCTAATAAATGTTGGAGTCGGTGCCTCGGTGACTCGCCCCGCAACAATTTATTGCTTGTAAAACTGTTTCCAATCGCGTATATTGTTGGGATGACGCACCAATTTTGATAAGGTCCGATTGAATTTAACGTTTCCTTAGATATTTAATTAAGTTTTAGTGAGGGCAATAATGTCCTCGTGATAAATACATTATATGAGATTAATATATCACAATGTTTTAAAAGTAAATAATGTTTACCTATGCCTTTATAGCACTAGTTAATATTCAATTGTTTTGATAATTGATTTTTTAATACCTTATTTTGTTATACATATGTATGTCTTAAATAACAGAACCAGGTAAAAAGTATGATGTACTCCGAGACCAATAACGGCCGCAAAAAAAACGTAAATTTATTTATATTCGTCGTCATTGTGCTTGACTGGGTTTACAACAATGAAAAACCTTAGGTATACGAATACGAACTGATCTCTAAATAGGACATTTTTAAGAAAGGCTATATGACGGGTCTAAACACTCATGTATTGATGTTATGACCCGGTGGAGCACAACCTTCTACCTGCCACCACACTATTGCTCGTTTAAAGTCATTCGGGAGGCATTAGTAGAGTCTTGATGAGAAAAGTTCACGAATCTTTACTATATCGAGCCTTAAAATATTTAATGAATTTTATTTAATTTTAACACTAGAAAGACTGAATATAGGTATAGCACATGCGTATATAGGGAATAAAGAGAGGGGGTAAATACAACTATTAATAGATGCTATAAGATAATATATAAAATGGCATAATATTTTAAAAAATGGTTCCTTATAAATATATATTTTTTTTATATAACTTAACTTTAATAGCAGTCAAAATGAATGCTCTGAGCAATCTAATGTTAAATTCGATAAAATATTTTAAGGTTCACATACGATCGATATATTGAGAGGAATCTCTACTTAATAAACAGAAGTCTATCAAATTCTCTGATTTTAACATACCCTATGTTTTAAAAGAAAATTAGGCTATGTATGGTCTATATATTATTGATACTAAATAATCCGTAAGGTACAATTTATACAACAAGAAAGCTATTTACTTAAGTAGGTATTATATGTATTTAACTCTTAAGTCATCTACAAAGGGAACATAACTACAAGTAGGTGAACGAAAACAAAACCTTATTCACTGTGGATTATCAGTGGGGCTTCTTGGGCTATGCGAGGCGTAGCGCGTAATGCCGTGTTATTGGCCACTCTGCTCATAATCCCCTTTTAACTGCGGACGCGGAGCGGCGCGGTGAAGCGCGGACGTGCCTCGAATATTTATTCCCGGTTTCTTCTGCTTGTGAACATTTGCACTCCTTAGTGCTCCAATGTCGAGGCGTCGACACGCTATAGCTATGTCTAACTCTTATGTAAAGATTTGTATAAAATCGACATCTTTCCTACATCTGCCACTTTCGGTTAGAAAAAAACATTTTCACTAAACTATAATATAAATCATATAATAAAATAAACTAGAACATAATAATTTTAAGGTTAATTAACAGAATAAGAAATATTAAAATTCATAGATCATTTTGTAGACGACAAAAATTTTGTTTTTTTTTATCTTGTAGTTTTCTTACGATGACTCAAGAACCCTGAATGTGAAATAATGTAAGCGTCCGAATCTAAAAACTAGATACTGGAAGCAACAGCTTTAATTTTTCAAAGCTTCTATACGACGATTTCCGTCAAAATAACAGCCTTTCTAAAATCACTTTAAAAACTTAGATTTTTTTATACCCTTTAATTAATGTATCTAGTATATTTTGCTTAACTTTTCCACGTAATACTGTATTACGTGGAACCTACGCTACTTTTAAGTGTTGTCCAGCCGTGTCTATACACATATCTAGGTATTAGTTGAATACAAATGTAAATATTTTACAATGAAACAAGTCATCCACGTCCATTAAGTCAATATTTTTGACCTATATTTTACAGCCAGGGAATAGCTAAATGTTTACTCATTTGAAATTCTTTTTAATGATTTTCCAAAGAACTGAAGTTTCATTTTTTAATATATCATTAAAAATAAACTAAAAATAACATTAAAAGTGTTTAGCACAAAAAGCATACAAGTTTTAATTAAGTTTTATTTATTATAGTCACATGAAACTGAAGAACTATCTTGTTTTAGAATAAGGTAGACTTGAAAGAAATAGCGGAGCCTGATTTCTATCTCATGAACCCACATTTCAGTAAAACTGCAAAGGTAACAGAGTAATAAATTCACCTTTATTGCCACAAATATTATGTACCTCTTACCTTGCCAGTCGCTGCCGGAACAAATCTTGGGTCCAACGTTTACACAGAATACGCTGAACGTGCGTTATGAAATATTAACGCGAACGGGTGAGCTTCACTGGAACAATTCATAGGTCACATCGGCATCGCTTAGTTATTTTTTTATAAATATACTACATGAGATTGGTTGAATAGTGATAACTAATAAAAGTATTTAAGGACAGTTTTTGTTAATATAACAACAGCAAATCAACAAGCCCTATAATAGATTGGCTATATGTATTATGTAGGTAGTTTTTTAAGGTATCTTATGAAAGCGACAGCACTACACCTGATGAAAGTCTCAGTTTAGTTCCAGAATAGCAGCGGCTATCAAAGGACGAGAATTAAATTGTCTATTGTCTTAAATGTTGCATACTAAATTGTCTAAATTAGTATCTATGATTGTTAATTACCTAATTTATTATTATAACTGGAAATTGCTAAAAAAAAAACTTAGGGAATGTAGTACCCATAAAGATAAGAACGAGTAAGAAAACGAAAGTATATTTACGTTGTTTTATTTTAGAGAACTAATGTTTTAAGTTTACTTGTAATTTTGAACCTTCGTAAACTTGCATATTTATTTCCGTACAAAAAATAAAAGACATTGAGAAAAAGTTTTTAACCTTTTCTACATTTGTTAATACGGCACATTGCAATTCCATAAAGTTATTCCCGCTCAATAAAGTGAATGATCTGACTTTTACCACTTTTCCTGCATGAACGACTCCTCCTTCCAACTCTGCCACCCCTACCACCCTCAGCTGCCCCTTGCGGTGCAAAGTTGAGGGCATTAGCGTGTTATCGGTAGCGGCGGCGTGAAGAAGGCGCCCACCTGAATCTCGGATTAAAACATTGCGAACGACTAGGGTTGTAGCAAATTATATGATATACACTGCTGTTTTTCTAGTTGCAAGCATACAAAATTGCGAAGCGGTACAGCAATGGAAATATAAATGGCGAAAAAGTGGAATTACTGACGAACTCTTAATAGGTGTAACAGATACTATCTATAAGCGTTGAGATGTGGGGATAGGTGGGAAGCGTGAACGTGTTTTGCAAACCAGCCGAGGAAATAAGGTGTCCCCAATTCTACTTTGTCGACCGCCACTGATAGGAGATAATGTAGTGTTACGGGGGAACTTTATAAACGGAACCTTTTTCGTTGTCCTGTATTTCACAGACATTATGCTGGGTCTCGACAAATGTAGGTACGTGTATATATCATTATTATATGTAAAACAATTGACACTTTACTTTGATAAGATCATTAGTTAAAATTAATTACTAAAAGCATCTATAAAAGATCACATTGATAAGGAAAATTTATTATAAAATAATAACTTAATCTTGAACATATTTTTTTCATTAAATATTAACTATTTTTGGCAGTAAACATTAATAACTTCCTTATCTACTACGAGTACCACTATAATGTAATTAGTAATCGAATTCGTGGAGTCACTCAGAGACGCAAATATGAAGTTTGCGGGCCCTAGGTCCCAGCAGGGCGAGAGCTCATTGACAGGTTATTGATACAAATAGTCCCATCCCTCTCCTCCCACGCAGCCACACCCGGCCCCCCGACACCACCAATAAAACCTGATTGATATTGTGTAAGTGCGCTCGGAAAATGTGGGAACTCGATTGATGTTACAGCCAAATTCGATTGGAGGAAAATTGAAAAGAACGACCGACGGTTTCTAAATTCAACTCTACTCTAACGGGATTAAGGCTACAGTTGATTTAGAGATGTATTGTCTTCTGTCGTTTCAATTCAGAGTGCTGATGTATTGATAGTAGTCAGAGGCGTGAATAGAGCTGTCTAATGGTGAAGCTACACGAGATACTCAGCCTGCATTTGCAGACAAGTCTATCTATTTATAATCACTTGCAATTGTTTAGAGTTGATGGCCTTTTTCGTCTATTCATTTAGATGAAATTTCCTTACACGTCATTCAGTAGCACATGTGCTCGTAGTACAAACTAATTAACCCCATAAGGAAAACCTACGGTGCTTTTCTGACGTAAAATATTGAATTAATAAGTAATACCCTGTATCCTTATTTGTTACTTTTTTATTTTCCCTAATAACACAAAAAAGTGTATAATGTAATTTTACAAATTTAGCACACAAAATATTAAATTATTTGATATTATTGAATTTAATATGTTTATTACTCTTCCATTACAATAAATAAAATCCTTCAAATTGATTCTCTCCCAACAACATTCATAGGTTTATAAATAAATACACTGAAAATACTGAAAGTAAGACTTTAATAATTATTTTGGTATTTACACTGTATTTTATACAAAGTTATTATTTATGTCCCTTTATCTGCAGAGAGATTTTTTTAAAGAGCACAGTGAACTCTAAATCCTAAGAAAAATCTTAGAGAGAGCACGATTAATAGCTTGTCAAACATCCGTTCCGTAAACCCGTTAACGATCTCAATGCTAGCGCGTTTCTAAACACGGCCTAATATTAGCCGGGCATTTAAATGAAATCGACATATCTGCGTAGGCGTATGCTCGATATTCGATAATTTATCCAAAATGGTAGCAACTAGATTTGTTTTAACATATCTCCATTGACAAGACTCGAGTGAATGGTGACCCTGTCGCGCGTAGGTGGCAATTAACAAGCAATAGGTGGACCTTGAGATGATAGCTTGACAACCAAAAAAGTTACATGGTCGTATCGACTAGGCGATCGTATACATCTAAATAATTTTAAAAGCCACAGACACGTTCTTAAGCAGGATAATTTACTTTTATTTTTTTATGCAATTTTGAACTCAATAATAAGTATTTTAGTGATTGGATGGTTAAATGACTTTAAGGAGTACATAAAACTAGATTACATGTCTATGACATAAATATGATGTTGGCAGTTTAGTAAAAATAATATTTTTATAAAAAGAAATTGATAGAAAAAGAAGATCGTTTTAAATTCAAAATGGAACAAAGATTTGATGATTCTAGAGACAGTGTCTTGAAATTGGGAAAATAAATGAAGTAGTTAAATTAGAATATAAAAATAACGAGAAATATTATGTAAATGCATTAATAGTGTACTAAATATATAATTTAAAGTTAATAAGAGTTTGAATGAAGAAGGAAGAACTCCGCAACATAGGTCACACAAGCTCTTCCTTATTATAGTACCTATAATAAAAAGAAATCAAGAATATGGAATACTGTAATTTTCGTAATAAAATTGAAATGTAAGCGAGTATTATCTTACTTAAGCAATAATCTCACGAAGGGTGGTTATATTGGCGAAATAGAATTTATGGTATTCCGATCAGTCTCGTTTTTACAACGCTCTTGAGGGTTAGCGGGTGTGAATGGCCACCCCATTGTGGGAAAATAACCGTTAAATATTTATGAACAGTATTGAAACCTAAATATTACTTGTATCGGCAAAATGTAATGTGTATAGTAATGTGCTGTGGGAGCGATTCTATTGCTTGTATTGATGGAGTTGAAATTGATATCGGGATGGCAAGGTGCTATCGGGAGATTTTATCGACGTCGCTGCTACGACAATTGCTTAGGTGTGTGAATAATTTAATGTCTCTTAAACGGATAGGAGGTTTAGTTATATTCATAAAACTAGAGTCAGATTTATACCACATGACCGTAACCGTAGGGTACGTTACGTTAAGTAAAGATGAGGCTAATGTTAGGGCGCGCTTGTCTAATAAATACCGATTCATTATTTGCTTAATATCCATGTTATTATAGGAAATCACTGTGTGAATTCTACTCCTTCCAATCGTTGTACAGCCGTGTTATATATCGTACGTATATTATTTTATACATATCTTATTAAAATAATGCCTAGTGTTATGTTCAAAACATATCAACATTAATTATCAACATACATAAAACAAAATTATACTATTTAATACTAATAAAATATTTTATGAGAATAATAAAATAGTGCAAAATCAAGATATAGTAAAACCAGCTCAATACGAATCGCTTAACAATAAAATCGCAACGTAGCAAATTTCGTCCCACTCCCCTAATAATAAGCAATCACAAGCTCGCAATAGAAACATACCGGCACCAAGGTAGGACCGTGGAATAAATCAATTACGGACACCCGCCACGACAATTACACTTGTAAAGTTGTTCCGTGGTGATTTACCCACCCACACGAGTGACACCCACACAGGGAGCCTGACCCCTGATAACTTCGGTAATAAGTGTATCACTGTCGCTGTTTCAAACTACACTCACAAGCTTATGATACCCCAATCAGAAGACCCTATCATTTGAGAGAACGGTACGCGAAGGTGCGATAAAACTTAGCAATCTACTATAGACTTATAGATGATTAAATAAAGTGTAATCACATAAGCTTCAGAGGGAACATTCTCCAAAATAAAACAACCGACACTGGTGGATAGCAGTTTTATTACTAGAAATAGAATGCTAGTAAAGGCATTAATTTATTTCGAATCTGACTGCTAATTTTATTTTACCAGGGGGAATATTAATCATAAGATTTTTCGGTCGTCATGAAGGTTATGGCCGCGATTGTATCAGACTTCTATTGACTAAAAACCCCGGGGTGTTCCTATCATGCTGCAGAAAACTGGCCGTGGGAGCAAACTACGCAATCTGCTACAGTACTAGCATGTGAACGGCCTTTTCAGGCCTCCTCAATTTATGGAAGATTGTTGAAGTTAACCACGTCCAGAAACTGTCGTAGAAGGCAGTGTGTGAGAACACTCACACCCTGCCTTCTTCATGCATGAGCAGTGTACTCCCTCAAGTACCACTACCCATGTTAGTGTTAAGGCGAGAGATGAGCATGTGCAGAAGCCACCCACCTCCTCCCTGGTCTACGTTACCGAATTACCAGAGTGAACGTAACCTCTCTTTGCGTCTCGGTCTCCTCTTTCTGGGAAATTTCAGTCTCGCTAAACTCTGGTCCAGCTATCCATGAACTCTCGCTGTCGTCTAATGCTCGAACCATGACTGGCAGCGAGAGATCGTTTCTTATTTCATCCACTAGTGAGCTGCGCCCATCAACCCAGGCTGGACACTCTTCGGTTGTATGTAGCGACGCATCAATAGGACAGCCAACATGATGGTGACACTTTTATGTAGGCTCGCTAACAATGCGACATCGGTACCTCCCTACGCTGAGGTGGACCACCCTTGACCGCCATTCTTCAATAAAGTTGTCATGGAAAAGCTTCCTTTGTATTTTCATTTCATCCAGGGCTGTGCGCAGTGCTCGGAATCTCCTTTCCTCACGCCACTGTTACAGCGACGTGAGAGCCTTTGCATCCAAGTACCACGGCGTGGACTCAGCCGGAACACAAAACGCCTTAAAATCTACCTGCTCCTCAGATAACCCTTTAGAAGTAAATTCATAAATAAATATAAATAAAATAAAACCTTTGTAAAAGTCCAACACTACTGTGTATTCACCAGGTATTGGTACTGGTGTTTTAGTGTACCAGTAGTAGTATTCTATATTAAAATAATGAATGATCCTAACGTTCGTATCATTGAAAACATGTGACCTAACATAATTAATCTTAAACTTAGCACTTTGATTGTAAACATTATATATACCCGTACATATCAAACTAGTTATTGCCAACAAAATATAATTTCGTTAAACTCCCTCTGATAAAATAAAATAGATCACTTTTATAAACTATAATATATTTTAATATGATTAGTTAATTTTAATTTTTATAATAAAATATAATAGAAATTCTTATCCATATATAAAAAAAGCCTACACTGTTTGTGCTGTTTACATGCGGTAGAAGTTAAACTATATAATGTATTTTATGCCATTGTTTCGCTTAAACTATAGATTTATATGTTTGTCTCTTTTAGTGTCCTTTTTTTGTCTTTCATCAATTTTCAAATTTTAAACTTTAAAACTGTATTATTTGTGTCATCAAAATTTCAATGGAATTTATAAAAAAAATAAGTTTATCCTATTGGGAAACAGGTACACAGTTTTCATGAGTAATTAAAAAAGTACAAATTGTTTCTTATAGCCAGCAATACTAAAATTATATTTCAAATTGGTTCCACCAAAACAGATCGACTAAAAAAGATCCTAGAAGTAACTTAGCAATTCCTAGAGTTTATCAAGTTTTTGTAATAAAAGCAAAGATAAAGTGCCTTGCGTCCACATACTTTGTTGCTATCCTATCGTTACAGCTAGGTATCATATTTTGTTACATGTCACCATAAAAACATAGAATCTTAGTATGAAAAGATTTATTGCGTTAAATAACTAGACCCTAGGAAGGATTATTCCTAGAAGGAATAAAAGAAGTAAGGAATTTTTAGATTTATTCCTTTGTTTTTTAACTTGTATATTGTGAAAAAATCTTGATTTAGAATTACGAATAAATGATTTCTACATTACATAGAACTTTCAATAAGCATATTCGTATAACTAAAATTTTACTAAATTTCTTTTATTATTATTTCCAATGTCACAGTTATGATTGAGATAGTTATCGGCACGATAAAACAAATAAAATAGCAAGTACTTGATCACTATTTATGTTGTAATTTTATATTTTATTTCGACAAATCAATATCTTGAACATTTTTCTGTTTTAGTTTCAAGAGTTAATCGTGAATTTTACAGACTGTGTAGAGTTTCGGATGTTTTTTTTAATATTATGGGAACTTGAACTTACAACCATTCCATAGTTTTTTCAATATTTTGGACTTTAAATATATCAATAAAATATATCACACGTTCGCTACTCTGTGAAACTAATGCTTTCGTGATCGACGATGCAATGCTCGTAAAATCCGAGCCCGCTACGGAATGTGACCGGAATCTATACCAGACGCGTGTTTGAATAATAACACCTTTTATTTTATAGCGTTCAGTGAAGCATTCACTGTATACGTTCCACTTGGGAGTTTGCAGTGTCCGACGATATTCAACTGTCTGACATTCACGATGACACGAGACAAGTAACCAAATGATTTTTTTAGGAATATCAGTGACATTTACTTAATAAAATAATATCTTTGTTCATAACAAATTGCACAAAATATAACTAACAATAATTTCAAGGCTTCAGAAACTCCAGTTAGCTTAGTGTTCAAAATAAAAATAATACTCGTATTAGACACAATTTATATATTTTGCTTCTAAAGTTAGTTTAATCATTGTAATAATAAAATATAAATATGAATGCATAATACTTAAGTTCGATCGAATGTTTGTCTTCGACTTACGGCTATCTTTGACCAAGTCTTCAGCCAATTGTGGCTGAAGTTTTAGCCAAAGCCGAAGTTTTCTTAAAAGTGCCGAATTTGAACGTAGTGTTATGAAATAATTTCGAAATTTTATTATTTTTAACTGACTTTGAAAAGAAGGATATTCTATGTTTTATGTATGTATTTTGTTGACCGAGTGAAGCGAGGCCTCACTCAACTCAAGTGAGGGGTTATAGTACTTTGTCCTTCTGTCTGTCAGAGTGTAATCATAGTCATATAGAGCAGAGATATGAGGTATCTTTGCAAAGAACTTATTAAGCCTAGTATACATTTTTTTTATTTTCTATGTCGATAATTCACAATGTGGTATGCTGACAAAGTGTTCGTTTTCGCTGTAGGTGCTCAACTGAAATGCCTTCTTGATAAATTATGATCATTTATAAATTACAGTATACCTTGTTGTACGCTAATCTATAATTATAATCTTTAAATAAGTAAATACACGAAAACAAGTAATATATTATAATAAATATTAGTTATTACCACAAACTTCGATAAAACAAACAAGGTGGTATCTCCTTCAAGCTATAAAATAATGTGGTTCGAAGGTGGGTTTTTGCCAATGACTATTTCAAAGAAATTAATTACTTTTGTAATTAATGGAATGTCATTACCTTAATTGGTATTTCTCGATGAAGGCGTGTGGATGCTGTCGTGATGATAAACTCAATTTAAATATTGTAGTTATTTAATACAGTTTCTTTTGCAGCATGTTGTTAGTTAGATAGTGAATGATTACACATTTATTCGGTTATCCACGAAATATTTGTTCAATTAAATGATTTTTCTTACGTAATTGCGCATTTATGATTCGTTGATTTCAAAATTATATCATTTTTGTTTTTAATATTAATTTCAGTTTGATGTTTGAAACATTCGTAATTAGACACTCGTTATGTAAACTGATTTTTTTTAAGTTTCTGTATACATCTTGAGTGATTTTATAAAGACTTAGAAAAATATATTATAGCCTCCTACCTACTGAAGCTCAAGCGCATGAGTAAGGCCTCTGTGGCATTTTAAATCAAACATAAGACTAACGAGCACTGACAAATAACAAAATGATATTCATCATAAAATATTGACAGCGGGAATGTGATTGTAATAGTTAGTGGGTATCTTCACGGCGGCCTCGTTTACCGGATTTAGCGCTGATGGATGGGATGAAGCATCGAACGGCGGCGGACGACAATCTCAATAGGTTTAGGTGTAAAGATGGTGGCTCTGATAGGTGCAAAGGTGCATTGTCACCGCCACCGATGTTATCTCAAGGACCAACACCGACGCAATGTCGCAAGTCATCCACAATTGCACTGATGACGATTTCCAAGACAGTATTGTATTTTTGTAATTTAAGCTATATGTCCCACGTTGTTTTCAAAAAGCAACTAGAACACTAGGTTAATAGATAAATTTTTTCATATTATTTTTCACATTTCTAAAGTAGATTTTTAATTGTTTTTGCAAGAACAAGTTTTTATATTATATAATGATATATAAAGTGATTACCTCTTTAGATTTTAAGTTTATTAAGAATAAATATTGTAGTGAAAATAAATAGTGTTATTTGAAGTTTTTTTTTATACTGATAGTATTTTAAAATATTTTTGTTATAATTTTTATACTGGCTTGACAAACTGAAAATTAATTACAAATAGAATACAGCCCAAAAACGGTGGCGATAATTTAGGAACGGAAATATATTGCCGGTTAACGTCGCCATACTAATCTGCATATACCAAGACAAAAGTCCCTAGATATCTGAATAATGGGAGGTACACCAGATGGTCTCAAAAAGAGACAAACCAAAGCTAGTCACTATGATTGTCTTTGCACTTGCGCGCTGTGGACATTACCCAAACAGTTCGATTAACGGCACTACCACCTAAAAAAGATGCTATGGTGTAACCACCATATGTCACATATGAAAAACTGAAACACTTTTGTCGCTTCTTATACTAATACGATAAAGTGACTACGCCACAAGTGATGCTCAGCACAGCGCAGTTTAGAATCCGACCGCAACTGCCAAAAAACAGGAACTTCTTCGTCGACTGTCGCCATGATCAGGCTGGTCTGCTCAATAGTCTCGTCACACTTATTTTAAAAGACACTATTATGCTGTCTACCTTTTTTCCAAAATTAAAATTTATTGGAAACAAAAGAAAAAGTTAATATACATAATATAATAACAATTTTACAGGTAGTATTTATCCTAACTTATCTTAAGAAAATTCTAAAGTAACGATAATATATTACTGAAAAACCATAATTTGCAATCTTATTAAAATATAAGAATCTCATTTTTTATACTATAAGATCACCATGAAAACTCCATTGAAAACTCGCAAAACTAGTCAAAGACTGTACAAACTATCAAAAGGAAATCTAAGTAAATGATTTACGAACTAGTTAGCACAGTTTCAATCGCTAATGCGAGAATTATAACAAGTTGTCTATGCATCCTCCCATCTTCCCGGAGGCGTGTGAGATCGTCCGATGGTGCGCGCTGCCCCAGCGCTCGTCTGCTTCGCCAGTGATTTATTTTTGATAAACTCTTACAAATATATTTTTCAATAAATCAACCTTACTCCCAATATACATGGTTCAATATTCAACGGCTTATTTGAACATGTAGTACTGTTTCATGATCCGAAGATCGCTGAGCAAATTCGCAATCGTAGCCATCGGAAATATCAAAGATCGGCGTATTTCATTCTGATATCGTACGACAATCATAAGGACCTTCGACTTCGATGGTTTCTCTCTTATGCAGATTTCCTTGTTTTAAATAGATATTTAAATATTCGTACCCTTACTTATACATACCAACACTATACAACTATTTGTGGTTAATATTACTAGAGGTTGTTTTTTGGTAAACATCATATCAGCCCGTATCGGTCCACTGTTGAACATAGACCTCTTCCAAATCTCGCCATTTATCTAGGCTTTGGGCTGTTCGCATCCAAGAAAATCCAACTGCCTAACATATAAATTACTTTCCTGCAATAATCTTCTAACTTTCGCATAACGAAGTTTATTTAATTGATAGCCTAGTTACTCTTTACTCCTACAATTATCAAAATCGATTAAATGATATTAACAAAAAATGAAAGGCGTATATTTTGTCAAGGTGTCCTGTAATAATAGCAATGAAGCGCACCGCATCAAACGGTTCTGCTAATGAAAGACTAAATTTTTAGGGCCCTTATTCCGGATGTACCAATTAAACTATCACATTATTCATTACTTTATTACCAAAAGCCGTCGCCCCTCAACGCTCCTCGATTATTACTAACAAACATCAAAAACTTCGGTTCACTGGTTACGACATCGTAACGGACGATTGATGTAAACACAAGTAATAAAATGTAACATTGTTGTCACTGCAACGAGATCTTTAATAAATAAATAATTTGCACACGCTAAAATTTTAGGTAGTCGGTGTTCTACCAGCTACAAATATTGTCAGGTAATTTTTAACTCATTATAGCTTTTTTGCTGTAATAATCCCGAAACCATAACAGGTTCATTGCATTACACAGGTGCAAGATAAACTATGATGAACTTTCATTTTTCTAAAATAAAATAGAAATATTTACGCTGTTCAATTATTATTATATTCAGGCCACATAATATCAGTAGATAATGATTTAGTAAGAAATGCCAGATGTTTTTTACGTATTGATCAATTAATCAGTGCTACCTTGAATCACCCTAATTACATTGGTCCTAGAATGGAACAAATGTAGTCCGATCATTTTACAACAACTAGCTATATTCATTTATATTTTCACGCTACGTAAATTGCCCGTGTTATTATCAACAATGTTGACGGCTTAAGTTGTTATGAAGAAATAATGATACAATATTGCCAATTAGGGATATACTTGCACAATATTCAGGCGATTGTTAAAATGTAATTAGAAAACCGTCAGTTTTGCATAATGCAATGTACTGTATAATGTAAATCACCGATTTGGTCTATTAGAACACATTCGCAATACAACAATGTAAAGATTTCGATATCTTTACACATTCGTTGGTGTAACCGATGCCCTGTCGAGACAACGGTTGTTTCGTTAAACACAATGTATTTACAATATAATGTTCATACTTTATTTGTATACGCTGTTATACAAATAGAAATCCTAGTTAAATTCGCAGATTCGTTAGTTGATTCGTTTCGTAGAAATGTGCAATTTTATAAAAAGTAATAATGAGATTTTAGAAAAAATAATTACGGTACCTTAAAGTGTAGAATGAGCACTAATATTATCTTTCTATCATACTGTATTATACTGTATAACTTTTTGAATCGAAAGTAAAATTACCACACCTCATTATAAAAATTAAAAAAAAAATGTTATATTTACGATTTTATTGCTCTATATTATAAATAATTTATCTTTATAAGTGCCTATTTCATACAGTTGTAGTAGTATGATTTTTTATTTATTTTGTGACTACTAAGGAAACATACATGTTAATATGACTATAATATTTGTTTTTGAAGAATACGCGTTTTTATTAATTGAAGATCGTTTTTATTTAACCCAATTCAGAAAGTATTTATTTGTGTATCTTTATGTAAATAATTTATGAAGAAAAAGTGAATTTTTAATTCAAATATTAATGTCTAATATTAGGTAAAATGGTTCGATTCTTTAAACAGTTTTTGCTTTGCTTTGGAGCCAAGTCCGTGCGCCGATAGGGGAGTCGGAGCCTTCGTCAAACGTTCTGTCAGTCTCTAGTTAGATAGCTATTCGGAGAATGTTTCACCCACGCTCGGCCTATATGTAGGTGCCTAATGCGTTTACCATTGAATAAAGTCTGATATTGATCTTTCTTCTAAGAACTTCGACGGTGTTACTATAAGAAAATATTACCTCATAAATAAAGTTTTAAGCTTTTAAATGTTAAATTACTCTTTCTTCTATATAAATGTTAATGTAAAAGAAGTGCTTTTGATTACTGCAACTACTTTTATAATTATTATCCTTTTTTACGGTAAAGTAACTTACGTCTGATGAGCAGTATTATATAATATTCTAAACAACTGACAACGGACCAGAGTGTATTAATAATAGTCATTGTCATATAGCTCGAACAGAGGGCTCTTTGTAGGTACATAGACACACATAAATAGATCTCAATACCCAGGAGGTGACAGTATTCACTAAGACTGACTCTGCATACATAATATTATATTGTGGTCACCATACACTCAGGCACAAACGTCCTAGCATTTCATTAGGGTATATTCAGCATCACCCTAGATCTATGTGAACAGTCTTATTCTAGTGAATTACAGTGTAGTCCTTCTAATCAGTTCAATTAATAGTTTTATTAGATCCCGACTAATAAAAAAATATCGCCACGCTAGATACAGTGAACGGGATATTTTTCGGAATGAGGAAAAATACATTGCAGAATGTATCTAGTTTTCGCTTATATGTTGTGTCCAGTGTGACCAATAGCATAGTTGGTCGCTACTCTCAAGTCACATACATATGACATACGAGTATTTATTTAATGTCATGCGGATTTCCGCACGGTGAACGCGTAGTATAAGTCGGTATTTAAAAAAACTTATAGGGAAAAAGTCAGAGGTTCGTGCCAGGATTTGAACCTTCCTATTTACAAAGCCAATAGAATTATTTATATAGTAAAAAAATAATTCGCTTAATTTCAATGAGAGTCTTCAAAAAAGGAGAAAAAAGTTCTTCAATTTGCGTGGCGCAATAATGAAACGTCTTGTGTTGCAGTTGTTCATAGCCGAAGTGTCCGCTTACCATCTTGCGTGGTATATAGTTATCAGGTGGGTTCCTCGCCTGTTTACCTCCTTTTCATATTATATGTTCAAAAAAACAGGTTCCTGTATACATTTAGTAATTCTGAAATCCTGCTGACCACAGCCCTACCTACCGCCGCGAAATTAATTGTGGACATAATTCTTATTCACCTTAACTAATGCGTGATGAGTAGCTGTTACACGGTTGCGAGCATAAGCGATAATTGTTCGGTGATCACCTGCTCCGCTCCATTGCACTCACCGCTGCAATGGTTCCACATGCAACTATTTAAAAAACACGCTACAAGTAACCGCAGCTTGATAAAATCATTCATTTTTTAATTTTAATTTCATTTCATAATTTCAAAAGGGTAATTAGTTTTTTTTTACACTAGCGTGATAATGTGACTACAGTGCACCCGATGGTAAGGACAGTGCAGCATTTAACAATAAAATTTAATGTTTCTAATATCAGTAATTTACGCGCAACAATGACAAAACGTACAAATAATTTGAGTATAACATAAGCAAGTATTAAAAAACAAATAGATTACCTTCATTTCTATTAAGTAGAAACAGTAAATTTATTTTAGTATCTAATTAATTGTAGTAATGGATAATACATTATGACATTAAGTGGCTATTTTAATTTAAAAAAAAACATTAAGTTACAGATATGTTATTTCCTATCACATACATTTTTTTTTGTATTTTTTTTTTACTTTATTTTGCCTTTGTGTATCAATACGTTAATATCTACGAATTGATGTCATTATACAATGTACAGTGACTTTTATGAACCTCCATACGCTTAGCACTTTAAACATTTTTGGTCTGGCTTATTCTTTTATCAGAGCTGTTGACTTTGATGTCACAGTATAAAATACAGACTCTACAAGAAATGTAGTACAACAACAACTTAACAGTGAATAATTACAACCAGCAAAAACGTGCAAATGATAGGTATCTAATCACTGCGGATGTAGTATCGCTAATGCGCTCGTAGCGTATGAAGCATATAATTCATCGCACCATTTCCTTCCAGGAGATATCGTTGCACTGAGATCGATATCACCAATACGAAATACGTCAAATAGCTGGTATTTACGATACGTAGCATACTTTGACACAGAATAGATATGTACAGTATGGAAACTTGGCACTTTCCTTAAAAAGACGTACGACGGGTGACTTATGCAGGCGTTAAGACATAATTTTAATGATAAGTACCTAGATATTATATTAACGAAATTAATAACAAAAAATTCATAGGTGTCATAAAGATGTTTGGAAATAAAAAGGTATAACTTCCTGCGATCCGATTACTGCATCGGAGTGAGTGCTTTTTAAATTATTTGTGGTTTTTAAAGTTAATAACATAGTGAATTTATTATGTTTTGTTACTGTTATGTCACCGGTAAAATATCAGGATTAACTTAGTTTTTATTTGTTCATGATTATAAGTAGCCTTAATTGAATTTAAGCATAAATGTGTTGAGTATAATATTCAGTTTTCCACAAACATTCTCTATTCCTATGGGGCTCATGATAATATTAGTTTTATCACTTTCACACGCGTAGTTTAATTATAGTGTCACATCTTTCTCGTTTCGCATGATTTTTAATTGTAGTAAATAGTTTAGCACGTGATTTTATTACTATACAGTGATGAAATAATCAATGATTCGTGAAACGTCTCCTACTTACTTCAAAATAGTATAGGCCCAGTTGTATGTACTTTTTGTCGTCGTTGTCCAGGGCGTCTCGTCCTTAAGATCTTGTCTTTTAGGATCAAACAAGGAAATCCTCCTCCTCCCACATGCATAAGAAACGCGGGCTCGCTTGGCATATACAAAACTAGGTTACTACACTATATTAAAGAGAATACAATAGTTTAATACCAACAAATATTCTTGTTTTGTTTATGCCAAGTGAGCTCTTACTACTTTACTGTTCCATATAAGGTTTAAAACAAAATATTCTCATGTAATCGATATCTATCTTTATGAAAATAAACTCTTTGAACTGAATCTCATATTGGGAACCTTTTAGATACCGATTTATGCAAAATGCATACGCTTTTTGTATTACAATTTTATTTTTATCTATTTCATTGCTTATTTTTTGTTAAATTTCGGCCGTGTGACGAAATAAACTTACTTCTTTTATTTTTTAGATGTTAACTTTTCATCTCAAATGAGTTGTCTATTGCAATAGATCATTGTCAAATCTTGGCGTCTGTGATAAAGCAAATCTAGGCAATCTGGAACATTTTAGCCGAGTTTTGTGAGTATGTAGTATATATTTTTGATATATTTAAAGTAATATTAATTGCAAACTGGCATTTTTTAATTTATATTTATTAATATTTTGCTAATTTATGTTGTTTACAGAAAATTATTTTCATCCAACACTTTTAGCATTGTGCCACCCGTAATTACTAAGCAACGAAAAGAATTGATAGAAACTGTATAATCGCGGGATGTAAACGTGTGCGCTGCGCGACAAAACTATGTAGTTTCGATACTGTTACTTATTGCCTCTGTGACTGGGAGGAGAGCTGCCTTCGTGACTGGCTGCGGGGTCCTGTAAGGTGCGGAGGGGACGTGCTCGGCGAGAACAAAGCGTGCAAGTTCAAACGTGCCGCCTGTATGCCCACTAATAAGCAATAAACAAGGGGGCGGATCCACGGCGCACCTGAAGAATCACCTCGTGCTGCACTAGCTGTGCCGTGCTGCGAGTAATAAAAATGGAAGCCAGTCCGTCTGACTTCAAATGTACACAAGAATGTTACTATCTGGCCTACAGTATAGACGCGTAGAATAGACAGGGCCAATAGCTCCGGACTGAGAACCGTTGAAATGTGAAACTTAGTTCTTATTTATGCAACGCTAAAGGTTATGGATTCGAGACCTGGTAACGGCACTTTTCTATGGTGAATAAACTAGCTTATCGCGAGTCATGGATATGTATATGTGTATTTAAGTACCTATGTATATCTTTGTCTAGCACCATAACTGTCCACAAACAATATTACTATTATTTATTGTCCAAATGTATGTCATTTAGCTTATGTATGCACTATGTAGAGTTATTAATATTGCTTTTACTTATATTAGGTCCTTACATATGAAATTGGCGTTTTGTATGGGAGGAACAAAAAGTCGAATAATTTTTAGTACAATATATTTAATTAATCAAAGTATGAACCATTATTTTCTATGCCCTTTTGCCATCTCATAGGTAGTTCATTGATCCCTTTACTAAAAAAACCAGTCGGACGGGAATCAATAAAATCTTTGAAGGCGATTTGGACTGCCCCATCGGAGTTGAATTTTTTCCCTTGCAAGAAGTTATCCAAATTTCGAAAAAAATGGTAATCTGTTGGAGCAAGGTCCGAGGAGTACGGAGGATGTCTTAGACTTTCCAATTGAAGCTCTTCTAATTTAGTAGTCGTCTGTTGCGCAGTGTGTGGTCTAGCGTTGTCGTGAAGCAGCAGTGGCGTGGAGCGATTGACCAGCCTAGGTTGCTTAGCCGCTAGCTTTTCCATCATGGTTTGCAATTGCTGACAATAGACATCAGCCGTAATAGTCTGGCCAGATTTGAGAAAACTGTAATGAACAATACCGGCACTAGTCCACCAAACGCTTACAAGTAACTTTTTTGGGGTTAATTTTCGCTTGGGGGAGGATTTGGCTGGCTGGCCAGGATCCAACCATTGCGCTGAGCGCTTCCGATTATCGTAAAGAACCCATTTTTCATCACAGGTAATGATTTGGTTTAAAATACCTTCATTATTGTGCCGGTTTAGTAATGTAACGCAGCAGTCGACGCGCGTTTGCCGGTTTGCTTCAGTCAATTCGTGAGGTACCCACCTTTCAAGCTTTTTAATCTTCCCAATTTGCTTTAAGTGAATTAAAACAGTTTTATCACTAACATCGCAGCCTGCAGCTAACTCGGACGTGGTTTGCGATGGATCCGCTTCCACAATAGCCTTCAACTCTTCATTATCAGCTTGAGTCTCAGGCCGTCCACGGGGCTTGTTCTGCAGGTCGAAATTTCCAGAACGAAAACGTTGGAACCAAAAACGAACTGTGTTTTCTTTTGCAACACGACCGCCATACACATCATTCACCCTTCGAGTTGTTTCCGCAGCACTAGTGCCACGGCGGAACTCGTACTCGTAAATAATGCGATATTTTAAGTTTTCCATTTTGTAAAATGAGTGACGCAAACAGAAAAAAACAGAAGAAAAAAACAAATGAATGACGATCATCGAAGCACAAATACATGAGTCTATAGCTGTACAAATTTGAATTTGGAATTCCTTACCAAAGAGGAGAAATTTGTGATTAAAGTGGCCAGTACGAAAAACGCCAATTTCATATGTAAGGACCTAATATTAACTACTGGGTATCCCATACCAACACTCATTGGGAGGTTGTTACTTCTAGAAGTAGATATTTCTACAACTTGGGTGCCTAACTAGGTAACAAATAAAGAACAAATAAATATAAAAATTATGTAAAAACAATTTATAACAAAAATCCTTTCCATTTTGCTGTCATATCCTTTTCGAGGAAAAAGTGTTTATAATCGACTTGTATTTTTTTTTACTTAATATTTCCCGTGAGAGAATGAAACAACAAACAACATCTCTAGCTAGATATTTAAACGTTGAGACTATAGAAAACTACAACAAAGAAGTGTTCACCGAACCATACCCGTGTGGTTTAACTACAATTAATAAGCAATAAAATTGTTTGCAACATGTATGAGCGATTTACCGACAATGTTAGCGCTCTATTTTTATCATATAGATGCAAAAAAAAATCATCATATATATCGGCGTGTGTATTTATTTCTCATAATTGCAAATAAAGTTGAAGCTAAAAATAATATCAGATTAATTAATACAACGCCACGTCTTAGTGCTGATGTACCCATCCCCAATCCCCCGAGTAAAAAAAAAAAATTAATACAACGTAGATACATATATAAACATACTACGTTGTAATAGATATATATTATTAGTCTAGATGTCGATGTACTTAACCCAACAGGTACCATTACCCATATATAAACATTATCCTTTAGAATTTCATTACTAATGGCCTTACGAACTTGATCAATGTCGTGATTATAAAGGAATATTAACATATCTAGATATATGTATATATACCTGAGTCAGTTGCAAATAGATCGTAACAATTTCAAGAGGGAAGTCAAAAGAAGCGTACTGCTGGAACATTACATTAAAATATAATCTGGGTAGCATTTGGAAAATTATGATCTCTGCTAAGACCTTCCTTTTTTATAGATTATTGGGATAATATTTCAGAAATTATGGGTAATTCCTGAAACTACGGTTTCGAGTCAGAGTCCCCTATCCATTACTGGTATACGGGGTCGTAACGTGGACACTAACAGTTGGGATAGTCCACGAGCTCAAGGTCGCTCAGCGTACAATAGAACAAACTATTTTGGGACTTGGGAGTCTCTCTGAAAGATAAAATCCGAAATCAGGTTATCCAATGTGAACTAAAGTTATCCAAATAGATGTCCGGATGAGTAAGTTGAAATGGCCTTGAGCTGGCCACATCTCTTGCCTCCCAATACAAACTTTACTACCTTTTTTTTGGGAGTTTTATAATTATACATTGATAGTAGATTAACATAGGTGTTTTTTATGTGCAAGTTCATAATTTAAATGAACCATAAAAAAAACGAAAACTATATATAAAAGCCAAATTCTAAATATAAATTGTATTAAACATAACATGTGATCATAACATAACGTAAGTACACAAGTGTAAAGACCGTCACAGTAACTCGCTTTAGCCTGTCGCGTTGCGGAGTCAGTTTGTACTCGTATATATTCTGTAACTCATATACCAGAGACCTTCAGTTGCGGTATATGAGAGCCGACATGACGGCGGAGACTATCAATGGATTTTCATTCTTTGGTGGTCGCTTTCGTTTTTGGACTACACTGTACTTACCATCAGGTGCACAGTAGTCACTATGTCGAGCAAATGTAAAAAAAACACCAGATAAAAAAACTCGATTTAATTCTTAAAATTTTAACTGCGAAGGGACAACATATTTCAACATATATTCATCTTATAGTTAAACTTAGATTCCGGAAAAAATTTTTTCGACGAATATATTTTGAACCAATTTTAATAAATTAAATCTGAACCTTGCCCATGCCGTTAGCGCTATTTATAGCTTTACAGCTGCTGCTCTCAACACTCGGCTCACCAGGCCTTGTAAGTAGTAAGTATCTCCGTAGTTAGACTGTCTGGTGTACTCATCACATCACAATGTAGCGACGGCTACTCTCCGCGCCGCGCCACCCATGACATGCACTCGGCGGTACCGAACGGATAATCACGCTATTTTACACCATCTATCCTGTCTATCAATCTCTCAACCTAACATTACCCTATTCAATTAATTTGTAACAGTATTCTATTTTCTATCTTCTGTTGATAAATTGCTAAAATCTTTTTAATAGTATTATGCATAATATGTGCTAGTAATAGCATTAGAAAATTAGATAGATAGTTGCAATAAAGTGTATTGAAATTATTAAAAGTGAATTATTAATTATGACGGGCTTTCACTTTGGTCACAATCCAATCGGGCACAGTCATTTTATCTCCTCATAAAAATGATCCATATAATAATAGTAATTATTCACTCAGAAAGGACAATAAAATCTATCAATTATGAAAGATCCTTCTCTCTTCCATAATAGAACCACGCGCGCGCGTTTACAAAGTCACAGCTGTACAGCAACCTACATCCCGGCTAGAACTAAGGTCTCTAATTCTAACTTTTGCCGTGTCTTTGTGCCGTGTAATGGTCTTCTGACGAGCGTGTTCCCTCAATCCCACTATATGGACTTCTGGGAGTCGAAACTGCTCGCGTCCGTAGGTTTTACCCTAGTTTCCCTACACGTGACTCCTGGGTGGTGCTAAACGAGCAGCACCGGAGTGGTAGGGCGTCGGTGCCCGTCTGGATCGCGACCACAGTACATGGGTGTAAAGCCCGTCATAGTGATTAGTTTTGGCTTGTCGCGTTTCGGAATCAGCTTGTGTATATCAAGTAGCTCATATACCTAGAGACCTTCAGTCGTGGTATATGTGGGCCGACATGATGACGGAGACTATCAATGAATTTTCATCCTTTTGATAGTCGCTTTCGTTTTTGGACTACACTGTACTTACCATCAGGTACTCTGTAGTCACTATGTCGAGCCAGTGTAAAAAAATATATGGGGTTCTTTAAACGAAACGTGAAGAGATATTTGTGCAGGCTGGCGTGATCGCTGAGACGACGGATAGGTTTTTCTTTACTGTTGATAATCGTCGTTTTTTGGACTGCACCATGCAGATATTGGCAAAATGTAATCTGATTAATGATTGACGATTACAAAATGTGGTCGTAATTTTAATTTTGTTGCCTTGTAATCATAATTTATTTTCCTTCAAAATATTAAAGAGCAACAAATGGGTATGCAATTGAGGATTCTGTAATGTTTAAAACATAGATGAGAAAAATACAGTCATATATCATTAGAACTATGTAATAATTTTCAATCTATAAGTAAGTTAATTTCTGCGATATTTTGTAAATCTATAACTATACACCTAATTTAACATCTTACTGCAATACATAGACTTTGAAGAGAGGAATAAATAAGACGATATATTTTCTAATTTCCACCGGAATCGTCACATTAATATAAATTATCCCAACTAAATGGTATAATGGCATAACTATGAATGTGGATGGCAGTACTTGGAAGAGTGTCACCGAAGATTGGACCTTAGTTCAATAGCCTCAGCTTTGTTGGCCTTAGGATTGTACGTTAGAGAGGATCGAAAATTTAAATAAATTATTTAAAGACCAACTCTATATTAACGCAGACTGATTGAATACACAACAAAATGTTTGAATTTTCTATAAATAATTAATATTTAGATTACCAAAGTTCGGTTACACTGCTTATATACTCCTATACTTACATAAGTATCACAACTCAGATTTTTTTCTTGAAACTTCAACGAATCGTTGATTTGTTATTTCCCTTGGGTTTTTATTCTAGTACTGATAGTAAAATCTATCACCGTTAACAAAGCAATTGTTGGCAATCCCGTGACGGAGTAATTCGTTGTTTCCCTTGCTGGATGCGACGATTACCCCGCCACTATTTACTTGTCTATCGCATCGGTCTGAGCTGGCAGCTGACGCCGGACACGTCCGACAGACGGACACCGTTACAAGAGTGACTTAGAAAAACGTTTGCTTTGGACTAACATTCAAATTGAACACAACTGGCCAGACTGACACGGATTGACTTCCTTGACATATTGAACGTGTTCTAGGAAAATAGCCAGCGAATTGTCTTACCTGAACCACAATGATTAACCATCAAATTTCACTTAACTTCTAGACGAGATGACAGAGATGCCCATCTGGATTTTCTCACAAACGTCCAATTTTATCAGTAGCTGATATTATAAGACTGTATAGGACAAATACAGTTTAAACAAGGAGGATCGTAATATAAACTACCTGGGCGGCGCACTTGAGGGAGTGCGTCGTCCAACATCTTCAAAGCGAGAGCGGTACGCGATGTGTTGCCGCGCACCGCTCCAAGACAATGAAGGTGAGCAAATGCTGTGCAGGAGCCTTCTATCTATAGGCCAGTCGTCGCCAGGTGCTGAGGTAGCTTGCCTTTGACCCCGGCAGACGGGACAAGGAACACCCCAGGGGTTTCAGTCGGTGCGACTCCGAGACACCGGCGGGAGGCCCTCACCATCCTCTGATGATCCATAACGGGTTTCCCCAGGTTAAAAAAAAAACTACTCTATAATGCTTCTGCTTTCTCATTAGTAATAAAGCATGAAAATAGATAACAAATACCAATAATTTAAAAAAAATCACCAAAGTATAATACTTAAAAGCGCTTAACGCGTGGTAAGTTATGACGTTTTAACTAGAAATGTGCAGAAGGAATTATTAAGTTTAAAGTATCCCGAAATTTTGTTAAAAACCAAAATACACTTGCTCTTTCTTCTAATATAATGTTCCCTAAATAGCATGAATGTAATCACGTTAACAATACCCCTCGAACATTTCCCCGACAAGACATAAAATACTCGAGACCTTTCTTCGCACTAGTGTTTTCCTTGAAAACTAATCAGTACCACCCATTATAGGATGATGTTGGGACTTTACATTCCTCAATATATCTCGGACGCTTCTCGGGCGAGTAGATGGTTCGACCCGGAGAATTAGCCCCGACAACGCTACAATAGTCCATAATTATGAAATGTGTTGTGATTTAAAAAGGATGTGTAATTTTTCTGACGCGGCGAACAATGCGAGACGGTAATGAAAGGAGTCAATCAGTCCGTGTCTGCGAAGTGGCTTGCGTTAATTTATGCATCCCGGTGCTCGGGACGAAAACCAGTGATTTAAAAAAAGGACTTAAAATCTTTGCTGATAGGATTTTACTGTTATATTAATAATGAATATACTATAGTTTTCGATTTATTGTGCAAGTATTATCCATACAGAAAACAAAATATATGTAAATTTTCATTGAATTCAATTCTAAATGACATTTAGGACAATTAATGTAAACACGACTGTTCACGAATGAGGTGGCTTTATTCTTATATTAGGTCCTTACATATGAAATTGGCGTTTTTCGTACTGGCCACTTTAATCACAAATTTCTCCTCTTTGGTAAGGAATTCCAAATTCAAATTTGTACAGCTATAGACTCATGTATTTGTGCTTCGATGATCGTCATTCATTTGTTTTTTTCTTCTGTTTTTTTCTGTTTGCGTCACTCATTTTACAAAATGGAAAACTTAAAATATCGCATTATTTACGAGTACGAGTTCCGCCGTGGCACTAGTGCTGCGGAAACAACTCGAAGGGTGAATGATGTGTATGGCGGTCGTGTTGCAAAAGAAAAAACAGTTCGTTTTTGGTTCCAACGTTTTCGTTCTGGAAATTTCGACCTGCAGAACAAGCCCCGTGGACGGCCTGAGACTCATGTTGATAATGAAGAGTTGAAGGCTATTGTGGAAGCGGATCCATCGCAAACCACGTCCGAGTTAGCTGCAGGCTGCGATGTTAGTGATAAAACTGTTTTAATTCACTTGAAGCAAATTGGGAAGATTAAAAAGCTTGAAAGGTGGGTACCTCACGAATTGACTGAAGCAAACCGGCAAACGCGCGTCGGCTGATGTCTATTGTCAGCAATTGCAAACCATGATGGAAAAGCTAGCGGCTAAACAACCTAGGCTGGTCAATCGCTCCACGCCACTGTTGCTTCACGACAACGCTAGACCACACACTGCGCAACAGACGGCTACTAAATTAGAAGAGCTTCAATTGGAAAGTCTAAGACATCCTCCGTACTCCCCGGACCTTGCTCCAACAGATTACCATTTTTTTCGAAATTTGGATAACTTCTTGCAAGGGAAAAAATTTAACTCCGATGGGGCAGTCCAAATCGCCATCAAAGATTTTATTGATTCCCGTCCGACTGGTTTTTTTAGTAAAGGGATCAATGAACTACCTATGAGATGGCAAAAGTGCATAGAAAATAATGGTTCATACTTTGATTAATTAAATATATTATATTAAAAAATATTCGACTTTTTGTTCCTCCCATACAAAACGCCAATTTCATATGTAAGGGCCTAATAATAAGCCTGTATGGTACAGGCGATAACCTAATACAAATATCTCGGACTTTAGAAATAACCTTGTGTGTAATATTAAAAATTAAGGCTCCGCTGAAAATATCGCTAAAAGTATACACGGATACTTGCAACTTATAAAATAAGAACTATATAATACTATGTATATCACACAAAACATGTAGTATAATAATATAAAGGTGACTTCACTAATATAAAGCGATATGATGTATGATGTTAGGGTGGCTCCCATTCCAGTTAGAAATTTTACCTTTGTCGGCTTGTTGGATTCTGGAATGGTTTTCCGACGAGCGTGTTCCTTTCTTCTTATGATATTAGGTTCTTTAAATGAAGTGTGAAAACATATTCATACGAACATATATGTAGGACGACATGTTTGCGGTAACTATCGGCAGATAGTTGTCTCTCGATAGTTCGTACTCTCACTCACTGTAATTTCCGTCAGGAGAGGAATCTCAAAGAGCCGAGTCCGTATTTAAAAAAAAGAAAAACACTAGAAATATAATAATTATTAGGATATATATTAATATTAACAAATAATAGGGTTTCCTATTCAGCTTTACGCTCTAAAGTGTGCTCACTCGAGACCCTTACATTTACATCTCGAATTAATTTACGCTTTTAAATGTAAAATAAAATGAAGTTTTTTTTCAGCACCACCATCAAATAATTTGAGAAACATTAACTCCATACATTTCGACATTTATCAACGCAAAGTAGTTTGAAAAATAAACTCACTTTTGAGCTACCGAATAAGTCCGTGGCACTGGTTTTCGTGGAGAAATATATGTAGCTATTACTGTTAGAGTAAGCATGACATGCAAGTTAATTATATATAGAAACTAGGGCGATAAGTGCTGAGCACGGCTCTCCTGAATATTGTAGTACCAATAACACGTGACACCCGATAACCATGTCGTACATTGGTATCATAGCTTCAAATGATCATTAATAGAGAACGGCATATTATTTACTAGCATTATATGCACAATTTGCGAAGCTGTCGCAAGGTCCAGCTATAATTTCCCGATGGCAGTAGATCCATCAATACTCGCCTGGGGCTCCGGCCGCTTTCAATTTGTGGGCCGCTCGCATCGCCGGCAATTACGCGCCGACGGAAGGACAATCATCGATATACACGGTTAATAATGCCTAATGACACTTAATAAAGACTGAAAATAAAAGTGTTTTGATTATTTATTGTCTCTCTTATAAACGGTGCAACGGTTTTTGTGCACGTAGAGGAAATATTAAGTTCTTTTTGTTTTATGTGTTTATTTTTATGCAACTAAAACTAAAATAAGCTTTAAGTATCTTAAAAGGCCGACTAGGCGAACAGCTTCTTGTTTTTTATATAAATAGTAAGCGCCATCTAGCCTTGAGGCTTCAAGGCGATGGTTCTTATCGCGCACCGCTTATGCTATTCAGTAACGGTAAAATATATTTTACTTTCTTTAAGACGTGTTGAAATTAAATTATTTATTTTTATTGGAGATATATCTTTCATTATGATTTATTAATTTTATACTAGCATTTGTGGTGTGGGCAACGTATTTATAAACGTCACGATACTTTCATAGAAGTACTCGTGTAATGCTTACTAAAAACAGTTTATTTATAGCTTCATTACTATTAATAAATTAATGATAAGTTATTTTTAATGTTTTCAATGTTTTGTTTATGAATAGACGGCCTCGTTGCAAAAACAGCGAGAAATATGTTATTTTAGTCATCGATCAACATTTACTTTGACATGCATTGTTTGTGAATATATATGCATAAGAAGTTATTGAAATAAAATTAATTACTATTTATCAGTAGAGCTACAGCATGCTACTTATTAAAAAGAAAAAAGTCTTACAGGATTTGTCCTTGTTTTTCGTTTAACCCGATATATTTTTTCTTAATTTAACTGAGATCTAACCCAGAGCCTTCTCTGTCACTTCCCCTATTTACAATAGTTGAAATTAAAACCTGTAGGTATTATTTGTATTATATACCTTATCTACTGAAATACCGTATTCAAATCCTATTTACACATAAAACTTATAAGATATCTACGAGTATTAATTTTTTCCACAATATGATTGAAGTACTTATTAAAGAAAAAGGCAGGAAGGGAAAGTAAAACAAGTCATTGATATTGTTTGTTTATTAACACTGAAGCAGACCATTGGAGCGGCGCTAGGGCGACGTTCATACTTCACAGAATGAATATATAAGTTATTGTAAACAGAGTTAACAAATGTATCCTACACCATGACCTGTCTATGCTCTATCGCGCCTAGTTAAAAGTATCAAAGGTTTTAGACGAATGAAGAAATAATTTAGCACATAAATAATCAGTAACTAAATTACTGAAATAAAACTAGGCATACGTATTGAGCTGTTAAACTACTCGCCATTTATCTAAAACACTTGTGTAAAAAGAAAAGTTTAGACAATAATATTTTAAAGGTACTCTTTAAAGATCGTATTACTATCTTTTTTATTTTTACAACTTGAAGCAGTTGGACATATCAAAGTAAGATTAAAATAACATTATTTTATATTGGTCATGGTACGTTTACTTCTATTGTAATACAGTCATACCTGGATAAGTGAGAACTCGATAAGTAAGAAAACTCTATAAGTGAGAGTAATAGCCAGGACCCGTCATTTTAAGCTCCCAAAGCCTCTATTAATGAGAAACAGAAACCTCTGTAAGAGAGAGTCGTTTTTCCCTCATAGACCACCGTAAGTGAGACTGCTATTTATCTATACCTCTATAAGCGATGGTCGAGCTTTATTTATTTCTATTATTTATGAGGAACAAATGACAAAACAAATTATAATTTAACATCTGCTATTTTATGACTCATTCTTGACTTTCGTGGAAATATCGACAAAATATATGAGTTAGAGAAAAACATTCAAAATACAAAAACAGAAACCCAAACGAAATTGACGGATTTTTTTAAGTGTAAATATGTTCTAAATAAAATAAAATTACAAAGTGCTTTAATTTTGTTTTATTTTCGTAAGCACCTAGATACCTATCCCTATAAAGTACTTATATGTCGAAATCTAATGAACGTAACATATACACATTATTAAAAATATATATGCACATAATACATTTGCACTTCCTGTGACTTGTTATTGCTGCGTACCTCTCTCTATAAGAGAGAAACGCTACCCATGTACCTGCATTAACGAGAAACTCGGGTTAGTGAGAAACTTCTATAAGCGAGAATGAGATTGTGCTCCCTTAAACTCTCACTTATCCAGGTTTGACTGTATACTCGTATATCGCCGCTCTCGTATTATGCTCTACATCACACTAAAATTAAAATACATACAATTTATTTTGATAATTATTATTTTCAATTTCATTTATTTCCACAGAAAACATGATTACAACAATGGAGTAATATTTTTTATAATAGTATGTGTTGGAAACTATCCTATACAAGACAGGAATTGAGATATATTTTTCTATGAGTATGAGTTTTAAATTTTTAATGAACATAAGCTTGTTTAGGCGCCGTAAGTGTAAGAGAAAGGAACGTAAAAAAAACCAGTATCCCGAAGTATATAGTTTTGATTACTTAAGTATTGAAATTGTATTTAATAATAGACTAACCATGTTAACTACTTTGGCAGTAAAATGTTGAATGAAAAAAAGTTAACGCGAAAGAATGACCCAAAATAAAACCGTTGCTCCATTCAATGAATTCAGTAGTCTTACAAAGTGTTGCTTACAAAGTTGCTAAACAACTATTTTAATATTCTGAACGCAAATTATAGACTTCTGCAATTATCGTTTCCAACAGTCGCGTCGTTGAATTACAAAAAATATTGTAAAATCTTTTCCAATACTTTTTTTTTGTTTCAATTAATATATCTAGTGCAGAATCCAACATCTACTTATATGTTTTCATTTATATAAAATGTAAATATATTAAGGAAGTTTATTTGAAGTAAAAAAAACTTTGTTTATTGGAAAGTTGAGTAGGTTAGTTGTATGTAATTATATATTTGTTTATAGCTCAACAACATTTATTGATATTTTGTGCTTGTTAAAAAAGGGGTTGACAAATATTTTGTAAATATATGTTTGGAACATTATCTTCTGAAAGTTTCCATACCTATTGTTTTAGAGCATCACTAATGAATTTGAATTTTGACCACAATAAAATATTGATTTCCTCCCGTTTAAATTAGGTACACTTATGATTCTAACATGATAATTTTAATTATTTAGTTTAATAATAGACCTAGTAGCCATGAGTAATCTCTAACTGAACCGATAATCAAATAACAAAAGCACTCTTGATACTAGATCATAGAAAGTAATCCGATGCTACCTATGACCCCGTTTTACAACTGACGTACAAAATATGAATACAGACAAGTAATAATTAATATTTAGCACTTGTAAGTTTATTTAACGTGTAATATTAATTACTGTAATAACATATTAAGCAAATCTTACAACAGTTGTAATCATGGGATTTTAAAATGGTAACCAAAAATAACAAGAATTCATAATATAATCTTATTACTTAGATTAGTAAAATGTATGAAATACACTGTAAACAATTTTTGCGGCATAGTTTTTACTACAATATACTCTTCAGAAAGTTAAATCAGTACTAACATCTACGTGACCTAATATGTACAGTGCTTAATCTACAAAAATAATTTAATCGACAACTATACACTTTATTTGTATACCTTATAAATATGGAATATAAATAAACTTACACCATATAATATACAGTCAAATAGGTACATATAATTTAAATATCTATATATAGGTAATTAATTAATTAAATAATTTATCTAGTGTTAATTGTCATCACTTGGAATAAAATTAGGAATACCGTTGCATAATTCATTTTTGTAAATAGAAAAGATATTGTTTAATACAAGACAGCTCAAAATTTATATTTAGCATTTGGAACAATAATTTATATGGAAATACGATTCTATTTATTCAATAATATATTATGACAATCGATTCCTACATAATATACAAATTAAATTTTATAAGTAGCAATATAAGTAAGTGTACATATTTGGTTTAAAAATATATAATACAGTGTTAATGGTAAACATATATTCAATTTTTCTAAATATTGGAATGTGTTTATAATTAAAATATCTTTCTGAGTAATTGATTACCAGGAAATAAAGAGCTATTTTTCTCAATTTAATTTTCGAATAAATGAATAATGCCATCAATATTTTTCATTACCAACTATCGAGGATTAAATATCTATGACTATCAACTGAATTACCTAATAATTCAAGTTAAAAAGGTACTGGTGGTATGTGAAATATCGAATAAGTAATAAAATATTAACAAAAACAAATACATGATGTGCTTTTGTAATTTTTACGACTTTGTAATAAACGATTTACGTTTTTAATATTATCAATTTAATTTTCTTTGGTATTTTTATTAATTTATTAAAGTCATGAACTATTTACGGGTTGTTAATAAAACTACACAGGAGAAAAGTTAAAAGAAACTTACAAAACACATTGAATCTTGTATTACAGGTAACTGTTGATCATTAATATTTATTTAAGATTATATTAAATACCTATACATTATATTTATTAAAATAGTTTAGGGTAGGAACCTTGCAAATTACGTTTTTAGTATTACAGTTGACACCTTCATAATGTATTTACTTACATATAGGTACAATAATTTTCTATTTAGGTACTAGTTAAAATTCACATGGAATACAATTATTAGTATTTTATAGGAATATTTTACAAATTGTCACCAATCACAACACATTCAGTTCCCCATGCCATTGGTACGGCAGTCATGTCGTGAACCTCACAGCGGATGCCGCGCCGAGGAGTGGTCCTGTCGCGGCGGAGCAGCTGGATGATTGGGCGGCGGGTACGGGCAGAAGCGGAGTGGCGTGGGCGGCTTCTGCAACCACAGGTCTGGCGGCAACGCGAGCGGTTGTGGCCAAGCAGGCGGCCACGCGCGCCCTCCTAGCGCGAGCAGTTGCAACGCGGGAGGAGTTCGCGCCCATGCGGCTCGCTTCTCAGCTTCTTCATCAGCACTGGTAGTCCCCGCTCCGCCAGCGTACAGCCTCAGTGGTGACCGAAGCAGCTGCTGTTCCATCAGCATCAGCTCCATTGGATCTCTGTGGAACAAGATAACATACATTTCAACATTAACTAAACCTTTTTTACATCTCTTTTAAGATATACGTGGATACTTTAATAACTTTATCCAGTTTACGCTTACATATAATGACCTATGTATATGAACAGTTGCGTAACTGAAGACGTAGACAAGAAATATTTGATCGGCGATATCGCTAATAGAAAAGGGAAAAATGTAGGGAATAAACATAAGCTTCCAAAATATCACGTAGTGACGTTATGTCAAATCCATATACAGGGTTATAGGTAACTAACGCACGGCCTCTTAAGGGTGGCTTTGATTTATCAAGACTGACAACTTTTGTTGTACGACTTTTGCCAAAACCTAATGCATCGTTAGATTTTTTTTTTTTTAGTTTTAGTGTGAATATCTAGTCATCGTTAGCTCTATATTCCAACTTTCATTCGATCTGGCGTAGGTATCCAATCAGCTGGTGCTATGCAGTCGTGCGCAAAGTTACGTTGCTACGCAGCGTTAAGGATCGTGTAGCAGAAAGTTTATTAACCCTATACCTTGTTTATTTTACAAACTCGCTTATAACAATTATTTGAACGTAAATTTCCATATTTAGTTAAATAGTGAAAATAAATGTTTATTGATTGACGTATTAATACACTATTAAAACAAACTAGAATCAAAATAAAACATTAAATAATTGTTTCACAAACAAAACCAACCTATTATTTGTCTGCCATAGGGAACATCGTAAAATGAACAAGGTAAAGGCCTCTACGTAAGTTAATGTTTCAAAGGTTTACAATCTGTACATATTTATACACTGAATCCACAATCCCTTCATACTTATCCAGGCTTATGACTGCCTACACTAAAAAATAAAAAAGTAAATAGAAAAACACGATCATTGATACGTAATCAAGCAATTCATCGCACCAAAAGAGACGCGCGGTCTGTTTGAAGATAGATAATTGCAAACTATTTTTTAATGTAGGCGTATTTAAAAAGTGGAATCACTCTATTTACAATAATTAAACTATTTACAAAAATACTCACAAATCTATTTACTCGGTGTCAACACATTCGGAAATAGTCTCGGGGACTCACGGCAAGCTTCAGACAGATTGTCACCGCACCGAGCATAAACACGCACCATTTCGGTATATTCAATGTTAGTGTATCGATTTGACATTGTGATTTATGAAACGAACGCGTCACTAGGACAACTAACACGTCGGCGCACACGCAAGCAAATTTGCGACTGACATGACCCGTGTTACACAGTAGTCAAGCACATGTCGCCACGCCCGCTCACCGCGCCGCAGACCCCTTTCTTCGTTAGTAGCGACACAAGACGCCGCGCACTACGTAAGTCTGTCTTCGGTCGCCTATGTCGGCGTGGCGCGATCGTCGCCTTACGAAGAGTTAAAAAGTTCAGAACTGCAAATCTGATTTTTATTTTTTTTGTATGGGAAAAAAAGTAATTGAATTAGAAAAAGTCGTACAACAAAAGTTGTCTGTCTTGATAAATCAAAGCCACCCTTAAGAGGCTGTGCGTTAGTTACCTATAACCCTGTATATATATATATATATATATATATATATATATATATGGATAATATAGATAAGCACTTTTCCAATAGCGTTATCGCTGATCGAATATTATTACTCAAATTGCCTTTCTCAGGACATTACACATAACATTATGACCAGATGGTATGCGAGTTACTCCCTATATTTCTTTCACTGGTGAGCATGTGATTGGACACACTCTTTGCCCTTACTAAGCTTAAGAGAACTTGTCGAGAAACTGATTAAGCTGCATCTATGCACACAAAGAAAGTATCTTTAAACTCTTACGATATCCTATTTGAGTATAGCTAACTATATTTAGCTTAGAGTGACCATCAATCGAATTCTAAGAATCATATTCGTAGAACGTACATTTCCTATGTTCACTCGTTGGATTTCAGCAGGCCGTAATCTATAAAACCGAGTTCAGAGAAAAATGCTTAACGTTGTTATAGTTTGCGATATTATCCAACACAATAAAAAGCTGTTTTCTATATGTTACATCTATCACATCGTTTAGGAAATACAAATTCCATATAAATTTACATTGAAAAACTTCAACTAATTTGAGATGAAAGTTTCATATTAACTTGCACTCTGGAGCTGATGGAATGTCTGATAGAAAATGTTACATGTGGGATACGATTTGAAAAAAAAAAAGTATTATAATTATTCTATGTTTTTTTCTTAAAGGTAGGTTACATATGTAAATTCTAGACCGTAAGCAGCGATTATTTCCCCGAAGTATATTTACGAGTGTTGTAGTAGTTAACGAGGCGCGCAGTGAGCTCGTCCCGGTCCTTTAATGCGCGCAGTTCGCGATCCCTTTATCGGTTCCCGGAGGTTGTCGCGACCGCCACCGAGCACGCTTCCCGCTAACTCGCTATTTTCGCATCTCTACGAAACTATCGGTGAAGTACTCAAACCGCGTGTTATTATGTGTTTCACGGTCGGCCGATAAGAGTTTAGATTGTTAACTTGGTTCCTAGTTCTAGGACGAATATGTTAGAGGCAGCGAGGTGGTTATTAAAACCTGGAACTGTTTTGAGTTACGAGCATATATCTGAGAATGTTAAATGAGCGTGACGACTTGGCGTCTCGAAGTAAGTTTCAAAATTGGCATGACATCACGAGATGCCGTGTCGAATTTAATCTATCACCGATGCGGTCGGCCCCAGGCGCCGCTCTCCCTAAAAATTTAAACAGGTAGTGCGGTATAAAAAATAATTTTATTCTCTAATTCTTATTTCATTTGGAAATGGTTACTACAATATCATTTTAATCGTTATTATATATGGAACCTAGACAAAATAATATTCAATAAATGATAACGGCACAGTAAAAAATGTACGAAAAAGTAAAAAATGTATGAAATTGACTTGACGATATTCCGAAAGATATGTTAATTCCATACATTTTTCACTTTTCTCTAGTATTATCGATTATCAAAAGTTACTTAAGTCTGGTCATTTTTGTGTTTTTGTTTTTTTTTAGGACTGGTTTCATTTATTTATATATTCACCCCGATTGTTTTTAAATTTTTATTTATAATTCCGAAATGTACCTCTGGGTTTTTTTTTAGATTAAGTACGGATTTAGTCACCACTTGATCACCGTTAAAGGAAAACGTCGCGAAAAAACCCGCATGGAATCTGTTAGAAATGTCATTAGTACTAGTGCTGTGAGTATGAAGATCAGGTGCGCTACTGGTCACGCTGGACTCGACATATATGCGCAAAGTAGATACAGCCTCTAACGTACTTCTACTCACCCCGAAAGTGATATAGTGTGATGATATATTAATATTTGTTTCATGTATAAGGGAAGGCTAAAACATATAATAGATAATTAAATTTTATAGTGAATGTAAACTTCCCACGGCTCGTGTTGTAAAATGGGTATCTGCTAATAAATATTCGTTTTCAGAAATTAAATTTAATTTTACCCATGCTTATAACTTTCGAAGTGTGCATAATATTCCTTGTAGTTATATGGTTTCGGGTGCTGTGGGGGCGTTAATGGCGTATTTATTATGATCTCGGTATCAGCTGTAATAGCCAACACTCTCTGCCAGCAAATTATAGGGCGGCGGCTCTTAGAAGTCTGTCGATAGGAACGCGCCTCGCTCGCGAAAACGATTATCGATATCCCATTGCGGTTGCCTTATCGACATTTGCCTGTAAACGCTTTATGTACATACGAAATAAAAATTAAGTATGGTTATTTTTTCAGTCTACTTACTCCATACCATTACTTGTTTTATGACCGCTAAAATTGTTTAGTACTTAAAATACTAAATGCATCATAAATCCACATCAAAATGTTAGGGCGGCTTGCACTAAATAATTAAATTTACTTTAAACTTTATAAAAAGGCTATTTACTGTTAAACTGTACTGTACATTGCACGGTAATATTATCCAATTTTAAAAACTGTTAAATTTAAGCCATTATTGAGATCGAATTAAACCGTTCCATTTAAATAGCGTTTTACACAAGTTTAAATTAGATTTAATTCGTTGGTGCAAGCCGCCCTTGGCCGCAAATTATCACGTATATTACCTATTTAAGAGTCACAAAGAATAAATATTCAAGTGACGTAATTGTAAAATATGAACTCGCCTGCGGCTAGCACGCAGTTGTGGTTAAAGTTATTTCTAGTTCGTAAGTGAATCGCATGCAATTAACACAGAGGTGCGTCCAAGCATAAATATAACTCCTCGCCCGCTAAATATTGGCCCTGATTGAGTAAGGGGCGTATCTCATTAATTAATGGATGAAAAGCCGCCTTGGCCACCAAGCCAAATATTACCACCCGATTCTCACACTATGGCAATTCATCACACTTATTGTCTGGCAATTCGGGACGTCAGCGAAGGAAGTCATTAAGGCTGTATGCTATTAGACGACTGGTTTAAACGTTTTTATTTATAGAGTTAGGTACCCAACAGTCAAAGTAGAAAGTTATAAATTTAGAGAACAGACAATGGGTCCGGAAGTAGTCAAATCTACTTTTAAAACCAACTTACAGTAATCAAAGTGACTTGCTGGAGTGACAGACAGAGCGGGCTGGCAATTTACATTCAGATCTTATCATTAGTTCTAAGCGTTGAACTGAATTAGTCCATCGAGGTGTGAGCGCCTCCGCTGACACACAGTAGCGGCATTGCGATGGCGGCTGCAGACGCCGGTCAAAGGAATATATAGGGTTGCCAAATGTTTAGTTTTTACAGGTTTGTACATTTTGAAAATTCTTTGAAAGGCGAACAATCTTATGTCCAATGTTAATTTTTACATTTTTTTTTCTGTAATTAATGTACGAATATAAGTTTCAAATTATATGGAATGTTAGACAAAAGATCGGATAAAAGTGCTGATCAAATTTTTATACAGCTTAACATTTCAAAAACTTATTCGAATTGTAAATTTCTTAAAACATATGCTAAAGCATTTGATTGTATTGAAACTAGATGTAATAAAATAGGTAATTAACGAGTTAACAATGTGAAACGTAAATTATACAGTTTCTTTATTACAGTTTAACCAGTTATACTGAATTCCAAGATAATTTCATAATTTTAACTTCAACTAGTAAATATTTTTATCTATATATAATATATTGATTCTAATTTTAAATTTATTTTGTGATTTCATACTATTTTAAGTGATATCCTTAAATGGTTGAAAATAAATAACCATGTTTATTTTATTCACAAATCTGACAACCCTGGGGACACTTGATATGCGAGTCTCTAATTATCCACTCTTATGTTCGGTTCATACGTATCCGTTGATATCTAACATATAAGTACCACACGAAAATGACATTTCGATACATGTAAAGTATTTTCACTATATTTTGACATAAAAAGAATTAAAATTTCCCTAATATTGTCTATAAATGTCAGGGTTTTATGTTCATTTGTACATACATATGGATACTTATCCTTTTCGTATAATAAAATGTAAAATAAATTTTAAGTAAATTAAAATAATATAAGGCTTACTATTGTATGAATAATTCTGTGTAATAATTATCTGTATTAAATCGTGTGCTATGTATGAATTATATTTGTAATATAAGAACTATTTAGTGATTTATATGTTATTATAATATTTATTACAAATTTTATTTTAGTAGTGACATTTACGCAGCATCTATGTAAATTCATTTGAAGAGCTATGCGTGTATTTAGAATTATGTTCTTAACCAAGTGTGTAGTGGCTCGCCATGAGTGACGCGGGGAATCTCGGTAATTGCATCGATAACATCTGGAATTAGCCGTCAATCACTAGAGTGGTGAGTTTCATCGGACCGCCGCCATGGCTGTATCAATTAATCCAAATCGGTAGCTGCGCACTGACGCGACCGGCGATTACATTATTAATAGTTTCGATAATTCTGTCCATCATTGTCAGATTTTAGGATATTAAAAATAACAAGCTAATTTAAAAACATGAATATGTTATGTAAATTCCTAAACAAAATAATTTATAATATTGTATGCCACCTAAAGTTCTGGAATTTTTTTCTGTCATGATTACTTCTAATTACCACTGATCTTTTACATCAATGGAATTAACATCTTTTTTAAATATCACATAATTATTTTGAGTAATTATTTATAATTAATAAAATGTAATTAAATCAGTACTTGTAACATTTTTGGGAAATTTTTGATGTCCGGGACAGACCCTCACAACTAAACCGAACGAGAGGGTGAACATTATCTTGTATTTTTTTTCACCTAATATATGCATCGTATTGACCTGTCAGGTAAACATTTTGTATTAACTAAGTATAATGATGTTGAATAGGTAATACAATACTAACGAAAACATTTATTTATGTCAAAATTCGTTTGGATGTCGAAATACGGAAATTAAACACGTTTGAAGCTGATAGTGATACATGATACCGAAAATTTATTTGCTATCTTAAGATTTAAAATCTTTTTTCGTCTCTATTTTTAGGATATCGTTCATGGTCAAAATCTGTTATTTTGAAAACTGAGTGGTATCGACTATTAAAAACTTTATGAAAGCGAAACATTTTTTTTTTAATTTTGTGCTGAGTAAATCTTGACACTGATTTCGTAATTTTAATGCATATTTTCTATCTTAAAACAGGATATGCTAAGTCAAAATTCATAAACCAGGATTAATTGAAGATAGATACAATTTAACAAATGTGAATAAGACACAGAATTCCTGTAAAGGCTTGTTAAACTTGAGGACGTATTTGTAAAATCCATATTTATAGATGTTTTAATAAAATCATTTGTATAGAAACAGAGATGCATTTGACCATTCTGTAGTAGGAGCCTTCATATAGAAGAAAGGTCAAGTAAAATGGTTTTCTTTATAACTTTCAAATACCTTTACTAACACAACTATTTTGACTTAAACCTATGCGTTTCAGATGAAGTCGCGAGCAACAGCTAGTTAAACATAATTCATAAATGGGTAAGTAATTGTATAAACATAGCTAAGTTGGTAACGCGCGGAAACATGTGAACGAGAAAACGCGTCTGTTCACGTAATGCCCGCGGCTGCTGCCGATGCGAACCGGTCCGAGAGTGCATCACACCGTCGCTCCGGCCAGATAATAGAAATGCGCTTTAATTTGTCGTTTAGGGCATAATGAGTAGCGAGCCCTGTGATTACGCGCGCCGCGGCCTGGGGCCCGCTCGCCGTTGACGTAAGCTGTTTCCACACGCCACACCCGCTTTCTTCTCACCCGCAACCACGCATCCTCGAACGTGTTAACATGGATACGATCATTATATCATCCTTTGGATTTCAATACTATTCATTTGTTACGAATTTTACTGTACATTTTCCATGCAAACAAATGTATCACTGATTTTATGTAAGAAATGAGTGGAATTTTGTGTGAGGCTAAAATTCGACGCTTTGTGGCTTGTTCGCACAGTACACAACAGGATATTTCTTATGCAAAATAATGTTAATCGAACATAAAAATTAAATGGTTTACACTGAGAAACTTATAAAATTAAAGTATCGTCTTCTAAGAATGGACCTTTTACAATGTTTATAAAGATATAGTTTATGTATTATTTTAAAGCAAGCAAAGAGCTGCGGCCTACCATGATCTTTTAGTTACATTGTCTTCATCTTACTTTTATATTGGCTATTAGCCGAACGAGGCGTAAGAGTAACTATGTTACTAAAATAGTATAGTAAGTTTTATTTATTGGAATCAAACTAAATCACTATGTAATTTTGATTTATGTACCTATTGTAGGTTATGGTATGACAGCAGATATCTCTCACTAAATTAAATTTGGCATATGTACATAGGTACTAAATAATGTTCAGAAAATATTTGGTATTTATAAAATTAATTCTTAAAGACATTATAAGCGATTCAAGTTAAAAAAAAAATAACAACATTTATGTCTCTAATTGAAATGTATTCTAGTTCTTGCGTATTTTTGAGTGAATTATGTCTGAGCTTATATGGAAACAATTGTTTAAGAAAGTATAACATATTCTGAGATATTGCAAATAAATTTGAAAATGAATGAAAAAAAGCAAGACATTGCTGGGCAATATTTTGTCGTAATCACCTGGATGGCATCGTTCGTGAGCTGAAAGTAGTGGTTGGCGGACGGGAACGCCCATACGCCGATAACCTTCAGGCAAATTCTCGCCTCGCACATCAAACCGCAGTTTTTTAACTTAATAAGCGGAAATCGAAATTTTGCTTACGTTGTACTTAATGTAACTTATTACGAGATATAAATACAAAAATAATTCGTTTCCCGCCTTTATCTCACCTCGATTCCTAATGAACCCTTTCTTTCTTAAAAATTTGTTTTCTTAAAACACACTTCATATGTTTGTGTGCTGTCTGCCGTGTGAACATAAACTGATCTTGGGTTTTAGATTCTTTGGAAAATACATATCTATTACAATAGCGACTCGGCTTAGTTGTACTGAGATTTGTAGACTTTGATTTTATTTAGAATTTTTTCAGAAAATATGTTTGCCTTTGACAAAAACGGAATATTTATTATTAACTTGAGTATAGTCTATGTATACGATGAGCCAAGTCCAAGTTAACGAAATCAGTGATTTACCACATACTTTGACAATAATTAAATAACATAATTTGTAATGTTTGAGTAAAGGGTGAACAAAGTCAAAGGAGCGTCTAAAAATCACAGCCTAAAAGTATGCTTCCGCTAACGCAGCGGCTGTCAAAATCAAACTCATACCTTAAAGAACATAGAAACGTATTTATGTAACCAATATGATGTAGGAAAATTTAAGACGTGTCTATTATACCTTTATTTGAATGTGTTTGAGCTTACTACGCTTTAGAAATGTCTTGTTCATTGCGTTTTGTCAAGAATTTCTAAAGTGTAAGACCTTTTAGCAATAACGCAATAGTCAATCTTTCACGGTGACCAACTATTATATGTAAACAATTCCGATATAGGTTGCCGCCAACACACCTGCATTCAGACCGACTCAGTTAGACCCAAGCCTGTAAAATGAGCTCTTCAAGGCAGTACGTTCCGGGCTAGCAACATGTCTACACCGAACTCCATTAATAGTTCTATCGAATACAACATCAATTCTGAACGATAATATCGCACCCATATTGAAATATTCGTATACATTACTAGATACATTAACAGCTGTTTTGAAATAAAAAGTAACTTTATATTATTACCTAATCTACAAAAATTGTAAACAAAAATTATAATTATATTATTTTTCTAGGTAAGTAAATAATGATGATATAAGGAAAATTAAAACCTTGTTATTAAATAAGCTATTCTGTCGAGGTGATTGTTAACTCAATCATATTTATAAAAAAATAATAGGTTTATTAATGATCCATCAGCAATAGCAACAACTTTCAGAGTACTTACTTCTAGTACTATGTCAAAATCAAAAGTATCTATTAGAAATAATCTTTAGCCGTCATTACGGCGAAAGATTACGGCTAAAGAGCTTCATTAAACTCTTTCTATGAATGTATCCTTATGTATTTAATCATTTTCTGGAAATGTTATATGTTAATGGAAAATGTTACTATATAAATAATAATACAGATGTAACATTCAGTAGCACTATGAATTTAACGATAAGTTAAATAAAAGAAACAACAAAAAAATAGACACTACACTATGATCAAACCACTGCAGGGTCTTGCGTCGGGGTTGCTGGTCGGCCCAGTGGATATCTTAGGGCGTGTATCAATATGAAGTGTGTATGAATGAAAGGGGCTCTGTAGAAAGTATGCGAAATTACGTGTGAGGAGTAAATGGGTGACCTACGAGTCACAAATGGATGTCAATGTATAGTATGATTCAGAAATGTATCGACAGATTTACAATAATGTTAGGTATGTATTTATGTATGTATATTATATCTCCTATAAATATATTATATCTATTTATTTGCATGATTAAGAATGATTAGAATGAGAAAAAAGGCCATGGTTAATGCCATGGGAGTTGAATGAATGAAAGTGTGGAGGATATAAAAAAAACCACTGAATGATACCGATTTCATGAAATAGAATAATGTATGAAATCAAGCTCATACGTAAGTATTATTATTTACTTGGCGGTCTCCCAATACACCGACGCTTGGATATAATATTATAAGACTATAATTATTTATATGACTATTTGTCAAAAACTAGAATGATCAAGAAAGAACGATCGATATATATAGTTTGTTTTCGATTTTTCTACCAGCGTTATCGATGATCGTCTATTACTTTTTCTAAGCCCTCTGTTAAGTACAATGCAGTCATGTTGCAAAGACAGTAAAAAATCTGTTCTTAAACATCGATATTCGAGTCTACCCCAAATTGTTATTTCGAGCAGCGCTTAACCGCATATCAGTCGCAATCAAAAGAGGAGGCGCGTTTTTAATCTTTTATTCATGTAAAGCCGCTTCGCACAAATTGCAGGGCGGCCATCCTAATGCCTTTCAACTGTTGCTAATAACCTGTCAATTTATCAAGCTCGCCTCGAGCACCGCAGCGCGCCGATTTCGACCAATTCGGTTCAGATAAAGCGAGCGTTTTGGGGCCATCAATAAATTTGATAACCTTGAATAAGTATGGAAAATTGCTAAGGATTATAAAGGTGAGAATATAAAAATTAAAATTTTGATAATTACTGATAATGCATTTAAATGACGACGCTATTTCATTATCTTGGTATGCTATAAAACGTTCAAGATATTGAATGATTAATTAGCAAAACATATATTTCCGGACGTAATAAACATAAACTTTACAAAAAACAGATATTTTAAACTCTGTAATAATAACTACCTATTCTAAAGATATATGTACACACATATATGTAGATATCTCTACAGGTAGACAATTGCGAATAATCCCCTTAGATCGTCTAAATATTCATGTTAAATAGGAACAGCTTAATTTTTTGTGTTATTTAATAAATAGAAAGTAATTATAAGGTGTATAAGAAAGTAATTGTGGTTAATGTTTTACATATTTTAGCAAAAAATAATTAAAAGGAACTATAAAATTATATAAACATTGAACAAAATGTTAAATTAATAAGTTTTACAGCGTAAGCAGGTAAAATTGTTAAATAAACTAACCTGTCAAAGTCCGTCAGCCGCGACGAGTCCCGAAATCCTTTCGCAAAGGGGTTCGAGTCTATTTTGAGTTTTGTGATGAGCTGATTCTGATATGCAGTCACCGCTGTAAACACTGTTTCTGGAAACACGAAAGTGCGATGCTGTTCTCTAGTGAGGTCCGTTATCACTCCGCCCCCTTCGCGGACCTTCACCAGATGGATACGAGGTTGATACCGATGCATGGAATTTAACACGATCTGGGAATCAAAAGAAATAATCAGACTATATGTTTACATAGGCTTATTTTTAAAGTCGCATTAGTAATTAGTACAGTCAAAACCGTTTGTGGCGACATCGTTCAGAGCACCATACCGGTTACATTGTCCCATAACAAAGGTCCGGCAAAAAAATAGGACTTCGTATCTCGAAAACATCACCGGTTGTTACAACTATCGTTTTTTACGACGAAATATGAGTAGTCTCTTCGATGTCGTTATAACTGACTTTAACTGTATTAGATTCCTTTTATATAATAAAAAAAGGTCCACAAAAGGAAAAAGGTAAAGGTAGGAATTCATCAAAAAGGAGAATAGACAATGGTCGCGTACAGTAGTGTTCTGGTAGTCATTAAAACTGATACGGTAACAAAATTCATTAAAAATAATTTTCAGAATAAATAATTCCGAATAAAATAATTGATATTGTAATTATTCGAAGTATTCAATGTTTTTGTTATTTATAATGCATTATAAATCCATGTACGTGTAGATTTTACATTATCAAGCCTTACAAGAAGACACATTATTACGTAGGTGTGTAATAGAAATGGAAATTTTAAATAATATGACCTTTTCTCTAATAATCAACATAAAGTTACAGTAGATATAGTTCGTATGGATTAAGACATGTTCTTTTACTTTGAGTGCGAGTGAACCTATTAAGCAAAAGCGTTTATTTCATAGCTGCATAAAAGCATTGCTTACCCTTACCATAAGTCGGGAAAATATAAAAAGGAAACATTCATATATGGATATGAATGGTTCCTTTTATTTTTACACTATTTATAGATATAAAATATGTATATTTTTGTCCAGGACCAATAGTATAAGCGCAAGCTTATTTTGAGACTGTCAATTTGTGTAATTGTCCGTAAATGTTATATTATTGAAATTAATTGCGTCAACTCTGCTTACCTTTTCAAAATACTTTATGCCCGTCACTTCTATTAGGTATGCAAGCAAATCATATACTAATAGTAAATTAAAGTTACAAGGATTTCCAGCAAATAAGCATAAAAATGGAACCACAAGTTAACATTAGATATACTGTGTGATATCTAGCTCAGCCAGCTAGTACTTTTTGGTAACAGCTTAACGGTCAGCTTGTTAATCTTTCCATAAAAATAATTAGCCTAATATCACCTGTGCAAAAGTTCTGTTATAAATACAAAAATATAGACAGTATATATATTTTATTAAAAGTTGGTCCAATTTGTATTCTGAGAGCCCTATTTAAGTAATTACCAGATTTTAAGTCAATATATTTATTTTTTGTTCATTATGGGGACTTTTACGTGTGTACGTATGTCACCCCTACGTACCCTTATACAAAAATACCTAACATATGACATAAGGTGCCATTGGTTGGAACATACCAGACGCCTCATTAGATAATAGTTGTGTTAAGACTTTGATAAACACCCCAACGTGTAATCTGTTCAGACCAAAGGCACGCACAAAGGCCTGTCTCACATATTCAGATCGGACATATTCCATAAATATATTTATTAAATGTCGATAACAATAACAATACTTTTAAGCTTGTATGAGATGCACGCCACTGCAATGAATATAGAGAAAACAATTAGACAAAAAAATATAGTAATAAAAATAGGTTTATGTTTTAACACACAAACTTTAAGATGCACATAAAACTGAAATAATGTAATGATTTATCCAAATTTATTTGCGCGAAGAAATTTGAGAAACTGTTGAAATTATGTAAAGTAACCAATTTGTGTATGACGACAGATGTTGGCAACGGTGTTTGCTCTTTCGAGCATTTGCATATACCTACAAAGAGTCTGCACTACACGCATGTGTTTAACGTTATAACTATAGAAAATATACATATTAAAATAATAATTTCTGTCATTATTGTTTTACTTTACAAAGATGTGCAATGTCCATTTGAAAGGGATGGCTGTACAAAACCACGTATTTTCATGTTCATATATGATTTATTATATATATTCTTTTTTAATTGTAATAGGCTGCAAAATACTATTGCCATATTGGATTTTCAATGGGCATAATATCTATCTAAATCCTTTTAAATCTAGAATTGATTTAAATTTTTAGCTAAAAATATCAACTTCAAGAATGTAGGCAGCATGTTCAATTGTATCGATTCGATTTTCGCACCACTCACATTGCACTGCCTTTCATTCGACATTTTTTCATCCATCCGCTGTTAAAGTCTAAGTGGGCCATTTATTCAATAAAAATTTACAATATAACTTTAACCTAAGACTATATTACACAATTTTAATTAGGCTAATAGCGAACTGTATCAGCTTAAATTTTGGATGTCAGCCGCATGCCAACACAGCTTAATAAATTATATTAATATTAAAACTTAATAAAATTTTGGATTAGATAGACACTTAACTCTTATCAGCGGGTATAATCTTTACAAAAAGTTACATGTTACTTATCATCGAATACTGTAACTTAGCATTGTAAAATATATTTCGAGCTTATTACCTATGAAACTACAAGGTTCTTTTAATTGCCATAAGATAAGAGCGTAAATAGTTAATACAAAGTTTAATAAAAATCATCAAATAAGTCATGGATGGGTCTGATTACTCCAATTAAACAATTTTTGTACATCCACATGTTGGTATTAATTTAAACTATACATTAAATAATACAATGTCGGTGATTTCTCATAACACTGTAGGATAATTAATTGGGCGGCGTCCGTCCCGGAGCGCGATGTGACGACCCGATAAGCTCACCGCCGCAGCAAATTGTTCATGACTTTACGGCCCTGATGAGATAATTAACGTCCGTAAATTAATTAATTTGAATGTCTAGTTATTTTTATTATGGAATCGTGTTAATTGCAAAGGCGCCGGTGCGCTTTACGAACGGAGACTATTATACGACCATATTCGCGGCTCTTCATTTATGGTTCGCTTCCCGCGATATTTCTAGCTATAGCGCTATTTCTACGCGCCTAATGTATTGAATTTACATGACAATTTTTAAAAATATGTTATATTTTCATTACATTTTTAATATTTACATCTGAGATATAGAAAAGAGAAGGTTTTGTATCTAGATAGGTAGTTAGATACTTTAACCCTTTGCGGTCTTATGTCTGCTCTCAGTCACCATAGCAAGGAACTATACAAACCCTATACTGTATGCAACAATGTATCAGTTTACACTTTTTCGAAACAAAATGGCTGGATGGACGACTGTATACAATAAAGAGATATCTAAAGTTCACAAAAGAATTACCAAATCTTGTTTATCCATCGTAATCTTACGTGTTATGTATCCCTGCTCGTATGACGGAATTTAATTCCTACCACAATCTACGATACCCATGGAAAAATTTAATACGTCCGCAAAAGGTTAATATTATTTACTAGTTATGAAATATAAACTTAAGTAACTTAAATAAGTATAGCTATTGGAACAAGCATACAAATCCGTCCAGTATAGCTACTCACACCGTGTAAACGTAAAATGCCTGGTTAACAGTCTTTACACAGTGCCAGCCACTCGCTTTAACAGTAGCAACTCGCATCGTGTACTCGTAGGACAACAGCTGGACTGATTTATGCAGCTTAGACGATACCGGCAGCTGCTTAGACTCATTGCGAGTTGTATGCCTACACCTAGCAAACCTCTCAGAAACCTGAGCCTAATATTATTTTCAGAATTTATCTTCGATCATAAAAATAAGTGATTTTTAATGCACACGATAATATACAGGACTTTACTAGCGAGCTTGTGCAGTAACAATTCTAAAAATACCAGTAATATTGAGCTGTTGCCATGTGAATGGTATGGAAGTCAAGCAGGCAAGCGAAAACAAAAAATAAATGTTATAATAACTCGCATGAGAGCTGCTGTCCAACTTTCATGTGAGAATAACTCAAATAGTACTAACTCATATTTTTTAAACTAGGACAAAACTCGCGAATTACTGTTATATCTACATCGGTCAATTGCTTACAAACGAATTACTACATTAAAAAAACTGTTTAATTGGGTATCTACCTATTCACTGAATCTGCTTCGTCTTACTCATCACTGGCCTGTGACTTCAAAATCCAATAATTCTCCAATCATCCACATAATTTTAAATGCATGGGACTAGATACTTATCTACTTAGAAAATGCAAACATCAAAAGGGACACTGGATTTTTTTTCTTTTTTTTATCCTGTCTCTACACAGTGACACTACATAACCGCACTATGCATAGTGCGGTTAAAAAACCCCAACGACTATCGAGAGGTAAGAAAACTTATTTGTAGTCGCAGTGATCATGCTGGCCTGCACAAATATCTCTTCACGATACGCTTAAAGGATCTCATATCATAGGATGGTGGGAACACGCCCGTCTGAAGACCGTTCCACAGGCCAACGACACCTACTGCACCTACTTACTCCGATCATGTAACCAATCAATGGGAGCCAAGTTACTTCGATCCTACTCAATATACAACAGCAAGTATAATTAGTGAATACTGTACCAGTAGGAATTTGCACTGTGTAAATCAAGCATTAATATCTAGTGTTAAGTAAGTGTATGATAAATATAATAAAAATAGTTAATTAATAAATCCCAATACAAGTACCTATATATAGTCAGAGATGGGCAAAATGTAATCTGATTAATGGTTAACGATTACAAAAAGTGGCCATAATTTTAATTTTCATGCCTTTAGTCATGATTAAATCCATTAAAAATATTAAGAAATCACAAATGTGTATGTGTGTGTTTGGGAGTCGAAGCTGCTCGCGTCCGTAGGTTTTACCCTAGTTTCCCTACACGTGACTCCTGAGTGGTGCTAAACGAGTAGCAGCGAGGTGGTAGGGCGTCGGATTAGCTTGTGTATATCCAGTAGCTCATATACCTAGAGACCTTCAGTCGTGGTATATGTGGGCCGACATGACGATGTAGACTATCAATGGATTTTCATCCTTTGATAGTCGCTTTCGTATTTGGACTACACTGTACTTACCATCAGGTACTCTGTAGTCACTACGTCGAGGCAGTGTAAAAAAAAAATGTAGTCTGAGATTCTGTAGTATTTAAAACATAGATGAGCAAAATGCAGTCATATTAATGGTAAAAAACGTAAAATTTAATCGTAATCATTTTTATTAATCTGATTACATTTTGCCTATCTATGCATATAATTAATAAATGTTATTTACCTATATTACAATTAATCAAACGTCTAATTAGGGACTTTCGTCAGTTTTGCCTATCCCTAAAGAAATTAAATATCTGTTTTATTATTACTACGTATTTTATAAAACCGTAGCAAGCTAGAGATGGCGATATGAAAGCATTACAATAATTATGAGTAACGTGATGGTATCGTGTACTACGTAGGCAAGACACGAAACGGTTTTAAAGGGATGCGGTCCGGCCCACCGGTCTCCATGGCGTCAACCGCCAACAGATATTAATCTTTATTATCTGAAGAGTAAGATAATGTGTGCGTTGTCGCCGAAAGGGCCAGATAACTGTAATTGCGTAGGGAGGCGCAGGGAGGCGGTGGGAGGGCCCTGAGGAGGAGCGGAACATGGCCGACAGTGGGGATCAGACGCCAGCCGACCGTACATCGCGACAGACGTTTGTTAGTTTAGTTGCTTAAAGTTTTTAAACTATTCAAAGTAGTTTAGAGGCGCACACAGTATCAACTTAGCCAAAAGAAAACATTGAACTATATGAGCTGTAAAACTGTGTAAAACAGCACAATTTTTGCAAATTTAAATTATGATAATCTACAATACGTTGGATCACTCTCTCGTCGATAAACTAGAAAATGGAATTCAGATGGTGTGATGTGTGACGGCCTTACCTGTAATGGCACTATTTGCAGTAAAGTAAGCATGAGCAGAAAGTAAACTAATATCGTTTCAAACTGATACGGACTTTATTGATGTCTTTTTTGTTAATGCGTTAGTTAATGGTGTTTATTAAAAAATAAGTTAAACCTCATGGTAAGGAAATACAGTATTTTCGTATTTTGAGAATTAAAAATGACAAATATTTGTATCTTAGGTTACTTTCGTGTAAAAATAGGTAATATAACAAAGTTAACGTGAATACGGGTTATTATCTGGTTTTATAATGTTGTATTGTATCCAAAATTTAAAAAGGGTATTATTTCGTTGTTGTTAAAAGTAAGGTGAAATATAATTCTTTGAGTAATATAAATTGTAATGTTAAGTAAAATCTAAGCAAACTTAAAGTGGCGTCTATAAATCTCTGCCTAGCGCCTAAATATTTTAGGAAAATAGAAAAAAGGCCTAACAATAACGCCCACTTTCAAAGACACTTAAATATTTAGACGCTTTGAAACACTAATCATTCAGTTTCAGAAACACAGTTTAAATTTGAAAACACTTTTAAATACTAATGAATCCGAAATTTGTATGCAATTGATGACTCATTCGATTTAAAAGTATTTAAAAATTTGACCAACGTTTATGAAACTGGACGTAATGAAGCTTCAATTTGTAATTAATGAAATATTAATTTGTGTTTATAACGTTTTTAAATTTAAAGAGCCTTTTTGAAACTAGATATGAATCTCCCAATTTATTCGGCTCTGTAACATTTTTGTGTTGGTAGGGCGATTGCCCGAACTGGGTAATGACCACAGTACACGAGTGTAACGACCGTCATATTAACTCGCTTTAGACTATCGCGTTTCAAGATCAGCTTGTGTATATCCAGTAACTCATATACCTAGAGACCTTCAATGGTATATGTAGGCCGACATGACGACGGAGACTATCAATGGATTTTCATCTTTTGATAGTCGCTTTCGTTTCTGGACTACACTGTACTTACCATAAGGTACACTGTAGTTACATTGTCGGGACAGTGTAAAAAAAATGTACTCCACTTAAAATACAAATGTATCTGTCAATGTATTTATTATGACCTACGCTTCAATATAATATTCTTTTATCGTCACCTAATTCCTTATATTCAGCAAGATACAAAATTAACAAAGAAAACAGTTGGTGCTTTCAATTTTGTTCAAGCTCTTTGTACATGCACGTTGATAGAGAAAGCTAGATTTTAACTGACTATATAGTCTTGTTAAATCTGTGCGGAAAGTTTTATTAATGAAAGATTTTTACCCGGTTCAGGATATCCAAAAACGGCTGAGTATGAGAGCGGTTATTTGTCGAGTATCGTACGGGCAGAGTCGTCAATAAGCGACTGCGACGATATTTCGATTAACGTGCGAGCCTGCGGATTACGGTGGATTTTCGCCTCTACATCGGCGGCGAGGCGCGGCCGTCCCGACAAATTGGGCCATTTGTACGGCACCGGGGGTATATCACTTATATCATGTCTGCTATCTACGAAAACTGATTATTTGATATTTAATTTTATTGCTATATTCTTTTTACCTCATTCAACTTCAAATGAAACTTTCACTTAAAGATGTCAATATCTATAGTCTGTAGTATGATGAGAAACATTGTAATAACTATATAGTGTAAACCAGTGATTCCCAAAGTGGTCTATATCGACCCCGAGGGGTCTATGACAACCTGCAAGGGGTCTACGTCAGCGAAAAATAAATTGGGGGTCCATGAAATGAAAATGGGGGTCCACGATAGTGGATCTCAACACATACACTGATAGTACCTATTTACTTACATCATACTATCTTACAATATCAAAACATGTACATTATTTATAAAAGTACCTATGAAGTAAAAAATTTATTATATATGTGTTTGCGCCAGTGAATAGTCGCACAGACTATCTCTAGCGCCATGGCATAGAAACACGAAGGACAGGGAGTAAAGGGGAAGACGGGGAGGGGAAATGGCTGCTTTAAATTGACACGTCACACGGCGCGGGAACACACTTTGGGCCAAATAGCTTTAAGTTTTTAACACTAAACTTCACTACAGTTAGAAATTTACAGGAAATCAATATCAGGTAAGTATGGGGTCTACCCAACACGGAAAAACATGGCAAGGGGTTTACGACACAAAAAAGTTTTGGGGAACTCTGGTGTAAGTTATAGGTAATTTTCTATGAAATATGACTCTTTGAAAGATAAAAGTGCGTGGTTTTAATATATGCAATTTTTCTCGCGGGTCATTTTATCCTTTGTATACCTGTCATTGTACCTCATTATGTTAAAAAGAGCAACTACCGGAGTTTCTCACCGGCTCTTCTCGGTAGATTCTGATTTCCGAACTGGTGGTAGATTCGCTTTACTTTTTTTGATGATTCAAAAGTGCTTGGAAGTAGGCCTATTTGAATAATGTTATATTTGATGAATCATTCGTTTTATTTATAAGTAATATGTAAGTTTATACTGTTTTCGTCGAAAACTTTTCGATAGTTCATAAAAAATTAATTACACTGATGAAACTATCGCTTAGATTATGTTGTGATTAGATAAGTATAGTAACCATAGCACATAGGCGAGACAAAATAATGTCAATAATTTTGTATAGTCGCCTCTCTGTTTCATTACACTCTATCGAAGATTTTCCAATTTGTTTTTATCGATATCGTCAAATAAAAAACGACCAACAAAAATGCACAGGACTATCTGTTGTCGATGATAAGTGTGATTCTATCAACAACTATTACATAGTGCTTCCAGTCTCAACATTACTATATTATTGCAGTGGCTGTACATGTTTATTGTATTATATTATTGTATATATAGTTTGATGCTGTATCTGTGAGTTTTGTATATGTTTACCGTAGTTTGTATTTTTTATAATATTATCGCCTTGTTTTACGTTTTTGATTATTTTTCTCATGTAAGTGAAATGCGATGTTTCTTTTTGAGAAATAAATTATTTTAAAGAAATTTATTATTTCTTTAACGCGAACTACGTACCTAAAGAGGTAGATACCAACGTAATAGTTAAACTGTGTTAGCCGTGGTGGCTGACGGCAGAATAGAATAGCGCCTCCCTCTTCTTGCTGAGGTGTCGTAAAAGGCGACTAAGGTATCTCTTGAACACCGCAATTCTACCAGGTGTGCAGAGAAGGAAAACTCGACCAAAACTGCATCCTACTCCCTCCCGATCGTACTGATTCTCCTTTCTATCGGACCTAAGGGAGCTCGGACAAGAGAGAGTGCATTTCTGGCTGCGCGTCCAGCTATGCACTTAAATATCTCCTGCGCAATTGGCTGTTTCCGAAAACTGGACCTCGAATTTCTTAATCGGTGTTGAAACAGTCGCCGTGGCTGAAACCGGCTAGGACATCATCATCATCATCAGTTAAACTGTATAATAACAATTGTTAGACATATAAATAAGCACTTACTTTAATTAATAAACATTTAGGCACACGTTTACACCTATTATTTCTAGCCATATTTAATCTTGAACAAAATATTAAAACGAAACAAAGAATCATCAATTTACTTGAAATTGTTTGTTTTATAGAAAAGTTAAGTATTTATATTGAAAACAAATAACACATGTTCGTTTATTAATATAAGATGTCAACAGATTGAATCGATATGTACGTGTGGGAGAGCGTAATCGCGATCTAGTGTTTCACTTTTATAACGCATATCTGTTTATAGATAAAAAACATTATAAGGAATGAATAATTTAATTGACTCTTTATTTATAACGATAATTTGATATTAATTATTGTAAAATTATATTTCTCTCGGGTACCTAGATATAGATAACATCTACACAGTTGTTGGTAGGTATACCTATTTATAACTATTTTTAATCTACTAAGCTACTCAAGTAGAAAGATAAAAGTTTAAATAAAAACTTACATAAAATTCAATTTGAATTCAATGTTTACATATAATAATTGTGTGTAAAACCTACCTATTTATCAAAATTCGTAATTTTATTATTGGATTAATAAATTATTTTCGTTTTTGTGTTAATGCAAATTGGAATTATCTTTAGTTTTTTGTTAATATAATGAATGAAGATATTCATGCAATGTAAATAGCTTATATTTATAATTTCTATATATATATAGATAACCAAAAAACATTGATGAAAAGAATGACCAACAAATAAAATAATACACCTATACTTAATGACCTAATTTTTCTTTTGTTCATCTTTGAAAGAATATATCCTAGGACGCTATAGCGTGATAATACAACCATTGTTATTAGCATTAAAACTATTCTGATTGTAATACGATACATTATTCATAATAATATTGTTAATAGCGACATGTAATTTCAATTTAAAAAAAAAACAGATCTGAGCATGGCAGTACATATTTTTGTAATAGAGACTAAGTTTCATATTCTTGTTTTTATGATATCTTAAAAAAACTACAGCCAACTACTCCGGGCTTAATGTATCTGTGTTGTACGTATTATAAGTGGTATAGGTCTCTAAACTAATCAATACGTTGTGCAAAGGTATCCATTCAATAATTAAACTCTAAGCACTTCTATTATAAATACTTTATATTTATATGTTCCCTGCCGGTGAATGATGATATAATATTTAAATACACCAAACTAAGATAATGACTCTTTTAAGGAGAGGTTTAAATGCTCTAAAATGATTTAATCTAAATTGTAAATATCTAAGCAAAATCTAAAACAAAGACCGTCATAGTAACTCGCTTTAGACTGTCTCGTTTCGAGATCAGTTTGTGTATATCCAGTAACTCATATACCTAGAAACCTTTAGTCGTTGTATATGTGGGCTGACATGGCGTCGGAGACTATCAACGAATTTTCATCCTTTGATGGTCGCTTTCGTTGTTGGACTACACTGTACTTACCATCAGGTGCACGGTAGTCACTATGTCGAACCAGTGAAAAAAAAAGATTATTTTCACGTTGCTACAACGTTATGAGGAAAAGAGTAGTATAATCAAAAACGATATCTATAAATCCAAATAAACTAACCTTATGCCTTAATCAATTTTATCTTTTATTGGCTAAAGCGTCTCAGGTTCACAAATTCTTATGGGATGTTAAATTAAAGCCGGAGGCGCGTAAACGTTCATCATAACATCGGTGGCAGTAAAATATCCCCAAATAAAACACTCGCTCGTAAAGAGACTTGGGTCGGGAGTCGAGTGAAATACTGGTAAATCGTCATTTAAATAGAGAGAGGCGCGGGTCACCCGGGGACTCACGATAAACGTCACCTCGGAATGAAAATAATATAAAAGAATTATTAAAAAACGACGCCTGATTGAAACCAAGAGAGGATAGCAACAGAAAAACAAATAAGACAACAAATTGAAGTGAGAAATATTGTGTAGCTGTGGACACCCCCCGTGGCCGAGCGCACTCGCGTCACGATATCCCCGATGCTTCTCATTCTCGCACTCATCATTAACGGGTTTGATGCATGCGAGCTGTCCTATCGAACCATTAAATCAATGATGACACGTCAGGATGTTAACTCCAGTAAATGAGCCGGAATGTTAAGGATGACGCCGAGAATATTTGCATACAATACGTGGAACCAAGGGCTCTGTTAAACATTCCGTCAAACATTCGATCCCCTGGCAATAACGTTCGTGGAACAGGTTTTACGGGCGTTGTTAAGTTGATTAATTTTCACTCGTACCTAAATGTAAATAAATAAAGTGATATATAGTTAATATTGCGCAAAAGACAGCGAAAGAAAATTAATTAATAAAGAATAATTTTATACTTTTTTTACATTAACTCGACATAGTGACTACAGAGTACTTGATGGTAAGTAAATTATAGTCCAAAAACGAGAGTGACCATCAAAGAATGAAAATCCATTGACAGTCACCGTCGTCATGTCGGCCCACATATACCACGACTGAAGGTCTCTAGGTATATGAGTAACTGGATATACACAAGCTGATCCCAAAACGCGACAGGCCAAAGCGAGTCACTGTGACAGTTTTTACACTTGTATACCGTGATCATGACCCAGTTCGATTCAGTATACATAATTAAAATCTCAATATAAGTAATTGAGTAAAACAAATTTATAGATTTTATATCTTACATAGAGCCAAACTAGACCTAGGCATAGCAGGTACTTTACTGTGTGCACGTCCGGATTTTTCTGCTTAAATTTCTATACAAGCATCAATGGAGTAAATTGTCATGAAAAAATTTACAATAATTATTATCAAAAAATAGTACAATTATGAAATAACATGTTATAACATTCACACACATACGAGCACATTGTCCTAGTCCTATACTAAACTTGCGCTTGTACTATGAGTACCTACTAGACAAAGATATACATACAGTACTTATGTACAAACACAGATGCATGATTCGCTACAAATTAATCTACAGAACACAGAAAACATTTGTGGTATCGAGATTCGAACCCAGCACCTTCAGCTTCGCAGGTAGGATTACAACAAATTGTGCTATCAGACCATCAAAATAACTTAGAGAACGGAAATCATCTACGTTACCAGTCAAACTAGTTTTTATTGTGTATCTTTTGTTAATCTAAAACCAACAGATATATCAAATACATAGATAGATAGATAGATACCTTACTACTTATTTATGTAGGTAAAGCTTATAAAAAAAAATGCCTCATAATTAACGTTTTTACGCTGTTTATAAATACGCATAGAGATAACTAATTAATAAGGCCATTAAAGAAATATAAAATTTTAATTATAAATCCGAAATGCACTATAATTTTAGAAGAAGTGATTATCTCTCTCCGATTTACAAGTTAGTTTCACATTAAACGTTCTACTTTATCCATAAAATATTGTGTTTGTCGGACTCTCACCAGCAACAGAGGTGACAACAGACTAGCTCGTAAAGTGACGTACATTAACATAATTGTAATCTAAAAGTAAACATGCTGCTTTCTGTTGTGCTTTGATTTAGGAGGTACCTGTATGCCAACTGAGAAGTGATCCACAATATAAAATATTTAAATGTAAACGACGTTTATGCAATATCATAAACATTGTTAAATTGAATCAAAAATCCTAACAAGGACAAGCACATGGACAAAATAAAAAATAAAATCTATTGAGTCGGCGGAAACGCCCATAGAATTTCATTTTCTTAATTGGCCACTTTTTTTTATTTTAACGCAATTAAACACACTTCAACAATTTTTAAAGGCATTGTGAAAAATATATAAGCCTAGCTATAATAAAAACAATATTGCTAAACCTTGAAAATCGCTATATGTTTTTAGCTACTGGAAATGATAGCCACGACTTTCAGATGTTCTATAGGCTAAACGCAGCATAGTATATCGATTAATAATGTAGATTATTATTGGTGATGCGATTATAATTGCATTTTTGTATTAATATCATTTATGCCAATTATTCATTTATATTTAAGAAAGAATTAACTCAGTACTTCCTAATTAATTAACACTGCCTATTGATAAAGAAGAAAACAATGAAAATGTTAAGTTTATATAGGCGTTAGACTACCAACATGACAATCTAGTACCTACACAGACGAGGTAAGGAGAACAGTAAACGTGTAATAAACCTTAGAAACAGTCGTTAAAGGAAATTGTTTTGCGACCTCGTTTGCGAGTCTCATTTGCTTATGTTGTAACCATCCACGTCTACGATGATTCATTTTAGATATATTTCTTGTAATCACTCAGAAAATAAAACGCACTTCTGTGAAACGCTTCGCAAGTACGATATAATTGAACGTAAAAAGGAGTAAAGTGTTATGAACATCTTGATAATATAACTAGAGTCTAACTTCTTAGGATACTTCTATAAGTAAGCGTAGGATGAATTATCTTATCAAATTATTCAATCAAATCAAATTAATAATTATCTTATCAAATTAGAGCTTACTTAATGCAAATATTGAAAACTCAAATATATTTAAAAAACGAAATAAAGATCAATTATTGTAGATCAATTATCAATTATTGTATAGGTAATGAAAACAAATATGATTAGGGGCGAGTGGGGCAATTGCGGACACGATAATATACGAGTAAGGTGTTAGAAAAGGATTATTTGATATCTTTTTCTACATGCTGAGTGAGATCCCTGGGCTTAGATCCAAACATGGAATGTGTAATAAAATTTAGTTTATTGTTTACCATAGGTTCATTTAATTTTTTTGTGTTTATTTCATGGACTTTTATGCTTACAAAATATTCTTGTAATAAATACATAGGCACTACCTTTTTAATGTAATCTCTCATATTTTTAAGTACACAGGTGTAAAGCCCGTCATAGTGACTCGCTTTGGCCTGTCGCGTCTCGGCGTCAGCTTGTGTATATCCAGTAACTCATATACCTAGTGACGTACAGTCGTGGTATATGTGGGCCGACATGACGACGGAGACTATCAATGGATATTCATTCTTTGATTGTAGCTTGCATTTTTGGACTTCACTGTACTTACCGTCAGGTGCACTGTAGTCATTATGTCTAGCTTGTGTAAAAAAAACTTTTTTGGCAATAATCACTGAATAAATATTTACTCATGAAATATTTATTTATAGTGATGTATATAATAATCGTACCTAACTACTCATGCAATAATTACGGACATAAAACGTTAAAGTATTCCGGACGCGAACGGCGCGTCTCTCTGCGGGATGCCCACAGACGCCGAATAACTTATTAAATTATATTACACCTAAACTCATATTCACTGCCTACTCAAGTCACCTGTCTAGCATGTTTAGTTTATAATCACCTTATTTCAATATACGTTAAGGACGTGAAAATATCAGCAGTAATTAAAAATTCATATGTCCGTTCAAAATTGATATTTGTTAATGTTTATTAAGACGATCGGCACTTCGCAAGCTCGTGAAGGTTTTATTAATTTTTATTTACCTTTATATTTACATATTTGCATGCCGACAGAGATTAATCGTACGTTATTAATTAATTTTGGAGCATGGTGACCGAATGGTATCTAAAAGGTAGCAATATAAAATTTATATGAAATTAATTTATTAGATGGGAGAAGAAAGCAATGTATTAATATAGATCTAAATTATTCGGAATAAGCGACAATTAAATAAAATTGTTAAAAATTGTTGATATGCCATGAAGTTTATTGATTTTTAAAACATGTTGTAAACTTGCGATTTATATGAAGTATAGATGACTAATAAACATTCTTTTATATATCAAATATGTAATCCACCCGTTTATTTACATACTTTAATAGTCTGTAGAATCATATCAAAAACAATATACTTATTTAATATTTATAATTCAAAACAATACTTAATTGAAATTTCCGAAAATAACAAATTGTATTCCAAGTACATATTACTCGACAAAAACACAAAAAAAAAACCAGTGAAACAGAACATGAATTCGGCCGAGTATTTTGACTTCGTAGAAAATAGTAATTTATTATTACACTCATCGTTAGAAATTTCAAATTATGAAATTAATTTGAATACATTATTTGTGGAGTTATCAAACAAAGCATGAACTATACAGTTAAAAGTTGTTTCGGCAAATATAACTTCTATGATGAAGCAAACCGAAAAAGAATTGTCGTGGTACCAATAAGAGTTTTGGTTGTCTCGTGGTAGAAGTACTGTAGGTTCAATAAGACGATTTGTTCGAAAGAATGGTCACTTAGTGCTGAAGCTTTATTCTAATCATAGATGGGCAAAATGTAATCAGATTTATGGAAAACGATTACTATTACATTTTGCGTTTTTCATCATTAATATAACTGCATTTTGCTCATCTATGTTGTAAACACTACGAAGTCTTCTATGGCATACACATTTATGAGTCCTTGATGTTTTAAAGGGATTTAATCATGATTACAGAGCAACAAAATCAAAATTACGACGACATTTTGTAATCGTTAATCATTAACGAGATTACATTTTGCCCATCTCTGATTCTAATATTACCATTTTATACTCATACAACACACGCACTTTGCTTAATTTATTACACTTCTAAATTACAAAAAAAGAAATTATTCACAATATAAAGACTGCGAAGCCATATGTCAGGCTTATGAGCAGCCAGTGATTGAAATTAATATAGCTTTTTCCTCCAAATTCATTAAGAAATAAGTACAATTAATAATTAAAGAAACGCTTTAATCAAAATAGCTTATACTACTGAGGGATAGATATGTTTTTTATTACTTAGCAAAAAATTTGTTGAGTAGTGATTACTCCTACATAATAACTAACAGATTGATTTCCTTCTAATACTAGTGTAATGCAGTTAAACAGATAAAATATTGAAGAAATATGATTTTATTTGAATGTGAAATTATGTTTATGGCATTTACATAATTTAAAAAGCTAACAAACGTAACCAGAATAAATAATAAACATTAAAATATCACATTCGGTTACCAAATATTTGTATTCCGTGGTTATCATATTATACAAGCCGCTATAACGACTATTACCAGAACTCGTTCTCCAATACCATTATGATGACGTCTAATATCAATATCGTAAAGGGCCAAAAGGTTACATTAATCATTCAAGACCTTTCGTGCTTTCAGTAGGCCATAAGTACACATTACGAACTGTTCATTTGCATTTTCCTATTAATTATTATTGTACTACGCTGTCGCTTTTTAATATATTAATAACATTTTTCCATAATAAAAGTAAACATAATTAAACTATTTTTAACATAGATTGAAACTTTAAAAAACATGGACTTAATCCGAACAGCTGGATTAAATTAATTCTACAGGAATACCAAGAAGTGTTTCTCTTTTCAAGAGTAATAATAACATATGTATACAAATGTTTATAGATATTATTATTTATACAGCAACATAAGTTATATCTTGGACTAAAACATATCTAATCCGACATTGTTCTATTTGGGTTCTTTATAAATAGTTGTTTAGATATTTAAAGTATTAGTTTAAAAAAAAACTTATGGGGGCCTATTCATGTCATGCCTAAAAAGACCACAACATATCATGCGGAGTCACTAAATGCAAAAAGTGGCCAATGAAATGTAGAACATACAACTGAATTTTATTATTTAATTTTTGCTATGTGTTATATGGGTATGTTTAAAAAAAGCACGGCTAGACTTACGTGTTATAATACGATATTTCGAAAGCTTAGGACAATACCATTCATCTTGCAACTTTTCTGTTGGCGTAATCGCTAATAGGATGTCACTCTATTTAAGCAGTCACCTTATTTTTTTACTGCTGTCTAATAACTATATCACTCATAAAATACGCTGTGTCTATTCCACAGCGCATTAACCTGCGCGGTGTACAAGTCCTATAACGATAGGTGTGTATATCATCCAACTAATACAAAATAATGACTTGTACCGTTTTTTATAAGTTGTAGTCAATACGGACAAAGAAGCTTATTTGCGGACTTAAACAAATTACAGCGTCCGTGAATGAAGCATTTATTTTAGTATTATTCGAATACAGGCAGTTGAGTTGGGTCTTGATGATTAATTCGTCGGTTTCATGGAGTTTTTGTTCCACAATTAGGAGCGGACGACACGCGTACCGGTGGCGACTTGCGTGGCCGATTCATTGTTACTAATACTAACGAATGACCTAATTGCCCTTCATTTCGATAATATTTATTATTAATTGTAAGATTTATTTATAAATTATGTTTAATGTACAATACTTTCTTTGGATTTATTTTTTCACGGGTTGTTATCGCACTTTTTGTGGAAACTTTTCATATATTTTCAAAGGTTTAGGTCAAACAGTACGGACTGGGTCAAACAAGTTGACATTTTATAATTTTACCAAATACATATTTAATAATCGTAACTTCATAGAAAATTACTCGTTATTTGTACCAACAATATGATTCCGAGAAGACGACAGAATAGAACGACGCAAGTTGGTCTACGGAGCCACAGTTTTACTATTACTTCCATGGCCATTCCATCTCAAAGCCATAACAAAACAACATATGAACCAGCTCCTAATTCAAAATCAATAATAACTTTTAAGATAAAAATATATTAAACTAGCTGTCCCGGCAGACCTTGTTCTGCTCTATTTCTCAAAAACAAAGTCACATTGTTTTTTTTAATGTTAATAGCTATTGGCCTGTCGGCTGTTTTTTGAAAATTGTTTGAAGGAACCTGGCCTTAATTGCTATATGTATAAAAATTGACAAATATTGATATTAATATTTATACGTCACTCAATTGTTTTGCCTTCCCGGAACCGGTCCACTGACATTTAAACTTTATGCTATGGTGTTAAAGTTCAAATTGACTTATAACAAATCATTTGTGTGAGAATATAGAAAATTGATGTTTTTAGACTTTTCCAGACATTTTTTTTTAATTTTTCTCCCCGTAATAACCTTCCTCAGACTTCATCAAACACAACAAAACAAAAATCAGCCGAATCGGTTCAGCCGTTCTCGAGTTTCGCGCTTATCAAGACATTTTGCGATTCATTTTTATATATAAGAAGAAGATATCATGATGTGAAAAACGCAATCCTCTCCGAAACGATTAGGGGAATAAATAGGAGCATATTTTAAATTAGTTATTTTATATTTTAATGGCGTATCTGTTAAATTAGTACCTTGGTCACCGATCTATGGAAAAGCCAATTAAGTGTGTGTTTTGGTTAAAGTTCAGTTCATCCATCATGGGACTCCGCCCTCCACAGTTCCACTCGGGTGGCTTTCCTTAACAGACATAACTTTTATTATGCAGTATAATTCAAATGATTACGAAATTACGACGGCAACATGCTAGAACAAAATGGAAGATGCTATGCCCTTTACGAGCCCATGCGCCTTCATATCACTACAGAAGTTTTTGTATATTTTTACGCAGTTTTAATAGATCAAGTTATATTGATTGGATTTCAGTGATATTAATAACTAATATCAGCCTATAAACGTTTTTTTTTTTCTTTTGGGCAGATTTAAGCTTCATTAATATTATTGTTTACATCGCAATTATATGTTTTCTTATAGTCAATATAAACAAAATTATTTTAATATTGCAATATAAATATATTCGTTCTGGTATTTTCTCGTGGTACCATTACGTAATCACATTAATGGATCTATGAGAAAATAACATTCCTCGAGCATCCGTTGCACAAGAGACTACATTTGAAAAATATATATGGGCAATATTTGTATACTGAAAAGTAACGGTGAAAAGTGACTGTAATGGTTAATATTAGCATTCGTCAATGATCACCGTCATATTTAGGGGTCCCCATTGTTTTCATTTGGATGTAACAGTTATTGTTGGTCTGCGAGGGCCTTTAAAACTTCACTGATCGAGGGTCACCATCGTCATTGGACGGTTATAAAAGTATAATATCTTGTACGTGTAATGTTTACATGTTATGTGAAATCATTTTTTTTGTATCAAAATGAAACCTGAACTTCGAATCGTTATTTTTCACAGCCTTGAATTATTCGATATTTATTGTTCTTCGAATGAATTTTGATTTCCTTATGATCTATAAATGAAGTATCTATAAATAGGTACTTCGTGCCTACAATACTACTCGGTTACATCTAAACAATTAAAGCAAATAAGATCTAAAAGTAATTGCAAAAGAACCTGAAAACTAGTTTAAGCACGTACCCACAGAATTACATACAAATATGAAACGCGCTAGAGCAGAATGGTATTAGGAGCCTTGAAGCGTCCTTATTGTGAGCGCACATAGAGCGGTTGACATTTGCCCGCGCACAAAGCACCTGCGGCGCGGAGGTGAGCTGCCGGCTGTCACGACATGTGCTGCTAATTTGTTGTCGGCAACGCACTCATTACAGTGTCTCCAACGACGCCCGAGGTGTCGCTGACACCGGCAATTTTGCCTGTAATTCTATAAATTTGTTACACGCACACGGAAGTTATCTTGGATGATGCATGCATCTGAATGTATATTATATGTACACTGTATTCGAATTGATTGTTAACGAACAATTAAATGTCCATAAAACCTTAAAGAGGAACTATTTATCGATCGTTCTCGCTCTGCGATCGCAATCGGTTATACACCTAGGCGAAAATAGAGGTTTGTAAGAATATTAAAAAATGGACGTAACGGCTGAATATTTATCAACACGGTATATATTCAAAAACAGAAGCTATAAAAAGGATGTAATTGGTTAAGGATTGATTATACAGAAAATAAAAGATGCATCTGAATGTTATATTATACCCCGACAAGTAACTAAAGCCAAACTTATTACCTTTTCCATAAAATAACATTGGCTACACCGTATTTTCTAAAATTATCAATTATGGCATAAAAACCATGTCAAACCCACCGTTACATACCTAATTAAAACATAAATATCAGTCGAAAATATAATTGTCACCTACTTACTTACTGTCAAACGTCTTATCATTCAATTTGTCGCCGTGTATGAATATAAATAGGTAATAATTATATAACATTCATGTAATTTGTTCATCAGTATTTTAAATAAATGTAGATAATTATTTTTTTAATAAACCAATTACAATGTTATTTGATTAGTTTACAAGTTGCTAATAATTTCTTGTCAATTTACTATAAATAGTGCCAATGTGAGTATGAAAATTTTTAGAAGGTCATTTCCACGTCTACTTACACGTTTAGGAATATGATTAAATATATATTAGTGTTTCAAAATAAAATTAACTGATTACCATTAGCTAATGTCCGACCGAAGGTTTCTTTATAGTACCGGAATTGAACGAACTGATTACGTTTATCATTTATTTGAAATGATTTCGAAATTTTATTTTACTTATGTAAGTTCGCCTATAGCTCAGCTATTTTTTGACCGATTTAAATCATTCTTTCTTCAGCCAATAGTGTATAGCGTGAAATTGGTGCCGTTTTAATATGATATAGGTCTAAATTACGTTCGTAGGAGATATAAGTCAAAACAATAACAAAACATTTATTTCGTCCATACCTCCGTCATCCGTAAACCGATTTAGACGATTCTGTTTTGTTCAAAGAATATAGACAAAAGTTATTTGACGTGTATGTTAATAAGAAGATAGTCTGCACTTAACGTACAATAAATCATTATTAATTGTATATCAGTTTTATAATTATTAAAACCTTTAAGTCTAAGTAAGTAAGTATTGTATTTAATATATATTTAGAAGGGATACTTTCAGAATAGCGTTAAGTATATTTCGAGTGGATTTGATGCTTTAAGATCAATTGACAAACATAAAACAAACATCGGATAGTGTTTGGGCTCTTTTTATTGGAATTTTATTACGAACATCGCAAGCATAGATGGGCAAGCGATTATCGATTATCGATTGATCTTATATTTATATTGGTAAATATTTTACTATTATTAAAAATATCCATCCCAGTCCATAACTGGCCCGTGATGGTTACATAAGTATGTCTGAGTAGGATGAATTCTTAGCTTCTGTATGCCATTGAAACCTAATTTAAAAGCGTTGGTGTACCATGTATTATCAACCACTACGGTTACCGAGAGGGTCCGTAATTGAGACAAGAAAAAACTTATTATGCACTGCATACATTGTAAAGTACATTAAATGATACATTAATTAGATAATTGCTTTGAATTAATTTGCCCAGAGCTTAGACAATAGCAGAATTTTATCACCAATAACGTATGTAGATTGTCTTAAAATATATACGATTGACATAACATACACTATATCGAGGGGTGAAAGGCTATTTGGTTTAGGCGACATTTTTAGGTGATATAGCTATATATATATACAGTGTAAACTCCATATAACGTCACTTGATTTAACGACAAACTCCCTAAAGCGTCAATATTTGGTTTAGCTTGTTTCTCATACAATGATACACTCTATATAGCGCTACACCCACTCTCAATAACGACAGCAATTTAATAATATAAATACTTTTTAAGTTGCCAAAATTAGTAAAAACTGCACAGCTGTCTACGTTCTTTTGTCGTTTTACTATCGTAGCCCGTAATAAACTCGACTGTCGGCATTATTTACACATACCGAACATCACCAAGATGCCTCAATATCGCAAGATATGAATAAAATAATTTAAAAAAATACAACAAAATTACTGGTGCATCAAAAGACGTCAGGCAAAAATAACAGATTATACTCAATAGCGATCAAATAAGAATTGTTTATTATGTAATTACTAACACTATTCTGAAATAAACTTTTTCTAATACAGATTTTTCTTCTCTCCATTTAACGACAACTCTCTATAACATCAAAATCTGCACAGTCCCTTGAGGGTCGTTATATAGGGTTTGCACTGTATATATATTTATATATTTTTTATATATACATATATAGATTTTTCTTTTTATACGTTCAATTATTATATAGTATTCTCCTAGCGATTTCAATGACAGAATGGTAACTTTGTTTACGCCATCTCATAACCATGGTCATATCTATGAATTGACGGCCGCGGCGCGGCGCGACTCCAGCGTTTCTACAAATGGAAGCTCTAATTTGTAAAATTCGCAAACTTGGACCGGCACGTCGCGTACCGTTCTTTGCCTGTATTGACCACTTCTGAAACGCAATATGATGATGCTAGCTTATAAGCTATCGACCGACCGAGTTTAAACTATAGTTTAAACTAATTATATATTTATGGATATGTCGGTACGATAATAGCCATGGTAAAAAATAATGGGTAAAGATTTTGACTGAATAATTAGACATTTTTATATCAGAGTACTGTCAATGCATGATTAAAGTATGATCAAGACATGCGCGGAATACATAGTTAAGTGATTGACTTAGCGGGCTGCAGATATACAGTTTCAAGTAGCAGTTTTATCTGTACAGTTAAATTATTCACTTATAACTGTATAATTTAAACTACATCCGTAGCGCATTTTAATTAGGAATCTATTTCTCTCAATTATCTTCCAGGATACTATAATTATATCCCTATTAGTTATAGTGTGTTATTTTACTGTGGACTGTGTAATTATGTGTTCTATATGAAACTAAAATAGAACAACATATTTTAATTATTATCGAGACACAGTGCCATTTATATTTACATAATAAAAGCTATGTTGCCGAGAGGTTATAGCCAGCGGTACCCGGAGCGAATACTAAATCAACCGTTTTACGTCAACACTTTATAGCTCATTCATTCCTCGACCGCTTAATCGCCTTGTTCTGGCGTTGCAACACCATCCACAACGAGTTGCTGACCGGTCGATGTCATGTACATACATTATGTTATTTATAACATATAATATCTATTGACCCACATTATGATAAAGATCAGTAACAAAGCGAGTATACAGTCATTAATCATCAATCTTAAACAGCTCTCCAAGTTTATTTGAGTTGTTATAATTGAAGATATATCGATTGTTCGATGATTAAGTCATACCGACCTGTCCGTTCTTGTCCATTTCGTTGTTGGTGAGCTTGACCTTCTCGAAGGAGACGACCTGCTTGCGCAGCTGGTCGCCAGAGAAGGGCGAGTCCGGGTGCGGGTAGAGGCGCGCGGGGGCGGGCGGGTCCGCCTTGCCGGCCACGAGCCAGGAGGACCGGTGGTATGCGTACCGGTACCGCTTGCCGTCCACCGGCACCACGTCCAGCAGCACGGCGTACCGCGCCTCCGTGCGGCACCCGGCGAACGAGACGCGCACCGTCGGGAACATGCGTCTGAGTACAAAAAATGTGAAGCGTCTAAACGAATTATAACTTTAAATTTTATTTGGCGCGTACTAACCAAGCGAGCCGCCTCACGATACTTTTTTTTTACTTGGGGTAAATCCTCATAAGACCGTCCCGGCCGCGAAGGGGGTGGCAGCCGGGGTGTGCCGGACTTTTACCAGCTAAAAACCCCAAGGTGACTACTTCTGCGAATTAGTGGGGACTGCGGGTCCTGTAATCAAATCGCCGCAGCCCCACTACGCCGCGCCTGACAAGCACAATCACGGGGGGAGACGCTGCCTCCCCCGATACCACCTATTATACTTCGGCAGAGCGCGTCACAACGCACCGCCGTCTTCTCGAGGGTTGCTGACCGGTCGCTCAGAGCCCCCACCCTGAACAGCCACAACCGCTCAGGCATCAGCTGGCCGGTCGTGGTTCGACCGCCTCACGATACTACCTTAACTACTCTACTACAAAGTTAATGAAACCAAGTTCCACTCCGACGCTGCCTTGAGCGTCTTTCGACGTTTCTTCTCAAGATAGTCGATTCCGAAACACTAGTAGATCACCCGTAAGATTCGTATTTTTTTTTGGCTGGCGATCCAAGTCGAGGTTCGTACCCACAGGGGTGCCCTTGCATTGCCACCAACCCATAAACTCGCTGGCTGAGCACCTTCTGTGCTCGCCCCCTAAGCCCGGTTGAACTGTAAATGCCTTTCTAAAGGAAACTAAGCTTAGTTGATGAAATAAAAACCTACGCTCCATTGAAGTAATAGGATTGTTACTTTTAATGTTTTGTCTTCATTCGGTCAACCATTATTACCTTTAAAAATCAGCAGGAAGCTTAAAATAGGATAGCTCCGGTTTTGAAGAAGCCGAGTTCAAACAGCCCTATACTACGCAATACGCTCGTGGCATTTTTAAAAAGATCGCGGAAATAAACTTACACATGACCATGTTATATGGCGAACGCGAAAACTTGTTAAAAAAAATCTTTATTGTTGAAGATTTACAATAATTACTTATATTAATTAATTAATTTTACAACTTAGATCTAAGAGAAGTTGATGGTATGAAATCGGAGATGGGAATGAATCTGGATTGGAAAGTTCGGTGCTTATATGTTGAGTTGCCGCGTGGAAGGGGCAAGGCGGACGCCATTAGGGATCGAGGATGAGTAACAACAGGGCGGATGTCATTAGGGATGGAGGTAAACAAGGAAGAATATGCTGGGATTCGAAGTAAGCGATAGTGATTTGTATGAACAACAGTTATGATAGTGAATACTTCAAATAGTTTAAACATTAGGTTGTTACAATAAGGAAAAATATGATTCAGAGAAAGTTATGATAAGCAATAGAGAGTACATACTAAGGTGATTCATTATTATAATACATAACAGTAACTTGATACGGTCGCTACATAACACCTCCCGCCTTTAGAACAAAGATTGAGCGGTATTGCTCAATTTTTGAATGTTGTCGTCGTTGTCATCTTCTTCGTCTTCGGAGATGCATGAAGTGGTATTGTTTGTAACGGATGGCATCTGTATGTCGACACGTTGACGATGAGGGCGGCCAAAGCAGTTATTGAAGATCTGTATGCAGCCATCTCGGTGCGAACCTTGGTTGGTTCTGAAGAATCTTCTGTAGAGTTTTTTGCAATTGCAGCATTTACAGAGTAAGCATATCAGCATTAATGAGCCGATAGTTATGCTGAATAAGGAGAATTTGGTACTATGATTTTCAAGAAAGGAAAGTTTGTTTCTTTGAAGAGTATCGGATTGTTCCTTGATTTGTTCCTTAATCGATTTCAGATTATCCAATGGAATATCGTTAATGCGTATGGGTAATAGTTCTTGATTGTGAGGTTCAGTCTTGTGATCGAGGCAAATGTCTTGGAGATCGACGGTTATAATCGGATGAGAGATATTGGATGATTTTGATTCGTCGCTTGTGAGTGTAACAAGGGCGGTATACATTTTACATCCGTGATGCAATGTAATGATGCCTGATCCTGAGATTTCTCCATGAGATGTTTGTCCTTTACAATCTAGAGCATAGGGAGTTTTGTCCTGAAGGATGTAGATCCATACGTTGTTCCTTAAGGCTTGAAATGTGTTGATTTCTGCCGAAAATGTTGATACTTCGCAGATATCTGGGACGTCTCGTTTTGACGTAGTTAGGATGGTTGTTTCGCATGTCGGTCTAGTGTTTGTGTTGTACACTAGCAGATTTTTGCAGACTCTGATGTCGGGTGCGAAACTCTTGCATCGATCCAAGGAGCTTGCGATGGTGTATTTCTGTCGCGTGGTGCTCATGGCAAGATATGGTTGCTCAGGGAGGATTGTTGAATAGTAGGATGAGTCAGGATGTTTGAAGGGGATAGAGTATAAGTGGTAAAGAGAAAATGGTTCATTTTTTACTAATGGGAAATCGATAATATATGTGATTTTATTCATGTATATGTAAGATGTAATTGTTGAAGATTCTAGTATTTTATGTATGTTTGAGTACAATAGAGGTGCAACTAGGCTTTTATCAGCTCTCATTGAACCAGATGCCAATAATTCTTGATATAAGCGTGTGGTAGTTATCACGGAAGAATGGATAACTCCAGCTTTGATGAATAGTATACTTAGTATGATGTCGTCGATTTCCTTTTCAAGGGATATAATGGATTCGAGAATTTGCATAGATATTGTAGACATTTCCTCTGAGATAGTGAGGTTAAATATGATTTTGTTCGTGGAGTTGAAGAAACTGTTGACTCTAATGATATTTTCGTTGATAGTGTACTCGTCGTACGATATTCTTTGAATGGTTTCATTAAAGTTAGAGATAGTAGAGGAGATAATTTGTATTTGTTGTTTTAGAATTTCGTTGATCGATATTTGATTACTGGTTAGTTTTTCTATATATTCGTTATAATGCTTAGCGTCTTTCGCGTCAGGAGTACCGATGAGCCATTTTAGGACTGTACTTAATCCGTCTATGAGTTCGCGTTTTGTTCGACCGTTAGTGGTGTAGGATGCGAGTTCTTCGAGCCTAGCGTTAATTTTCTCTAGATTAAGTTTAAGGAAGGACTTAGTTGTTATTACATTTGGCAAGGACGAGTACGAGGCTATTAACGAATTATAATTATCGGAGAGACGTTTAATTGAATTGCGTGCAAGAAATAGGGGTTCTAGATCCCTGTATATTATGAGTTTCCAGGAGTTCTCGGAAATAAGGATTTGTCCTTCGTTCTCGAAATATAAACCGGAATTCGAAGGAATTTGGTGGATATTGGTATCCCCAGCAACCAAGGTTGTGGAGTACCTGAAATGAGAGGTTTCCTAGATGTATTATAAAATTATATAGATATTTCATGTCGTTGTAAGTTTTTAGATTAAATGGTTATATGAATGTTTTCGATGACTTAGAATTTGAGTATATATTTTAATCTAAGAGAATTCGATTATAATTAGTTACAAAAATTTAGTATAAGGGCTTAGAGTGTAGATTTCGTTTATAAGATTTAGGAATTTACATACATTAGAAATAGGATTTCGCTTATGAACTAGTATTTTAAAACTATGAATTTGTAATATAAGTATAAACTAACTTAAACTAAGAGTTATAGTTATTAGGAGTTATTTCAGGCTTAGTGTCTGAGTTATGTATAGGTCTCAGTCGGTTTGCATGAACCCTCTGGTTGCGACCGGATTTTCGAATTTCGTAATTTTCATTAAATCCGATTCTTACGATTGTATAAGGTCCTTCCCATTTAGGATCTAGATTGTTGGGGTTAGGTACCTTGAGCATGACGTTTTCACCTACGTTGAATTTAGCAATATTCCTAATATTGTTGTCATATCGTTCTTTTGATTTGGTTTTAGAGATTTCTAGATTACGACGGGCTATGTCGCGTGAAACTTGAAGACGTTCGTTTAGATCTCGTAGAAGGTCGTGCGTAGTATAATCATTCGTTTCTTTAAATGTGTAAAGGCATCGAGGCTTATAACCGAATAGTAGTTCATGTGGCGTAAAGCCTGTGGATTGGTTCACTGATGTATTGTGACACATGACCGCAAATGGTATTATTTGGTCCCAATTCGAATGATTTCGTTTATGATATATTCGGATGTGGTCTCTTAAAGTCGCATGGAATCTTTCTAGAGAACCATTTGTTTGAGGATGATATGCAGTGCTCACTGTATGTTGTGTACCAATAAGCTTAGTTAACTGTTTGATAATTGAGTTGACGAATTCGGCACCTTGGTCTGAGTGAAATCGCTTAGGAACACCGTAGTGTTGGCAAAATGTTAGGAGGGATTTAGCAACAGTTGTTGCTTGTTTATCGGGTATAGGGTATGCTTGGACGAAACGAGTTAGGTCGTCTTGCAGAGTTAGGATGTATTTATTTGAATCTAGTGTTACTTCTGAGTATGAGACTAAATCTATGGTAACGCGTTCGAAAGGTTCCGTTGAGACAGAGGTGATTACCATAGGGGCTTTGTAAGTTTTCCGCTGGATTTTATTTCGTTGGCAGATTTGGCAATTTTCGATGTAATTTTTGATTGTGTTGGTCATTCCTTTCCAGAAGTATTCCGATCTAATTTTTCGTGTAGTTTCTATTATACCGCGATGTCCGGATAATGGATCATCGTGGAAAGTTTTTAGAATTTGAGGTATTTCTTCAGAGGTTGGACTCTTTACTTTGTCTTCGCATATTGTAATTTCACATTCATAGATATCGGCGAGGTAGGCAGTTATACGTAGCTGTTCGTTGCCTTGGAGTTTACATGTGGGATCGTTTTTTAGATCAGGGACATAAAGTGTCGTGTTTTTGTTTTTGTGTAGGCAGTTTAAAAGTGTTTTAAAATAGCTTTCAGAATCCCAAGGGTCAAAGTGACAGGGTCTTGAGTATGCGAATATAATGTTCTGGCCCTTGTCTGAGATTAGTAAATCTGTGTCGTAAAGTGTTTTGAGTTTTTCTAAGAATGGCGATACTTGGGAACATGTGGCGATAGCTTGGTTGAAAAGGTCGTTTTTGTCGGAGAGTTCGCAAGAAATAGGGATCAGAATGTTCTTATGTCGTTCGTCTAGGAGACAATCTGGTGAAATATGGAGATTTGGAGTGTCGAAACTATATGTGTCTAATTCGGAGAAGTGTTGGTAATTGAGTTGCAAGTAGTCATCGTAAATGTTTTCCGTTGGTTTTAGATCGATGTTGTCGCATGTGAGATCGATAACGTTAGTGTTAAGGACTGGAGGGCGTGAGAGCGCGTCAGCGTTAGTATTATTTTTTCCAGCTTTGTAGATTACTTCATATTCATATTCTTCAAGCTTAAGCCGCCATCGGACTAAACGACTACCTGGGTCTTTTATAGAGAAAAGCCACGTTAGAGGCTTATGATCCGTGACAATTTTAAATTTCTTACCATACAAGTATGGTCTAAAATGTTTTACTGCCCATACTATGGCGAGAAGTTCGCGCTCGATTGTAGAATAATTTGATTCAGCTTTGTTTAAAGTGCGTGAAGCATATGCGATAGGTAGATCTTTACCGATTTCTCCTTGAGATAGCACAGCGCCTACTGCACTAATTGATGCGTCGGTTGTGAGAATGAATTCTCGAGAGAAATCAGGATATTGTAATATAGGAGGATTTGTTAAGAGATGTTTGCATTTGTCGAAAGAATTTTGTTGGGTTTCGCCCCAAATGAATGGAACGTCTTTCTTTAGAAGACTTGTGAGAGGTTTCGTTAGATTGCTGAAGTTTGAAATAAAGCGACGATAGTATCCTGTAAGGCCTAAGAATGCTTTTATGTCCTTACACGATTTAGGAATAGGGAACTCTTGGACTGCTTTTATTTTGTCAGGATTTGGCTTTACACCTTCGCTAGAGATTGTATGACCTAGATAAGCTACTTCGCGCCTAAGGAATTCGCATTTGTCTGGCTGTACTTTTAGCTCGTATTTGCGCAACCGTGAAAATATTTCTAAAAGTTTCTGTTTATGTTCCTCGAGGCTAGAAGCAAATACTACGATATCGTCGAGATAGACGAAACATCGTTCACCTTGTAGTCCGCTTAGGACAGAGTCCATTACGCGTTGGAAAGTCGCTGGAGCATTTTTGAGTCCAAAAGGCATTCGTTTGAACTCGTAATGACCGTAAGGTGTGCTGAAAGCTGTTTTAGGAATATCTGCTTTATCTATTTCTAGTTGATGAAAACCTGAGGCTAGGTCTAGGGTCGTGAAGTACTGCGAGTGTCCTAATTTGTCCAGGATGTCTGTAATGTTTGGTAAAGGATAGCTGTCTCCTACAGTGATTTCGTTTAATTTTCGATAATCGATTACCAGACGCCATTTCTGTTTTCCAGATGCGTCTAATTTCTTTGGAACGACCCAAATAGGGCTACTCCACGGAGAAGAGCTAGGTCGGATTATATTTTGGTCTAACATTTTTTGGACTTGTGTTTTTACTTCGTTTTCGTGTACTTGAGGGAAGCGATATGTTTTCGTATGGATGGGCGTTTCATTTGTCGTAGGGATTTTGTGTTTTGTGTGATTACTGAAGGTTAGTGAGTCTCCTTCGATGTAGAATATGTCTGTATATTCAGAAATGATTTTATCTAAAGAGCTAGCTTCTTCATGATTTAGGTGTTCGCGTCTTATAAGAGATAGCACTTTGTTCTGCCTATCGGTTCGTGAGAGGTCGTTAAGATTATTTACGTAATGACATTTAGTTGGCGTGGTTTGTTCAGTTAGTTCAAATGCGCTGACTTCGATAATTGGTATGTTGATGATTTTCTGGGAGTTGCTTTTATTTATACAAGTGATTAGAAATGAATTATTCTTAACGTCTATTAGAGCATGAGGAATAACTATGTCGTTATCTATTATTTGTGCTTCGACTATGGCTGTGCCGGAGACGATATTATTTGTCTTACATTTAATAACCGTTTCGGAACGCCTTTCTATAGTTTGAGTATTTGGACAAATGTTGTTTGGTTTAGGATACTCATTAAGATAGTGGAGGGAATACGTTTTGTCACGTATTCTCATGGATTTTGATTGTACGTAAATATTGCAATTAAATTTTGTCATGAAATCATTACCTAGTATGCCATCGGCTTTTATGTTTAAGTTGGCTACTTGGAATTGGTACTTAGGTAAATCATCTAAGGAAATGTTGGCTGTGCCTAGAGTAAGTGTGGAATTTTGGGAACTTGAAATGCCTACGATTGATGCGATATTGGACCGATTTATAGGAGTTGAGCCTATCTTATCCTGTCGGATAACCGAGACTCCTGCTCCGGTATCAATCAGTAAAATAACTGGCTCACCATTAATATGAAACGTGCAATGTAATAGATTTTCAGGAGGTACGTCGTTTAATGCGGATATAGCGAATGATTTTGGGTTTTTGTATTCAGGTTTTGATTTGGATTTGTATTTTGACTTAAGTTTCGATTTAGTATTAGATTTTGTATTCGAGTTTGAGTTTGAATTAGATTTGGAGATTTTGTTTGAGTTTGCATTTGAGTTAGAGTTAGAAGTAGATGTAGGATTAGAGTTTGAATTAGAATTAGAGCTAGATATAGGATTTTGATTTGAGTTTGAATTAGAACTAGATATAGAATTTAGGTCGAAGTTTGTTTGTGTGGATGCGTCTTTGAATTGTCTCCGATAGACTGGTTTGGATTCAATAGACGTATTGTTCGTTAACCTAGGCTGGACAAATGATTTTTCATTTAAAGCTGGAGGTCGTCCAGGTCCTGGATCAAGGTGTTTGAGCATGGGCTTGTGACGGTCACCAACGAGTTGCTCTCCTCGTTGGCCACTGAGGAGTTTAAATTATTTGTGCTCACTCGTGGTACGGGAGTTATGCGTTGGTTTTTCAAATTGTTATTATACGCTCTTTTACGACACTCTGAGATAAGATGACCGCGATTTTTGCAGTAATTGCACACTTTTGTGGGTTCCTGCGAGTTAGTATGATTCGGAGTTTGAGGCTGGTACGTGTTTGGTTTAAAAGCGTAGTTATTATTTACTTTAGATGGACGCGGCGTGGAATGAGTTTTAAATAGAGATTGTCTGGCTGTGTTCATGGCACGGATTTTGTCTTCTTGTAGAGCAAACCGCCCGGCTTCCGTTAAGGATTTAAACCCTTTCGTTCTCAGCATCGCACCAATTTCGGAGTTGATGCCGTTTACAAATACGTTTAGCGCGGTTTCTTCCGCGGTTATTACTCGACCCAAGAGCGAATTATCTGTGATTTCCGTGTTTAGTTTTTCTATAATTTTGCTACGGCATAAATCTACTCTATGGAGGTATTCCGTTATAGATTCGTTGAATCTTTGAAACATCGACTGAAGTTCGAGGTTAAGGTGTGCAATAGTTTTTACGTTAGAAAATTTTTCAATTAAAAAGGATTTCAGTTCCCTCCATGTGTTATGCTGTCTACAGTGGACATCTGCTGCGCGTGTGCCTGTGATTTTATTTAGAGCATATATCAGAAGTAATGGTTCTTGTTCAACTCGGGCTAGGCTGAAGGCTGAGCTGCAAGATCTAATATATTTATAGACCTGGTCATCATGTGTGGTGTCGAAAACTGGTATTAGATTGACCAGGGTTAGAGTGTCTATTGTATTTTGATTTTGTTTTTCTGTTTTTATTTCTGTATTTGTAGACATGTTTTGTAGTTATAATAATTACTAGTAGAAAATAGCTTTAGGATTTTTTGAATGAGAATTAAGGATTTAGGATTTAGGATTTGATACAGAGCAAACAAGTCTAAGCCACTCACCAGAATAACAGTGTGTAGAGGAGCTGCATGTTTCGGCGAGGAGTTCAAAAGCCTTTGGCTACCGCAACGTCTTCTTCTTGGCGATTTTTGTCCGTTGAGACGACGTTCGTTACCTCGTCTTTTACGCGTATTAATACGAATATCACGCAAGATCCTACCGACTGCGCCAAAATTGTTATATGGCGAACGCGAAAACTTGTTAAAAAAAATCTTTATTGTTGAAGATTTACAATAATTACTTATATTAATTAATTAATTTTACAACTTAGATCTAAGAGAAGTTGATGGTATGAAATCGGAGATGGGAATGAATCTGGATTGGAAAGTTCGGTGCTTATATGTTGAGTTGCCGCGTGGAAGGGGCAAGGCGGACGCCATTAGGGATCGAGGATGAGTAACAACAGGGCGGATGTCATTAGGGATGGAGGTAAACAAGGAAGAATATGCTGGGATTCGAAGTAAGCGATAGTGATTTGTATGAACAACAGTTATGATAGTGAATACTTCAAATAGTTTAAACATTAGGTTGTTACAATAAGGAAAAATATGATTCAGAGAAAGTTATGATAAGCAATAGAGAGTACATACTAAGGTGATTCATTATTATAATACATAACAGTAACTTGATACGGTCGCTACATAACAACCAATCGTCTTGACGTGACACTTACTACTGATAAGTGATAACACCGCGAAAACCGCTTAGAGCTCTCGTCGATGCGCATGTTTGTGTGAGTGTGCCGTTTCGAGCGTTTGTATATAGTTTTCGTACTGTCTATAATATTTATACTGTGTCATAAACCTTCCAATGTCTCATTTCTCTTATCCATGTTACAAACGAACGATACATAACATCCATCTTTAATGACCGCCGCAAATCTGAGGCATCTTTACACAAGACAAGAAATCTATACTGATTAGATTGACAGCGGAAGCACTCGATTGAGGCGCGTATAGTCAATACGATGATTTGTTTTGCAAGGCGGCTCGCTCAACCTGTTTCCTAAGCAATTACTTCAATATCCTACATAGTACTCTCCTGCAGTAACAAGCGAGCAGCAGAGAAATGCAAGGTTGTCTTCGTGCGGCGATTCTCTGAAGCATTTGATTAGAAGATTGGAAGTGTAGGACTCACGATTCAATCTTAATACAAATTCAATCATCTAAAGTGTTTACTAATTATCATTTATAACATTATTTTAGCAAATGCTCAGAAGATTTTCTATGATAATTTTTTATCTATTATACTATTTTTGTAAAATGACATGCGATTTCTCTCATGTTTTTCTGCATACAGGCAAACCAAAATTACGACTTTTTAGTAAATCTTGCTTTTTAGTGAAGCCGCATTGAGAATTATTCTTATTCTAATTTTTTTTTATTACATTTATTTTTTTATTTAATTTAAATATTTAATGATTTGACGGAAAAATTATAAAAATATGTTCATATGGTCAAATCTAATTCTTATGTTAATCTGAACTTAACTATACCTACTAATGACTCTAAAAGAACCGACCGAAAGCTAAATTAGTCATTTATAGTACAAAAACCTTATAATTCCCTAAAGTGTTTTACGAGACTGAAACACATGCTAGCAATAAAAAAAGATGATTAATGCATCTTAACAAAAACCGCCAGAGATCCGGCCATGGACGGTGACTTGTATAATTACAGGGTGAAACGCAAACTAGGAAATCAAACAAATATGATGTATTCGATTTTAATGCACCCTTAAATGGGCCGAAGCGCTTCCTGCCGACCGCTCTCTGATAACATCTCCACAACGTTTATTTATGATGTAACCTTTCATAATATCATATTATAAATTTAAACAATATTTTAGGTTTAATGCTAATTTACCTATGTACTTGTTATTATGCCCTTCTTATGCGAATTACCTACATTCTTGTTTATTCCAAACCTCAGTAAATCAAACTTAATTTAAAATACAAATTATATATTTTTATTATTATTTTATGCATATTAATTATGATATATTAATAGTGATAAATGATAGAAACAAATTATAATGAATCAAGCGTAAGCAAAAACTTAATCAGATTATAAATTCTTTATACACCCATTAACTACTAACAAATCAAATTGAAATTATTACTTTATAAAAAAAAACAGAAATTTAGTATAACAATGTTCTACGTTTTTTTTGTATGTAGATTATTTTGCCGTATATATGTAGATAATATAAAATATCAAGAGTTGCGTACTTATGTTGTTGAAATTTTGAAAGCTTTTTTATATTTTTATACCGTCATTATCATCGTCGTCAGCTCATTTGATTCCACTGCTTGGTAAAAGATTCTTCTATATCATACCACAAAGATCTTTAATCTCACGTGGGCACAAGTCGTACTCATAACTTTATAAAGGTATCTACCGCGCGGTGGGTTCACCTTAATTTTGCAAATAAAAAGGTGGCAAACAGAATAATAACGCTCCAGAACGAAACTAACCATACTAAAGTAAAATCATGTGTCAATCCAAAAGTGTTTCCTCATCATGCAGCGGCCCTGCTGAGTGTTGAAGAAGAAGAAGGAAAAATGAGGAATTCCTTCGACGTTAAAGTTGTTTTGACTTGGCTGTCAGTTTTCTACGGGCAAGTAATAAAATTGGAAAATAAATAATGAATTATTACGATGTATCACTGACGGGTTCTCTCTATTCTTATACGGAATGTATTATCTCACACGAAAGACCTATAAAACGCTATGTAAAGCCTATCGACGTTTTCTAAGCACTAATCGCCATAAATAAATCGCTTAAAGACTGTTCTTAATGGCTGTTATGCATCAGTTCAGATTTCACGTTGAGCCTGACAATAAGTCGCTGTCAATTGCGTTTATGAGTGGGTCGTTAAGGCAATGTCGCGACACAGCGACGTGGAACCACCCAGCACGATTGCATAATGAGAAACATTCATCACTCATAAATACGGATAACAATCACACTTGGAACCATCATAATGTTAATTAAAATACTTAACATTATAATATTCTACAATATTTATATTTTACGATTACTGTCGCAATAAAATAATGGTATGCTAATTTTACCAAAAAACTATATATAAATGGAATATCAAAAGACAAGATTCTTGCAACAGTAATTAAAATTATAAATATATCCTGCTAAACAACTTGAATGAATATGCGTAGCTATGTCTATCATACAATAATTGTATACTTACAAATGATAAAGTTGGTAGGAACGTTGTACACAGTCAAAAGCATTTGCATAAGTCATTAATAAACGTCAAACCGAGATTCCTACTGATAATCGTAACAAATACCCAATAATGAAACCGTTGAGACAAGTAAGCGAATCTTTGTTATGAGCTTTGAGTATTGACATTGTTGTAACTTCTTTTAACTAGTAATAAAATAAATTGAAACTTTAACTATCGTAACGTATTATTTATAAAGTATACTCGTATAAGTTTGCGGTTAAAAACCGCAACCTACGACAAGGTACGCTTGAAAGAACTCTAATTTAAATTACTACAATAATTTCGAGCAACCACTACCGGCCAGAGGCGTGAAATTATCCCTTCGAATTACATTGTTTATTTTTCTATTTATAACGCAATCCTATGATACGCAAGAAAGTCATTATATGACATGCGGTAATTAAGTAAGAGATAAGACTATTATTGTAGTGATTGTATGATTGGTTTGTAAAATAGGTTAGTTATATTTGGCACTATCCTCGGAATTGGCCATTTAATAAAAAGTAAGTTTATTTTTGAAAAGGTTAGAATATCTAATTTTAAATAATGAAGTTTAATTTGAGGTTTTCAGTTTTATTTGAGACAGATTGAATGGAAAAATAGAATAGGAAGGTTCATATTGTAAAAATTACAAGAAATATACATGTAAACTTTACTTGAAATATATATAATAATACAGATTTAAAAAGTGTATTATTCTAAAGCGAGTGAGCGACCAAACCCAAAAATAGAAAAGATAGTACGCGAGTAAGAGCGTACTACATTATATATCCAAGTTAACACTTCTTTTCCACGGTTAAATTATGAGCGGACAAACAGAAACGTTGAACTGAGTTTACCTTCTAGAAACAGATAATAACATTTATGAGTAATTTATAACGTGAGCGTGACCTTTAGTGTAATTGGATGGTAAATAAATACACAAGGCACTGAGTTCATCAATTCATGTAATAACTTAAATGTATTAATTGTGAATGTTTTTTCTTAGTACTTGATGCGATCTTACTGCGCGTTGCGTGTTTAATGAAATGAGAACTATAACTACTCGTACGTACAGTAAATATATGGTACATTTTATACAGATCAACTGTTAAGAAATTTATATGGCTTTTGCATTCTATTAAAACAAATTAGTCAATACATGAGGCAACACACAAATAAAATTAAAAAAATTAACATAAACTTCGACTAAAACTGAGTCTGGGCAAACGATATAGGAATAGTGCAATGATCTAAGTTGAGCAGCAGGATACGTAAAATTTAAGATGGAAACCATACGTAGATTTGATGGAGTCTGCTGCTTGGAGGAGAGGACGGTTGTGCGCAGTTTCTAGCGCACCACCCGTGAATCAGGTTTGGAAGCGTGGGCTTTATACATCCACCCCTCTAAAGAGAGGAAGCCTGTATAAGGCTATTCGCTCCTCGGGCGACTGGACAAATTTGGTTTCCCAGGCCTAGGCGGAGTGATTAGAGGGACAGCCCAGGGATTTTTAGTCAGTAAGAGTCCTGACACACCCGGATCTCTGCCCTCACAGCGACCTTGATGGTCTTGTGTAGGTTTTTCACAAAGTTACCAAAAAAAAGAATGGAAGCAGACTTACGATGGCTGAAATAATGTTATTTTGAAGATTGATTAACTTTTTAGACCATGTTCGCGGCCGTCCTCAGTTATATAAAACTCACTAACTAACTCGTAAGTATGTACTATTAAACGTTAAAGCGTTTATGAATTATAAATTTTAACCATGAAAATAATTGTCTTACTGGAGAAATATGACAAGAATAATTCAGTTGATTTAGTTGCATTATGCCGGATATAAATTTGAAGAGTGTCTAACGCCCTAAATCTAATAACAACTTAAAACTGTCTCTACATTAAGACATTCTATATGTATGACATCAATTCGTACCCGTCGTTTTCAGTCAGTTACACTATTAATAACCACGAATACCACAAAGCTCACATGTCTATTCGTATTTACCTACGCTTGACGAAGACATTCCTGTTGATAATTTATATTTGACATTAATATTATCTACTATATCATAGTTTTTGTTATGTTCCAAGTTAGAGAAGGTAAAGAGAAAGCTAAACGCGAATCAATTTTTAAATATACGCGTAATATTTGCATAGACGCAAAAATAATAACTACGTTAAATATTCCAATGATAAAAAATATATATATATATATCTATATATTTATTTTATTGATGCGTAAATATATTCATGTGAACCTATTCATAAATGTTATTAAAATACCGGTCTCAATAATCAAAACTTCGTCGCTTCCTTAATAAAATCAAATATTTATGATTTTTTTAAACGTCCATACGTTTTTATTAGGTATATTTATCAAGAGAGATATTAGTTTAAAAGGATATTAATGATCGTTTAAGTAATAGCGAATGCTATCAATCTTCGAGTAGTTAAACAGATGCCAGTGAGAGTGGCACAAAGTGGCACGTGACGTGTCAGTTGTCTGTCGTTCAAGCGTCTCGTTACGTCGGCACGCGGCGCCGGCTAATCCCGTCGTTCGAAACAAAATATCCAGTTACTTCGGCAGTCTCGTGTGAAAACGAATAAAAACAATAAAATATTTAAACCTCCAACAAGTGAAACACAACTTATGTATATAGGTAGGCACTATAATACACTCGCAAACCGTCACAACCGCGTGTGCAGGGCAAGAGAACTGTCAGCCTGTCATTTTAAATCCTGTGTAAATTATAAAAATTGACACTTGACATGTTTTGTCGTCTCCTGGGTAATCGTACGAATTGGGGCTTATTTATTACACTTGTAAAGTCTAGTGAGGACATCCAACGTTTATACGCTATCTTATCTAACCTTAAACTGTATATACGACTGTACCATAATATACCTTTAAATCAGGGGTCCGCAACTAGCGGCCCGTGCAAGTAAGAGCCGTTCCACAAAACGCCGCACCGCAGGCATTAAATACAAAACACTTATAAAAATAAGTTTCTATTTCATTATTTTGTGTGCGCGGAAGCCGGAAATTCAATTCAAGCGATCATAGTCAGTAAAATGAGAGTAACAAAAAATTTGGTTAAAATTGTAAAAATTAGTTTTATCTAAAAAATTGTGTTTATTAGATGAAATGTGGCCCGCACCAATATACGAAGTAAGATAAGTAGTAGTAAGTAGATATTTTGGGAGTCGAAGCTGCTCGCGTCCGTAGGCTTTACCCTAGTTTCCCTACACGTGACTCCTGGGTGGTGCTAAACGAGCAGCAGCGAGGTGGTAGGGCGTCGGTGCCCGTCTGGATCGCGACCACAGTGCATGGGTGTAAAGCCCGTTATAGTGACCAGCAACGGCTTGTCGCGTTTCGGAATCAACTTGTGTATATCCAGTAGCTCATATACCTAGAGACCTTCAGTCGTGGTATATGTGGGCCGACATGACGATGTTGACTATCAATGGATTTTCATCCTTTGATAGTCTTTTTCGTTTTTGGACTACATTGTACTTACCGTCGGGTACTCTATAGTCACTTTGTCGAGCCAGTGTAAAAAAAAAATACTCATAATATTTGTGGCCCTTATATAAGAAATGCTTTAAATTATAGATCGACTAACAGGCCTAGAAAAGAGACATGCTAACGTCAGGAATCTATTTCGAAATCCCGATTCTGAATAAGGTAATCCTTTTCATCTGCTGATGAATTCAGTTTATGTTGCCGTTGTGCATGAAATATAATAGAGACATAAATATTGTGAAAAGTGACGTTTTGTTAACGAGTCACCGCAATGTGTGTAAAGTAGACGCGCCGCGGGGACTCCGCTGCACGACAAGTTAACGCTTTGCTAATTAAAAATTCTCTAGTGTTTTTGCGTTAAGATTGTAGTCAAGAAATGTTTTATTGTTTAACACATGATTATTAACAATAATTAACATGACACGAAGCCACAACTAGAAGCTGGTTAAGCGACTGGTAGTTCCTTTAATCATAAAAGTATTATAATTCTTTCAAACTTGTTTATAAGACTTTATGCAGTAATTAATTGCAGTCAGTTATGATGTAGAAAAGAAGCTTAATTTTTATAATTTTTGTATTAAAATTCAAATAAAAATTTAGGTAAAAAATAATAGCGGCATCGCATAATGATACTTTTGAATTTTACACGCTCATGAAGTTTTATAAATAGTGATAACGAGGTGACAGAATAATGCCAAACTTTAATTTTGTAAGCCTCGCAATATAGATGCACGTGTATTATTTATCGATTTAATTATAATAATACATTAAATAAAATGAGCCGTATTGATAGAGCAATGATTATTTCTGTTGTATTTTCAGTAGCACTATAAATAATGTTATAAGACTATAATTTGTCAATACCAAGTGTTGTGAGATGTCGTCAAATCTTCCAAAATACAATACCACAATATTATAAGTCTGCTACGAGCTACGCTATATTTATCATAACTACGTCTTATAAAAAAATTCTTGATCCTATAATAAACAGTAGAAACCGGATTTACACAAATATAGTAAAAAATAGAATAGATAAATAATTATTGTATATCTACATCTGTAAAGGTGACCTTCCTGATTTAGTCTCATAAATATACGAGTATACTCAAATGAATAAGAATTGAAATGACGAAATATTTTACAACCATTTTTAGTTTAATTGATCCATGTTACATGCGATAATCAAATATATTAACATTTTAAGTTTATCTTGGTTTGGTTGGTAGAATGGTTTTATACCTATGTACGAGTACATGTATAAATAGAATATGGCCGAAACTAATAACGTGTCATTCTAATATCAGTCGTTTATTACCGTGGCAACTATACCCTTCAGTTACCCTTTTCATACGCAATTTGGTGACAGAGAAAAAACTATCTAACTAGCAATTGAAGATAGGTTAGGATCAATTGCATAGGCATATAATCTATATAAGCAGAGATACATATTAGTAATATTTTTGTCAAGTCATCAAAGCGTTGGTGCCATTTGTAATAATAAAAATGTATCATAAAATGATGCGCCAGTAAACCGGGTAAGGTGTTCAGTAAGCATGATTTAAATGTTCACATTAAATTTTTTATTGCCTACGATGCCTTCTCGGACTTTGGAAGGCTGTTATATTAAATTTTATGAACTTGAATTGTGAAAGAAAATATATGGATGAGAACGTAATATCAAAATGTTAATATATTTCATAAAAGTAGTATACCTATTGACGTAAGGACTGGTATTGTTATGCTCTCGCTAGTTACAGTCTTGTAAGAATGATTATGAACATAATATAACGTACTAAAGAAAAAAGCGAAATCATTCACAAATTGTTTCGACTGACTGACATTGCCCTTACAATTTCCTTTTGTCCGAACCATGATTGCTTAATCACACTTAAACCGGTTGCACACCAAGAATAAAGATAAAAAGTTTAGCTTAGCTCGCATAGCTAAGGTAGTTTTACATACTTTAACACAGATCATAAACTGTGTCAGCTAAGATATCTAAGCTCACTGAAATATGTGAAACTAAGTCATTGGCGTCCGTATTTTTTATGCCCAAATGAAGCACCTTATTGAAACTATTCAACTGTTTTCTGTGCTATACAATATAAAAGAAAAGACTAGCGTAACCCCATTTAAAAAATATTATATATTATAGAAGAGGATAGTGGAGTAAATATTTCGAACGTTAATGACATTGTGTCATAATAAATCTAATGTGTGAATATTAATATGTATTCTGTGATATCGTGTGGTAAAAATAATATAGACATCGTTCGCTTTCTATTCGACCAGACACATCCTTCGGAGGAAAATTAATTTGCATTACGCCGCCAATGACTAAGGCTGAGATTTGTAGACACTACTTTGATTCTGCTTAGACTCTTCTCGGGAAATAAATTCGTTTTTGACAAAAAACTGAATATAGGTATAATAGGAACTTTAGTAAAGCCTACTGTGTATTCACAGAACTAAGCTCAAGCTGAGAATATTGGTAACTTACTATTTATTTTGATATTAATTATTTGTAATGTTTGAATAAAGTCTAAGCAAATTCAAAGTATATAAATGTCAGCCCATGAATGAACCCAAAGCCACCGAAAAAAGGCTTCGAACGCATTTAGCTTGGTGTGACAAGATTCATATGTGATTGGCATATATGTAGTACGCATTTATACGTCAATAAGGCTAAAATTTATAGATGCTATTTAGACTTTTCTTGGCAAAGTTCTCAAAAAATAAATTCGTTTTGACAAAAAACTAAATATATAATAGAAACTTGATTATAGCCATAATATTCACAGAGCCAAGTCCATGTTGACAAAATCGGTGACTTACACGTTCGTTGGACATTAATTGAGTAATATAATTGTAATATCTTAGTAAAGTCTAAGCAAACTTAAAGTTGCGTCTATAAATCTCAGCCTAAATGTAGTCCCGTTCTAATAATTGAATTAGATAATAACCCGTCGCCAAATAACATTTTTCTAGAAACTAAAAGAGTATTATGAGCAAAAGTAACAAAACGAAACAAGTTCTGAGCTCGACACACTAATTATTACTCGACTCACGTTAGGTCTGACGTTATGTGCTGATATAAAACAATAATTAATATCAAGGGGCAATTATAGAACAGTTAATGTTAACAAGGTGGCCTTTAATTGTTATCGTCGAAATCTTACTATGACGTTGCCTTTACGACTCTTCCGCCGGAACCCTCTGAGTCGCCATAAACAGGCGCCGAACAAACTCGTTGACTGACTACTTTCTGGCGAAATCATTTTATATCACATAAATACATTCACGACCGAATAATGTTCGAAAAATATCATGAAGCAATTAATTATAACGATATTAACTATAAATATATATTACGCATATCTCACTTTGACATCTTAAGATTAGCATACATAATTACATATTCACACAAAGAAGAAATATGTATTTACAAGTACAAGATGTCTATGTATATTTAAAAATAAAAATATTCAATTATTTCTTTACCGTCTTGCAATTCGGCATTCCTAGCATGGGGCAACCAAAACTGTTGTGACGAAAACAACTAGCAGGCGCCATTATGAAAAGTGTGTGAAACTAATTGCACAATAATAGAAAAAAAGTAGCTTCGTGTGTGAATTTTCTTTAGTAAATCGCGATTAAAAACAGGTCTGTCAAGTTTTTTGCATATAACTTTATCCATGTGCAAACTGTAACTGTAACTGTATGTGTACTGTATGTGTATATATATATACATATATATATTATACATATTTATTATGTATAGCAAATATAATTTTTCCCTAAAAATCTTGGCTGTTAAAATACCGTGGTCATGTCAAATCTACTGTGAGGTTTTGGACACTCATTAAATGACCAAATGACCCAATATACTTTACAACGTTGTATAAACCCGAAATAGGCTACTTTTGTATTTATCATGCAACAACATCAGTAACAATCCCAAGATTTATGTTTTGAATTATTAAGAATTTTAAGTGTTATACCTAGTTGTAAAAATGCGAGGTCGCGTTCTATAAATGACTTTTAATTTGTTAAGTTTTGAAAAAAAGTTTTATAAGAAAACAATTAATTCAATTAATAGCAACATTATTGTCCTACGTAAATATACTTTTATGAAAGTTAAGTTAAATAAGATCAATAAAATTGAAGTAATGTTAAAAAATGAAGATACAAGGAAAATATTCACAAAGAATTTCCAATGATTATATGCGATTATTATAATGTTATAATTTTAATGTCGCTCAGAAATACTTCAAGCGGCAACTTACAATAATTATTATACCATTTCTCATACTTAATGCACGATCGCGATCTTGTTCGCGTGTCAGAGCGTATCTGGAAACTTCTAGTGAATTTCATGAACGTGTCAGCCGTTTCGCAGTATTTCAGTGGCAATTATAAAAAAATATAGAAATGCCAATATTGGAAACTCAATGACGCAGGAAGAATATGAGAAATACAACATTGTCCTTATATATTGTTACTTTTATTTTCCTTTTTTTACATGATATGTTATTACAATAAAAAAAATATTACCGTCACTAGCATTATTTCAATTAAACAGTTTAAAGTGAAAGTACCAAGTGTCTTATATTTTTAATTGCGACTGAGCAATTGATTTTAAATGGAAGAAATTTTTATACGATCTTAAAGTACTTTTGTTTCTTTTTTATATATTACAAGATTTACAAGCAGATTGGAGTTTTGGTAATAGCTTATTCGGTTTTAAACCATCTTTCAATATAATAACTATTCCTGCCACTAGATGTAAATCAAACATCTGAATGACACTAATTCCCCAGATAGACACTAAAAGCAGCTTTGTAGAAAGGGGAATATTTAGTAATTATCCGTGTTCATTATAATCGTCGAAAGTGTCTTGAGAGCGCCACTCCGGGCAGAGATTACACGTAATTAACTGTTTTACACGCTCCTAATGGCTTCATTTCGCTAATGACCGTCTCATCTCGTCCTTTCGTTATCTGTTGCCCGATCCTCAGCGATATTACAGCTATAAGCGAATTTACACTTTACTGGTCCATATTTAAGATTTTCATTTTAATCGACTGCAAGCAAATATTATATGGAAATAAATGTCAAAACATTTAAACGTTAAGATACATATCTTGACACTATATTAATAAGCAAAAAAAAATACTAGATTTAACTAAAAAGATACATAATAAATTTCAAAAACTGCTAAAACTTTGCAGTTACAGTGCTACGTCGGAATCGGTCTCATAAAATTAACAGTGCATGGAATGCCGTCTGCCGTCTGCCGCTGCCGTCTGCCACGGCCGTCTGCAGCGTTCTGCCCAATGACCCTTTAATACATTTGTATACAAGTTCACATTTTATATTATATTATTTATCAAACATAAGTATGTTTGTTTGTATATCTAGATTAAGTAATCCAGATTTGCCAAAAATGTTTAATAATTGATATGAATTCATTACCTGACCTACTGTTAATATATATATTTATATGTATATACAAATGGTGTATGTTAATATATGTCACACGATTTACTTAAGAATTGTAAATTCCTTGGTTGTTGACAAGGCTGCAATTATTTCATCGATTTAATGTAATGGGCTCGTTGATATCCAGCATAATTATTACCACCTACATTAACAGAAAATAGCTAGTTAGTTGATAAGTGGAAATATAACCCACAGACAATAAATTATACGTATATATACTTCGTTTTCAATATAGTTAATAAATAATCATTGTTGGTCTAATGCTTGCTTAAGAAAATAGCTCTTGAGTTCAAATCGGAATATCTGTCATGATAGATGTGTGTAGGCTTTATGTATTTAAGTGATATATAATATATTTGTCTAGTAACAGTATATTAGCACAACGATTGTAAAAAAAAACTAACCGTACTTATATTTACTACACATAGGCAAAATAATGAGTGTCTTCATAAAATACGATTTGAGAACTTAGATTTACTACACTTTATTATATCTAATTGTGTTAAATATATTATGTTATAAAAAAATAGGAGACAAAATACTATAAGAATCTAAAAATAATGTTACCTACTTACCTAGTTATGTGAATCGTTTATTACTCCCACGTAGTAGCCGATGACACAAACATAATTTCTTCATTTTATTAATATTTATAAACTGTTAATCTGTTTGTTATTCAAGCTCGTAAAATATACAAATATTACGTTCAGAATATTAACGAGACCATAATATCAATCGAAATCACGATTAAGCACATAGTCTATGTTCTTTAACGATATATAACTATAACGAATATGTTATTCAGTTACGCTTTATTTTGTTTAATCGTGTTTTCGTATACGAACCGTAGTTATGATTATGCGTTTATTCATAACACAAATATTTTATTATATTAACATATTTTATTTATTAATTTGATATTTCAACAAATTTTAATGAGTTTTTTTTAAGCATAGTTCATATATTATTGTAATCAGTGCCACACAGCGAATAATTTAAATCATCGTAAAGTTCAACGCACGTCTAGAGACACCTACTTAATGTTGACCGTAATAATATGTTATGACTTATGGGCCTAGTTAATAAGAGCCTTATTTCTATTGTACGATCAGTATTAATAAATCCAACTTCAATTATTTGGTTTGATTAAATGATATTTCGCCATACTATTATATTTATTCGGTTAGGTACCGTACCGAATATTCTTAATATTTTTCTAAATTACTTCTATTACCAACCAACCAATGACTACTGAAATACTTCTATGACCAACTGTTTTAATCACACAAAGCACCTACAAAACCTTTTTAGCACAGTAGCAGAAAGTCTACAGTATTCGCTTCTCACAGAATTGTCAAATTATTACACTACTACAAACAAATCAAAAAAAGGTTATACAAATCATAGGATAATTATTTTCGTTCCCCATTTCCGATGTTGATATATTCTATTTGTCGAAGCGTGACATAAGATATGATCACATAATTCTCCCAAACATAAAGTAAATAATTCAATTTAATATATTTTTAATTGAATTTAAGCTTTAAATTTAAGTTTTAACCAACATCTCTACTATTTTAACCCCTTTGCCTTACGATTAAATCTCGAAGAATAATACGCGTGCAGATAATTAAATTTAGTGCAATTATATTAAGGTCAGTTTAGCTAGAATATAAAAAAGACCATGTTCAATAATAATATTTTTATTTTTACAAGATTCAAGAAATTCATATGAAAAAATATACTGCGGGCAACGCTCGTCAAATTCGAATTTAATACAGAAAATCTTGACGGGCGTGGCCCGTCATTTTTACTCAAGGTGTATATATAAATAGGGGTCAAATATGTTCAGAAAAATTGTAGATATAAAATTTGTTGTATATTTAATTCTTTGAAACTTTGGTACTTACTATTCTCATTCTATGATTGATATTTGTATAAATTATAAGTTAATAACAAAAAATATTGCGTATATTATAATATTTAATCATAATCATAGATTTATAGTTTTTTTAATATAATAAAGCTATAAAGCAGTTAAAAGGTTATAAAGTCTTATGTTAAAGTGCAGTTCTGGGAATATAAATATAGGAAGAACCTATTTTTATGAGTTCATACGGCAATAGACAAACGCAATACACAACCGACACGTGTTAAATGAGCCAAAAAGCGTCTATAAAAGTCAATATACCGTGACGCAGGTGCTAATGTCCACAACTTAGACGTATATGTAGATATAAAGCATTAGATACTGTAAGTCTTAATAAGCCCATATTAAAACAAAAAGAAAATCTTTTTGCAACATTAGTGTAGTCAGCTGGTGATGTATTTGGACTATGAGCTTGCGAACATACCAAAATCTTTATCTCGAATATATTTTATCGCATCGTTAATTTACAAGGTTAACATATCAATATTGGAGAAATATTACCACGACATATAACATAATTAAATGACAGCCTGAAGACACCCGTCTAGTAATTTACATGTCAGCGATCAGTGCAAGCTTGCTTATAGTTTTGATGACGATAAACAAGTAACTATGCAAAAAAACAATTGCTAAAATTAAAAAAAAAACAGGGTTTTGAGTACACGTAAAACCAACTAAGAGCGAGTCGCAATCGCGCACCGAGGGTTTCCTATAAATACATGATGATATCCACAAACATTGATCTAACGACAAAACTTTGTCGTTAGAAAACGATTTTATGCATGCATCTTTGTAATTTTTTGTTTTTTGGTATTGATTGCCAAATATGTAAAACGCCTATCTGAATATACCAAGATATAACGACCAGAATGCCGGACCTAATAACTGCCTCTCTATCTCCTCCGATGATAAGAACCTCGCTTCAGTTACCTAGGTGTGTTATTCTTAGTTTGTAGGTATTGCCTAAAGGTACGTTATGGGTTCGGATAGCGCAATAATGCCATGATCGCACAAATAAACTAATCAACATGCGTCAGCCTAAAACTGAGTATTACGGTGTAAGTTTGTATATTGTATACTATATAAAACACTCATCAGTATCATATACAATGTTTCGATAATTCCACGATCTCATTAACAGAGTTATATTGTGCGTATATAAAATTTATAACGTTATTCGAATTTAATGTGCACAAATAGCGTTTACAGGTCGCTCGCAAAATGATATAAACTGCTTTAATTGCACCTTTAACAATCGGTTACTCCGAATCGCTACCGGCGTCGAATCAACACCTAACTACGGGATCGCAATTACAATAACATCTTTATACCTACAGAAATTTTTAAAATACTTTGGCAATATGAAAGAATATATAGATGTAAAAGTTGTTACAGAATAGTTAGAGGTTTGGGACAAAGCAGGTTTTTATAATATGTCTTTTCAGATTAATTAATTGAGATCTGCTAAAAGCTATCTAACCGTTCTTGATCACATTTCTCATAGTCGGTAGCCATAGTTATTGCGATTGATCTATATCAGGCATGAATTGGCGAAAGAGAAAAGCCTTGGAACTATATTCACTTTCAATCAAGTTGTCTATACGCCTGTGTACCATTTGTTTAAAGACAAGTTTATTCTCAAGCCTTATCATGGAGAGATTACTTATTCTTAGAATCAATAAAGTATTTTACAGAGCATTGTTATAAAATAAGAACGTAAAGTTTCAGTACATCCCGAACAAAATATAAATTATAACTGATAATCGTTCAACTTATACATCATAGTCTGAAAATTGAATATTATCTCTACTAAGCACGAGGCGACTATGGCAAGACGATATATTAACGCTTAAAACCTACTCGAGCACTTCATCGACTCAAAAATAAAGTATATTAGTTTTTCCAGTAGACACGCGTGCATATTGTACTGGGATTGCTACGCGAGTATAGCACCAACAGGAACCAACTAAACTAATGTTCACACTCATTTAACGTCTGGCTATCCTATGCTACTACTATCACCTATGCGTAGGACAGACTTGATAAATTTTTTGATTAAACTTTACAAAGTTCAATGTCCTTGTAACGCTGAAGACTGCAAAAAATGGAGGCACATCGCGAGAACTTCATTACCCAGAGTAGATGCATTATAATAAAATCACGAGTACTCTGTCAAAAAAGCAAGAATGATTTAGAGGACTATCGACACGTTATAACTTAGTGCAGCCATATGCCATTATCGCCTAGAAATACGAAGAATAGTGGAAATATGTTTAGGCAATCATGGACAGATAAGATTGGTAGACAGGTAAGTTCAGGCTATATGTATATGGGGGTGGCGGGTGGTAAATGCAGTCGGTCGGGGTGATAACGCGCGGGAGGTAGTGCGGGGCGGAGCGGGGGCGACGCGGTCGGATGTTGGGAGCAGACGTCGTCGAGGAACGTCGGAGGCTGCGATCGATGAAGCGCGGACACGCCTCGCGCAGCCGTCACCACTTAAACCTGCAGCCAGCTCTCATTGTTCATTCAGCCCTCTCTCCTCATACACGATCAGAAAGCCTACCAACACCATCTTTAAAAACAATCCTGTTTCAATCATACTTTTATATTTCGCACTACGAAATCCTAAAAATAAGTTTACCTCCATAATGGTTTTGTAATGAAATAGTTCGCTCAATTTAGCATTAGCTGAACAGGACGTAAAAGTGAGAGTTATATAAAAATCCTTCAATATTTCTTTTATTCAAACTAAATCGCAAAAATATGACTGAAACCGTTTTGTTTCATACATGTCGCGGTTCAATGATACATTAATGAAGTATGATTGACACAATGACATATAAAAGACGGTCGATATCTATAATTAGAAGACTATTATTTCTGTTACATTAGATTTTTTCCTTTAAACTATCTTTTTGTTTGTGGTGGCAGGGCTATTACTCGAACTGGATCATAAGCACAGTACACAGGTGTAAAGGCCGCTATAATACTAGCTTTGGCCTGTCGTGTTATGGGATCAGCTTATGTATATCCAGTTACTCATATACCAAAAGACCTTCAGCCGTAGTATATGTGAGCAGATATGACGACAGAGACTGTCAATGGATTTTCGACCTTTGATTGCCGTTTTCGTTTTTGGACTAAACTGTACTTACCATCAGGTGCACTGTAGTTACATAACTTAGCCAGTGTAAAAAAAAAACGTAGATACGAGATTAGGATCAGATAGAAATTTAATTTTCAAAATTTTTATGTTACGTGAAATATTCATTCGTCATTGTGTTATTGAAAGAACCGAAACAAATTCCGCGTCACGTAGAAACATAGTTTTTTTCCTTTTTCTTTTTCTTCATTGTTGTATAATTGCTATTTTGCGTTATGCAGGTGAATACACTACAAATTTAGTTCTGAAAATCCAGGGAATAAATAAAGTAAGCGTACTTTGCAGTAATTGCGTAGTTGCGAATGCGTACCTGCTTCCACAACTATGAAAGCGAGATACAAAAAGGGAGCTATTTTTCCAATTTATTCTGTGACGATTTCTTTTAATTTGACTTTTCTTAATTCATGAAACGTTTCCCAGAAATCGCTTATAGATTCTAATCGGCATTTACATACGTAATACAGTATAATAACGATATATGTCCACAAAATATCATGTAGTACATCTGAATGTCACCGTCATCGCAAGCTGCGCCATATGGTCAAGACCTCCAGTACATTTATATTACTCACACTTATCAAGCGCATTTTACAATCTATCTAATAGGCTAGTGTGATAAGTTTTACATTTATCATCCATAAACGAGTGTCATCTTTAGATCATCCTTTAAACGTCATCACAGCTTCTGATTGACGGCGACCCGAGAGCGAATCAATTCTTTTTTACTTCAAACACGTGACCTGTCAAGAAAGCTTCCAAATGCGATGAGCGTGTTAAACGGCTGTATTGTGATGCGCTGTCACTGGAGAGACGGTGCCTTTGGACGGAGAATTGGGCTCGACGATATTATCTCACCTCACGGACATAGAAGTCAGCCGCTCCTTCAAAATCTGGGGCGGTCAAACAAAAACAAAACAACGTAATCCGACATCCAGAAATATTCGAATATTTACAAGTATTCATAGTAACGACGCTATTTATTTATACAGTTTTCTTATGGGTAGTCAAGAAAAACTTTTTTTGGTGTCCCGGGTAAAATCCTGCATAGGATTATCAGGGTTGCTGTGAGAGCAGCGACCCCGGTGTGCCAGACTGCTTCTGACTAAAATCCCCCAGGGTGTCCTTCCAATCACTCCACCCGGGCCTGGGGATCCGGATTCTTTTAGAGGCCCGGGGAGCGAACAGCCTGTTTAAGCTTCATTTCTGGGACGAGAGGGTGTAAAGAGCCCACTCCTTCAAAACTTTCTCACGGGCGCCGCATCAGACACTGCACGCCGGGTCCCTCTCATCCCGGCAGCAGACTCCCTCAATTCTACTTCCCGGCCAGTAGTCAAGAAAAACTTGACATTTCCGATGTTGATGATTTTAAAATATATATCTAAATCATATATTCCTTGTAACAGTTATGACATCACTAAATTTATACGAAATTAAATAAAACATATTAATAATTATGGATTAAATAAACAATGAATTGCCTTATCGCTACATCTAAAATCTTGTCAAAACGGTTAGTTAAGCGCAAGCTAAAGCGACGAGTGAAAACAAGTGACATGTCGGGCTCAACTACCGCGCTCCACGACCCTCAACTGAAAACTACTTGCTAAAATAATCTTATTACCAAGAAATAAGGTTTACAATGCTATACATCAGATTTGGTATAAGATTATAGTTTAGAAGAGCGAGATATAATTTAAATTTCGAATGATTCGAGAGGACACTGATCCGTCACTGATAAACCACTATAGCAGCGTTTAGTGACAAGTCAGTTGTGCACTTGTAATCCGGGAGATTATAAATATATCCATTGACTTACACATTACCAACATGTAAATCCTAACTACTACCTAATTACTAAATTCAAATTTTTTGGATTAATCTCGTAAATCCTACGATTCTTATTACTTTATTACTTGCCTAGTAATTTCGTCGTAACGGTGCAGACGGAAGCTAAATATAATTATTATGTCCATAAATTCTTTTATCATCAGACCGCTCGCTCTTCCGTAATTTACAATCATAAAATAATAACCACGAAAGTTAGCAGGCTTAATGAGGTTTCAAATTTCGTGTAAATTACAACATGTATTACAGGTAAGTAAGTACACCGGTGATAAAACTACCACTCAGATTAATAGGGACATGCGTTTTCATCTTCTTATTGTTTTCTATCAAATGCTACATGTTACTAAATACTCCCACTATACATATAGTAGCGCTTCGATGCTTAGACTATGTTTTGTGACTCTCAGATCTTTCGTTTTGGGATAATCTTTAGATACTCAGACTTTAAATTATACATATGATTTGTAAGTTATTTATATGTCGGAGTGAGAGCGTGTAAATTGTTATTAATTGAAACGTCAGGTTTAGTGCCTGGATAGAATCAGAGATGGCATTGCAATCGTGGTCAACTATTCGATTTGGTACAAAATTAAATTATAAAATTGGCAACACTGAGTTAAGGAGAGTTGGTCGGGATTGGTCATTTTCGAAGGCATTCATATTTGGACGGTCGCAACGATCGGACGCATCTCAGAGATCGTCGCGTTTCCTTTCTGCAATGAGTGATGGAGACAGTGCACGTGGCGCCCTGGCAGGCTGTATCCCGTCATATATAAATATATATATGTATATCTTCACGCTATATCCTTTACAGGAAAAGCAGAAATGCATAGTAGCTGTATTCACTTTGTACTTATGTCGTGCCAAACGCGACCAGTAGCGATTCTAAGTACAATCAGCAAAGGGTAAAATAACTTTAAAATGATTGTTTCCACTTCAGATAATTCCACTTACCTATATAACGTTTAATATTCATATCGGTTTTTGTCCGTTCTTTTTTATCAATGTCTGAATTTAGCCCTACTTTATATTTAAAACAATGTTTACTGAGATATAGAAGACGATGTGACCATGAAATATTCGGTATTTATATTAAAATTTCACCTAAGTTAAATCGGGCAAAACCTGATTTGTACAAAAACGGCCGCAAGTCACGTGACATTGAGACATAAAAACTTTGTAAGCCTCTTATAAAGTTAATTAGGGCTATAGTAATTGTTGTTTATCAGCAACACGATAGGTATTACAAGTCGGCAATGTCACGGGGTTCATGACGATATGACATGAACAGAAATAACGTAAAAATATATTCACAAATTACAAGCATATTAGCATTGTTACGCCCGGAAACCGATGACATGTACAACTTCATAGAACTTGACATTCTGACCCCGATGTAAGCATTAATATATACGAGTTTAAGTGTTTCCATCAGTTGTTATTACAAACGTTTAGAGGACTTATTAGCTACTAAACAGCGTGATTACTGTCGAGATAGCGTCAGGGCCGCGGAATCGGTTTGATCGTTTGACGAGACGGGTTGCACCTGTATTGCGTTGGATGGGCGATCTAATTCGTCTGAATGTTAATGAGCCGGCCGCGTGGCAGCGGGCAGCGGCCGTCGCCTGCGTAACTTGATGCTGCACCTGTCCCAATATGAAATTATTTTTATTTACGGAGCCCTCCACGGATTATGAATTCTTCGTTGTGCTGTCGTGCACGGCATCGGGCCGCATATCGAGTTACGGCTGCGACCTACGAGTTTGATGGTACAACATACGCCAGAATTGCCAGTTTTACTGTGCTCTGTTTTTATTTTTAACATGGTTTTATGTCGGCAAAGTGAAAAGTTTGTTTTTTATATTGGCCCGACTTTATGATCAGAAGACCGAGTATGATTTTTTATAATATCTACATATTTTTCAAATAATTCACATTTTTAAATCTCAAATTTTGTCAGATATTGTGTGATATTGAAAAGAGTAAATTATTTCAGAAAGAAAATCTTGTAAAAAAATTATATTTACACTGGTAGCAGTACTAAAGAAAAGATTAATCAACTGTAGATATGCAGGGTACATATTAAACCTATTTAAAAATCGCATAAGCTATTACAAATAAATATTCACGGTTATGTAAAATGAAGAGCCAAGGTGTAAAATAATAAATGTCTACTTTTTCTCAGCTATCAAATGTTAGCATCATCTGGTTTTTTAGAAGCTACTGTACCATTCCAACGGCCAGATAGGAAACATTAATTGTAATGCCTCAAAAACACTAGAATTGAGTACGTAAAACATAAATCTTTTTCCCTTAATTTTTAAATTCTAAATAATTACTAAAAAAACACCTAGTTACTCAAGTGTATCCAGCCAATATGAATAGTTAGTTATAGGTTCAGGTCGCATAAATCTGCTTTGTATAGGTTCAGAGAGGCTCATCAATCATGGAGTATCATGCCGCGTATCCCTCAGTCACCCCGTGACGAATGCCAACCCAAACACCGTTGAGGCCAATGCCACCCACACGCTGCTTTACTTGCGAAATAGACGATAACGTCTGAATTCTCAGCGTTAGGTTCCGCAAGGAGTTATTTTGTATACTACTATTTTTGGTATACTATGTCCAACATAAAAAATATTATACATTTGAATTGCGTTTTACTTTGCGTACGAGTTATTTTAATACAGATAATTATTTAAATTAATATTAGGTCCTTACATATGAAATTGGCGTTTTGTATGGGAGGAACAAAAAGTCGAATATTTTTTAATATAATATATTTAATTAATCAAAGTGTGAACCATTATTTTCTATGCACTTTTGCCATCTCATAGGTAGTTCATTGATCCCTTTACTAAAAAAACCAGTCGGACGGGAATCAATAAAATCTTTGAAGGCGATTTGGACTGCCCCATCGGAGTTGAATTTTTACCCTTGCAAGAAGTTATCCAAATTTCGAAAAAAATGGTAATCTGTTGGAGCAAGGTCCGGGGAGTACGGAGGATGTCTTAGACTTTCCAATTGAAGCTCTTCTAATTTAGTAGCCGTCTGTTGCGCAGTGTGTGGTCTAGCGTTGTCGTGAAGCAGCAGTGGCGTGGAGCGATTGACCAGCCTAGGTTGTTTAGCCGCTAGCTTTTCCATCATGGTTTGCAATTGCTGACAATAGACATCAGCCGTAATAGTCTGGCCAGATTTGAGAAAACTGTAATGAAAAATACCGGCACTAGTCCACCAAACGCTTACAAGTAACTTTTTTGGGGTTAATTTTCGCTTGGGGCAGGATTTGGCTGGCTGGCCAGGATCCAACCATTGCGCTGAGTGCTTCCGATTATCGTAAAGAACCCATTTTTCATCACAGGTTATGATTCGGTTTAAAATACCTTCATTATTGTGCCGGTTTAGTAATGTAACGCAGCAGTCGACGCGCGTTTGCCGGTTTGCTTCAGTCAATTCGTGAGGTACCCACCTTTCAAGCTTTTTAATCTTCCCAATTTGCTCCAAGTGAATTAAAACAGTTTTATCACTAACATCGCAGCCTGCAGCTAACTTGGACGTGGTTTGCGATGGATCCGCTTCCACAATAGCCTTCAACTCTTCATTATCAACTTGAGTCTCAGGCCGTCCACGGGGCTTGTTCTGCAGGTCGAAATTTCCAGAACGAAAACGTTGGAACCAAAAACGAACTGTGTTTTCTTTTGCAACACGACCGCCATACACATCATTCACCCTTCGAGTTGTTTCTGCAGCACTAGTGCCACGGCGGAACTCGTACTCGTAAATAATGCGATATTTTAAGATTTCCATTTTGTAAAATGAGTGACGCAAACAGAGAAAAACAGAAGAAAAAAACAAATGAATGAAGATCATTGAAGCACAAATACATGAGTTAATAGCTGTACAAATTTGAATTTGAAATTCCTTACCAAAGAGGAGAAATTTGTGATTAAAGTGGCCAGTACGAAAAACGCCAATTTCATATGTAAGGACCTAATATAAAAGAATAGACATAATTTTTCTACAAAGAATCGAAAAAAGCATTCTCCCGATGAACCTCTTCCAGGATTATGTATTCTAAGATTGATATATTTACTATCAATAATTTACACTTATGTTCATGTGAAACCTCCAAGTTAAAAAAAAGAAATCTTATTAGTTATATAGATTAATATGTAGGGGTGAAAGACTATTTGGTTTAAGCGATATTGTTTCTAATTTAGTAATATATATTTTTGAATCGGTAAAAAACGCTGATTCAAAAAAACAATATATATATATTACTATATCAACAAAAATTGTCGCTTAAACCACCCCTCGATATGTATCTAGTATGCTACAACCGTTGAAGAAAATTAAATAAATAGCCGTTGTTTGTAAAGCCACTATTTAATTCGTTTTCTTGTTATGTTTACTAGAAAGAGCATAATAGAATGTTTTGCGAGTAGGCAAACGGACCCCCAGTACAAGCAATATATATTACAATAAATCTATTTTGGTTGCTCATTGACACGTTCTCTCAATATGTGCTACACAATACTGTCGCATAAGTAATGACCTTAGAAAACAACCTTCCCGGAAAGCCTCCCACCGTGAATAGCTATCAACTGAAAACTGATAACTTGTAAATACAACAGCAATATTTGCCACACACGCTGTCGTATTATTGAAGGAGGTATAGTTAACGCAATACATATATCTATGTACTCTTAGCATTTTACTATAAAACGCACGTACTTTTCATAAGCCTAATTGCTTTTTTATTCTATCTCAGTAAAATGTATTTTACAGAAAATCTGATAATGAATACATTATTATAGTCTAAATACAAAAATAAAAACTTCTGTAGATCAAACCTTGAAACGACAACATTAACATATAAATTAACAATTCGATATTATCTTATATATACGTAACAGATCGGATAACTTTATACTGTTAATCATATTCAAATGCTTGAATTGATTTTCGAAATTGTTAAATTAAAACATAATTCAATATTCAATAAAATAGAGTTAATTTATAGAAATCTAACTTAGATTGAATGTCATAAAGCAAATCAAGCGCGATTTAATCATGCAGGCACGGTGTACCTCGGGGAACGGTCTGAGCGCATGTGCAATTAATTGCCTTATCGTCAGTTTATTGATTCAGTAAGGCGATCCGTTTTAATTACCGCCATCGCTCATTAACCGCTGATTGATTCTCATTTCTCTGTATTTCCATTCCTCTGTAGGTGTATTTCTCCAATTGCTCTATTAGAAACAACATTCAAAGCTGATTGATAAAATCCATAGATGTACACCAGCACACAGGTTGTTTTACGAAAGTTTATTTATATTTGATACGACTATTTTGTGAGATAATTATTTATTTTATTTATTTTATTTATTTAACAAATCAACAGTATGTAATCTATTTTAGTGAAAAATAAGTTTATACGTACAGATTAACCAAAGCAATTTGTAACGTTAATATAGTATATATAGTCATCATCATCAACCTATCTTAATCCACTGCTGGACATAGGCCTCCCTAACAAATGCCATTGAACCCGGTCTTCGGCTTTTCTCATCCAATCTCTTCCGACAACCTTTCGCAGGTCGTCGCTCCACCTTGCCGGGGGCGCCCCATGCAACGTCTGCCGATCTACAGTCTCCACTCAAGAACCCGCCTGCTCCAACGACCATCGGTTCTTTAGCATTTATGGCCTGCCCACTGCCACTTCAGTTTGCTAATACGGAGAGCTATGTCGACAACTTTGGTTCTCTGTCGGATAACCTCATTTTGGACTTTATCCTTCAAAGAAATGCCCAACATAGCCCGCTCCAACGCACACTGAGCGACCTTAAACTGGTGCACTAGCCCAACCGTTAGTGTCCACGTTTCGGCTCCGAACGTCATAGTTTATATAAAGGCGACTTAATTACTTATTGTAAAATTCTAATTCTAATCGTGATATACACCTAATATAAAACGTGTATTGTTATTGTGTATATTGTAACTGTATTTTGTGTGTTTGTGAATGCGCCACTGTGCATGTCAACTATCTCTGTCCGAACCTGCTTCGATAACTTCGACTACCTTCTTCCTGAAGGACCGACAACCCACGTAGAAAATGTCTACATTTGTTTTGTGTTATATGTTTGCAGACATATCATGAGTGTCACAAGACAGACGTAGTTAGAGTGTTTTGTTGGCTCGGTGAAGAGCGGCTGCGGACGAGTGCGTCTCCATGTGCTTATTTATTTATATACATTATAATATATTATTATCTTACATGCCCTATTTGTTACAATAATCTATTTTATTTAATAAACTATATAAAACTATAAAATCTGGCGAAACCTAACGACTTTTATGTAATGTGAAAATGCTTAAATATCGCTGATTAACAATTTTATTTAAAGAGTTGACTCTTCTGAACTTCTTCTGACTATTTTGATCTCTTCTGTTATGCGTTGCATAGTTGGGAGACCATATTACTAATAGTTTCAACAGACTTCAGACGTGTGTGCAATTAATAAACGTTATTTAAGCATTTTACACGATAAATGCAAGTCATTTCACGCGGTCAATAAACTTCTTCGCAATACATTTAAGTTTTTTAAACAAATTTTCTACTATTCATGACTTGTCGGCTTCCAGTAATATAAGTAGTATAGACTCGCACGTGAATTATGTTGTATATTGTAACGTTGCATAGTACAACGGGTAACAAATATAAAAGTTGTTCGTCGAGCATATGTCGCGCGAGGAGTATGCTATTACATCTAATTGACAGTCCGCACACGAGCTGTGTTTACTGCTGTATTTGTCACTTCCCCTCATTTAATGACATATTACGCGCCTATGCCCGGAGGAAACTTTTCAAAATAAACAAAACACTGTTACGTTTACCGCCACGCACGAACACATGACATATTGAGCACGAATGCTTTCTACAAAAAAATTACACTGGATATAATTTCTACACACGACGTTTCTAACTTCTTATGTGTTAAGAATATTAAAGTTCAACCTTTTTCTTTACCCGTTGATAAACCTAGTTAGTTAGTCAACTAGATAATGACGATTTCGTTAATCGTTCAGGCTGGTCGTCAAGTTCAAATAGTCTCATGATAAAGATACACATAGCCGGCGGCGCGATGCTCTACCGAGGGTGACGAATCACTCGACCGATTAACTCTTAAACGACAAATAGAGGAACTCCCTTCCCGCAGCTCTGCCGCTTCGGGGGTAAACTAAGCCACGACTTCCGCTAATTATTCGGGGGAGCGGCTCCGCAAACATCGTCGTCCCCTTCACACTTCACAAGCCGATGCACATCTCTGCAAAAACTCTCTGAAAACCAAAAATTTCCCTTGTACCGTCGGGTGGTCATATTTCTTCCCTCTCGCTCCCATTAAACACGCCGTAAACGCTTTCCTTTTTTCACGCCCTCGCTCTAATAGAAAGGCAAATTACGAGCTTACGGGCGCGGACGGGTGGCGATGTACGAAACCGCCGCCGTGGTACGTCGTGCATCCTGCTTCCACTCACTCAGGCACTCATATTTCCACATCGCTCGGAAAATAGGGATCGACTAAGTGAACTTTCACGACATACGCTTACCTATCTCCACAACAGACAACACAAAACGAACTTACACTTCATGTTTGCACATATATGTACATCGAAATCGTACTAAGCAATCAATTACAACTGAGACAACATAATATTCACTTTCCAACATATAAGATTAAACAATCGACCATAATATCGACAAACGCATTTTACGTAAATATGATTATGAATTACTATAATATTTACTATTTCTTCTGAATAGTTTAAGTACCTTTTCTATTGCACAGTAATAATAATAATTCCGCCAACTACATATTTATGTAAATAAAATATTTTGTTTCCATGCGTTACAAACATAATTTCCAAGTAACAAATATTTAAAGAAACCAAATCCAACATAACCTATAAAATAAATGGTAGGTACCTATAGGTTATATGCAACGATAATAGATAAATTATCTTAAACAACTCAGTAGACCCCGAGTGAGTTGTAAAATAGAGAAACAATCACATCATGTCGGCGACTGGCGAGGTTGACGAGCGGCTCGCGTGACATCACCGATAGAACATTGTCCGGGCTACCAGCGACACTTGGCCTGCTTCGCTCTATTTTCTTTGAAGGTTTTAACGAATAAAATCATTACGTTCGGTTATAAAAGGCCGCATAGCATGAATTGTTCGTGTGGAAACACGCCAGGGATTGGTTAATTAATTTATAAGAATTCGTATAGATACTCATACTCTACTCCAAAAAATATTCTTCGATAGTATTATATAACTTTTTTCATGTGACATAGAAACATTTACAAATACAAATCCCACATGAACAATTACCCAGATGCTCGAAAATAACCTAAATATCGAATAATTGGGCCATGTCAAAGTAGAAGCCATAATGCACAACCTAAAAACCGATCTGTCAGACAATGACACCGGTCTAGTCGTCGTATATTTAGTTACAATAACATTAATATGTCGTTATGCTTAACATTAATTTAAATCAGATATTAAAATACACGAAAATCGTATTTAAATGCTATTGAAAATATCAATAACACAGATTGAATACCTTTACATTGTAAACACTCTTATAGATATCTATAATTATATTTTCAACTGTGTTTCAAATAATTTTACTTAAAATGTTTGATTAAGAAATTATTAAAACGACTAATTTGAAGTTAAATCCCGTTAAAAACTAAACTAAAAGTATCTACTGAGTGTCTGCCTAAATTTCGAAATTGAGTAATATCTTTTAATTAGGTTCTATATAAACTTTTATAAATAATCAAAAGTATCCCTATAAATAATATATTACACATAAATAAATTATAAAATATGTGTAGCATTAGTGCAGACCTCAGAAGTCAGGTTTCGGTAATGATCACGTGTCGACAGATTGCAGGCTTGTTCAAATTGAAGTCATTTTCGAGTTATCGACTTAACACGGACACGGAAATGGAAAATAATAACTTCATCATGGGGCGGTTGTCGTTACGGATATAATTTGAACACATTAGAGCTTATTTGTAGGAAAACTTCCACTAGTGAGTAGCCAAGTAGTTATGTTTGTACAATTATTGAATTCTAGTTTGAAATATCACTTTCAATTCCTATTTATTTAGTACTAAGTGTACTTCTTTACGTCATCCAATGTTATTAGTTAAAAAAAAACATAGTAGAGCAAACTTAAACATCGTTAAGATTTTTAAATTAAAAACGATAAAACTATTTATTTTTCTATAAATTCATTAATATAAATATATTTTATTGACCTACATACCTTCGGTAAAAAGTCTGAAATCAAAGGAAAAACATTCTTTGCCTTATAAAAAGTAATATTACCGATTACATATCTAGCGAATATGTTCTATACTTACTTGTATATTTTAAATTCCACTAATATAGTGTTTTTACCGAAATACTGTACTGTATTAACCGGCCACCCAGAATTTCCATAAAAATAATTTATTTCATCAGAGGGGTAGCTGCACAGGGTAGCTGTGAACATTTAACGCCTCGCTTAAAAAAATTTCACCACATGACAAAGTTTAACTCGCTTTCCGTCCTTTGTTTCTACTTGAAATGTGAGCGCGAGGACCGAAGAACTTTTTGTAAACGTCTAGCTCGAAGGAAGAGTCATGATTAAAAAGTTACGGTGCAACTGGCGTGTTAGGAGTATTGCTTCCGGGTGCCGCGATACTAATGGCCAACAGTAATTACATAGAAACAGATGACAAGTTTACGCTACGTGTGCTCAATGCTTTAATGACCTAATCATAAACCTTATAGGTATTCTTTTATTTACTTTAAATCATTTTTTCTATTACGATGGAATAATAATATTTTATTTTTTATAATTTTTGACGGTATGTTTACATATTACCTATATTTATCTATATTTATTTATCTAGCCGTGGTGGCTGCCGGCAGAATAGAATAGCACCCCCCTCTTCTAGCTGAGGTGTCGTAAAAGGCGACTAAGGTATCTCTTTAACACCGCAATTCAACCAGGTGTTCAGAGAAGGAAAACTCGACCAAACCTGCATCCTGCTTCCTCCCGATCGTACTGGTTCTCCTTTCCATCGGGCCTAAGGGAGCTCGGACGAGAGAGTGCTTTTCTGGCTGCGCGTCCAGCTATGCACTTAAATATCTCCTGCGCAATACTGTTTCCGAAAACTGGGCCTTGATTTTCTTAATCGGCGTTGAAACAGTCGCCGTGGCCGAATCCGGCCAGGACATCATCATCATTTATCTATCTATCGTTACGTCAATTCGCTTTTGGGGTACGTAGAGAGACTGGAACGCCAAGTCTTCCTATCTTTTGCTTTTTTAACGTTCACTTATATCCTTTTATGTACTCTGGTCGTTTTAATTATTATCTATATAAAAAATCTAGTTATAATAATATATTTATAATAATTACACATCGCCACGCTATATTCCTTACGGGGTAAGCAGAGATAAATTAGTGGCCGTTTTCACAGGTTAATTAACTATTAGGTGCTTGAATAAGTTCTCGCTGTTTCTTAAAAACAGGCGTTGTGGCACTCTGTGCATGGAATTTCGTACAGTAGCGCATTAGCTAAGTAGTAACTATATGTAACCTCAAATTCTAGTCGATAAAGTTTATCACAGTGTCAACCATGTGTTTATTTACATATTTTGAAAATATCTACTTTTGTGCCAAATAAAGTGTTTTTGCGGGGAATTTTATTGCACTGCTTTATTCAAAAGAAATATGCAGCTGAAGTACACAGAATTCTTATCGATACAACGCTCTGTCGAATACAATATGTAGAGACTGGTTTATGCGCTTTAAAAATAATGATTTTGAGCTTTACGACAAAGAACGTTCTGGAGCACCGACAAAGTTTAAAGTCGAAGAATTGGAGTCATTTCTTGATCAAAATCGATGTCAGACGCTAGTAGAGCTCGGAAAAACATTTCAAGAAGATGCTTCAAAAGTTTCAAAACTTTTAAGAGCGTTAGGAATGATCCAAAAGCAAGGACATTGGGTGCCGTATGAACTGAAACCGAGAGACGTTAAACGACGTTTTCTCATGTGTATTCATTGCTTCAACGGCAGAAAAGAAAAGGTTTTTTGCACCGTATTATCACTGGAGATGAAAAGTAGATTCACTACGACAATTCAAAGCGTAAAAAATCATAGGATATGCTCGGACACGCATCAGCATCGTCCCCAAAACCAAATATCCACAGTTTAAAGCTTCTACTTTGCATTTGGTGGGATCAACAGGGTGTAATTTATTATAAGCTGCTTAAACCTAATGAAATTATCACGGGAGCTCGCTATCGACTTCAGTTGATGCGTTTGGGTCGAGTTCTAAAAGAAAAGCGGCCACTATACAAGCAGAGCCACGACAAAGTGATTCTATTACATGACACTGCTCGGCTACATGTCGCAAAACCAGTCAAAACGTACCTGAAAATGCTTCAATGGGAAGATCTACCTCACCCGTTGTATTCACGAAACATAGCTCTCTCCGATTACCACTTGTTTCGGTCAATAGCGCCTGGTTTGAGCGAGCAGCGCTTTCATTCTTTTGAAGAAGCCGAAAAATGGGGCGATTCATGGATTGCGTTAAAAGATGAATCGTTTTTCCGACAGGGGATTTAATTACTGCCAGAAAGATGGAAGAAAGTGGTCTCTAATGATGGACAATGTTTAGAGTTAAAGTTATTGTAAGCTTTATATTTTAAAAAACTTTCTGTAAGCCAAAAAAACAGCGAGAACTTATTCAAGGACCTAATATCATTATTAGTTATAGCTCCCTGAAGAAAGTTTAAATAGCGAGCTCTTAAGGAAACTCAGAGATCTTGCTTCATTAAGTCAATAATGCTTACTAATAGTATGCAGCCGTGGAACGCAGAAACGGGTCACTAGTATTTACTTACTACAATAGTTATATAATACGTGCACGAGGAGGTATTAGAAAAATGTGCTACAAAAAACGTTGATCGCGTTTAAATCAAGTGCAGATTAAGTTTAGAGGTGAGTGCCGGGTCGGTATGGACAGCGGTAACGAGAAGGTCGGGGGTCGCGGGCACTCACAATGGCTCGTTTGGTCGACAATGCCGCCCCCTCGCGGCCCACTTCATTACGCGCGCATTGTGCCACACACGAGCACGCGCGATATCCGCTTGCCAAGCCGTGACCAGTATCGCCAGTTCTGACAGACCGAAAATAGAAAAAAGGCGACATGTTTACAATCAGGATTTTGGGTTTCTAATTTCTTATCATGATATCATAGAAAATTACACCTCAAATAAGTATTTCAATGAAATGATTTAAAAATCAAAAACATTCACATTTCAATTGCAATTTAATAATTTTTTTATCTTCAATATAATACAAAACCATTCAGTTTTAACACACTTCTAATCCTTAGCGTTAATTGTAAGCTTTGTAAGTGATCAGAAATTATGAACTTATAAAAATAATATATACGTCCCGTTTGTTGATTAATCTCATAACTTGAAAATAATAATGCTCAGTGCGGCATGTGCCAATCTTGTAAACTGATTTTCAAAAATCTTTTATTTGGTATTAAGGTTAATCGAGGTGTTAATCGAGGTTAATCGAGGGTTAATGAGGGCAAGAAACCCGGGATGAGCCATGATACTCAGTTCACCTGGCAACTCTTTCTGTGACCTATTGCAGCAGCAATGATCAGTTAAAGAATTTCATATTAAATCGGCTTTTGTTTTGTTGCTAAAGCAAACAAAGACCACACAAAGCAACGATAATTAAAAAAGAAAATGTAATGAATGTTTAAAATTGGATGAAATAACCTTTATACCCCTTATCATTTGTGTACTCCACTATACAGTGGTCACTATCCCTTTCATGTATATTTATGTATTTGGTGGGCTCAGCTGGATGTGGTGTATTACGAGTTGCTTAATCCAAGCGAAGCAATCACTGGAACTCTCTGCCGACACATTTGATGAGATTGAGCCGAGGTCTGTAAGAAAACGCCCTCATTATCACCCCAGACGCGACAAAATTATTCTTTTGTATCGATTTCGGTGAAAAACTATTTGAAAACACTTAATTGGAAAGTGCTACGCCACTCGCCGTATTCACCAGACATTGCGCCGTCCGACTATTAGGTACCTCTTCCGGTCAATGGCACATGCTCTGTTGGAGCAGCGGTTCACATTATATAAAGATACTAAAAATTAAGTTGATTCATGGATAGCCTCAAAAGATGAGGAGTTCTTCAGACATCGAAACCGAACGTTGCCTGAAAGATGGGAAAAAGTAGTAGCTAGTGACGACATTCTTTCATATTATTTTCTTTTTTGACAGAAAAACAGCGGAAACTTATTTGTACCTACTCAAAATATATAAATTAAAATTATTTAATTCTTATGCCAGAGTAAGTAAATATGTATAAATTTTTTACCAGTAATACAAATTTAAAAATAGAAAAGGATAGAGCGTGTTTTTTTTCATTTGTGTGTCTTGATGTAAGTTATATGAAACACTAGGATATTTTCCAGTATCTTGGGTAAGTTCACAAATAGAAATGAACAAGCAAAATATCTAGTGCCGAAGCAAATATTCTACACATATACAAATACCACGATTACCACAATATGATGTCTGCATGAGAACTGAATCCAAGACCCGTTGCGTCCTACCGTCAGTCTACAAGATGATTTCAATTTCATCATTAATCAGATATTATAAAATTAATAATAAATAAATATCCAATGTTACGTTAGTAATAATGGAGATAAAATCTCATAGTGTACAAATAATGGCAATGCGATTGAGTTGATCACAATGGGCGTGGGCGCTAAATCAACAGGGCCGAGCGCCCGCGCCTTCGCACAATACCATCTATACAATGGAGGGCTAATTGTGCGTCGACAGGACAGATACCACCTCATTGTTACCAACTTGAAGAGCATAGTTCAGATTCTGATATCAACGCAATAGCGAACCACTTCCGTACATCGCATCACGTCGAGACTACTTCGTCGGTATGTAGGGTGTGCAATTTTAGAGATACAAGACTTCATATATGGATATTTAATATATTAAATAGAAAATTCGGACTTCTGATATCTGGATTATTTCAATTAAAGATGTTTGTAGATTTTATATAGTTAGTTTTTAAATGGGTCTCTACGGACAACTTCTAAAATAATCTGCCCATCTGTAGCCAAGTGCTAACGGTGGTAAATAACATTAAGAATATATATGTTCTAATTATTATAGTAAAATAACATTTAGCGACAAAATACATACTGTGAAACTACTAAACCTCAAACTAAACTTGCACTTGTATTATGAGTAATTGACAAAGAAATACATGTAGGATTCGTGACAGACCTTTCTGCTCATTACAAAAAAGTTTGCTGGTACAGAGGCTCGATTTCAGAACCTTCAGCGTTGAAGGTAGGGTTATTACCAACTCCACTATCTATCTAGTAGTTATGAAATTAATCTGAATCTTTAATCATTACGACGAATAATGAAATTCCAATTATCCAAATAATTACGTATGTGGACATTAAATGTTTACGAATATTTAATCATTTCAATTTCGAATATGGATATCCATAACGTCCCTAAAACAATAATTGACGCGTAAAATTAAGTTGAACCTTAGATTAGTTGCCTCTGGAGCCGGAGTCGTATCGTGAACACACGTTCAATGTAGCGTCAACGAGCCGTGAGATGAATGATGATTGCTCTCTATGCGATTCTCCAAATTACCCGATGCTCATGATTACATAATCAATCTCCGTCAGCCTTTCATCACGCGGCGCGGGCGCATCACTCTCATCGGTATTCGGGACCTTTTTACACCTTTTTTCGTTATTATTTAACGCAGCTTATTATGTTTTAGGCGTTAATGGCTGTTAAATGACCACCCTCTTGATGATGCCTCTTCGTCTTTCAGCCGCAGTTTAGATAATGCCCGTCGCTCTATACCCAAATTAACTTCAGCTTTATGGTATGGTCAGTAAATATGGGTTACCTAATTAGAGTAAATTGTTAAAACTCACTCATTATAAATAATTAAACCCGTTTTAATGTTGAGATTGCTTCTTTACATGGCGAGTACCTACGTTATGATTTGCCTACCATAGAAAAATAGCGTTGAGCATTTATGGCATTATTAATTGATCCCAGAGAATTACAAATGTTATTAAATGTTTCTCTCAATAATTATAAAATAATAGTATCAACTTTAAACAAAATAATTTAAGTTTGAAACAAGAATCTATTATTGAAATCATAACCGATTTATAACACATCGAAATAAATTCATCAAATCAAGGATTTCTTAGAATATTCTAATAATAACACTGTTTCATTGACTCTAAATATTTTGTACAAAATAATGAATTAGGAACTTTTTTAAAGCAATTAAGTAATTATATGATAGGTGCATTAAAACACATAGCTGTCAAATGATGAAGGTGATAAGACCCATTTGCATTTTCGACAGCGGCAAACAGTCGATCGCACATATGGACTTCAGTAGCTGATAGTCCGAAAGCGCCGACACAAATCGTGATGCGTACGTGGGAGTACTCTTTGCGAAATTCCATTCAAATTACACCAACCAGTAGCGGATGCCTTCAACTTTAATCATTTAAATGTGATGTAGCTATTGTTATAATCTTAATTCGCATCAGGCCAACTATTCTTTGTTATAAATTACAATGAGTTCATTCTAAATCATTTTATAACATTATACCTACTTCAACATAGATCTATTGTTAAATAATTTATTTTATTTTCTTTATGTTTAAAGGGAAACAGACAGCAATATACAATCGTTAAAAAAATATACAAAAGGTGATACAAACCCCAGAAAATTTTCCATAAAAAAAATCAAAACAAAAATCAATCTAAGAGTCACAAAACAATAAAAGAAAACCAACCGAATATATATATTAGGGCGTTTCAAAAAAAAAATATTTTTCCTCGGAACCACGCTCAAAAGTTTCGTTTTAATGCCAAAATAGGCCTCTGAAAATATGAGCCCTTAATATTAATATTTAAGTCGTCCGCATCGCACTTTTCGATTTTCCATAAAAATAACACAGGACAAAAGTTTTTTTTTTCTTTTGACTTTTATAACTAATGAACGATATATCGTATTGGATTACCCATTCATTATTTTTGTAGAGAATTTAACTGAAAATTTAATTAAAATTAAATAATAATTAATTAATTAAATTTGAATTTTATTTTTTTTATTTTAATTTAACTGCTGTTTGCTAGATATATATATATATATATATATATATATATACATATACATATACATATACACATACACATACATATACATATACATATACATATACATATACATATACATATACATATACATATACATATACATATACATATACATATACACATACACATACATATACATATACATATAAACAGTACATATACAGCAAAGAAAAAGACAAAATAGAATTTAAGCTAACATCTTTCTTCTCACCACTCGTCTAAAGGGCCCAAAAGCACAGGATAGCATGTCGATATCGCAAAAGCCAAACAAATATTTAATGGGTCATTTTGAATGACCCAAATAAATAATTTATTATTTAATTATTTATAAATTATCAATTTTGATAAATGGAAATTTATCTTTATCCTGTATATTATTATTATATTATTTGTGTATCATTAATTGTAAATAAAGAATTCGTATGTATATTATCTGTAATTTTATTAATTTATTTAAAAGCGGTGAAATGTACACCGGATTTACAGCTTCATTTAAAAAATCTCTAAAATAGATTACATTAGGTATTCCCAATAATTAATTTGGATATTTGTTTCTAAGAGAGAGTTTGTAGAGTACGTATCCTACTAGTTTTGGGTTTAATTCTTCACTATACCGAGTAAAATTTCGGACTATAATCTACCATGCAGGTTAACATACCGCATATGCATTAGATAAAACCGTCAAATTTCTCCGAAATCAGATCTATTTTATAATGAATCGCCAACATATGATTTATTTTTTTCCTGTGTGATAATAACTAAAAAGGCGGTTGTAGATGAAAACTATTACTTACTTGAACTCGCGTTTTTTCCTATAAAATTCTATTAGAGTACAGATACGACAGCATTTATAAATAAAAAACACATTTACTTGCTACTTTCAAAATTACGATCTTCAACCCTTGACATTGCTTCTTGATAAAGCGCGGACATTAGCTTAAAATAACATGTAGCCACAAAAATTTCAATTAACTTTAATGCACATGTCGGAACCCAGCACTCCCTTCTCCCCATATTCCCGCACATTGAGGACGTGATACTCGATTTATTCAAACTGATTACAGAGCTAAACCGTTGTTCGCCTGACTTCGCACTTGTTTTATCGCCGTCGGTGCACTTTATATCCCCGAAATACAATAACGAGGACATTATAGTACCCTTTCGCGATGTTATTATTCCAAAACAATAATTTCCGACGCCATAAACCTTTCCATACCCGCATACATGCATGAGTTTATTCCGAATAAGATTAATAAAGGCTTTAACATAAGAAATAATTGATACTTTTGTGTTAACTATTTAACGGTGAAATTAAACATAATGTAAGTATATATAAGACGTCAGTTGTTCTCATGTAATTATTTCTTTTAATAATATGTAATTTGTGATGTGTGTTAATCATTTTTATGTTGATTGGAATAACGTCAGCAAGCCTTAATTTATTTTTATACTTAAGTGATAAAATTAATTATAGTGAAACATTTGACACCACAATCTACTGAAGGTCTTCGAGCCGTTGCATTGTTATTAAATACTATTTATTTTCATTTAAACTTTACAGTTTAACGGATTGTATTAATATAGAATATAGACGTATAGATTACAAAAACAAAACTGCATTATTAAAGATCAATTTTTTAGTGCAATTAATATAAACGTCTATAACTATTGCCTCAGAAGTAAATCTAGAACCATAATTAAAATAATTTTATGACAGCTTGCAGCTTTTTTTAATATACATACATATGTCTTCCTATGTATCAATCAATATAGCGAGAAGGATTGGGCTATACGGTAGAAGTCCATATTATGAGACACTGTCCCTATTTATGATACACAATGTGAATATAATAATTTATAAAAAGAATACCAAATTATACTTTTAAAAAATATAATAAATACATAATTTTATCGTTTTTGAAAGAAATTAACGAGTCTAATTGTTAATTATTAGTTGTATGTTTTAATAAATAATTAAAAAAAGTATGAGGTTTGTTGTTAGCATTCAAAACCGTGGCTTAAAATTGTTGAACGATAACCACTGTACAGTTTTTTATTTGGATAAAATTATATATTTTATTATATTTATATACATAATGTAAGTGTTATCTAAAAGCTTATAAATTATAGATATTGTATGTTATTTGAATTTATGTTAATTTATAGCAATATTATTTTATTTCTGAGTGTCTCACAATACCGACATTTGTTAACGTAGACGTACCGGTATATGGAACACTTTACACCACGTATCACTCAATACGGACATCAAGTCTTATGATTGTCCCCATTAATGAGACAGTGTACTGTTATGCGTTTTTAATTAAAATATCAATCATTTTTAGTATTAAAAAAGTAAAATGATTAAATATAACAAATTATTTATCAGCATAACTTCAAATAGTTATTTCTGAGTAAGTATTTTCAATTTAATTACGTTAATTTCAAAACCTAACCTAAAATCAAAATATTAATTTTGCAAGTTTTTTTTTCTTAATTTTTTTTGTTAACCCGGGGAAATCCTCCTGGATCGTAAGGGGGTGGTGAGGGCCACCCCCCGGTATGCCGGACTTTTACTGACTAAAACCCCCGGGGTGGTACGTCAAGCGCTCTAGGGCCGAGGGGTATGTCTGCTCACCTTCCCAGAGCCCGGCCCTACGCGTCGCACCATTACGAGTTCGCCGTGAAAGTAGGGGAGGCAGATGGTCGCCTCCCCACCGCCTTATGGTGTGTGGGACCACACACTACACCACCGGAGCATTGTCAGACAGTTGGCCCCTCAGCCAGACAGCCCGACCCTCCGTAGGAAGGACCTCGCAAGAAGTTCGCCGGAGCCGAAGCGTGGTCTTCCTCCCGCGGTACAGGAGCAATCGTAGATTCGTCCTGTGTCTCCAATGCCGCGGGGGCGGCATTTTGGGCGTCTCTGTGGTAGACGACCCCTCTCCGTTTGCGGACGGGCCTCTTTGCGGCGGCACACGCTTGGTTGCCGACGCGATGGCCGGCAGGTTTTCCCACAGCGGCGCACACCAAGCAATAGGCCCGCCCGTCGCATTCCTGGGCCTTGAGGCCCGGCTTAGAACTGCGGTGGCAAAGTCTGCTTCGGTCCGTTCCGGACCTGCACTTTTGGCTCACGTGCCCGGATTCCAAACAGCGGAAACACCGAAGCACGCGAGGCTCTGTCAGACGGATCTGGGCTTTTACCCAGCCGTTCACCCGCAATCCGCGCTCCATCACCAAATTGGCGACGTCGACTGGGCAAGTAGCCCAGCACACACCAAGTCCGAAAGTACCGAAGCGGACCTCGCTGACTTTTATCTTAATTATTTATTTGAATTTAATGAATTATTTAAAATAAGTTTTTTTATACTTTTATTAATTTATGAAATATTTTAGGTTACGTGTCAAAAGTGAACAGTAAAACAAAAAATTATTGAAAATCGGAGTAATGGGGAAACAACAGCCGTCTCAATCAGCAAAAAAGAAAGTGTTGTGTTCAAAAGTGATTGATAAAAGACTTAAATATGACCCAATAGATGTAGAAAATGCTTTAAAAGCAATAAAAGATATTGTGTCATCATTACGGAGAGCAGCCGTTGCCTTCGGAGTACCTGTGGCTACTCGTAGCAGGAATGAAAGTATTGGACTAGATGAGATAAAATAAAATCAGAACCAGAAACAGTCTTATCGTCTCAGGGAAAAGATGATATTGTCAAATGGGTGCTGGACAGGGCTGCAATGGGAGCACCTGTAACAAAAACTGAGTTATTGGATTGTGTTCAAAAATATGTCCAAAAATTAGCCGTAAAAACTCCGTTTACAGATAGTCGTCCTTGTCGCCACTGGTATGAAGGGCTTAGAAAACATCATTCAGAATTAGCTATAAGGAAACCCCAACATTTGTGTGTTACAAGAGCAGCTGTCACTTGTGAAGAATTGCAAGAGTGGTTTAAAAAGTCTGGAGCGTATTTTGAAAGTAAAAATGTATGTAGTATTTCTTCTACAAGAATTTTTAACTGTGATGAAAGCAGCTTACTCCTCTGTTCTGAACAGAGAGCGTGTTGGCAGAAAAAGGTACACCATTCCACCGCAAACCACTTAGACATCGTGTGGGATACCATCCGTATGTGGTGGATGTTCCTTATATTCGCACGAAAAGATTCGCTTCTATAATCATCATACGAACGGCTAAAGAATGGAATACGCTTCCAGAGGCAGTATTTCCGCGATGTTATGACCTGGGAGTCTTTAAGAGTAGAGTGAATAGGCATTTGCTGGGCAAACGCGGTTCATCGTCGGACTCATCTTCACCTTCCACCAGGTGTGATTGAGGTCAAGCGTTCGCCTATAAGTAATAAAAAAAAGTTACAAGAAGAAAAGAAAAAACTGATGGACAAAGTAAAAGAACTGCAGAAGAAAATTAAAGAAGAAAAGTGAATTAAATATTTTTATAATTTTCATTTATTTCTCATTTAATTTAGTAAAGACTAATTATTTGTTATTTCAGATTCAAGTTTATTATCTATTTTATAAGTATTGTGATTTAAAATTAATAAATAGTTATTTTAAAATGAGTCTTATTGATTTCTAAAGTGTCTCAAAAATAGGGACATACATCATGAGACATTGGGGCCATCTACTTTTTAAGTGTCTCATAAATAGGGACATAGAGGTTCCTCTCATAAAAGACTATTAATATTATTTTTACAAATTAACATTCAATAAAAACTAGCTATATTAATTAAATAATCATAAGACAATTGTATGATACAATTTAAATAGTATTTTTGACTTAAATAGATTATATAATAGCGGTAATGTACGACCAACCTGAAAATGTGTCTCATAATACGGACTTTTACCATATTATCATTTTCTTTTTAATTTTAAGTAGTCCTACAACGTTAAGATCTTGACATCGGCAAAATAAAGCTTATATAATTTTAATAGTCAGGCACCTGTTGGAAGCCGGCCCGAGAAGCAAAAACTATAACATAACCACTCATAATGAACGGTAATCATTGAGTACAATAACTGTCAAAACGGCACTAAATATTGTTTGTTAAATGCCATAAGTTTTGTATTTTTTGTAGTGGTCCACACCTTTGGAACTGACAAAGGAGTAGGAGCTGATCAAAAGGTGTGCCAGCTGCGAAAGGTTAACACGCGTTTATACGACGGGTTAACTCCAAGTTCCGTCTTTAATATTTGAATAACTAATCATATACTTGCCTTCTTTGGAAGTAACAAATCGATTTAGCTCTCGAGTGTTGCCTGTACATATTTTAATTATTTTGTTTAATCGTTCAAAGAAGCCGGTCGTACCAGTTGTTTGTTATTTCCTACAAAGTGTTTTCGGTCAGTGGTAATTATAAATCGTATACAAACTATCATTCTACAAAATATGCAGCTTTTGCGATCTGACAAGTCGTTAATTGCAACTAATTGCTATGATGTAGTCAAGGTTTGGTAAATTAGTAAGTACATATCGTAAATCTGCAGGAGTTAATTAAACCTTAATGACTCAACTTGACATATCACGTTTCGGGATCAAAATGTGTATGCCTATTTGCTTTTTCTTCTGCAAAGATGACAACAAGATGAACTCACACTTACATAACACACAATAGCTACTTACCATCAGTTGGTATCTCGATCTGCTGGCTACCTTTTAGCATAAAATAAAGAAATAAGAAAATATTCGATTAATAAATGGCAAATAAAATACAAGCTGCTTTATAATTAAATATAATTCGTTAGTGTACATTTTTTTAACTTAATTTAGAAATATTTGAGTGAAATTCAAGCCAGCTTATTAAATGGTGTTTTAGTTATTGACAGATTGTTTTATAGTTACTTATAAAGTTCATCGAAAAAATAACATTGGATTATTAAATGCCAAACTTAATTACTGCAACACGGTGAACCTTCTGACGCGTTTAATGCGTTCTAAGTATCGATAATTGACGATATAACTCGGTTTAAAATTGTAAATAAAGCAAATTAAGTACCTGTTCTTTTTTGAATGGCTTATGTTATCCAAGCATTTGACATAACTACATATGAGATGATGAAACTCGCATGGAATACCATTTCTCACACATCGCACGTTGCGCCTTTCCGCGTTCGCATGTATTGCACATATAGCAGCAGCAATAAATAACATTTTTGACGCCATTACGTTTAAATACATTGTACACATCGTGAACGATTTAAGTATAACTATATCTAATTAGATATCATGGAAAATTTTCACTAATTTGAAAACTATTCTAAAATAATTATTTGTTAGAAAGAGAGAATATAATTTCCCTTCTCTTCTTAAATCAATTTGCTATATAATAGATCCTTATACTAATAATAATCAATTACTTGTTTACCATGTCACTTGTTTATAATTATACTTATATGGATTCTTTCTATTCATATCAGCGGCGTTAGGTTACCATAAAAAAGGCGGGCATTTTTAGACATATAGACTATGTTCAAAAAGCCGATATTTTTCCTGTAAAAGGATTTATTTTTTAAATTATAACAAATTCTACAATAGTACTATGCAATCTAAATTGTTAATGGTTCTCTTATATATGCTTTTACCATGATTGTGTGCCAATTATATTTACTTTACGAACAAAGACCACATATTTGGCTTTATTTGCTTTCCTTCTAGAGTCTCAGCATTCCGCATAGATATAATTACATATACGGAGATGGATAAAACACACTAAAAAACCTGCAAAAATAAATCACTGTACCGAATAACCCATTTCAGTATACACTTAACTTATAAAAAAGTAACGTTATGACTTAACAACCAAATATTTTGGACAAACTTTTTTCAAAACAGGTCCAGAATACATAAATCGTTCACCAGTTAGTTTCCTCTAACAAAGTCCACTCGGCAGTAAAGTGGCCGCTTGTAAATCAAAACGACGAATAAAAAAATGAAAAAATACATACCTACATATATCGACGTGCAGGGACGCATTCTCGTGAAACGTGCACTAGTGCCGCGACACCTGGCTGACCTTATAAAATTATCGATAGAATTTCCGTGCTAAAAAATTGACGTATAGAAATTTATTTCATGGTCACTATCCTATTAGTTATAGTACTAATACAACAAATATCTTGAAATCAATGCATAAAAATCCATGCGAATGATTTATTCAAAGTAATCTGTTTATAACAACTCCACACACATAGTTTAGGTTAAATTATGACTTAGTACGATATTATAGTAATATCAACTGTCTGTAAGCTGTATGTACGTAATATTTATAAGCTTATAACTTTAGTTATAAAAGAATTAGGAAATATCGATAATAAAGTACGATATTTTGGTGGTCTCCAGTGGACTTAGTCGATGTGGAAAGGAACGGATTGTGCATCGCAATAAAAAAGAATAAAGCGTATTACGGGATGTCCGGAGATAAGGACCAACTTTATGTATTCATATTAAGATTGACATAAAAATGAGCGCAGCAACACATTTTACTGTTATTGGTTGTTCTTTGTTAACCTAACTCGACTATCCAAGTCCACATTTCCCTTGGTAAATCTTATTGCATACATACGTACCGATTATTAGTAGTAGTTTTTTTATTTAATGCCAACGGGTTTGTCCATAAGCTTTTTATAAGCGAATATCTGTGTAGCTAAGCCGTGCCTAGATATAGTTTTGGTTTATAAAATTCCTTAAACGCTTAAAGAGACAAAAAAAATTGAACTAGAATTAGTATTATTGCCCGACAAATATAAACCGAAAACTCCTATCAAACAAATTAATAGACAAAGCATTGTAAAGCAATTTAAAAAGTCGCTCCAACGCCCTCCCGTGATAAAATTTGTCTCCGATATCCCCTTTTGATTGTACACGTTGATTTATCTCTTGTTTAGCCCGTGCATGTGTAGATTACACGGTTTTGATACTTTTTATATTAAAACAAACGCCCTTTATAAGCATAAATACACATAAAATGGTAAATTATGCTAATAGAAATTCTTAACTTTACGTTATTAAAATTTATTTAACGTTAGATACTGTACATCTGTTTCATTTAAACCTTTTTAAAGTTGCTTTTCAATTAATAACTACATTTCATTTTTTCATTTTTAAGTAAATTACTTTACAATTTTATTTACTTGTATCGTGACCTATCACGTTGTGTACATTAATAAAGAAAATTAATACCGAATTAATTTTTAACTCGGTGAAGATTAATAAGTGTACACAAATTAGTACTTAATGGTAGTAGCGTTCATTCCATAGGTGCATGAAAGCATTGCATGCACTTACGACAAATAAGTCTGGAATAAATTACTTAAAATTAAACAAAAAACGGAAGCATTTAAATTCATATCTATTCTATATTCACGCCATATATCTTTCATAGGAAAGCAATATAATATTTACTATCATAATATAATATTTAAAATAATAACGCGAATTCTGCCTACCTTGTCCAAATATACTATGCACGTCACTGCTTAATAGATATAACGAATCAAGAAGTGTAAATCGCAGTATTCAGTATAACAATGGGACGCTTTCCCTCGAGATTGAATTGGCCCGGGTAAGTACAGGGTACAGAGATTTAGACTAACTACACTTGTTGCAATACACAGGGATTTCCCTCCGGATAACATATAACATGAGTCTAATGCGAAGATTATAGTCATTGCGTACACTTGTTCCGGCATAATCGCCGTAACAACTATAGATAAGTGACCGTGTTGTAATGACATAAGACGTCGCTGTAACGGACGACCGAGATTCTGACACGGTGAGTTATAACTTAGACCGTATTATTTAACGCAGCAATAAACTCTAAACCTGTTTCCAGCACTTGCTATCATACCAGAACCTATATCATGATCTACAGCTCACCTCGGAGGTAATAAATATTGCCATTATTAAATAAAGAAATGGTCATAAACAATGCTGTTATAGTCGACCATAAATGATGAGGATTATTGAGTTTCATAAAAATTTAAAGTGTGTGTTGGCCATAATTTAATTCATATCGACAAGATTTCTCACATACTTTTTTTGCAGACGTTTCAATATGTAAGAACTCGGGAGAGGATCATACATCAGCGCAACGAACGTACCCGTGTTCTAGGGTGGCTGAATATTGTGTCCCTTACACAATGCCAATTTTCCGGTCGCCGCCACCGCTTCGCAATTATTTAGATAAACCTCTCGGCGTGACTACAAAAACATCTTCCCCTCCCGACATTGTTTGTTGTCTTTGGGGCTTTGTAAATTTATAGGGCAGCATTACGCCGACGGTTTGAAAAAATGTACTTTTAATTTATCTCGTTAAAGGGTTGAAGGACGGCTGGGTTCGCGAAGTAATTATTCCGGAATTGGCCACTTTAGCTGATGAATCCATTCCGTTGGACCCTCTTTTGGGGGTCGATTGTGGAGTGAATTAATTTGTTTTTGACTCGGATCTCAACGGAATGAAAGATTATATTACTTTGATGAGTAATTAATTAAAGGATTATATTTTATTCACAGTAACTTTGCTAACTTTAGTGGATATGGGTATCTACTGAAGTACCTATTTCTACAACATAACTTAATAAGCAATGCATAATAAACTATATTAATCTTTATCTCAATTAAAAGCAATAATAATTAAATTTTTATTGACCAAACGATACTAGGTCTCCGAGTCAATTCCGGGGGTCGACACTTTGTCCCTCTGTCCGATTGTCAGAGACCAATAACTTCTTTACCAAGAAAAATAATTATTGCAATATTAGTTTATAATAAATAAACCTTTGATTGAAATCCAAAAATAATTTCTTTAGCTTATTATAGATATAGAATAAAAGCTGAAGAGGGCTCGCATACATACAAATATGAGGCGAAAATCCTTATACCGTGCTTTTGATACATTAAAATAGTACTGCGAGGTCTCAGTTTGCCACAAACGACTAGTCTTATTATTATCAAATATCTAAGTGTATTATCGTGAACACTTACCTGCCAGTTTTAGTGATGATCATCTCAGTACCGAGATCGTGGAACTTGTCCCAAAGCTCTTTGGTTTCCAGCTGACAATCTACTGTGAGTAACTCCTCACAGTTACAAGAGGTGGCGGGAGGAACAGGCCGCGCGGGTGAAGGGGTGTCTCGTTCACCAAGTTCTATGGAATAATTAAGTATATATAAGTACGCTGGACATAAAAAAGAGCATCGCTTCTTTCACTAAACTACAACCTAAACAAAATTAAACAACACAAGAAAAATGGACTTAATTGATCAAATGATAAGATTAACTTTTAATTGTAGCACATCACCAGAATAGATTGTAAATTCTTTACATGATTTTGAGAAAGTATTTTTTATAATCGCTAAAAAAATGTATCCTTCTTTTAATTTCCTACATTGTACCTCTTGCACGAAACAACCTTGTTATCGACATCATGTACATAGATTCTCGTAGCATACTAGAGCCTTTGGATGGCGTTGACGACGAGAATTATAGTTGTTCCGTGTGTGAAGCCCCTAGTTACATGGGATGGCACTAGTACAATAGCCCTGTGAGAACCTATTTGTATTTTTATAAGAAAGATTGTTTAGCGTTGATAATAGTTCTTTAATCACACATCCAATTTACTTTTTCACACTCATCGATTTTCACACTGAATGAGTTTCTGTTCTGTCTACTATAATAATAAATTGCTTTAATACTTTCAGTTTACGTATTACTTTTAACTGTTTGCGTAAGTTACATCAATTATGTCTTCAATACAAAATTAATAGTTTTATTTGAACTTCATATTTGTATTTTTTTTCGAGAAAACAAATGTTTTAGTCTCGGAAGATCTTAACACGAAGGGGCCTTATAGGCGCTAAAAGAACAAGTAAGAATATTAAAAAAAAATAATAATAATAAAAACATTTATTTGGCACACAACACATCAGTATAGGTTGAAAACAAAAAACAACAAAAGCAAATACCTTGTGTTGTGATGATGCGCCAAAGGGGAGTCAGCTCAGCAAATGCTAAGTGACCAGCCGAGCCACCCAGCGCTGATTTTCAGCTGACACCCATTTATTGCGTCGACGCGCAGAATACAGCAAGGAAGGAATCAATAGAGTACAGATACACAACGTTAGAGACTAAATTCCAAGTATCATAGATAGATAGTATAGTAATCTACTAGTATTTCGGAAGCGACCACCTTGAGGAAAATATCAAAAGAAACTCAAGGCTGCATTGAAATGGCAACAAATGTGATGTTTATTTGAAAACTTTTTTCGTAAATGCCCAGTTAGGTAAGAGCTTACCTAAATGGTTATATAAAGGGGTTGCCTGCTCTATAATTTGTCGAGAATTAAATTTGAATAGAAATTCAGCTAATGATTCTGAACAAACTAATTTCCAAATGGAGTCATTTTATCATTCCAAAAGTTGATAAACTAGGCAGCAGTCTACTTGATGGATAGTAGCTATTGTCGCCTATAACAACATAACTGTTGGCCTCGTGTTATCAACCATGAAGAAGAAGATAAAAAAAGAAGTGAACATACATAGGTTGATGCAGAAACTCGACTATTCAGGGCAAATCATTATGTAAATCTTTGCATCCACTGTCTCTGTCTACTGCGGTTGCAACCCAGTTGATTATTCGTCAATAAAGAGCAAGTAAGCCGTCGCCCACCACCTTACTGCTACTCGTTTAGCATCACGCTTGGGTCATATGAAGTATTTATAAAGAGTAAAGCTTATGACTGCAAGCAACATTAGCCATAAAAGACGTATGTTTTCAAGAGACGAGAACGTTCCTAAGGTGGAAGCGTTTCTGGCCGTTAAAGTACTTTAGTAACAAATGGAAAAGTTCTAAGTGAGTTCCAAGTAAGTGTCAAGAGAATGCGAAGAGCCATGTGATAAATAAGTATTATTGGATACGAACCTGACGATGGTGCCGGAGAAGGTGGCGTGTTTTCGGGAGTGTCACGCTCTCCGTCCGAGCACTGCTCAACATCTACCTCCACATCCTCGTCGGGCATAGGGGACCGGCAACTCGACGCCGGTGAACTGAGCGTTGCCGGGGAACTCTGCCTCGAGCCCGACTCTGAGGACATATAGCAAACTAATTTCGCCATTATTGAATTGTTCTTTTAATGTAGCCCTTTCTTTAAAAAGGGATTATACTGGATACACAAAGATACTGTTTTTTATATAATATAAAAAACGCTATTTTTGTCTTTTTGCCTGTCGGCTTGCAACCCATAGAAGCATAAAATAACATTATCTTGTTATACTTGAATGTTTAATACATATATTGATTTAAAATTTAGTCCATTTCGAATTGTGAGACTCCTATTCTGGTAATTAGCAGATATTATATATATATATATATATATGAATTAAATGTCCAAATATAACAAGGTAGTGCTTTTTATACTTCCATGAGATGCGCAGCACTGGTAGCTTTTACGTTATAAATTACACAACAGGTTTTAATATGATTTCATTAACAATTAGTATGTACAACTAACAATGTATTCTGAATTGTTTAACTGTGTATTGAGTTATGAGTTTGTATAAAAATAGTAAAAAATTTACTATAATGTTAAGCGCATTGGGTCCTCTTATTGTTCATAACAGAGAGTAATTATTCCATAGTACTTTTCTTTTTTTTTTTGGTATCCCGGGGGAAATTCCTACATAGGATCATCAGGGACGCTGTGAGGGCAACGACCCCGGTGTGTCATCCGGGCAGCAGAATCCCTCAAGTCTACTGCCCGGCTATTGTCGACGGGGGATGTTACGCTCGCTCTGGGTGAACGCGTCCCTCCGGCGACGGTGCCTTGGCCGCCGAGTGGCCAGAGAAGATGTTCGCTCTCTGACCCTTTCGGCGGCCTCCTTCTACTTCATCACAACTTCGCAGAAGGATGCTACCTCTAGCCATACCTCTTCGCTACCGACCATGTCTTTCACCACCGCCGGCAGGGAGAGGTCGTCCCCAATGTGGTCCTGAAGGACCTCCCTTTCCTCGGCCCTCCATAGTACTTATATGACTTAAGCTTAAGTAATAATTCTTAGAACTCTCACATAAACTAACTTACTAGATTTTCAATATTTTATAAAATTAGGTAACTTATATTTTTGTTTGAAATCTTGGATCAATAATGTTCATGGTTGTTGCGCAAAAAATGCTGAACTCCTAAATAACAGCAACCCCCTTTTTCATCCCTGCTAGGGTTTATTTTCTAAAGAAGTAAAAATACGTGTTTTTTTTTATTTTTAATGTAGTACCTATATAAAATGCCTAATATAAGTAGGTAGTATACATCATAATATCATCATCATAATATAGGTATTATAACTTTTGATAATTTTCGACCTTTTGAAAATGTTTGCGCTGAAGGCGATGAATTAAAATAATTTTACCGTGTTTTTTACTATTTTACATATTTTATTATATTTGACATCTTAAAACAAAAAAACAATAATGTTCTTCTAAATTTAAAAAATACAATATTACTATATATAGAAAAGAGGTGACAATTAAAATAGGATTTATGTCAAAATCAAATAAGGTTTTACACAGAAAATCAACCTAAGAAGGTATAAAATAGTTGATGAAGATGAGAGGTACTACCAACCTTTTTACTAAACCCAAATAATAAGCATTGTTATTAGCTTAAATAGCTCCAATAATATATTACTAACGACAAAAATGTATGGCATTAGCACAAGTTGCGTGGCTTCGGCGAGGCTGGTGTCGAATGTTCGGTTCCAGACAATTAATCTGAAATAACGAAGTAACACGACGTTTGCGCCTGCGCATACGTCCGCGTCCACCGCACTAATTAGCATTCAACCCTTTTCGCTCTCAAGTTTTCTATAGAAACATACCAACCCACCTAGAATACAAGTACGTTATACTACATTATGCCTAATCAGTTTGCGTTATACTTTGATAATCTTCGAAGTATTAAAAACTGCATGAGGTCGACTGTTCAGACATCTAAATACGAATAAATAGTTTTTTGATCATTTGTATACTCGTAATTATTTGTTTGCGTATCAGGCAGGCACTAGGTACTGAACTGACCCTGAAAGAATTTTCACAATTGTAATACTTACTTCCCGGCTTACAATATATGAGATATCTCTGACCATGTTTTCGTGGACAGAATCGTAAATATTACACATGACAACGAAACTAAATTATGTTGCCCTTGTGATGTCAAAATAATAGCAGCCCCAACTAAATAGGCTAGTTTTGATCTAATATTAATTCATAAATATTGCACTATTTCTAACAATAGTAATGATATAATCTAATATAATACTAGGAAAAGTAATGCTACATTGAAGACATTTTTAATAGCTTTTTTTTCAGCAAACTGTAATTTACAAAATGTATACTTGGGAGACTACCTATGGTGGCTTCATACATAAGAAAGTTTGATAAATATAAAAATATGAATCCTGACAGAGAGCCATATCGAGGGGTATATATATATATATATTTGGAAACGGTAAGAAATGCTGATTTCTAAAATATATATATTACTATATCACCAAAAAATGTCGCTTAAACCAATTAGCCTTTCACCGCTCGATATAAAAATCAAAATAATAAAAATTGATTCAATAGAAATATTGATAAAACTCCAGTGATAAGCAGACCAGTGAACTTAGGTTGAAATTTATACACGCAACTTTAAGTTTGCTTAGACTTTACTAAAACATTACAATTTATATTACTCAATTAATGTCCAAGGATTTGGTAAGTCACTGATTTTGCTAACATGGACTTGGTTCTGCAAATACTATGGCTATACTCAAGTACATATTCAGTTTTTAGTTAAAACGAATTTATTTTTTGAGAACTTTTCTAAGCAAAGTCAAAATACTGCCTATAAATGTCAGCTTTAAACATGTTACATTCTCGCTAGCGTAGAATTAACGTTAAGCTTCTATTAGGAGTATAATAAGGATGACTCAAATTAATAGCTAAATATAGGTACCACCAATTATTTGTACATGGCAGCAAAGATCTGTAAATGACTATTTATTTCTATGCTTCGTATAAGCCTACTAGTCTTAAAAATGCATCTAATTATAGTTCTCATACAAATAAATAATTATGATTATTGTGTGTTTTTAAATTAAGTGAAATAAACAAAGTTTTATTTTCCTCTTTATATATAAAAAGACTTGCCCTAAGTTCCTAACTGACATATCATCGCAGAACCTAAATTACTGAAGCTAGAAATACGAATTTTTTCATTAGTTTCATTAACATAGACACCCACTAGGGGTTGATTTTTTTATATTCCACTCCTGAGAGTGAAATAGTGGTTAAAGTGAAAATTCGCCGATTTTGAGGTAATAACTATGAATATTGGTATTTAGTGTTTTAGTTATAAATAAAAAATATGCATTTCAAAGTTTTCCAAAAATTAACACCTAAGAGAGATGAAATAGACAAATAAATGTATATTTCTACCCAGGTACCGTCAGAGCACTGCAATCATACTGTAATATAAAATCTTAATTTGTTTGTTTATCTCTTGGTTAATCAAGGTAAGTCTAAGATTTGTCCAGGCTTCCAAAAGCATCCACTCTTGCAGTTCTGTTGTAGCACTCGAAAAATATCTCGTTATTAAAAAAAAAGGCCAAGTACGAAATAGACTCGCACACCGAGAGTTCCGTACAAACTTGAAGTGTATGAAAAAAAAGTTACTACATTTGACTAATTTCCATTGTTTAGATTTTTCCGTGCCCTACAAAATAATGATCCTTAAAGTGAAACTAATTTAATTTCTGTAAAATTTTTTTATCTTTTTCGTAGAACATGTACCTACACTTTTCCAATTTTATTTTCAGACAAAAAGCGCTATAGATTCTTAACACTGTATTCTTGTGTATTGTTCTATCGCGGTGTTGTTGTATAGTTTAGGATGACCCCATACTGTCTTACTTAAAAATAAAATACTCCCAAAAAAATATATAGTAAAAAAACAAATACGCAGTATTCGATTTTTTTTCTATACTTGTGATATTACTTGCCTTATATGATTCTGAGTTAATGAATAGTGCACTATAGGTTTTAATTCCCTTGTGAAAATGACAAACAAATACGCCATAAACCGAAAAATTTTTGAATACTTTAACTTATTATTACAGAGACACAAGGGAACGTAGATCTGAGCATTTGGTATTCATTTCAACTTAACCAAGCGTTCTTAAGAAAAAGAGGCTTGACAGACAGACAACAAAGTAATCTTCCGTCCTGATTAAGGTTCCGTTTTTTCTTTTGAGGTAGGTACATGACATAAGTACGTAACTCAAAAAATTGAAGAATATAATTAATTCAAATCTATTCATGTTTTATGTCTACTACAGAAAAACCGTGGGTAACGTAATATATGTGGATTACGTTATTAAAACTTCCAATTATTTGTGTATTTTTTAGAAATTTAAAGTCATAAGCTGGTGGTACCATATTACTATGAAACTGTGCAAAAGACGAATGACGTGTAGTGATAAGTTAGTTTCAAGGTGGTTGTAGGTGTGGTGGTGATCGTTCCCTGGGCGTCTGGACGAATTTGGCTTCCCAGGCCCGGGTGGAGCAATCAGAGGAACTTCCCGGGGGTTTTAGTCAGTAAGAGTCTGACACACCGGGGTCGCTGCTCTCACAGTGTCCCTGGTGGTCCTATGCAGGATATTCCCCCGGGATACAAAAAAAAATGATTGTAGAAAAATGTATTATAAAGAGAATGAAGTGTTACTTTGGCTTCCGTATGTAAAATTAAAATAAAATAGTTTTGATCCTGATTTTCTCTTTCCTCGATCCCACATACATGTAAGCAATTTTTTTTTTACTCAACAGTTTAACTCAGACTCATAAGTTGCGTTCTTGTCATACACTCAAAATTGAAAAAATAGATCTCACCCCATCCATTAGAAATTCATCAAATAGGCCTAATGCTTTACACTACAAAGAAGACACCTAGATTTACTTGTACTCGTATGTATACTAAAGCGAAACATTTTCGGGCAAATGAAGCAATATCATAAACGCATTTTACCTAAACGACATTGTATTTTATTATTCTTCCATTGATTTATAGTAATGCATTTAAGCACGGATTTGTTTTCAAATGTATTTGCCTAAACACTTTGTATTTTATTTACCTAAATGCCTAGTTTCTAAATAGGCAGTAGGTATGTATTTAATTTGTATTTTTATTTCTATTTTGTTTTTCCGCCTTATTTATTTGTTCTTTTTGGTACTTAATTTATTAGATACTAATTAAGTGATTAATTATTTAGCAGGGAGTTACGTTTAAAATTCATAATAAATATTATCTTATTTAATAATCTTATTAAAATGCATCTAATAACAAATCGGAAATACGTTACAACTTTTGGAATAATAGTTTCAATTATATTGTTTTGTTTTTAATGCATCAATAGAACTTACGTGATCGCTTAAAGGCAGTCAGTACATTGGATAATTATGTTTGAAAATATAGCATGAGAGCCCAATGAACCATAATTTGAAATGTAATTTGTTTATTTATAAGTTTTACATCCAAATTTTGTTATTTTGAAACTTCACTTGGCGCTGAGTGTAGGCCTAATTACCCACCCGTGTGTGGCGGAGAGCGCGCGACGGGGCTGCGCCGCTCAACGGCGCTTCGGGCCATGATGGCCGCGATGGAGAAATCAGTCGCCCTGGTCTTCCCCTCCTCGGCCACCATCCTGTCGCCTCCCGACCTCCAACACTCCGCGTTTTCCACATCCATCAAACACCCCTCAGTACCTTAGCCCTACGCACCGCGGATCGCCACTGTACATTTCACTGACAACGTCCGTGACATTGTTTCTTCCTATTCATCATGCGTTAATTATTTAATCGCCACCTAATTAAGCAACCGCTCAATTAATCATAATGATCTAAAATGCATTATTACAATTTTTTTCACTGTTTACATTCAAACGAGCAGTAGCACTGTTCTGGGTTGATAATAATTAGGGATAATAAAGGAGCGCGCGAGAGTGCGACGGAAGTGAGCTAGGAGCACACAAGCGAAAGCGGTTCGGCGGCTGAGCGCGGACTGAGCGCGCGGGAGCGGCGGCGCGCGGGGGCGGGGCGGGGCGGCGGGCGGGGCCGCCTCCCTAGCGCAACCACTGGCCGTTGTACCCGCTGTCACCATACCATACCCCCCACCGGCAGCACCAGCTCGCACTGCGACCCTTTCGTTAACCTTTTCAATAATAATATCATTTATAACAATATTTTTTGTACCGCTTACCTTATTTATACAGTGCAATTCGCTTCGTAACTACATGCGGAACAAAATATAGTCTAACGTTTTTCACACAAATATTTCTAATTTAATATCGCAATTTATATAACTACCTATTGACAATATGGTTTGTTATGAATTTAACAACAAAATATATAATATTATCAAAAATGTTCTTCGTATAAATAGTAAGAAAGGTGTAGAAAATGTAGCGCAATAATAAAGCGAATGCGCCGCCCATAAAACAGATCTGTTGATTAGAGCAAGAAGGTGCTAGGCGGCAACGAAACACCTCTTACGTTAGAGAGAGTAGAAATGATAAATATGGCAACGCAACACGACGCTCAAGTTCAAATTCAGTAACCTTTAAATATAATTATCTAAGCAAATATCGCTATTTGGAAAACAATTATTGCTATCAATGTAAATTATTATATTTTAGCTTGAAGTAAAATCGAGCTATTCAATGGCCTCGGCCAGTCGCATTTCAGGATTAGGCCGTGAACTTAACTCAAAATAACGAATATACCTCACATCCCGGCTAGAACTAAGAAATTATCACTCGTTCTTTCGCCGCGTAGTAATTGGGCTGTAGGATGGTCTTCCGGCGAGTGTGTGTTCCCATCGTCCTATGATATCATAGATGAGCAAAATGTAATCAGATCAATGATAAACGATTACGATTACATATTGTGTTTTCATTATTAACATAGCTGCATTTTGCTCATCTATGTTTTAAACAGTACGGAATCCTCAATTGCATACACATTTATGACTCCTTAATGTTTTGCAGGGATTTAATCACGATTACTACGCAACAAAACCAAAATAACGACTACATTTTGTAATCTTTAATCATTTTGCCCATCTCTGTATGATATTAGCTATTTTAAGCAAGTATAAGCTGTTGTCACAGTTTTCTATCAAGTAGACTTTCAACTGTTTTGTCAGTTTTTGTATCTACATATAGATCTATACATTTTTATATTGAGACACATTTTAAAAATGCATCTATATGTTAGAACAAGACGTTCCGTATAAAACTTTCTAATACAAAACTTACAATTTTCGATATAGTTACCCAAAACAGTCTTTGACAAAAGCTTCGTTATTAGTGGACAGATATTGCGAAGGTACTTATGTAAGAAATTACTTTGATATGCATATAGATATACGAAACTATTTTTTGTAGAACAAAGCGTCATATACTTTGATAGGAGGCACATCAACTCGACATCTATAACAAGCTTTTAATAATTCACGCGGCTTTAAGCGAAATGAGAGAACAACACGAAACGCCTATTCAGGCGTCACAAGTCTTCATGTATTAGGTATAAACGGTGAAATATTGCTTTACTCTAAGGGATGTATTATGACTCAACCGTGAGGCACTCCTCAAGAGCCCGTTCAAATAGGGGAGCATTACAAGAGAGCAGACAGGGAAGTTATTTTAAATTTCATCTTATTTAAGTATCCTTTATTTTGTTGTAACTTAAAATGCCATCTTTCTTTAGCATATACACTTTAATAACTTTAAAATATTTTTTACTTAATTCATGAAGTTGCAGTAACTATTTACAAAACGCTTAGGCTTTCAATAGGTTTTTTTTGTTATCCTGACTTGGTATATTGACCACACCACGCTAAAAGGAAAACTTGGTGTAATCCTCAACGTCTATAACTATCTGCAGTAAAAAAAAACAATCGATAGTCGCAGTGAATATCTTCACTGCCTTCACAAATATCTCTTCGCGCTTCGTTTAAAGGACCAGATATAATAGGACGATGGAAATCCGCATAGGTATTGGTTGGTAATGATATTATGTACTTATAGTAGTACAGATTATAGTCAAGTAAATAATCGTTTCATAGGTTATGCTAACAAAATTATAGATACCGTTTACTGAAAATCTACACTCAATAAATACCTACAAGAGCAGTCCAGTCATTGCTCTTGTCTCTCATTCTTTATTTTCTTTTTCTATACCACGGAATCCATTCAGAGAAACTTGACAAAGAAACATTCGATAAGCGATAATGCTAGTATAAAAATTCTAAAATACAAGGAATTGACATAGTGTGACGTCACATTTTGGAAAGCTTATATCAATTCGAAATATTTTGTTCTTTCCACTAGCGTTACGTTAATCGAATGTTTCTCCTGTAGGTATATAAGTATGATAATTGTGGCATGTACAAATAAGTGCGTCTGCGAATGTGAAGAAAATAAAATCGGCCACAAAAATAAATAAATACTACTCTTGCTGTAAGTAAAGAGGCAAGTATACTGTTGCTTCCAGATGTTGTAACATCATCACATCTAGGTTCTTAAGTTATTGTAATATTATTAGACCAGATCATACTTTTAATATTAATTAAACCATCACAAGTAGTTTACATTCCTTCAACAATTATAAACGATTATCTTCCAGCTGTTGATCACATTTTCTTCAATCAAAGGTAAGAATACTCCCAATAAAATTATCTTTCAAATGAAAAATAAATTAATATCGATTCATCCGTTTAGGAGCTACGCTGCCACAAATGGACTACAAATACGTAGAGCCGTAGACCAACGGGGCCATATAACACAGATACGCGCGTTAAACTTATACTCTTCCTTTCGCGACGGGAATTAAAAAAATACATAAGTACTTAATATCAATACTTTAATTATTTTGATATTTAGAATAAGAGAATTCAGTATCATTTCATTGGTTAAATCAATAATTGTAATTTAGAATTTGTAGTCATTCTCGAATTCTGGTTAGCTTTTATTGGCATTATCTTGTAAATTAATCATTTCACAAATAAAATCAATGTAAGAACATATTTCTATTCTTTTTTCCTCAAAATTATTACATGTTCCTGACCATATTTCACAATTTATTTGGTACAAGCTTTTATTATATTACCGACATTTTATTGGGAACTTTTTGTATAAGTTTTTTAATAATTCAACAACATAAAAATATTATCTCGCTACGAATAACTTTTCTTTATTTGATGTTTATGCTGAATCTTATATAATATATAAATTTAGCTCTAACAAAAAGCACAAGCGACCTATAAAGTGATGCATTTGGGACTAAGTGCTGCGGAGCTTACGCCCACTAAAAATATTCGAGCAGACGTACACAGTACTGTGTGCTAGGGTTGTGCTGGGTAGTGTTGTGTGACGTATACCCTAACGGACTCATATTAAAACAAATAAAGGCAAACGGACTTCGGGAAATAGTTATATGCACTGTATATACCTATTCACAGATATTTCTGCATTAAATGTTTTGAATTTGAGAACAAGGTTCATAGAAATAAATCTAAAGCATATTAATATATATATATACACAGCCATACAGGGTAATTTTAAAGACGAGGGAGATATTCTGGGAGGATATTCAGTATTCCATTTTAATTCGAAATATGTAAAATGGTGATATCTTAATAATTCCATTAAAACAAAGTAAATTATAGTCAACATATTTAGGGACAATTATATACATGAATTAATGAATAACAATGAATTATTAAGTAGGTGTTTTGCCTGTCCTAAGACAGGATAAAGTGCGAAGGGAAAATTAATCATTACCTATTTACCTAAAATAGCGTAAAATAAACTTATTTTTTTACCAATTAATCGTGCGCCACACACGCTACGGTATCCTCATTTTTTACGGAATAATTCTCATTTGTTTATTAATGTTTCTTTATGATTTGTCCGGGAACATAGTTATTTACATTTTTATTATAAGCAAGAAAGTTCTAATTATTGTATCCTGTAATATCTCCCTTCTCTGTAAATCAGCCTGTATATAACTCTCTGTCGTAAAAAATTAGAAGAGAATACGATATAAGTACGTATACCTAATTCATATTACCAGATGTACCCACTGCCTACCTACAAAAACATTTCGTACAACAAATATTCATGTATGGCACACTAATCCTGTAAATCCAGTCACAACAAAACGTTGTCCACAATATCGGAACTCATAATTCATTCTCAAAATCAACACTACAGACATGGATATAAAGAAAAAAGAAAAATAATGCAAAGAATGAACGCAATGGTGGCTACACAAAGCCGGATCCATTGTGTAAAACTAAGCTTCACAACGCACTCGGAAACCATTTTTTCAATTTGGAAATCGACCGTCAAAACGCCAATGAACCTTTGAAATATCAACCCAATATTTGTTGGGTGCCGACGCAAGTAAATGAAAAGGGCCACACAGAATTCGTCAGTCATATTGTGCAACATTAGAAAGTTGTAAAACTCTACACAAGAAATAATGTTTTTTTTTTTCTAATGAATTTTAAAGGAATAGAGCTTAGAGAAAATATATATCTAATGTAGCATGTTTTAAGAGAAAATTTGCGTAGAAATCGTATATTAATCTATTTAGATATACCCAGTACCCACTGAATTCTTTGTTAGGCGTACTGCGTTAAATTAATTTTTTTGTTTATAAAGAACCGTGAAATGAACAATTTAAGTGACAAGCCGCGCTGTAAAATCAATTTAACACTTGAATAAAAATCAATATCTGGTGTTACCTGACTATATAAGTTGGAATTGGAATCCAGTATATCCATTGCTACGAGTATTAGATAGTCTATGGTTGGAACGCATTTATGGTTAAAATCGTATTTTAAAAATACCTTTAAGTTTGACTCTTCATAGAATGTAGATTAGTGTAGGTTCCTACAACAATATGGCTGTTTTTGAGAACTACTGTGTCAATTGATCTTCATAATTATTTAAACAATATTAAAGCCGTTAAATACTCTAGTAATTATACATCTATGAGTAATACCTGACCCTACGCCTTGCTAGGTCGGCTAAAACTATTTTATTTTATTTATTGCACATCTATTAAGCATCAGGTTGTCTCTATAATTATAATAAATACTATATCCCGTAGAAATATTTTCAATATTTGTGAGTATTATTGCAGTTGTATAATAAATTGATTATACATATATGAGGAATATTTACCATCCATCCATAAAGAGGCTTCATCTCGAGATGTTTATGGCGACCTGACAAAAAATTTATCTCTGTTCATTTACGACAAAACTGAAGCAATAAAGTGTAATAAAAAATATTGCGCACATCGTATGCTTTGAATAAAGAATAAGTGAGCATAACAAGAATGCGCTGGGGTTTCATACTTTCTTGCTCACGAAGTGATCTTCTTTACGTAGATACTTAGTATAAATTGAAGACGCAATTTCTGTCCATTCGAGTATGTGCTCATTTTTTCTAAACTATGCAACGAATCTTAAGCTGGTTTTGTAACCAATCAGGACAACAACAAAAATCAACAATCAGGTAAGAAGTTCTCTAACTCCTTCTTTTGCCGTGTCGTTGGGCTGTGGAATGGTCTTCCGGCGAGCGTGTTCCCTCCATCCTATGATATGGGATCTTTTAAACGTAGCGTGAAGAGATATTTGTGCAGGCTGGCATGATCGCTGCGACTACCGATGGGTTTTTTGTTACCTTTCGATAGTCGTTGGCGTTTTTTGGACTGTACCATGCTTATCATCAGGTATGGTGCAGTCACTGTGTCGAGTCGGTATAAAAAAAAAAAAAAAAAAAAAAAAGGACAAGTTACGGATGTTTTGTTATTTATATTATAAATACACATAAATAATTATTTTGTATTAAGATTGATAATTAATAAAGAAATTTGGTTTACAAATGGACGTTTTTAATGCGAGTACATAGTGTACGCTTACTAAACCATAAGAGTTAGATGACGGCGGAATGCCACGAGTACGGGAGCCCCGAGGACTCGGCGCAGCACACGCTTGAGGAGTGCTCAGCCTGGGCTGAAGATAGGAAGGTTCTTCAGGACCGCATTGGGGACGACCTCTCGCTGCCAGCGGTGGTGAAAGCCATGGTCGGCAGCGAAGAGGCATGGCGAGGAATCACAGCCTTCTGCGAGGTTGCGATGAAGCAGACGGAGGCCGCCGAAAGGGTCAGAGAGCGAATATCTTCTCTGGCTATTCGGCAGCCAAGGCACCGTCGCCGGAGGGATGCGTTCGCTCAGAGCGAGCGCGACATCCCCCGGTGACAATAGCCGGGCAGTAGACTTGAGGGAGTCTGCTGTCCAGATGAAAGGGGGGCCGTGTGCAGTGTCCGGCGCGCCGCCTGTGAGATAGGCATTGGAAGGGTGGGCTCTTTACCCCTACCCCTCCCAGAGAAGCAGCCTCGACAAGGCATTTCGCTCTCCGGGCGTCTGGATGAATTTGGTTTCCCAGGCTCGGGTGGAGCGATTAGAGGGACACCCCGGGGGTTTTAGTCTGTAGGAGTCTGACACATCGGGGTTGCTGCCCTCACAGCGGCCCTGATGGTCCTATGCAGGATTTTCCCCCGAGACACCAAAAAGAAAACCATAAGAGTTAAATAAAAATAATGTACTACAAAATTATAGGTTCAATGGGCTAGAAAAACATTTCCAATGGCAAAGGTTTGTCTTTTAAGGTTGACGCACAGTAACCATTTTTAATTTCTCAAATACAAGTAAATACAATACTCGTAATTTAGAACTACACAATATTAATTCTCATATTAATATATGTGAATTATAAATAATATTATGATTTACAGATTTACTTACAGAATATAACAAGATATGACAAGTTGGAAAAAAAATTACGCCTCTACAAAAAGACCAAGGAGCGAGTCTATATTCTAAAAATCGCGAATATATCTAAATACAATAACTAAGGTGCTTACTACTCCTATTGATATATTTAACTTTTTACAGTGACATAGTGAAAAAGCTACACGACACCTGATAATAATAAGTTTAATTCGGTCTCAACACGGCGTTGACGACTAACGGATGAAAATCTATTGACAATCACCATCGTCATACCGTCTTTCAAGAAGTTTTTTTTACGCTAGCATGACATAGTGACTATAGAGTACCTGATGGTAAGTACAGTGTAGTCCAAAAACGAAAGCGACCATCAAATAATGAAAATCCATTGATAGTCTCCGTCGTCATGTTGGCCCACATATACCATGACTAAAGGTCTCTAGGTATATGTGTAACTGGATATACACAAGCTGATCTCGAAACGCGAAAGGCTAAAGTGAGTCACTATGACGGTCTGTACACTTGTTCGGGCAATCGCCCTACCACCAAAAAAGAGAACGAGTATAACGTTACGGAAGGTTTCAAGATATGCAGTGAAGGTCTAGGTAATTATTTTAAAGCTATTTATTCTAGTTTCTGTTTGAAAATTCTTCTATCTTAGGGATACTGAGAAACCTCACTTTTATTTTAGAATAAGATTTGTATGAATTTTAAGTTTACAAAAGAATAAATAATTTTCCTTAAACTATAAACACTTGATGGAGCCGAGTTGTTTTTAAATTCTGACTTGACACAGTAACCGCAACACACCTAATGGTAAGTATGGTGAAGCCCAAAAAACAACAACGACTATCGACAGTTAAGAAAATCCCATCGGTAGTCGCAGTGATCATACCAGCCTGCACAAATATCTCTTCACGCTACGCTTAAAGGATCTCATATTATAGGACGTCCGTTCCCAATACTCGCCGGAACACCATTTCACAGCCCGACGACACGGCAAAAGTCAGAGTTAGAGAACTTCTTAGTCTTAGCCAAGATGTTAGATACCGTATACCTGAAACTCCGTAAGCCCGTGCGCGTGAGTCTGTTAAGGAAGGGACAGGGTGGAGCAAGGTTAAATAGCTCTTCAGAACACTCGACATGATACTGACGGTAGAAAACACTCTCTTATGCTTAGTAACTCTTCTCACCAAGAAGAACACACTTTTGAAGCATATTTGCAAAAATATCTTCCCTAAAAATTACAGAAGAATTAAGAATTAAAGCACCTAAAAATTATAACACGAAACATTTTATAACGATTCTTAAATTATTGTCTACTGGTTTTTTTTAAATTTTATCGATAGTTTCTTATTGTAAATCGTATCCCTACCGTGAAGCAAGCGCTACAACAAATCGCGCGCATTATAAATGACAAATGTAAAGCTGCGCGCACGCGGTGTCGGGTTGCGGCCACCCGCGCGACGGATTAGTTTCAACTTACTTTCCGTCCTACCAATTTCGCCCTTCGCCCTGCGCTCTGCACACAAATAACTTGTGCCCTCTGCCCTTGACGCATGCCTCCTGGCTATCAATGCCGGAGGCACTAACGATACACTACTTAGCGTGCTACTTCGATAATTAAGTTTAATTATTACAATATATGTGAACATTTTCTGTCATTTTTATTTTCTTGGGGAGATAATTTAATTATCTGCACTGAATCGTGATCGAAGTACACAGATGCAAAGAACGTCATAGTGACTCGCTTTTGGCCGGTTGTGTACCCGGGTAAATTGCTCATATGCCTAAGAGACTTTCAGTCGTGAAATATCGGCCAGCTTGGCGACAGTAACTGTCAATGGATTGTCGTCCGTTAATAGTCGCTGTATTTTTTATACTGGCTCAGCAAAGCGACTACATTGCATCTGAGGGAAAGTATATTGTAGTCTAAGAACGGCAACGACCGTCAAAAGACGAAAACCATTGGAAGTCGCCATCGCTATGCCGGCCCGCATACCACGACGAAATGACTCTAGGTATATAAACAACAGGATATACACAAGCTGATCACGATACACGAGAGACGAAGCGAGTCACTATGACGGTGTTCTTCTTGGACTACTTGGATTAGACTTAATCTATCGGATGAATCAGATAAATACAATAAACTCCATAAGTAACGGCGACTACTAAAGAGGAAAGGATGACTGGGAGTATGTGGGGTAACCCTGAAACGTGACAGGCCTAAACAAGTCACTGTGAGGGCTTTGTATCCATGAAGATATAACTATGGTTACAATCCAGCCGGGTATAGACGCTCTAACACTTCTTGCTGCTCATATAGAGTATTTACAGATGAAAACAGGAGTTTGATTCATTAAAACTTATCTGGATGGTAAGAAATCGTGACAACAACATGCAAAGCGCCTGTGAGCTACACAGCGCACGGCTGACGATAATACAATGCCTCCGCACAATTGCAGAGGTTAAGCCTATTAAATAATTCTCACTTGAGAGTATTTAAGCTTTTATCACGGTGCAGCCATAAATCGGTGCGCAGACGCAAGTAATCCCCGCCCCCGTCGCGCGCCCCCACCCCGCCGGTAGCTATAAACAGAAGTCAGCGTGTTGGACTTATAAATCGTGCTCTTAACTATTGTATCTCACGCCACAATAATGAAGTTAGCTCGTTCAGGAAGAATTACGGTCACCACGTGGGTGGCCGATGCGGTTGGGATAAATCCTCACAGATTATTGCATACGAATGCGGTTGACTAATTTTTTGTGTGAATGTCGGTAGTTGGGACGTCGACACCCAAATCCCTGCAGCCGGTGAAAGGGCCACTGAAAAAACAAAGCACGGCTGCCATTTTTTTGTAACCCGGGGGAAAATCTTGCATAGTACCATCAGGGTCACTGTGAGGGCAGCGACCCCAGTATGTCAGACTCTTACTGAATAAAAATCTCCGGAATGCCCCTCTAATTGCTCCACCCGGACCTGGGAAACCAAATTCATTCAGACGCCTGGCGATCAAAAAGCCTTGTTGAAGCTACCTCTCAGGCAGAGGAAAGTAAAGAGCCCACTCCTCCAAAACCTCTTTCTTGCCTCCCTCTTATCCAGGCAGCAGACTGCATCAAGTCTACTGCCCGAAATCACGACTGCCTGATAAAATGTGGCATATCTGAATACTGACCATACTGAATGATGGCGCAAGGTTTCTCCACAACATATATCTTCTTTTTTTTTTGCTAACGGCTTAAATCGCCTATCAATCTCCAAGTTCTAACATAGTGTCAGTAAATCGCCTAGTACACCGGGCAATAGTTATTGTTACGTATAACAATATTATGAGAGATTACCGACATTTGTGGATCCTGGGCCAGACAGATCTGTCAATTAATGGGCTAATCGTATCGTAGGGCCTCATTTAATATCTCATGAGACTCTCACTTGATGTATATATTCTGTTCATATTAAAAGTCTCCCGTGATAGACAAAAATAGGTTGATTTTGTTCGTGACACAATTATTTAATGTTTTATTTTAATTCTAGTTTGTTTTAATAGTGTCTAAGTACCGTAACCAATAAATATTAGGTCCTTACATATGAAATTGGCGTTTTGTATGGGAGGAACAAAAAGTCGAATATTTTTTAATATAATATATTTAATTAATCAAAGTATGAACCATTATTTTCTATGCACTTTTGCCATCTCATAGGTAGTTCATTGATCCCTTTACTAAAAAAACCAGTCGGACGGGAATCAATAAAATCTTTGAAGGCGATTTGGACTGCCCCATCGGAGTTGAATTTTTTCCCTTGCAAGATTTATCCAAATTTCGAAAAAAATGGTAATCTGTTGGAGCAAGGTCCGGGGAGTACGGAGGATGTCTTAGACTTTCCAATTGAAGCTCTTCTAATTTAGTAGCCGTCTGTTGCGCAGTGTGTGGTCTAGCGTTGTCGTGAAGCAGCAGTGGCGTGGAGCGATTGACCAGCCTAGGTTGTTTAGCCGCTAGCTTTTCCATCATGGTTTGCAGTTGCTGACAATAGACATCAGCCGTAATAGTCTGGCCAGATTTGAGAAAACTGTAATGAACAATACCGGCACTAGTCCACCAAACGCTTACAAGTAACTTTTTTGGGGTTAATTTTCGCTTGGGGCAGGATTTGGCTGGCTGGCCAGGATCCAACCGATCCAACCATTGCGCTGAGCGCTTCCGATTATCGTAAAGAACCCATTTTTCATCACAGGTAATGATTCGGTTTAAAATACCTTCATTATTGTGCCGGTTTAGTAATGTAACGCAGCAGTCGACGCGCGTTTGCCGGTTTGCTTCAGTCAATTCGTGAGGTACCCACCTTTCAAGCTTTTTAATCTTCCCAATTTGCTTCAAGTGAATTTAAACAGTTTTATCACTAACATCGCAGCCTGCAGCTAACTCGGACGTGGTTTGCGATGGATCCGCTTCCACAATAGCCTTCAACTCTTCATTATCAACTTGAGTCTCAGGCCGTCCACGGGGCTTGTTCTGCAGGTCGAAATTTCCAGAACGAAAACGTTGGAACCAAAAACGAACTGTGTTTTCTTTTGCAACACGACCGCCATACACATCATTCACCCTTCGAGTTGTTTCCGCAGCACTAGTGCCACGGCGGAACTCGTACTCGTAAATAATGCGATATTTTAAGTTTTCCATTTTGTAAAATGAGTGACGCAAACAGAAAAAAACAGAAGAAAAAAACAAATGAATGACGATCATCGAAGCACAAATACATGAGTCTATAGCTGTACAAATTTGAATTTGGAATTCCTTACCAAAGAGGAGAAATTTGTGATTAAAGTGGCCAGTACGAAAAACGCCAATTTCATATGTAAAGACCTAATATTTATTTAAAATGTTCTGTACTAAATATGGAAATTTACGTTCTTAAGTAAAATTCTTACAAATCACTAATTGCATGAATACAAATTGCGTTTGCGTTTTGATGAAAATTACGTTTAAAATTAACAAGGTATATAGGTTAAGAATCTGTGAATAGAATGCATTGTGAGTGACTACTGGTAACTTGGACTTACGGTCCCGTTTATGTAAACTAAAGAAATAAATTTTTTGTTGAATTAGAAATGCGTTACTATGATAAGTTCTTCACTCAGGGACTATAATCACGATTCTGTTGGACGAAGTGCCTCGCTATTGTTCTTTTAACTTCACCCTGGAACCATGTTAGGAGGGGATTCCATAGTAAAATCATTTGGTAAAAGTAATAGTAATCTATCAATCCCAATACAAAGTTCAATGTTAATCATCAATTTTTTTAAAAACTCTACCACGTTTAATTTACCACTATTGTTAGTCAAGACGGCGTGTAAACATGTTTCTACTTATAATGTGTAGTTATAATATGCTTTAAGACCACAACAAGAGGAGAAAAAGATCGTGACGAATGCAATTATAGAGCAAGAAACCTGAAGAGGCGTGCGTAATCGGGTCTATAAACAAACACTCGGCTTAACACTAAAACTGATATATTTCACCAAAGTTTTATATCCGTTCGCTCCAACTTAAAATATATTACTTTTTCTTTAGCACCTTTTGTATCTTTTAGTGCGTTGTCCCAGCTTTTATGGGTGCAAGTGGTTCATAAATCATTGTAGTAGAAGCGGTGTGTGTACACTCGTAAACAATATGCTTCACCCCGGGCGAGAGGGGAGATCGACCAACAACTAGTGATCCTACGCGAATAAGTGACAACTAATAATATTAAGTTAATATTGTAACATATCACACAACTATACGACGTAATAAACATATGGCAATTAGTAGATAACAATAATATAAAAATATGTTATAGAAAAACAACACAGCCATATATTTTTCTGTATCATATAGTTTTTAGTTTTTGCATCTCGTCGACCTTGTGTCGCATGCTCATTGAGCTCTATTAAAACTTGAAAGGCTCAATTTATTTATTTTACTTGTTTGCGTATTACCAAAATAGTAAGCACCTACCAACTAAGCATCCTGATACGACAGATATTTGCGAATAAAAAAGTTTTAATAAAAATCATAGCACTGACAATATGAAATACAGCAATATAGATATAGAACAGCAGTAAACGGCATCTGGAATTAAAATTTAGTATAGTAGAAGAGCAAAGAAAACAATTTTCATGTTCACTTCGAATGTGGACATTACGTTTCCGATAACCGTTAATCCGAAGACGCGCCATCGCTGTAAATTAAAGTTTATATCATTTTTAATGACCGCCTCGAATGGTGTTTTGATTGCGGCTGGCTGAAGGCGTCGACAACTCGACACGATGATAAGGCGACAGTTAACGCACAAAAAACGCACATTTAATGGCCAAAAAAGCTTCTCTCACGCAGCGTGCGGAGAGTCGGCTGGTCCGAGCGCTGTGTTGTTCTTCAACAAATATATTTTATGTAAATTCTTATGCCGCAAACGTCTCACTTTTACGATTCTCTATGAGATTCATCTTAACGATATGAGACGTCGTTAATATTTTCAAGTACCTTTCTAATAGAATTTTTTGTACCTCCTAATATTGCTTATAGAAATTCTATGGATGGGTCATTATTTTTCTTTGAATACCATAACAATAAATACTATACAATTTGTTGTACCGCAATTAAATGTTTCAATGCGGCCTTTGTTTAACAGTATCATGCGTATCATTGTCGTTAAACGCTTATTCTTATTTAAACAGCTAAATAAACCGTGAAACGAGACCACAAACCGACTAAAAGGCACCCACGGATAACAAAAAGAGTGCCATTAATCTCTCATTGTGCTCATCGGTGAAATATTCGGCTTTGTTTGCGGACTCGCCCTTACATTGACAAGACTCGTTTACGGACTCTGTTTTAATATCGTCTGGGTGTGATATGATACAAACAAAAGCATATATATATATGAATAGTCGAAAATAAATCACATTAGAAGGGCAAAAAAAGTTATAAGTGAAATTATTATTCAATAACAGTATTTAAACATAATGTTCGAAACAGCTATGTTTTTATACACCTTTCTGCAGGGAGAATACCGTTCATCAGTTAAATGCTGAAAAGAATTTTAATGTATATTTTTGTGTTGAAGCTCCCACGAGCATTCGTCCCCAGGGCTTCGGAGCCCGTTTCTCATCCACCTAGATTGACAACGCGTGACGTGTGACGTTCATTGTCATGCTGACATGTTGACATTGCCGAAACTTGACTTCTGTCCATATTCTGCATGTAAATCACAAATGCGGAAACGTTACCCGCGTGGTGACGAAACGGAGGGACACAATGTAACGACAAATTAAATAATACAATAACAAACTGTTTGCTTGTTCTGTGCCGACCATGTTGTGTTACAGCTGCCGACTATTATTAAGAAAATACTTGTTCTATTTAACAATCAACAAAAAAAAGTATAAAATAGCCTCGTAATGCTATAGGTGCTTATTACCCATACACTTTTAGGGGACTGTATCTAAGGAGTTTCCTTAGAGAAGACTACAAAACCCTTGTAAGATTATTTCGTTAACCATCTCTGTCTGTTAAAGCTCCTTTTACTAGAAATTCGTGGGGTGTAAGCTTGTTTTTAACACAAAATACTTCTTTGATTTATAGAAAATCAAACTTCTACGTAAACGCAATCAAAATATATGGTTGTTTATGCTACATATTTATCACTCGGAAGGGAACACATACCTATAAAGCACTTTATGTTGGTCAAGAAACATTGTATTTGACAAGAAGCAATGTTTGTTTTTCCGACGGGTCATTTGTTGTGTCGGGAGATAGCTTCACAACTTCATCGGGCTTGGGGCGCGAGCACAGAAGGTGCTAGGCCAGCGAGTTGGTGGGTTGGGTGGCAACGCTATGTCAACCCTGTTGTTTCGGACCTCGACTTGGGCCACCAGCCAAAATAAGAAACTTAACGGTGATCTACTAGCGTTTCGGCAGCGACTGCCTTGAGATGAAACGCCGAAAGAAACTCAAGGCTGCGTCGGAATGAGTAGAAGCAATGTCTTATAGCTTAGTAAAGGGAGAAATCTAGAAACCGTAAATTAGTCGCTAGGTACAGATTTTTAAACTAACACGTTCATTTTATTTTTTTGTTGCTGTGATGGCCTAATGGATAAAGAGCCGGTTTCCATGTACGGCGGTGCGTCGTCGGTTCGAATCCTGGCACGTACCTTTGAGTTATTCCAGATCAGAGTTATTACGGATATACCGTATGGATTTGGCACCACATGCTCACCGGTGAAGAAAAATATAGTGAGGTAACCTGCATGGTGTCTAATAGATTTGTCATATGTAAATACTCTGAGAACTGCGATCAGCTGCGCTGCTGATCACGGTGGGTACGACATATAAGTGCCTAGTGACACTACATGTGTAACTTATAGTTCTATTTCATTTCATTTCATATATGATTTACATGTAAAACTTATTATTAGAAAGAACTAGAGAAAATTAGCATTCAATTCTCTCTGCCTATCCCAATAGGGAATCGACGTGATGATGGATAGATAGATAGAACTGAAGCCTAAATGACACCTCGAAAGAATAAACAATGTCAATTTGAAGTGAGTTAATGAAGAGTGGACGCCCCCCACGGCCGTCTCGCGCTACCCGCTGTGACACCCTCCGGCTGTCAACCCTGCATCCAGCAGAGCCTCTTTTTCACTCGCTTTGGTGACAAACTGACAATTTAACTATTCAGCTCTAATGTTGTTTAAAGTTTATTCAATAGCCAAACAATCCCCTTTATTTATGGTCGTGTTATGCGCCCACAAGAAAAAACACCTTTTCAAATTCTTTTTAGCTGTTTCATTTCCGGAGGAGCTAACAGATCAAGGTTTGACATTTATGAATGTAAATGAAATAAACTTTATCACATGAAATCTACACTACTGCGCAATTTGGAATACATACATACATAGAATACATAGGTCACATCTTTAGTTTTAAAACAATTAATATAATACTTTATGCAACTAGTCTTAAATTATTATTAAAATATGCCTCTACAATTTAAAATTTATGTGAATTCTACAATTATTTCACTTATTTATCACGATTCAGTTTTGTCCATACAAAACAGCCCTAATTAGGTACTACGGTGGTCTTCGTCTTGATCTTCAATTAAACTCTTATTATCACTCTAAATATGTACATACATACAAATATTTTGATAAACTATTATTACAATTACATAATTTTTTTCTTATACTATACATATACTTAATGCATAATGTAATGTAAATAATTATATAATGTTTCTCTTATGCTATACATATAATATACATACATATGTATATAGTATACATATATATTTTTATACTAATTTTTCAACCTTTCCTTGTGAAAACCTAAGACGATCCCCAGAAAAAGAAAAGCTTTCTAATTTTCAAATTCGATTGATCTTCATTTTTTATAATTCTCTTTCATAAAACATTATTTTTTACTAAATGGCCATCACATATTTACGTCACAGACATGTAACCTAATTTTAGATCCTTCTTACACATAATCACTAGAGCACATATATTTAATCCAGTAAACGTTCGTAATACAACAAATCGATAATTCTTGGTAACTAAAATAACAAACAAAGGAAATATAAACGCTTATTGATATGGTCCTTTTCCAAACTAAATCTTTTAATATAAAAAGGATTAGGAAGTTTCTTCTGCACCGTAAATCGTTCGTCATAATCCGTCGGAGGTCACAGTGATTGCAAGTCTATTGGGGAGATGACGCCCGCCCCTACTATTAGTCTCACTTTATCTGTTGTTATGTGCGCCCCTCGTCTCTATTACTAATCCGGCGGGGAAGTGGCTAAATATCTTGTGCAAATAAACATTTGGCTTGTACTATTGTCAGGGGAGGAAAACGTGGCCGGAACTAATCCGATTACATGGAGTAAGGTGACACTATCAGTGTATTAAAATAAAAGATTTTTTAAAACATATTTAATATTATAAACTATTCCCTACGAGCAATATCCTTGTCATTAATATATCTATTTTCCAATTATGTATTTATAAACAATAAACTCGCTACATTACATATTATTAGGAATTATTAGGAAGGAAGCCTCTTAAATATTCACATAATTTATTGCGCATTAACTATCTAATTTACCAATCTTTGTGCGATATAATTTTTGATCCATTTGCGTTTTAAGGTTGTGTTCCAGTGCTCGTCATTTGATTTGATTAATTCCATTAGAACACTTATGAATACTTAAATAATAGAGATTAGTTGAACACAACACATATCTAAACTAAAAATTTATGTAAACAAAAGAATATTATATCGTCAGTACCTGTGTTTCGAATTACCCTCAACGCTCGCCAGTTCTCTCACCAAAGTATTATGTTAATATTTGAATATTTATCACATCCATTCATTGCAACGGCAAGAAATACAAAACGATCCATTTAACCGTATCGAGTGTCATCCTACTATCGGGACATCTTACGTCCTTTTCTTAACCTTCCAGTCTTGAAGCTTCAAATTGATATTGAATATTGTTTGAGTGTTCAACATTTTTCAAAACTGGTTTTTGAACTATCTCTACTAATACAAAGTCGTAACGTTGCAAAACTATATTTAGAGATACTAAAAAAGGAAAATTTAACCTACTACTAATAGGTTTCAGGGGCCTAGACAAAGTAACATACGACAAATGATATCGATACTAGCAAATTCAAAATGTATAGAATTGACATAAGGTTTTAAAATATCACGCTATGTGAATTCCATATATTTACACACTTCTAAGTTCTACTAGCGTCATCAATAAACGAAAGTCATTTAGTCTAGAGAGGGACCTGAACACTAAACTACTGCTTTTAGAGTATTTGCCTGTTTGTCGATTTTGACATTTTGCAATTTGAATCTTAAGTTACACTAAGCAATGATTATGTCTGTCAACCTTAGTAATAAATTCCTATAGATACGGTCTGAGTAGAAAATAATAAAATAGGACCCATTTTTGTACTCTACATTATAATAACTAAAAACGAATCTATAAAGAAAAAGATGCAGCTTCATCACTTCTTAGTAGGCTAGTACTCTCCATGGTATTGTCAGGAATTCAAATAAAACTATTTTCACCAATACCTTTTCTTTCGGCAATACAATTGGCTATAGGAGGAGCCTTTTCAACTTCACCGGGCGAAACATTAACCAAACCAACCTTCAAACATAAGTGTATTTAATTCTGTGTATTTTACCTTGTTAACGTAGACAAAGCCGCGAGAAGATTCTAGTTCTTAATAAAAACATGTAGAATAAAATTAGCATAGAGTGTAGTCATAGTTGCGGTCGGGAGCGAGACGCCGTCTGTACCGCGACACCGCATGCCTATTCATGAGCCCGACGGCTGCAGCCGCGCCCCCGGCTCCCCACTGCATTTGAATAAATACAATTAACTTGTTTGTTTTACTCGCATTAAGGACGATTTAGACGAGGAGATTTTCACGCCCTCTGTATGAGACAAACTCTTAGGGTAAAAACCACACTAAGAAGTCGTGAATCTATACAAAAATGACTAACTAATATTAAACATGTAAAGTCTATACTACATTGCAACTACAGTACACGAGTGCAAATCTGTTTATAATCACTGTCTGTCGCGCTGTCATGGCCTTTGTACAAGGAAAATTCTGTATACACGGACTTCCACCACAAACGCAAATATAACACGCACACCAAACATAAATCTAATAAAGTACTATTCGTATGTAACAAACGGAAACCTCGATGAATTATGAGATTACAACGACAAGGAATAAAAGATTTTTCGGAATCTTGTCCGTAACTCGTCACACTAAGGCTGAGATTTACAGACGCTATTTCGACTTCACTTACCAAAGTTCCCAATAAATTAATTTGTTTTGACAAAAAAGTGAATATATAATAAGAACTTGAGTATAGTCATAGTATTTGCGAAGCCAAGTCCATGTTGACAAAATCCAAATCACAACAAGTCCATTGACATTGGTTGAGTAATATAAATTGTAATATTTATTAAAGACTAATCAAAGTTAAAGTTGCGTTTATAAATCTGTCTTGAAAACTTTGAAGTAAAACCGTTACTAAAAGAAAAGACGAAATACAACAGACCGACTTAATAAAAGTATCGAATCTACAAGGGACTGGAGTATTTTTAGTTCCGGAACCCTAAAACATACTGATATTTTCGATCGCAATCACGATCACGAGCTTCACACGCAGCCTGACTGCACTATACAATAGGCTACATCGGACGTTATTCCATACAAATGCATACAGAGTAATACATTGTGGCCTGGTAGCCGCCGTTGGGTCGCTGTTGCCAAGCGCAACTGCAAAATTCGAATCCTACCTTAAGACGTAACAAATTTTCTCTGTCGGCATGTTTACTCGGGGATACAAAAGTTGCAACATAAGTTACAAATCTCAATCAGCATTTAAATACCACTGAAGTCCTTCTCGCTTGCCCGCGACACTCTAGTGTAGTTCTCTTTTTTTGCACTAGCTCAACATAGTGACTGCAATGCACCTGGTGGTAAGTACAGTGCAATCCAAAAACGAAAGTGACCATCAAAGAATGAAAATCCATTGATAGTCTCCATCATCGTGTCGGCCCACATATACCACGACTGAATGTCTTTAGGTATATGAGTTACTGGATATACACAAGCTGAATCCGAAACGCGACAGGCCAAAGCGAGTCACTATTACGGTCCTTACATTCTCTTCCCAAATCTTGTTTGCCCTCCTATTTTTCTTCTGCGTGTGGCAGCGTGGACGAAATCATATCTACTTCAGGAAAGTCATATTCAAATTGGAGTCAATAGGATTACCTATAGACTACTAAGATACTTGTAAATATTCAACTCAGGATGCGTTTTGACGCGTCTACGCAAGGTAACGCAGGCCACGGTGTTTATACTACCATTATCTCAACAGCATCGCATGCTAAATTGATCATTCCTTTTATATCAGACAAGATGTCCTCTTCCCTTCAAGACCCTACAAAGCAGGACGAATGAAATTCTAAGTCGTTTATACTAGGGGTGCTATGAATATCCGTTCTCGTAACCGACACTTTAACTATCTGGCATTGGAAAAGGATGAATATATTCCGTACCAACATTAAATCTAAACGAATCGGATAATTTTAGATTTCTTTATTACCCAAATACTCCAGGAGAGATAGAGGTATGTATATACTTTGTAAAGTCCGAAAATATATATCTACTATACTATATATGTTACTTGTTACCTCTTAACTATTCTGTGTTTGAATATGTAATTGAAAATGCTTTATAGAAAAATGTCCATAAGAAAAGTATTTCTTATGGACATTACATCCCAGAATATCCCGATATTTGTAAAAAGAACTAAACGGTAATTCTTTGTTTTGTATATTAATATCAAAATCCTAAACTCCGTAAAAACAACCCTAGCTCATACTCAACTTGACTTAGAGGCGTTCCTATAGCGATTTATCATTTAGTGTAGCCTACAGACATTATTCGAAACGCGTTAAAATCGCGGTGGTGGAAAATTTGTCGGCATCGAAATTAGTACTTCTCTCGGAGTGCATAATTTATCGTTTGCGCCGCATCTAAGCTAAAGTTATCATATTACAATCGGAAATTAATTAAGAATCTTATTTAGCTCACCTTGGCTTCTTTATATCCTAACTATAATTTTGTCTAGATTACTTTTGTAGATTTACATGTAAGAGTAATATTATTATTATTTAAAATATTACAGGTATCGTGAAGGTCTTATAATTAAGACTATTAATGACACTTATATTGACCTTATCCCAAGCTGGATATTGCGGATAAATACTCAGGAATATTATATCTAAATGGGTAATGTATGTCCCCACCCTCGGATCACAACACATAGACGTGTCATCACGGAGAGAAATGCTGTGACAGGAGCTGCAACCTAAATCCTTCAACATCGTAGACTAACTAGTCTACCACCTAAGGCTTCTAAATTTAGGGCTACCAAACAAGCTATTTTGTGTGTTTTTGTAACCCGGGGGAAAATCCTGCATAGGATCATCTGCGACGGTGTGAGGGCAGCGACCCCGGTGTGTCAGACTCCTACTGAGTAAGATCCACCGGGGTGTCCCTCTGATTGCTCCACCCGGGCCTGGGAAACCGAATTCATCCAGACGCCCTGAGAACAAAAAGCCTTGTTGAGGTTACCTCTCCGGGAGGGGTAGAAGTGAAAGCCCACACCTCTAAAACCTCTCTCCCAGGCGGTGCGCCGGACACTGTGCACCGCCTCCCTCTCATCCAGGCAGCAGATTCCCTCAAGTCTACTGCCCGGCTATACCAAACAAGGTATACAACCAATTGTAACAGCTAGTAAACAAACATTAATTATAAAGCTGATAATTAAAACTGTTTTAAGTAACTGTAATAAGTACTTAAATTTTTAACGTAATTTAAAACCGAAATCCTTAAGTTAGCTGTAATAAAGAAAACATTTTTGAATGCAAGGCTTGAATCGAACCGAGTAGATCTAAGGTAGCTGCAACGCGCGACACGAACACGTGATGTATACGCATCGGCAGCTCATACCGGCGCCTTGTAATTTGAAACTTGTCCGTAATTATTTACGTGAGAATGGTCCGAATCCGCCCCTCTCCCGTCCTCCCTCTACTGTCTGCTGGAACGAATCGCTAATTGCGTACGATGCCGCCACCAGATTGCTGCTCATACTACGATGATCACAGCGAGTACATTGAAACCAGGGATGTTACGGAGCTTCGACTCCGACTCCGATAAGTCGGAACTTCCGATTGTTATTACACCTTCGGTTCCGACTTCGGTTCCGAAACTTTTTAATCGGAGGTATTCATCGGAGGTCACCACCTCTATTGTAGTCAATTTATTTGATTTCAGTTTATATGTTGTTGAAACATAATTTCAATTAATCAAACAATCAATACCACTTAACCCTTTCGTTACCACAGTCCATTTCGCCGAAGTGGTGCTACTTAACCGGGCAGCACGCACCGTGCACATTGCAAAATGGCAAGTTGATGCTCGAATGCCCTCATTTAAGTGTATCTTTAAAGATTTTGCTGGTATATTAAATAAAAAATTAAATTAGGATAATTCTTAGTAATTTATTTTTACTTTTCTATAAAATGAATGCCGGCTAAAGCTGGCGCTGGTGGTCACGGGGCGTTTTGTGAATGCCGTCTGAAGCCGGCACTGGTAACGAAAGGGTTAATTTAAAGAAGAAATTTTTAAAAATATAAACTAAAATGAAATATGATTAAAATGATTAAATTTCAAACTAAATGCACCTTGAAATTTATTACTAAAAGGTATTTTTATTTTATATTTAAATTAAATAGAAATTAACACAAAAACGACCCTGGAGCAAATTTGATTTAATTTGTTCACTATTCATGGGAAAATGTTAATAAAAAACACAGTAATTTTTCTTTTCATTTGCGGTGTATGTGTAAATTTATTACTTTCTAATTAAAAAGGTTCACTAAATAATGTTTTTATTTATCAATAAATAACACTACTTTCTCCTGTCATCACTTGTGATTACATTGCCTCCGACTCCGATTCTGACTTCGGTTCCGACTCCGATAAATCAAATTTAAAAACTCTGACTCCGACTTCGGTTGCGATAAATTGCTTCCGTTACATCCCTAATTGAAACCCATCTTATCATTTACATACATATATCTAATACATATACAAAGACACATCTTCAACTTTCCTTAGTAGTAGCCATCCTACACTAAAGATGTAAACTGAAATTATTTCTTCCGTAACATAAAAATAACGTTAATAACTAAATCTACTTAACAACGGGTTGATTTCTGTTAAAGAATGTGGACTGCCCGTTATTGTAAAATAATACTGGCACATTATATTACTCGTATAAAATTGGTTGCTAGGCAATAGTTGTTTAGAATGTTTTGTCAACTAATTAAGATTTTCTGAATGTGTTAAATATTTATTTTGTAAAAGTTGTATAATTAAATTCTATCTATCTTCGAACTTTATAATCCACACGCACTCTGTAAAACATAATAGGCTATGGTATCAGCACCAGATTAAAGAAGAGGATAGTTAAAAATGGAATCGTTTACAACGAAGTTGCAAATAGGTAACTTAGAAGGAAAAGAGAACTGGAGCACATGGAAATACAAGGTTTCCATAATGTTGCGAGGTACAGAAGGTGCCATGGAGGCAACAGAGGGTAAACTCACAAAACCAGTTATTCCGTCTGAGGGAGCAGGTGACGCCGCCCAAGTAAGCGCCTATAATTTAGCTATGTCTAAGTATAGAAAAGCTGAAAGTTGTGCTCTGCTCATACTTACCACAAATATGTCTGAAGACACATTGAAGAAAATAATGAGATTTGAGACAGCGCATGAAGTCTGGCAGGAGTTACATAGATTGTTTGATGGACAAACAGAGGATAGAGCATACAACTTATGCATGGATTTCTTTAGTTTTAAATATTGCAAAGAAGATGATATGTCTTCTCATATGTCAAAATTAAAGAATATCTGGAGTAGCTTAAATTTTGAAATTGCAAAGAGATATCAAAATACTAAGCTTCCTGATTTGTTCCTGATATGCAAAATCTTAGACACCCTGGATGAAAAATATTTCGCGTTCAAATCTAGTTGGTTGTTATTGAACCAAAGTGCACAAACTATTGAAAATTTGACCAGTCATCTCTGTGCATATGAAAGAGCATTAGAGAGTAAAGTTGCCCACAGGGAAGAGGCACTAGTGACTAGTCAAAGGCGAAAAGTAACGCATTGTAAAGATGAAGAGCTGATATGTAACTATTGTTCTCGCAAAGGACATAGAGTTCGCAAGTGTAAAAAATGGATTAAGGATGGGAGGCCACCTAAACCAAGTGTATCAGCAACACATTCGACATCTAAGCAAGTGCAACAATGTACTCTATCGATAAATGCTTGCTTTGATAAGCATGCAAAAGATAAAGAAAATTGGTATGTAGACAATGGAGCCACAACTCACATAGCTGTTCGAAGTGATTACTTTAAAGATTTTGAAGAGTTTGATTCAGAACACATAGTAACAACAGCAGATGGTAGTATAATTCCAGCTTTAGGAAAAGGCACTGTTGAAGTGGTATCCAATGTATATGGCAAGAATGAAAATATCATTCTTAGTGATGTGTGGTTAGTACCATCACTCACAAAAAACCTTTTTTCAATATTAGCTGCGCAAGATAAAATGGAGCAAAGCATTTTTATTTCGACGACCAGAGAGTGCAAATTAAAAATTTTCGGCAAGACTAAAGTAGTTGGAAATAGAGTTTCTGGAGGAGGACTTTATAAGCTGAATATGAAAACAGTCATTCCATTAAAGCAAAAAACTATAGAAGTCAATGCTGTAACTGGTACTAACTTACTTCAGTTATATCACGAACGATTCGCGCATCAAGATAAAAAACACATTATTTCTTTGGTGAAAAGAGAGCTTGGTATTAAGTTACTCCTTGATAATAAGAAATGTGAAGGTTGTATCTATGGAAAGGCGCATAGAAAACCGTTCGGAAAAAGGGAAAGAGCATCAGCAGTAGGAGAGCTGATTCATACTGATGTGTGCGGTCCTTTTGTAGATAGCATGTCAAAATATAAATATTATGTATTGTTCAAGGATGACTACTCAGCCTATCGCATGGTCTACTTCATTCGTCATAAGTCTGAAGTAAAGGATAAACTTCTTCAAATGTTAAAAGAAGCTAGAACCCATGGACATGTTTTAAAAACGATACTTAGCGATAATGGTGGTGAATTCGACAATAAAGACATCCGAAAAATACTACAGAATCACGGTATTCAGCAACGGCTGACGATGCCTTACACGCCTGAACAAAATGGCTGTAGTGAGCGAGAAAACCGTACTCTAGTAGAAGCAGCAAGATCAATGCTACATGCAAGAGGAGAATTGCCACAAGTACTTTGGGCAGAGCTGATTAACACAGCTGCCTACGTGCTCAATAGGACAGGTCCAACTAGGATAAATGACAAAGTACCATTTGAGCTATGGCATGGAAGAAAGCCTAAAATAAGTCATTTAAGAATCATAGGAAGTGAATGCTTTGTTCACATTCCGAAACAAAATCGCAAAAAGTTTAATAAAAAGGCTGTCAAAGGCAAACTCATAGGTTATGAGAATGATGATGGTTATCGTGTTTGGGATGGAAGAAAGACGTTAAGGTCTAGAGACATTACATTTGAAACTGATATAGAGTTCAAAATTTCCACCAACATTCCTATAAATCTAGAAGGAACTGAAGGAGATTCTGGAATTATAGAACCATTGACAGAGCTCGAACCAGAAAATGATCATGAACAAGCTCTTGAGGGAGATAGTGCTGAACAAAACCAAGATCAAGTTCATGAAGAGTCATTGGAAAGCGATGAAGAAGAATTCGTTGATTCTAACGACCAACTTGAAGTTGTAGAGCCTTTATTAAACTTAGAACCCAATTACAATTTACGCAACAGAGCTAACCTCTCACGTCCAAAGAAACTGGAGGACTATGTGTGTTATGTGGGAACAGATATGTTTCCTGAAACATATAATGATGTAATGAAAAGGGATGACAAAGTGGAATGGTTGAAAGCCATGACTAGCGAAATGAAATCCTTAAAAGAAAATAATGTTTGGACTCTGTGTAATTTACCATCCAATAGAAAAGCACTGCCGTGTAAGTGGATTTTTAGAATCAAACGAAATCCTGACGGGTCAATCGATAAATATAAGGCGAGATTAGTAGTCAAAGGATTTAAACAACAAAGAGGAACTGACTACGAACAAACTTTTAGTCCAGTAGCAAGAATGGCTACAGTAAGAGCCTTATTAAGTGTTGCTGCTAAAGAAAAGCTTTATTTGACTCAATTCGATGTATCAACAGCTTTTCTAAATGGTAAACTTACAGAAGAAATTTATATGAAACAGCCGGAAGGGTATAGTGATGGAACACCAAAAGTGTGTCGCCTGAATAAAAGTTTGTATGGTTTAAAACAGGCCCCGAGATGCTGGAACTATTACTTTGAAGAGATCCTTCTTTCTAAAGGTTTCATTCAGAATGAAGCTGATTGCTGTCTTTTTATGAAAAAGGTAAAAGACAAGAAAATTTTAATAACATTATATGTTGATGACGGACTTGTTGCTGCAACAGATGAAGCCCTTGCAAACCAATTCCTAGAAGAGTTAGGTGATATTCTTAAAATCACATGCAAGCCAGCAGAATATTATTTAGGATTGGAAATTGATAGATCAATGGATGGATCTATTACAATTAAGCAGGAGGCATACACTAAGAAAATTATGGAACGTTTTCAAATGATAAATTGCAATTCAGTCTCAACACCAATTGAAACAAATCCGACCTTAGAAACAGGGAAAGTTTCTGAACAGGTAGAAGCTTCAGAAAAGTTTCCTTATCGTGAAGCAGTGGGTGCATTAGCATATCTGATGACAGGTACACGTCCTGACATAGCTTATGCTGTAGGGGTGGTATCTAGAACTTTAGAAAATCCTAGCAAAGCTGATTGGCAGAAAGTGAAAAAGATATTTAGATATCTAAAAGGAACAATGTCCTATGGCATTACATATGATTCAAGCTGTACAAGAGCTATAATAGAAGGCTACAGCGATGCAGATCATGCTGGAGATGTACAAACTGGACGCTCCACAACAGGTGTAGCATGTCTTTTCGCGAATGGAATTGTTTCTTGGTTAAGCCAACGTCAAACATCAGTCGCAATTTCAACTACAGAAGCAGAAATTGTTGCTGCGAGTGAAGGTGCAAGAGAATTAATTTGGCTACAAAGGATTTTTAGTCAAATTACAAATTTAGAAGGAGTGCCCACACTTAAAGTGGATAACGAAGCTGCCATACGCCTTGCACATAATCCTGAGTTTCACAAAAGAACGAAACACATTAGAGTGAGACACTTCTTTGTTCGTGAAACAGTACAAGAAGGATTGTTGCAAGTACATAAAACAAGTTCTGCAAATCAATTGGCAGATCTAATGACAAAAGCTGTGCCTAAGCCTAGGCTCACCAAGATACGAGCTGAATTAGGAATGCAGTATCATTTAAAATAACGAGGGAAAGTGTTAAAGAATGTGGACTGCCCGTTATTGTAAAATAATACTGGCACATTATATTACTCGTATAAAATTGGTTGCTAGGCAATAGTTGTTTAGAATGTTTTGTCAACTAATTAAGATTTTCTGAATGTGTTAAATATTTATTTTGTAAAAGTTGTATAATTAAATTCTATCTATCTTCGAACTTTATAATCCACACGCACTCTGTAAAACATAATAATTTCCTCATTGCTAACGCAGACAAAGTCACGAACAGAAGTTAGTACCTCATGTTATTATTTATATATTATTCACTCAACTATCCATTCTTTTGGTGGTAGGGCGATTGCCCGAACTGAGTCATGGCCCCAGTACACAAGTGTAAAGACAGTCATAGTCACCAGCTGTGGCCTGACGCGTTTCGCGATCAGCTTGTGTATATCTAATAACTCGTATACCTAGAGACCTTCAGTCGTAATATATGTGGGCCAACATGACGACGGAGACTATCAATGGATTTTCATCCTTTGATAGTTACTCTCGTTTTTGGACTACACTGTACTTACCATCAGGTGCACTGTAGTCATTATATCGAGCCAGTATAAAAAAACCTCCAGCTTTCGAACCCTTGGAACAGTCCTCGTCTCTTGGAAACAATTGCATCTTCATAAAATAATATGACGTTCCAGTGGTTTGGACGTATGTATTTAAGTAGCTATAAGATACATACGTCCAAAAATAAAAAGAATGTGAGTCAGGGTTTCAGGCTCGAGTGATGACTGTTGTTTTGACGTATCCTGACACTTGCGTGCTTGAAATATCCTTCGTCTTGACCAACGAAGCGAAAAAAATACTAATAAAATAATGACAAGTCGTTTATGTATTTATTTTTCATATTGGTTAGACGGATTTATAAACGCAACTTTTATTTTTGAGACTTTTGCTTTGTATTCAATATCAATTGACATAACATTTTTTTGCAGAAATTAGGTTAAAGCAGAACAGAACATTAATATGGTAGGTCTCCTTACTATTTGAATTAATATTCTTCTAATTTCTTGTTTATTCTTTATGAGTTTATGTCGACTAATTCTTCATACTATTGCAAGTAATCTAGAGTGCATGATGCAACTATAAAATTTTTGTACTAACTTTTAATTGTCACAGTAAACGCAAGAATTAAAGTTGATGCAAATAATTAAATGGAACTGAATTTCTCCGATTTTATGAAAATATAAAAAAAACTTAACAAACATAAAACTTTAAGGCTTATAAAAGTTGCCTGAATCATAATGTAAATAAAAAATAAAACCTTAAAACATTATAGGACAGTACATTGCAGTGACATCTATCAACATACACTTGAACTAAAATAACTAATGGTTGAGCAAGCAGTTCTTTTTTCCCTTCTATTCTAGATTGTTAATATGATAATAACACCTGGCGCTATAATTGTATATAAGCGACAGTGAGTACTTATCATGAGATGGACTATCAGTTTATTTAATACATTTTGTATTAAAAGGTACTTTCACAGACTTTTCTTCAACTCGCTGTATTTTATTTGAATTTCAATGATTATCTACTACATATGTATATCAACAAAAAATCTAAAGATTGTTTAAAAAAAATTGCATACCCTTCACTGTTGTTGAAGCATTTAATAAGTCTCACACAAGGTTTTAGGAACGTGTTTCTTTTTAAAATAGTCTTTATTTTTAGTCTTTTTTACAACCATATTCAAGTCGGCCTCAGGTCCTCAGAGTAAGAAGTATGATAATATCATATCAATTAAAACACAACTGATTACAAATAATAGTTGATATAATGTTGATGCACACAAAAAGATTAAGGTAGAAATAAAAAGTAGATAGTTGTAAAAACCTCTCAAACTGGAAACAACCGCCAGTTTCATACGCAAAGCATCTCGACGATATTTCGGCAAGGCACCGCATCACTTTATAATATTCGTGCATTTATGTAACGAAAAGTAAACTCGCACCACTTATTCGTCACCCGCGTGACGTTCTTTCGGATACCGATGATCCAATTACCGCGGTCTTAAAAGTCGCTACTCAGATTAAGAGTAAGGTGAGACACACGCACTAGTTTCATTTCACGACACTGGCGCCGACGAAGGTTCATTCAACTATCGCTAACCGCTGCGTTTACCCTCCGAGGCGCAGTTCCACTCCTATGCAGCCTCAAGGAAGAAGAAATAAACTCAAGTTTATTTCGGCGTTTCTTCTCAAGGTAGTTGCTTCTGAAACGCTAGTAGATCATCTTCAAGTTTTATTCCCTGATTGGACGCTCAATGCGAGGTCCCTACCCACAGGGAGTCCTTGCGTAGCCACCTAACGCGTAAATTCGTTGGCTGAACACCTTCTATGCTCGCCCTCTATGACCAGTGAAGCTGTAAAGGACCGACAAGCAGCGTATTGACCTGTCGAAAAAAAAACTATATAACACATATGCAGCTAGCAGGAACAAGCTAATGTCTTATAATAAAAAGCTAATATGGGATAGCAAAATTAATGTTAAGTAATTTTAAATTCAGTAAGCAAGTGGAATGCAGGGTTTGTTTTAATAACAAAATGTTAAATTGGCTGCTTTCAATAAGTAAGCGCTCGGTTGTTGGGCGTAGGCCTAGGGCTGCCAACTTTTTTAGCGATTGTAAACATGTATAATAATTTGAGATATAAATTGTTATTGAGTGGTATTTTGTTATCGTGGGCTACTTTTTACCTTTACATACTATTCGTATTTGGCTCCTTTTTGCACGAGCATAATCTATTGACGTGGCGTTACTTTCATTTATTAAACGTACATTAGTACTAATAAAATTATGTTAAATAAGTACTTAGTCCATATTGCCACGCTTAAATTGCACGATGCGAGATGTAGTTTTTTTTTTTAATATTTCAGCCATAATATTTTATGTTCTATGATTTGCCCTTGGTTACCATATTATGTAATTGTAAAAAAATAATCGAAAGTATGTATCCATCCAGTTTTTTTTTAATAGACTACGACTGATGCGTATCAAAATCGTGGTAACTGGGCGGTCCTATAAAATTTGCAAACTTGTTTTAAAGAGCCCAAGATCAAATGAACGTTAGAAGATCCTGACAACCCTAACCAAGCTGATGTTCGAAGGCGCCCCGCAGCGGCACGCCGAGCCCTAAACACACACAGACCGCAGGACGCCGCGCCGCTGTGCCGCACCCAGCCCGCGCCACCGCACATATAACTGGTGCTGCCGATGTCAATATACTAAATTACCCAATAGTCCTAATCAAAATTCCCATATTTAAGAATTAAACCCATAATTACTTACAAAATTCAATAAAATAAAATAAAAATAATTAACACAGGGAATTACTAATATGTATGTATAACATTGTATCACTAATATCACTAGGTGGATACGCGACTAACGCATCTCTGATAACCACGTAAGGGATATAGCGTGGCATATATTATTAACTTATTATAACAATAGGAAATTTTTTAATATAAATCAGTTAAACAGATTATATTTTTACAGAAAACTATAGCAGGATTTTAATCAGGTATTAGCTAAATAACATTTGTCATCTTATTTTGTATAATAATTGTATTACCTAATTAATTTAATATTTCGATTTCTCGAAAGTTAGACAGAATTCCCACAAATTGAATCATTTCCCACAAATCGGAAACAGTCTTTCTCTATGGCATTATTTATTTCATCCGAACAACTATAATAGGTGCCTATTGTTTTTTCAAAATCCCATTTTTGTCGACCCGCGAACCAACCACAGGCCTCATACGTTAACAACAAAAACAAACCCTTGATGATGGTAATCCTTCATCTTCATTGTCTTTTGGCAGTTTCACGGAATAATATATGTTTCACTCTCGCGACTTGATATTTGGACGTCATATTATAAATGGCATCGTTTAAGATATTTTAATATCCTCTACATCACGGCGATATTTAATTTACTACGGTTGAGATGAGCGGTCCCGATGCCACTGTCGGAATGTTAAATGACGGATTACCGACCACAGAGATCGAAAGATAAACATTTCAGGTCTCGTGAATACTACGAGCGCTTATAAAAACCCTTGGCTGTACAGCTGCACAATTAACTTATAGGTACTTGTTTTAGTGTTATTATACGAAATAAATAATATTATAAATCAATAATTTTATATTGTTACTCTTTCAATTTGTCATAATCAATTCATATATGGACATATTAAATTATCAAAATAAATATTTAAAGAAATCACAATATAACCTTTCGAAACAATAAAAACGTGATAAAAAAACTTATTTGTTTGCTCGGAATGTGTTTTGTGTTTTTTACCTCCACATTTATGTAACTATTTAAAACTGCATTCAACCTCTGTGGTTGTTTGAAATAATGCCACCGAGAAAAGAGTTTCCATGGCAACGCTTGGTCAAAGATCGCATAATTGAAGTTTTTAATATTGGACGTTGTGCTATATTTTAATTTAATAATATAATGGTGCGTATAACAGTTGAAATGGTTCGTAAAAAAGCAGAACATCATGACCGTCTCTTAGCGCCTCTAGAAGAGATCGCCCTTCATCAGGAAAATATAGAAAAAATTGAATATATACAAGACTGGTGCCCCAAATTGAAGATACTTTTGATGCAAAATAATCTTATCGCCAAAATAGAAAATATAAATAAGCTAAAATATCTCGTATATCTCAATTTATCCTTGAATAATATTGAAATCATTGAAAATTTAGAAAGATGTGAATCCTTGCAAAAGCTTGACCTTACATTAAATTTTGTTGGTGAAATAGTAGGTGTAGAAAATCTTGTTAATAATTACAATTTAGAAAACTTCTATTTGACCGGGAATCCGTGCACCGATTACGACAACTATAGAGATTTTGTTATTGGAACTTTACCACAACTGGTAACGTTAGATGGTGTTGATATTGAAAGATCCGACAGAATTAAAGCTTTGCAAAATCTACCGAGTATACGATCTGATATATTATTTGAACAAGAAAATTATGTTCATCAGAGAAAGAAACAAAAAGCTCGTCTAGAAACTGATATTCAAAACAAGTGGGATAATGAATATAAAGATATGGATCCGGATGAAAGGAATAAGAAGTTTTGGGCCGAAAAATGTGAGCATGCTCCTGAAGTACGCTATGAAATAGAAAAAATGCGGCAACTTAAATTGAAAACTTATGAAACTCCAGACAAAAACAAGGAAAAACGTCAATATAAATTTTTTGCACCTGATGGCAGACCATTCAACATAAATCAAGCAAAAATTGATTTTACTTTTAACGAGACAAATGACCATAACTACATTTTAAATTTAGCAATATATAAACACATGGATACTAATTTATTGAACATCGATATTCAGACAAATTACATTAGAGTAATGATAAAAGAAAAAATATTTCAGCTCCATCTACCGGAAGAGGTTGACATTACTAACTCAACTGCCAAACGATCTCAAACAACAGGCTTATTAGTAGTCACAATGCCAAAAGCGAATATTCATCTGAAGCCACAACCAAAATCAAAAACTAACAAACCTAAGGAATGCCAAAAAAATGTAGATTTATTTAATTTAAATTCTTGTTTAGAACAATCTAAGAGAGAATTCCTGGAAATAGGTCCCGTTGATCATGTTTTGGATTTCACTAAAATGACTGAAACAAAAGCAAAGTCTGAGAAAGTAGTTAGTCCATTCTTTGATTTTACAGAGAAGAAGCCTTCTTCAGATTTTGTGGATAACCCTGAAGTACCTGAACTTATTTAATGTCTTTATATATTTGTAGTAAGTTATTATTTGCAATTCCAGAACGACAGTATTGATAGAAACAACACATTTTGCAGTTACATTCTACAAAAATAAAATAAATTTATGACAATTCATTATAATTATTTATAACGTCGAAACGTTAATTTAGCAATACTATCTTATTTTGTCAATTATATTAAAATGTATTATAATAACTTTATTTGCAAATAATCTAGGAATCTTATTTCTACAACCTACTGAACAATTTTGCAGTGACAAACAAGGCATCGTAAATAAAAGTCAAAGTTTGAAACCCAAAACATTGAAACCTTACTTATGATAAACTTCATCACAAAATTGACTTATTCGGCGTCCATAACACTATAGTTAAAGTACCGTCTTATTGTCGTATAAACCAGTTCAAGAACTGACCATCATTTTAAGTATATCTTAATTATAAGTTATAATTACAATCCTACATTTTTTTTGGATTGATTAAAAAATTTATAGAGCATTTTGTCCAATGTTTGATACATATGAAATCTTTGTACTTTCGATTACAATGTTTTTGTCAAGACCATCTCATAACACACACATATTGAATCTATAATATAATATTTGACCTTACAGTGTTTTTGTATCAAAGTAATCAAACGTTGAGAGATCGTAATTTGATCAAAGAAGTTTATTTTTATTGTAGCAAAATATATAAAGGCATTTGTAATGAATACAATTGCAATTATACAAAAAACTACATAAAATTGTATATATGGAATGTATTTAATATGAATTCTGTTTTTTTAATAAGCAGAATGAATATAACAAAATAAAAATTTTAAATAGCTCTCCTGTAAAGCTACCGTAAATGACTTACAGTGCTGTTGAATTAAGGAGTCGATATATTAAGTATTCTTTAATTATGTTAATAAAGTACTAATATGATTGTATTAGATAGAGACAGTGTATATAATTACAAAATTACTAGCTATTATCTGATCTTTCATCCGTATTTGTTTTGATTAAGTTATCGTAAATATCAGTCTTGTTAGAACTACTCCTCAGAAAAAAGAAAACGTAGGATTTTACTCCCTTCATGGTAAAGATTTTTACAAGTACTGACACGTTTAGATTCTTAACTTATACCATCTTATTTTATCAACAATTAATTATGTTAAAAATTACTAAATTTAAAATAAATTTTCATCTAAATTGATGTTATAGATATTCCTAATGACTAAATAAAAATTCGAAACAGATCTATTGTAATATAATTACATTACAATAATAATTATAATAGTCATTAGGAATGTCTATACATATATATATATACAGGGTGTTTTTTTTTTACTCCCTAATACTGAAAATATAGAATCGGAACAAGCTTCTGAACACAGTAGGACTGAAATTTTTGAAAAAAAAAAAAAAATTGTCTGATGATTATTTTTAATTTTTCGCATGTATTACCACTATACACCATAAATAAAACCTACATAGTCTAAAATCTAAGTTATTTAATAAAATTAGTCAAACAATACGAAAAACAGCAATGTAACGAAAATAAAACAGCTGACGGGTGACCTAATTTTACTCAATATCCGTGAACCTCGCTAACGTGCGCTCGAGTTCAAGGCGATGTTAATGTGCCTGTACACGACACCGTGCAAACGTATTAACATTACATCATTCCCGTTTGTAATAGTTTTGGTGACTGTAGCATTAGTGTTTTATGTTCGTGTAGTTTCCGATTTATCGGTGTAGGTTTTAACAATTCACTTGAATTTTCGCCTGAGATAGACGCGTCAAAAAGAACAAATTAATATTTTGATTGAGAAATCCCATTCCATAGGATGGTTGCTATTTAAATGACCATAAGATAATTAATTTGTAATGATAACCATTTTGACTATCTGACTACATTTGACGTAATTTTCGACGAGAAAGAAAGAGGAAACAATAACATCGGAAGATTAAAACGTTTTCACTGCGTTTAAAAAGCCGTGGATGAAAAGATTCTGGACATTATTTGAACACTTAGTTAATCCGATCCAAATCGAAGAATAAGACTTTGTGATGCTGGCAACCGCTCCGGCATATGAGTCTTAGCAGACCCGTTGGTTCACGATAGGCTGCGACGTCCGAGAAGTCTATGCAACGTGGTGACGCGCTTTGTCGTAAAACCTAGTAAGCTAAGGCCTCTCCAGATCGTGCTTGCAAGGACGCGGCACGGCGAGGCTGTGAAGTATTGATTAAATTGCTACATTACATGAAATTACCATGATAACTTTCAAGCTTAATATTTTATTGAAATAAATTTTAGCTGACATTTTATTCATTCCTTTATTTATTACAGATAAGCTTGCGCTTGACTTTAATTTCACCTGATGCAAAGTGATGATGAGGTTGATGATGGAACGCGTTCACCTAACAAATACCGATTCACTCGTTGTTTGTAGATTCCCATGTTATTAGAAGATAGAAAAATACATACAGGAAGCGAATACTACTTCTTGGTAAATCGTAACAATAAAAAAGGGGTTATTACTTTCGTGAGAACGGGAGCGCACGACGTCTTGTCAATTTATAGTATGATAAGGAGGAGTGAATTAAATTCAGCCGCACAATCTCCAGGTTATTTCCTCAACTTCAACCCCATAATACTTGGTTTCGATGAGAGCTAGGTTTCTTAATTCATTGTCTGCTATTTGCATTTTGTTATCAAACATTTAAAAAGCTAAACACGTCTTTCACTAACTTAAAAAAAAAACTCCGAAACCCCAAATTTTCCTAAATTCCTAAAATGTCTCTAAGCTATACATACTATTAGTTTTTTTCTAAAAAGAGGGAAAAATCTCTAAAAGTGGAAACACTGAAACTAAGATAATATACACAATATGGCCGTAAAACTTAATATTAAAAAAAATACGCAATATGGCGAACTGTCATTATTTGTTCGACTACGGAACATGCAATGAAATGCTTTTCTTTTTTTGATTAATATTTTACACATAAAATTTAATTGATATTCATTTGTACAAACCATAAAATTACTTTTTTTTTGTTCAAAGCATGCTTGCTTTACCCCTATAAAACCCGCTAGCTACCCGGTAGTTGTGGTTGTAGGTAGCGCTGGTACCTACACATTTTATGCGAATGATTTGTTGTTATACTTTCTCGATGGATCGATAGATATAGTAAAAACAAGTTATTTAAAAAAACCAAAATTAATTTATTATAATTCATAATATTAGAATTAAATACTCTTAGAGCGTGGGACAAGCATTGCTTTTATGTTTGTATGAAATATCCGTCACTGTAATAAAGTATTGTGTGCAGACTTCTTAAAAAAGCGCAACACCACACGACCAATCGGATTTAATTAGAACGACCAATCGGGTGTCTCCGTTTAATCCCTTCAATGCGACCTATTACACTGAAATTACAGCAATTTACTGTAATTTTTAAGAATGTTCTTTAGATAAATAATCATACAAATAAATTTTTTAATAATATTAAAAATGGAATGCTCCGTATTTTAGTAGTATAATTTAATACTGAGGATAACTTTAGCGGTAAGATATTGAGATCTTTTGTAATGTCACTTGTTTTCTATAAGATAGAAGATCAATTATTTTTCTAGGATGTCATGCTCTATACATTATCATACATACATCGTCAACGAAGTAATTGTCACAATTTCAAACGAAAGGAAGCCTTGAATTCAGTAATTTATAAAACGATTACTGCACTAAATAGAAGCGAGTGAGTCAGATTGATAATCATAAACCTTTAAACTAGCATTTTTGTTTACTGTAAAATATACTGTATTTTTAGTAGTCAAAACTGAAATTGTCATTAAAGTTTTAAATAATCTAATTATGTAATTTTGATTATTCTATCTGGCCACTCTGGCAAGTCACAAGGATGACGCAATCATATGGTGACAATCATATTTCTAGTCCCAAGACCATAATTTAGAGATTATACATAGTATTTAAAACTGTGACCTTTTCTGGTTTATAACTATTCCAAATTAAAAACAATCTGAGATATTATATTAATTACGCAATGTTGGCCGGTATACGTAGCTCAAAGAACACAAGCACCTTAAAATAAAAATAAAATCTTTCTTCAAAAGCTGTAATAAACGTTTCAGTAATTTACAAATATAATTATTAGACTTTTAACAAATAGTATTCATAGGCCTACGTCAAAAATGTTCTACGAGTAATACCAAGTAGCAGCTCGTGTCAAATCGTGTGAAATAGTATAAATGATTTTAAATAAATAAATGAAAAATACGCTATTATGTAAGTCATTTGTATTTGTCTACCTAATTTATCATATAAATATTTTATTAAAAAAAACGGTTAAATTCATATTTTCTCTATTTTATTACGACAAAGTCTCTGCACCTGAAATAACTTTTTGCTATGTATTGAAAGGGTACAGCATGGCACTGTAAGGTTTTAAGTGTTATTCATGTCACTGTAACGTCTTTATAAGATATAGATCTAGCACTTCTTTTTTTACGTATCTGTCTACGGAAAATGTTTACATCTCTGTGGCATGTCTTTCCAATCGATAGTTTATTTATTTCATTGATAGTTTAGACCAGTGTTTTACGAAATAGTAATGACAAATGCTAATGTACTAGATTTGTAATAAATCAAAATTGCTAAACCTGCCAACTGTATAGTAATGCACACATTTAGCCTTTTCAGATACACGTTGAAATGACGTTTCAGATAAGTGCTATGGGGGCTAGCTTTTTGTCCACAAGAACATTACGTTAGATTTATAATTGAAGTTTTGAGAATAAAATACACTTATGTGAATAGTGAAACATAGGATTTTTAGGCATCCGAGGGTTATGGTTAACTGGTGTTAGAGCTCCGTTCCTGGAAAAGGTTTGGACGAGGCTGGTCTAGAAGGATTACAATCGATGACTGTACAAAATGTTAATAATGTAAACTTTACAAATTTTAGATCCGCTGCAGTTGTATAAAGATAACGCCGCTTATGGCAAATTTTCTATTGAGCAATTTAATATTAATCCTTATTCTTCCTAATACAATAAAATCACGCGAGCAGATTTGTGCAATATTATTTACACCATACTTAATATCTTAACATAGGATGAAAAATTATTATTAACCCTTTTTTGGTAATCCAGAGGAAAATCCTGCATAGGATCATCAGAGCCGCCTCGAAAGCGGTGATAGCGGTGTGTTAAACTCCTACTGACTATAAGCTTCCAGGGTGTCTCTCAAATCGCTGATAGCCGAACTTAGAATCTGTATTCCTCCAACAAACCGGCAAGCGATTATCCTTTTAAGCTCTATATCTTGGAGAGGTGGGTGTAAAGAGCCTACTCATCTCGACCTCCATAATGGGTGATGTGCAGAACACGTCGCACCGCCTCTCCCTCACCTTGGCAGCAGATATTTGCAAGTCCTTTACCCGTACAATATTATAACCCCTTCTCAAGGCATGCTGTGCATTTGCGGACTTTGTTGTATTTAATATTGCTTATGTTATTATCACTATACCGTATCAAAATAAAATACAAAATGATATTCAGTTAAAATAAGTAATTTTTATAAGGTTATTTAATTAAAAAAATAATAATTAAATATCGAAACAATCATATTATTCGTTATTAATTTTCTTCTGAATCTAGTTAGTGCCGATAGACCCTGGACCCGAGATATCCCAGCATTTCAAGATCTCAGCATGTTCACCCTATTATTTCCATTTAATAGGTAATCAAAATTTTTATTTGATTAGTGCGCTTTTGGATTTCGTTATGATTTAACGTGCGTCTATTCCGGAACTTATTACGTAATTTGCGAAGGTATAAAACAATAACCGCGTTTTGTTTTTATTTTAGTTTTGTGTTGTGTTTTTTGTGTTGTGTCTTCGTGTATAGCATGATAAGTTACATACTTAACGTAAGCACATGGTGGGTATAAAGTTAAAATGTATTATTACACCTTGCAATTATAGTTAACAGTGATTACTAGAAATTTTCGACAAGTATTTTGGTTTTTCTTTATTCATTTCTTAGTTTCGAGTTTTCATTAAATAATCGAATACGTTAACAGATCTCGACGTGTTTGCACGTCAGTATACATTGCTGGCCGTGCATTAGGACATAAAACTCGTTCATCAATTTACTCAAAAACTACTTGTCGCAAAGATAAAATATTTTTTATTTGTTTATATTTTAGGTTTACTAACATTGTTCTTCAGTATTCGTGAGACGTAGCCCTTACACGCTGTATAGTATTAATAAAACAAAATATTTAAAGTTTAACGTTTTATTACATAGAAAGGTGTTACTTATATTTTACATGTAGTAAATAAACCTTATTAATGATTTCGTAACAAAATATGATTACTTATTCTACATTGATCTTAAGTACTACTATCATTTGTGTATTGTATGTATGGAATCTTTTTGTAATATATTAACAAACGTTATTCAATAAGCAATTTCATTTATTTATAGAACATAACTTTGTATAATAATGAAAGTTTATTAGTAGATAACAGCGTTTTTGTGGTGCCTACTTAATGGATGGGTGGGATCACTATAATTCCATACTTAGAATAATTTTTGGCAACGTTTATAAGTAATTAGCAATTCATTATATTGTTTTAGTAATTTACGATATTTTTCAATGCGTATACAATACAATGGTACAATACAATGGTTTAAAACTCTGATCAAATTTTTCACAGTTGCTAAGAATATCAAAGGATTAATCAAAATACAGAAAATTATCTTTATATTAATTATTATTTAGTTAAAATTATTAAGCTAGCATAAATATTATTAAATTAAAATAAATTACATTAAATAGATATCTATTGTAAGGCTTGTAGTTTTGTATATTATTCGGTTTTGGTTGCTACATCAAGAATATCTTACTCATGACACTGGGCAGTACTTAACTTTAACATAACTTTCCCTTTCAGACTAATTGAATACCAGTCGATATAAATATTTTCATGTAATTATTATATGTGTTATTGTTCTTAAAATATAAAACCATAAATAAATAACTACCTTACAATAATATCTTTGTATTACGCAGTATTCTATTTGGTTTATAAAACCGAATAATATTAGACTTAGACTATAGAATATTAGGTTAGGTAGACTAGTCATTACACGAGATAACTTATACAGTAGATAGGTAAAAGACATCATTCAAAAATCTCTCTGCTGCTTTTAACTTTCCAAACTAAGGCCATTAATTTCTGGTTGATTTGGTGTTAACATTAAATGATGGAAATCCATCGACGTCGTGCATTTCTTTAGAGTTAAATTTGGCTGTAATTTGATGCTGACCCGCCCACGGAGGCGTCAATTTAAAGGAAGCAGTTGCATACGCTCCTGGCGCCACGTCCTGGAAATAATCGATATTAATTATTCCAAGTGTTTGGTGTTTGATTCTTGTAAAAAAATTAAGATCGAGTATAACTAATATGGAGGAAATAGTTATTATTAAGCAACTTCATTTTAAATGAGCATCACCAACTGTTAAAAGTTTATGTTAATAATCAAACATAGATGGCGTTCAACGTAAGATTTTAAAGATGCGGACTTTTTAATTTGTACAAATATTGCCTTTGCAAATCAATTTTCAATCGATCACGTAATATGTTTAAAAAAAACACATGACTTATGCATATATCCACAATATATGGTGTATTCTCCTCCTTTCATACGATATAAATCTATTCATGCAAATTTTTAGATCAAAAATAATTAAGTATTTTAATACTCAAGTCTATTTACTAATTTTCAAATATCTATTTGTGTAACTTGATAGAACGATATATGTAAACTCACCTCGTTTAATTCAATCTTTAATTGTTTTTCCAATCCAGCTCCTTGAATGTAGAACTTTCCTTTCCTTAGAGGAATGGGCAGAGGGTTCTCCACCTTTACAGTAACGGTGCACTCCTGCCGTGAGATCGGCTTACCATCAATACTGATTTTGATGTCTGGATTACGAACTCTGAAGTCGTCTTGGGCGAAGTAATCGAACTGCTGCTCGACTATAGTTGCTAGGCATGCGATGTTAAAAGATGCCTGGAAAATTTAAAATGCACTTTGTATAGTTTTACTGCACTTTCTTGTCAATTCTCAAACAACTGTTTTAAGTAAACACAATTAAAAAATAAAACAAATATATATGATCACACTATGTCTCGTCGCACGGGCCTGTCACGTTTTAGGATCATCTCGTGTACAAACATTCAGCTACCTAGAATCCTTACGCCGGCATGACGGCGACAATTAATGGACTTTGGTCCCTCTAGGATCGCTGCCATTCATTATTACACATCTATACACGTCCCATAGGTGCAGTTATTCGTTTATAATTTTACAATCCTTAAATGGCTTCACAAGATGACGATCTGAAGAACACTTTTACCATATTAGCATATTAGGTGGCTCTAGTGGGCTAGTGCGCTGCGCTACTCGTCTCGTTGGGCACGACATATAAACGCAAAGTGGATATAACTACTAATGTATCTCTGCTCACCTTGTAAGGGTATAGCGTGACGATATATTAGTGAATAAGAAATCAGTTTACTTACACGGCAACGCGTATGTTTGTAGAGTCGAATAACGGTACGTATCACTTGGTTTTCCAGATTACGTACGGATTTATGCACCACATGCGCACCGGTGAAGGAAATTATCGTGAGAAAACCCACATGACATCTGATAGAAATGTCATATATAAGTATTTCTGCTCACCCCATGAGGAATATAGCGTGACGATATGTTATTTATATTTCATTATTTTTATTTGATAGGTAGAAAGATTAGGAAGTCACTTCTCTGTATCTTTACAAATCTTTCACCTTATAAAAATTAATTAACTCGGTCATACACTCTCTCCGGGTTCATGTAGTTCTGACCTTAATGTTTCGAAAAAATCATATTTGATCCATAGTTATAATTTGACAGCTATTAATTGGCCTATATAACTAAGGTTGAGATTTATAGACGCTATTTCGAATTTGTTAAGCATAGCTCTCTAAAAATAAATTCGTTTTGACAAAAAAATTGAATATATAATAGGAACTTGAGTATAGCTGCATAGTACTCGTATATGCAGAGCCAAATGCATGTTGACAAAATCAGTGACTTACCAAATCCTTTGACATTGATTAAGTAATATAAATTATAAGGTTTTAGTAAATACTAAGCACACTTAAAGTTGCGCCTATAAATCTCAAGCCTAAGTTTCGACTCATAGTTCCACTGACAAACAAGTTGTATTGTATATTGATAAATAATACTCGTAAACATAAATAAAAGTAAAGCACGTACCTGATCGACTAATTTGGTATAATAATCGTCGAATGTGACCAACATCTTCACGTTTTCCTTTCCCTCCGGAGGCAATGTGAGGTCAAATTCGTACCGCTTGACTCCATCTCCAGTGACGCCAGTGTAGGTGACAGTGTCCACTCGGAGAACACCCTTCACTCGGTGCTGGTTAGTAGAAGAATGATTCTTTACATGTAGTACCTGGAATAAATGAACACAGTAATTATTTAAATCCACAACAACTTCATTGATACAGAGGTTGTGCGATTGGGTTCTACATTAAGATTAATGAGTTCGATTTCAACGCGTAACGAATATTAATATTACAAGGCTAACAAGCATTTATTCTGGATACAATAACGAACGCAACCGAACGCAACCGAACGTAACCGAACGCAACCGAACGCAACCGAACGCAACTGAACGCAACCGAACGCAATCGAACGCAACCGAACACAACCGAACGCAACCGAACACAACCGAACACAACAGAACCCAACACAACACAACACAACACAACCGAACACAACCGAACACAACCGAACACAACCGAACACAACAGAACCCAACACAACCAAACGCAACCGAACGCAACCGAACGCAATCGAACGTAACCGAACACAACCGAACGCAACCGAACGCAACCGAACGGAACCGAACGGAACCGAACGCAACCGAACGCAATCGAACGCAACCGAACGCAACCGAACGCAACCGAACACAACCGAACATAACCGAACACAACCGAACATAACCGAACACAACAGAACCCTACACAACCGAATGCAACCGAACGCAATCGAACGCAACCGAACACAACAGAGCCCAACACAACCGAACACAACCGAACGGAACCGTACGCAACCGAACGCAACCGAACACAACCGAACACAACAGAACCCTACACAACCGAATGCAACCGAACGCAACCGAACGCAACCGAACACAACAGAGCCCAACACAACCGAACACAACCGAACGGAACCGAACGCAACCGAACGCAACCGAACATAATCGAACACAACCGAACATAACCGAACACAACTGAACACAACTGAACGCAACCGAACGCAACCGAACGGAACCGAACGCAACCGAACGTAACCGAACGCAACCGAACGCAACCGAACACAACCGAACATAACCGAACACAACAGAACCCTACACAACCGAACGCAACCGAACGGAACCGAACGCAACCGAACGGAACCGAACGGAACCGAACGGAACCGAACACAACCGAACGCAACCGAACGCAACCGAACACAACCGAACATAACCGAACGCAACCGAACGCAACCGAACACAACCGAACATAACCGAACACAACAGAACCCTACACAACCGAACGCAACCGAACGTAACCGTACGCAACCGAACATAATCGAACAGAACCGAACACAACCGAACACAACCGAATACAACCGAACGCAACCGAACGCAACCGAACGGAACCGAACGCAACCGAACGGAACCGAACGGAACCGAACACAACCGAACGCAACCGAACGCAACCGAACACAACCGAACACAACCGAACATAACCGAACACAACAGAACCCTACACAACCGAACGCAACCGAACGTAACCGAACGCAACCGAACATAATCGAACAGAACCGAACACAACCGAATACAACCGAACGCAACCGAACGCAACCGAACGGAACCGAACGTAACCGAACGGAACCGAACGGAACCGAACACAACCGAACGCAACCGAACGAAACCGAACACAACCGAACACAACCGAACGCAATCGAACGCAACAGAACGTAACCGAACGTAACCGAACGCAACCGAACGCAACCGAACGGAACCGAACGCAACCGAACGCAACCGAACGCAACCGAACACAACCGAACGCAACCGAACGTAACCGAACGTAACCGAACGCAACCGAACGCAACCGAACGGAACCGAACGCAACCGAACGCAACCGAACATAATCGAACACAACCGAACACAACAGAACCCAACACAACACAACACAACACAACCGAACACAACCGAACATAACCGAACACAACTGAACACAACCGAACGCAACCGAACGGAACCGAACGCAACCGAACGCAACCGAACATAATCGAACACAACCGAACACAACAGAACCCAACGCAACACAACACAACACCGAACACAACCGAACATAACCGAACACAACCGAACGCAACCGAACCGAACGCAACCGAACGTAACCGAACGCAACCGAACATAATCGAACAGAACCGAACACAACCGAACACAACCGAATACAACCGAACGCAACCGAACGCAACCGAATGGAACCGAACACAACCGATCGCAACCGAACGCAACCGAATACAACCGAACACAACCGAACGCAATCGAACGCAACCGAACGTAACAGAACGTAACCGAACGCAACCGAACGCAACCGAACGGAACCGAACGCAACCGAACGCAACCGAACATAATCGTACACAACCGAACACAACAGAACCCAACACAACACAACACAACACAACCGAACACAACCGAACATAACCGAACACAACTGAACACAACCGAACGCAACCGAACCGAACGTAACCGAACGCAACCGAACATAATCGAACAGAACAGAACACAACCGAACACAACCGAATACAACCGAACGCAACCGAACGCAACGAAACGGAACCGAACGGAACCGAACGGAACCGAACACAACCGAACGCAACCGATCAACCGATCAACCGAACACAACCGAACACAACCGAACGCAACCGAACGTAACCGAACATAACCGAACGCAACCGAACGCAACCGAACGGAACCGAACGCAACCGAACGCAACCGAACATAATCGAACACAACCGAACACAACAGAACCCAACACAACACAACACAACACAACCGAACACAACCGAACATAACCGAACACAACTGAACACAACCGAACGCAACCGAACGGAACCGAACGCAACCGAACGCAACCGAACATAATCGAACACAACCGAACACAACAGAACCCAACGCAACACAACACAACACAACCGAACACAACCGAACATAACCGAACACAACTGAACACAACCGAACGCAACCGAACCGAACGCAACCGAACGTAACCGAACGCAACCGAACATAATCGAACAGAACCGAACACAACCGAACACAACCGAATACAACAGAAACGCAACCGAACGCAACCGAATACAACAGAAACGCAACCGAACGCAACCGAACGGAACCGAACACAACAAACGCAACCGAACGCAACCGAATACAACCGAACACAACCGAACGCAATCGAACGCAACCGAACGTAACCGAACGTAACCGAACGCAACCGAACGCAACCGAACATAATCGAACACAACCGAACACAACAGAACCCAACACAACACAACACAACACAACCGAACACAACCGAACATAACCGAACATAACTGAACACAACCGAACGCAACCGAACATAATCGAACAGAACCGAACACAACCGAACACAACCGAATACAACCGAACGCAACCGAACGCAACAGAACCCTACACAACCGAATATAACCGAACGCAACCGAACATAATCGAACACAACTGAACACAACCGAACGCAACCGAACATAATCGAACAGAACCGAACACAACCGAACACAACCGAATACAACCGAACGCAACCGAACGCAACCGAACGGAACCGAATACAACCGAACGCAACCGAACACAACCGAACGCAATCGAACGCAACCGAACGTAACCGAACGTAACCGAACGCAACCGAACGCAACCGAACATAATCGAACACAACCGAACACAACAGAACCCAACCCAACACAACACAACACAACCGAACACAACCGAACATAACCGAACACAACTGAACACAACCGAACGCAACCGAACATAATCGAACAGAACCGAACACAACCGAACACAACCGAATACAACCGAACGCAACCGAACGGAACCGAATACAACCGAACGCAACCGAACACAACCGAACCGAACGCAACCGAACGTAACCGAACGCAACCGAACACAACCGAACACAACCGAACACAACAGAACCCAACACAACCAAACGCAACCGAACACAACCGAACGCAACCGAAGATACCCGAAGACATCCGAACACACCCGAACACACTCGAACACAACCGAACATAACCGAACACAACAGAACCCTACACAACCGAATATAACCGAACGCAACCGAACATAACCGAACACAACAGAACCCTACACAACCGAACGCAACCGAACGCAACCGAACGTAACCTAACGTAACCGAACGCAACCGAACGCAACCGAACGCAATCGAACGCAACCGAACGTAACCGAACGTAACCGAACGTAACCGAACGCAACCGAACGGAACCGAACGGAACCGAACGCAACCGAACGCAACCGAACATAATCGAACACAACCGAACACAACAGAACCCAACACAACACAACACAACACAACCGAACACAACCGAACATAACCGAACACAACTGAACACAACCGAACGTAACCGAACGGAACCGAACGCAACCGAACGCAACCGAACATAATCGAACACAACCGAATACAACCGAATACAACCGAACGCAACCGAACGCAACCGAACGAAACCGAACGCAACCGAACGGAACAGAACGGAACCGAACACAACCGAACGGAACCGAACGCAACCGAACGCAACCGAACATAATCGAACACAACCGAACACAACAGAACCCAACACAACACAACACAACACAACCGAACACAACCGAACATAACCGAACACAACTGAACACAACCGAACGCAACCGAACGGAACCGAACGCAACCGAACGCAACCGAACATAATCGAACACAACCGAACACAACAGAACCCAACGCAATACAACACAACACCGAACACAACCGAACACACCCGAACACACTCGAACACAACCGAACATAACCGAACACAACAGAACCCTACACAACCGAATATAACCGAACGCAACCGAACATAACCGAACACAACAGAACCCTACACAACCGAACACAACCGAACGCAACCGAACGTAACCTAACGTAACCGAACACAACCGAACATAACCGAACACAACAGAACCCTACACAACCGAATATAACCGAACGCAACCGAACATAACCGAACACAACAGAACCCTACACAACCGAACGCAACCGAACGCAACCGAACGTAACCTAACGTAACCGAACGCAACCGAACGCAACCGAACGCAATCGAACGCAACCGAACGTAACCGAACGTAACCTAACGTAACCGAACGCAACCGAACGCAACCGAACGCAATCGAACGCAACCGAACGTAACCGAACGCACCGAACGCAACCGAACGGAACCGAACGCAACCGAACGCAACCGAACACAACCGAACACAACAGAACCCAACACAACCAAACGCAACCGAACACAACCGAACGCAACCGAAGATACCCGAAGACATCCGAACACACCCGAACACACTCGAACACAACCGAACATAACCGAACACAACAGAACCCTACACAACCGAATATAACCGAACGCAACCGAACATAACCGAACACAACAGAACCCTACACAACCGAACGCAACCGAACGCAACCGAACGTAACCTAACGTAACCGAACGCAACCGAACGCAACCGAACGCAATCGAACGCAACCGAACGTAACCGAACGTAACCGAACGTAACCGAACGCAACCGAACGGAACCGAACGGAACCGAACGCAACCGAACGCAACCGAACATAATCGAACACAACCGAACACAACAGAACCCAACACAACACAACACAACACAACCGAACACAACCGAACATAACCGAACACAACTGAACACAACCGAACGTAACCGAACGGAACCGAACGCAACCGAACGCAACCGAACATAATCGAACACAACCGAATACAACCGAATACAACCGAACGCAACCGAACGCAACCGAACGAAACCGAACGCAACCGAACGGAACAGAACGGAACCGAACACAACCGAACGGAACCGAACGCAACCGAACGCAACCGAACATAATCGAACACAACCGAACACAACAGAACCCAACACAACACAACACAACACAACCGAACACAACCGAACATAACCGAACACAACTGAACACAACCGAACGCAACCGAACGGAACCGAACGCAACCGAACGCAACCGAACATAATCGAACACAACCGAACACAACAGAACCCAACGCAATACAACACAACACCGAACACAACCGAACATAACCGAACACAACTGAACACAACCGAACGCAACCGAACGTAACCGAACGCAACCGAACATAATCGAACAGAACCGAACACAACCGAACACAACAGAATACAACCGAACGCAACCGAACGCAACCGAATGGAACCGAACACAACCGAACGCAACCGAACGCAACCGAATACAACCGAACACAACCGAACGCAATCGAACGCAACCGAACGTAACCGAACGTAACCGAACGCAACCGAACGGAACCGAACGGAACCGAACGCAACCGAACGCAACCGAACATAATCGAACACAACAGAACCCAACACAACACAACACAACACAACCGAACACAACCGAACATAACCGAACACAACTGAACACAACCGAACGTAACCGAACGGAACCGAACGCAACCGAACGCAACCGAACATAACCGAACGGAACCGAACGCAACAGAACCCAACGCAACACAACACAACACAACCGAACACAACCGAACATAACCGAACACAACTGAACACAACCGAACGCAACCGAACCGAACGCAACCGAACGTAACCGAACGCAACCGAACATAATCGAACAGAACCGAACACAACCGAACACAACCGAATACAACAGAAACGCAACCGAATACAACAGAAACGCAACCGAACGCAACCGAATACAACAGAAACGCAACCGAACGCAACCGAACGGAACCGAACACAACCGAACGCAACCGAACGCAACCGAATACAACCGAACACAACCGAACGCAATCGAACGCAACCGAACGTAACCGAACGTAACCGAACGCAACCGAACGCAACCGAACATAATCGAACACAACCGAACACAACAGAACCCAACACAACACAACACAACACAACCGAACACAACCGAACATAACCGAACACAACTGAACACAACCGAACGCAACCGAACCGAACGCAACCGAACGTAACCGAACGCAACCGAACATAATCGAACAGAACCGAACACAACCAAACGCAACCGAACATAATCGAACAGAACCGAACACAACCGAACACAACCGAATACAACCGAACGCAACCGAATACAACCGAACGCAACCGAACGGAACCGAATACAACCGAACGCAACCGAACGCAACCGAACGCAACCGAACACAACCGAACCGAACGCAACCGAACGTAACCGAACGCAACCGAACACAACCGAACACAACCGAACACAACAGAACCCAACACAACCAAACGCAACCGAACACAACCGAACACAACCGAACGCAACCGAAGATACCCGAAGACACTCGAACACACCCGAACACACTCGAACACAACCGAACATAACCGAACACAACAGAACCCTACACAACCGAATATAACCGAACGCAACCGAACATAACCGAACACAACAGAACCCTACACAACCGAACACAACCGAACGCAACCGAACGTAACCTAACGTAACCGAACGCAACCGAACGCAACCGAACGCAATCGAACGCAACCGAACGTAACCGAACGTAACCGAACGCACCGAACGCAACCGAACGGAACCGAACGCAACCGAACGCAACCGAACATAATCGAACACAACCGAACACAACAGAACCCAACACAACACAACACAACACAACCGAACACAACCGAACATAACCGAACACAACTGAACACAACCGAACGCAACCGAACAGAACCGAACGCAACCGAACGCAACCGAACGCAACCGAACGGAACCGAACGCAACCGAACGGAACCGAACGGAACCGAACACAACCGAACGCAACCGAAGATACCCGAAGACACCCGAACACACCCGAACGCAACCGAACGTAACCGAACGGAACCGAACGCAACCGAACGCAACCGAACATAATCGAACACAACCGAACACAACCGAACGTAACCGAACGCAACCGAACATAATCGAACAGAACCGAACACAACCGAACGCAACCGAACATAATCGAACAGAACCGAACACAACCGAACACAACCGAATACAACCGAACGCAACCGAACGCAACCGAACACAACCGAACCGAACGCAACCGAACGTAACCGAACGCAACCGAACACAACCGAACACAACCGAACACAACAGAACCCAACACAACCAAACGCAACCGAACACAACCGAACACAACCGAACGCAACCGAAGATACCCGAAGACACCCGAACACACCCGAACACACTCGAACACAACCGAACATAACCGAACACAACAGAACCCTACACAACCGAATATAACCGAACGCAACCGAACACAACCGAACATAACCGAACACAACAGAACCCTACACAACCGAACGCAACCGAACGCAACCGAACGTAACCTAACGTAACCGAACGCAACCGAACGCAACCGAAGATACCCGAAGACACCCGAACACACCCGAACACACTCGAACACAACCGAACATAACCGAACACAACAGAACCCTACACAACCGAATATAACCGAACGCAACCGAACACAACCGAACATAACCGAACACAACAGAACCCTACACAACCGAACGCAACCGAACGCAACCGAACGTAACCTAACGCAACCGAACGCAACCGAACGTAACCTAACGTAACCGAACGCAACCGAACGCAACCGAACGGAACCGAACGCAACCGAACGCAACCGAACATAATCGAACACAACCGAACACAACACAACCGAACACAACCGAACATAACCGAACACAACTGAACACAACCGAACGCAACCGAACGGAACCGAACGCAACCGAACATAATCGAACACAACCGAACACAACAGAACCCAACACAACACAACACAACACAACCGAACACAACCGAACATAACCGAACACAACTGAACACAACCGAACGCAACCGAACCGAACGCAACCGAACGTAACCGAACGCAACCGAACATAATCGAACACAACCGAACACAACCGAATACAACCGAACGCAACCGAACGCAACCGAACGGAACCGAACACAACCGAACGCAACCGAACGCAACCGAACGGAACCGAACGCAACCGAACGCAACCGAACGCAACCTCACGCAACCGAACATAATCGAACACAACCGAACATAACCGAACACAACTGAACACAACCGAACGCAACCGAACCGAACGCAATCGAACGCAATCGAACTCACCAGGGTATAGTCTATAGAAAACCGAAAGGGAGGCCACTCTACGCCGGTGTTCCAAACTGAGTAGTTTACGCGACGTAAGAGCCTCATCGGCAATGAGTCGCCGAGCTCGGCGATCAATTGAGTTCAGAGCTGCCAAATAGTGTTTGTCTTTAATTATAGCTACTTTTATTTACTTATCAATTTATAAATTACGTAAAAAATGTATCACAGGTGATGTTAGTAAGTTATAGCATTTTACTTGTAGTTAGTACTCCGGCATAAACCCAACATTGTGCGTATTTAACGGGCTCCTTTTTTTTGTAGAATTTCTGAAGGATGGCCAATGATCCGACCCATTTGAGCGGATGAGTGCCTCCATCGTAATCGCTGGGATTCGCGCCCCAGTTTCCAAATAAGACTCCGTTGTCATCTTGAACATTTATCGCAGCAGAGAGACCTCGCGTGGTTCGAATTGGATCGCTTCTCGCCTTGCCTGTAACCTAAATTCATAAATTAATTTCGATTGCTATATATTAAGTTTGTTTCGATACTGCGCTAATTGTTGCTAATCATATTATACATCTCGCTTTGCGTCCATAACTATGAGTTAGTGTGGGTCAAAAAAACGTTTTTTTTGTTTGCTTGGTACTTTAAAAAATAGGTTCCTAGAGACCTCTAAGACAGTCTCTCCAAGTATGAGCTCTTAATTATAACGGAAAGGTCCTCCGTCTTACAGTTTTCTAAATTTTTTCTTATTATCAGATAGAAAAATTCATATCTCGCTTCCAACCACTCGAAAAAATATCTCGTTCCATACATTTTGTAGAAAATTGAATACTCTACAAAAAAGATTTCTTACGTTTTTTTCGTAAACCTAACCGTTTGAAAGATATTAACGGTTGAACTTTGATTATTTTAAGGCTGTTTTTTTTTCTTATGAATTTTATAACTCAATGAAAAAAAATCATTATAAATCGTGAAACTCTTAATTTTGTAGGAAATTTACTGCTCTACAAAAATAATCTCTTATAATTTTTCGATTAAGTTAAGCGTTTACGAGACATTTATCATCAAACATCATATCAATTTTTTTCTGTAAGGGAATCGCGTTTAAAAAACATGGAAATAATAGCAGATTTAAGAAAATTATGGTAGATATATGTAAGTATTTATTTAGTTTGATCTGAGATTCATTATAGTTGAGAAAAAAATTATATTAAAAAACATACCTTGCCGACTTTTGTAACTAAAAATACAATGCACAATCGAGAATGTCTTTTTCGTATTGTGCGTAATTCCATGCACTCGGCTTAATACGATTATATACGCCTCGGAACATCAGGCCACCATCTTCTAAAACGTACTCTTGCCTGTGGCTGTCCTCTAAAATATATACAAAATTGCCCATTATTCATATATCTTATGGACAGTTCCTTTTTAACAGTTAATTGTCTATCTTTTATTTATCCCAATTACTTTATTTCAGAATAAAATTAGACAAATTTTCAGAACAGATAATGTTCCATTTGGTATATATATACTCAAAGACCCCGCGAGACCGGACGTATTCAGAGATCAATAAATCGAAAACATAAGACGTTGAGATGTAGATTAGTAAATTAAGAAACAGTTAAAAAAAACCTTAAGTACCTTACTCATGTACTACAGTCAAATATTTTATTTACTTAACCCATGTCACTTTATTTATTTTTGTAATACTAACTTAAACATACATTAGTATATTATTTGATTTTTTGGTGGTAGGGCGATTGCCCGAACTGGGTAGTGACAACAGTACACAAGAGTAAAGACCGTCATAGTGACTCGCTTTGGCTTATCGCGTTTCGGAATCAGCTTGTGTATATAGGGGGAAGTCCCCTAGTGGCGGACACCTAAGGTTTTTATTAATAATATAAAGAAATATTTAAAGGAATGTTTATTTATTTATGCTTTACATTAGATAACAAAGTCAGAAATCAAATTAAATAAAAAAATAACCAACCTCTGCTTAAAGATAATTAATACTATCAATCAAACTGTGCTAACAAAAAAAGTAATTTAGAAAAGTGGCACCTAGTACCGGACATTTCAGAATATCCTGCACCGATCACAAATATAGCCATCTCCACACTCTGGAACATCAGCACAGGCTTCATGCACCCACCCACGATAGGATGAGCACTGGATCCAATCTTCGTCACTAACTTCTAAGCAAACTTCGCAAATAGTTGTTTCTGTTTGTTAATGTTTCAGTTAATGGTTCTAATTTATTTTCATTTTTTCCTTTAGGCTTCACCTTGGCCAGCACTGCTTTTTTCTTTATTATATCGATGAGGGATCTTCACTGATTCAGCTAAATCGTAGGCTAACTTCAGAAACTCATTTTTCATGAGCGGCATACATCTGTTAGATAAATCTTTAACGTGGTCGACCAAGACTTGTTCATATTCTTGTGAGAAGGTGCAAGTGAACCTACCCAACTTTGGTTTCATAGTAACTTCTTCTTCTCGATTTAGCGCCTTTATTTTGTCATGTACAGTGCTTTAAGGAATATTGTCTCACATTGCTGCTTATCTTACACTCAGTTCTTTAGATAAAACCTCTTCAATGGCAGTTTGTAAGCTCTGTGGCTCCCATGATACTTTCTATTTCTTCTCTTCCGTTATAATTTTCTTCGTTCTTCTATATTCTAAAATAATATTATATAATTAGAATAAATAAAGCAAATTCTGATAAGTAATGTCAATATGTTTACTGTCCGGTGCTAAGGGATTATTAGGTGTCCGGTGTTAAGGGACAGACAATTGTTTACATTAGGTGGTACTTACCAAAATTATTTAATAAATCTTATAATATTGTACCAGTTTACGGGTAACAATCAAGTACTACTATTATTTTTGAATACCATTAAAATGTAACTGTATAAATGTGTCAGAATTACTTTCCTTGATTTTTATGTGAGGCCGTGATTTTTCGCCAAAATCAACAAACGGCCGTTACCAACATGGCGTTGAGCATGACCAGCGAGCCGTGGCCCGTGATCCTGTTGTTGTGTACCCCCCGCATCCCTTTCACTTATACTTTGGATCGAATAGGTTCACACTTGCTTAAATAGCACGAGTGTCCGGCGTTAGGTGCCGTCCGGCGTTACGGGACTTCCCCCTACAGTTACTAATATACTTTTAGAGATCTTCAGTCGTGGTATATGTGGGCCGACATGACGACGGAGAGTTTCAACGGATGTTCGTCCTTTGATGGTCGCTTACGTTTTTGAACCACACTGTAATTACTATCAGGTGCAACGTAGTCACTATGTCGAGCCAATGTAAAAAAATGATATAATAATTATATCACAGGTTCGAATCCCTGCATATGCCTCTGGGTTTTATCAGATTAAATACAGATCTAGATACTACATGCTGATTGATGAAGGAAAACATCTTGAGGAAACCCGCATGGCATTTAATAAAAACGTCATGTGCAAGTGGCCTGAGAAAGGCGATCAGATGCGCTAGTAGTCACGTTGAGCACGACACGTATATCCACCGTGGATACAGCCGTTATTGCACCTCTGTTCAACCCGAAAGGAATCTAGCATGACGATATATTATGTATACTATTGTTATATTTTATTATTATTATTAAGTAAAACTAATTCGAAATATATTCACAAATAGAAATTAATCAGACATTAAAGATAATCGTTGATTGTTCGCTAACCTGACATGTAGACACTGTCATTCAAACACCACGGGTTGAAGAGAACATAAATAGGTTGAGGATGAGTGTAGCTTAATGAACTTCCTCCGGTGAGTTTCGTGTCAATGTCGAGATTCCAAGATGCTACAATGCAGTCTGCAGCCGGCGTCACCGCTACCATTAGGTGAGAATCCACTTGACTCTCGTACACCGCATTCCATTGGCCTAGAGTCTCGGAGCCCTTTTCCAACAATGGCACAGCAGCTGTAGTGAAATCTGACGGCCCACGCTTTTTCACATCTGCACATAAAGCAATATATTACGATTGCGTTTATCGATGTTCTTAAAATATACTCTCTTGGTATGAGTTCGGAATTTACACAATTTATGAACATGATTCATGAGTTTAGCAAGTTAATTGTTACGAGAAATTCAGTCTTGTTTAATATAAAATTAGTTTCACTTAGAGGAGATTGTGCGTATCTAAAAGTTCTTCTTAAATTAATTTATTAAATTTTAGAGAAATATAAAATGATTATCGCTAAACTTGTAATTTGCCAAAGGGTGTGTGTGTGTGTGTATGTTGTAATTTTCCGTATAACATGACGTATGTTTACGATGGAATGCCGAAAATCTCGGTAGAAAGCTTAAACACACGTTTTGTGATTGAAACTCTTTGTCCCACTTAATATTGTATTTTTCATAAATTGAATATAATATGTAACCTATTAAATACTTTGTGAATATTGTGTATGCCGTTGGGCAAATATTATTGCAGATATAAGAGCAAAGTGGATATAGTCTCTAATGTATCTCTGCTCACCTTGAAAGGGATGTATCGTGTTGATATATTATTTATTATTATCATTTTATACTGTGTGAATTTAAACTAACAATTTACTATAAACCCTCGTGAAATCACGTTACGCCAAGTTAAATTGAAAACAATATGTTCAATTACCTGTTACGTAGAATATGAACGAGATTGCATCTCGACCGGCTTCGTAAGGTCTGTTCAATAGTAAGTCTAGTTTAAAGGCTTGGCCTCTTCTGACGACAAGACACTTGTTTGCGGATCTCGTCATCAAATTGAATTTGCTTGTATGGTGGCTCTCTCCATTTACGTCGACGCAAAAGTCAACACCTTGTACTGCCAACACCCCTTGTCTGTTTGCGTCTTCAGCATCTATTACAAGTAAAAACAATTTCACACAAATTCATCGTATAGTAGTGAACGGGGTTTTCTGTGATACATTCCTCACTTATGACGCTATTAGGAAATGTGCTGAAAAGTCAAAATTCAAATCACAAACAAGCTCTATTCTTTTTCATTTCTCCACGTGTGAAACGTGTCTTGCTTTTCTTCAATAAGAGATGGGCATCATATAAAATAACAATAATATATGTAATAATATATTTTATTTGTATGTTGTATCTTTAAGAAATACTTACTTTAATAAATGCTACTATGACTTTTGCCAAAACTTAAGATAGATATTTTTTTAGTTTTAGTGGGGATACAATCAATTGTTAGCTCGATCAATTGTAATTGTTGTTGTTATATTTAAGTAAAGTCCAGTCAGCTGATGCTACGAAATCGTTTGGCCCAGTAACGTGCTACGCAGCGATTTAGGACCCCGTAGCAGAGAGTTTATCAACCCTAGGCCTCTGTACATGTTATACACTGAATCTACAATTCCTTCATTAGTCTCAAAGAAATCCAGAATAGCATTTTCAGTAGCGACACTGTGGCTCGGTGTGGACCACCAATTGACGAAATTTACTACAGTCGCACAAACGCTTGGTTGAACCCACGGTAGTTCTGTAGCTCGGTGTCGGCACATCCTTATTTTTTTATTCTGACTCGACACAGTGACTGCACCATACCTGTTGGTAAGTATGGTGCATTCCAAAAAACACCAACGACTATCGACAAGTAAGGAAAACCCATCGGTAGTCATAGCGATCATGCCGGCCTGCACAAATATCTCGGGAATAGTTTCACGAACTTACTGCAAGCTTCAGATACTCAAATATTGTCACCGCATCGAGCACGCCCCATTTCGGTGTATTTAATGTTAGTGTATCGATTTGACATTGTTAATAGTGAATCGACCGCGTCACTGGAATAACTAACAAGTCACAAGCTGCGCGCACGCAAACAAATTTGCGACTGTCGCGAAATCCATAGGAGTCAACACAGGTGGACAAGTGGGACGCCCGCTCATCTGCCGAGCACCCCTTTCGATGTTAAAGAGGCTGCGTGCCACGTAAGCTGTGTATCGGCTAAATACAGCCGAGTTTGCATGGCACCGCCTTTCACAGAGTTAAGAAAATCAGAAACGTAAATTTGATTTATTAATTTTAATTTATTAATTTGTATGGGGAAAAAAGGCATTGCATTAGAAAAAGTCGTAAAACAAATTTTTTCAGTCTTGATATACCAAAGTAATTCCTAAACATTTTTGAGTTAGTTACCTGTATCCCCTGTATATTTAAAAACATTGAATATTTATAGAATGCTCTTGTTCTTTTTTTTACTTTTTATTCACATATTGTTAAGGATCTCAAACAGAAAAAAACCTATATCACATTGTAAATGTATGTTTATGTGTAGTTGTTTGTACTCGTATAAACAATATTTGTTTTTTATGACATTCACAATTTTTCACTTGTCGCTTTGCTATTGGAATGTTTGAATTGCAAGAGCTTTTGGGAAGGTATTTTACATAGGTGAAACCAATTTGCAAATAAAAACGTTGAATAAGATCTCGAGGACCGTACGTTTATGCGTAGACCGTTAAACAATAAATTAAATTAAATAAGAAATATATTCATCAGCACTGGATTGATGTGAAGCAGCTGAGATCTCATAATTTATTAGGTCCTTACATATGAAATTGGCGTTTTTCGTACTGGCCACTTTAATCACAAATTTCTCCTCTTTGGTAAGGAATTCCAAATTCAAATTTGTACAGCTATAGACTCATGTATTTGTGCTTCGATGATCGTCATTCATTTGTGTTTTTCTTCTGTTTTTTTTCTGTTTGCGTCACTCATTTTACAAAATGGAAAACTTAAAATATCGCATTATTTACGAGTACGAGTTCCGCCGTGGCACTAGTGCTGCGGAAACAACTCGAAGGGTGAATGATGTATATGGCGGTCGTGTTGCAAAAGAAAACACAGTTCGTTTTTGGTTCCAACGTTTTCGTTCTGGAAATTTCGACCTGCAGAACAAGCCCCGTGGACGGCCTGAGACTCAAGTTGATAATGAAGAGTTGAAGGCTATTGTGGAAGCGGATCCATCGCAAACCACGTCCGAGTTAGCTGCAGGCTGCGATGTTAGTGATAAAACTGTTTTAATTCACTTGAAGCAAATTGGGAAGATTAAAAAGCTTGAAAGGTGGGTACCTCACGAATTGACTGAAGCAAACCGGCAAACGCGCGTCGACTCCTGCGTTACATTACTAAACCGGCACAATAATGAAGGTATTTTAAACCGAATCATTACCTGTGATGAAAAATGGGTTCTTTACGATAATCGGAAGCGCTCAGTGCAATGGTTGGATCCTGGCCAGCCAGCCAAATCCTGCCCCAAGCGAAAATTAACCCCAAAAAAGTTACTTGTAAGCGTTTGGTGGACTAGTGCCGGTATTGTTCATTACAGTTTTCTCAAATCTGGCCAGACTATTACGGCTGATGTATATTGTCAGCAATTGCAAACCATGATGGAAAAGCTAGCGGCTAAACAACCTAGGCTGGTCAATCGCTCCACGCCACTGCTGCTTCACGACAACGCTAGACCACACACTGCGCAACAGACGGCTACTAAATTAGAAGAGCTTCAATTGGAAAGTCTAAGACATCCTCCGTACTCCCCGGACCTTGCTCCAACAGATTACCATTTTTTTCGAAATTTGGATAACTTCTTGCAAGGGAAAAAATTCAACTCCGATGGGGCAGTCCAAATCGCCTTCAAAGATTTTATTGATTCCCGTCCGACTGGTTTTTTTAGTAAAGGGATCAATGAACTACCTATGAGATGGCAAAAGTGCATAGAAAATAATGGTTCATACTTTGATTAATTAAATATATTATATTAAAAAATATTCGACTTTTTGTTCCTCCCATACAAAACGCCAATTTCATATGTAAGGACCTAATATTACAATCTGTTTTATTTTTACTCACTTCAAACAAAGCTATAATTCGGGCGTTGATTTTCTTTATCTTTTCTAATTTAATATTTATGATACTTAACTCATTAACGCCGAGATGATCAGAATTTTTACTAACTTTTCAACGTATTTATTCATTATGTTATTGCACCAAAATAACAATGCAATACCTTTATTTCTACGCGAAATTTGATGTTCTTTCAAAATCTGAGATCGATTTGATACCGATACCGAGAAAAAAAAATAGGGGTGATTTAAACGTGAAAAACGTGAAAATCAGTCAAAGTACATTCTCAATTTTATTCTAAATTGAGTGTACTTTCCTTTTAAAGACAATATTTGATTTTCGAAAATTTTAAAAAATACGTTTTTCTTTTAAATACCTAAAAAAAATTTTGAAATAATTTGAGAGTGTTCCTTAACTAATTTTAGGACTTTCTTCTTCTTAAAAATATATCGCAACGTCTATAGGCTTAGAGAAAAAAAATTCTTAAATGGTACATAAAATTTTGTTTCTATCTACCACTACAAAATTCACGAACAAACTCTTACATCCTTTTACTTGTGCATGGACACATACACATATTCTATACAATTAAAAAAAATTTTTTTAGGGTTTTTTGAGAAATTTGATTTTTTGAAATTCTCGAAACTAAAAATTGTTTTTAAAATTAAAAAAAGAGGGTGTATTTGACTAATTTTAAGACATTTTTGTTCTTAGAAATATTTTTCTAAAGTTTATAGTTTTTAAGAAAATGATAGATTAAGATTTTTATACATTTTTTCATTCTCGCCGCCATTTTGAAAAAACGTGTCATTACATTCCTCTTAATGTTCGAGTGCCTTGATCACCTCTGATCATAGTAAAAAGTTGATACCTTTACGGTATCATTGTGGAAAAAATGCGAAAAAAAAATATTTGAAAAATTTGCAAGTTTTTCACGTTCAAATTAGCCATATAATTTTTCTCGGTATCGAATCGAAATTTTGAGCTCAGATTCTGAAAAAACATCAAATTTTGCATAGGAATAGAGGTATTGCATTATTAATTTGGTCGGATAACATAATAAATAAATACGATGAAAAGTTAGTAAAAATTCTGATCATCTCGGCGTTAATGGGTGGTACTTCTATATATAATATATACATTGATATATAAAATAAATTTCATATGAATAAATATAATATATAATTTACGTTAATCAATTAAAGGTTTTCCATGAACGAAGTAACGCTGTTCAGCAACCAAATATTTACCGAATCAACAATCACGCTACGAAAATAATTATGAAACTGAGTAGCTTATCGCATTTTTAGCCTGGACTTACCACTATTCACATTTAGCCGGGGAGGACGAGGTAAATCTCCATGACCGTATGCACCTTCTGCCGAGTCTTTGCCGCTTCCATAATTCGTGAGATAGTGTCTTGACACGTGACTATACTCCATACTCATTTCATTTAAATTTAATTACTTTCAAGTGACTAATATTATTTCCCCTTACAAGAAATACTATAGATACAAAAAAAAAAATCTAACTGATTTTACGAGCACTCTGTAACACGTTTAATAATTCGGTGTAGTGTAAAAGAAACCCGTCAGTCGTTATTCGAAGTAATTGACTGATTTGAATGAAGTTTTTTACTATCCCTTTATTTTATTTTATTACTTTTATAAAATGTATACTCGATGGAATACAGTTATAATACACGCGTGCGAACATAAATGCAAAGTCGGTTCGTCTGAGCTGAACAGCAGGGGATAACATCCCTATATACATTAGAATACGTGATCCCTTATCAGTGACTCTTACAGTGACCTGTGGCATTCTCACTTCGTGGCGCAACTCGCCTGTGGTTCCCTATGAATCATTTCCATAGGAGTTACACATTCCTACTCATAATACTCTCATACCTTGGAAGTTGATACTCGCATCACACAGAAATTACTGAACCGATAATATCTATAAATACGATAGTATGAGAAAATCTTAAGCGGTAAGAAATGCGACAATAGTTTTGGAGACGGTAGCTTATTTTCTTTCAATATAAAAGTAGCCTACTTTAATTTTCTGTCATGCGTGAAATATCAACAATAAGATACAAAATAATTATGAAATTATTTTTGCAGAAATTAACTCAATTCCTTGTATGAAAAGCAAAACCTCATGACAACGGACGTTAATCAAATTCAATAAAAAAAAAATAGGTGTCCTCTACAAATTTGTTATCCAAATCATCTGATCGAAAATCTATGCGTTTATGATAGTTTTCGTAATCATACGCTGAGTACGAGGGTCAAACTGGAAGTTCTTAGAAAATCAAAAACTAAGCAAACTAACAAGTCATTTGTTTTATTATAACTTTTCAAAATAGCGTCCATTCAAATCAATACATCGCTGCATCGGATGGAACCACTGAGAAAAGTACTTTGCCCACTCGGCCTTAAGAGTCTATTCGGCGGCCATTTGAAACGCAGCCACTGCTACCTCGGCGTCCATAAAATGTTTTTCTTTTATTTTTGGGAATAAATAAAAATCGCAGGGTCCAAGATCGAGGCTATATGGTGGATGACCCAGTAATTTCACGTCTGAGGTCGCCAAATAGTCGATCGTTTGCCTGGTGGTGTGCGACGGGGCACTGTCGTGATGAAAGAGGATCCTGCTGCGAGATCGTTTTTCTTGTACTTTTTCCAACACAAATGGCAATAAATTGTTAGTATACCACTCTGCATTAACCGTTTTGATCCTCTAAGACAATTGTCGCGTAATGAGTTTAATGACGTGTCCTTCCGAAGAACGAGGCCACCATCTTTTATCCAACATTTCGACCTCTCTTTACTTTAGTTGGCAACTCCTCGGAAGGAAATACAAACTGAGCAGACCGTCTTTTGGTTTCCGGATCATAACAGTATATCCAGCTTTCGTCACCTGTTAGTATGTCGAATACAGCATTTCAGTCCCCTCCGTTAAATTTTTCAAGTTTCAAGCGGAGTTTTTGGGCCTTTTTTTGGGTTCTTGTTGATCTAAACGACATCGAAAGTCATAAAAAATCATTGCACGAAAATTTTCTTGGCTTAAATGGTATCTTAGGCTTAAGCCTAAAAAAAAATGAATTAATGAATTTAAAATTCATGCTGACGTGTACAGACAATTTTCAATTTACCGCCAAATCGTAAAACAAATGACAAAAGAATGAAATATATACTCTATGCTTATGGCCAGTTATAGGTAAAGAGTTATATTTTCGAAATTAAAACTTATTTTTTATATAATGTTTTTAAGTGGCCAGTTCTAAAAACTTTTAGTTTGGCCCTCGTATATAAAACACATTTCATATTGGACTGTGATAATTTTTAGAAATTATAGAAAAAATAAATTTCTATACATACCTAAAGAAGTTTTATAATTCAAAATTGTTTTTTTTTTATTATCATAATATTATACCAATTAGCGTGGACAGAGTCAAACTTATCTATAAAATAAATCGAACGACGCATTTCGTCTTTACGAAATTAGATAAAGCTGTAGGGAGAATCCAGTCATGAACAAATAATATACGTTCTGGACTTTACGTACTGGCTTATTTACAGGAAAGTTGTATTTATAAATAATTTAATTAAACTAGCATGACGTCACGTAGATAGGTTTAAATGATTCGACGATTGTATTCGACATACAGTGACGTACTTTATTTGGCATAAACATTTTAATGAGATGGTATCGTGAATCTTCTATACATTGAAAAGATATTTAAGGATTATCATTAAGTAGACATTTTCAATGTGCTTAAAAGCCTTCGCCTAGAGTTTTACTTATCTCTTCTATACAGATATTCTATAGTTTTGATACTAATCATAGTTGCCTTGAGCGTGGTAACTGACTAGATAATTACATTGTTACATCGTTAAATGTTTTTACTGCATTGACGACTATTGTGGGCTCTTTACGTCTTTGTTTTATACAGTAACAAGCAGAGCCGACCACTAAGTATCGAAAATCTATTGACATATAAATATAAATTTTAATGTATATTATATATACATAAATTATAATATCCATTTACAACGCTGTACGATTTCTGTCTTAGTTTTCAGTATAAATTTTCCAAATAAATAATATTATATACAGGACTTTCCAATTTATCAATTATGTCAGCAAATGGTTTTAGATCATATAAATTATGCATATAGCATCGTTGTTTGTTATATGTATATTTCATAAGTTCAAGTCTCTTAATTTGTACAAATAGTGATTAAGTACCAATGAGTAACGTTCACATTCACATTTCAATTAACATGGTAGGTTATTGGAAACTCTGCGGCGTAGGATTAATGAGGAAAATCATATTTGTTTTTTCTTTTTCGGTAATTAAATTTAAATGATGTTAACAATACTAAAAAAGGCAACATCATTAAATTTATAAGTAACATATCTTTGCTTTTAGGGTATCATTCCTAAGCACGGGTCACTCAAACATACTGAAAAGTGGGTTTACGGGATTTACTGAAATAAATAGCTTTAATTTCGGATTTAATCCTCGTTCTTCGATAATGTCTGCTCCGAATGAGGTCATTTGGAAACAAACATAGCAGCAAAATCCGGGCGTTGCTCCGGAAAACTTCAAAGCGCCACAATACTTGCAAACAACGTCCATTGGCCCAATGCAAACGCTAGGATGCAAGCAGTAATCAATGCTGCAATCATATCCAAACGCTACTCGATTCAAATCAGCACTTGATAAATCTCTTCTTGTGCATCGACAATTATCTACTTGTTGACCTCTTGTTATTCGCTCGACGATTTCGCATTGTCAACCGAGCCGTTTCACAGGCTGCCTCGCTTAGCTCTTGAGATTGTCAAGCAAGAAGTTGAGCCATACTAACGCGGCGATCTTCACGGGTAATTCCTTGTGCTTCTTCAGTCGTTTCATTCGCATTGTTTCGTATCCTTCTTGCATTACGACTTTGTCAAGAAAGATTCGATTGCCTTGGTCGTGGCATTGTTAATGATGACTCAAAGAGAATAAAAATTACCGATGATTATACAAGTAAAAATGAATCGCAAAATGTTTTTCTAAGCGCATAACGCGATAACGGCTGAATCGGTTTGGCTGATTTCGTTTTTTTTTCTGTTTAATGAAGTCTGGACAAGGATCTTACGGAATGAAAAACGTAAAAAATATGAGGAAAATAGTAAAAACAACAATTTTCTTTTCCCATACAAACCTCTTCTGTCCTAAACTGTCAAACATATGATATCAATCAAAACAAAACGAAGGTGCGTTAGGATTGTCTTTGGTATACCTTCAACTTGATTAGAGGGTGCATGTCATTAATGATAATTATCATTTATACGCCAAGTAATCAAACAAAAAATTACGTGTGCCATAAGGCATTATAATAAAAATATCATTACCTTAGATACGACTTAAGTCTTTCAATGCAATTTTATTTCTATTAGACTGCGACAGGCTAATAACTTTTGGCAGAATGAAATCTGACGGGGCAGCTATTAACATAAAAAAACACAATGTAACTTTGTTTTTGAGGAAAAGGGTCTGCCGGGACAGCTAGTAATTATTATAATAAAACAATATATTTAAATCTTGACGTTTTATTACATAAAAAATGTGTTACTTATATTTTACATGTATTAAATAAACCTTATTTATAACTTCGTAACAAAATTAGATTACTTATTTTACGTTGATCTTAAGTACTACTATTATTTTGTGTATTGTGTGTATGGAATCCTTTTCTATTATATTAACAAACATAATTCAATAAGCATTTTAATTTATTTATAGAACATTACTTTGTATAATAATGAAAGTTTATTAGTAGATACCAGCGTTTTTGTGGTTCCTACTTAATGGATGGGTGGGGTCACTATAATTCCATATTTAGAATAATTTTTGGCAATGTTTATAAGTAATTAGATATTCATTATATTGTTTTAGTAACTTAGGATATTTTTCCATGCGTATACAATGGTTTAAAACTCTGAAAATTTTCACATTTGCTAAGAAGAGCCTAACTTTATCGAAGGATTAATTAAAATACAGAAAATTATCTTTATAGTAATTATTATTAATTTAATTAAAAATAATTATTAAGCTAGAATAAATATTAATTATTAAAATAAATTACATTAAATAGATATCTATTGTAAAGCTTGTAGTTTTGTATATTATTCAGTTTTTGGTTGCTACATCAAGTATATCTTACTCATGACACTGGGCAGTACTTAACTTTAACATCACTTCTCCTTTCAAACTGATTGAATACGAGTTGATATAAATATTTTCATGTAATTATTATATGTGCTGTTGTTCTTAAAATATAAAATCATCGATAAATAGCTACCTTACAATAATATCTATATATTATGCAGTATTCTATTTGGTTTATAAAACCGAATTATATTAGACTTAGATTATAGATTATTAGGTTAGGTAGACTAGTCATTACACGAGATAACTTATACAATAGATAGATTTAAAGCATCATTAAAAAATCTCTCTGCTGCTTTCAACTTTCCGAACTAAGGCCATTGGTTTCTGGTACTGTAACATTAAATGATAGGAATCCATCGACGTCGTGCATTTCTTTAGAGTTAAATTTGGCTGTAATTTGATGCCGACCCGCCCACGGAGGCGTCAATTTGAAGGAAGCAGTTGCATAAGCTCCTGGCGCCACGTCCTGGAAATAATCGGTATTAATTATTCCAAGTGTTTGATGTTTAATTCTTGTAAAAAATTTAAGAATGAGTATAACTAATATGGAGGAAAATAGTTATTATTAAGCAACTTCATTTTAAATTAGCGTCACCAACTGTTAAAGGTTTATGTTAATTAATAATCAAACATAGATGGCGGTCAACGTAACATTTTGAAGATACGTAAATTTTTATTTTTATAAATATTGCCTTTGCCAATCAGTTTTCAATCAATCAACCAATTAGTTTAAAACTTAAAAAAAATACATAACATATCCACGATATATGGTGAATTTATAAATTTTTGTTTTCCTCCTTTCATATGATATAAATCTATTCATGCAAATTTTTAGACTAAAAATAATTAAGTATTTTTATACTCAAGTCTATTTACTAATTTTCAAATATCCATTTGTGTAACTTGATCGAACGATATATGTAAACTCACCTCGTTTAATTCAATCTTTAATTGTTTTTCCAATCCAGCTCCTTGAATGTAGAACTTTCCTTTCCTTAGAGGAATGGGCAGAGGGTTCTCCACCTTTACAGTAACGGTGCACTCCTGCCGTGAGATCGGCTTACCGTCAATACTGATTTTGATGTCTGGATTACGAACTCTGAAGTCGTCTTGGGCGAAGTAATCGAACTGCTGCTCGACTATAGTTGCTAGGCATGCGATGTTAAACGATGCCTGGAAAATTTAAAATACACTTTGTATAGTTTTACTGCATTTTCTTGTCAATTCTCAAACAACTGTTTTAAGTAAACACAATTAAAAAATAAAACAAATGTATATGATCACACTATGTCTCGTCGCACGGGCCCGTCACGTTTTAGGATCATCTCGTGTACAAACATTCAGCTACCTAGAATCCTTACGCCGGCATGACGGCTACAGTCAACGAACTTTGGTCCCTCTAGGATCGCTGCCATTCATTATTACACATCTATACACGTCCCATAGGTGCAGTCATTCGTTTATAATTTTATAATCCTTAAATGACTTCACAAGATGACGATCTGAAGAACACATTTACCATATTACCATATTAGGTGGCTCTAGTGGGCTAGTGTGCTGCGCTACTCGTCACGTTGGCACGACATATAAACGCAAAGTGGATATAACTACTAATGTATCTCTGCTCACCTTGTAAGGGTATAGCGTGACGATATATTATTTTTATTTTATTATTAAGATAGACGATTAGAAGATCAATTCTCTCTATCTTTACAAATCTCTTTCACCTTATTAAAATTAATGTACTCTCTTATACACTCTCTCCGGTTCCGTGTACTCCTAACCTTAATCCTTCGAACCTACCATAATTGATCCGTGGTTATTATTTTAAAGTTATTAATTTGTCAGTGTAGTTACTTATTAGGTTTAGGCTGAGATTTATAGTAGTTATTTCGTCTATAAATATTAAATTCGTTATTATAATACATTCGTTTTGACAAAAATACTGAATATATAATAGGAACTTAAGAATAGCCCTAGTATTCGCAGAGCCAAGTCCATGTTGACAAAACGGATATATTACCAAATCCGTTGACATTCATGGAGTAATATAAATTGTAATGTTTTGGTAAAATCTAAGCAAACTTAAAATTGCGCCTATAAATCTCAGCCTAAGTCTCGACTCATAGTTCCACTGACAAACAAGTTGTATTGTATATTGATAAATAATACTCGTAAACATAAATAAAAGTAAAGCACGTACCTGATCGACTAATTTGGTATAATAATCGTCGAACGTGACCAACATCTTCACGTTTTCCTTTCCCTCCGGAGGCAATGTGAGGTCAAATTCGTACCGCTTGACTCCATCTCCAGTGACGCCAGTGTACGTGACAGTGTCCACTCGGAGAGTACCCTTCACTCGGTGCTGATTAACTGAAGAATAGTTCTTTACATGTAGTATCTGGAATTAAAGAATATAGTTATTATTGAAATCTACGATAACTTTATTGAAACAGGTGTTTCCGTACACCGCTCCAAGATATTGAGGTGAGCGAGTGGTGGCTCCTTACACCACTCCTCGCAGTGCAGAGATTCGGCCTAACAAAAGGTCAGACGTCGCCGAGGGTCGGATAAGAGGATAACACTGTACCTCCGGCCCCGGTCAGACGGGAAGGAGAAACACCCCGGGGGTTTTAATCGGTGCAAGTCCGACACACCGAGGGGCAGCCCTCACCGCCCCTTGAGATCCGTCAGGTGTATGCCTCCGGATTATCAAAAAAAAAACACAGGCTGTGCGATCGGTCTCTAAATTAAATTTAGTAAGTTCCATTTCCACGTGTAACGAATATTAATTTTATGCGGCTAACAGGCATTTATTCTGTATGCTATACATGAGAAATTACTAATATGAGTAATGTCTAAATGTATTATATTTTATATTTATTTTCAATTTAACCTTTAACTATGATGTTTTAAATTTTACCGTAACTTTATGTGAACGAATTTACATTATTATACTACGGTAAGAGTTTTTCTATCATATACTTTTCTTTTTATAAACATGCAACCACTAGTATCAATTGTACTCGAAATTTGACCATAGTCTTCGCTTAACATAACAATAAAGTACATTTTTTCTAATGATGTCATTAAATTTTCCTATTTTTGTAATATACAACCAAACAATTAAGTAAATTACATACCACGTTGAAGTCCTGTCCAATTTTAATATCATCCAACAATTCAAATTCGAAGACAACGTCGTTAAAAATGTCATTCAAATAATAACGAGCAAAGATGCTTTCAGATTTCCTCAAAGCTTTCTCCATCGTCATACGCTCTTCACGCGTCCTCTCGGGGAATTTGTATGTGTTAGTGATATCCTGAAATAATCACAAAGCATTTTATTATGGTAATAAAAGACAATTCTCGAAAATAAAACAATAATGATCCTGTATTTTTAATACAACAATTACTAATAGCAATAGATTTAAACATCCATTAGACCTATATTTATCTCTAGTAAATTCACAATTCATGTTTTACAATTACAAACATAGCCTACCATAATGAGACAATTACTCCAATTATTATGTGAATGTAAAAAAATATTGACACAAAATTGAAAGGTTAGGTAGGTATCTTCATTAGAAATAACCCGACAAATGAATGATTATGAAAATACATGACGGGAGGGAGCCATTCACTATTGTATATTTATTATACCTATAGTATATCTGACACAGAGGCAATCTCTGTTTTAAAAGCTATGGTATAACAATAGCAAAATCACATTTGTATTGGACGCATGAATTTTATAGTCTTTTATAGTATTTTATATATATTGTGTTTATTAATAAAAATAACGCTTCCTTTATCTTTATCTGTGATCCTTTAATCACAATTTATATTATATCATATTGTATTATCGAAATCCCTATTATTGTATGAAATTATATCTTGCGTAGTTTATGAATAATTTATTTATAAGCAATGTGACAATGCAGAATAGATCTAAAGAATGACGTATTAAAGGGCAAGGTAAGATTTAGTAATCTCTGAATATGAAACGTGATCTCACGTGGTACTGAGACTGTTTAATGTATAAGTACACATAACATTACCTCACGCTCCATCTTTCCAATAGCTTTCGTAGAGAGATTCTGTCCGATCGATGTAGTATCACGAGCCATTAGTTTTAGAGGCTGAATTTCTCCAGAATACTTCCACAACACCTGTAGATTGAAAATGTTGTTTTATGCATATTATAGAATATCACAATATAAAACAAAAATATTGAATAGAAAAGCGATAAAAACCTAATATATGGTTCTGACTATAAGATATCTTGTATAGACTTATGAGTATAAACATAAAATGGGTAAACATAAAAGAGTAATCAGAATTCTATTTATTTGTCTTACCATACCAAGCACGATATTTAAAGTAAAATAGTAGTAGAAATAATGAAACTAAATAGTTTTAAAGGATTTATCACAACTATATATATACCTACGTAAGTACTTAGTCGTAAAGTTAATTTTTTCAATGAAATAGAGATAATCTTTCTTTTTCTCTTTGAACTCCGAAATATCTTATTACATAAAAGCTCCAAAAATCTTATAGCAATATATTAAATACCTTGTCTGCATTAACTTGCGCAAAGACATAACCGGCATCATACGGTCGCAGTAAATCTCCATTCAAAATGGCCTTCAGTGAAGCCGGCCCACATCGGTACATGTCATCCGAGGTTTCTTGCGGAGTGGAATCCAAGGCTTGCCAACCGCTATATTCTGCCCCAAGGTCCGGGCGTTCCATCCAAACCTAACGTTATAACAAATAATAAGTACATGTATTTTTTATTCCTTAAGCACCTATTTCTAAATATTTTTCTTGTGCCAACAGAGTGCAAATTTAAATTTTTTATCAACTTTTATTGGGAACTTTATATTTTAGAATTCTCTTCAAAATTATTACACATCGTTATAAGAACCAATATTTTACGTTTAAAGACTCACCTCATTCCAAACGTGGTAGTTCCAGACGGAATCTCTTGTGAATTCATCGAGAGTGTTGCCGTCTTCATCCTTAATAATGTCGATCGTCAAACTCCCTTGACTGTCATGTGCAGCATCAAAGCCAGTCACTGGTCGACATGGAATGCCTAGCGCTCGACAAACTTATAAAAAAAAGAAAGTACTTTACAATAAGTCTAAAAACAAAGCTACAAGTATGTCAAAAGATTAGTTTTCTATATAAGCTTTGATCTTTTAATGAGATCCATTGCGAATTAATGCTCTAAGGTATTTTCAAAAAGTTTTAAGATTTGTTATTTGTCTTTAATTATAGCTACTTTAATTTCGTATCAATTTAAATATTACGTAAAAAAATGTATCACAGCTGATGTTAGTAAGTATAGCATCTTACTTGTAGTTAGTACTCCGGCATAAACCCAACATTGTGCATATTTAACGGGCTTCTTTTTTTCGTAGAATTTCTGAAGGATGGCCAATGATCCAACCCATTTGAGCGGATGGGTGCCTCCATCGTAATCGCTGGGTTTCGCGCCCCAGTTTCCAAATAAGACTCCGTTGTCATCTTGAACATTTATCGCGGCAGAGAGACCTCGCGTGGTTCGAATTGGATCGCTTCTCGCCTTGCCTGTAACCTAAATTCATAAATCAAAGTTTGTTTCGATACTGCGCTAATTGTTGCTAATCATATTATACACCTCGCTTTGCGTCCATAGCTATGAGTTGAATAACAATCGTGTTCTAATATTATTCCTGTCTTACTTGCTAGATTCAAACAGTAACTGCGACTAGCAAGTCTAATTGCATATTCATTTTAAAGGCATTCATAATATAAAGTGTAATGAAATCATTCACGTTTAAAAAACATGGAAATAATAGCAGATTTAACAAAATTATGATATATTTTTGTACACTAGCTCGACATAGTGACTACAATGCACATGATGGTAAGTACAGTGTTGTCCAAAAACAAAAGCTACTATCAAAGGACGAAAATCCATTCATAGTCTCCGTCATCATGTCGGCCCACATATATAACGACTGAAAGTCTCTAGGTATATGAGTTACTGGATATACACAAGTTTATCCCGAAACACGACAGGCGAAAGTGAGTTACTGTGACGGTCTTCTCACTTATATACGGTGGCCATGACCCAGTTCGGGGAATCGCCCTACCACCAAAAACATATATTCATAAGTATTTATTTAGTTTGATCTGATATTCATTATAGTTCTGAGAATTGCTATGAACTTGACCGAAATTCCTGTGATAATTAGTATAATTAGATTATAAAACATACCTTGCCGACTTTTGTAACTAAATACAATGCACAATCGAGAATGTCTTTTTCGTATTGTGCGTAATTCCATGCACTCGGCTTAATACGATTGTATACGCCTCGAAACATCAGGCCACCATCTTCTAAAACGTACTCTTGCCTGTGGCTGTCTCCTAAAATGTATACATAATTGCCCATTTATTATTCATCATTATTCATATATCTTATGGCAGTCCCTTTTTAAAAACGGTTAATTGTCTATGTTTTATTCATCCCAATTACCTTATCTCAGAATAAAATTAAACAAATTTTTAGAACAGATAATGTTTTATTTTATGTGTCTATATTCAAAGACTCCGCTAGACCTGACACATTCAACGGTCAGTATGTCGAAAATAGGACCTTGACTTGTAGATTAGTAAATTAAGAAAAAGTTCAAAAAATCCTTAAGTACTTTACTCATACAACAACAAAAGTCAAATATTTTATTTAATTTCACTGTCACTTTATTTATATTCGTAATACTAACTTAAACATACATTAGTAACTATAAAGTAAAACTAATAAGTAAATGATATGATGGGATAATGAAAGCATAGATTCGAATCCCTGCAAATACCTGTGGGTTTTACCAGTTTAAATACAGACAGTGGTATCTAAACCACATGCTCATTGATGAAGAAAAACATCTTGAGGAAACCCGCATGGCATTTAATAAAAACGTCATGTGCAAGTGGCCTGGGAAAGGCGATCAGATGCGCCATTAGTCACGTTGAGCACGACACGTATATGCTCCGTGGATTCAGCCATTATTGCACCTCTGTTCAACCCGAAAGGAATATAGCATGATGGTATATTATGGATACTATTGTTATATTTTATTTTATTATTATTTTATTTTATTAAGTAAAACTAATTCGAAACATTTTCAGAATAAGAAATTAATTTAACATTAAAGATAATCGTCGATTGTTCGCTAACCTGGCATGTAGACACTGTCATTCAAACACCACGGGTTGAAGAGAACATAAATAGGTTGAGGATGAGTGTAGCTTAATGAACTTCCTCCGGTGAGTTTCGTGTCAATGTCGAGATTCCAAGATGCTACAATGCAGTCTGCAGCCGGCGTCACCGCTACCATTAGGTGAGAATCCACTTGACTCTCGTACACCGCATTCCATTGGCCTAGAGTCTCGGAGCCCTTTTCCAACAATGGCACAGCAGCTGTAGTGAAATCTGACGGCCCACGCTTTTTCACATCTGCACATAAAGCAGTATATTACGATTGCGTTTATCGATGCTCTTAAAATATACTCTCTTGGTATGAGTTCGGAATTCACACAATTTATGAACATGATTCATGAGTTTAGCAAGTTAATTGTTACGAGAAATTCAGTCTGGTTTAATATAAAATTAGTTTCACTTAGAGGAGATTGTGCATATCTAAAAGTTCTTCTTAAATTAATTTATTAAATTTTAGAGACTTATAAAATGATTATCGCTAAACTTGTAATTTGCCAAAGGGTGTGTGTGTTTGTGTGTATGTTGTAATTCTCCTTATAACATAATATATGTTTACGATGGAATGACGAAAATCTCGATAGAAATGTTACGTATAACTTGAACACACGTTTTGTCATTGGAACCCTTAATACTTAATACTTTGTTTTTATAAATTGAAAATAATATGTAAACTACTTTGTGACACGAGATATAAGAGCAAAGTGGATACAGTCTCTAATGTATCTCTGCTTACCTTGAAAGGGATGTATCGTGTTGATATATTATTTATTATTATCATTACAGTGTGAATTCAAACTAACAATTTACTATAGACTCTCGTTACACCAAGTTAAATTTAAAATGATATGCGCAATTACCTGTTACATAAAATATGAAGGAGATTGCATCCCGACCGGCTTCGTAAGGTCTGTTGAATAGTAAGTCTAGTTTAAAGGCTTGGCCTCTTCTGACGACAAGACACTTGTTTGCGGATCTCGTCATCAAATTGAATTTGCTTGTATGGTGGCTCTCTCCATTTACGTCGACGCAAAAGTCAACACCTTGTATTGCCAACACCCCTTGTCTGTTTGCGTCTTCGGCATCTGTTACAAGTAAAAACAGTTTTATACAAATTCATCGTATAGTAGTCACTAGGTTTTTCCGTGATACATTCCTCACTTAGGACGCTATTAGGAAATGTGCTCAAAAGTCAACATTCAAAATCCGTATTAAAATCACAAGCAAGCTCTATTCTTTTTCATTTCTCCACGTGTGTAACGTGCTTTGCTTTTCTTCAATAAGAGTTGGGCATCATATAAAATATCAATAAAATATGTAATAATATATTTTATTTGTATGTTGTATCTTTAATAAATACTATTCAATATTAAAAAAGAAAACAATATCATTGATCAAGACTGCCTCAAAATATTTCAATTAGGACATTAGAAAGATGTGGGTTCGACATTCTTGGATCTGGAATATCAAAAGTGCGGAAAATCCAAGCTTTAACGAAAGCATTAAGGATAAGCAAGTTTTAATAAAAGACAATATACATAACTCTAGATTCTTCGATTTAGTTTACTACTTGCGAATACTTAAAATGTGCTTTTAAATGTTTATACTTGTATTTGTTAGGTATATGGATGTATGGTATGATGCACCGCTTTATAAATTCACGCGCAGTTTCATGTATGAGTAGATAGATATAGTAGATTCGTTTATAAAAACAATACGTAAAGTAACAGTTATAGATAAAAAATATTTATTACTACATTTTTACGGATCTACTCTAATCCAAACTCATACGAAATATTTAACAGCCGGACCAATTAGTATTGAAAAAATAAATATCAGAGAGTTTAAAGTAATCATCACAGATAGTCAACTTTTAAAAACGTTGTTTTATTACTACATTCCCATTTTTTTTTCTCTCACTCAACTCCTTGGCCAGTAGCCAACCTGCCAATCTTGACAAATCTTTAACAGTTTAAAATACGCAAGTAGAGAAGCGATAAACCATTCATCGGGAAATAAGTAAACTGACTAGTCTTATTTTAGAAATTACAAACTGCAAACAGTAGGTACGTTCAAAGTTTTCGAAATATTTTACATTAGTCCGTCACAACACACAGAAATAGACAACCGATAGAAACTAGTTTACAGCTAGTGTTTGAATTTTTAATTTACAGATTGTAAAGCTAACGTCAGGTTAGTATTATGATATCATTTTATTAAGCCTTTTATTTAAGTTAAAACTATATTTATATTTACATAACAAAACAAAAATATTTTTTCTGAATTCTGATTTATAAAAAAATACCTGGACGGAAGGGCACCATAACATATTTATGCCGTCCTCCGAACAAATATCTCCACCAATTCTTAACATACTCCATTATTACAAATATTCACAGTCTTTTAAATCGTTCCACTATAAAATCATTGCAAGATAACAGATCTCGATTTCGATATCGATCGACGCCGAATTCATTCGCGACTTCTTAAATGCTCATAAAACGTGTAGTTCTATAAGCAGACCGCTAAGTACTGCGTCTGCGGCTCTAGTGTTGAACACCAGATCTTTACATCCATATTCAATACGATGATGATGTCATAGAGTCAATAAGATTTGAAGTTTCAACTTGGTACTAAGAATTTAGTAACAATCATTGTCAAATCCAAGGCTAGGTCAATTACTCACATCCTTTAAATCTGCTAACGAATAAACCCCAAAATCTTGGGCTAGGTAAGTGTCATCAACAATACATCTGGCTCGATAGCTCTGTCATTTTCATAATATAATTATACGCATATGGATTAGTTTATGCAAAACTACAACAAAGGCATTAAGAAATATCTATTTGAAACTAAGATTCTGTACAATACTATTGGTATAAAGAAATTATACCAAAAAAAATCAGTGAATTTGTTAGAAATAAGGCAAGGGCATCTCTTGAAACATACAAGACAGAAACATTGTTTAATCCGTTAGCATTCACTATGCCTGATAAAGCGATTGTACCATTTCTTGTAGATTGTATAGGTGAAAGTTCTCTCATAAATTTAACAATAAATATATTATACAGTATTACGTTCTCTTTACGTTATCTTTGTATGATAATTATTATTGTTATGCTATATTTGTTAAAAATAAAATCATCCTTGAACTTATATTTACGGTAATAAAAACACTATTTGTTCCTTCTCGAATTCTTTACAACATTACTAGCTTGTACTTTTTGAAAAACACCCGCTGTTTGTTGTTGAATTTAGCTCAGTTTGTTCGATCTGCTGCCAGGTTAGGAACATTTTATGTTTTCTTAAAAATAAAAAATAAAATAAAAAACAAATAATTATAATAATTGCTGCTATACCAAGGCACATAAAATGTGCCTTGGTATAGCAGCAATTACTATAAACATTGCTTTTGTTATAATTTTTGCATTTATATCTAGGTATGGATTTTATTTAGCACAAAAATAAATTGAACTGATAAAATCATTTAGATATCGACTTTGAATAACTAATGTGAATAAATAAGAGAAATTCTTGACGTTATTTCAATCAAACTTACTTATACTCATATTTAACCCATGCCTAGCATAGCAGGCAACTAGTGTCATCGATTAAAAAAGGTCAATGAAATGAACAGGCAGATAATTGTATCATTGTAAATCGTATACGATAACGGAATATTCTAGATATAGGTATTCTAAACATCAGGTATATGCTAAATATATGCTATTTGTAGTATTTCATTTGTAAAATAAGTTTTTAAGATAGAAACTTGGCAGATAAATCATTTTACAGAAATTTGAAACATGTTAAACAAGATGTTACATATGGTGCATTTTCCTTAACTGTATCTGGTTCAATGCATATCTATATAGTAATAATGGTCAAGCGTAGGCGCTCACAACTATATTAAGATAGATCGTTGCCGTGACATAATGCCTTTATAATAGATCTTCCCACACTAACAGTACCAAAGGTAAACGCGTAGGTTTATCTTTGTGTAATGCTAATTAAATAATTGCAATCAATGTATAAATAACTGCTATTGTCCGTCACGAGATTCTATTCCGTTACATATTTGTTTTCTTTCTTAAAACAAATACTTAAGAATTTATATTAATCTAAATATTATAATAAATATCATAATGTTAATCCCAGCATGAAAACTCCGAGTTTTAGCTTTTATAATAATCTACATTATTTTAAAACAATTTAGATGATTCTATTAAACAGCGCCAGCGAAGCGCATTCAAAACTAATTCTTCAATAAAGCCCGACACGTGATGGGTGTAAATTTTATTTTACTACGAATTGTGTTACAGTGTGCCAAAATATTTACACTTGTACTTCGTTATAAATATGATGAAAAACTGAATTTTTTTTAAATGACTAAGATTTTATATAAAAAGGTGGAAATGCCAATTTATAACATATAGAAGAAATATTATCTGGAGCTATTTCTCCGATCAATTTACCTAAATTTAATAGATATCTACTTTAGAAGAAAAATCGATGTGTAAAACTAATAACTACTCGTTTACTGTTAATTTTCATTTCACAATTTGAGTGATGTTTAGTAAACAAATTCTAAAATGAGAAAAACCACTCTAACTTTTAAGAGATGAATAAGAGCAATGACTTCAAGAAGAAAGTATTTTAACTCAGTTGTTTATTAGACAAAAGATTTATGTGATGTAATACGAGCAATTTTCGTGGAAAACCACAAATTACTACATTTTTTTTTTAAATAAAAGAGCAATTATATGTTAAATATACAGTATGTAAATTCTTAATTCTTGTCAAAAAACAAAAAGGCAAGACAAATTTTGCAATTGCAAAATCGATCTTATTCTGGAAGAACTATGCGGAAATTGATTATATTATAATGTATAGTTTTTATGCGTATTTAGCTCCCAAGATAGATGCTATAATAGGACAAAACAAAGTCATCCCGGTCATATAATTATGAAATGGAAACAGTTTTTAATTATGCTTTGTATTCTATTTCAAAGAAAACTATACTGTTTCCAATGCGTCTATGAGTCATATTTTGTATTTTTACAGTTGTTTGTTTTTATATATGCGATTTCAATACCATTGTAAATACAGATGTATTTACTTCAATAGTAAGTACTATTTATTTTGAAGACATGACATGGACGGGCTAATTTTAGTACCATAGAAAGCTAAACATAAATTTAATCATGTGAGCCTTTTGATGACTGTAATTGATCAAGCAAAGTAATAATCTGAGTTTACTCAGCAATTCGGAACTTTTTCTATCTGCTATCTCAGAGATCTACAACATCTAACCCTCATGCCTACTTATCTTCTAAACCTTAACTTTTGACTCAAGCCCGAATATTTTTAAATCTAATATTACATATGTATTATCATTACAAAGTTCTTTTTAGGTTGAGTTTAAAACCTTGTCTACAGTTTTTACTAAGTCAACAATTCACAACCGGGACGCCGTTTTTAGACTCGTTTAGTCTCTAGATCCACCTAGGCCTATATTATATTGCAGGTGATCTTGTAACTAGAAAACAGTGTAAACTTTGTAGCAATGTGTTAAAAGCAAGAATCTGAAATAATAAAGTTCCGTATTTGATGTCGTTACAATGTTAAAATAGTACTGCCAAGTCTCAGTTCATTACAGACGGCTTGTATCTTCTTATTTTATAAGCTGCAGGCCTATGTAAATTTAAAACACGCATAAAATTCACCACAATGGAATAACAGTAACTAGTTATGTCTTTAATTTGTTCAGGTAGTGTTCTAAATTTTTAAGATACATAGATATGTTACAAAACAACCCTATAATGGTTTATTAATATTTAATGATTTTTACGCAGATCAAGTGTTGCATTTATATGTGACATCTCTTGTATACACATTCCTATTATTGTAAGTATGTTTCCGGATATTACAGAATAAATAAAGTCCGGTTTGCTTCACAAAACCTTCGACATTGTATAAACATGACAAATCATTTGTAAACTCTATCTTCTTACGAAGCTATACAAGTATCTTCACGGCATTTGTGAAACATGGAAAAATTTCAGATATAATTTTAAGGTTGTTCAAAAGGGTACCGACGTAATAATTATTATTATGCGATTATTGGAAAATGTGTGTGTCGAGTAAATTTACCATTAAAACTTATATTTACTTGTAATATTGAATAACGGTTAATCTTTCGTTTATAAACATAATTTATTGTTTACCCTTTAAGTACATATAATCTTTAGGATTACCACTTATGTTTAACTTATATCTTACCAAAATACCACCGTAACACGAAAAAATCATCAAAATAATCATTGATTGACTCTATTGGCAAAGTTGCGCGCATAGAGTCATAAGAACATGTGTGAGCTTAGTGAAAAAAAATCAAATTCTTTGTGAATATGTAATTAAAAATATTACTACCGCATATCTTTCAGATAATGGTTGAATAACTATAGTAATTAAAGAGATGACCTCCAATATATCGTTTAAACAATTAGTACTTATAAATTTTTTTTTTTTTGTTGGTAGGGCGATTGCCGAACTGGGTCATGACCACAGCACACAAGTATAAAGGCCATCATAGTGACATGCTTTCCCCTGTCGCGTTTCTAGATCAGCTTGTGTATATCCAGTAACTCACATATCTACAGACCTTCAGTCTTGGTATATGTGGGCCGACATAACGACGGAGACTATCAATGGATTTTCATCCTTTGACGGTCGCTTTCCTTTTTGGACTACACTGTACTTACCATCAGGTGCATTGTAGTCACTATGTCGAGCCAGTGTATAAAAAAAATCACACAAATCTGGACACTTATCTGACGAAACACAGAAAATGTATTTATTTACATTTTATACAAAATGGATGTCTACTACGATTGATTTTTGTTAGATTAAACGCCAAAAGTATAAAAAACCACACGTTCACCTTGAGATGACATAAACGGAAAACGCCTTGCAACAGCTTCAGACTGGTTATTCATCATGTACGCTATAAATTGTAATTGCTACGAAGAAAAACGAGTTGACTTATGTATATATTTTAAAACTCACTTCATAAAAGTGAATGAATATAAAATTCATCAAAATAAATGTTTTGATTTTTATCATTGATAGAAAACAGTATTGGACCGAATAATATTATTTCCTTTATTTTCTATTACGATACTGAAAGTAAACAATAAATAAAGTGTTTAAAAATGTGCACCAAGCAATTTAAAAAAGCTTTTATAATATAATGTATCAGTTGGTGTCTATTTGTTGATTATAAAAAATGTTATAAAGTGCCGAAATATAAATCAACATATATATGCTGACGTCCAAGATACAGGGTGTCCTAGTTTGGGTGTCAGCTGATTTTTAATGTGCTGCCTTGTTTGTCTAATATTTTTTTTTTTATTTTTTTTTTAGACTTTAAAAATATGAGTGATATTTATAATTTATGTTAAGACTTTAAAACTTTTAAATTACATTACTTTATTTTCCTTATATTTTTCTTAACCCTTAGGTTTGTTTTTTTCTTAATTAATGACTAATATTTATATTCGCTGTACACACATACAGTACATACAGTAGTAGTAGTGTGCATACAGTGGGAATATTACTAATGCATCAAACATGAACTTGCTTTATGAGTAATTGATGACTCTTGGAGCTCCTTGTATTAATTTTTCCTTTTCAAGAAATTCTTTCTTATGACTTAATCATACAGCGACAGTTTGAGCTCAAATTTTCCAGACGATTAAAAAAAATGGAACATGACATTGAAGCTTTTTATATAAACGGATGGTAAACAGAGATTCAGTCCGCTTGATGGTAAAATGTTACTAATACCCACGAACAACTGTAAAACAAGAAATTTTATTATTGTATGTACTTCCGAACAAGAAGAGCATTTTTCACTCGTTTTCAGAAGAGTTCCGTGACATAATCTAGGAGAGATATTATACTATACTTGCAAACCACTTTACCGCTTGTACGTGTGCGACAAGATAATTGCATAATATCAGACAGTTTTAATTTTACTGTTAGACCAAAACTTATAGGCGTTAACCTGATTTTGTTTAGACTTTAATCGAACATTATATACTATATTTATTAATTAATGTGAGAGTATCCTATAAATTATTGATTTTCTCAAAGAACTGTGTGAATACTTAATTACTATTATGTTTTTTTTAAGACTCTTTTATTTCCAAAGTAATGTCACAATCCTACAAATCCACTATCCAAAATCCTACAATCCTGTAAATAGCGCCTACAAATCTCCGCCATATTATCCTTCCATTGGTTTTAGTTAAATTAATTGGTTGATCATTGTTGTTATTATCTAAATTTTATCAAAGTTAGTCATGGTATATCGATTGTTTCAGAAGTACATCGTAAGCGAATACAGTCAAGACCGCCTATGGCGATATCGTTTAGAACAACATACCGGTTATATTGACTCAGAATAAAGATCCAGACAAAAAATCTGACTTCATATCTCGAAAATATCACCGGTTGTTAGGACTATTGGTTTTTACGACTAACTATGAGTAGTCCCTTCGATGTCGTTATAACAGATTTTGACTGTATTACCATTTTTACAAGAGAAAATGTTTGTTTATTACTTCTAAATTACTTATGATACTTTCATCATATTTTTAAGAGATCGAATTTATACAATAAATGATCGGGTAATTTTTTAACTGTTACCTAGCAATTAAGATTAAAGACGGCTTGCATTTACAAATTCAATCTAATTTAAGCTTGTAAGAAACGCCATTTAATTGAAGCAGTTTATTTCGACCTTAACGATGATTTAAATTTAACAGTTGTTAAAACTGAATAATGTTACCCAGTAAGAAAATAAGTACCTACAGTATAATAATAAATAGCATTTTATAAAAGCTTAAACTCGATTAATTTGTTAGTGCAAACAGCTCTTACACATATTAGTGAAACTGAAATGGCAGATTAGGTTCGACAGATGGTAGGGTGGTTATACGAACTCCGTCGTGACATCGCACACACACACTGTAGATACAGAGACCGGTCTAGTGACTCGTTTTGATATGTGGTGTGCTGAGGTCAGCTTATGTACGTCCAGTTCAATTTTTCGTAAACTTAGGCTGAGATTTATAGACATTATTTCGATTTTGCTTAGCAAAGTCCTCATAAAATAAATTAGTTTTGACAAGAACTGAATATAAAATAGGAACTTAAGTGTAACTATACTATTCGCAAATCCAAGTCCATGTTGACAAAATCGGTGACTTATCAAATCCTTTGACATTCATTGTGAAATATAAATTGTAAGCAAACTTAAAGTTGCGTTTATAAATTCTCAACCTCAGATATCTTCTGCTGTGATAAATATATGGAGGCCAGCATAAAGACGGTGACAGGCTCAATTCAATAGCTATAGATTCTCATCATTTGGTAGGCACTACTGTTCTTGGAATACACTCTACTCTCCATCAGGTGCGCTGTAGACACCTTATCAAGCCAGTATAAAAAAAGTGTCTTAACCATAGCGAAGCGATAAAATTTATCTATCTATCATATTTTAAACGCCCGTGTATTTACGTCCAGTACACATGTCTTTATGATATAAATCTTAAATAACAAAAACCGATTGCTCAAGTATTTCAACACCACTATCACATAACATTCGACGCGTCGAACGAGTTGATTGGCTGAGCTTTTTTTTATTTTTTTTACTTGGGAAATATCCTCATAAGGCCATCCCGGCCGCGCAAGGGAGTAGCAGACGGGATGTGCCGGACTTTTACCAGCTAAAAACCCCGGGTGACTTCTTCTACGAATTAGTGGGGACTGCGGGTCCTGTAATCAATTCACCGCAGCTGATTGATTGGGCTAGTCGTACTCAGCTGGTGATACATATTATATGCGCACAAAAACCGATTTCTTAGTTTATTTTTGCATATTGTATAATGTTCTTGGTAGCTTATGCCAAACCTCTTAAAGGTAAATTAGGTGCATCAAGACTAACAACTTTTGTTCTATGACTTTTGCCAAAACTTAAGATAGATATTTTTTTTAGTTTTAGTGGGGATTCTATCAATTGTTAGCTCTATATTTAAAGTCCAGTCAGCTGATGCTACGAAATCGTTTGGCCCAGTTACGTGCTACGCAGCGATTTAGGACCACGTAGCAGAGAGTTTATCAACGCTAGGCCTCTACATAAGTTAACATTTCAAAAATTCTAATATCTGTACTGAATCTACAATCCTAATACATATTATAAATGCGAAAGTTTGTTAATATATTTGTTACTCTTTCACGATAAAACTACTGGACGGATTTGCATGAAACTTTTACAGTATAATAGATTATACATCGGAATAACATATAGGCTACAATTTGTAATGATTTTATGTAATTTTAGTCGTAATATAACGATACATGTCCATTAAGTCAGAAAAAAAATCTGGGGCCTATCTTGGCGTACACTGTCTAAATCATTGGAGTTGTATAAAGATGATGCACCGTAGTATTGTTGGTCTTGAATATTTCTAAATAAAAGTCCGTGATAGCATATATCTACCTTTTATGTGGAAGCCACTATGACCAAAATTGTGAACCATAAATGTAATTAAATTATATACTATATTACAATGCGAAGCCGCGGGTAAAATATATTATAATACAGAAGATATTCACTAGAAATAATTTATATGGCAGAACAACGTTTGCCGGGTCAACTAGTTCTTTCATAAGCCTCGAAGTAATCCAGAGTAGCATTTTCAGTAGCGATACTGTGGCTCGATGTGGACCACCAATTGACGAAATTGACTACAGTCGCACAAACGCTGAGTTGCGCCCACCATAGCTCTGTAGCTCGATGTCGGCGCATTCTTTTGTTTTTTTTTTATTCTGACTCGACACTGTGACTCCACCATACCTGATGGTAAGCATGGTGCGTTCCAAAAAACACCAACGACTATCGACAGGTAAGAAAAACCAATCGGTAGTCATAGCGATCATGCCGGCCTGCACAAACATCTCGGATATAGTCTCACGAACTTACGGCAAGCTTCAGCTACTCGTACATTGTCACCGCATCGAGCACTTCCCATTTCGGTGTATTCGATGTTAGTGTATCGATTTGACATTGTTAATAGTGAATCGACCGCGTCACTGGAATAACTAACACGTCACAAGCTGCGCGCACGCAAACAAATTTGCGACTGTCGCGAAACCCATAGGAGTCAACACAGGTGGACAAGTGGCACGCCCGCTCATCTGCCGCGCACCCCTTTCGATGCTAAAAGGGACCGCGTGCCGCGTGAGCTGTATTTCGGCTAAATACAGTCGCCTTTGCATCACACCGCTTTTCACAGAGTTAAGAAAATCAGAACCGCAAATTTGATTTATTAATTTTTTGGGGAAAAAAGGCATTGAATTAGAAAAAATCGTAAAAAAAAAGTTGTCCAAAGTCATTCTTAAAATATTTGAGTTAGTTACCTGTGTCCCTGTATGTTTAAAAACCATTGAATATTTACAGAATGCTCTTATTCTTTTTTTTTACTTTTTAATCACACATTGTTAAGGATCTCAAACTATAAGAAAACCAGACCCCTATGCTCACATTGTAAACATATATTTATGTATAGTTATTTGTACTCGTATAAGCAATATTTATTTTTTATAACAATATTGTACTTGGCGCTTTGCTATCGGAATGTTGCAAGAGCTCTTGGGAAGGTATTCTACATAGGTGAAAACCAGTTTGTAAACAAAAACGTTGAATAAGATCTCGAGGACCGTACGTTTATACGTTGACCGCTAAATGATAAATCAAACTAAATAAGAAATATATTCATCAGCACTGGATTGATGTGAAGCAGCTGAGATCTCATAATTTATTATAGTCAGATTTATTTTTACTCACTTCAAACAAAACGATAAATCGCACAACTGATTTTCTTTATCTATTCTAATTTAATATTTATGATACTTAACGTACCGCTATATATAACATTTACATTGATTTATAAAATAAATTTTAAATTTTATATAAATAAATATATATATTAAATGTACATTACTCAGTTAAAGGTTTTCCATTGACGAAGTAACGCTGTTCAGTAACCAAATATTTACCGAATCAACAATCACGCTACGAAAATAATTATGAAATTGAGTAGCTTATCGCATTTTTAGCCTTGACTTACCACTATTCACATTTAGCCGGGGAGGACGAGGTAAATCTCCAAGACCGTATACATCTCCTGCCGAGTTTTTGCCGCACCCACAATTCATAGGGCAGTGTCTTGATACATGACTATACACAGTACCCATTTCTCTTGAAATTTGATTACTTTCAAGTCACTAATATTATTTCACCTTACACGAAATGCTATAGATACACAAAAAAAATCCAACTGATTACGAGCACTCTGTAACACGTTTAATAATTCGTCGTAGTGTAAACAAAACCCGTCAGTTGTTATTCGAAGTAATTGATTGATTTAAATAAAGTTCTTTATTTTATTACTTTTATAAAATGTAGACTGGGAATACAGTTATAATACATGCGTGCGAACATAAACGCAAAGTCGGTTCGTCTGAGCTGAACGGCAGGGTTTAGCACCTAATATGTATTAGAATACATGACCCCTTATCAGTGACTTCTCCAGTGCTCAGGGGCATTCTCACTACGTGCCGCAACTCGCCTGTGGTTCCTTATGAATCATTTCCATAGGAAGTACACATTCCTTCTCATAATACTGTCATACATTGGACGTTGATACACGCATCACAGAGAAATTACTGAACCGATAATGATGAGACTTTCGCAGATCTAATAACAGTTTTTTTACTGGGACTGTATAAGAAATTTTAAGCAATAAGAAATCTGACAAAGTTTTGGAGGCTGTAGCTTATTTTCTCTGAATATTAAAATATCCTACATTAATTTTCTGTCCTGCGTGAAATATCAACAAAAAGATACAAAACAATTAAGAAATTATTTTTGCAGAAATTAACTCAATTCATTATATGAAAAACAAAAACTAATGACAACAGACGTTGATCAAATTTAATAAAAAAGATTTATAGATTTCCTCTACAAATTTGTTATCCAAATCATCTGATCGAAAATCTATGCGTTTGTGATAGTTTTCGTAATTATACCCTGAGTATATTTTTTTTTTTGTATGTTGGACTGTGGACTTTCGTAGTAATTACGACACTAACATTGAAAATAAGTTTTAATATCCAAAGAAGTTTTATAATTCAAGTTTTTTTTATTGTTATCATGATTTACCGATTAGCGTGGACAGAGTCATACTTATTTATAAATGAAATCGAACGAGACATTTCGTCTTTACAAAATTAGATGAAGCTGTAGGTAGAATCCAGTTATGAATAAATATACCTTCTGGACTTTATACTGGCTTATTTACAGGAAAGCCGTATTTACAAATATTTTAATTAAGTCGGTATGGCGGCACGTAGGCAGGCTTAAATGATTGTCAAATAAAGTGGCGTATTTCATTTAGCATAAACATTTTAATAAGATGATATCGTGTATCTTCTATACATTGAAAGAATATTTAAGGATTTTCATTAGGTAGACATTCTGAATGTGCTTAAAAGCCTTCACCTAGAGTTTTTTTTTTATCTCTTCTATAAAGATATTCTATAGTTTTGATATGACTGGACGCCTCAGTAATTACCTTGGTAACTGGATAGATATTTACATTGTAACATCGTTATATATTATTATTGCATTGACAAATATTGTGGGCTGTTTACGTCTTTGTTTTATACAGTAGCAAGCAGAGCCTAGGGTCTTATTCCAGTTTTTTTTTCATAATGGCCCTTTAAAATGACTACACTGCACCTGATTGCGAGTACACTGTAGTCCAAAAACGGCAGTGACCATCAAGGGTTGAAAAGCCATTGACCAATGCTGTCGTATGGCCTGTCCACATATACTAAAACTGAATGTCTCCGGGTATATAAACAGTCTCGTAACGCAACAAGCCCAAAAACGCAACAAGCTAAAGCGAGTCACTATGACGGTCTATGCACTAGTGTACTGTGGTCATAGCCCAGTTCGGGCAATCGCCCTACCACCTTAAAAAATACTCGACGACAATCAGAATGTTATATTGCATTTATACGTAGTACAAATAAAAAATCTGTTCATTGAAGCTGTTCTGACCTTCTCAAGCGAGTGCCACACGTTCAGTACAAATAAAGAGACGCGGCCGTCGGTGATGTCACACGTAGTAAATTAACATAATCGTGTGTAACATTAATTTTGCTCTACCGTTATAATATATGACATACTTTAAGATGTGATAACAACTCCTTAATATGCATAAATACATAAATTTCTGTACTTTTAAAGAAAACTTGGCTCGTTTTATAAGTAATTACTGTAATTTGCCTTTCTTAGTGCCATGTCAATTATAATATCTATTTACAACACTATACATACGAATTATGTCTTAATTTTTAGTATAAGTTTTCCAAATAAGTAATATAATATACTCGACTTTCCAATTTATCAATTTCCTCAGCAAATGTGATGATGTGTGTGAAATTATTCATATAGCATCGTTGTTTGGCTTTTAATATTTTATAAGTTCAATTCTCTTAATTCGTACAAATAGTAATCAAGTACCAATGAGTAACGTCCACATTCACAGTTCAATTAACATGTAATGGTAGGTAATTGAAAACTCTGTTACGTTAGATTAATGAGGAAAATCATATTTGTTTCTTCTTTTTCGGTAACTGAAATTTAAATGATGTTAACAATACTATAAAAGGGAATATCATTAAAATTATAACTAACACTTCTTTAACTTTTAGGGTACCATTCCTAAGCACGGGTCACTAAAACATACAGTACTTTACTGTGTTTAACAGATTTACTAGTCCATGAATTATTAGTAGATTATTTTTTGTCCTACGCCGAAATGAACCTAATGAATTAGCGAAAAGCGCAAATAAATATTTGAATACTTATTGATTTACTTATTCTAGTATCAAATTTCTGTAAGCACTGAATACTGCTTCAACATAACAGACTTCAAGACAAACCCTATCCTTTAAATAAAATTCAGACATATATTCGAATAATATTTTCCTCATTATCGTATATAATTACTAAATATATAACAACAGGAAAAATAAAACTTCAAAATATACAACATAAGGATAACCTAGAGTATTTTTTGAAGAATAAATTGAACATACAAGAATAAAAATTTTGCGCCTTGGTTTATATATTTTATGAAATAGGTAAATACATGTACAAAACACCCAATGATCTATTGTCGTGGGTAAGTATAAACACCCGTATGTAAAACCTAAGATTATTACTCATTTTCCATGAATTAAAGTAACATTACATTGACGCTTGTGGTTTACGATGACAACGGTTAAGTACTTGAAATACTCTAGTTTAAACCTTGACATAAAAATAAATCTCATTTGTGTAATTATTTTTTATTGGGAAAAATATTTATCATCGCCCCAATAGACCCAGTATTTAGGTATACCATTATTAGCATACATAGGCACTGTAGTGTTAGGTCTAGGCCGCTGTGCGCGTTATTACTGCGCGATATTTTTCCACGCGGATCTTATTCCGTGCCGTATCTCTCATGCTTTCTTCCAATTCACAGTACAATTTTTCATGAGGTTTTTTTGCCACAGTGTACGAGTACATAACATTTCAAGTGTTACAAAACTCACGGGAATGTACCGTGTGGTACTAGTTGCCCTACATAAGTTTCTTCGGTAACATTAAAATATGGTTTTTAACTGAATACATAATTCAACTTCAATGAGAACTTTTCCTAAATTTTAACACCGATGAAGTTGCGAGCACGTATTTTACTTACTTCGATATGTAATACTTTCACAGTAATATTTTATGACTGCAAATGTGTTTACCTGCATATCTGTAGAGCTTAAGAAAATCTATATACAAAGGTATATTAAATATCTAACTTTTTAATGGTTTAATCTCGTGATTATACAGGTATATTTTAGATACGATATACAGGCTGTCAATTAAAGTATGAATAACCTTGAAATGAGTTATATCAGAACCGTATGAATTTTATAGAAAAATTACTACAATTTTTTTATATTCAAAGTAGTACCAAGCAATGATTCACTATTTACATTAGATATAATAATTAATTATACCTTCTTGAAATAATCTTATGTTACAATTTTATTAATAACTCATGCTTTCATATATTCTGTTTATACCCATGACGCTTAAACTTAGTGAAACCATGTTTTTCGAGAATTTTTCACTAATTAAATTAATTCAATTCGTTTTTTAAAGAAATAACCGAGTCAAGTCACATATTTACGGCCTATCTATCGGTGTAACAGCATATGAAAATAAAACAATAAAAATTGATTAAACGTTTTCATTTGTGATCGAAGTATACAAAAATGTAAAGCATGTTAAAAATTAGTAGATTTAAAAAAAATGCTTTCGTCAGCTACAAAAATTATAGAAATGTGAAATTTTAACCTATACGCTGCAAAGATGTTTATTTACACGTTAAATGTTTATTACTACGCTTGCAATGGCCAGAGCACGTTTCATTGGAATTTCTCTGTTTAAATTTACAGTCGAGAGAAACACAGCAAGATTTGAAACTTAAAAGTAACTGAACTTCAAAATCAAGATTCGAATGAAACAGAATATAGTCAGTACAATAATTATTATTTTGGAACGAAGTTACTTATGGTTTGTTGTTGTCTCGCCATAATTAATTGATTTTTCTTTATCTCTAAATATTTTATGTGTACCTAATATTTTCTTTAAAAATGACTAACATTATATATAAAACAACATTGGTATCAGTTTTATTTTACTGTTTCATCAGTTTAAAATTTTGTTTCTTACTTAAAATAATAGTTTTATAATCTCATTTAATGTTCTTGATTTTATTAGTTCTTTACTATGGCAACGCAATAGTGTTGTACAAATATAATTTTCATAATAAGAAATACAAAGTATTATTACAAGTAAAATATAGAAAATAATAACTTATTATAATTACATATGAAAAAGAAAAAAATACACGCGCGAGGTTGATAGTAACAGAAAACATTTATAAAGATAATGAAGTAACAGAGTATTCCAACGAATTTGAGGATTAAAATTCTACCGAAATTCTTCACAGTAATTAAGTCACATAAGAAGTCAATATAAAAACAGTAACCGTCTGATATTTACTACATCGAGTTGACTGAAGGACATATTTTCTTCCAGCCTTAGTATTCTAATATAGTATAACCACAATGATTGTCATTAGATTCTCGTTTCTTGGTAATTGTCGTTATTTTGAACAACTGTGCTTGGTAAAAGATTTGCTGTAGTAATTTCCCTGGCCATGTATAAAATAATTAGTGCGAAGTGTCGAAATATAAATGATTAATTTAATTATTGCATCATCCACATCCGTCTGGGTAGGGATTCCCAACCCGATTTCATTCCCTGTTACTTTGAAATCATAAATGATCTTCGTCTGTATGACGCGCAGGATGGTATACATTGATTAAGATGTGACACATAACATAGATAGCATCTGCTTAAAAAGGTTATGGTTATTCAATTGTACAATCGGGTTAAAGAAATTTATTTCTCACAAAGAAACAAACATTTCACTTATAAAAAAAAATTACAGTTATTAAAAATGCATTACAAGGCGATAATATTATAAAAATTACAAACACACAGCAACAAAATACTCATGTTGAGACTGGTAGCACTATATATATATATAATAAAATGGGTTTTTAATACGTTAACAAGCTAGTTTCCGATTAGAAGCTAATTTAGACAAAGTTTATCGCAATGAGTTGTAATTTGTAAATTTAAAAAAATATGATACGACTATCAAATAAATTCAGATGTAAGAATTATACACGAATTTATTACATTCAGTAGATCAAAAGTCTCTTTGTCTAAAGTTACCATTGCGGTAGTTAGTTTTTTATTATTATTTCCTTTGAGCATAACTGTGATTCAAGCATAAAAGGGGATCTCCCAGTTCATTGAACTCAAAGTAATTAAAGTACTTAATTCTACTTGTATTGAAGATCGTACCAGAAACAATATACATATATTAAAAAAAAACAAATCAACAAAATCTCAGACACGCTTTCGATGTCTACTAAAAAATAGCATATTGATATCTTTATATACATATATTGTCATGCTATATCCTATTCGAGGTAAGCAGAGATACATTAGTAGGTATATCCACTACAAAGAAAATAATTTATAATAATATATTATGTACTTATATTGTAATGAGCAATTAGCTCAACTGATAGAGACTCTGCTTACTAAGCTTAAAGTTTTGGGTTATGAAGCGAGCTGATAATTATTGACCGAGCGAATTGTAGCTAGTAAACTATTTCTGAGGCTGCGGTAGTTTGTTCGTCTGTATGTCCGTGTGTTAGAGGCATATGACTCTTACACAAAAAAAAACGACTTGATATTGGGACATACCAACCTACCTACAAAAAACACCAGACCGAACCTACCTATAAAAAAAGGTAAACTCAGTTATCAATCTATATGTGCACCGAAGCCTTCTATGCAGTTAATTTTTTTTTTAATAATATGTACCTTATATAACGTAGGCACAAATATATGTATATATGTATATATATATTTAAATGTATCCTTTATTGAGAGTAATGCTATGGATACAAGTGTTACGGACATGGTTCCTATAAACGGTTAATTCTTTCTATCACAATAAAATAATACCGGGTGTCAGTTTGTTACAATCATTTGTAACAATAAGTACTTATTTGTCGTTAAGTATATCGTTTGTCTCATTGTTTATTACAAGCGCTCTCGATTTACGGTCATTTGTAGGAGTAAGAAAGAAAAAAAGAAAGAAAAAGTTTATTGAGCCAAAAAGATAACAACACACAACAAACATATTTATATAAAAAAAAAAACAACAATGAAAGAAAACATAACATCACATCATGTATCCTGTGTGCTGCTACCCATCTCAAAGAGCACTCAGCTCAGCGTATGCTGGGCGACGCTGCACGCGCCATCCAGCGCTGATTTTCAGCCGACGCTCAGGGGAATCGATTGCACGGACGTCACGGTGCTATTTAAATATTAGGACCAAATATACAAAAACATGCCTTATAAGTTATAACGTACAACAAATAAGTATGACAATAAATACATAGAATACTTTTAGGTAGCATAGAAAAATGTAGAATACTAAATAAAATATAATAGAGATAGGGTAGATTGATAATAAAATACATTTACATACATACAGGCTGTTCCATAAAATATCAAGTCAAATTACAGAAATATCTAAAGTTACTTTTTCGTATTTAATTTGAGATTCAAGCAAATATTTTTTCAATTTATTTTTAAAAGCATAAATACTCAACGAAGATCTTATAGGTGGAGGTATATTGTTCCAGCATTTACTTGCATTGTATTTGAAACTACCTCTAAAAGCAGCAGTGCAATGACGAGGTATAGCGATTTGTAGTGCACCGGTTCTTGGAGCACTCCCTCTTTTACTTCCCACCCAACTGAGCTTATCATAAAGATATGATAAAGTTTGATACTTGATAATTCCAAATAAAAGACATGCCAGATGCAGTTTCCTTCTAGCTTTCATTTTCAGTAACCGGCATTTATTAATGGATGGTGTAACATGACCTCTAGGTGGTATATTGAAACAAAACCGGGTACACGCATTTTGTACTCTTTGAATGAGGCGCGTAGTTCTTGCTAGTAGTCTGGGACCGTACACTGCATCTGCGTAATTTAGCTTGGACAAGACCAGAGTTTCAGTGAGCTGAATTCGAAGTTCTTCACTAAGATACGGTCTCATTCTATATAAAATCTTTAGGCGATAGAAGCAATTCCGTACACACTCCGCAATATGTGTCTCAAACCTAAGTTCACTATCCATTATAAGACCTAAATTACGTGCCTCTCTCACTGATTGAATACATTCTGTCATAACTGTAACCTTCTTATCAGTACAAGGTAGGCGTGCGAGCTGGGTTTTAGATCCCAAAATCATAAATTTTGTTTTTGTAGGATTAAGTATTAATGAATTTTGCATTGACCATTCTACTATTCTTTCTATATCTTCATTAATTGCAGTTATAGCTTTTTCGTAATTTTCTGGTTTGAATGATATATATAGCTGAACGTCATCAGCATACATAACATAACATGGAATTTGCAATTCAACAAAATGTTAGTTATATCCGAGGTTTATAAAATAAACAAAATTGGACCCAATATGGACCCCTGTGGGACACCTCTACCCACAATTCGTGATGTAGAATGCAGGGTCAGGCCACTAGGCTGTGTTATACAAACAATTTGTGCACGATTTTCAAGATAACTAGCAAACCAGTTGATTGCGGCCCGATCGAACCCATAAAAGGCCAACTTTGAAAGAAGTAACGAGGTATTAATACTGTCAAATGCACGAGAAAAGTCTAATAAGACAAGGAGGGTACACATTCCAGTATCTTGAGCAGATAGAATGCTATCAGTCACATCTAATAGTGCAGAAACTTTGCTCCGACTCTTCCTAAAACCTGATTGTGCATCTGGCAGTATTGCATTTCTCTCTAGATAGTCCATCATTTGCGAAGCTACTACTTTCTCTAGGATTTTTGACAGACATGGTAAAATACTAATAGGCCTAAGATCCTTTAAATTAAGTGCGTTTGGTATTTTAGGTAATGGGCGAACAATAGCATTTTTCCAAAGACTTGGAAATTTTGATGTGTGAATAGAAGTGTTTACAATATTAGTAATAACTGACAAAGTTTGAGGCAAAGTCATGAGTAGCATCTTTAAACTTATCTGATCACACCCTATAGCATTTGATTTGAGCTTACTTATAATTTTAATAATTGCTTGATGATTAACAGGATTCAAGGAGAAAACAGATTCGCACAAGCGGTTATGTTCAAAAAAAGTCAATTGTGATATACTAACTTCAGAAGCCTTCGGAACGTCTAGGAAATGATTATTAATAGCCTCAGGATCTCTAAAATGCAATGGTAGGTCTAAGTTAGAAAGAGGGAGCAAAGTAGATTTTATATTTTTCCATAATAGTTTGGGGTTTTTCAGATTATTATTAATATTTTGTCTAAAGTAGGCCACCTTCTCATTATATATAGAACTATTCACTAAAGACTTGAGATCTTTGTAATATGCTTTCGTAGTTGGAAGTTTGTCCTTAAGGTATCGCTGATGAGCTTTGTCACGTAATCGCATAATTAATTTTATATTATCAGTAATCCAAGGAACGATATGTTCTTTAATTTTACATGTTTTAACAGGAGCATGACGATCAAGTATTTTTAAAATATTAGTACTCAGGAAATCAGTAAGCATATCAACATCTGGTATATTTGAATAAATATCCCATGGTATTGCATCAATATCCTTGTTAAATTTCTCCATGTCTATGTTATTTAGGAGTGTTTGTAACTGAACTATTGAGTAAATAATTAATTTTATTCTTGAAGAACTGTTGACATCCTAACAATAAGAATACAAAGAAATAGATACTTGTGTTATTATTAATTAGAATGATTATGCTATACAATATATGTAGTTATGAAGTGGGCTTGTAAAGCAGTTACGTTAAAAAAGGAAGGAAATAATAAAATAACAATTGCAGTGATTGCAATTTATTTTTGAGATCCCAAAAACTCACAAACACGGTGCAAAAAAATCTTAATTTGTGGTTACATTGTAAATATGCATCAATCATAAAAATAAAACTTATTAGAAGATAAGCATACATTAAATTAAACATTGGTACTCTTAAACAAATCTGCTCTTATAACTAAGCCGTTTTGTATATAGATGTCACAATTGAAACAAATGGCACATGAAACATCGGTCATTTTTCTTATAAACTACATTTAGAAGTAAACAAACACTGTGATTTTATGTGATTCAATGTAAAACATTTTTTTGTATTTATTTATTTGAATGTGCTGGTGATGAAATATAACATAAAATCCGTTATGGCAAGCCGGGTCCGTAGTATTAGATATTCGTTCATATCACTGAAACGTCCACAAAATGGGGATGTCGCGTCACTTATCTCCTAGAAATCTTAAGTCCAAATTAAGCAGTGGTTTTCACAATGACCACTTCTTCCTCTTGAACGAAAACGTGTTGTTCTGGCGCTGCGTACGAGACATAGGATCGATCCATTTGCAGCGCTGTAGGAGAGGAAGGCCCCGGGGAAGCGCGCGGTGACGGCGCTCGGGGCCCCGGGGCTAGCTAGCCGCGAACATTCACAGTAGTGCAACCGAAGATCTCGTCCATCTGGCGTGACGAGAAAGTGACCACAATGCGACGTTCACCATGACGCCTGGGCACGAATTTTTCCTGGTAGTTCACGAATTCACCAGGCTTGACATCGCGGAATCTTATCTGAAAAGCCAAAACCATGATTAAATAATAAAAGCCACCAGAATTTTAAAAACTGTTATTGATAATATAATTTTGTGAAATGTAAGTTATCCAACGCCTTTAAAAATTAATTTTAACAATAAAGTGCTCACGCAGATTAATACAACACGTTTGCTCGATGGATCTTGGATACTTGTTTCCCACGAATTTGATACGAGTATTTCATATTTACAAATCATTGTAAAATTTTGATGCAATTTACCAAATCAATCAATATCATTTTGAGTTACTTTTAAGCCACTCGGGATTTTACGGCCTAAAATATTCGCTGTAGTATCTAAGGAATGTTATTCATTAAAAATTAAAAACCAATAAGTATTAAATACTAAGTCCGATTATGTACTGAATCGAATTTACATAATATTAACCACTATTTTATCTCTATCCGCCATAAGCAATAATAATTTAACATATAACGTAATTAACATTATAAATTCGCACCTGTCGCGGTCTTTGTACACCAGCTCCTTCGAAAGTGAAATAGCAATCAGTCAGGTGCACATTCAATGGGTTCTGGAAGCTGAATGTTACCGAGCACTCTTGTCCGATGCAAGGCTGGCTCCTCACCTACACCAGAAATTTAATCATTAAATCCAAATCCTGAAGTGTAGTATACGAGCACGTCTCTCTTCAATAATAATTTACCTGTACTTGCATCCTCGGTTTGTGAAGTGGGAAGTCATCTTCGTCAGACCACGCTTGACGCGTCTGCTTTACGTAGGCCATAGCATGGACCTTGATCATAGAGTGGTCCACAAGTTTGTCCATGTATTCCTGAGGAGTTACGTGCAACTTAAGAACCTCACGTTGGCCTGCACGTACAATGAACTCGCCTTGAGCCCTACGCAGACGTGATGCGATGGCACCAGTGTAATAGCATGAGGAGGCTGTCAACACGCACCAAATGGTACGGTCTTCATGTGATTTATTCTGAAAGAAAATACGAAAATTTGCACATGATATTATGAAAGTCATTTGTAGGTAAATATCATAAGTAACAATAATTTAAATAAAGAAATATGTTATTTAAGAACCTGAATATTCATGGTGCAATCAAAAGGCTGGCCATATGGCACGATGTCAATATCCATGAGATCGAAGTATACATCTTCGAAGTTGCGATCCGGGTATTCGTAATATTGCTGCAGGCGCTGATAACCGCGACAAGAAGCAATAATAGCGAGACGCTCGGGAGAGGAACTATCCACTGTTTTATATTCGTGAGTAATTTCAAGCATGTCGCTTTCACCTTCATCATCGTCCCTATTTGGATTCTTGGTCAATATCTTACGGCCCACTCTAAAACAAAAAAGGCGTTAAGCTTGTATTTATAATTTTACTAAATATAACATTTAATTAAAATTTGAACTTACTGGTACTGGTTAGAAGCCATACGAATGAATCCCCATTCAGAATTTTCTTCCTCTTGGAAGTGGCAGAGTTCAGCATTGAGCTGACAATACATGAAGGGTGTATCATACTGGAAGCCCACTTCTCCACGACGAACAGCTTCAACACTAGCCGGGCCACAGTGGTATACTGATTCGGCTTCCTCCTGTGGTGTAGAATCAATGATCTGCCATCCACTGTATCCTGTGATTAATAGTGCATTAATAATGTGAATTCATTTGTTCAGAAAAAAAAGTATAATAGGATTACAAAATTTTATAGAATAAAATTACCTTGTGGCAAATCTGGTCGCTGCATCCATACATCATTCCAGACATGGAAATTCCAGCAAGAATCATAGCAATCTTCGTCAGGACCATTGGGAACTTCGTTGCCGTCTCGATCAAAATACTTGTCGACAGTGAAGGTACGGTTTGTGTCATGGGCTGATACATAATTAGTTACGGATCGGCAGGGAATACCTAAAATTTATGATTATAATTTATTGTAGTAATAGCGAGCATTGAGTAAGGAAACGTTATTTAAAGCACATGCATAACATAATTACCAAGAGCTCGGCAAATTGTGACAACCAAGCCAGAATATACCCAGCATTGACCATATTCCACAGGCCTACCGCCGTCTGTTAAGTAACGCTCCATAATAGCAACGGACCCGGTCCAAGCATGAGGTGCCACTCCATCTTTGTATTCACCATCATAACGTCCAACCATAAGTCCATCGTCATCATGATTTGAGTTAATCTATAAATAATAATCATAATTTAATAAATATAGCTACTAATAATGTATTTGTAATTAATTAGCTACTATTTGACGTACCATTGAAGAAATAGCTCTGCAAACGCGAACTGGATTGCTACGTTCAGAATGCTCCAAGCCGCTGCGTTCCAATAAATACATACAAGCAGGTAATACCACATCGTCAAATTGCCCATAAATCCATTTGCGTCCCTTTGGTTGACGCCACGTTCCACACCAAATCTTGCCTTGCTCATTAAGAACATATTCTTTACGGAATGACTCGTTATCCATGAATACAGAATCTTCGCGACACCAAGGGTTGAATAGAATGTAAATATCTTCGTCGCATTTATAGTCGTGGCGATTGTCACGCTGGCCCAATCGGTTAGTTTGTACCCAGCAGTTCCATACACCAACAGGCGCTGTTGCTGGGACATGAACTTGGAATGTTATGGTATTACCATCTTGACGCTGAATACTTATATCCCACCTATCCATATCGTGAGCAAGTTGTGACAGATTTTGCATGGAACCATGGCGAGATCCATGACGGGAACCATAACCACGGCCAAAGGAAGAATGCTGAGTTGTTCCGCCATAACGATCAATCATAGGCCGGTCTATTGGTCCGTGTGGGCTCAGTGGACTGTGTTGTAAAGGAAGCGGTTCATTGCTAAATGAACTGCGACGTACGCCGTATGTTGTAGTTTCTCTCATTCCACTCATTGGGCCCATTGTGCTCATAGTGCCCATTGTACCCATACTACCCATGGTTCCCATTGCAGTGCTACTGGTCTCTTGCATGCGTGACATCCCCATACCCATGCCCATTCCCATACCCATCACATCCCGTGAATGCTGGAAGACGCCTTGCTGAGTATTCCAATTGACAGGCAAAACTACACGAGTTCCTTTGGTCACGCAGGGTTTCGGACCTAATGACATAAAATCATTTAAAAACAGTTGTAACTAATCATGATTAATTTAATACAATAGTTTTAAAATAATACGGACTATACCTTCTAGCAGAAACAACTATCACGATAGGTTATAAGACATCGGATGAATATGGATAAGGCCAAAATTATGTATGACAGCCGCATTACCTTGAGTCCTATTATCGTTAAGGGCTTTCCACTTGAGTTTATCCAAGAATATATAAAGCTAGATCAAACACTGCAGTAACAAAGGAACAACTTTGAAAGCGAAGAGAAAACAAGAATTTAGTTAGGTTGGGCAGCATTTGGGAAATTACGTCCAGTTTTTTCGTCAAGTATTCCACAAAATCCAAAAATTAAAGTTTTCAACCAATGCGGCCTACCAATTACAAAGTACGGAGTCGAGACTTCGGCACTAAAGGCTAGTCTAACAGTTGACGGTTTTAGTAAGAGAAGCCTATGTCCTGCAGTAGACTAGGATAAGTTAATGTTGACAATGATGTTCACCTTCTATCACCATATTAGGTTTATAACATATATTACCCCTCAGAGATGCTTAATGTCCAGATTTAAGTTAAAAACAAAAGAAAAGTCAAAAATTCATAATTTTACTCACCAAAACAAAAAACGATACGGATCATATCTTGCTGCTTATCGTAAGTCCTGTCAAACCGTACAGCAAAGAAGAAGTTCTGTCCCCTTCTAAGGACAGGGTTTGGTAGAATGTTATCATTTACGAGATCATATTGTTCAGTGTGATGGTCTTTGGAATTATCCCTAGAGTAGAATTCCGTCAGTTCCACTTTCAACGGCTGCTGGGAGTAGTAACTTTGAGGAATCATTTCCAAAGTATCTTGGCGACGTCTACGTTCATTCTGGTCAGCCATTTTACAGATTAAATTATGCGTGTATTGAGTATTAGGACTATTTCTCATCGAATGTTTCATGCGGTGGAGAGCGCCGGTACTGTGTGAGCGGCCAGGACGATGTTGTGCTGTGGGGCCCGCTCGTTGCATAGGCCATCGGCGTGGTTGTCCTGGACGCTGACAGAAACTAGAGATGTTATAATAAGCAGAAAGTCCAGGAACGTAATTCGAAGGCATTCCACCAATCGTCATCTGTTGCTCTCTCATACAACTCAGGGCACTCATCCCTGAGGTGAGTCCAGTAATTCCACCTAGACCCATCCCAGTCATGCTGGACGTCATACTAGAGGACATTCTGTCCATACTAGATCTTCTGACCATGGACATCTTGGCGTAAATGCTGTACGTGTAGATAGTTGAATTGCGTCTTGTTGTAGACCTCACTGTGCTCCAGGATGGTACCACAGCGAATGGTGCCGTCTGATCGTTTCTGGACGTTTATATACCAAAAGGGAACCTTAAGAGATCATTCACCGGTGCGGTGTCAGTTGTCAGGTTGAGCCTCGCCTCGGGGTCGACGGTATCTGTCACAGCTTTTGTTTTTGTTCACTCATTGGTAATGAAACAAGAACTACTCTTTACTCTTTGTTGTTACTTGTTCCAGGCGAAACTTTACTATAAGTTCAAATTATTTTCTATAGATAGTAACTTAGAAGATCACTAATAATAATAAAAACAATATTTTTATAAGCACAACTGCGAATATAGAACGATGTCTCCAAAAACATTGACGGCATGCTTTTCCAATAAATGCCACACAGAAAGCAATTATATTTTAGTTTAGATATATAGATATAATTCGCTGTAAGCCATTACATATCTTAATAAATTCCTAATACAAATATGTTTAAAAAATATTGTCCTAAATCTTTAGAAATTTCGTATTGATGACGATAACAGCTGTTTAGTAAAATATGTAGACTCCTAAAATATGGTATCGTGAAATTTTTCGATACGCACTGATCTGATTATCAATTCGAATACCACTTTCGTAGAAAAAATATTTTTATACATTTTAAATATTTTTTGGGACACCTAACTTTAATTTTGTTAACTTTTATTTAGTTCAGATTATACCTAAATAGCATTTAACCCTAGATTGAAAAAATATTATGATATTCTATAGGCATGCACTTACATAATGAGAAGTTTTATATTAAAAATAATACCTACAAATTATAATTACGGAGTAACAACAGAATTATGCCTAGAATATAGCTACCAACATAAATACACTTATAGACTATGACCGCTATTGTCCAAAACACAAAACATGTTAACGGACACCTCTTGTATTCTACTTTTGTTTTATTACGTAGAATACAAATTACTAAAATCTACCTATGTACAAGACACGTACAAGAGTACGTAGACATTATAACAACTCCAGTTTAGTAAGTATTCTGTTAACCGAGTTGTGCTTTGAACGTTTGAACGAGTGAAGGATTATGGTTGTTCAAGTGCTATTCACTATTTAATGTCATATAAAATCTATTCAATTTATTTTTGTTCTATGGTAACCTAAATTAACATTATCTGGTAATATATATTTTGTTAGTAAGAACTAACTTATCGGTTGCCTAGCAACTTTCTATTAGTCAACAAGAAACAGAACACACTATATAATAAAACTTTTAAACGTTGTAAATCTACTACCAATGTATTTTCGCCTTACCGTTTTATTTTATCAAAACAAATGGGTTTATATAAACTTTTCAGTTCTAATGTAGAAATTCAATATAAAAGTTATCTTCTATCGAAAGCAACATTATTTACGTGTATTACTGTAATACTAAATATTATTTTACCATTTATTATAGCCTATCGGAGTAGAGGTGATATATTAATCTTGTTACATATTTTAGCTTTTATTATTTCAGACTTATGAATTCAGGTTTATACATTTTTAATTTAAATCATCAACATTATATCACTAGGTTTCTGGCTAAAATCTGAGAGTTTTTACGAACAACCTATGGTACGGTTCACCTACAGCTATCTCCTTGTGGTTGAAACAGATGATCCCAGTGAACCTATAGTTTGCAGTGATGTTGGAATTTTAGATGACAATGACATAATTGACGCAGAAAGATGTGCTGAAATTCAGGTACCCAGTTATAATAAGCAAATGATATTATCCATCAATTATGTCCACATATACTTAATATTAAATAAGAGGTGCATTTGTTAAGATATAATTTATTTAATATTAGCTGTAGCCGCGACTTCGTTCGCGTAAAAGTAGTACTTTTGTTATGATAATAATTATTTCAAGCTCAAATTTTTGTATAAATGATATAAATGTCATCGATTGTTTTTTATATAAGTTGCATTGATTATAGTATATAGAACTCAATTAGTACTAACGACTTACAATGCTCGACAATAGGTGTTGTTGGTGTTTTGTTACAGTTTTTTAGAATAAAGTAGTGGATGCTTTATCGAGAAAAAAAGCATACTTATAAGCTGTAAGCATTTCTGATATTGGCACGCAAAAAACACACAGAAAAACACTCTAATAACCATTGTTGTTGTTCTATGGTATTAAGAAGGGCCCTGTTATAAGTTTTTCTGTTATATATATATATATATATATATATATATATTTTAGCGACATTACCTGAATACTTATTTTATATGTTTGCTTTTTTTTTCAAGAAATCATCATTGTTTTTAAACTTACAAAACTTTTGTGTTTATGATCCGATTGATATCAAATTAACATTATAATATAATCAACATATTATGTTGAATGAAATTTCCTATATCGCTTTCTCCTATTCGCCTTTCAACAATACATCAGTGAAAACTGCATCAAAATTGTTTAAGCCGTTTCTGAGATTAGCAGATGCAACTGCGTACAGATATATTATGTATGTTGACTAACAATTCCGATATCTCTTTACAATACTTTTAATAAATATCGATAGATGACGCTATCGTGCATATTTCTTTATCAATTACATAAAAGTTCATATTACATTTATTTTTATCAATTTTGTTTTTAACGATGATTATAGTCAATAGTCGCTCACCATAGTATATTCTTTTTTATCAGTTAAAACCACAAATTATATTAGAAATTCAAAATAACCTACATTGCGTACGCGAAATTTTTCTTGGTTTAGTACATTTATTTCCTCTTGAATTACTTAACATTTTGGTTGTTTACATCTAGATGATTGAGAAATATATTTATTATATGTATTGATTTATTTTGTAACTGGAGTAACGATAAGGCATACAATACCTTGCCGCCTACCTGTTTTCCGTCCGGAACACGATGGCTTTACAGATATGATTTACACAATAGTTTTCAATGGACTGGTAAAATAAAAATTATAAAAGCTATTTTATTAATACCGATCCAAACTTTTACGAGAAAATAATATTATCTTACACAAACTAACAGGTGATGGAACAGGATCTAAAAGGAGATAAGAGTAATGATTTATTGGAATTTAGTTTTCATCTTGTCATACCATCGGAGAGGACTATAATATCTGCAATAATCATCTTAGAACTTGATATCCAATTTGAGGTAATTAATTTAATAATATATCTTTATTTTACACTGAACTTATACCATATAAAAGAGATATAATTAAAAAAACTTATGAACATATAAAATATTGGAAAACTGCGTTAAATTCCTCTCATTTTAGTAAAAAGTCAAGTTTTGTTAATTTTCTTCATATTAGGTAACACCTAATTTACTTTTTGAGGAAAAACTTTATTTCGTATACACAAAAAGTGTAGAAAAAATGTAAATGTATTTATGTACATAAACAGGAGACAGTGCATGAGTGTCAAAATATTATAAATTATAGTTACCTACATTATTTTTTGCCTTTTAGTTATTTATATATGTATGTTGAAAATTGAAATGCATAAGCGACTAGTGAGTTACTAGAAATTAATTAAGTGTTCAACTATTCCTACCTACCTACTGATTCATATGTGGTGCCTATAGTTAATACATATTTGTTCCAGACGGTGTGTCCATTACATACACAAAATTTGGGTGTGATCAACAAAGACTTCTCCGCACCAGCTTCAGGTTTTGAGTTTTATGGCGATTTAGAGTTTTATCAAATATCACATTTACCTTGTTTATGGCATACCATTGACACGACTTACAATATTTCATCGCTAAATACTATACAAGGTGTTAATAAAAATATAATAAACTCTATTTTAGGAGAATATTACAAAAGAGAAGGTAAGTTGGTCCTGGTCCAATACAATTACATTAAATTAAAAAAAAACAGCGGCATAGACCTAGATCTAAAGACATCATATTAATGTAATTATTGAACAAGAAAACACGAATTAATTGGATTAATTTGAATCTTATGAACCAGATTTTTTTTGTATCCTAAAAAGCTTCAATTATTAATAATCGAATAAATAGTAGATTTATAAACAAAACATAAAAATTAATATAAGAAATTTGCAAAAAAGGTCATTTAAAGGCTCACGAAAATAATTATAAGTTTTTACGTTATAAAGTTAATTTTCGTTGAAGTCATGTTATCATCCTTTATGTTTTATGCAAATCTTATAAACATGCACAGCAATAATATACACATCACTAAAATAAGAGTGTCTAAAAATAGTCACTAAACCAAAATGAGCGTGAAATTGATGCTTGTGTTGAGTATGTATTAAACATAAGAATTGTAATTATATAGATAGTATGTATGAAAAAATTCAAAACGATTGCTGAAGTAGGCTGGATTTAAAATATAGGTTTAAATAATAATTTTAAACTGTTTTTATTTTTATATTGCCAGCTTCTGATAGCCAAATGAATATTGCCCAAATATTAATTAAATCATTATCTCCTTTTATATTTTAATAACTGTTGTTTATATTTCTAGTGATTACACAAGTCAGGACACTCTACTCAAGTGTTCAATATGGGCATACAGGTGCCATGGACATCAATATTAATCTAAGGGTTCCAGAAATGAGAATACAATATGTTCCCAGTTTTCTACAAGAGCTAAAATGGGCATGGCCACAATATCTATCTATAGCATTTATATTTCAGTACTTGTTGAACAAAGTAAAGAGATTTGTGTTTTATAATCGTCTACTGATGGTATGGGAAGTGACACCTTGGAAAAAGGTGCATTAATTTTATGATTCTTTTTAAACTAAAGGTAAACAGTATTAAAATGTGCCAATATATTTTAGTGTGATACTTTGAAGAGAGAAATAATATCTTTTATTCTGTATAATGTAATTTCTTGTATATAAAAACAGTATCAGTAAACACTATTTCATACACTTTTTATTTATAATTTCATATCATTTCATTGACATAATAGTTTCTACACTTATCTAATTATTTAGTTGATATCACTATTGTGTTAATTGGAGCGTAGAAAATTGTCCAAAATCATGTTTCTGTTTGTCTAATTCTGCTCTGTTGTCTTCAATGATAAATGTTTTTCCAGTGAAGTCATCAAGTTGCACCAATAAGTATCGACACATGTAGTTCCCATACTCATTCTGAAAGTTATAAAAATAGAGTTAAATTTTGTACTAATCCCAATGAGTGCTTTATTATATAATCATAAAAAATGAATTGCTGTTATTTCAATACCAGATCAAATCGTTTGTCATGTTTCAGGATCAGCTTATGTATACTGAATATACATATACAATTCATATACTAAAGACCTTCAGTCATAGTATATGTGGGCTGACATGTTGATGGAAACTATCAACAAATGTTCGTATTTTCCATAGTCTCTTTCGTTTTTGGACTATACTGTACATATTATCAAGTACAATGTAGTCACTTTTCAAGCCAGTGTGAATAAAAGTATTGAAGATGTTTTATGATTTATTTGCTTAACTTCAACTGCACCTGGCAAAGGTGATTATTTTACTCTTCCATTATGACTCCCTATTTTTTTTTTCTATTTTTATCCTTCATATATACAAACACAAAAATAGTGTGATTGTTAGAAGAAAACATAGTACAGGGAAATTACAACCAGCCTCCTGTGACATAGGCTTACTGGTGAAGTAGATCACCTCCTACTTAATATTGAGAATATGAAAACAAGATTCATGGGCAACTTCTTTCAGTCCTTCACTATTTGCATTATAAATGACATAAATCTTTCAGTACTATCCTTACCAAATATGATACATAGTAAATGGGAAAGGTATGTTTACCTGCTTCATATCCAATTCAACAATTCCCTTATTTCTGACACCTTTGATATAAAATCTCATTCTCATGTGTTTAACTCCATCTTTTTCATAAACAGCATGGCTGACATGGGTGCGTCGCCTTCTTGTAGTCTCTTCACCAAAACCCATAATTGGAGTTCCTAAAGCATCTTCAACTCTAGGATCCTAAAATTAGAAATTATTGTTTTGATAACATGAGAAGATCTGTTTGAATATGTATTAAGAATTATTTGATTTTATGTTATATGATTATAGTAGTAAAAAACAAGTACATAACTATTACCAAATTTTTTCTTAGGTTGGATTTTGAGAAAGACCTTCCAATAGGTCATGTTTTGGTTCTATATGTAAAAATAACATCTAAGTTGCAAAAAGTCCAAAAGGGCCCAAAACATCTGATGTTGGGAGGCTGACATTGATGCCAATGGTGTATTAAGGAAAAAGTTAAAATATAGTATAGTAGCAATTACAATATATCCTACTGATTGTGATTTATTGTCTTATACTAAACATAGCAATATATGGTTGGATTAAATCCGTTCGGCAACCACCCGAGTTCTTTCATAAGGGAGTCTGTTCTCTAATTATTGACCTCCTTTAATAAAAATTCATTTCTAAAATATACTGACATTTTTGCATTTTTCCAAAGCCTCTGAATATATGCTGTTTGGACTATTACTGGAAAACAACTCTCGGAAGACATAGTAGAATATAACGCCAGTCACACCAACACCAGCCAAGATGACTCCAGTATAAGAAACTGTTTTGGTAGTCTCTTTGATTTTCTCGCCCAATGGTCGTACATCTGTGGAAACGTCTGCCCGCTCCTTCCTTCTTGTTATACCACTTTCGTGTTCTTTGGAATAGCAGCGTGTAAATATTTTATATTTGTGTTGCGTTACAGAAGGTAAACATTCCACCGTACTATTGGTTCGCAAAACTGGTAGTAATCTTGATATTATAGTCATATTATTTAAACACAGATAAAAATGAACTTAAGAAAAATTATTTGCTTGAAAAACAACAGATTTTTCCGTTTGATGGAAGAAATAAAATATAATGTTATAAAGGTCACATACGTCAGTTTATAATAATTGTCACTTGTCGGTTTGAAAGATAATTCCATTCCAGATTAAAATATGCTAAAATCAGCTGATAGTTTTCGATTTTTATATAGACTTCATTCAAAGCAAGAGGTAAACGTATCAAACCATACCACCCATTACCTTATTTAATTTTTTTTTATAACATCCTAAGAATAGTTATTTACTCATGGATTTATCTAAATAGATAAAAAAATACTTTATAAACATTTAATTACTGTTTCTTTTAGATTAGAAAGGTACTAATAGTAGGTTTGTTTAACACTCAGAGCATAGAGCTACCTGGCTACTAGCGACTCACATGAGGAAATATTTTTTTTAAGACATTTCCTTTTAACTTTAGCACTTTTTGTGGGTGATAATAGTTTACAACTTTAACTATAATTTTACTATCGCAGTAATTTTAATAATGAAATTTGTTATCTAATACTGGTATTGACTATTTCTGAATATAATAATAAACAATTTACATCTTAAAACATTATAAGTCAAGTCTTGAAATTGAGCAATTCCAGATTTTTCAGAATTTGATTTTTCCGAATAACTTTTAAGCTCGCTTGAATTAGAATCCTGTTTATAGTACGTTAAAGAGCTATCCTTCCTCTATCACTCCTATAGCTTTGGACTACGACGCTTGAGATTAGAGATACCACGAATATTCGGCAACTATTCGGTATTCGGCCTATTCGGCCACTTTTTTTGCTATTCGGTATTCGGCCGAATAGTACGTACTATTCGGCCGAATACCGAATACCAAATCATGTAAAAAAGGCACGTTATATTACTCAAAATTATCTATTTATTTCCAAATTACAACACTTTAGTAATTAAAATTGATCAGTGGTATGTTGTGATGGATGAAAATAAGCTTTTCAGCATTTTTTGGTAGCAAACGATTACTCTTTTCATCGTAAATGTTACTAGCCACAGAAAATAGCCTCTCACTAAACACGCTACTTTCAGGAGAAGAAAGATAAACTTTATCAAATTTCGAAAGGTCTGCGTATTGTTTTTCGTTTGTATTGGGTATTGTATTGTCTTTGCTGGCCGCGCCAACGCAACGAGGAAAACAGGTTGCAACTTGCCTTAATCCAGGTAACGCGCCCCTGACAAGCATGTATTCCATGCCGAATATTCGGCGGCCGAATATTCGGTATTCGGTATTCGGCCAATTCACTATTCGTGGCATCACTACTTGAGATATCTTGTATCTATATGCAAGAAAGCTTTTTTTATCCCGGGGGAAAATCCTGCATAGGACCATCAGGGACGCTATGAGGGCAGTGACTCCGGTGTGTCAGACTCCTACTGACTAAAAACCCCCGGGATATCTCTTTGATTGCTTCACTCGGCCTGGGAATCTAAATCCATCCAGACACCCAGGGAACAAGTAGCCTTGTTGAGGCTACCTCTCTGGGAGGGGAAGGAGTAAAGCCCACCCCTCCAAAACCTCTCTACCAGGCGACCAGGCGAAAGAGGAAAACGACCGACATGAAAATTGAATAGGCGTATCGTTTTGAAATACAATAAATGTGATTTACGTTTGTAAAGCAAATCTAACAAATGTCAGAATTGGTTTTGAAAAACAAAAATTACTTCGACTTTATAAATATAATATAAAGAAAACATAAATTAGATAAGGCTGTATGACTTTGATTATTTGGCGACACAGACGTCATACAACATTTATGATTTGACATTTGTAATCTATTTTCTTATCATTTTAGTTTTCAACACACTGACATTGGCGAAATCGCAGAAGACCAGTCCTCGGAATAAAGCCATAAAAAAACACTTCAGCTTTACGAATTTATTAAAAGAATTTTAAATTTAAGTAGAGACGCTGTAACTTATATTGTTTTATTATAGATAGCAAATATGAAGAGTGACGTAATACTGCTAAGTTGTTAATACCTTCAATATTTTATTTAACTTGTAGTGTATAAACAATATCGGACTCTTGAAAGCTAAACAATGGATTGGATTATTTCGGATGAGTTAGGTTTAACTGTGGGCCATCTCGTTGGTTGGGGCGCAGCTGGTGCTATGATTGTAGGCGGTGTTGCACCATACATACCACAATACAGACAGATTAAAAAGACACAAGATGCTGAAGGTTTCTCTTTATATGTATGTCTGGCGCTTCTTATAGCCAATACTTTGAGGATCTTATTTTGGTTCGTATAAAACTTATTAAACTTTATTTAAGAGACCCTCAGCGTCATTGTAAAGGCACCTAGCGTAATTCTTAATTGTAATAAATGTAATTCTTGCTTCCATGTCTTGGGCTTTGTGGCTTTTTTGATAAGAAATCTAAAATATATATTTTTTTATAAATACGAAACTTAACCAAATTTATTAAAAGAGACTTTTTACTAAATTCATCAATATCATAATCAGCTTTAATTTTTTTATATGACAATGAATTTGCAGGTTTGGAAAACGATATGAACTACCTTTATTAATCCAAAGTATTGTGATGAACATCACAATGTTTGTCATGATCCACCTCTGTGTTACTGTTCGCAAAAAGAACCAAATAATAAGAGCAAGAGAGAGAATATTTACAGGTTGGTATATACATATATTTAATAAACACAATAATAAAGCATTAATAGTACTAACAGGATTGCTAACAAAGTAGTTATTGAATATAATTTTAGTTAGACTTCTTCTGTAATGAGATACTACTTTATGTGGTCTAACACATTTCAAATTATTAATAAATTACTTATTTTTAGATTAGTTTCTTTTGCATTTAAGTAAAGGGATGTATGAACTTTGTTGTATACTTTAATCATTACAATCAATATTTGTATTAGAACATTATATTTTTCTTCTTGTGATCACCTTTCTTTTATGAAACAAAATTATTTAACACCTATATTGTGAACAATATAATGTATGTAATGAATTATTTATGGTTTTGACTATTTAATGCTATTTACAAATAGATGAGTAAAAAATGTAATAACAAAAGTACATATTTTGTAGACCTAGTGTTTAATAGTGTTAGTATATTATGTATTTTACTTAATTATGATATCTCATTACATGTTAAGGCTATGGGAAACTTCTGTTCTATTCAGTTTGTTTTTGTCATAACAATTCTCAACACGTAAGAACATCTTTATTTGGCACATGTGTGCCTCTCTATTTTTATCACTTAAAGTATACATACTGATGTAACAATTTAACTAGAATAAAGATGATTTTTGTTAAACTTCTATGTGAAGTGATAGTGTAACTAATGACGCACATTTATGCCACTGTATTTTATATGGAATACAAAATTCACCAATAAAACACAAGCTCTGGTTCAATTTTTCCCATCAAAAGGTAGATATTTTTTTGTAAATAGGATATACAAATTGCCTTCACCCTGGAAAAAAATCAGTAAGAATAATGACAATTAGATTGTGTAATAAAGTGTATTGATGGTTATAACATTTTTATGCTGTTATATTCCAAAAACATGAACTTTCCAGTACATTAAATACATTTATTATTAATTACATTGGTTTATTAATACTTTAGTAATACCTATATTATGTAAATAATATTACATTCTACTTTTTCCTATTAATATTTACTTCTAATTTGAAATATTACTTTTCCTATCAATATTTCAACTTGCCAAAATAAATATTTGTTCTATAATTTCAATTATGTATTAATTTGCCCTACTAATATATACATTTTAATATATATTTTTTAAATTTATTTTTACATTATTTTATGTTTGGTGATTGGTCATCAATTTAGGTGCAATATATATGTTATATATACTATTGTGTTGTGTGAATGGATCAGCTCAACCTGATGAAACAGCGCACTGGTTGGACCAGCGCAGCGGCTTGTCGGGAGGAGAGATATCCCATCGCTTTTATGGTAAGAACTCTGCCTGTCTCATCTTCAAATTTGCTGGTCACCTGTTTTCTATGTCTTTTTCATTTTATATTTTTGTTTCAGTTACAAGATCCATGTATTTCAGATATTGTTTATTTAATGAATGTGAAATATTGTATGGGATATTAAATACATTTTATATTATCATTTTGCTTTTTTTTCATAGCATGTCTACTATTTGTTTACTGTTCATTAGCTAAATTTCATATTTGCTGGTACATATCATATTCAAGATTTATTGTAAGTATGGAATAATATAATAATCATTTGTTACTAATTAAATTAAATGTTCTATTAATAGTTAAAAATTGAATGTTGCCATTTGCCAATATCTCATTCTATAGACAAGCAGTCAGGTTAAAGTTATCGTTTTATCTAATATGGCACTGACCTATAGTTAGTGAATTTTCCTCTAAATATAACATAAACAAGTTTCAATTTGTTAGCGCTTACCTCGCTTCTTATTCCTCGATAATATGTCTTGAATCCGTGTAGAATACCGTCACTACACTACTTACTGCAGTCTTTGGCGACATGGAGTGCATCATGTAGTTTTGTACCAAGGCAATCACGGATTTGATCTGTCACCCTTATGACATAATATGAATATTAATTATATTAACTGCCATACAGCCACTATTCACCTCTGCTCACCCCGTAAGGGATATAACATGACGATATATATATATATTCAAATTATAAAAATACTAACAGTTTCTGAGCATGGCAAAATGTGAATGTTCTTGCCCATGTGTGAATTTTATTTTTAATAATATTTAACTTGATTAATAAATATTTAAAAGAAGTTACAATTTAATATTTATTTTTTCTTTCCTTGCAGATATGGAAAGGAAGTATTTTTGGGCGTGGACGGATTTCCAGAGCTATATCGACTGTATGCTGGTATTTTCTGTCCTTGGCGCTGCAATCACCTATTTGTTGATAGAATTCTCACCGTTTGTGGAACTAATCGGTTTTCTCGCCGTCTTCACAGAGGCGATGCTCGGAGCGCCTCAGATCGCCAAGAATCATCAAAACAAGAGTACTGAAGGAATGAGGTATTATTTTATTCATAGTTAGTTCAACAACATACGCTCTAGCAGAGATATTTGCAATAACGTATTCGTAAGGTAAAAACCATATTCCGAGAGATTCAGAATTAAGTTCTTTCTACATTTCGAGATATTTAGAAAAAATACCTATCTCATACAATTTACTAAGCTTTAACTACAACATCTTAATATTTAATGAGTTATTCCGGTAAAAAAAAGTAAATTTCATATGGTTGGTTTTCCTAACTGCCTCGAAATATAGCACCAATACTTATATCGGACCGCTCGGAATAAGATGGTTTGTCAAACAAATAAATAACTTAGCCGAGCAGTAGACGTGAGGGAGTCTGCTGCCCGGATGAGAGGGAGGCGGTGCACTGTGTCCGGCGCGCCGCCTGAGAGAGAGGTTTCTGAGGGGTGGGCTTTTAATCACACAAGGCCTTTTGTTCCCTGGGCGTCTGGACGAATTTCGTTTCCCAGGCCCGGGTGGAGCAATCAGAGGGACACCCCGGGGGTTTTTAGTCAGTAAGAGTCTGACACAGCGGGGTCACTGCCCTCACGGCGCCCCTGATGGTCCTGTGCAGGATTTGACCCCAGGATACCAAAAAAAAAAAACGAATAAATACACTAACGCAAATATTTGTGCTCCGACATGCCGACTCCGATTATCGAGACCTGTAACAGCGATCATGTCGACCTGCTTAAACATCTCTTCATTTAGCGTTTAAAAGACCCAATATATGACGATGGGAACACGTGGGCTGGAAAACGATCGCCCTGCTCAAGACGCAGTAGTTATGTACGAGAATTTATTACTTTTTTTAGATGGGATACAAGCTTCTGAAGCTGTGATTTTATTAAATACCCGCCTAGACACGTTAACATTCTGTTAGTGATAATGTTAGTAAAAAAGATCAAATGTATGGAATGAACGAAATGTATATTATGGTGGCGATTGTCCGAACTGGGTTTGACCAAAGTACACAAGTGTAAAGATCGTTACAGTGGTTCGCTTCGACCTGTCGCGTTTCGGGATCAGCTAGAGACCTCAAGTCGTGGTATATAAGGGTCGACGTGACCACGGAGACTCAACGGATTTTCAGTAGGAATCTGACACAACGGGGTCGCTGCCCTCACAGCATCTCTGATGGTCCTGATTAGAATTTTCCCCTGAGATAAAAAAAGACAAAATCGATTTTTTAGTAATTTACTGGAATATAATTTTTCAGCCTGAGCATGGTAATAATGTGGTCGTGCGGCGATGTCTTTAAGACTGCGTATTTTGTTGTAAGAGAAGCGCCCACACAATTTTGGGTCTGCGGAAGCCTTCAAGTTACTTTGGACATTGTTATCTTATTTCAAGTAAGTATCACATTAAAATGATTCCCTAAAACTTTTTACATTTATAAAACTTTATTCTTGCTGATTTATTATTAGTCGGAGGTTCTAAATAATTTACAAGGACATTCATATTTTTTATTATGAAATTTTGTTTAAGATTGGATTAAAGTGAACAACATAAGGATATTTAAAACTTAAGTGAAATGTTTATTTTGAAATCACACAAACGACTGAATTTACTTCAAAAGGCGATTAAAACACCTTGCAATTTACCAAAAATAATAAACTTCGAAATAACTTATATTTTAGCATTTATTTACTCAATGAAAACTAATGAACAGCATGTCATCTAACAAAAATGTCAAATGTAAGTGCCCTGAGAACGGAGATCAGTTGCGATACTGGTCTCATTATACGCGACATATACCTAAGCGCAAAGTTGATACTGACACTAATGTATCTTTGCTCACCTCGAAAGGGATATAGCGCGATTATATATTGTTGTTTATTTTTATAATATGAAAACGATTTTTACGATTACAATCTCTTTATTCAGCCTTAATTCGGCTCTATTTAGAAACCTTCGGCTTCGGTATCAACTTTAGCCTCTGTTGGCCGGTTGTTGAAACTATATAATGACAATATTTCTTGCGAGTAATTGAATATTAATTATACAATGATGCATGGTTTTACTAAATATATTACTTGAAAATGTTATCAAAGCGTAATTTTTCACAGGTTTGGTTGTACCGACACAACACTGCGGCAGCGAGGCGGCTTCGGCGAGGAGATTAGCATTGGACCGAAACCGATTTATAGCGCTCACATCGGACAAATCGCCTCCGCGACTCCCGCCTGATGCTCTGTGCAACCAACTCGGTACAGCTGATTTGCCTTTCATACTTGTTGTGATAGAAACGTCTGTATATATTTAAAAGTCCGTAAAATAATCGTTAAATCTAAAACGAATGAAGTAAATCCAAGGGCGATTGTACTTTATATGAAGGTTGGTTTCTTATTATCTATTTTATTATAGCACATACTTGAGACCTTTGACTTAATGATTGAGAGAAGTTAACTTAATATTCGAAAGAAACATATTTGTAAAATAATACACGTAAAATATACGTTCAAACATGACTGATCAACAATCAAGAGAAATCAATACAAAAACCAAACAAGATCTGCTTTATAAGTAACATTGGTAATTGAATATTACTTTGGCATAATTTTTGTCCGTACACACATTTTCAGATCATTGAGTATTTAGTAGAAATATTAAATTCATATCAATACAACGCAAAAGTATCATTCGAATGAAAGTGTATTAAATATGAGACAAGACCACAAGTTTGGTAGTGGTTTGTAGATAGTATAAATTAAAATTTTAAAATATTTCCGAATTGAAATAATGTGTTGTGAATGACACGACTTATACATTCTAGTACCTACTTTTTATAATTTCGTGAGACTTCGGTGCTATAAGTTTGTGCCTAAATTAACAATGAGGAACTTACAAATAGTAAGTGGCCTGAGGAAAAAATTTAAAACAGAAATTCATTAAATTGAAAAAGACCAAACTTCCTATCTTAAATTGTTATTATAAATTTTATGCTAGTCATAACAATAGAAACACTAGATATAAATTATTCGCTTTAGATTCAAATATAAATATTTCCTAGTCTTATTATATTTTAACAAAAGTCTTGATGTTTAATACTAAAATTTTATAGCAATAAAATTAATGCTTCCTTAAATATCATTAAATGAGAGAAAACATTGTATTCCGAGCATTTTCCATAACATTGGTGCTCGAGGTATTACCAGACTATAAGGTGGTTTACCATTCTATTTGACAACTTGTATATCATGAAGTTATTTTTAGTGGCCAACATGTATTACACTTTACTAAATACTTACTAGGTAAGCGAAATATTCAAAATAAAGCTTTAGAAGTTTATTGTTACATAGTGAAATATACTATATTATATATATATGTAAACTATATTAGAACAAGGGGTGAAAGACAATTCACTTTAAACTAAATTGTTGGCGATTTGACATGTATGTTGTATTTATACATATTTTCGGGATCAGTGAAACCCTCTCGATATATATTTTATTCAAATTTTATCGAAATACCGAAATGTGCACTATTTATTTAATTGTTTGGATATTTCACTTTAAAAGCCTTTAAAATATTCAAATCGTCTACTTATTCATTCATTAGGTTTATCATTCTATCCTCAATTTAGACACTAAAAGTAAAGAGAACCTGATGTTTAAAATTATATGCTTCTTTTCCTAATGTTGATAGAAGAAATTGAAAAAGGTTATTTCCATTTATAATTAGCTATAATATATTTTTAATTCTAATGGAAACAGTATGTGACAGTCCATAGTAATTCCAATTTTTATAATATATGATCTGTGTTACATTATTGTACATATGTATGTGATAGTTATTGTTAAAGTTTAAGTAAATATTAAGTACAATTTAAAGTACCGCGCTAGTTTTTTTATTATTATGAGGCATATACATAGTACAATTATTTAACAAAATTAATTTGTTTTCTAGTATATTATTATTAGTATATTATTATTAATGAGTTACACGCTATATTCGATAAAAATAATATTATAATGTATAAAAAAAATAGACTAATATAATTTAGAAAAGCGTCTTTACACATATCTCATAGAATTTCAAATATTATCCAGTAAAATAACTTAAGAATTTAAGAATCGCTAAAAACAAATAAACAAAATATATGTACAAAAATTAGTATTTAGGCTCTTATTTGTAATTCATGACATTATATGTTGACAGAAAATGTTTGCAATTATATAAATCAAAGTATAGTTAAAATTCATTTGTATTATTATAAAATAGTTAGGAAGGAATGCAGTATAACCCGCCATCTGATCTAGATTACCTTGTATTTTTACATTAAGTATTAATTACAATGCATAATAATAAGTAATCAAAATAATTATTATGTATTTTATTATTACGATTACTTTAAACAATGAAACTTAATTAGAGGTGCTTCTTATGACAAACGAGTCGGTTAATTTCAAATCTGTATTTGATGACAAACCCAAAATGACCAAAAAAGATATTTAAAAAAAAATTGTTTTTGATAAATATATAGAGATATGTTTATAACAAAGTTTATCAAAACTACTAAATATATGATCAAATTCAGCATCTAATTGATTCTACGTACAAACTCATTGGTCCAGGCCTCTATCATCTGGGAAATATAAACTCCGAGAATTAAATATTACTAAAGTATCAAAAGCTATTGTGCGTAACATAATAATCCAATGGAACGTAAATTTCTGTGTATTTTGTTAAATGTATTTGACATAAAAAAAAAATGTTTATTTCACCTTGAACACCACCCTGCATATCAATTTTTTTTTTACTCTTTATTTCTTAAAAGGGCTTTGTTCTAAAAACATGCTAATCCCCATTATTCCTTAATCAAAAACTATACAAAACGACAGTAAAGCTAAAACAAAATAGAAATGAAAAGCTATGAACTAATGTACTTGTGCCATAACATTCTAGCGGCACCAGAGGTTGGGTCCGCTAGAATGCTTTGAGACACATGCCTACATCAAACATATTAATTTAGAGCCGATTTATAAGAAGGCTTCTCCTTTCTTACGCTTGTCACATTACATCTGGAAGTGATGAATAGATCACATACGTCTATAATTATTACTGTTTCAATTATACGTCCATTTTTTAAAAGTTTGTGAATAAATTTCAACTCTACAATATTCAGTTATACAAAGAGGCTTACTAAATCAGTTGATTACATATTTAAGGCGATATTTAAATATGTTCCATAGCTACGAGAGCAATTGAAAGGAAATGAACCATTTTCAATTACAAATCAAAGCTTTGAAAGTAACCGACCACAAAAATTGTTTTTAATATATTAAGAGTATTCCATTTATGTAATATTCAAAGAACAGCATTTATTATGTATTTTAACAAATTATAGTATCACTTAGAATGTTATTGTAATATATTTTTTTTACATTCAAAGAAAACATGACATGAGTTTAAATTTTATTCATATTTTGAGTGATCTTTAGCTCAGCTGCGCTATTTGTCACGTTGGAAACGACAATAAGAGCAAAGTGGATACAACCACAAATGTATCTCTGCTCGCCTCGAAAGGGATACAGCGTGACCATATAATTATTATTATTGAGTGATCTTTTAATAAGGAAATAATTTGTAATTAGTATAGTATTATGATCAACATTTACATCCCATTATCACTTTCCAATCTGTAACTTAATGTATCATTATTTTATATACGGGTATATTAAATTAACTCAAAATTAAAAATATACATGATTCTTATATAATTTTATTAAAATGAAGTGTAAAATCCCTCATTTAATTGCCGTAAAATCTATAAATCGCTATTGTTATTAGTAAATTCTACTCTCGATAATTACTCCTTACGATAAAGACTCTATTATAAAATAAAATGATCAAAAAATTCTTGCAATAAATTTTGAATCGCAAAATATTCTGCGTTGCCTTTTTTACAATGAAAATTATACCAATAAATAAAATAAATTTACGCTACATTTTACATTAGTCTTCCCGACGTTTGTACTATTGCTTAATAGTTAAGTAATATAATATAATATTTAATGAATTTGTTTATTATGAACTATCTAAGGCCTTATTTGTGAATTTTTACAAGAATGACTTCTCAAGGCCTCGCTTTATAGTAACGGAACTATACGACAAACACTCCACGACGCGACTTTAAATATCACTCATATTCAAAAAGAAAAAATCTTTAGTGAAATATTTGAAAGTGTCGAAGTTTTGACCGCAACCGAAGGTTTCTAACAAGCGCCAAACATTGACTGATTGCTTTGATCCTGATTATTAAATTACTTTTAAGTAATATCCGACTGTAGGTCGATTTCTGTCTGAAACTAGAGTTGATTATTTGACTATTGACACAACTAACGTCCCAAGCCGAAGGCTAAATTTAAAAATCATAAGACCTTTAATTTAGAATTGGCTTAAATTAAAATGTTTTCAAAAACATACAATAAATGTTTATATTTAATGTATCTAAATAAACAACTTGTAGATATAACTAAAATTACCTTTCATTTTTTTTTTATTTTGTCAAAAGTTGGCCAACGTCGTACTGAAGCTTTAATTGGTTAATATTGGTCAGTGTCAGAGATGGGCAAAATGTAATCAGATTAATGATTAATGATTACGATTACATTCTGTAATCATTAATCATGATTAATGATTAACGAAATTAATCAAAAAAAGTAATCATTTTTCGGTGATTAAGGATTATTAATCTTTAATCAGATTACAATTAATCATGATTACTTTTATGATTACTTTTCTGTTTGATACGTAAAATGTGCTGCCGACAGCAGAGCGGCGCTCGCCTTTTTTTTATTTATAGTGTACGACTACTACTAGCTAAACTGGCGAACTGAGTACCACCACATAGTTAGGTGTTAGGGCGATTACCCGAACTGGGTCGTGAGCTCAGTACAATAGTGCAAATACCGGCATAGTGACTTGCTTCAACCTGACTACTTTCAGGATCAGTTAGTGCTCGGTGGACATTAAGTAAATCCAACGAAATCTAGCTAATCATTGATGCTTTTACCATTGTTCTGGATGATTCCTGAATTATTAGAACTGATTATCAATCTACCGCCCATATTTTACTGAAATACCGTCTCCAACCCGATAATCCACGCCCGCCTTCGGGATGGAGGTAGAGAGACAGAGCAAGATAGCGCAAAATTTTAATTGATCAGAACAAGACATCATTATCTCAAATTTACACAAGCTTCTATAGCGCAGAGCGCAACATCACCTTTCTTGCTCATCCGTCTCTCTCTACTGACTCGGTTTCGTCTTTGATGTAAACCGAGCCGCCGCGCCGCACACGTTCGTATCGTATTTTGAATTTTAACTCATAACTAAAGTTGAGATATCGATCTGTTTTTATTTCCGGATAACTGACGTTCTACCTAATAACTTTGATTCTTACAATAAATCAGCGGGACACATACATAGTTTTTTTTTCAATTCGCTTAATTTTTTTTTTTCACGTTTGACTTCTGGTTTTTTAAAGACTAAAGAATATAGTACTCAGAAAATAAGAAGCAAATCGACATACGGGCACGCGCCATTTTTATCTCACTAAAAACGCTTTTTTGTTTACCAAACTATATAAACAATATATATATATATATATATATATACATATATATATATATTGTTTAATAAGTAATAAAAGTAAAAAAATTGTAATTACATTTTTCTGTTTTGAAAATTTAACTTTAACTTAAAGCATTGCACACAAAGTCTTTGGCCATTATTAGAAGTATTCTCCATCTCGAAGGTGGGCGTGGATTATCGGGTAGGAGCCGGTATTTCAGTAAAATATGGGCGGGACTTTGATAATAACTTCTAATAGTCCAGGAATCACTCAGAACAATAGTAAAAACATCTATGATTAGCTAGATTTCGTTGGATTTACTTAATGGCCACCGAGCACGAACTGATCCTGAAAGTAGTCAGGTCGAAGCAAGTCACTATGCCAGTTTTTTCACTAGTGTACTATGGTCACGACCCAATTCCGGCAATTAACCTACCAACTCAAACGGCTGAAAGCACAAAAAATTGTCCTGAACGTACTCAGGTCGAAGCGAGTTACTACACAGTACACAATTGCAAAGACCCTTATAGTGATTATGATTCGCTCAACGAGACGGATATTCGGGGTCAGACTTGCACCGGCTAAAACCACCGGGTGCCAGCACTGCCTAATCTTCGCCTTCACCGGGCCTGGTAATCCAGATACTTCCTAGGGGCCCAGCGAGCGATTGGTCTTAGACAGGCCTCCTCCCTGGGAGAGGGTCGTAAAACTACCCAAACAATACCTCCCATTGGGGCGGCGTGTGAGCATACACACGACGACACCACCCCACCCTCCGCTGGACGTCACCCCCCCCCCCCTCTCTGCTGGACGCCACCCTCCACTTTCTGCTGGACGAAACCCCAACTCTCCGCTGGACGCCACCCCCCCCACTCTCTGCTGGACGCCACCCCCCCACTCTCCACTGGATCCCCCCAATCTCCACTGGACGCCACCCCCCACTCTCACCTAGACGCCACCCCACTGTCCACTGGACGCCACCCCCCCTCTCCACTGGACGCCACCCCCCACTCTCCGCTGGAAGCCAACCCCTTTCCCCTGGACGCCACCCCCCCTCTCTCCGCTGGACACCACCCCTCTATTAGACGGAAGTTTAGGGTCATATATAATTCGAAATAAAATAACTTGAAAAATTAAATAAACGAGTATTTAAATCGGTCTCTCTCTCAGCCAGAACTCAAAAGTAATCATTAAAATAATCATGATTAATTGAATGATTACTGTAATCAAGATTAATGATTACCCATGTAATCATGATTAAAAGTAATCAGATTACAAGTAATCATGATTACATTCGTCATGATTACTTGTAATCTGATTATTAATCTGATTAAAAGTAATCATGATTACGCCCATCTATGGTCAGTGTTATATCAACTCTAGACTCACATTGTGACGCTAACGACGAAACTGCATCATAGGTGACCATACAGAATATCAGAGCTAATCAGTTCCGTTTGATCGGATTGAGCTAGTGGGATACCCAAGACAAAAGTTAACATTAATTAATTTCGTGCAGCACGCTGGCCGCAGCTTGGCCACCCCTAGTCTACTAACTAATTCACAGTCATGTTAAGACAATGGAATTAAATAAATATTTTAAAGCGGGCGCGAAAACCGACATTGAAAGAAAGGCAAGTTCGTTTTCTCAGCGTGAGTTTGACGGCGCTATTTAACTTTTCCAAGTTCCATTGCTGAATAATTCCGACTAAAATCGCGATTGTTGAATGAATAATAAAGATACTAACAAGAAATATTAATAAAAATTATTAAATATTTTTTCCTTTTCTTCAAGTATACAAGTGGGTCCATTTTATATAGCTAACAACTTTAACTGCTATTTAAACAATTGGGCCTAATTGACGAATTATATTGGGTTTTTGGTGAGTGAGGTGCCTTTACTAGATCATTCGGAAATCTCAAAATGATTTGTAATATTTAACGTTACTAATTTGATAAACGCTTAATTCTTGTAAAAACTCACACTCAGGCCTTTCGTCAACAAACGAACAGTAAATGTGAGAGAGATATTTAATAATGTGATGATACATATCTTATTATTCAACTCGTATAATTTATGTTGATAAAGTATAATATTTATATGTCAATTATACACATAGATACCGCGAAGTACTATCGTATTATGAACTAATATTGTATCATAAATATGCTTTGTAGGTACGTAATTATGTTGTGATTTTAAACAAAGTTAATTTATATAAAATAAAAATATATTATTTGTTAATTTTGACTTTTATTCGTGTGTTATCGCGCGCATTATTAATGTTGCGTGTTATAGCGCGCGATCTATATCGGTCATTCATCTTACACGAACTGACATTAAAGGATTAATTAAGGCAGTAGTCACATTTTATCAATGCGAAATTTGAGTCGATCACGTACCTATCACTAAACTTGCCGCATTAAACAGAATGCGATCTGGGTAGTTGGATGTCATCTGATGGGTTCATCTTTGTTAGCGTATCTGTATTGTACTAATACAATCAAGAAATCAGCACGAGGTAGTTTCAACCAGGTACAGTATAGTGTCGCGCTATCCGATTCCTAGCGAATAAAGTAATTTTTGCTTTTATTTGATCTATTGAACATAAAAGGCTTAAGGCGATTCTGCATCGACAAGTGTGGTCACTCCCTAAGACTAACGTCATGAGGTATGTTCTGACGAACGTCTGTTAGCACGCATAGCGTTCGTTGTATGACGTCTGCAGGAGGGCTGGTAAGTTGCTTAGGGTGGATCGATGGACGCGGGAGGATGTAAGAGGCTGCGCCCTCTGCCGGGAGGGTGTTCGGAGCTACAGTGCGCGAAGATTGCGGCCGCTGTGCGGATGTGTCTGTGATTCAGAGCCTCCAGTGCAGCCTCCCGTCCTTGAAGCGAAGTAAGTGGATCGCTTTGTACCTCACAGCGCCGCATCATTCTCTTTATCACTATATCAATAATATTATTTTGATTAGAAGCTTTCGTTTATCAAACAAAACAAATGTTTATTTTGTTATCATAGACCGTTCTTATGTAACTTTAAAACAATCAGTGTGAAATATGTTGAATACGTAGAAATATTATGATGGTACCTACGTATTAATTCCAATTTAAATATACACTTAAATAAATTCTACTCTGTAAAAAAACTTTATGCAAGGATCAAACTAAAATAACGTACTGATCTTATATTAATATGAATAAGTTGCATTATCGATATTTAACCATTACTCTGTTTATATTCCCGTATAAGATATTAGGTAAACACATATCTATTTATGACTAGGTTTTATTTTATTATATCAATTAAAATATAAATATTTACTTATTACGAATTAGTCGTATAGCTATTTAGATAATAATTACTTTTAAATGTATTGTATAATACCTACATCACGAGTACTGCTTTCTAGATAACTTTTATCAAAATGTTTACATCCGGAATAGGGTCGCCAGTTTGTCGAATAACTTTGTAAGCTGATTCGATTGTGCATTCTGCTGCCTGCGATGAACGATACGCATTAAACTATAAATCTTTCCAAATTATACGCCTCATTATTATTGTAGATATTGGTTTCGCATTAAAGGTTTTTTCCTTTTCTATATTAGTTTTATAACTACTAAAATACTGTCGTTGGTCCTCATACCAGATAGGACTCGTATCATCATTTGCATATTAGATAGGTTCAGGTTGTCTCGCTTTGAGTTTAGTCACCGTATAACTATAGTAATTAGTGCTCTCCAATTCCCGCTTATAAATAAAAGTTATGCTGATATTCCGCAAGCCATAATCCCAGGGTTATTGATTTCTGTGTACATCTGGGAGTGTGGGAATTTTATAAGGTCTACTAAATCGGCGAAAATTTTGTAACTCCTTAATTTGCTACATTAATGTTTTTAAAAATGTTGCTACTTTAAAGCCTTCATAATGTAGCATTAATTACAAAGATTTCAAATGAAATACGATGTACTTGCGTATAATTAATGCAAAAATACCAAATTACCTACAAATGCGGATTAGGTTTTTGAAATTAAAAATTAAACTTTTGCTATTATTACCTTGTACAGCTAATAATAGCATGAATGTAATAAAACTTAGTACACAATTAGACGGAGGTCTACATACTTTAATAAATTATAAATGTCCGTACTCGTAACTTGTTATTATGACTTCTTAAGGATACTCGAACTACGAGTTCTACTTGTTTTAAAATATTTGTAGATCAATAAAAAAGAGAAATAATAATAATTTAATTGATATAATATAGTAAATACCTTTAGTACCTAGGTACTAAAGCTTATTTTAATCATCTAAACAAAGCATTAGCTCATCTTTTATTATCTAATAATACTTTCTTATATATCATTAATTTCGAAAACCGTGAGAAATATTAAATTGGAGTTTGCTTTTAATAAATCGTTTTCTAAATATTTAATTAGGCCATTTATGTTTATTTAATTTACGTACATAATATTTTAACATTAATTAAAATCTGCTAATTAAATCCCTCTACGGAGAGAGCTTGTTGATATGCAAATAAATTCGCCGGCGTCTAATAAACAAATTACTTTGAGGTACAACAAAATATGTATAGTATATATATATATACAATCGTAAATTACTGCGGTGTGAACGTCGGTGAGATAGCTACAGATGGGGTCAGGGCGAGGGTGCTTATTCGTCGTATAAGAGGTACTCTGTTAAGTACAGTAACATTCTAGATTTCCATACATGCTCGAAAGTATTGCATGCTCTACAATAAACAAGTCCGGAATAAATTATTTAAAGATGAACAAATACTTTTAAACGTAGCATGAAGAGATATTCATGCAGGCCGGCATGATCGCCGTGACTATTGATAGGTTTTTCTTTGTCCATCGATAGTCGTTGGCGTTTTTTGGACTGCACCATGCTTACCATCAGGTATGGTGCAGTCACTGTGTCGAGTCGGTATATTGATACGTATTTTATTTTTACGCTATGTTTCTTTCGTAAGAATAATAAGAACTATATAATATTTACTATAATAATATTCAAATTAATTACGCGAACACTGCCTACCTTGTTTAAGACCTTATGCACGGGGTGACGTGCATACCTATGGCTAAGTACATACCTAGCTATGCTTAGTCGCTTTGTTTGAAACATTTTATTAATCATTGGTTTTTACATAGTAATAAAACAAAATCATGTCCCCTACTTTGTCTAATATTATATACCCTCTTAGTTATAAGAAGCAAATGTTTGAGAGCTTAAAAATTACTATACAAGGTAATCGTGAATTTCACCGATATAGTGAAATAGTTACGATATCTTCTGTTAAAAGAGCTGGCAACCCTATCAACAGACGCCAATAATTAATGATACAATATTACCTCCTATTTAAGTAGCTGGCAGCACTAACATCAGACGGCAGTAATCATTATTATTATTTAAATGTGTTCATAATAATATTAAATTAATATGCTGATTGTTATTATTATTTTTTAGAATAGAATGTTATATTTAATAGTCATACTCTTACTGTTTCTGGACGAATAATTTAATGATGGCAATACTTGTAATTAGCTAAGTAAAAACTAAGTTTCTAAGCTTAATACCTAATATAATCTGTGTTAAAACATAAAATCATATACTACGTCACATTATATACGTAATATATGCTTTTACAGACGAGTTATTAATTAAAATAGAATACATATGTGCAGTACCAACATAATGCAAATATCACAACTTGATTCGAGTTATATTATTTAATTATAAAGTAAATATATAACATTATTTAAGAATTACTAGATACTATTGTAAATTTAAAAACTTCTAGTCTTATATATCTTTATTTTATATAATTAATTTATTAAAATCTAATGTCAGCAGTATAGCCAATATTATAATAATAATGTAAACAAACAACGATATAAAACCATGACATTTGAAGTATCAGGGCATTCGATACTCAAGTCGCCAAGCAAGTACTACATATTGTATAGCAAGTGAGAAATAAACGAAAAAGGTGGAAACTCTGCAAAATTTATTATTTCCCCTACGTCATCTACAACACTTCATATTTTTTGTATGACTGCAAAATCTAAGCCTTTAGAGACATAAACAATATTTTGAAAAAAGCATCTAATAGTAGAGGCGATTGTCCAAATATGGACATAAATGGCAAATAGAATACAGGTGATATTCCGCATTAATTCTCCATATTTGGTCACTTTTCTCAACAAATGTTTTCTTGTTCTTCGTATCGGTTCCTCTGCGAGAAAGTCTGGTAACAGCAGCTATAAATAGTTACGACTAGACGATAAATACCTATAGGTATATCGCAGTTATTTAAATGGAGCAGATTATACATATTATAATTACGAATTAAAATAATCTCATTTTGGTTAATATAAAATGTATCTATGTTAGTGGTACCTACTTATTTATAGTATGATTGATACGTGTAATTACTTTTGAAATTTTGTTATTATAATACCATTCTGACCAGGGATGTAATGGAGGTAATTTTATCGGAACCGAAGTCGGAGTCGGAGGCAATGTCAATAAACAGAAATGATGGCAGGAGAGAGGTTATATTTAAGGGCAAATAAAACATTATTCAGTGAACCTTTTTAATTTTAATTAGAAAGTAAATTTACACAACCACAGAAAATGAAATTAAAAATTGCTGTGTTTCCTATTAACATTTTCCCATTAACAGTAAACAAATTAAATCAAATTTGCTCTAGGGTTGTTTTTGTGTTGATTTTTATTTTGTTTTATTTCCTCTGACTAAAAACTCCGATTTAAAAGTTTCGGAACCGAAGGTGTAATAACAATCTGAAGTTCCGGCTTATCGGAGTCGGAGTCGAAGCTCCTTAACGTTCCCTGATTCAGACTATTTTATTTCACCCAAGAAATAACTTCAACGATCGTTAAAGCAAGTAAGCAGTCTTTCAAAAGTGATTCTTTCCAAGCAATCATTGTACAAGGGTATACTAATAATAAAGAAGAAATTATTATACGTGTTGTAAATCATTGGGAATATATCGATTTCTTTATTGGGAGTGGATCCGACAATGAAATGTTTGAAATTTTTATCTACATCTCTATTTATCTACATATTTTAGCCAGAATTCAGAGATTGACAAAAATTTCTTGCATTTTCTTTTTTTTATATATAGGCATAACATGCGACATAACAATTAATTAATCAACTTAAAGCAAACTAATCACAAAAGGCGCTTTTGCGGCACACGTATACGGTAACTGTGAATAATTTAGTGAATCAAATCAAGTTTGGGTGAAATCCTTTACGTAATCTGAGTAACAAAGAAAATATTACGCAAATGTCAATGCATTAATCAAAGATTGTTACATAGAATGCCGTCACAGCAGCAACTATCTATGAACATGCGTCACGCTAAACCGGACACATACCTCAACAACTCAGGGTTGATCGTTCTTTACCTTCGAATTGTGCACGTAGACACATTATAAAAAACGTGTTCATTTTTTTACTAGTCACTTGATGCAAGTATGGATTGCTATAAAACAATGATTGTATGAACATTATTGTAGTAGAGTACTAATCTAGGCTTTAATTTATTTATAGTAAACTATAGATTATTATTCATAATAACGAAATATAGGTAACTTGTTTTAACTCCTTCCGAAGTTACAATTTAATTTACCTACAGTCTACAAGGTATCTAACCACTATTAACTTTATAAAAGGCGCAATAAAATACTATATTTATAGAATACATTAGACGTGTTATCATAGATAGGTGTAGATCATGATAGATAGCTATATATTTATACTAATTTTTAAATTATAAACAATATTTTTTCTAACCTTTGAATTTGAGCAGGCTGTATCAATGTTAATTATCTAACTACTATTTTCAAAATATAAAACCATACTATATATATCCATACTAGTTGAACAGGAATATTTCATATCAAAAGAATATATCATAATTCCAACAAGATTTCATCTTAAACTACGGAACTTGTTGTGCATATGAGCCCTAACGGATGAGCTGTTAAATCGTTTTAAAAAACCATCAAACATACTCTGAATTTCTATATATTTTATCATACAGTTCCGCATGAAATCATGCTATTTAATTGATACAGTAGGAGGAGAATAGCCGGTAGCAGTTTAACTCTGTTGGGCCTTTAGCAAATTCTACGCAGTGACCCTTAATTTTTGTTATAGGTACGGTACTTGAGTTTAAATTGGTAAAAAAGCGACACCGGTGAACGGTTTTACCTTTGTGACATCAAGCAGTCAAGTCAGGCGGTGTAGATCTCTCGTTGTGCGAGGCCAAAGCTACTAATACTACATGGCTAAAGAAGTATACGCGCTGCATCTGATCCAAGTCCGTGAAAAGACGGATCTAGAAAACTTAGATCGAATTCGGCTATTGTTTTACGCGCGACATGCGATCTTAATCCGTTAAATTACTTATTTAGGAAACCACACAATTCGGTAACAACAAAAAATAAAATAAATGGAATGGAAATATATAAATGAATACATTTTATTATATTATAGAAAAATAAAAAAACGTTCAAGCAACAACCCCGTTCAAGATCCCTCCGAAAGTTGGTAGCTCTCGTGTTCGTAAACATTTAAATTGATTTGCATCAAATAGCAGGTTCGTAGAGACACTTGAATAAATTGAACATTTAAAACACTATTCATGCTACACAATACGTACGTCGGTACTTATTATACATGTTTAATACTGAACTAAATAAATAATTCAATAATTGGATTCGACAAATATTTCGATTGAGCAAAGATTCTATTTACATTTTTGAGTCAGCTACGTAAGTACACAGCTAGTAAGTAAAGAAAATTCCTCTAAATAACACTATTTACCATATGAATATCTAAGTATTTTAGAGTGGAGATAGTTAAATAAAATTACAAAAACATTCAGTATACATTACTATGAATGATGGTAGTGATGAATAATGATAAAATGGTAGGTACAACGATAGATACAAGTTTTTCATAATAGTTCATTTATATTGCAATATCCAGGGTTATCTGAAACTCGCCGTAGGTTTTTTTTTTTGTTAGTATGCCTGATTCCGACAATTAAATCTAAATTGTCAAAAACTTCAACGTAAGTGAATTATTTTTGGGACTTGTATAGTAGATACTTTAATTGGGCTAATAAAACTATAAAAAAAACGAAAACTCTTCCAAGATCTAAAGTTACAACCCTTAAGAATCACAACTTATTTTTTTATTTTTGTGACAGAAAGTATTGTCTAGTTAAAAAACAAAGTATGACACAAAGTGTAAACTACTGAAATAATATGCACATCTAATACGAGTAAACTATTCAAAAAGGCACCAATGTAAAGACATGTAAATTCTTCGAATAATGTACGTACTATGATGTATATAGAATGGTGTATGTATGTGAATGTGAACGCAAGTGGGCATAGCATTTCAGTTAAATTATTATACATTTTGCTTGAAATAAGCTCTTTGGTTACGATGCAGGTCGAAATATTTTTCACTTCAGTTTTCATTTCTGTTTTCTTTGTATCTGCATGTGGTTTGTATACAGTATTATCATTATTCGAATATCCCAAATGATTCTCCTCTTCAGAGGCATAGCTTTAAATTGTAATGGAGTTTTAGGCTTTTAGATGTAACAGTCTAGTTAGAATGTCAGCTATGCAAATAACTTCCATTTAATTTGCAGGTTTCTTACAATTTAGATTTAAACATCGAAATCGAGCATACTAACAAAAATCTTAAAATTGGAATATCTCGAAAACTATTGAATTTCGCCCGTACATTGAGTTGGCTTATAACAATTGCATTTTATTTCCTCTTTTACATTTTTCATTGCTACGTTAAATTTCCAATAGCTTGTTTTGTATTTGGTAAAAATGTTGAAACAGAGTGCCTAAGGTGTTATATTTTATTTATTATTTAATCAAAATCACTACCTATTTTTAATGATAGCACGCCCAGTCATTCTCAAAATATATAATATTGTTGATTATAATTTTAAAGTTATTACGTTCCTGTTTTCCATGAAAAGTAACAAGATATTATAATTTGTTTTGTTTACGAAACTGAGCCTTGTTTGCCTCGAAATTGTTAGTTTAGGAGCAATTAGGTGAAACCATTTTCATTATTTATATTATAATCATAACAATTTAAGATATCCTGTTTTTTTAAACTGTAACTATATTTATTAAATCGTTTTTGTTCATCACCTTTACAAGTAGTGAACATAATGCTATGTTGCCCGGTGAAGTGACCTTTCTCGGCAAACAGTATTTTGTCGTGCAGAAGAAAAAATCTATACCTAATCGCTTCGAGGATATATTAGTCCTCTACGAGTGTAGAAAAGTTGTTATCAATATCGTTTCATAATAAAATAACTTTACACTAAAAAAAAAAACATTTTATCTTTTAACTTTTTATTCGCCAACCACTAAATTTATTACGACTTAATAATTTCAAGGTATATTCACTAAATTAGTGTTTACAATTTATTTGATTATAAATCAATTAAGTTGAATCTGAATTAAAGCTTGACCTCATCGTTTTACGTCACATCATACATTATGGTTTCCGTATTATAAAAATTGATGACGTAATAAAGAATTGGATCATAAAGGTTTATAATTTGGTAAAAGAGTGAAAAGATATTTATTTATCATCGACGTTATTTCCACTTTTGACCGAATATAATCCAAATCCAACATGTGCCTCCAAATCAATCGTCTTAATCTCAAATATTTAATTCAACATTGCGCTTAAAATTACTCGCTTAGGTCATTTGCGTTTCGGCATAACTCATAGTATTTCTAGCTCCGTTTTTCTTCAACGTAGGCAGTATGACGACATTTCTGCTGTTACATTCTATTATAGGCGATTGTAGAAGATTACTAACAATTGGCCTGTTAGCCCGTTTACAACTTTTTCACATAGAAGACGCTTCATGTGCAAAAGCGGTCAATTAAGTTGGCTTTCTCCAAACCTTAAAATTGCGCTAAAATTGCCTGTACCTACTAAAGCTATGCGTAATGACATGAGTATATACTCATGACACTATTGTCATCTTTTAATGTCAAGGCAGATTACAAAGCCGTAGCCGGTTCGCGATCCAGATATTTTGCTCCGAGTCACCGCATACCATTCCACTTACAAGAGCTATTTTACCTGGTAGGCATTCGAAATTAACGTAGTTGATGAGAGAGATATAGGTGAATATTTCATGTACAATGTCGCAGAAATATCGCAGATTATTTAATTAAATCTACTTTTGATAATTTTAATTACAGAAAACAATCATTCTGTTTTACTATCTTTTAAATATTATTTGTCTTAACTTTTATAGACCATATTGAACTTCATATTTCCAATAAAATGATAAAAAAATATAAGTTTAGATTCAGACATAATTATCTACCTCATAAGTTAGGACGTAAACGTAGAGGCGAATGCATAAAAATCTTATCTATTGTAAGTGTATCTATTGTAGTGGCTTATTTTAATCATTCTATTATGATTAAGACTGCAAAATATTACAATTCAATGAAAATAAAATTTCTCAATCATTAGTTTAGTTTATTCACCCAAAAGTGGGTCCAGCTTTGTGTCATCGCATCGAACAAGACGGCATAGCATTATCAATCACGATCTTGTCACGCTAAGCGTAGACGATGCTAATACCGTCTAGAAATATGTATGGTCAAGTAATTAACAAACAGATAAACAAAGGAGTGCACCAGCGACGGGTGCTGCTCAACAGGAAGCGTCATAAAAGCTGACAACACGTTTACGGCACTATTCGCACGATGTATACGTGATATTTTTCTTTTTGATAACCAAAAAGTTAATATACTGAACTGAAATGTTTAAAAGCACATATAACCATACAACTATAGATACAGGTAATTTATTTCTGAAGGACATGATGACATTTGGCGGAGAGCCAATAATATTATAGGCAGTTATCGAACGTCTTTGATATCACCAAGGGCAGATACAAGGACAACTGGAATTACAAAGATCTCGAGCCACCTTTTTGATAAAATATATTAGTTATTTGTGGATTAGAGTGAACAATCTTTGGTAATTTAATTCTATCGAAATTATTAGTACAAAATAATTTCAGCATTTTGTGATTACGTAAATCTGAATAATCTACGTCAAATATTTATTCATGATAAATATAAAAAATAAAATTAAGAAATATTTGACGTGCATTTTCGTTACTCAATTCTAGTTTTATAGAATATTATCGTTAAAAATAAGTTATCTGTAGTTTTTAAAAATATACCCATACAACAAAGAGTAATTATATTGTAAGTAGATATATGTACCTATAGCAATAAAAGTATAATACAGTCGGCAAATTTCAATAAAATAAATTGCCTATAGGTATTTTGTCGTTCTCTAAAGCCTAGTTATTTCTAATTCTAAAATTCTTTTGAAATACTAGCCTAAAATAAGTCAATTCAAACTAAGACATTTCGTAATTAGTCGTATACGAAATATTAGGCAGAATATATTATCTCTTATTCAAAGACTCTCTTTTCGACTTAACTAATGTAACATTATGTTATTTGATTGGAGTCACAGTTAATAATACATAAGATAAGAATTATTTCTGTATCCATTTAGTAATAAATTGCGCGGACTCCAAAACTAATTACAACTACCAAATTATTTAATAATATAAGTTAGGTAATGTACTCGATTTCCAAGAGAAAATATTAAGAAATAGATGTACTACTTTATTACTTAATTCACGAGAAGTTTGGTACAATGCACACTAGGCTCTTTATTTCGGGTGTTTTTTTTTTTCGCAGCAGTTGTAAATAGTTTCAAATATAATTTATAAAATAAAATCTTGCCAAATTGCAGCTCTTAATTATTAACAGCCCAAGTTTTAAATGGAAAAAGCACAGGAAAACTCTGTTGTCACTTTGTAATTTTTAAACTTATGGACTATTGATCACACCATAACTACTTATTAATATTTTTATAGGAACTTTAACACTACAAAAAATATAATTTGTGATTTTCGTTAACTCAAACTCGTTGAAGTACAGGTTGTAGGCCCTTTCATAGATTTTTTGTCGTGATTTAATTATTTATGAATAAAAAACATATTACAATTCCTTCACAAAAGGAAATCTGTCATATAATGAATCAATAAAGCCCATCGTACATTCTCAATAGAGTAGGTAGGCCGTAGGACTAATTGTTATAGGATATCACTTTCATTATTAATCACAAACTTGACCGTACTGACGTTTCTAGAAAAATCGCGAAATCTCCGAATATAATAAGACAGGGGCGTAATGCTCTTCCTTTAATATGAATAAAAATATTAATGCTCAAAATAGGGTTATTACAGTACATGGATAGAATAACAAGTAGCCAATTAAATGGTTAGTTACGAGTACTTGGTGTACTAATATAAACTTTAAAAATTAAGAATATGGAAATAAGGGCGCGAATAAAAATGTCACAGTTAAGGAACTACAGCACCCAACAAAGCACGACTGTATTTATTGTACTCTGTGTGCACGAGTCACTACAGTAGCCGCCGTCGTCACATTATTCTTAATTTACCGAAACGTATATTCAATATGTCCTCAATAATCTCATTCCAAAATGCGACAGGTCAAAATTATCACGCTGATAGAATTCCACCCCGTGCCAGTATTGCACAAACACCCTTCTTACTAATTTTGATTGTATACATTATTACTTACAGAAATAGTGCGTTGAAAATGTATTTATAATATTTAAATTTCAAAAGTAAGGCTGAGCAGTAGAGTTCATAGTGTGTATATAAAATGAGATATGAAAGAGAAAATGCAAGAATTGATTGAGATATTTCATAATCGATAGCGCCCAAAAAGTCCTAATGTCCATATACAGCCAAAGTGTAATTAGATATTTTAGACTAAGGTAATTAGCTATGAATTCCAATCTCTGTGTATAGTTGCGGTCAGATTTGGAACTATTGATTAGGTGCAGCGCAAGTGTAGTCCTTTACTGAGCTGGAAAAAACGTAGATAAAATAGCCCAGAGCTGTATTCTCGACTAAGGAACATTGTCATTGTTTCAGCAATTAGAATATCTGTGAAACGCTGACTGCAGAGAGCTTCATCAAGCCATCACTTTAGCCAAAGTTCGTTCATACTAGCCGATAGACGGTCCTGCGTGACATGCACCGACGCACTGTGACACACTTGTGCTCGCTCCACTACGCCACCGAGGTGCGATAACCGGCCTCCTCCACTCTGCCAAGTTTTGATTTCATCGCTACCCAGTGCTCTCACATCGTAGTCGCACGTGTGCTGGAGTGGACGTGGACGGCACTCACCCTCCCGTGCGAGACGACTTGCGTGATGCAACCTTTTTAATCTGAAACAATATTGTCAACAACAAGCGTTCATTATTCAAAATTTTTGCCGTATATTGACATTCAATTAATTCAGCTGTGAAGTGTGGATGTAGTTTTAACACAGAATACTTTGATTTGAAGACAGAAAATATATTGCAGTGAAAGTTTATAGTCCATTACAAGTAAATAGAATCGATAGAAAGTGATTTGTGTGAAATGACGTCAAGATCGAAGGAAAAGGTGGTATCCGCCCTCCGGAAGTTGTTCCGATCCCCAGAAAAGCTGGAGAATGATGGTGCTGGTCCCAGTGGCTCACCGGGAAGGCGCGGTTTGCTTCGACGACATAGGTAAGTGTTGAAAATATTAATACATTTAAACTTAACCGAACTGAAGCAATAATTGTTTCGGTAATTATTTAGAATGATATTTGTAAGTTTCAAATGTTTTACGAGTAATATATGGATATATTCTTTCTTAATTTGTAATTGTTTTCAGATTTATTTGTTACGGTATTTGTTTTGGGCGTCTAAACTCATTGTTTATTGTTTACAATTATGGAAAACAAGATAAAACAGTTTAACGTTGCAGTATATACAGTAGCTTACGTTATGGTAGGAAATGTATACATTTACCACCTAGTTTAGGTGAGCCAGGAAACGGAGTTAACGATCACGATGGAGTACTATTTATTGCTACAGAACATAAATCGCTTTATGTTCAGCAGCGACGAGGCGTGAAGAGTTGTTCTGACTTTCTACGCTGTGGTAATGTCGCAAAAAGAAGGAGTGTGTGCAATAGTTGTGTTTGCATTCCATCACCTCTTAGCGACATAAATAATGGATATGAAGGATCCAAACCTTTGTTCATTCTGCAAGCTAGCAGTTCGCTTAATGCTGTCCATATATATGTGTTATATGTATAGAGTCTGCTGAGGACGCTACCACTTCCTTAGCTCGAGTAGGAGGTTAGCACTGGCGAGCTACGAATACATCTTGACTCATAATACATTCGAGCAATCAAATAGTTGTTATATGCTGTTTTATATTTAACATCAGGTACAATGTAAACACATGTGAAGCCAAAATAAAAATACTACTTAGGCGATACTTTAATCTGAAGGCGAATTGAAACTGATGATTTTAGTTGGTACTTGGCCTAGAATAAATAGTGCTACATCATACCGGGTAATGGGTCGTTAATGACTTTACAAGGACACAGTGTGTACTTAAGGGCCAAAGATTACAGACATGATCATAAAGCGACAGCAGCAGCAGCTTAAATTGTCACATAAGTTACCGTATAACTACCAGCTCCAGACAATGTCTGTTAGCCAGAAGCCTTATGGATTTAAACGTCCTACAAAAGATAGATGTTTTAAGATGTTCCCTACAAATTAACTATATACATCTAATATTAAAAATATTTCTCCTGTTAATTAAAAAAAAACTCATAATTCCATCAGACAGGAAACGCAAACCTTTTTTTATAACCTTTATGATAATCCGCATAGGGCATTGAAGGCCGCTATGAGGACAGCGATCCCGGTGTGTCAGACTCCTACTGACTTAAAACCCCCCTGGGCGTCCATCCAATCACTCTACCCACACCTTGGGATCCATATTCTTCCAGACGCCCCGGGAGGGAACAGCCCGTTTAGGCTTCATATCTGGGAGGGCTGGGTGTAAAGAGCCCACTCCTCCAAACCTTTCTCACGGGCGGCGCGCCGGACACTGCACGCCGCCTCCCTCTCATCCGGGTAGCAGACTCCCTCAAGTCTAATACCCGGCTAAAAGTACATAACCAATATTCTTCTCGGTAGACTAAAAATATTATTTTCTAACATATTCACACCTAACAAAGTGGCACTTATTGCTTTGTAATATTACTCTAAATACTTAATAACATTGAATCGATTATGTCGTTGGCTATTACATACAGCAATCTTACCACATCTAGCTAATTTACTGCCTATCGGCTTTAAAAATGTCTTAATGTGGTAACGTCGTTAAAGATATTCGAATACCATTACAATATTACTAAAATTACTTTATTATTATTTCACTAATTAAAAAGTAATGAATTATTATTACTTAATAATGTTTTCAGGCTCTTTAAACACAATTTAAAGAACTAAAACGCTAAATTATCACACAATTTAGCGCTGTATAATATCGGAGTAAAAAATAAATTAAATTATAATAAACCTGTTTTACCAATGTGATTGAGTATTGAGGAAAACAAAACAAAATTTGCATAATAAATTGCAAACGGGAACAAAGTTTTGACTATATTGGTTAAAATTAAGTAATTTATATTTTAACGTACTGCGCCTAATTTGTACAATATATAATACAAAGTTAAATAATAAAATATTAAAATTCTTAATAAGTGGTAATGCTATAGAAAACTATTACTTATAGTACAATAAATCTGTTGATAATGTTTTATGAATTGTAGATAATTTCACTATAGATAGAGATAATATTGATACACGAAATAAATTAGTACCGAGTTCCTTTTCTGCTTTTGCGTGAATAATGAAAGACGTAGTAGTAGAAGTAGGCTCATCTACCAAAAAATCTGGTCAGTCTGATAAGAGATAATCTATTTAAGATGCACTGACAAATATTTAAAATCATAGAAGTGATATTATATAGTTTCTTTCAATTACATTTCCTACATGTACTTCAATTATTTTTAGTTAATATAGTTCATTATTAGGGACTATCTTCACGAGCGTACTTGTCGCAATAATTAAGCCCAGCTGTCGTCGGGTAATCAAAACAGAATGACTGCTATTGCGCTAGTTTATGCGTGGATTTGTGATTCGCATCGTATCGCAGCATAATCGTGGTAACTACATTACTTTTTGACAACAAACGCGGTACGACGCGTTTTGTTGCGTATCACCGCGCGAACAAAGTCTGTCACATTTTGCTCTTCGAAAGTTAATCGTCTTATCACAACGACAATATGGAGATGAATTAATATTTATTGTTTAGCACCTCCTATTACCATACTGAATTTATTTGATGGCTCGACTCGATTGCTGTCGCGATATACGCGCTCGTGGAGATGCTTCCTTACTTCCAATTAAGATAAAGTGCTATAAGTATAAAAATGTGGTAATAAAGGAAAGCAATTCACATAATTATATTTTATGCTATCCTACAAACAACATGGAACAGATAACGATTCAATATTAACTAAATACAAACGCTAATTACACTATAATTAAACATAAAAACACATTAGTACACGCTAAGAATAAATATTTATATTAAGTTAGTACAAAGTGCAATAATAATTTACAATTAATACACACAAAATCAAAAATTTAATAGTTTTTTATTTATTTATGAATAAATTGTAACTTTATGAATTAAACTTATTTCAGTGTTTATTTTACTAATTTGCTAAATAATAAAACCACCTCTTCGATCTAAGGCTGAGATTTATGAGGCTACTTTGACTGTACTTAGCCTTTACTGAAGGATTACAAATTATAACATTCGTTTGATGTCGAAGTATATGGTAAGTCATTACTTTCGTAATTTGAACTTCACTTTGCGAATACTAACGCTGTATTCAAGATTCCTGTTAGGTATATCTATATTTAGTTTTTTTTTTTGTTATGGATGAACCTATTTTCTGCGCAAATTCTAAGCAAAGTCAAAGTAGCATCAATAAATCTCAGTCTAACTATTAGCTGATAATATCGCTTAAGCTACTCATTCCCCTAGGGTGAACTAAAATTGTACATGATCTGATTTCAGTGGCAAGTATCTCAACTCAATCTCTGAAGTGAAAATTATAATAAAATACTAGTGTGCAATTATTAATCGTTACTTAAGGTGTTTATCACATATAATTCGCAGGATTCTTAAAGTTTATATAGTAAAATTAAATACATATTTTAGTCATTTATTCAATCAATGATCTTATTTTGGCATTTTATAATATTTCTACATTCAAGAATATATTTTCTTATATCTAGTCATTAAATCTTATAACAAAATATTTCCTGTTGTACTAATTTCTTGAATTAATGATTATATTAGGTCCTTACATATGAAATTGGCGTTTTGTATGGGAGGAACAAAAAGTCGAATATTTTTTAATATAATATATTTAATTAATCAAAGTATGAACCATTATTTTCTATGCACTTTTGCCATCTCATAGGTAGTTCATTGATCCCTTTACTAAAAAAACCAGTCGGACGGGAATCAATAAAATCTTTGAAGGCGATTTGGACTGCCCCATCGGAGTTCAATTTTTTCCCTTGCAAGAAGTTATCCAAATTTCGAAAAAAATGGTAATCTGTTGGAGCAGGGTCCGGGGAGTACGGAGGATGTCTTAGACTTTCCAATTGAAGCTCTTCTAATTTAGTAGCCGTCTGTTGCGCAGTGTGTGGTCTAGCGTTGTCGTGAAGCAGCAGTGGCGTGGAGCGATTGACCAGCCTAGGTTGTTTAGCCGCTAGCTTTTCCATCATGGTTTGCAATTGCTGACAATAGACATCAGCTGTAATAGTCCGGCCAGATTTGAGAAAACTGTAATGAACAATACCGGCACTAGTCCACCAAACGCTTACAAGTAACTTTTTTGGGGTTAATTTTCGCTTGGGGCAGGATTTGGCTGGCTGGCCAGGATCCAACCTTTGCGCTGAGCGGTTCCGATTATCGTAAAGAACCCATTTTTCATCACAGGTAATGATTCGGTTTAAAATACCTTCATTATTGTGCCGGTTTAGTAATGTAACGCAGCAGTCGACACGCGTTTGCCGGTTTGCTTCAGTCGATTCGTGAGGTACCCACCTTTCAAGCTTTTTAATCTTCCCAATTTGCTTCAAGTGAATTAAAACAGTTTTATCACTAACATCGCAGCCTGCAGCTAACTCGGACGTGGTTTGCGATGGATCCGCTTCCACAATAGCCTTCAACTCTTCATTATCAACTTGAGTCTCAGGCCGTCCACTGGGCTTGTTCTGCAGGTCGAAATTTCCAGAACGAAAACGTTGGAACCAAAAATGAACTGTGTTTTCTTTTGCAACACGACCGCCATACACATCATTCACCCTTCGAGTTGTTTCCGCAGCACTAGTGCCACGGCGGAACTCGTACTCGTAAATAATGCGATATTTTAAGTTTTCCATTTTGTAAAGTGAGTGACGCAAACAGAAAAAGACAGAAGAAAAAAACAAATGAATGACGATCATCGAAGCACAAATACATGAGTCTATAGCTGTACAAATTTGAATTTGAAATTCCTTACCAAAGAGGAGAAATTTGTGATTAAAGTGGCCAGTACGAAAAACGCCAATTTCATATGTAAGGACCTAATATTTACTTTTTGTAATTATATTTAAGAAATAGTAAATTATAATATACTTAGAAAGACTTTTAATGAAAAACAACAAGCATATATTAATTGTAATAATAATTATAATCGTCAGCAGTTGAAGCATGCGAGAATGTAGCTGCCTGCTATCGACTCTTTGTTTTGTTGCATTATTGATGATTCAAATGATACAATCATACTCCGTAATCAATACATATGTATGTATTGCTGAAACGCCATACACTTAAATAAGTATGTGTATATAGAAGTACAAAACACCTTTACCATTCTCAACACATTACTCAATGATATGTAACGAAAATCATAATAATGTAATGTGTGCTTAAACAAAAAAATATAAATCCCGCATTTTAATGTAATTTGACACTAAGTAACTTTATAATATGTAATAGAGAATGGACAGCCCATGCTACAACCAGTATACAATTTACTATTTTCAGGATATGTATTATAATGCATTAATTTGTATTTTAATTATTTCCAATACATTCAATAATGTCTAAAGACTATAGGTACAAAAACTTGTAAAGGAAATGCTAATTTTCTCAAGAACTGTTCAAATTACGATCAAGGTAATTATTTGAGTATCGCACGTTGGTTAGTTAAGGTCAATAGTCAATATTAATTTGGTAGGTGAATCTTGCTGTACATTTGAGTGGCGACCGAATGTTAAAACAAATATAACACAATTCAATGCCACCACGTAAACTTGGCAAGACTTATACAATGTTTAGGGTAATTATAATTGGTTTCGTAGATAAAACACATATTTTAACAAAGTATTATGTAAAAAAGTAAAATGATAGATATTTAACTTTGAAATAAATATAAAATAAAAATAGCCATCACTTTTTGTATTATTTATAGACGAACGCTTGACCTCAATCATACCCAGGTCATAAGACCGCGGAAATATGGCCGCTGGAAGCATATTCCACTCCTTAGCCGTTCGCATGATGAATATAGAAGCGAACCTTTATTTCCTCTGACCTTTACATATTTTTTATAGTTAATATCTAAGCGAGAAATATTAACCTACATGTTTTTTTTTTAAATTAATTATCAGCACCCAGACCAGGTTGTCTTGCGACATAGGCCTCCCCTAGTTCTCTCCAGATATGCAGATCTTAGGCTATACACCTCCAGCGTTTGGGCAGATCATATTCCGATGAAGATGATTTATCTTTTACTATATTTTATTAATTGCACCTACGTTAGTTACAACTTACAATAGTCATGAATCTACCTAACTACGTACTGATACAAATTACCTAATAAAATTAATTATACTATTTAAATTTAGTACACAATACATGTACCTATCTAGTTATTGTTAGGTTAATATTAATGATGCCATTTTCTTTTTAAATTAAGGATATAAAGAAAATGTTGATTATTTTTCAAGGCTACCAACCAACCAACCAAGCAACAATCGATTTTAGAAATATTTTCTGTTTGGATATTTGTGGGTTGGTCCACGTATTACGCAAAAATTATCTAACAATCGTGAATTGAAGGATTTTATGCAGTTCTCAGACGTATTTGCTAACTCTTAAGCAGATTTTCTTTTAATTTATCTCGGTTTCTTTTAATTGACAATGTAGTGGTAATGATATTTATGGTACATTTAGAGCTTATCTACATTACTACCTATTTAATTAAAATCGATACAATAAAACAAAAAAAATGGCAACTCTCCATATTTAATCTACTAGTGAAATCAAGTGAAATACAAGTAGTTACAACTCCTAGCAAAAAGAAGGTATCTATATAAGAATAAAAGGTATCTTTTTATTTTTTTTTTTTTGGTTTCTCGGGGGAAAATCCTGCATAGGACCTTCAGGGCCGCTATGAGGGCAGCAACCCCGGTGTGTCAGACTCGTACTGACTAAAAACCCCCGGGGTGTCCCTCTAATCGCTCCACCCGAGCCTGGGAAACCAAATTCATCCAGACGCCCGGAGAGCTAAATGCCTTGTCGAGGCTGCCTCTCTGGGAGGGGTGGGGGTAAAGAGCCCACCCTTCCAATACCTATCTCACAGGCGGCGCGCCGGACACTGCACACCGCCACCCTCTCATCCGGACAGCAGACTCCCTCAAGTCTACTGCCCGGCTATTGTCACCGGGGGATGTCGCGCTCGCTCTGAGCGAACGCATCCCTCCGGCGACGGTGCCTTGGCCGCCGAATAGCCAGAGAAGATGTTCGCTCTCTGACCCTTTCGGCGGCCTCCTTCTGCTTCATCACAACCTCGCAGAAGGCTGTGACTTCTCGCCATGCCTCTTCGCTGTCGACCATGGCTTTTACCACCACTGGCAGCGAGAGGTCGTCCCCAATGCGGTCCTGAAGGACCTTCCTATCTTCAGCCCAAGCTGAGCACACCTGAAGCGTGTGCTGCGCCGTGTCCTCGGGGCTCCCACACTCGTGACATTCCGCCGTAAGCTCTCCTCCGGACACCCGCCACCGGTGACGGCCAAAACTACCGTGACCTGTGAGGATCTGGGTGAGCCGAAAGGAGAGCGCGCCGTGTTTTCTGTCCAGCCACGAGTGTAAGACAGGGCGCACCGCCTCAATTGTCCAATAAAAGGTATCTAAATAAACTATAGGTAACTAATAAACAAAATTATTTCATTATCGCCATTGTACACTAAGTTGCGGGATAACTAAACTAAAAGCTATTATAATATTGTTCTTCTTCCTTGCCTTCTATAATTTGGGGTCGGATTTCCTCGTTTTCGGATGGTAAGTATGCTGAGTTGTCTACAAATCTTACGCCTGTTCTGCCTTTTTGGTAACTGTTTTTCACGAATAAAAGCTAGTATCGTTATATAAAAGTTAACAAAGACACATCGATTACTTTATTCATTGCTTTCATCTCAAACTCTGTTAATTGATTACCTTGAAACTACATACGTCTGGTGTTCACTGAATGAAATTGAGAAAACGATTTTTTGTTCTTGCGGAAACATCTTATTAGGCTTTTGAAAGTCAAAACTTGATTACTATTTAGGTAATAGTTTTTCTTTTGTGTACTACGTGAATCACGTAAATTATGATTACGTTTTCATTACACAGCTGTAACAATAAACGATTATTGTTACGAATCGAGGAAGTACGAATCCGACTCTGCGTCATTTCACAAATCCTGTCGCACTGAGACAAAGACATAATGTATTTACAGAAGCATCAAGTTTGCCTTTAGCGGTATGATTTACGTAGAAGTTTACATCGCACATATGTTTACGTACCGGTTATTAATTAACGGAATCAACTAAGTTGACGCACGTTTGATATATTTCAATTCTAAAATATTTTAAGTTTATTCAAACCAAATGATTGATTTTATTTGTGTCTGTATTATGATAATATAGCATAATAGATACTATAGCATAGATAATATAACATGCATAGGATATTTGGTCAGGGTAGGCGGATTCACATAATTAATGTGAATATTATATAAAGATAATAAATATTATATTACTCTAACAGGGAGGATAGATGGCGTGAAAATAGAATAGATATTAATATAAAGGGTTCCTTATTTTTGTTTAAATTAAAGCAATTTATTCCAGACTTATTAATCGTAAGGGTATGCAATGCTTTCATGCATGTACGAAATGAACGCTCCTGATAATATATATTACATACTGTAATATTATAACACTGTTAACTATATATATGTAGCTGCTAGTGACACAGCCTACAACATTGATTCGCCTAGATTAGGATCCCGGTACTAGCAAACTTTTTTGTGATCAACTTATTATTTTTTCGCGAATTGTAGATATAAGTGTTAGGCATTATCCAACATGAGCAACAAACCCGATGCGTTGCGACGTGATACGACACAATAGTACACGTGACGCGTATCCTGAGTGACATGATTACAGTTACTTCTATTGTAGTAATAAGAAAGGAACATTCATATTAGGAAATTCATATTTTAAATAAAATGCCTCACAAAAACTTTGGCAACAAACAAATAAAACGAATATTAAGATAGAATTTAGTTTCAACTTATATATCTTAAACCAGTGGTTGCCAAACCTATTTTTCTCGTAGATCCCTTTCAAAGTTTTACCGATTTCCGTGGACCCCCTGCTACTACGTTTTTACTCCGAATAACTTTATTTGTAAAATCTGAAAATTAGAATCCTCAAGCTTCAAAAAGTTTCTTTTAAATACTCAGTACGACCATCTTCATCAAAATACATACAGACAGTAAAAACACCCCCAGCCTCCCTAGACCCCTGTGAAGACTTCTATGAACCCCTGGGACCTGGACCACTATAGGAATCACTGCCCTAAACTATTGTTAGCGATGCAATAAGAATATTGCATCGCTAACAGTTCTACATGACTATGAACTATATAGACCACGTATTAGCTTGTACTTTACAAGCTACTTTTCGTAATGTATAGCATCGCTTCTCGTTGTCATGTTTGTCACCTACGTAGGACAGTAGGTGAATATATTTCAGAATGTATATTTTTGTCTAAACACATTTAGTAGTTACATTAGTGAAGGTGCCAATTACCAGCATAATTTAATTCTAGGTCTATCTGTCCACAAATTACTCTAATTATAAAACACTAATGTATAGTATTAACAAACTATGAAACATGAAATATAAATAATATGAATCGATAATATTTGTTAAGTATTTCTAATCACTCATTGCAAAAACACTTCCTTAGTCTAATGGTCAAGGTAGTTGACTACAATCATGTAGGTAAGTCACGTATACCACAAATCCTAGTCTTTTCGTGCTTTACGAAACAGAATGAAACCTAGGGCAGATATATAATAGCAGCCGTGGACTCCTTCTGTGAGGACGTCATGTCCCAGAAGAAGAAGACGCCGGGCTGTCGGCAACCGCCCCGGCGCATCAGTCCCAATGGATCGGTCGATGCACGACCGGCCAGCTGATGCTTTAGGGTAGTGATGCCATGAATAGTGAATTGGCCGAATACCGAATATCGAATATTCGGCAACGCTGTCGGCCGAAGCGCCGAATATTCGGCATGGAATAAATGCTTGTCGGGGGCGCGTTGGCTGGATTAAGGCAAGTTGCAACCTGTTTTCCTCGTTGCGTTGGCGCGGCCAGCAAAGACAATACAATACCCAAAACAAACGAAAAACAATACCCAAACATTTCGAAATTTGCTAAAGTTAATCTTTCTTCTCCTGGAAGTAGCGTGTTTAGTGAGAGGTTATTTTCTGAGGCTAGTAACATTTACGATGAAAAGCGTAATCGTTTGCTACCAAAAAATGCTGAAAAGCTTATTTTCATCCATCACAACTTACCACTGATCAATTTGAATTACTAAAGTGTTGTAATTTGGAAATAAATAGATAATTTTGAGTAATATAACTTGCCTTTTTTACATGATTTGCTATTCGGTATTCGGCCGAATAGTACGTACTATTCGGCCGAATACCGAATAGCAAAAAAAGTGGCCGAATAGGCCGAATACCGAATAGTTGCCGAATATTCGTGGCATCTCTACTTTAGGGGTTGTGACCGCTCAGGGTGGGGGCTCTGAGTGACCGTTTAACGATCCTCGAAAAGTTGGCAGTGCGTGGTGACGCGCTCTGTTGAAGTACACTAGGTGGTATCTGGGGAGGTGGCGTCTCCCGCTCGTAATTGTGCCTGTCAGACGCAGTGTAGTGGAGTGTGGCGAATTGATTACAGGACCCACAGTTCCCACTAATTCGCAGAAGTAGTCACCTTTGGGTTTTTAGCTGTTACCCCCTTGTGCGACCGGGACGGTGTTATGAGGATTTTCCCCAAGTAAAAAAAAATGATATGTAATAGCAGACCGATACATTGCATAACACATGCAACTTGGGTTCGAATTCCTATATAGAACCAATAAACACTTATGCTTAGATTAGTATAGTAATATATTATATGCCTAGTGTTGAATTCATATGAGAGTTTACACATGCAACTTGGGTTTGAATTCCTATATAGAACCAATAAACACTTATGCCTAGATTAGTATAGTAATATATTATATGCCTAGTGTTGAATTCATATGAGAGTTTACACATGCAACTTGGGTTTGAATTCCTATATAGAACCAATAAACACTTATGCCTAGATTAGTATAGTAATATATTATATGCCTAGTGTTGAATTCATATGAGAGTTTACACATGCAACTTGGGTTTGAATTCCTATATAGAACCAATAAGCACTTATGCCTAGATTAGTCTAGTAATATATTATATGCCTAGTGTTGAATCCATATGAGAGTGTAAAAACATTCAAATGTGTAGGTAAGTGTTAGCAGCACAGCTAGGAAGCTGTCAATTTAGATAAATGGCGTACCTATATACCTCTTGATTTGTTAATATTTTTAAAATTTATATTTGCTATAACATGCTTGGAATTGATAATACATTGTGATCAATCTCACAGGCTATTTTGTACTTTTATTTATAGAGATGGATAATATAATAATAATTTAATATAATACTTGTGCTTTCAGATCAGCTTACATTTAAATATTAAATATCAAATCCAAAAAACATTAATTTTCGATAGACGTTTTATGAGCGTAATAAATATTAACAAAAATAAATAACTGTTTAATTAAGAGATAAGAATAGTGTTAATTTGTTAGAAGGTTGCCGTTTAGACTCTAGATACATACCTCTTGTGATTCTACAATAAAGACCAGTGTTTTAGATACGATTTACAAAAAAAATATAAGTTAGTATTTATAATATAAATGACTTGTTTGTAAAATTGTATTAGATAATACAAATAAAACTTATTAAATAACTTTTATTAAAGAAGTAACATTCCACACATATCTATATTTATATTCATAACTATGTATATACTATTTTTATATCTTTGCTTAATTGACAAAAAACAAATACGATAACCTTTTACACCTTCCTCTTTTAGCTATAAAGTAGTATCAGGTCGTTATAAAAAATATTTATAGGTATTAGAAAGTCTTTGTTGATGAGATATCAGTAATACACGTAGATCAAATACCGCTAATACCAAATAAAGGGGTTCACCGTATTTCAATGGAATGAAATGGGACAAATGGACAATATGCAAAAGTAATAGCATTATTGTTAAGTCTTTTCAGTATCAAAAGGATCCCGCAAGCGATCTCAAACGATAATAAAAGGCTTTGTAATAATAGAAGAAGATATTTTTTATTGGCACGATATTTTGTAGACATCGCACCTGATTAAAAGTCAAGTGCTGTCCAAGAGCGGCAGGGACCAGCAAGAAGCGTTATGCAAAATGTATGGTATTGGCTTGCCATTAGCTACAGTCATCAATTATTATTTTTAAGTGTGGTGCTACATTGTAAATTGCTTACACTTGAGAAGGAAATTATAAATAATAGTCACTATTAAAATATCAATATTTCCAATTCCCAATAAACCACTTATTGTATCTCAAGCCGCCTACAATATGATAGGATGTTAATATAAACCATTTATCCCGTTATATAAGAAATATATTTTAGTTTCCCCTTGTTACTCGTAATTATTTCGTCATATTTTTTGTTATTACTAAAACCTGAGTGTTTTTTTTTATTATACGTCCGTTATACACAAATAAAAAATTAACTATATATCCTGCGCAGCTGAGATGCTCTGTAGACTCACATATACATTGTTGAATTAGCATTTACATAGTGTGATTATGGGACTGACATGGTCAGCCTGATCCAAAGTCCCAAAAAAAAAACAGATTAAAAAAAAACTATATATCCGGAAAATTAACTATACAAGTACGGAAATTCTCAAACATTTATATTATGTTTTGTAATCAAAAGGATTAAGCTCGTTCAGTAGCTTAGCTTCGAATTTATAAGCGAGCATATAATAAGCTTGTACACACGATTGTGGGTACGGAAAACGTGAAAAAAAATAAGTGCCGAGACCTTTTTTTAAAACGGGTAATATTTAAAAAAAAAATATATTGCTCGTTCATGTTAATCCATAATTGTGTCGATAAATATACAATTCCAGTATGTCACACTCTTTTCTTTGGTAACCCAGGGGAAATCCGCTGTGGATCGTCAAGGGGCGATGAGGGATGCCGCCCGGTCTATCGGACTCGCACCGACTAAAATCCCCGGGATGTTCCACCTTCCACCTACTGGGATCGAGGGTACGACTGTGGCCTCATCCTCGATACCCGGCTAGTCATGCGGCCTTAGTCAGGCCTCTACTCGTTTGATGAGGGGTGGTGTAAAGAGCCACCACTCTCTTGCCTCTGCGATTTTTGAAGCGGCACGCGGGATTACATCGCGTACAGCTCGCACATCACACTCCAGTAAACTAAGTTTAACAAATTTTATAGCTTGTTTACTAATATTTATACTACTTTTCTTCATATTACATAAACTCAGTTTAAAGCGAGCCAAAACATATTCAAAATCATCAACTTGTTAATTTATTAATGCATTTTGCGCACTTTATAAAATGGATATACAGGTTTTTTGTAATTTACCGACACAATTTTATAGTTATAGGTAACATATTTATATTTTATAAATGAGAGTAATAGAGTTGTTTACAATTAGGTATAAAAGGTACGTAATAAAACTTGTATGAAAATAATTGCAATCAAACTCGGTTATGACGACATCGAAGGAACTATTCATATTTAGTCGTAAAAACCGATAGCCGTAACAACCGGGGAGATTTTCGAAATACGATCGGTCATACAGCATTCAGTCGGACCCCTTGGTTCTGGTTCAATATAATCGGTATGTTGTTCTAAATGATGTCGCCATAAACAGTTTTGACTAAGTAACAGTTTTTAACAGTTTATAGTTTTGTCTTTGTTTTTTTCTGGTTTCAGAAAATCATATTATAGAACTTGCACTTTAAAATGCCTATAATGTAATGTAAAAAAGAATTTTATTGAGATCTCAATGAATAATTTAATTATCATCATCATGTCAGCTATAGGACGTCCACTGTTGGACATAAGCCTACCTAATGTTTACCAGAGCGAGTATCAGAATGCAGCATTGCCGTGTGATCTGGAACTTTTATTTAAATACATCTATTTGACAGCTGAAAATAACAATGAATGAATGGTCATAAAAAGTGTCTGTAGGTAATATCATCTGCTTAACCTTAATTATACCCATTATTACACCACAAATGTTTTTCGAGAGAATAAACTACATATAAAATTATCATATTTTAGCCTATTAGTAAAGTGAAACTTTATTTGTTGTTAGTTAAAAAATAAGTTTTTTGCTATTATAAACTTACACAAGTTTGTATGGAACTCTCGGTACGAAAGTCCGATTCATGTTTAGACAGTTTTTTTATAAACAATATGGGTATTGATTTCATTTTAGGACGCTCCCTAGTTCAAAGTGACACTATTCAAGTCTGTCGACTTACGCCCACTGTAGAGAGATCGCAGAAAGAGGTTTTGAGGACATCACATTCTTACAAGTTTAGTAGAAAAATAGAGTAGATACCGCCACTACCGGCTTACCTAAATCCATTGTGCTCAATTTTCAAATATATATGTGCACCGCTATATAAGATATATATCGAAAAGCATATAATAATATGACTCCACGACAATAAAATATTTATATAATAGGCAAGTATTAACCAGTATTTGAAATTCCGACTGTTTACAAATCAAGAAGAGGTTTGTATATAGCATTTTAAAATATTTTGTTTACATAGCTATTATTACACTTGTATAAGTTCATTTCTTAAGATAAAAAGGCCATTGTTTCTGAGTCTCTCGTAATAACACACAATCAAAGGCTCAAAGTCTGTTCACAGCGGCTATTTAGCTATACAACCTAAACGAAACATAGCATAGTGCATAGAATTAATTCACTATTTTTAACTTTTATGTTTACTGAATGCAGTTTATCGATGGGTTGGGTACTCTTTACGTAATTACACTTATATAAGTACGAATTTTACATAAATCTTCTGGAAGTCAACGACCGGTCCCTAGGGCATTACACTCGCCATTTTACAACATTGGATAACATCCAACCCGAAGGTTGCAATATGATGTGATAATTTGAAACATCGTTTACAGCTAAGTATAATTAATGATCTCAATGCGAATAGATTTTCTTAAAACATATATGAAAAGACAGGGTAAAAAACAATGTGTCTTAAATTCTTCTTTGCTTTATGAAATCCAAATAACAGTATCTGTATAGAGATTTTCTGTCGTAGGCCAGAAAGACGACGGTGAACGTCAATGGACCCTCGTTCTTTGACTGTAGCAGCCCTTTTTGGACTGCATTATATGCATATACCTTTAAATGTGGTGTATTCATCTGCCGTGCTATAAAAATCGAGACATTTGACCTAATAGAGTTTTCCCACGCTACGACAGTTATATGTCGAAATTTAATAAATCGGTCGATTCGTCGTAGATAAGACCCTGTCATATCCGTGAAAAAAACAACTAAACTTGACTGAAATAACTGTGATGATCAGTTTGTAGGGCAGTTAAAGGACCTTGCGGCGTATGATGTCGTCTTGAAGTTTTATTTATATAGAAACCTGACACACATCCACAGTCAGTCGTGAGAATTGCGGACAAGCGGCATTCCACGCACGTTCAAAATTAACTCACAAGAATACTTATTGCAAGCGTGCCTTCTATACATTTCCGAAATAAAATAAAGTAACTAACTTAAATAAGGTACTTATCGAACGTAGTAAAATAAAAATAACTATATAAGATTTCTTCACTCTTTATGCTTAACATGTACTATCGAAGGACGCTTATTCGTTTAAATTGTAAACATTTCATCTTATCACTATTTGATTGTTGTGTTTTTTTTTAGTGGACACTTGCTAGTGTTTGTATCATGTTTGTGTATTTTTTGTTGTTTATATATTGTTGTATGTTTCCCTTTAAAAATAAAGAAATAAATGATTAAATTTTTCTTTAAAAATACTTTACAGTTAAAAACTTAAAAGTATCGCACAATAATAATTAATCGCAGGGTTATAATTTTTTGCAACGTTTCTACAAATATTACATTTTCTTAACGTGGCCTATTTGACATGTAGATTTGCTTATCATTAGTCACACAATATAAGAAGTATGCAAACAAAGATAAATATTACATGAAACTGGTAATATTATTCAAGACTTAATCCTCTCTTTGCATAATAATTGAAGTGGAGCATGTCTCATTGAATTATATTTATGTAGATATTATGAAGACATCTATTACATAGTAATAAATAGTTGTCGCTATTGTCACATAATGTAATATTATCTCTTATGTACGCTATACATATAGGTACACCTAGACTACCTACACTATGCATTATATATCTACGTTCCGTAACGAGATAGGGCGATTGCCTGAACTGGATCATGATTCATGACCACAGTACACAAGTGTAAAGACCGTCAAAGTAACTCGCTTTGGTCTGTCGCGTTTCGGGATCAGCTTGTGTATAATCCAGTAACTCATATACCTACAGACGTCAGTCGTGTTATTTATATGTGGACCGACATGACAACGGCGATTATCATCGGATTTTCATCCTTTGATAGTCGCTTTCGTTTTTGGACTACACTGTACTTACCATCAGGTGGTCTGTAGTCACTTTGTAGAGCCAGTGTAAAAAAATATATTTAATAGAAATAGATGCAATGAGAAATATATACATAAATGGGATCTTCTGAGCTTTAATCTATTCGAGGGATCTTCAAGTTTTTTTACTGTTCCTTATGACCTTTTCGCGGATTTTTCATACCAATACTTAGCAGTCGAACAAAAAAAAAATAGTCAAGAATAATAAAGCTTATTAATAAAATATATCTATTTCAAAAAAATATAAATATACAAGCACAGTAGAGATTGTTAAGGTTTATAAGATTTCAGAAACGATATACCTACATACAAATAAAGGTTACAGCCAGTAAAGTATGTAATTCACCCTAAAAAGGCTAAAACGTGATATGTTATAATTACACTTTTAAACTCGATCGAGTTGCATGCCTTCATCAAAAATGATTTTAATAGTACAGATGGAATAGCAACCGATATTCTGTTAATTTAGTCTGTAATAATGGAAACTTGACAATAAAAATATGTAATAATAATAATAGACCTCGCACACGAGATTTCCAGCATGTGGTATTTGGATTCTGCGATTATTGTCGCGATAGTCGCATCGACTAATGAGCTGGTCGCAAAGAGCCTCGATTACCATCTTAAGTGGCTTTCGCTTAGTTGTTGGATCATACATTGTTAAGAGGTTCCTCACTCTAAGCTCCTAACTATCGGTGGCTTGGGTCTTAGGCCTCGCCCTCGGAGGTCTACATGTTATTTTTTATATGTGTATATTTAAATATGAAAAAATATTGTGAATAAAATAAATCATGTATATAATAATGAAAAATACACAGATCTTTCCATTGTGTTGTGCAAACCCAATGGAAGATCCGAACAGGAATAACAGTTCCAATCATAATATCAACCACAGATATAATACCATACACCCTACACACAAGCCTTAATCAGTTAGGAATAAAACCTCTAATATACACCATCATACAGAAAGCTGTAATACTAAATACTTGCCGACTTACCAGGAAATTTATATCCATAGAATAAAACTGTTTGCCGTTTTGCCAAAAGCCCGCGGTAAGAAGCAGAATAACCCCAAAAAATGGGAGAAGACATCACATCTTTCAAACATAATAATAATAACTTTACTTCAGATTTCTCCAATATAAAAAAAAAAACAAAATTGTCTTTTAGTTAATATTATAATATTCATAATGTAAATACCCGAGTGGATGAGCCTTTTCACCCAAAACTGTAAAAAAGCCCATCCACTTTTCCAGCCAACTTCTCAAGACGCCACCAACACATTTTAAATGAAATATATGACCAAACAATAAATATATGAACTTAACTTTAAGCCAATCTTTACAAGCCTACCACTAGGTATGTAGATTGTAGATTTGAGCAGGTACCTATTCGATATAATCAGACATATTGCGATCAAGAGCTCTGGAATAATATATTTTCCTAAATGCTTGATAAGAATCGAGGTTAATGAGTAATCTCAATTGAAACTGCCTAGTCGTTCATGATAGGAACTCGATTCTTCGTTATACAAAGCTCGTTCTTGTAAATAGAATTCACAGATTATATGAATATTATTTCATACATAAATTGATAGTACGGTACGGTACGTACATCTAGATTTTTCCAGATTACGTACAGAATTAGGCAACACATGCTCATCGGTAAAGGAAAACATCGTGAGGAAAACTGCATGGCATCTGATAGAAATGCCATGTGTAAGTGCCTTGAGAAAGGCGATCAGCTGCGCTACTGGTCATGTTAGGCACAACATATAAGCACAGAGTGGATTCAAACACTAATGTATCTCTGCTCACCTAGTAAGGAATATAGTGTGATGATATATTATAAGTTGATAGACTTTCAAGCCAGTAGGCCGTTAAAGTGAGTCACTCATGTCTGCCGCATTTCGAATTCAATTTGTCTGCGTAAAATTTTCTAGTAGGTACGTAAAAGCTTTTCGGATTCTGTCTTAGTATATTTAGGCCGTCATGAGTCTCATGAGGAGGGCAATCGTTACTGGATTTCTGATATTTGACAGTGTCTTTCTTTGTTGGACTGGACTGTAGTTAACCTCAGTTTTAAATAAATTCAGTCTCCCCAACTAACCCCAACAACAACGATATGTTTCCTAACCTGAGCTCCGCGGTCCACACACGTAATGCTAACGGACAAAAGTAAAATTTCGTTGCCCGTTCTCTGTGGTAAGGAGTATTGTTACATTTACTGACGTCCTGAGAAATTACTTATTGAAAAGATTACATTTAGGTTCAAATCTGTTAGTTAAGTGTCCAATGTCGTATTACGTGGTGATGGATAGTTAGATCATTCTATTTAAAAAAATCGATAATTCGGCTTATGATTGATATTTTGAGAATAAAATAGCCCTATGTGAATTTTGCAAATAAAAGTGTTTTTAGAAGTCTGCGGATCGTGGGTAAGTTTGTAGTACGGGGTACGCCCTTGAAATAGATTGAGATATGCTGTCCTATGTTTTAAGCCTAATGATAATTAAATTATCGTCCAATTAACATTACACTCACGCTCTTCTCAGTATATTATAGGTAGAAGTCGTAACCTATTTTTTTAATACTTTGTCCTTAAATGGTTATAGATGACCAGGTACAAATTTATCGTAGATATGTATATAGGCAAGAATTCTTCACGAATTAACACTCAAACCAAGGATATTGATGATTTTTATTTTAAAATACATTGCTTTTACAGGGATGGTGTAAGTCCTGCTGATGCTACCGTCAGTCTGCCGGCAAGTCCGACCGCCTCCATGATGAAGAAAAAACCACAGGGCGCCGGCGAAGCACGCGAACGAGCCGCCGCTGTGCGCACGCGACGGCTCATGAAGGAACTTAAAGAAATCAAACGGTTGCAAGAAAGTCGGCCCGATCCAGTATTCACGGTATCTATGTCTCTAAGATATCGTAACTCAATCCATACTTGTTAAACCGCATCTACTGTTTACCTATTAATGTTTGCATAAATAAAGTTATATTTCAGATCTCATTTTAAACTTAGAATAAGTGCAAATTAGTTACTTTAATTTGCTTAGATTTTGATCTAAAATCATAGAAGAGATTATTGCCAAATTTCATAGATACAATACCTGTCATAGTCACTCGCTTTGCACTTTCTTCTTTAAGGATTAAACTTTGTTTCCGTTACACCTAAAAGCCTTTCCACAGACCGTCGATAATCCCGTACATCATTGTAGATACTTGCTATTAAATTCAGTGTAGCTATTTTGCCGTAATAGTAAAAATAAAGTTGTAACGATTTATAAAATACTGATAATAGATGTTAGTGGTAATATGCAATAACGTTATTATTTACAGGTTGAATTAGTAAACGATAATCTGTACGAATGGCATGTGAGACTGCACCAGATAGATCCGGAGAGTGACTTGGCGACTGACCTCAGCGAGCTTCACATTCCGCACATACTCCTACATCTGGTATTTCCAGAGAACTTTCCCTTTGCGCCACCATTTATGCGAGTCATCGAACCTCGGATAGAGAAGGGTTTCGTGATGGAAGGTGCGTACATAAATCTTATAACTTGCATGTCATATTAGTCCAGATTAATCAGAAAAGCTTTTTAAACGTCACATGAAGCCAAATAAATATGGTTGATTTCACAGTAAATATTTTTTTCCCTTAAATCTTCATACAATGAGTGAATCTATTTTTGCACTCATTATCACTTTCCATCAAGTGTAATTGTGAAAAAACGCAAGCCTATTTATAAGAAAAGAAATCTAAGACTTACAATTACAACAAAAAAATTGTTTAGTAAACAATCATCCAACATTATCGACTATTGCGCTTATTGCAGCATATTATTTGTTATTACGAAAAATATAATGATTGATATAACCTCTCACATAATATTCAATCAATAAGTTGCTTCTTCATACCACACCTAAAGGTTTTTGATATTTTTAATATCCAAATAACTAGATATGAAGTAATTAGTTGGATTTTACTTTACCTATCGTAGGTTGTCAAGACATAAATGAATATTAGTAAGAATAGATTCCTACGTAACAAACAAGTTATTCACACCTTTATCGTAATTGTCTTTATTAAAGTACTATAGCATGTAGACGTAACCCGATACGCAGTTGTCGCCCTAAGGGTCGTTAGGGTGTTACGAGACGTGCGGGGTAAGAGGATGCGCGCGCGCACGGGACGCTTGGAAGTTAGTCGACTACCGAGACCCAAGGCGGGAGTACGTGTGTGTACGTCGCAGTTCGGTGTGCCTTAAAGTGCAAATAAACTGTAAAACGCCAAATTCGTGTCTTACTAAAACCACACCCACGACCACCGGTCATAGTACTCAATTGGTGGAAATTATACTTTTTTATAGATTTTTTTCTGATTTTTTTATAGCATTATTGATTAAGCTATATTTAAATATTAGGAAATAGGTTGTATAATATACTTATTACCATCTTGTGAGTATGACATGTGGGTACTCCCGTATTATATTATTATATACAACATAGAATACATATAAATACAAGTAAGTTCATATTATATTCGACTATACATGGGATACGCGCCCGGTCTGTTTGTGAAGACCTTTCCCGGACAATCAACACGAGACACGAAAAAAAAAAAAAATATATATACAGGGTATAACACCAATAATAAAATATATTTTATCACCATTATTATCACACATCTTTTCGAGTTATGAAACTGTCTAAAGTATTTACGTACCTTAGCAAATAATAACTTCAGATCTGCCTAATAGATTATAACGCATTTACTTAAGATTTTGCCTAGCCGCATCTTTGTATCAGGATGGTTGACATCGACCACTTAGTTTTTCATCTTTGAAGGTGGCGCAATATGCATGGAACTACTAACGCCTCGCGGTTGGGCATCTGCATACACGGTGGAGGCCGTGGTGATGCAGTTTGCCGCATCGGTGGTGAAGGGCCAAGGGCGAGTAGTTCGCTCTCCCTCGCGAGCCTCGTGTGAATTCTCCCGTCGACGTGCTGAAGAGGCGTTTCGATCAGTTGTTAAAACGCACGACAAATACGGCTGGGTCACACCCGCGCTTTCAGACGGCTGAACAAAACAGGTAAATGTTTCGAACATTTAAAAAATTAATAATATACATAATAGAAATAAGCTGAATTAACAACAATTCAACAATTAGTAGTAATAACAATTCAACAATTAGAAGTAACAACAATTCAACAATTAGAAGTAACATTTAACCAAATTACTGACAATTAATATTTGTATTATGTTGTTAAATATTGTTGTTATAATATCGTTAAATACTGTTGTTATAATATCGTTAAATACTGTTGTTATAATATCGTTAAATGTACTGTTATTTAATGGTGATATATTAGGTCCTTACATATGAAATTGGCGTTTTTCGTACTGGCCACTTTAATCACAAATTTCTCCTCTTTGGTAAGGAATTCCAAATTCAAATTTGTACAGCTATAGACTCATGTATTTGTGCTTCGATGATCGTCATTCATTTGTTTTTTTCTTCTGTTTTTTTTCTGTTTGCGTCACTCATTTTACAAAATGGAAAACTTAAAATATCGCATTATTTACGAATACGAGTTCCGCCGTGGCACTAGTGCTGCGGAAACAACTCGAAGGGTGAATGATGTGTATGGCGGTCGTGTTGCAAAATAAAACACAGTTCGTTTTTGGTGCCAACGTTTTCGTTCTGGAAATTTCGACCTGCAGAACAAGCCCCGTGGACGGCCTGAGACTCAAGTTGATAATGAAGAGTTGAAGGCTATTGTGGAAGCGGATCCATCGCAAACCACGTCCGAGTTAGCTGCAGGCTGCGATGTTAGTGATAAAACTGTTTTAATTCACTTGAAGCAAATTGGGAAGATTAAAAAGCTTGAAAGGTGGGTACCTCACGAATTGACTGAAGCAAACCGGCAAACGCGCGTCGACTGCTGCGTTACATTACTAAACCGGCACAATAATGAAGGTATTTTAAACCGAATCATTACCTGTGATGAAAAATGGGTTCTTTACGATAATCGGAAGCGCTCAGCGCAATGGTTGGATCCTGGCCAGCCAGCCAAATCCTGCCCCAAGCGAAAATTAACCCCAAAAAAGTTACTTGTAAGCGTTTGGTGGACTAGTGCCGGTATTGTTCATTACAGTTTTCTCAAATCTGGCCAGACTATTACGGCTGATGTCTATTGTCAGCAATTGCAAACCATGATGGAAAAGCTAGCGGCTAAACAACCTAGGCTGGTCAATCGCTCCACTCCACTGCTGCTTCACGACAACGCTAGACCACACACTGCGCAACAGACGGCTACTAAATTAGAAGAGCTTCAATTGGAAAGTCTAAGACATCCTCCGTACTCCCCGGACCTTGCTCCAACAGATTACCATTTTTTTCGAAATTTGGATAACTTCTTGCAAGGGAAAAAATTGAACTCCGATGGGGCAGTCCAAATCGCCTTCAAAGATTTTATTGATTCCCGTCCGACTGGTTTTTTTAGTAAAGGGATCAATGAACTACCTATGAGATGGCAAAAGTGCATAGAAAATAATGGTTCATACTTTGATTAATTAAATATATTATATTAAAAAATATTCGACTTTTTGTTCCTCCCATACAAAACGCCAATTTCATATGTAAGGACCTAATATTTCATAAGAAACTCTTCACGCTACGCTTAAAGGAACCCATATCATATGACAGAGGGAACACGCTCGCCGGAAGACCATTCCACAGTCCAACGACACGGCAAAAGTATGAGCTAGAGAACTAATTAGTCCTAGCCGGGACGTGAGTTACCGCAAAGCTGTGACTCCGTAAGCCCGCGCGCGTGGTTTTATTAATGAAGGGAGAGGGTGGAACAAGGTTAAACAACACTTCACAACACTCGCCGTGACAGAAAACGGACTTGTATATAAGTTTACCTATATACAAAATTGTTACTATGATCTTTGACATATCTGCCTATAGTTTCAGAGGTTTAAGTATTTCACTTTTAAATGTAAAATAACCTATAGGAAAACGCAATCGTGTGTATGTACGATTTGAGTGTAGATAATGATTCTTTTAACTAAGAATGGAAATGCATCAATCCGTGCCAGCCGGCAACTGGTTATGACATTGACCTGAATCTATCTTGCAACTACGCAGCGTTCGTAAGATTTCGTAACAACATCATTTATCAATTTAGACGATCAGTTAAGCTATTGTGATATTCATACTATTAAACAGATAGTTGTATATCAATATGTGCCTATGATGGATAGTCAAAAAACAGAACATTAAATATAGGTACTGGTTTTACGTACTGCTTAGTAAATAATTTAAATATATATTTTTTTACACTTGCTCGACATAGTGACTACAGAGTACCTGATGGTAAGTACAGTGTAGTCCAAAAACGAAAGCGACTATCAAAGAATGTAAATCCATTGAAAGTCTCCGTCGTCATGTCGGCCCACATACAATGCGACTGAAGGTCTCTAGATATATGAGTTACTGGATATACACAAGCTACTTTGGTCATGACCCAGCACGGGCAATCACCTTACCACCAAAAAAAATTAAACCCTTCCGAAATCTTTAAGTCCCCAATACAATATTTATATACCATTGTTATTTGTTTCAGTTCTTATAGACGCTGCAGTTCAGAAGAGATCTCTTAGTTGTAAACTAAAAGAATAATTTTATCGTAATTAGTGCAATTTTCGACAGCTCTGCTCTGTGTACTTTATTTCTACACGTTAGGTTTACGGAGTATCTCTTTTAAAGTATTAAATTTTTAACTCTAAATTATGTCAAAACTACTAGAAATGTTTTGTCAATATACTAGTAAGTAACAAAATATCTTGAAATAAATACAGGTACATATAATAGAGTTTAGGTATAAAGGTGTCGCTTATCCAAAAATGAGCAATTTTCTCAGCTTATTACCAGCTCTCGAGTCTAAATATTAAAATGTATTATTGTAACTTTAATGTGTTAATTCTCTAAAAAAAATATTATTCTTAAGACAAGAATCCGTTACGTTTTAAGCTTGAGCTATGTAATATGGCTAGATTAAAATTATGGTTGCTTTAAATATATTATATGTACAAATTATAACATAATAATTTGTAGTTTATCATTAACATTTAACTGCGCAAGACGATCATTTTCACAAAACGAAATAACCGTATTATTATGTATATATTGTTTACATAGGACATCAGCTGGCAAGTCGATCCTTTTTTAAATCCTCATGAGCTGGTTTATGGTTTCTATATTTTTTGTTTTAGGTTTAGTTGAAAAGAACTTATAGATACAGTATATTATAAAAACCCTGTCCGACCCGCGAAGTCTTTACTCAGTATTGATATTAGATATTATTTAGGTTATCCTTTTTATTAAAGAGCAAAAATATCCCATTAGAAATTAAATAAATCGGAAAAAAATATATGGCAACATGAGTGCGTGCATAGCTCAGGAACAAAAAAAGCAAAGATTCATACTAGTAGATCATGTCAAAAGGGTCATGACACCCGTTGATCCCAAGTAGGTACCGTTTATCAATGAAATCAATTGATTTGTATTGAAAATGTTTTTTTGTATGTAAAACGAGCATAGATTGCACGTACCTTTTTTAAATATTATATGACCATAACTTTTTGAATGTTCACGAATAACATAATTTTCTGATGAATTTTGGTAATGTTGTCGTGTCACCAATATTCCCCTTTCGGATTGGACAAGTGTTTCAAAACACACTGTATACCTATAGGTAGCATATACGAAATTTAAAACTATTTATATGACACTGTATGATAAAAAGCACATACGATATAGTAAGGTTTATATTAATAATGTACGTCCTTTTTAGGGTAAACAAATGCATAAGTTATTGTATACACTTGGTGTTACAATGTCGTGCGCAGCAGGACTAATAATTGTTATTCAGCGATGAACATCCAGTGTCCACTCCTTAGCAAATCCTCAGTCGTACCGACAGTGGCGGGTTTGGCTAACGCGGGGCTCATAACAACTCTAATCGAGAGGCCATTGGCATGCTATAAGTTCTCATATTTGAACTATTATAAAAGTTAAGCCCGGTTGATTTGTAAAGGTCTGTCCCGGCCAATCAACATTCGTCCACATAAAAAAAAAAAACTAGTATAAAAGTGAAGGCAGAGAAAATTAAGCGAACCACGTTTCGTGATGTTAGTAAAATAGTTTTACCACGTCAAAAAAGTTTCACTCAAAAAAATATGCAACAAAGGGGTTAAATACGTGTAGGTCGTGGGCTGAATATTTGTAATTTGCAGTGAAACGAAAAACTATTTGCTCATTTAGATATTCGTTATAAAAAGTTATTGTTGTGTTTGAACTACTTATTTTAATGTGAATTTGGTTTTATTTTAGTACTTCCAGGATTATTTCAATATTATGGCACATGTTTTAAACTTGTAAATGTGTTATTAGGATAAAGTTAAAAATATTAGATGAATGTGCCAAATGAATAAACATAATCTGTAGCCAAGAATAACTTAGGCTATATTTTCTATAAAATAATCTCAATTTTATTATTTGTAAAATTATTTCACCAAAACATTAGAAAAAACTTCTGATCGTAAAATCTAGCAAAATTTTAAAGGAAATGTTTCCGTCCCAATGTCATTTAAAATAATTTTGATAAAATGTAAACTTTTGGTAGTAAAAATCTGGAGCAGTTCTCTCAAATCTTTCTTTTATTAAATATTATAAAATTGTTTAGAAGATTATAAATATGCAAAGTAGACTCTGCATGCTTTTGTAATGTAGAAAAGTCAAATTACTATTGATATGTATTCTTACTAAAGAATGTTAATGTAAGTGGATAATCCCTTTTATTGTGAACAAAAAAGGCTTGTGGTAACTATAAATTAGGCTAATTTTAAATTAAAATACTCATGTGAGATGTTGAAGTTATTGAACTGGCCATATTATTTCATAACCGATGAGATTTCGAAGCCAGTAATTTAAAAACTTATGATAAATGCACCTTTTGCGATATCTAAATAAAATTTAGAAAATTGATGTTGTGCTGTGTACCAAAGATGTATTAATTATTATATGTAAAATGTGTAAAAGTATACATGTAAAATGCACAAAGACATAATATGTGTAATAAATTACCTGCTCAAAGGAATATTATAATATTTTGTTTCATTTATTAATCCACATTGTTTAAAAACATTTGTTACTAAATATTAATGAATGTTGATCATGTAAAATTTATAATTTTCACTCTTAGTTTCTATTTTGGCTCTTAAATATCGTGTGAAGTAATTAAGTTCCTGAAGCGTTGTTTGTATAGAATCAGCAAAATACATTATACATATATTTAAAGTATGCAGTTATTTGCAAATATAATTTTTTGTGCCCAATGAAATTGAACCTATCAGTTGATCATAGGATATTGTAAAAATACATAATTTATTATCTCATTTAGATCTTTTTTTGCATATATTGCACTTTATTTAACGTGGACATACAAGTTTTTTTATATTTATCGACATATTTGTACCAAGACTGAAGGCCTCAAGGTGGTTAACTACAATATATGTACAAAATGTATGACCAAGCCCAATTAGTATGATGGACTTTATTAGCATGCTTGATACAAGTGATCCAGCCAGACAATGACATCCTACCGCCTGTATTTTTGTTCTCAAACAGGCTAACGGCCCACCTGAAGGTAAATGATTACCACTGTCTATAGACAACTGCAATATACGGAGCATTACTATTGCGAGGCTATCAAAAATTCGATCTACAACCTATGTGAACAATATCAACTCATGAATATCTTGACAATTACACACTCAGTTCCAATGCAAATAAATATTTTAACTTATAAACTAAAGCTAGAAAGAACTACCCTAACATACAATGGTGAAGAGCTTGATACTTTACAATATATCACACAAAATTAGGCATATTCAGATGTTGAGTAACAGAAACAAGCCTGTTTGATTTGTACATTATGGCACATACCAACTGACCAAGACAATGCTCAGAGGGATACGGGAAAAACAGTCAACCAGGTGTAGCATGTTGATTTTGCAGATAGCAACTTCGCTCATTTTAAATGCTCAGATTGTTAGGTGTTAAATAAAATTGTTTTTAGTTGGTCAGTGGCTGGCCAATATTGCTCTGATGTTATTTCATATTAATAAAACAGTTGTAGTGATAAAAGATTTGTATGATTTTGATAATCTATTTCATGTTTAACTGGTAATCATTGTAGAGTTAGCAAATTTTGTTGTTTAGTTATTTTTTTAAAGTGATTTAAACAATATAAATTCACATTTTAATTACTTTATATAATTACATAAGGAAAATAAAGATACAATTACAAAGATAATATTATCACAAGCCAGATCATTCTCCCCCTCGCAATGCTAAAACCAAGTGAAGTACTGAACCTCCCTGCACCTTGTAATCTTGAGCAGTCTTTTCATCATTCCTGAAAATATGTACAATAATCCATTTTAGATATGTCAGCTATTTAGCCTCTTCATAAGTATTAAAGCTAATACTTTTAATATTCACATTGAAAATATATTTTTCAGTTCAAATTTTATTAGTTTTAGATATTAAAGAATGAATAATGTTTACAGAAACAATTTTATACAAATGTGAAGAGTGTCCATCAATTTCAACAAAATTATTTGGACTGTTTTTGCATTGATATTATCACAGTTCAGTGTATTGTGTATTATAATATGTAGTGTAAATTAAATACAAAATAATAATTTTTAGATAACACATAATTTTAAAAAAATGTGACCTCACTTTCTGTGTTATATGAATATTGATCACTTATTTGAATCCGTGTCAAAACAATAATTAAGAGATCCGCACTATTCAACAGAGTGGACATGATGCCTGGCAGATCGTCAGGAGGTTATATTTATATCAAAACTTCAGTTACAGTCAGCTCTTCTTGGTTTGTTTCATACATTTTTGAGTTTATGATAGCTTTTAAATTACCTAAGTCATTTGAGACAATGATTACATGTTTTTAATAATTAAGCCATTAATTTTATTATAATTAAAAAAAAACTTTAGTCATTTGGATTCTTTTTTAATTATTTAATTTGTTGTTGCTTCATGAACTCTTTGCACCAAAAAATATTATCTCATTTAATAAATAAAAAAGGAAAACTGATAAATTTATAAAATATGTATGAAATAAATTATTTGTGTACATACCGTAATTATTATATAAAATTTATTCCTTAAAATATATAAATGGTAGCCTTAATACTGTACTTGTATAAGGGACCAAACAAATCTATTAAAGTAAAAACAATCTATAAAAATTACGAGAAGTTAATATCTTCACTTTTACTTTAATAACCATCATGAGAAAATAACGATGAGTAGCTAAAAAGATAAAAACACGTACATTTGCTTGCCAGAAAATATAAGACGTTGCTGCTGTGGTGGAATGCCTTCTTTTTCTTCGACTCTCTCTTTAATCCTTTCTACTTTATCTGTAGGCTCAATATCTATTTCAATTTCTTTACCTGTAAGAGTCTTTGAAAAGAAACAAGGTTAGAAACGATTTAAGAATTGAAAACTGGAAGATTATAATAGTAATCACTAATTTCCTTACTTTCACTTTGATCAACATTTTTTGAAATTTTCTAAAACAAAGTTAAACAGATTAATAACTGCTGTCTAGGCTTTTTATAATCTCAGAAACAAAGTTATTACTTCAGCCTCTTGTTTTTTGCTATATAATTTTACTTTATGCGCGTTGCTTTTGACATTGACAGCCACTGCTACCAGAAAAGATGTGTAGTGTAGTGACTTAGTGAGTGAGTAGTTACAAATATTTTCTGATCTAACTTCAATGAATAAAATGATTAAAATATTGGAAAAACAAATATTTACTCAGTAAGTATAATTCACAAATATGACTTCAAATCTTTGTCTTTCTTATTGTCGGTGATACAAAAGTTTTGAACTGAGGCAACAATAACCAAAAAATATCAATCGATGTCTAAAGACTGATGTCTCAAAATTTGTTTTTTTTTTACGGTTGTATATACCATATAAATATAAATATATTTAAAAAAAGCAAAAATTCAATAATTATCAATGTTTTTACACTCTTACCAAAGTATCAAATATACTGATATACACTGTTAAGGGAGCAAAAAGAATTCAATTATATTCCCGATTTTTGACGGATTGTATCATAACTAAAAATGATATATTGCAAATCTAAAACAAAAATTTTACCTTTTTAAAGATTTTTAAAGTAACATTTTTCAGGCAATCTTAAGAAATAGGCAAGAAAAAAATCAAACTTTCAGTTTCCCTTTTTTGTCGACCTCGTGCGTAGATTTTTTTTAATTAAACAATTATATAGATCATGTGGCTTTCTTATCCAGCTTCATTTTTTTTAGATGATTCAGTAACCTATTTTGTGCAGAGATATCCGAAATTAAATGAAAAAGGACCAATTTTGTCTTTTACTATCGATATCTCTGCAAACAATGTGTACGCGTAACGTAATTTTAAATTATTATTTTTTCCACAATGTTCATCGGTTCGCGCGGACTGGCCAATCACAAGACTCTATATGAGTATACCGGGACAGTGCGTTACCATCATTGGTTCCAAACCAGTGGTGGGGAATGCTCTGTTGTCATCGTATGGTCAGCCGCGCTGAAATACTCTGTCTAACAACTATTCGAACAACGGCCAAATAACTATCGTGTGTGTGCAAAACGATTATAAGGCTGCCATATCTTTACATTATCAACAAATCGTGCAAAGTATAGTGCTACTTTCGTTGTGGTGACGAGACTGGATCCAGCAGAAGACCATCAGACGCCCTGGTTTGGACTACCACACTGCCCTCAGGTACATACTTGTAGTTGTCCAGATCCTCGCAAACTTGAACTGATCGAATTTATACCGGCGGAGGAATCTCCGACCCAAAGAGTGACATTCTGGGCTACGTCAACAGGCTTAGGACGTCACATTTTATTGGTGCCGAAAAAACCCGGGAAATCGGAAATACGGGCCTCTGAAATACAGCTGGTACTCCCACATACGTTTCTTTGTTCTAATTTTGCATACTTAAGTTACAATAATAATATATACAAACAATCTACCTACAAATAAACGGTGTTTGTATGTAATTTGAGTTAACACAGTAGTACAATAGTTATACAACATAAAATTATATTATTTGCAAAGGTTTATAGTGGTTTGTAAACATTGCACTCGGATCGATTTATTACAGATCGGATGTAATGAATATTTGAACTGTACGACGCTTCATTTTATCCTTAACGGCTGTAATAAATATTACTATTAAATGTCTTTGTTTTTTACAAGTGCAAGAATCATTACTTGATTATCGTTATCGTCATAATATTTGTTCCTACCTTCAATATTTATAAAGTAGCGAAGCCACAGCTGGCCGTAGATTTGACGTAAGGCGACCGAGTTGTATAGGTATAGTACCTATGTATATATTTTATGCGCACACGTTCATTATCGTTTACATCGCATCGGCACGTCTTATGACAATTATAGTTTCGTAGAGTAACATTACGCTGTGATCCTTAGGGGGTAAACGTTTTTTCTTTCTTAAAATTAAGTATATTATTCGTTTTATTTTATTATGTCTTATAATCCAAAACGTGTTAATTCTCGTAGACTTAGCTCTACTAGTAGATCGAAATCACAAAAATCTGAGACCGAGAGATATACAGTTAAAAATTTACCTGCACTTCGTCGTAAGCGCACTATCGCATTGAACCGTATGACCAAGGCATTAGAGATTGGTTTAACAGCACGGAGTGATATAAATCAACGCGATTTATTTTTATCGTACTGTGATCGAGTGGATAAAATTGCAGCCGATTTTGAAGATGCGCATTTTTCCATCATAGAGCTTATAGACACATCGGAAAGTGATGATGATGATGATGATGACATACGTATTCGTTTTGACGATACATATTTTCAGGTTCATTCATTACGTCGTAACATAACAAAAAATGAATTAACTAATACTATATCAGATAGTTCGCCGCTATCACGCATTGGGTTGCCAAAAATCAAATTACACACATTTTCAGGGGATCTTAAACAGTGGTCTGAATTTATTGATACGTTCGACTCACTTATTCATAATTCTAAAGCACTCACTAATGTAGAAAAGTTTCATTACTTAATATCATCTTTGAACGGTGAGCCTTTAACACTTATCCGTACGTTTCCCGTTTCGAACGAATATTATTTGAATGCGTACGCGACTTTAGTGGAACGCTACCAGAACAAGCGGGACCTAGCGTTCACATGTTGGAAGGACATTTTAAATATTAATTTTAACGTAGAGAATGTAACTGAATTTAGACAGGCATTAGATTACATTGAGGAAAATCTCAGCATATTAAAAAGGTTGTCACTTCCGGTCGGACATTGGGAATTCGTTTTAGCGTATCATGTGCTTTCCAAACTAGATGCGAAAACACGTTGCAGCTTTGAGGAGAAGTATGAGAAGTCAGAGTTACCTAAGTATTCAGAATTAAAAGAGTTCTTGAATTCTAAATGTGAGGCACGTTTGCGAGATAGTCATTTTTCGGAACTTGAAAGGACTTTTAACAAATCTAAGTCACCAAGTGCATATATAAAACGTACCAATGTAACCCATACCTTAGTCACACATCATCTTGATAATTCTGAACGTGGGGTTGAACAACAGACCACCAACAATAAAAAACTTAATAAACCGATAAACAAATCTCCGTTTTGTAATCAAGATCACTTGATTACAAAATGTAACGATTTTCTTGCTAAATCTGTAGATGACCGTATGTCGGTGGCGTTTCAGCGAAGTTGGTGTTTTAATTGTCTTAAACAATCTCATCAGCTAAGAGACTGTAATTCAGTTTTTCGATGCTTGAGATGCAAACATAAGCACCACACGCTCCTACATAAAGATCGTGAAATCGTTGTAACTAATCAAATACCTCCATCACCGGGTAGTGTGGCACCTTCGTTGTCCTTGGTCACTAAGGATTCTAATCCCACGTTCAGGTTTCAATCAGCGACAAATACAACTGTTCTTCTCGCCACGGCCATTATACAACTCCAAGCGATGGATGGTCAATATCATTCATTCCGTGCTCTTTTTGATACAGGCAGTCAAAGCAATTTTATAACGGCTGAAGCAGCAAAGTATCTCCACCTTAAGCCAGTTCCGTGTACCACCAATATTCAGGGTTTAGGAGGTTCTGAAGCGGATATTACTGGAATAGTTCGTTCATCCATCGCTTCTAGTCATCAACCACTTTTCGATGTAGAATTAAACGTTATCGCCGCTATTTGTGACAATCAACCAATTTCAAAATTAAACACTGTAGGTTGGTCTCATCTTAATTCATTAACTTTAGCGGATCCAGACTTCGACATTCCGGGACCTATTGATGTTCTGTTAGGTGCGGATATATTTGCTGAATCACTTCTTAATCAGCGGATAAAGGGTAATAATTGTAATCAACCCATTGCACTAAATTCTGTTTTTGGCTGGCTATTGTTGGGAAGAACTACACTCGTGACTCCATCCTTGTTACAAATATCACCACCAAGCAACTGTGAACTATCCGCAATAATTCAACGGTCTTGGGAGATTGACAGCGTTCCTCAAGCGTCATCTACTTATCTGGCTTGTCAGACCTTACGGCGACTCGCTATCGATGAAGGCGATCGTTATCGGCTTACTAAACAAATTATATCGTCAGATATTTATGGTGACCACATTATTACTGGATTTCCAACGTTAGCAGCTGCTCAAGAAGCAAAATCACAAACAATATCGCCTTTTAATCGCAGAAATTTTCAACTACGGAAATGGACTAGTAATGTGCCCCAGCTGTTAGCCGATCTCCCAAATGAAGACTGTTGGCCAGCCTTCTCAAAGTTTCCATACAATATGAACGCTGAGGACAATGTCGTGCGCAGTGAAGAACGTAAATCCGTCACACTGGTCACAAACGAAATGCATCAATCCAACAACCCTATTGATCATCTATTAAAAATATATTCTTCTCTCAAGACCATAACTCAGATAATTTCATATATAAGAAAATTCATTATTAACACTACAAATCCGCGTCTGCATCAACCAGATCAAAATTTAACTGAAATCGAAAATTATACTTTATTATTTTTTATCGTCAAACGTGTTCAAGCGTCCTCACTCGATTACACAACACAACGATTGCTGTCGAATAGACTTCTGCCTAAGTTTATACAACAGCTTAACCCATTTTCGGATAAAGAGGGGATCCTCAGGGTGGGCGGACGGTTATCTCGCTTTAGTCCCGAATTCGAGCACAAACATCCTGCTCTTCTACCTAATGACCATTCATTACCGTTTAAACTGATAGAATTCGTTCATCGTGAGTATTGCCACACCGGGCAAAATACAACACAATACTTACTTTCTCAACGGTTTTGGGCACTATATGCGAAACGCGCGATTCGTCGATGTCTTTCAAAATGCATTCACTGTTTTCGAACAAAACCATTAGAGACATACATGAGTGATCTACCATCATACCGAGTAAACCAGGTTAAACACTTTTCGATTGTAGGCGTTGACTTTGGCGGCCCTTTTCGTATAAAACTTGGGTCTCAGCGTGATGCTAAAATGGACAAGGCATATCTTTGTTTATTTGTTTGCTTGGCTACGAAGGCAGTTCATCTCGAAGTCGTATTTACTTTATCAGCTAACGCCGATTATTCCCAAGGAAACCTGCACCGATTATCTCGATGGCAGTTGTTTATACAACCATTTATCCAAAACTTTTGGATTCGTTTGAGGAACGAATATTTAAGTACATTAACTCAACGTGCAAGGTGGACGAAACACTCTCAACTTTTACCGCTTAATTCCGTATCAATTATCAAGGAGGACAATAGTATGCTGTTACAGTGGCCTTTGGGGCGCGTAGTCAGTTTGCACCCGGGTCCCGATGGAATTGTACGATTAGGTACTATAAAAACTAAGGATAATCTTATAAAACGACCGCTCATAAAATTATGCCCTCTCCCATTACCAAACAACGTGTAACCGATATGTATTAATTTATCTATTCTTAGTAATAATCTTAGTTTTATTTTATTTTATTTTTTTTTCGTTATATTCTTAATTATTTATCGTTATCTGGAAAATATCAGCTGTATTTTGGTGGGCGGTATGTACGCGTAACGTAATTTTAAATTATTATTTTTTCCACAATGTTCATCGGTTCGCGCGGACTGGCCAATCACAAGACTCTATATGAGTATACCGGGACAGTGCGTTACCATCATTGGTTCCAAACCAGTGGTGGGGAATGCTCTGTTGTCATCGTATGGTCAGCCGCGCTGAAATACTCTGTCTAACAACTATTCGAACAACGGCCAAATAACTATCGTGTGTGTGCAAAACGATTATAAGGCTGCCATATCTTTACATTATCAACAAATCGTGCAAAGTATAGTGCTACTTTCGTTGTGGTGACGAGACTGGATCCAGCAGAAGACCATCAGACGCCCTGGTTTGGACTACCACACTGCCCTCAGGTACATACTTGTAGTTGTCCAGATCCTCGCAAACTTGAACTGATCGAATTTATACCGGCGGAGGAATCTCCGACCCAAAGAGTGACATTCTGGGCTACGTCAACAGGCTTAGGACGTCACACAATGATTACTAAAAAAAACTGAAGGACAGTTTCTAAAACTGGAATAAAATTCCTAAGTGGTTCTATCGAAATTTCGATAGAAAATTATCGACATTAAAACGAAATTTTTTTCAACATCAATATCGACTTGCACAAAGCTGAAAAACTTAACTTATTGCTTGTTTTGGTAAATCAACCGAATCTCCACGAATATTAATAGAGAAGCCATAACTTTTAGGAATGTTTATACTTGTTATACCCCCAATAGCCCTGTAAAACTCCAAATAGATCCATTAAACGGTTTTTCTTTACAGATAGATCAAAATTTTGGAAAAATTAATGGAGGATTTTTTTGTTTTTGTTCTGTTTTTGATATTGGAGCATGGCGGGAAAACTTAATTGAAATTTAATAAAATCTAATAATAAATAATTTCAGATATGGCTGTATGACGTAGATGCATTTGCCTTCCCCATAAGGGGAAAATATAACAAAAAATATATATGAAAAGAATTTCCATAAAATCCAACATTTATAGAAAATACATTAAATATGTCGAGAATCAATTTAATTTTTGATGATATAAAGACTTTGACCTGTAAGACACTTATTTTGCTATAATATATATTATTAAGAAGAGATTGCTACAAAATATAGAAAGCTTTATTTTGTTTCAGATGGCCAAAATGAGTTTATGTCAATTATTAAAACTATTTATAGTCACGATCAGTCAAAAAATGTAAACAGTGGAGTACAGCTGATTTCATACTTTCAAAGAATGTATGATGTTATCGACAAAGTTCGTTGTGAAATCCAAAGTGACAACACAATTCTTATTAGTCTCAAGAATCAAAAACTTTTACGTTTATGCTTTCAGTTGATTGCATGTCTTGGAATTTCTCCATGTCTTATACCAGGATTGGGTATACCATTGTCAAAAAGATGTTCATCCTCCTTTACATTGCCTACTGTGTCATTTTCTGAAGAGCAGAAATATGAGATTCTTGTGAAATGCATGAACTTCTTCACCCGATGTTATAATGTCCCAGTTTTTAGAAATATAATAATTACTTCCCACCTGTCCGATTACCTAGCAATACTAATACAACTATCTTTTGCACCTCTGAAGAGACCAGGCACCTACAATAATTTTATAATGACTCAAGAAATGTATGATAAACTCTTAAAAGACAGACAGCATTTTGTGAACATTTATGAAAACTTAGTAAACAATTGCTTCCAGCCCATGCTTATGAAAGAATTGCTTATTCTTCAAAGTATTACAGATCCAACTCCTCCAGCTTTTGTAAAAAGAGCTATTTCCAAAGAATTGAGTCGAAGGCTTTTACATGAAGGGGGCTTATTAAACTTAACTAAATGTTTTATTGAAAGTCATACTATTGACACTGGAACCGACTGGAAAAAAGTTGATATTATATGCCAGATAGTTGCTGGTAAACATGGTGGTTGCTCTGAGAATGAATACCTTGACAACATTTGTAAACAATTATCTCACATTCTAAGTTTAAATAACATAAACTATTTGTCAACAGCAGTATCCTGTCTACATAGTCTATATGAAAAATATCCTAGTTCAGATCATGTTAAAATTTTACTAAAAGAATCTATACAATCTCTAGATTTTAATTATTTGAACTCATTATCAGATTCGCTTGGTGCTGTAATTTTAACACCAGATCAAGTATCACATAGAATTAATATTATGGATGCATGTTTGTGTACAAAAGTACATTGCTCAGTTCAATTGTTAAAACCTAATCTTCATGTGTTATTTTTGATTGGAAGTCAGTGTACAAAAAATCATGAGCAGATCTCAAAGTTGAAAAATATAATTCTGAGATGTCTCGAAAGTCTCAATAAAGAGGAACTTTCAGAGATGCTGCAGCTATTTTTATTTGGAAATATATCTAATAATTATAGCAAAATTTGTGTTGAAGAATATGATGCTGGGATATTAATAAAATCATTGAAATCAGATAAGGAAGATAAAAATAATCACTTGCCATATTTCATTAGTCTATTTAATGCTTCCTCTGATAGTAACTTTCTTCAAAATGTATTTGAAGTGTCCTTACAGATACTTACCAATTTAAGTACTCATAGAAAGGCAAAAACGAATAAAGACATGTTACTTATTGAAGATGATCCTATACTATTAAGTCTACATGATGAGCAATACATTATTATTCTTAATTTGCTATCTGAAATATCTACATCTCCAGGTGTAATGTATACATTGAAAATGAAACCAATTGTAATTTTACAGTTCATAGAACATTTTATTTTAAAAGAATATGAAAGTAATGATGAATGTAGCAGTATTGCTCTGGTTCTTTTGAATACAGTCTTATCAAATTCAGATCACATACAGGAATTTAAACAAAATATCTCAAACTTTTTATCAAAACTAACTATGATAGCAAATGATACTTCCAGCTTTAATCATATTATTGCTAAAGAAATATTATCTGTTGTAAAATTGGGTGCTGCTGAAAATAAAAATTCACAATATGAGAAGGCATTGGATCATGTTTATGACAGTTTGTTGCCTGTAAGAGCACATGGCTTAATAGAATTAACAAAACTAATTGATTTATTGGATCCTGAAGCAATATCAAAAAAGCATTACTTATTTTGTCTATTTCAGGTAAAATGTTTTTCTGGTCAAGTAGCTGATGTTTTTGTGTAGTGTTTTATTTTTATAAACTTATATTTTTCAGGAACAACTTAAAGATTCTGATTCTTACATTTATTTATCAGCAATCAATGGCTTAGCTGCACTTTCTACACATTGCACTGAAGATGTCTTACATGTATTGTGTAAAGAATTCTTGAAATCTTCGAACAGGCAAAATAATGAAACCACTAACATCTCTGAACTAAGAATGAAAATTGGTGATGTTATTGTCAAAGTGACAAAAAAGCTTGGTAAGATTTTTTATTGCTTGTTTTTCTTAATGGCTCCACAAAATGGCTACATCATAGCTGATGGAAAGTATGATTCGGTCCAAGAACAGCAGTGAATATCAAGGGGCAGGAATCCACTGACAATCTTTGTTGTCATGTTTGCCTACATATATAGCTACAGACAGAGATGGGCAAAATGTAATCAGATTAATGATTAATGATTACGATTACATTCTGTAATCATTAATCATGATTAATGATTAACGAAATTAATCAAAAAAAGTAATCATTTTTCGGTGATTAAGGATTATTAATCTTTAATCAGATTACAATTAATCATGATTACTTTTCTGTTTGATACGTAAAATGTGCTGCCGACAGCAGAGCGGCGCTCGCCTTTTTTTATTTATAGTGTACGACTACTACTAGCTAAACTGGCGAACTGAGTACCACCACATAGTTAGGTGTTAGGGCGATTACCCGAACTGGGTCGTGACCTCAGTACAATAGTGCAAATACCGGCATAGTGACTCGCTTCGACCTGACTACTTTCAGGATCAGTTAGTGCTCGGTGGACATTAAGTAAATCCAACGAAATCTAGCTAATCATTGATGCTTTTACCATTGTTCTGGATGATTCCTGGATTATTAGAACTGATTATCAATCTACCGCCCATATTTTACTGAAATACCGTCTCCAACCCGATAATCCACGCCCGCCTTCGGGTTGGAGGTAGAGAGACAGAGCAAGATAGCGCAAAATTTTAATTGATCAGAACAAGACATCATTTTCTCAAATTTACACAAGCTTCTATAGCGCAGAGCGCAACATCACCTTTCTTGGTCATCCGTCTCTCTCTACTGACTCGGTTTCGTCTTTGATGTAAACCGAGCCGCCGCGCCGCACACGTTCGTATCGTATTTTGAATTTTAATTCATAACTAAAGTTGAGATATCGATCTGTTTTTATTTCCGGATAACTGACGTTCTACCTAATAACTTTGATTCTTACAATAAATCAGCGGGACACATACATAGTTTTTTTTTTTCAATTCGCTTAATTTTTTTTTCACGTTTGACTTCTAGTTTTTTAAAGACTAAAGAATATAGTACTCAGAAAATAAGAAGCAAATCGACATACGGGCACGTGCCATTTTTATCTCACTAAAAACGCTTTTTTGTTTACCAAATTATATATATATATATATATATATATATATATATATATATATATATATATATATATATATATATATATATATATATATATTGTTTAATGAGTAATAAAAGTAAAAAAATTGTAATTACATTTTTCTGTTTTGAAAATTTAACTTTAACTTAAAGCATTGCACACAAAGTCTTTGGCCATTATTAGAAGTATTCTCCATCTCGAAGGTGGGCGTGGATTATCGGGTAGGAGCCGGTATTTCAGTAAAATATGGGCGGTACTTTGATAATAACTTCTAATAGTCCAGGAATCACTCAGAACAATAATAAAAACATCTATGATTAGCTAGATTTCGTTGGATTTACTTAATGGCCACCGAGCACGAACTGATCCTGAAAGTAGTCCGGTCGAAGCAAGTCACTATGCCAGTTTTTTCACTAGTGTACTATGGTCACGACCCAATTCCGGCAATTAACCTACCAACTCAAACGGCTGAAAGCACAAAAAATTGTCCTGAACGTACTCAGGTCGAAGCGAGTTACTACACAGTACACAATTGCAAAGACCCTTATAGTGATTATGATTCGCTCAACGAGACGGATTTTCGGGGTCGGACTTGCACCGGCTAAAACCACCGGGTGCCAGCACTGCCTAATCTTCGCCTTTGCCGGGCCTGGGGATCCAGATACTTCCTAGGGGCCCAGCGAGCGATTGGGCTTAGACAGGCCTCCTCCCTGGGAGAGGGTCGTAAAACTACCCAAACAATACCTCCCATTGGGGCGGCGTGTGAGCATACACACGACGACATCACCCCACCCTCCGCTGGACGTCACCCCCCCCCCCTCTCTGCTGGACGCCACCCTACACTTTCTGCTGGACGAAACCCCAACTCTCCGCTGGACGCCACCCCCCCACTCTCTGCTGGACGCCACCCCCCACTCTCAGCTAGACGCCACCCCACTGTCCAAGGGGCGCCACCCCCCCCCCTCCACTGGACGCCACCCCCCACTCTCCGCTGGAAGCCACCCCCCTCTCCCCTGGATGCCACCCCCCCTCTCTCCGCTGGACACCACCCCTCTATTAGACGAAAGTTTGGGGTCATATATAATTCGAAATAAAATAAGTTGAAAAATTAAATAAACGAGTATTTAAATCGGTCTCTCTCTCAGCCAGAACTCAAAAGTAATCATTAAAATAATCATGATTAATTGAATGATTACTGTAATCAAGATTAATGATTACCCATGTAATCATGATTAAAAGTAATCAGATTACAAGTAATCATGATTACATTCGTCATGATTACTTGTAATCTGATTATTAATCTGATTAAAAGTAATCATGATTACGCCCATCTATGGCTACAGAAGGTATCTAGATGTATGAATAACTGGATCTATACAAGTTGATCCCTATCATGTTAGACTGATGCAAATAATTATGACTTTGTTGTCTTTCTAATAAAATATGTATTTCATGTTATAATGTGAAAATAATAATATACCTAATTATTTAAAATGAAATTCCTTGTTATCCTTTTCTAAGTAGTTATTTAGTAGCAAACATCCAGACTTTTTCTTCTCAAATGACCTGACACATAAATGCTTATTTCGAATTTTAAAAAACGTCGTAATATTAGATTAATTATTAAAAGTTATTACTATATTACCACTGATTTTTTTACAATATCTTAAAGTATATGTAAATACTAAAATTTTATACTGATTGATCAAAATTTAAAATGTCATTATTTGATAAATAATGTACACAAATTATTATATTTATATTCATTTTCGTTTTTTTTTTAATTATTATTTTCAGGGGAAATGGCTGTAGTACACAAATCAACCCTCCTGAATACCACATTGTGTGGATGCAGAGATGACGATCCCCTTATCAGAACTTCAGCTCTGTCCAACTTAGCCGAAATTGCTTTAGTATTACATTACAAGTTGGGTTCAATAATTTATGAGGTAAATATTCATATCATTATGTGAATCGGATCAGTCTTTATTTATTTATTAAACTATTATGTAAATTTAAATATTTATAAATTACATTTTTGGATTAACTTTGTACATAAAACATAACAAATCTTTTTGGAAAGCCAAGTTTATTTTTATATAAGTTTAAACAATTGTGAAACATCAAATTACCAAATACATCTTGTCTCTGTTAAAATAGTCTTGTTTTTATTATAGAAAATTGTTTAAATATCTTTAGAAACAGATTCTTCTCTGTTTAAGACACTCACAAAGTATATATTCCTTTTGTTCTAGATATTATTATGTATTTGGAATATAGTGGAAACCGATAAAGCGGTTGAATGCAGAAGAGCTGCCGTCATGGTAATATGTAGTTTGATTAAAGGTTTAGGCCAAGAGACCCTAATACAACTGAAAGATAATCTACTACCAATATATAGAACCCTCAAGGAATTATACCGTGATTTAGATGAAGACTCCGTTGTTAGACTTCATGCTCAGATCGCTTTGGAAGAATTAAATGATGTAGTTAATCTATTCTTATTTCCTGAACTGAAAATGGAGAAAAAGATATTTGTAGCAGATCAACCTGAAATCGTATTTAAATAAAAACAAGTAATTATTTGTCATTTAATATTTATTTTAATCACACATCAAATTTCATTATGACTTAAATTATGTCAAGCAGTCAACATGATACGAATCCTCATGACATAATAAAACAATTTTCTGTCTAGAGTTGTTTCAGTTTTTTTCCTTTTTTTTCAAGTCTGGGTTAATACGTTATGTTAAAATATAATTCGTATGCAGCTTTTTGGCAACACATCTACTGGAAATTTTAGGAGACTCAAAGCTTAAGACAATTTAATCTATTCAATAAGTACATATTGTAAAAACTCATTCTGGCCTCATACCCTACACGTTACACTATACGTTGCCACTTTGCAATGTATGACATTGTAAAAAGTTGACCGTTTAACAGCTAAACTATTATTATATTACCTACATACTTAAATAGTTATCATCTATGGCAATTATATCAGTGCTTCAAATACTGACCAAGTCTAAATCAAATCCATGAGCTTTTTTTGTTATACCACTCTTGTAGCATGTTGGCGAACTATTATTATTGCAATAACTGTAAATATAAAACTGTACGTAAATCGCAGTAAATTTTACATACATTTTGAATATTGGTTCTTACAATCCTACCATGTATTATTCTGGTGTACCTAAACGATAATTTATTGTAAGACTCCAAGCATTCCAAGAGTATTATTAATGTAAACGACTTGTTTTGATTTAAACTTTGACCAAACGTGCATATTTATAATTAGTAAAATATTTTGATTATCCGCTTTTTCACGCTTCGGAAGTATTGTCTCCTTCCCTTGACTTCTTAATGCATCCTTCATCCTTTTCCGACAACGTTATAGAATAAACTGAACTTCGATCTGAAAAACTGTCTCGATTTCTTCTGCTAAATATACCACTACGAGACAGAGAAGATACAGTTTTTATCGATTCGTTATCTTTATCCGATTGAGGTACCATCTTCCAGATTAACAGCGCAATTCCTCCAAATGCAGCGATAACAAGGAACATAATTAATGAAACCTCAAAGTAAACATCTGTAAACGAATTGTTATAATTATTTTTTGTTATTATTTGTAAATTACTATAAACAACCATAAACAGATAGATATACTTAAAATACTAACTTTGTTCAGTATCTTCCTTTGGAGCTTTTAGTCTTGCTGGTTGCAGTTCATTACTATCCAAGTCAAGATCAGCGTACGGTTCCACCGCACCCGAGGGAGGCTTTGTTTGATAAAGTATATCTCGTGGATTTGTTTTGGGAAGATTAATTCCAGCTCTGACCGTCAACGTTTCAGGTTTATAGTTACATAGAACTAGAAAACTGCAAATAAAATAGCATCATCACATTAAAAATAAACCTTTAAATTGTATATACGGTCTACGGTAAAACTCTTTATAGCGACATCGTTTAGATCAACATACTAGTTATATTGACAAAGGTCCCTGGTGAATGCTATATGACCGATCATATCTCGAAAACATTACCAGTTGTTACGACTATCGATTTTTTCGATTAAATATGAATAGTTCATTCGACGTCATTATAACATTTGACTGTAAAGTCAATATTGTCCGTACCGTCTAGTACTATGTGTAAGTATAGGCAGATTCTCTTGCACGATGACGTACGTCGCAACGGTACTGTCGTTGACTTCGGAACCGCATTCGTCGTGATGAATGCGCAAAATGTAAGCATCTTGTGCGCTATTAGGATTGCCTTGTATAGAACACCGTTCGGGTCCTCCATCAGCAGCCTCCACAGCGATGCGACCACCGAAGAAAGGGCCCGTCGAAACCTCAACTTCGCTCGCGTGAGGTAAACATTGCGTAGCTCGCGCTGAAACTAAAAAAATACAGTGAAATAAACATTTGTATTTGATACATTTTTTTATTTTAGCTCTACTGAGTATAAAGCAATAGATACAGTGCATCCCAAAATTATCAAGATTATTCTATTTATGAAGTGGCGTATTTAATAAATATTGTGAGGGCTGGTGTAGGATTATTTATTATCTAGTTTAATTACTTGCTTATTTGTTAAAGTTATAGAATTATGATAGCGTAAATGGATTTTTTTGCAATAAGATTTCAAAACTTGAATTCCCAAAGTTCATTGCTGAGAATATAATTTCTTATGAGGTTAAAAACCTACCTCGGTGTTTAAAAATATCTACGAAAAACTAACTGCGGTTGTGGATAAATTATATAAGGCTTTCTTTGACTACCTATGCCATACACATTGTCAGTCAGGGTGAGGCCAAACGAACAAATTTTTTACAATTGCGAGTCGCGTGACATACTTTCACCGAACGCTGCGAAAATACTTCTCAAAACTCTAAAATGTACACTAATTTGTCTTCAATCCCTATAGATCCTTAAAACTTAGTTCTTTTATGAATTTCGTGTAAAATAAAACAAAATGGAAACCTTATCTACTTACATCCTTTGGTCGGCACAATAATAATTTTAGAGCCAATGGACTGAGGGTCAGCCAGGTCGCGCGGGTCGCGCTTGACGGGGCGCACTTCAAACGAGTACGTTGTCGCCATGCGCAAGCCCACGATGCGCGTGCTATAGGACCGCCCGCGGCGCACGCCTGGCATTTGAGTCGTTGTCGTGGAGGAATCCAGTATCGACTGCCTCGTTGATGCTTCTTCCTCCAAATTATCTATTACCTAAAACGAAAGAGTGCTGTCATTCACGCTGCATCCATATATCACTGTATCCTCACCTGTATACCATTACCACTATCCCTATTATATACTAGACTTTCGTAATGACCTACTTTATCTGCTGTAAGCAGAGATTTCTATTTTTAACCTTTCTGTTAACTGTATTATCCGGTCCTGACCCTGAGTCTTAATAAACACTCAAAAATATCGCATTAAGGTGAATTCCACCTTCGATATCCTTTCTGATATTCCCAATTTAGATTTTTGTTAATATATTTTTAATAAGCTAATATAATATACCTTTGTCCGGCATCGGTACTGTCCCCAGGCTTGTAACTCGCAATAATGCACTTGAAATGCTAAGACCTTGGATTTGTCTTCATCGGGTTGTCCGAATTCCCAGCGAAGACGAACGTCTCGAAAGTCCGGCTCTCCAATCAAATGTAATACTTCTGTAAATAGTAAAATATTTTCATGTTATTAGCCTTAAAATAAATTTATACCAAATTACAAACAATTATTATACCTAAACAGTACATATCAGGCCGCCAGAACTAAGACGGCGCAAGTGATTAGTGAACCGAATTCTATGAGCTGATTTGGTTTAGTAATAAATGGAATGCTCTAATAATATAAATAGCAAATGTTACAATATTGGTAAGAAAATTAGTGTTGTAATAATCAGGCTTTAAGATATTTTTTTCTGAGCATTTCACTGCAGTAATCTGAAGACGAACAAAATTTTACTTAGGTTAAAGAGTCTCTGGTACCCTCGTATATGATACAGTTATTTGTACATTTTTATATACAATTCAAATTTTCTTCATTTACAAAATCATGTTATACTATTAATAGCCTTGAATATTTTATAAATAATTATATAAATATAATAATATTTACGGACAAAACACACATTTACCTAGCTCCAAACTAACCTTACGCTTTGCACTGTATGGATACTAGACAAATAGACACATATTTAAATACTTATAAATAACCATAACTTGCTATAAACTAATCTGCTATTACCGAAAAGTAACGATAGTGAAAAGTCCAGGTAGGACTCAAACCCAGGGCATTAACATCGTAGGTAGGGTCATAAAGAATTGCGCTATCAGGCCTACTAAAAATAAAATAAAAATAGGCCTAGACCAAAAACATTAATATAAATATGCTTATTCTTACTATACAGTACTATTACATAAATAGTCATACATCGCTTTTATCGTAAGGAAATATTACGTTAGGAGTAGTTACTATTGAAGCACATGATGAATAACAATTCGTTAAGAACTATAAATAATTTCCAGTTCACGGTTCACTTACAAAGAAAGGTAGAGAAGTCATATAAAATTCCCTTCTAATAGCACCACCGCCGTCCACCATCCGCATGAATGCATAAGCAATGCAACCATCCGAACGTACTATTAACCCATTGACTTGCTAAGTGAGCCGTCGCCAATGTAATGAGATCTTTCGTGGACTCGTTTTTTCGCGCCTTATCCATGGAACTGTTCATGAATGTGAAAATTGCAGGCTTAACTTGAATGGTTAAATCAATTTAATGTGGTTACGTGAAAACAGTATTCAAACTCAAATTTGAGGCCGTCAAAACTATCTCGGTACTCTATAAATTGAGCTATAACTTCGTTCTAGATATATACGAGTAGTTAATACCTCACTCGTTACAAATGCTGACAACTGACATTTGCATCCATGGTACCTATATAAGACCGGAATAAGTTTTAAAAGATTAAACTAATTGAAATATGGATTAAGCTTTTTCAAAATATTCTACCAAATCTCTTTGGAACCATATGATTCGAATAACCTAATTTGCGTTCAAATTATGAAATTGGATTTATAAAAACACACTATTGTGATGTCCAGTTTTCACTGAAAAAGAACATTCAATTCTTTAAAACCAGCTTTTTAGAGCATTCATATAAGTAAAATCTTTATTATACGTTACCTATATTTTTGGTATTCATTCGATATTTACATTTACTTAAAAAGAAAAACCTCTTCATAAATAATTTTATATGTGCTTTTAATAGGCTTTATGTCCCCGATATGTAACATAAAACCAAAATTGAGGAGACCTCGAAATGGGAATGCAACATCATTAACATTTTTACCGCAAACGGCGGCAGTATTATGCTCGTACTTATTTGAAAACGTAAATGACCTCATGACTCTTCGCTGAGAACCAGTAAGGTTCTAATCGATTTTTTACCCTAAACAAAAGAAAATAAAGCACGTTCTGGTATTCCAACTTCCGTTTTTAATGATCTGTATCTCAAAAAAAAATCCGTATAGGATCATTTCGTTGTTCGTCAGTTTGTCTGCTAAGGCCCTTTTCCTCAGGAGCACATGGAAATACCAATGTTTGGGCACGACGTATATGCGCAAAGTTGATACAGCTACTAATATATTTCTGCTCACTTCGAAAGGGTAATTTTGTGTAGGGTGCTGCTTATATAGTGTGATAATATAATATTATTCTCATTGATATCTCGATATACATATGAATCTACGATGTACCCACTGCATGAACTGTAGTGTGTTTAATGGAATGATTCGCCATTAGTATGACGGATGCGCAGGCACGACCTGCCGACTGGACCGTATCGGTGACTGGATATAATGACAACTTATCTATACAATACTTTAAATCAGTTGCATGCGATAAACACCCAAAAGTCACCTTTAAGCTATGGAAAAGTCACGTGTCCTAAATCATGTTAATACCATATATTTTTAGATTTTCTCCTTGCATTGCCGTTTATAAAATGTTACTTTATCTAAACTCTTTGTAGTGCATGTGATCGCTGTTCTTAAGCACACACACACATTTACGTATCTATTAATTAGGTTGGTATATGAGAAGCCCTGAATGTCGATTATAGTGTAACACGTAGGCATTACTTAGGTACCCTCATTGTGCCGACTGAGCGGCGCGAAACGGCAGTAACCAAACAATCATGATTATTTCACGCGCTTTGCTCTTCCTGCCTGTGGTTTATGAGGCCATCTGATTTCATAGTGTCATCGCGGTTAACACAACCGGTAATGCGGTACTACTGTCGCTTCGCCATAAATGAGAAACAAATCCACGGATAAGACTCAGGATCGGATCTCACGAATATACAAATTTCATAGTCATAGACTTATAGTATTAAACGGGACAACAATATACGTAATTCCTTGACTCCCAGGTCATAAGATCGCGGAAATATGGCCGCTGGAAGCATATTCCACTCCTTAGCAGTTTGCATGATGAATGTGGAAGCGAATCTTTTCGTGCGGATATAAGGAACATCCTCTACATACGGATGGTATCCGACACGATGTCTAGTGGTTTTGTGATGGAATGGGGCTGGTGGTGTGGTGGGGGTGGTGTAGTTCCTGAGAACACTCTCCACCGTGCAACCGGTAAAAGACCGAGAGACAGGCAACTGTACGTCGATGCTCAATGCTTTGCATTTTAATTTTTGTCAAACAGTCAAGTTTTGCTTTTCGATGAATAGTAATAAAACCATGAAATTACATAAGCATATAATATGTTATTTAATATGTGTTAGATAATTGACATACCGACAATATAAAATGGTTATCCTCGAAATTTGGCCTTCATACAGGAGCCGAATCTTGTAAAGTGTCAATACTATAGTATAAGTGCTATTTATCCAGTTTTAGTACTGTGAACGTAATCTAGTCTCGTAATAACATAATATACATTAAGATGGATGATATGCATGGATGCTCTCACGTCCAGGAGTCGAGATTGATTGTTTTTCCTTAGACAACACGGTCTCATAACGGACTGCGCGTGAAATCTAACTTGTTATGGAGTTGGCATTAGTTACGTCATTATGAAAATAATAATCTTACTAAAAAATTGTTTATTACCCATTAATTCGCTGGAAAGTACAAAACGGATGTACGCCGTCAGTTGAAATAGATTCTATAGATCCTACTACTCTACCTACCCACCTACCTACTCTACCTACCTACCTCACCCCTACCTACCCTACCTACCCACCACCTACCTCACACCCCTGCCCCCCTACTCTAGTATGTCTATATCCAGATAACAGTACCCTTCTATTGAAAAGTAATTAAAAACAAATTGAAACAAAAGCAAATCAGTTAGAAAAACTCGTATATTATATATAGTTCACTTTTACTTAACGAATGCATTTGCATTCGTTGACACAGGTCAATTAAATAGTTGACCCTTGATATCAGATACATACTTACTCTGTAGTTAAAAAAACGTACTTATTTAGGAAGTATCCATGGCCAATACAGTTTTTAGGCAAGCTGACGAATGCTTTTGTTAGAAGACATTGCAACGATGTTTTAAATGTATTTTGTATTGTTGGCCGTGCGTGTTTAATAACCGTTTTACCGAATTCAATTAAAAGTGACCCACTGACGGACACCGCGTACAGCAACATACCAATTCCCCCCCTTTGAACATAACAAGTTGGTAACTTTGTCACAATTGTGTTTAACTGGTCAGCAAAATGAGGGCACTTGAAACCGAAACACACGGATAGATACCTAAATTGAAATAAGGCGCCAACTGTCAGGCTAACTGTAGCTGCAGGAAATGTTCTCTTGTACGTTCTTATTCACTTTACTTACCAATAAGTTGTTTAGTATTTTAACATTCAAAGCTTGCTCCTAAATAGTTTTGAACTGAGTAATTGACGCTTGTAACATTGTGTCGATGTCTATAGAGAATTTTGCATAGACTTAGATGCCACTTGCTAGTTGTTTATTGTTACAAAGTAACAAATAATTAAATATGTATTAATATTTATAACCCAGTAATATTAAAAAATTACATCATTCATAATAATGAAATAACAGCACAATACGAAATTTTATTTTATAACTTAAATATTATATAGAATTAGAAATTTTAAATTGTGGATTTGGAACTGTAAATAGACCATAACAACTGAAATAAAATTAAAATCCATTTATGGTTTACACCAAGTTGTTTCCAGGGGCTATTTTTAAGAGTTATTTTCATCAAAAGGGAAAATGAAACTTATAACGGTCATTTTGTTGTCTGTCTGATTCTGTCTATCAAGACCCTATTTTTTCAGGATCAACTGGAGATAAGAAGTTTAAATTAGTAACATATACGAACTGCGGTCCCTTCTGGCACAAATCATAGTTCTCAATCAACGCGATTAATAGATATATCCGTATGTGACGTAAATGTTATCGTTTATACCGCTTTGGCAAGAGAATCAAAACCTATAGGGTACTTGCGGTTGACCTAGAATCATGAAAGTTGACAAAAAACAAAGACTTATATTAAAAATATAAAAAAATGCCGAAAACAGTGAATTTGTAGATACGTAATAAAAAAAATTGCGGGTACTATATTTTTAACAAAGACAGTATACTGTCTACTGGGAAATACGACGAAACAGTGTTACAAAAATTTTGCACTTATTATCTGAAAATAAAATTGGTAAAGTTAAAATTTCGCTAAAACCTTAATTTTCTACGAAAAGACAAAAAATGTTCATTTTTTTTACAGCAATAAACTCAGTTTCTTGTGAAGATAATTATTTTGTAGGCTATAAAAAAATCTGAACAGTGGAAATTAGTCAAATTCAATAATAGCTTTTTTCATACATTTTAAATTAGTGCGAAATCCTCAGTGTGCGTGTCTGATTCGCATTTGGCCGATTTTTGCTAATTGTAACTACAAAAGTGAATAGATAATTCGAATCATGGGGTACTTTAATATGAAAAACAAAATAAGACACACTTTCGCGAACAAGAGTTAAAGTTACTATGGAATACTTACATAATACTTTAATATCTATTTCTTTTGATTATATTGTCTCAAGAAAAATGATGTTACAAATCATCTATATCACCGAAAGCGTGATCTGATTTTCAGAAAAAAAAAAATAGTAACTTGAATTTACTAAATTTATTTATAAATTAACTTTAAATGAATTTATTTTCTGAATTTAATACAAAAAACTATACCTAAATATCAGCCCGCCGAGCCGTCGGAAGTATTCGGATTCCCAGGCTCGGCGAAGGCGAAGAGAGGGCAGTGCTGGCACCCCGGTGGTTTTAGTCGGGGCAGGTCCGACACACCAGGGGAAGTGGCCCTCACCACTTCCCCTGACGGTCCGTAGGGATTTCCACCGGGATAACAAAAAAAAAAAACCTAAATATCAGTGACGTGCATAGAGTAAATGGACAGGGTAAGCAGAATTCGCGTAATTAATTTGAATATTATATTATGATAGTAAATATTATATTGCTTTCATAGAAAAGATAGGTAGCGTGAATATAGAATAGATTTTTAATATAAATGGATCCTTTTTTGTTTAACTTTAAGGAATTTAGTCAAGACTTATTTATCGTCAGGGCATGCAGTGCTGCCATGCATCTATGGAATGAACGCTACTGCTAATATATCTATTTTCGAGATTGGTAAAGGTAACAAATAAAAAATCTTACATTGTAATCGTTACCGATTGGGAATAAATATTGGGTTTCGGTTTTAAGTACCAATGACTAGGATAGTGATGAATATATTCTATTTTGGCCGAGAACAGCCTCCTTAAAAGGCTCGTTGGAATAGGACTCCTTAGTGGCCTACATCGCGCACTCAACACCCATTAGATTTATGTTTGAATCACATACCGTACTTGCATCCGTGTGCAACGGTATACAGACCTGTATTACATCACATATATAACTTTATTAACATCAAAAGCACTCTATACTTTACAGAATACCCACCCAATCACCAACAACCCAACCAACAGACAACAACAATGAATTACTTTGGAATTATAGTGACTGATCGAATTTTATTAGCCAACATCGTCGCTATAAACGGTAGATTACCAATATTAGTAGCAAGTTAAAGCAGTAACTAAAATTACACTGACAGTAAAAGACGTTAACCTATTGTCTAACTCCCTAACAGAAACAGATGCATGCGGCTTGTTCTATTTTTTATATGTTTATTGATAATGATGATTAATTTTACGCACCAGTGACCAGATTCAAGATTGTACCAAAACCTACCGCCGAATCACAATAATTTTATACACTACTGTTATAAGTATAATATAAATTTTTGTATGTATAACCTATTCAGTTACAGGGGCATGTTTTTATCGAACAAACAAAAGCTGTGATAAATCAATAGGTTTTAATATACACTAATTAATTCCTTGTTAAAATCACACCTACATATTTTATTCCTTAGCACAAAGATAAATCTCACACGATTTGGCCATAATAACACATTACCATATTTCCTTTATAAGTAATTTCAATAGCGTGTACCTAATTTATGAATAATAATTGATGAGCCAATTCTTTTGATGAAATTGTAAAGATATAATAATTGATTATTAGCTTTTCAGACGCGATGTACTTTATTATATTGACTGAGATGAGTAGATCGTTTCGAATTATTTTAGACATAACACAATGTACGCTTTCTAGTTCATCGCAATACCTATTATATATATTAAAGTAGTATGAGTGTATAATAAGAAATTAAAATTATTATTTTATTTGTGCATTTAGTCATCGATTCCTAATGTTGGCTAGATTATACTCTACCTTAATATTATAATTCAGATTAATCAAAGTGAACAGTCTAATTTGAATAACACGCGCATGACAATAGCCTTTTCAATAGTAAGATTTAAAATGCAATTAACAGCTAATTAATGCGTCGTCTAGTCAAACAAGTTCATTCAGTGAAAGCAGTTGTTATATTTAGGCGGTGAAGCAGTTTTACGTTTAGGTATGATCAGCTTACATTCAATCATAGTGGGAGCTAAAAGCCATTCTTTGGCGACTCTTCTCGCATCAGTTGCGTTACTTTTGGCATCGAATATCGATGATTTTGCACCTGTGTGAATACTGTATGCTGATTTCATGATTTCCTGCTTGTGATAGCGTTTATCCTTTATAATACAAATATCCAAATTGCAAGTTTTTGTTGCTATATCAACAGGCCTTTAAAAAAGCTTTTTTTTTTATTTGTTAGGGTGATCATTTCCACATTAACTAAATAGATGGATACTATCGAAGAGGAATCTGTTTATGATCTAGCTTCCATACGCGAAGTTTTAACTCGGTGAAATGTTGCATAAACATTAAGTATGATCGATCACCACTCCAAAAGATTCATAAACTATTCTTAGAAACGGGGGCATATTATCGGAAACATTACCGACCGATCTAAAAGAGAGTGTATCATAAACTTCAGAGATGACCATTTTATCGCCTTGGCTTCTTTGTAGAACAGCTTTACAGTTGACATTTAGGATAGGCTAAGTGAAAGTCGTAGAATATCAATCAATAATTATATAATAAGACGAAGGCTTCAAGTGTAAATTTTAAAATCACACAAGCGACCATGGATCCTACACCCACCGCATCCTATCGACTATCGAGGTTAGAATTTGCTTGACAGCATTTTTTTTCCTACATGACAAATTTTTGTTGGCCTGGGAGGGCCCTTACAACTTCACCGGGAGACGTGGGCAGGCACTTAAGGGGCCAGCGAGAATTGTGGGTTGTATGGCAACGCAAGAGCATCTCTGTGGCTACGAACCTCAACTCGGGCGGCTATTCTAGAAAAGAACATAACGGTGATCTACGAGCGTTTCCAAAGCTATTACCTTGAGAAGAAACGCCGAAAGAATCTTAAGGCTACGTCGGAGTGGGACTGCGCCTCGATGTGTAAACACACCTGTTAGCAACAGTCGATTGAACTACCCTTCTTAGGTACGCGTGAATGGTATGAGTGAACTATGTGCGGAATTTGAAATTTAATTCTAGTATCGAAAAACAATTAAAGCGACGATTATCGACACTAAAAAAATTGAGTGTGCTTTGACCCTTATTCATGATATCGTGTGATGTAGAAGTTATTGGAGCGACTTGTCGAGTCGGGGTTGGGCGCCGCTACTCGCGCTACCGTTAGCGCATGCTAATGTCGACCGCGAAATATATTTCCCTATCTAATGACATACACATTGAATTTGCCCTAGCAGAGGTTTTTGTCCGTTTATCTAACTGTTTAATGAGATATAAGTACATCTTCCCTAATACAAAAATCGTATGATTCCAATAGTAAAAACATAATTTAGCGATTAACAGTGCCACTGGTCACGTTGGGCACAACATATAAGCGCAAAGTGGATTAAATCACTAATGTATCTCTGCTAACCTCAAAAGGGTTATAGCGGAACGATATATTATTATTAAAAATATAATTAAAAGTAGGTAATAGCGTACTAAGATAGCATTATCTGTAAAGTAATGTATTTGTAATATGAGCGAATTTTTTTTTGATATTTAGTTATATCAAAACGTATTCGTACTTCGTTGTTGCTCGTAGACAGCGACAATGAATATAATATTACATTATAAAGAAAATGGTGTTCATTTACACCACGTTGGTTTACCTAAACATGTAGTGCGTGGGAACGATGAAATCATAACACAACAGACAGTTATAAATAATTGTGAATGCGAGTGGACATAAAAGCCCGAGTCAACATAAGTTAGCTCTTAGCCTGCATGTTTCATGGATCTAATAACAAAAAACTTAGTACTGTTTGTGACAGTTTCCACTATGAGTCAATAGCCATGGATCCCAATATACTCGTATCCATGGTCAAAAATTATGTAGGAATGACGTACAAAATAGGTACATTTATAGGAATCAAAATAGACGAGCAAAATTAGTAAACAACAGCGTTTAAACCTACATATCATAATGGTTATTTTAAATTTCTAAAATCTATACTAATATTATAAAGCTGAAGAGTTTGTCTGTTTGTTTGTTTGTTTGTTTGTTTGAACGCGCTAATCTCAGGAACTACTGGTTCGAATTGAAAAATTCTTTTTGAGTTGAATAGACGATTTATCGAGGAAGGCTTTAGGCTATATAACATCACGATGCAATTATTAGGAGCGAAGAAATAATGGAAAATGTGAAAAAAACGGGCAAAATTATTCATCCTTGAGGGCTTCCATTGCGTGCGCTGCAAAAACGGTTCAAGATAGCAAAAATATATGTAAGACAGAATTATTCCTCTTGAAATGATCTAAAAAAATGTCCCCGACAGTATATTTCTATCTTTTAAAATTAAGTCACTAGAACCGTTTTTATGGTAAACAAATTTGGTCGAAATTAATGCATTATTTGTTAAGAGTTGTATCAACGTAATAATATTAATCTTTATCCAAATAAATGTGTTGTTGATTAAGAGTATTAATTGTGAACAAAATTGTCTTTGACATCACTTAATTTCAATGAACATCTTAGAAGATATTACAATAAATTATATAGCAAAACAACGTTTGCCGGATCAGCTATAGTGTCTTGATAACCGCGAAACTCGAGAACGGCTGAACCGATTTGACTTATTTCTTTTTTGTTGTGTTTGTTGAAGTCTGGGGAAGGTTATAACAGAGAGAAGATTTTAAAAAATTATCTGAAAAAGTCTAAAAACAACACTTTTCTATATTCTCATACAAAGATTTGTTATAAGTCAATTTGAACTTTAACACCATAGCATAAAGTTTAAATGTTAGTGGACGGGTTCCGGGAAGGCAAAACAATTATTGAGTGACGTATAAATATTAATGTCAATATTTGTCAATTTTTATACATATAGCATTAAGGCCAGGTTCCTTCAAACAATTTTCAAAAAACAGCCGACAGGCCAATAGCTATTAACATTAAAAAAAACAATTTGACTTTGTTTTAGAGAAATAGGGCAGAACAAGGTCTGCCGGGACAGCTAGTAACTTATAAGGCTGGTATTAACCAAAACCCCGAGAACATATACTCTACTTTTATTTTAAAGAACTATAAAAAAAGCACTAATGATATCTGTTGTCGAGTATTGTAGTCTAATTAGTATTAATTGAGTTCTATATTTATTTGCTGTTGTAATCATTTATACAAGGAAACAATCAATGGAATTTATATTATTTACACCAAGATGCTGAAGCTTGAAATAATTATTATCATAACAAGAGTACTACTTCCAGTCGAAAGAAGTCGAAGGCACAGCTAGTATGACCTAAATACCATAATACATTAAATTCGTGAACCTGTAAAACTCCTACACTAATTACGGCTGCAACGTTTATGATCGTTTAATGCTAATAGTTATTATATCCATTCAGTCTTAATACTATTCATACCGTACTATATATAGGTGGGAAACTAAAATATCCTTACAACTTTACTTGCCTTTATGATAATGGACAGAAAGAAAGAAGCATTAATCATATTAGCATAAGCATTAATCAAGGCATCTTTTTAGTTTGAGTGAGTAACCTATATCACTATAGCAATATATAGATTATTATTTACATTATCGACAAAAAAAAACGGTTTAGTTTCTGAAATCGACGTCTCTAACTTTTTAAATAAATAATACTTTACATAGAAAGTTCCGACTTAATTGTCTAAAAACATAAAAATTAAGTTCCTTACTTATACAATGTATCAGATGGGGAAACATAGACAATAAAACCTTACCGTAAAATTAACTATCAGTAACAAATTTTCGTTTAATCTAATGTGAAATTGCAATGACTTATGCCTATTCTATCGGATATTTCATTTTGTTACACTTTGTATTGTTACTCGTACGGCTTACGACTCATCAATCACAATGCCAGTGTAGGAACGTTACAGGAACATACTCCTGGATTTGTGTCAATAACGGTAAACCTTGACGTAACTTACCTGCCTATCTTCTTATAATTAAACATTAATTTACGAAATTGTTATTATAGTTTATCTTGTTAATTTATACACTCATTAACATTCCAAGCCCCACATCGTCCATGTATACTTTAAGCTGACTGTTAATATCAAAGATTATTTATACATCACTTGTTCATTCACATCCTTTGTAATTTTTATGTACCTGTAACTCTCTTCAGTCGTCACTATAGAGTATTAACCATATTATAATTTAACACGTTTTTAAATACTGAATTATAGGCTTCAAGTGACACGGTTCGATGTTGAAAAATTTCAGTATAATTATCGAAATATTAGGATAGCTTGCCAAAGAACTTGTTAAAATACATCGCGCCAGATCAAGCCTACCATGGCTGTTGAAAGCCAACAGTACCCACCTACCTTCCAGTATCTTATTGAGTGTGTAAGCATATTGGCTGCAAATAGCAATTTAATCAAGATTATAGCGCTTTAGACAAAATATACCGTGTGAATAGCTTTAAATACTTTTACCATTTAGTATTTCCTATGTAGCTGTGTAAGAGAAAAAATATAATTACTTTGTTACAGCCCTGTGTTAGCCTTAATGCAGTTGTGAACGTGTCACAAAATTTTGTACAGTTACGCATTCTCTTAATCAACATTATAATTATACCTTAACAAATACTATCTCGTGATTGTATGTTTCACATTCACATAATTATATTTAAAATAAAAATATAATATAAGTAATCTCGCCATGTAGTGTTTATACATAAAATAAGATTAAAAATATATTCCCTTGCATATTATAAATAAAAAATTTCAATGATAAAAAGCACTGTTATAAAATTTGAAATTGGGGCGTATCTTATGCAACCACGGCGGCCGCGAAGCAATCTACTCGTAAGGGCGACTTGCTCCAACAAATTGAATCTAGTTTAAACTAACAGTGATTAAAATTTAATAGTTATTAGAACTAGGTAATATTTCCAAGCAAGACAATAAGTCTGTTTTAACGCTAAATAGCGTTTTATAAAAATTTCTCATGAGAAAGATACCGTCTCCAATGTGTCCTGAGTGCGGAATTATAGACGATGTTCAGCATGTCCTGATTGAGTGTGTCCAGAAGGTTAATGTAAGGAAGGATGTTATATGTGAATTAAAATTAAATAGATTGGATGTTGGTATGTTCCATAGCATTTTGGCGGTGCCCACTAAAGCAACTGCCGAAATGCTATGGAAACTGTATGAAAGGTGAGATATGAAAGGTTTTATTTCTATATATTAGGCTACGATGGGGCTGATATGACTAAGTTAAAAGCCCCTAATAAAAAAAATAAAAATTTCTCAATGCACGCCTTCCTTATAGATAGTTAGATAATCCCCTGCAGAATCTTGGGCTCGTTGCAACTACGATTCGTAACACAGATAAGGTTTTATGAGCGTTATCTACTATAAGCCTAGTGTAAATTGGTATTATAAATAATGCCTATAAAACTATCTTTAGTCTTTGAATTATTACGGTACGATTCGGGGCTTAATATGGTTTTAATTTATGTATAATCAACATATTTGTAGTCTACTTATTCATATACATAGAGACCAAAAATTGTGGCATATCCAAACAGTCCCCCTAGACAATGTAACATTCGATAAACGCTAGTAGAAAGTGAAAATGTTTGAAATTGATATAAGCTTCTGGAATATAACGTCTTCACGTTTTGTCAATTTAATACATTTTGCACTTTTCTTTGTCGTTATCGTTTATCAAATGTTACTATGTCTAGGCCCCCAAGCCACCATTACTACAGCGAATTTCATTGCACTTTCGTCCATTGGTACTCTTCGCTGTTTTTGTACAAAATACGATGTAATCACTTTGCCATGTTATTATAAAACATAAAAGATTTACGGATGTTTTTGCGGTGGTAGGGCGATTTCTCGAATTGGGTCGAGACCATAGTACACAAGTCCAAAGACCGTCATAGTGACTCACTTTGACCTGTCACGTTTCAGATCACTTTGTATCCCTCCAATTGTTCAAATACCTTGAGACCTTCAGTTACGATATTTGTGAGCCGGCATTACCACGTTGACTGTCAATTGTTTCTAATCCCTTGGTAGTCTTTGGCGGTCGGTTACTACAGTAATTTCCATCAGGTGTGCTGTAGTCTTTTGGTGACTACTATATAAAAACAACACCCCTAATTGATTTACGTTGGTATTATTCAACATAAAAATTTGAAAGATATCAACTATCGTTTAGATCTGCAATTGTTTTTTTTTCTTGATATTCGATGGTCTTAGTGACATATTTCCCAAACATTCGCTATCTATAACAGGTGCCCTTAGTTTTTGGTTAATTTATATAATTGAATCTACTCCTATATGTGCTCTGTTCAATGTATGGAAGGGGAGCCCATCACACATACAGCTATTGGTTTATGATCTCTCGGAATCAAATCGTATAAATCAAGTCAAACCATAGTTCACTTCAATCTAAGTCTGAGATTTATAGACGTTATTTCGAAGTTGCTTAACAAAGTTTTCAAAAAACAATTTCAGTTTTGTTAAAAAATAAATAAATAATAGGAACTTGAATATAGCCATAGTATTCGCAGAGCCAAGTCAATGTTGACAAAATCGGTGTCTTACCAAATCCTTTGATATTAATTGGGTAATATAAATTGTAATGTTCTGGTAAAGTCTAAGCAATCTTGAAGTTGCGCCTATAAATCTCAGCGTAAGATTATGTGCAGAGGTGCTTTCAACGATACGTTTGGTGTACTAGCTGAGCTATGGATTTCTATGCTACGGATCGTGAATCGGGATTGAACTCATTCAATCTCCACGCGGAACGAATTTCCGTAGTCTACAGGTAATTGTTTCGAGTCGGATGTTTGTGCACGTAGAATTCGTATTTGTAAACGCATACGAGTACATAACACAGGGGTTTGGTCCTAAAAAATACATTTAAAATGTCTTTAACGAAACAAAAACGTAGCAAAAGTAGGTTGTATGCTTACATTAAACACGCGAAAGAAAATTTACGCCAATTAATTCATGCTAGAGTTTAGTAGGTAACATTATTTCGTTCATTTCTGCAGCAACAATGGTTATATGCTGACTTGAAGCTTGAGAGGATACGTGTGACAGTTTTTTTTTTTAAGAAATTAACATTGTGAGTTCTTTTGCACTAGTTACTCTTAACATTGCTGCTTCATCAGAATGCGGTCCATATAAATCTATGCAAACCAGTTGTTTTGCTTGATATCTAATTCATAGAATTGATACTCCTGCTGTAACCTTCGACACACTACCCTTATCTAGAGCAAAGATGAATATAATTATACAAAAATCATTCTTATATTTTATAATAAAAACACTAACAACAACTATAGCTGGAACAATTTTTATAATAATTTTTCACATGTTGGTCGTTATTTCTTCTCATTATAATTAAGTAAATTAGCATATATTATATTTTTAAAACGATATCGTGAAAGCACTTATAAATCAACTTGTAAAAGTATTAAGACCCTGAACAAAAAATTCCTGCAAGACATACAAATGTTTCTTCCATATGAAAATTGAATTCGCGAACCATAGAACAGAAAACGACAACACTGTCATTGTGCCAATAGGACTCTCGACAATTAGCGCTAATAGTATTATTGTTGTTATGTATATTGCATTATATTTTGTTTTTAAACGAAAATGTTTCTACAAATATGTTTCATATGTATATATTAACGAACAAAGTTTGTTGATAGATTCAGTATGTTCTGAGTTTCTATTTAGATTCGGATATTACAGGAATTGTAAAATTTAAGGATACAATTTCAGAGACGCCTACAAATTGGTAATCCTTGTTATATTTATGTGTAATTTGTATTTACACTGGCTCGACAAACTGACTACATTGGAACTGATGGTAAGTGCAGTGTAGTCCCACAACGAAAGCGACTATCACAGGGTGAAAATCCATTGTATCTCCGTCGTCGTATCGGCCCACATATACCACGGCTGAAGGTCTCTAGGTATATAAGTTACTGGATATACACAAGCGGATCCCAAAACACGACAGGCCAAAGCGAGTCATTATGACGTTTACATTTGTGTACTGTAGTCATGACCCAGTTCGGGTAAAAATTAACTACAAATTATATTAAAATACTGATGAAAAAGAGGATTGCCGTGGATGTTAATATCATACAAAAAAGGATACATAGGAGTCGTAACTGTATAAGTAGACACATAAACTTTTAAAGAGATTCAACGTGAGTGAAGCCACAGGAAATAACTACAGGTCTACATGCCACTGCATTAGCTTAGAATATATTTTAAGCAAAACACAGTTCTTACTGTGAAACTTTTCTAGGCAAAGACATATGTTTTCACAATAATTGGTATAAACTGAAAAATCATACAGAATTTTTATTGAATAGCATTTTGCGTTAAACTGTAATTTTAAAGTTTTATAGATTATTTTGCTCTTTAAGTAAATTTTTATTTCTTGAATAAATAGGGCCAGAATAAATGGGAGCACATTTTAAAATAAATTCAATACTAATTTTATATCAAACTTCCTACATACATTTATTTAAAAAAAAAACAATTACTTTCATAATTTATGAAAATAAATAAAAATTTTAAGTATTTAATTTTAAAGCTCACCTTCATTTTCCCCGATTTCAGGTACAGGAGACACAAATGAAATTCGAAAAATAAATCCAACTAGAAATAAATTCAAACCTCGCTTCATAATTCAAATAATAAATCACAGGATGCAAAGGTAATATTAATTTGAATAAATTGCGCTGTAGTATATTGAAAATTACTTTTATAAACACGTATCGTGATTTATATCGTCTCGTCTGTAATCAGCTGGAGCCGACATGCGCGTACGTTGCAATGACTGTTAACAACTAACTTGCACAATGGGCGAATGGGCAAGGAAAGCTACACTTTTGAATTTTGGTTAAGCACATTTACAAGCGGCCTTTTAACTCGAAACCGTATCGGGTTCCTAAATAAAAATTAAAGCGTGTTAATTATTATATTTCAGAATACTGAATATCACTTTATTAGATTAGATCGATATTATTATCTGGCGCTAAAGTAAGAATCTTGTTCTTGTATTTCCTTATATCCAAGTATGTAGTACAAGTAGCGATTGAATTATGTATCCTTAATTCGCATCTGACGATGCGTATGCTGTCGTTTAGGTAGCAGACTTCCTGAAGTCTTTTTTTTTGTTAACCCTGTGGAAATCCCTACGGACCGTCAGAGGAAGTGGTGAGGGCCACTCACCCGGTGTGTCGGACCTACCCCGACTAAAACCACCGGGGTGCCAGCACTGCCCTTTCTTCGCTTTCGCCGAGCCTGGGAATCCGGATACTTCCGACGGCTCGGCGAGCGGTTGGCTTTGGGGAGGCCTCCTCTCAGGGAGGGGAAGTGAAACCCCTCACTTCTTCTCTATGGGAACGGCGTGTGGGCACACACACGCCGACCCTACCTCTCTCCGCTAGACGGGGACGCCCTCAACGTCACCCGCTCAGAGACTTCCTCAAGTCTACCCCCCTGTAAACGGCAAGAAGAGTTACTGGGGGAGTTCTTGATAAAAAAATGAAAATTGTTAATAAATTATTACAATTTAAAACTTAAATAAATTAATAAACAATGAAAAATGTATCTTTTACGTTCATTTTCACAAACACTCTAATTGTAAATCTTTTCAGCACGAAGAAGAAAAATCACAGCTATTCGAATCTCTCAAAGTTTTATCAGGACACTTTAGGGTTGAAAACTTACGGATAATATCCTCCCTTAACCCTAATTGGTTATTATGCAAAATTCTTACAAGTTATATAAATATTTTTGAATATGAAATATTTTACGTTTTCTTCGGTCAACATTTTTCTTTCAAAAAGAAATATTTAAAAAAAATTGACCCTATAAAGAATACTTTGTAGTTTTTAAATCCTGCTTGGATTCTCTGTCCGATCGTTAATACTTAGGTAATCAATTAACAAGAATAAAAAAAAATTGCTTTGATCAATGATTACTCAGCGTTGCTCATAGATAGGTTAAATTCAGGGATGTTACGGAGCTTCGACTCCGACTCCGTTAAGTCGGAACTTCCGATCGTTATTCCGCGTCGGTTCCGAAACTTTTTAATCGGAGGTATTCATCGGAGGACACCACCACTGTTGTAGTCAATTCATTTGATTTTACTTTATATGTTTTTGAAACATAATATCAATTAATCAAACAATCAGTGCTACTTAATTTTTAGAAGACATTTTTTAAAATTTAGATTAAAAAAATATGAGAAAATTATTAAATTTAAAACTAAATGTACATTTAAATTTATTACTAAAAGGTTTTTTTTTTTATTTTACATTTACATTAAATTAAGTAAAATAGAAATTAACACAAAAACAACCCTGCAGCAAATTTGATTTAATGTGTTGTGTTGGGTTGTGTTGTGTTGTGTTGTGTTGTGTTGTGTTGGGTTCTGTTCGGCGTCGGGACGTGACGACCCCATCGCCCACCAGTTCGCTGGTGCAGTCAGTCCGAGTCGTTGGTTTGAGACCGGACCAATGGCTCGTCCCTGTCCTTTACCCTTCTTCCTTTCCCTGCCCTTTCTCGCTATCTCTTCTCGTAGGAGTGAGAAGGGCCCCGTTATCCCCACCTCCACCCAACCCCTCACATCTCCCCCCACCCTTCCCATTCTTAGTTATTCCTTTGTTCCTACTTCCCGGCTTCGTGTGTTAGGCTGTTTGTTAGGGCTGCTGTGTTAGGTTATGTTAGGCTGTATGTTCTCTATCGTATTCCCCCCTTCTTCGCTTTCTTTCATCCTCTTCTTCTCTCCTCCCCCCCTGTTGTCCCCTTTTGTTTTCTTCTTATTTCAACTACTGCGCGATGAATGAAAATTTGATGAATGACAAAAAAAAAAAATATGGAAGTACAACGTCAAGAGAAACTACCCCAGGAGGGTACCGACCGCTCCGCGGTCGGAGAATCCCTCCCAGGGCAGGGGCTTCACTCCTGTCCTGGCAGCCCCACGTTCTCTGGGGGGGGCACCGCTGTACTCCGTGGCGATTCTGCCACTCCGACGACCACAGCTATGCATATGGACTCTGATGTTGCGCGTAGGGAACTTCGCGTGTCCCTTGAGCGCCTCGATTGCGACTCTGACTCAGACGTCAGCTTTGCCTCGGTAGGCTCCGGTACGGGCCGAAAGCGGAGCTGCCGTCTATTTGAGAGTGACACCGAGGGGGAAGTGCCGCACAAGATCCTGGCCACCCCCGAGGGGTCCCAAAAAAAAGGACGTGGCCGTCCCCCAACCCACGGAAAATACGTGGGCCTTTGGGTGGCCAAAAAACAGGTCATTCAGACCCAAAAAGATGAAGAGGAGCTCAAAGCTCGAAGAGAGCTCCTAGAGACGTCGCGGAACGCTCGTCCACGTGAGACGTCCCGCCTCTCGGCCACTTCAGCTGATGACGAGGGCAACTCAGTGTGTGACAGGAGCGCCCGAATCATTAGAAACGCTGGCTTGTTGTGGGCACTACTCGCCAAGTCAAAAAACATTAAAGGCTCTATCCACCACGAAGCAAAGGTGGCTCTGGAGGCCATAGAGGAGGACATCGAGGCTGTTAAAGACTCAACCGTCGACGGCGAGATCCGCAAACTCCACAGGGAGAACGTCCGTCTTAGAAAAGAGCTGCAGGAGATGCGCGAAGATTACTCCGCTCTCCGTGCAGAAATCAGGAACTACAACAGGCAGGGTCTGCTCCTTCCATCTTCTGCAGACCTTACCTCCGTCCTGGAAGAGACAGAATCCCGCGACCTTACTGAGCTTCGCTCAATGCTTGGTGAGGTCGTGGGATCAATTAAGACGATGCAGCAGCGGTATGAGGCTCTGGAGGGTAAACTCCTTCGCCCGCCGCTGCAGCACGAGAGGGCGACCTACGCGGCGAAGTCGGCCGCGCGGAAGCCCCGGCCGAAGCCGGTCGATGGCGCCGCTGAAGGTACCCTCAACCCGGAGAGGTCTGAGGGAGAGCGGAGCACTCATCTCGACCCCAAACCCTCCAAGGGCAAGGGGAAGGGGAAGAAGTCCCGCCCTCCCCCTAACCTGGATGTGACCTCCGAGGTGGAATTCCCGCCCCTAACGGAGCCGCAGTCTGCCGGCACAACCGGCAGTTGGAATGAGGCAGGAAAGGGCGGGAAGACCGTCCGCCCCAAAAAGAAAGCTCCCGCGCGTAAGGCAGCGGGGCAAAATGAGAAGCCGCGCAAAAAGCGCCGGCGCCGCGTTCGGAAACCTAAGACGGCAGTTGTCTGCTTCCGTCTGCTTCCGGAGGCGAAGGAGAGAGGGGTCAACTTTGCGGGCGTCCTCAGAGCTGTCCGTCAGGAAGTCATGGCCGTCATCAAAGATGAGGAATTGGGCGCAGCCTATATGAGGGGCACGCTTGCGGACGCCCGTCTTATCCATGTGCCGGGCCCCCTCGAGGAGGCCCAAAAGAAGGCTGATTTGCTCTACAGCAAATTGAAAGACATTCTCCCTGCGGCGGATGTCAAAGTGTCCCGACCAATGAAGACGGCAACGCTTCGTGTGTCGGGCCTGGACGACTCCGTCGATAGGGAGGATATCCTTGACGCCTTAAAATGTGTCGCCGAGTATTTTGGCGGTGGCTGGGCGCGCTGCGCGGACTACACCCGCGTCAGCGAAGTCCGCTTCGGCACCTTCGGCCTAGGAGTGTGCTGGGCGACTTGTCCCGTCGACATTGCCGACCTCATCGTCAAACGGGGTCTGCGCGTCGGCTGTACAAGCGCCCAGGTCAAGGTTGCGGAGCCCCGCGTGCTCCGGTGCTTCCGCTGTCTGGAGCCCGGGCACGTGAGCGTGAAATGCAAGGCGTTGGTGGACCGAAGCGGTCTGTGTCAGCGCTGTGCCCAGCCGGGCCACAAATCCCTCGGCTGCACGGCGCAGCCGAAGTGCGCCGTCTGCGCGGACGCCGGCAAACCTGCTGGTCACCGCGTAGGCGGCCCGTCGTGCGCCGTTTCAAAGCGGCCACTGCGTATGGGTCGGGGCCGTCCATCTGCCCCGAACGCTGCCCCCGCGGCGACAGAGGAACAGCAGGGAATCATCTCTACTGTCCCGCGGGAGGAGAATCTTGCATCGGCGCCGCCGAACCTGTTGCAAGGGTTCTCCTGCGGAGTGCCGGGCGGGTCGGCTGAGGGGCCAACCGTCTAGGCTATACTCCGGTGGTGAAGTGCGTGCTCCCACGCACCACAAGGCGGCGGGGAGGTGAGCACATCCCACCTCCCCCACATTTTTGGCGTAGCCTGTAATGGGGCTGATCGCGCACCGGGCTTGCAGACGTCCTCGGTGTACCTGGAGTTCGGTGTAAACGCGAGTGGCGGTTCACCCCAGAGGTTTTAGCTGGTGCAAGTCCGGCTCACCGGGGTAGTGGCCCTCACCACTCTCCTGACGGTCCGTTAGGGATTTCCTCTGGGTTACCAAAAAAAAAAAAAAAGGGTTCTGTTGACCCAACTTGATATACGCCGGCGATGCGCTTGAGGGAGCGTGCCGCCCAACTTATCCAGGCGAGAGCGCTGTGTGACCCTGGGGGTTTTAGTCGGTGCAAGTCCGACAACCAAAAAGCTCCCTGAGGTCCGTCAACAATATCCCCCGGGCTATCAAAAAAAAAACCTGATATACGCTTGGAAACAGTCTCGATCCTCAACATCTGTCTACACACGAGGGAGATGTAGAGGGAAATGGATTATGCTGTTGTCAATTCAAAAGTTCTGGCTTATACTTTCGAATACATGTATCAATCCTGCACCATATTAAAATGGGATCAAATTTAAGATATAATAAATAACATATCTTCACGCTATCACGCTATGTGAGCAGACATACAATAGTGGTTTTATCCACTTTGCGCTTAAATGTCGTGGACTACGCGACCAGTAGCTCAGGTAATCGCTTTCTCACAGTACTATGAAAATGTTAATAAGAAACAGCAATTTTTATTGTCTGTGTATTTGTAAATTTATCACTTTCTAATTAAAAAGGTTCACTGAATAATGTTTTTATTTGTCCCTTAATAAAATTATTTTATTCTGCCGTCACTTGTGACTGACATTGCCTCCGACTCCGATTCCGACTCCGAATCCGATAAATCAAATTTAAAAACTCCGACTCCGACTTCGGTTTCGATAAAACTGCATCCGTTACATCCCTAGTTAAATTGAAGGGAATTATATTATGTTAAAGAGTTTTACTCATATTTCAAATAAAAAATATGAAAGTGCATAGATAATTTGCAAAACCAAAAATAAAAAAAAATACATTGTAAATCATTCAAAAGCCTTGCATATGTTATAATGTCAACGTCCAAATCTTAAAACCAGACACTTTAAGCTACTATTTTCTTTTTTTAAAGCTTATAATATATGACCATTTCCCTCAAAGCAAGAGCCTTAAGAAAATAATAATGCAATTTTTAATTAACTTAAGAATTTTTTAATATCCTTTAATTATTGTGTCCAATATATTTGATTTATATACCGACACAACGTGCATAATTAGGAGAGTATTTAGCATTTAATTTTTTTCAATTATGTTATAAATAAAAAATATATATTGTTTTTTTTTTCATCAAAGCAGGCAAATAAGGACCCTCTAATCATAATATAGGTGTATGTTTAATACACATTCATCATAAATCTACATAATACATACATATGTAGATTATAAGTGGCAAATAAATAATATTACTGTCTACACAAACGCCAATGATATCGCGCATGCGCCGGATATTCAACCCTGCTCCATATCGTGTTCAGTATTTTTTCTGTGCCAAATATAGGATTATAACGTACAATATTGCTTACTATAAAAATATTATACAAGGGTGTAAATACAATGGGTAATCAATTTAAAAACGTGGCAGTCATAGCTTGCCTCAAAACTTTCCTTTTTATCTTCAATGTGTTATTTTGGGTGAGTACTAACTACATGTATTGTTTTATTTTTTGATAATATTATACGTTAATCTATAAGCTCTTGTAGCGTCTTTAACATTAAGCTCAGCTCGACGATGGCTTTTCATATCTGATATCGCTCTAAATTTTGTGAAAGAAATGCTTTACTACTCCAGGAGACTCTGGAACGAGGCTCAATATTATACAATAATTTATGACAAATACCTGTTTCAAATTCTAAAGGCGAGTTGTACTTATCTAAGTTTAAACACAACATTTATTTTATACATTATGTACGCGTAAGTATGTAGCATACCTACTTGACTACATGTTGCTATTTTTTTCAGATGACGGGATTGTTCCTTCTAGTAGTTGGACTCTGGGCTGAGATAGACTTGTACAAATATATGGAATTATCTCCAGAGTTCTCTGGCACAGCACCTCATGTCTTGATAGGAATCGCCGGTTTGATTGTGCTCATCAGTTCATTTGCATTTTCTTGTATCATCAAAGGTCAACCGGTGCTTCTCTATTTAGTAAGTATAATATAATAATATTTACTTACGATTATACACATTGACCTGGTCCCAAATTAAGCTTGCGCTTGTACTATGGGTGCTAGACAAATATATACATACTTGAATATTTGTATATACACGGTTAGTCGGAAAGGGTATATAAAGCGAAAGACCTGGGGGGGGGGGGCTATTAAAACAAACATCTTATGTACTATAACTTTTCGCAAAAATGAGTAACTAATGAGATACAGGTACCTATAGATTTACATACTAAAAGTATAAAGAGGCAGCCCTAGAAATCATATGTTTCTTCATGTGTCAACAACCCACCATCCTTGACTTATAAAATCTTACAGATCTTTCTATTGGTTGGTAAAGTTTTAGGTAATAATAAATTAGGGATGTCGAAAATGAAAAAAAATATCGTTATATCGATTTTTATTAAAATATGAATATCGGAGTCGATATATCAAAGGAAAAATATCGATTATATCTCAATAAACACGAAAGTATTTTACCAGTATTCCTTTTTATTAGATAAAATTTACAAAAATATCAAGAACTTAAAGGCTGTCTTCTAACTTTAAGACCTATTTAAGATATCAAACAAAAATAAATAATAAATAAATAAATGGCGGCAAATAATACAAATGCAGCAAATTCAGATGTCAGATGATATTTCGATATTTTCAATTCATAATATTGATATTTTTGGGCGATATATTTTGAAACGATATATCCATAGAAAATATCCAGTATCGAAAATTGTATCGAAAACGATATTTTTAAAATTTTTATGGCACTGAAGACGCGAAAATCTAAAACTGTAGAAGATAGGAACGAACGAAAAAAAAGAACGTTGTTGTCAAAGAATGTTGAGTATTATGTTTTGTTACGTTGTGTGCATTGACATCTGAAGTTGATGCATGTATATTATTTGCCGCCATTTTGCGAGTATTGTCATTGTCAGTGTCAGTACCTTATTATCTCGTGAATTGTGTACTTTTTTTATTTTCTTTAACGTCAGAATTAAGGTCACTGTGGTCTCGCCACGAAAAGCTTCTTGTTGCTGTAGCCAGCAACAATGCAGCTAACTACTAATTTGGCCTCTCGAAGCAACGGAATGCCGAACGAGTTAAAACAGTTCCTCGATGCTCCAAATCTATCCCGTAAAGAAAACCTTATAAAATTTTGGATTGAAACAAGACATTTTACCCCAATTCTTTCAAATTTAGCACATAAATACTTGATACCTACGGCTTCCTCTGTACCTTCAGAGAGAGTAGCTTCTGCCGTAAATCTGGCGGTCTAACAATAGAAGCCGGCTGACAACGTAGCATGTAAAAAGCAGAGTTTATCTACTTTCACTGCCGGACAAATACTGGTTTGTCTGATTTATTTTTTGTTTGATACTTTAAATAGGTCTTAAAGTAAGAAGATACCCTTTTAGTTCTTGATATTTTTGTTATTTCGTCTAATAAAAGGAATATTGATAAAATACTTTCGTGTTTATTAAGATTTAATCGATATATCGACATTTTTCCATTGATATATCGACACCGATATTGATATTTTAATAAATATCGATACATCGATTTAACGATATTTTTTCCAATTTCGACATCCCTAGTGGGCGTGGCTTGTCGCTATGATTGTCAAAGTTTAAGAACAAATGACATAATTTATTTTGAGTATGTAAAAATAAATTACAACTTTCAGGAAAATTATAATCTAAGAGGAAAATTACTATATTCCTTTCTAAGTATATATGATACCTATACCAATAGCCTTGGCTTGATATACCCTTTCCGACTAACCGTGTATATATATATATATATATATATATATATATATATACAATCATGACTCGAGACAAACTCATCTGCTCATCACAGAAAAGTTTACCATTGCCGGATTCGAACCCCGGACCCTAGCACCGTAAGTAGAGAGAAGTCGAGCCACTACAAATTGCGCTATCAGGCCGTCAAAACAAGTATAGTCTTACGTAAGTAGTTTACGTACTTAATTATCCTCACTTCATGGTAAACATGGCAACAAACAAACATTTAACAAACAAATTAAGGTGTGTCTTTAATAGCATAGATAGATATATCTTCTGTACTTACTCAAATAATTAAAAAATAATCCTTCGGTATATGATTATACTTTATTTGGCCTGATATGAAATAGATATATACAGACATTAAATATTAAATTATACTAAATTAATTTTTAATTAAATGATCTTCTTATCAGTATGGAGGATTCCTAGCATGTATTTTCATGATGGACGCTGGAGTTGGGGCTTCCGTGGCAACTTACAGAGATACTTTTTCTGAAGGACTGAAAAATGGACTTATGAAAACTCTCATGAATTACGATCCCAACAGAACCAATTTTGATTTCGCCCAATCAGCGGTAAGAAAATATTATTTGAATTTGGTCAGTTTAATATTGTTTCACGAAAAAATGATAGCACTGATATTTTAGAACTTTTATTCATCTATACAAAAACAACTTGTATAATTTTTTATAGTAGTCGGTATAATTTTTATTTTTTTTTTACTTGGGGAAAATCCTCATCGGACCGTCTCGGTCGCACTGGGGAGTTGCGCGAAACCGAGGTGCGTCGGACTTGTACCGACTAAAGACCCCAAGGTGACTTCTGCGCATTGACGAGAACTACGGGACCTGTAATCAATTCGCCACAGCCCCGTCGCGCCGCGCCCGCTTGGCACAAACTCGGAGGAAGATATCTTCCCCGACACTGCTTATTGTATTTAGGTAGAGCACGTCACAATGCTCTGCCTACTTTTCGAGGGTCGCTAACCAGTCGCTCAGGGCCCCAACCTGAGCGGCCGCGACCCCATACTAGTCGGTATAACTTAGATTATGGCGTACTTTTTTTTGGTATCCCGGGGGAAAATACTACATAGGACCATCAGGGCCGCTGTGAGCGCAGCGACCTCGGTGTGTCAGACTCCCGCTAACTAAAAACCACCGGAGTGTCCCTCTCTACCCGAGCCTGCGAAACCAAAATCATCCAGACGATTATAGCTAACTTATATTTAGTAGTTTTAACAACAATCATAAAAGTTCATTGTGCCTCTATTAACACATAACGGACGGGCCGAATCTGCTCTGTCTTTCCTAGTTTCCGACAACTGAACCAAAAAAATCACAAGAAAAAATCTGTAAAATAAAAAAAACTAACGCAACGTACCTACAATTTAAGCGAAAACGTAGACCTATTTGACCCGACCTAGGAAACTCCTTACCTGATAAGCCTAATGGATGATGAACCAGTATCCATGCGTGTTTCCCCGCATAGGTTCGAGTTCCGGAACTTGACCAGTAGCGAAGCTGAACGCTTACACTTACACATGACATTTCAATTAGATGCCATGCAGGTTTCCTCGCGTTTTCCTTCGCCGGTGAGCATGTGTTGGCTAAATCCGTACCTAATCTGGAAAAACCAAGAAGTACGTTCCGGAATTCGACCCTACGACTATTCGCGTTGCGCCGCGCATTGAAACCAGTCCATTATCCGCTAGGCCACTACAGCCACAAAATATTTGGATTGGTTACTATATTTACGAACTACATCCACATTTGTTTTATATATAGTTGCACTGCTGTGGGGTGAATAACTATACAGATTGGAAACTATCTCCGCAACGTGTGATCCCTATGTCCTGCTGCGTCGTTTCCGACAATTGCGTCCCCGTCAATTTCAAAGATGTTTATCACACGGTAAGAATTTTGTTTTTTTGATATACTAACTTTCATAGTTTGTATTATCATAAAAGTGAACAGATAAATAAAAAGCTAGCAAAAATTAAAAAAGGATTATTCTATTTTTTTATTACTGAAAGGCTTGCGCTTGACACCAATCTCACTTGCTGGAAAGTGATGATGAGGCCGACGATGGAGCGCGCTCACCCAGCAAATACCGATTCACTCGATGTTTGATGATTCCCATGTCAAACTAAAGTAATTTAAAGTTAACTTTTTATATCAATATAATTACCTATATTTTAATCAACGTTCAAGAATAATAATTAGGTATTTATTTCTTCCGGTTTAACAATATTTAAATGCAGAGTCAAAAATTATAATAGGCTAGAATATTATTCATTCTAGTCTTTAAATTATAAACATAAGATAACAGTAAATATTGTAATGGTTGGTTTGATCTATTATTTACACGTTTATTAATTAATCGCGAAAATAGATTCTTCTTATATGTTTAAAACATGAAACTTTTAAAAATACACTTATCCGCCGATTTACACGGTACTTGTTTTACACGTTTTCGCTTTTACACGGTTTTCCAAATAAGTTTTTTTTTGTTTTTATCGCACTCTACTAATGCTACTGTGTTTAAACACGTGCGCTGTGTACACATCTCACGGGGAATCCCAAGCTTATGTGCTGACTTGCTGCACATGATGAAGGATAATAAAACACCTTTGTCTTTTTTTTGTTCTTCTGTTTAATGCATTGTAATTAAATAAAAAAACAGTGTTTCCGTAATATATTACACATTTTAACCTGTCAATGCATTTTATTTTTATTTCTGTGTACACCTAAAAACATTGAAAAAAATCACAACTGTTAAATAGCAAAATTATGCATTTTCTGCAAGCTTTTCGATTTACACGGTTTTGACTTGAAAATTTTTTATTTTCGATTTAGACGTTTTTCTCTGGAACGTATCTACCGTGTAAATGGGGGGATAAGTGTAGTATGTATTTATTGTACTTATTTATAGTGCCATAAAAAATTGCTAATTGTATCGTTTTGTTGCTACTATAGGGCTGTTACGAAGTGATCACAGCTTACATCCAAAGAAACATGGATCTACTAATCAGCATAGCAGTTTGTACGGCATTACTCCCACTTACCGGAACAATTATTTCATGCTGTCTCGCAAACTACATAAAAAAATCGAAATACGATGCCATGAACTGAGCACGAATGGAATCTTGAAAATAAATTTGCAATAACATATGAGCCGTTGATTTTGAAAGCGCCTGAAGTCCATTTTCATCCTTTATCAAGTTGGCACTTGTGACATTTATAATTTATGCTGAACTGTCAAAAAATAAATTGGTATTGAAATATACTTAGTCCATTTGAAAATTTTATATCACGTACATTTTCAAAATAATATAAAAAACGCAAAACCTTAAGTATTTCAAATTAAAGATAAGTAGACTTAAGTCACTTTCAAAATGACCGGCTCATATATTTGTAACAATTACGATAACAAGAATGATGTTTCTTGATCTTCGATGTTTTTAACGACTTTTATCTCTACAACTTATTATCAAAGATTTGAAAATTGTAATTATTATATAATACTAGAAAATACATAGTACATCACAAAGGGGGAGGCTTACATTTAGCAGTGGTCGCCCTATGGCTGATAAGTATTATTACCTAACGAAAAAATTCAGTATGGGTATCATTGATATACTTTTTTTAGTAAAAAAGGAATACATGGGATCCTTTTTTAATAAACTTTGTGTGTAAGTGTGTAATATGACATTATGTAGTCTTTTACTAATAAAGTATAATTGATCCTAAAATGTTTGCAATTTCCTTATAAAGATGTTAGATAATATTACATATCCTCAAATAAATTACTATGAATTGTATTAAAAATATGGGTTAGACATTGACAGCCATGTTATAAAACGAAATTTCGTTCACTACTATATTAAAGGATGTTTATGTGATTATGATGATCTTATTACAGAAGATATTTAATATCTTACATTTGAAAGAAATCCCTCATTTCAGTTAGATTTATATATAAAAGATGTTACTTTCTGATACAAATAATTTTAACCACTGTTTTAACAAGTACTAATCAAAACTTGTTTTGTAATATAGCTTTTAAACTTTATAACATAGACTATAGACGCCAATTTATGCAATTAATAATGGGAATCTCAATTTTCTATACTTCCACTCGACTGAAACTATATTGTAAGATTGATATTGGCTCTTGAAATTTATTTATTCAATTATTAAAAAGGTATATCAACATATTTAAATAAAAAATATTTTGAAGTATATTGATGTTATAATTAATTATATTGTACCTATCTATATTCTAAAAATAATTATTGTGTATTTAAAAATATTAATGTTATTTACTATTAAATTTGGAGCATCAATGACTTGTTTCAATAAACACATTATTTTCAACAAAATAGTTTAATATTTTCACTTAAACGCTTCTAGTAGCAGTCTTATAAATATTTACACGTCATTGGAAGCAACCATGTTTTACTCCTGGGTAAAAAATAAAACTGTTGCAAAAATATTTCTATAAATTAAGTAGATTTCGTGTTATTTTATACTCTACAGATATAATCCCAATTTTTTTTCCACAGGCAGTTTATAACTTAATATAAAAAGCAGTGTTGCCCATTTTTACCAAGATTTAAATACACGGTCTGTCCTTACAGAACATCTCTTTTGGACCAGATGATAATATAAGTATCTACACAACAGGTGGACAACATTACATTAAATGAGCAGATTTTCAGAGCTATTAAGTTGCACTAGGCCACACTTAACTAGTGGATAATGACATATATGACAAAATATTTATACTCATTTGTTACTGTTCCATGGATGGCAATAAGGCTATCAGTTGGTTTCTTATGGCCCGCCATCGGCAGTTTGACCACCCCTAATCTACATAATTATTTAATCACTGTCTGAACTGTTTTTGTCCTCTTTCACTTCAGCAGGAATGTCTTGCTTATAATGTCTATATTCAGGTTTTAATTCCCACATATTTTTATGGGGATTCTTCAAGTTATAATTACAGACATCTTTCAAAATTTCTTTTAAATAAACTATTGGTTGTCTTGTTATCTGAAACAAAGTAAAATTAAATTTAAAAACCTCATCTTTGTGTATCCATTCCTACATGCCAAGATTTGGCATCCTACATTTTTTTATATTTTGACCAGGCATTTAATCTGGTGCAATAAAAAAATGACACAACATAAATGATGCTTTGCATCAAATAATTCACACACAATTACATTTCTAAGCTAGTATGTTTAAACTGTAAGAAATAGAAGATATAAAAGGAACAAATTTAAATATACAGATTTTTAAAACACTTTACTGGCAGGAAATATTTCACAAACCATACTTATAAATAATATTCATATATCTAGTAAATTTAATAATTACCTTCTGTAAATCTTTGATATTATAATATTGATGTTTTTCAAATGCTGCAAACAGCATATTGAGAACAGCATCTTTATCATCTCTAGCCTTCTTGCCTTCTGCCTTTTTCTTCTCTTGGTATTCAATCTATAATTTTTTTATAATAAAAATTAGTGTATATGCTGTACATAATTTCAATAATATAGACAAAAATCAACTGTAATGAATTAATTGATATATAACATAGTTTTAAATTTTCCAGTACAAAGTATAACATAATTTTATGGAACTAAATTTACATCCAATAACTGCTTCACTGATAATGGCTGGACAGGGCTAAACTGATTTACTTTCAAGCAATAGTGTTCGTTTTAAATTAGTAATTTTCTTACCATAAAATAGAATATATTGATTTTATCTAAATCAAATATTTAATATTTAGTGTGTTTTACCAAGATTAACACTACCAACTGGTATAATTTAGTTGTGCACTGTAATGAGGATAATAAACCAAAGAAACAGATTCTATAGTTTATTTTTATTATACATTAGTACTGTTGAATAGAAAATGGAAATAGAGAAGTGTGTTGCAATATTATACAAAACAATTAAAAGTATGAGGTTTAAATATCAAATTGTAGTAAACATATCACTATACTTACATTATGTTTGTGATCAGACACAGGTTTAAAGTTTTGGACAATTCTATCAAGCTGTTGAACTTTTCGTTGAGGCATTGAAGCTTTCCGGATCGACTCTGATTTTAGTTTATAATATGTGTTATCAGCATATGGTCTGCACTCCAATTTCTGCACAATTCTTCCTTCCATATAAAGTTTCTCTGATTCTGGTACCACTGAGTCTGTATTTGATGCTGTAAGATAACATAATCTTTTATTATCAATACCACAATAACCATTGTTATTACTAGCAACATGACTACACTGCATCTGATGGCAAGAACATTTCAATACTAAAATAACAGTGATTATCAAAAAAATATTTGTCTTTATCAGTAAAAATTTGGTAAGGAGGATGTAAGTACTGTAACTAGAAATAAGTGTAGCTTTTCCACTCTCACATGAACAAAACATGTAAAAGTTTTGGCATTTTAAGACACTGTAATTTAATAACTAATGATTAGTATATTTTTAAAAAAGCTTAACCTATTGCCTTGCCAACCTTTACAACTAAATACAGCTTTACCTTTATTACATAAACTAGCTGATCCAGCAAACGTTGTTTTGCTATATAAGTTATTGTAATATCTTCTAAGATGTTCATTGAAATTAAGTGATGTCAAAGACAATTTTGTTCACAATTAAATACTCTTAATCAACAACACATTTATTTGGATAAAGATTAATATTATTACGTTGTTACAACTCTTAACAAATAATGCATTAATTTCGACCAAATTTGTTTACCATAAAAACGCTTCTAGTGACTTAATCTTAAAAGATAGACATATACTGTCGCGGACATTTTTTTAGATCATTTCAAGAGGAATAATTCTTTCATACATATATTTTTGGTATCTTGAACCGTTTTCGGAGCACACGCAATGGAAGCACTCAAGGATGAATAATTTTCCCCGTTTTTTTCACATTTTCCATTATTTCTTCGCTCCTAATAGTTGCATCGTGATGTTATATAGCCTAAAGCCTTCCTCGATAAATGGTCTATTCAACACAAAAAGAATGTTTTAATTCGAACCAGTAGTTCCTGAGATAAGCGCGTTCAAACAAACAAACTCTTCAGCTTTATAATATTAGTATAGATTGTAAATTATATTACATAAATTGTAAATTACGTAAAAAAATCATCCAATACAACTTACGCACAACATGAGAAAATACTCCTAGAGATTGCCTAGTAACGTTTGACACGTCCAGTATGTGTTCCTTTGGTATATTCTGTTCTCCAGGTTCTTTGAGGCACAAAACAGTCTCAGATAGCGATAACTGTACTTGAGCACGCTGTCCTGGTACGCGCGATATCTTCAACTTTCCTACTTCGATATTTCCTGGTGCTTTCTCCCATTTGTTAGCTATATATTTTGGCACCTTCACAAGCCACACTCCCCTGCCAGTATTCGATAAATCCAATTCACGGTCAATGTGAGGAGCATTGTTAGGAGTTGTCATTTTACACAATTTATTTTATACAATTTAGAATACGTTGAAATCCTAAGTTGAAATATACAAATCAAAAAGTTCTTGTAAACAGGTGTCTCGTTTGACTTTGAGTTTATTAACCAAAAACTTAATTATATAGACACAAGAAATATTATAGGTAGTAGCCTAGTAAGTATATCGCTATTTTATTCTTTCACCTATATTACTGCACTTGATTTTTTTCTATACAATATATATTAGCCTTAAAACATTTTCTCAAAATCAAAATTACCTACTCTGCCTTAGGGACGCGATCTGCGATCTATGGTCTATATCTGTCTAGAATATGAATGGATGCAAATCGATTGATGTATCAATCTATAATGAGAATATACAAGTGAGCCTGACTATCGGAAATAAATTATTGTATTTTATGAAATTTTGACATATTTTTAACTCGTAAAACTTATACCATGGTCGCATTTTAATCCCCATTTGTTTATTAAACAAACACTAGACAAAATCAGATACCTCCTATACACGATTTCAAAAATAATTAAGTTTTATTCTTGTTAAAATTGTCATCAATTCTCAAACGAACATTTTGTCGATTAATACAATCCATAAATGAGAATGTACAAAAGAGCCTTATTATCGGTCTGAATTAATATTGCAACACTACGCTTATCACTTTATACTATCTGTATGTTTTTATTGTTTGAATAAAAAGAACTTCAAATCACCTTTTTAAAATTATTATCATCTAATAAATCATTTGTGACAACCCTATTTCCATAGTAGTTGTATAAAAATTAAGAAATGCAATACATCTTAGTATCCTCAAATATTTGGTAATTTACAGCCTATAGACATCGCACTTAAGTTTATTTTAAGATGACCAAAATCTGCAACCGTTGTATGTTGGTTTTATAAATACAGTGCAAACTCTATATAACAACCGTCAATGGACTGTGCATATTTTAACGTTATAGAGAGTTGTCGTTAAATGGAGAGAAGAAAAATCTGTATTAGAAAAAGAATAAGATTTAAACTCTTACTTGCCATATTTACAGTCTGAAAGTTTGTGAGTAACTAAGAGTATGATAACGTATAGATAATCCGTGACTCCTACTAACAACAGTCAACACGTGCAAGCAATCCCAATTTGTAAACAAAAAACCGATTTCTTAGAAAGTTCGGTATGTGTAATGCCGACAGTCGAGATTATTACGGGCTAGGATAATAAACCGACAAAAGAACGTACACAGCTACGCAGTTTTTACTAATTTTGGCAACTTAAAAAGTCATCTTAGCTTAAAAAGTACTTTATATTATTAAATTACTGTTGTTATTGAGAGTGGTTGTAATGCTATATAGAGTGTATCATTGTATGGGAAACAAGCTAAACCAACCAAAGCCGAGTGATATCGACGCTTTAGGGAGTTTGTCATTAAATCGAGTGACGTTACATGGAGTTTACAGTGTATATTTTTCTTAGATTTAAAAGAATAATTACTTTTTCGTTTTCTAGGTCAGATACGTTCTCGTAATTTTACCATGAGATATATTAGTCTACTACCAACTAGTAACAGTATTACGGGGTAATATTACCCCAAAAAATACAGGAAAAATTTATAAAAATATTTTTGTGAAAGTCCATGACCTTGTAAATAAGGGCTTATATCTCCAAAACTAAATGTAATATATAAATAGGTGTAATTTATTACGTTTAATTATGATATAAATTCATGTAAATCAAACACACTTATATCTTTACGAAGTAACATTACGGACGTATTAGCGATATTGGTGTCAGTATGACCAAGCCCAGAATTTATGGAGATTTTTAGTTGGGTTAAACTGAATTTTATTTTTTATTTTTTTGCTGAAAGTGACAACAATCAACACTAAAAATAAGTTAAATAATACATTTATAGCTATGTTATTATTTCGAAGCAAAAAATAGAATGATAAAATATGTTTAAAGTCTTGATGTTTTTGTTTTTACTTTTTAGTTTTATACTTAAATGTTTATAATCCTTTAATTCAGATTTATTAAATACCAATTATAGATACGGTATTGCCATCCATATTTAATTTATGTATTTTGTAAAAGCGATCAAAGATTCCTGGTGTTTAAATACAAATTTGTGGTTTTCATACATTTTTGCTTGGTCATACTATTCTGTTGAATTTAATTCATACCAACGCAGGCTCAAAAAGGCTTAAACCTCCAGCCGTATAACTTAATATTAAAAAAAGATTCAGGGACATCAAGATTTTAGAATTATTCTCTGAATTTTCTGAACAAAAAAAGTGGCCGGTGAAAGAGTGAAACGCTGTTGAACATATTTCATTAATTACTTTTTGTTTCTCTATGAAATGTTAATTAATTTTTTTAAAATTCATTTAAATAACAATTATAATTTAACATATCAGTGTAAAAGTATATGAAACAATGTTTGGATATAGTAAAGAAGCTGTTAGAGTGAAAGTCAAGGTCTGTATTGTATTTATATATTACTAAATACTTACAATAAATTAAGGACGCTCTATTTGCATAAAAAAATGTTTTATCAATTTACTATTTGAATCGTACCTTATGTAAAAATGTGTATGTCTAAGATCAACACATTGCATTCAAGTTGCATTTGAACTACTTTCTCTTAACAATCAATAACTATTGTAAAACTCGTTAGATAAAAAATTTGACATGAAAGGTACTGTAATTAAATTGTTTGTGAGTCAAATACATTCTGAAATATCTAAATAATACTGTCTATTCAATAATATGCAAATCCTACAAAAGAAATCATAAGTTTATAGGAATTATTTTCCTTCATATACTAAAATATCAGAATCATCAATAAAATATGATAAAATATTATGGTTGTTAAAATATTTTTATTTGAACTTTTACACATATAAAGTTACTAGCTAGTTACTACCTAGACAGACATTGTTTGGAATTGTTATTGTTTACTGTAATTTTTTTAAATGCACAGCAATTATCCTTGTGATTTAAAGTAAATTTGTAAATTCTAAATTGCTATTGCAAGCCACACTGGAAATAGGATGTGGTTTGCAATCATAGGGATGTGTGGGATCAAAATATGTTCACCTTTCTATTTCCTTTTCAAAATCGTGACTAAGCTGATATTCTTCATCAATTTCTACATTGCAACCTGGCTGTCATTATAAAGATGTGACTGGTTTATGTTCTGCAACATTATTACAGTTAGGAGCCAGTATCCATATGTGAATATATGAATAGTCAAAAGTTCAAATCCCAAAATATACCTCTAGGTTATTTTAGGTAAATATAGACTTAGGCACTACATGCTTATTGGTGAAGGAAAGCATAGTGAGGAATCCAACATGACATCAAATAAGAATGTTATATGTAAGTATTCTCACAATGGTGTTCAGTTGTGGTAAGGGTCATGTTGGACATGACATATAAACTATTAGTCTAGTTCTTCCCCTCTTAGTAGTAGAACACGGGCAATAAATTTGTCTTTGCTCCTTGGTGTGCTGAAGGCTACATTCAAACATACACAAAACCATAACTTTAATATTTAATCATAACTATAATTATTTTGTTCTTAATTCATCATAAAATTAAACTTTAAGAACATTAACAGAAATGCGAAGGAAAACTCCAACCGGAACTGAGGAAGTTTTCAGTGGATCCACAGATAACATCTTTAGAAGTATTGCAAAGTATTTTAGTGAAAGCTTTCGACATAAAATCTGATTTCACACTGTCATACAGGACAGTTGATGACTATGGACAAGAAGTGTATTTGCCTCTTCTCTCGGACTGGGACCTTGATGCTGCTTTTCTTAAGTGAGTGCACTCTATGCACACTTATTTTTTTACTTTATTAATACTACCATTTTACAATGTAGGATGCAAGTTTACAAAGGATGTATTCAAATGTAGGTCAGATAACATGGTTAAAAATAGAGAATGTACAACAATGTATTTTATGATCACGGCTCAGTATAAGTATATTCTATTTACTCATTCTGACCTAGTGTCCACAAATGAAATTTTTTAACAAAATCTTAAAAATTAATGGACTTCTCATGTTTTTGTCTAAAACAGTTTGTCTATGATTATCATAATGAATATAAACTCCCAGTAAGTTACACCCAGTAAATTGAAAGTATAAATTATTGTTATGCTAAATAAGTAGCATAGGATTTTCACTTCATATTATGTAAATTAACTTTCAAAATAGCCTAAATATAATGTACTAATATATAACTTGTTAATTTGTTTACATCTTTTGTTGCATTTCTCACACTATATTTAAAGATATTTTTAAAACCTGTAAATTAAAGTTTACAGGTTTTTTAAATACTTATTGACAGTTATGCACATAAGAAACTATTTAAAACAGTATAGGTAGTGACATTGTGTTTTTGTTTATAGCTATTTCAATACCCAGGAAAAATAATATTTATATCTAAAAACGAAACTGCATTTGAAATATCTCATATTATATTTGTAAAATGTATGAATAATGGTAATGTTAAATTAATTATATTTCAGAGCTCATAACACAGCTGTTAATCAAAGATCAGACCCATGTGTGCAACTAAAGGTGGATATGAAGCCATTTGCAGAGGCTTCAGAAGACTGGGAACCGCCAAATGTGACTTCTTCTACTCCGCTCATGTCTCAGAGTGCCAGAGAACAACAGCCAACAATAGCCCCAGTTCCACATCAGTCCGAAAAGCAAGAAACACAGAGTGGTTTTCAAGGATTAATAATGAACCAGGTTAGTATATTCATTTGCAGCTTTCTTACCATTCTAATTTGAATTTATTAGCTAGGTCCTAAGCTATGAAACATAATAATAAGTACAAATAGAACAACTTACAATAAAATAGGTTAATCAGAGTGAAAGCATTTTTTGTGTTAATTTTTTTATGAAAAGTATCATATTAATACATTTTTTTTTAAATGATTTATTTTATGCTTATAAGTCAAGCATGATAGAAAAAATGAAGTCTATCATATTGAAAAATAATCTTAAATCTCTGCTGTTTTTGAACCCAAAATATTTTTAATGTATTTGAATATCAACTCAAATTGTGATGAATTTAAATTAACTTTGTATAACTAAAAAAGTAAATCTCTGCTCAGAAAGATAAATATTTATTTAATATTGTGGTAGATACAGTGTTGTAGTATTAAATTGTCTTGTTAAATTGTGTATTTATAAAATTTTAATTGATTTTTTTGTTGTATAATATAAACCTAAACAGTTATATTGATTTTAACATCAAACAGGTTGAAAAAACTTTTAATATGGTATCAAGGGCATTTAACCTTTATGAAGATCCAAACTCTGCACCTAGGCCACCATTAAGTGATATTGAATTTAGAACATTTCTCGATGCAGTTGGGCAAATAAATAACACAACTAAATTGAGGGAGGTTATATACTGTGGAGGAATCGATCCCAGTCTAAGGTAAGTTTATTGAAGTAGCATAAAATAGTAGAATATTGAAATCTTTACTTATATGTTTTTCATTTTTATGAACAATCAATCTAATTATGGTGAAATTTACGATATTAAACATGATGCTGATATTCTAATTATACAAAGTATATATTAAAATAATTCACATGTATGTTCCAAGGTTTGTTATAACTTTGCCAGTTTTCATTGTCAGTTTTTTAATAAAGAGATATTTCAAATGAAAAGGTTTATTATTAAAGTAATAAATGTATATTGATGAAACTTCTTAATTAATTTTTTACTCTCTTGGTAATAATTTTATATATATATACCAGATACCTCTTTATAATCTAAAATATGCCTGCTCTTTATGAATCATACATGCTTAAAAAATATAATAAATATAATGGGTCATTCCTATACAACAAAAATTTCATAAAAATAAAAATCAATTACATTATTCCAGGAAAGTTGTTTGGAAACATATTTTGAATGTATATCCTGACAGTATGACTGGTAAAGAAAGAATGGACTACATAAAAAAGAAAGCAAATGAGTATTACACACTAAGAGCTTGCTGGAAAGATTGTATACAGAAGGGAAAAGTAAGCATTTGTTGTTTTAAATTAAACTTTTTTTTATAAAGACGCTAACTCTTGATATTACTAGATAGAATGTAAAAATAATATTGATAATGGATTATACTTACCCCACAATAGCTATTTTCTCTCTTCTTCTAGAAAACTCATGTTATAATGACGATGGAAACTGAAAGTGCTGTGTAGTTTATAAAAATCCAGAAGACTTACAATTAACCTAGAAATTCCACAATTTCATTTATAGAAGCTATAATGAAATAGGTCTTTTTAAATATAATTAGATGTGTTGTAAGTGATCTATTGTAATTTATCATTTAATTTTTAGGTGAATGCTGACCTAGCTTATGTTACAAGTATGGTACGTAAAGACGTTCTACGTACTGATCGTCATCATAACTTTTACGCAGGTAGTGATGACAATCAGAACATTGCTTCACTTTTTAATATATTAACTACGTAAGTTTCTTCTCGAAATGTTTTTGTATAAAATATGTAAAATATGTGAATTTAAATGAAATTTTATTTGTACAGGTATGCATTGAATCACCCAACAGTAAGCTATTGCCAAGGCATGTCGGATTTAGCATCTCCTTTGCTAGTAACAATGGGTGATGAAGCCCACGCGTATATTTGCCTTTGTGCTCTTATGACTCGTTTGTATCCAAACTTTTTGTTAGACGGCGAAGCGATGACTCTTAAATTTTCTCATTTAACAGAATCTCTGCAAATATATGATCCAGACTTTTACAATTACCTAAAATCACAGCAAGCTGATGACTTACTATTTTGTTACCGATGGTTACTCCTAGAAATGAAACGCGAATTTGCGTTTGACGACGCCCTTCGAATGCTCGAAGTCTTGTGGGCGTCTCTGCCACAAAAAACCCCTGCGATTGAATTGTCTCTAAAAGAAAAAGAGTTCCAACCTTTTATTGGAATAGATGATGATCCCATTCCAGTGAGTCCATTAATAAAACCACGAGAAAATGCTTATACCAAAGTTTGTGCAATAAGACGACAAAGCTCTAGTTTTAGTTTAGCAAATATAAAACCCCCAAAACTAGCGACAGGCAAACAAATAAATCATAGTCTAGATGAAAATACTTCAAGACATAACACTTGTAATGCCTCTCTAAAACATTCTAAAGAATTTCAAAGTTTGGACGATGCCACTCTACAGGCTCAAAAATTAAAATTAGACAAGCTGGAGTCTGACACAGACAATGAAAATAATATTGCAAAAGTTTCCATTAGAAATAGTATGAAAAGTGTTCCAGAGCATGGAAAAGCGGATATGTATGACTCTTCTACTAATCAACTAAATGTTGTTAATGGAACGGCGGTCACAGATATTAAAGAGACGCCTTTAGGAAATCAAATAAGACTGTTACGGGATAGGATATCAGTACATAACAACAAATTTTTTTCGTCTTTCGATAAATTAGATGATGATGAATGTACAGATCCATCAATTAAACCTAAGGTGAAAATGATAAAAAATTTGAATGAATTTTTAAATTTTGCAACAGGAAATAAAGCAAATATTATTCTTGATAAAAGTACAAAAAATAATATGATAGAAAGTGTTTCGCCAAAAGATTGCCCGCGAATTACTTTAACAAAAACATCTATTGATGAATGTAAGAGCCAATCAAAAGATTTTAAATCTAGTAAAGTAAGGAAAGATATTAATTTAGATCATAATGAGAATAGCAGTCCAGATGATTCACAAGAATATTATCCTATGACAACTTCAATGACACGAGAGCTGAGATTAGAATTAGAACATTTGGACCGTCAAGTATTTGGCTCATCGTATATTAATAGGTGTAGTATTAACATTGATACTCCTTCAGATGATTGTACTGAAGTTAAGCAAGAGAGTGTAAACGTTAATACAACAGAAACGAAACAGGAAGATACTGAAACAATAGAAATAACCAAAAAATCACCTGTGTTTGAAACAATCAAATCAAACGCTAGAAGTGTGGAAGACATTTATTTATGGGAAAATCCTTTACACAGAAATACTCCAACTACTCGTACCTCAGCCAGTTGCCCGCAGACTCCAGATGAACAAGCTGATTTGGACTTTGATGGAGACACGGGCGAAATTATCGAAGAACACTCTGGTAAGAAGTCTGTAACTCCAATACGATTATTAAGAAAACACCAATCTTTAGAGCCCCAAAATTTACAAAGAAAACTTCTTAAACCTGACACACATTCCAATGATTCAGATTCGTCTGATAAAGACAGTGATTTAGAACTGTCACATGCAGTAGAAGCTGGCAAAGAAAACCAACAAGAAGGTACAAGCACTTCAAGATCTCATAAGTTTTTCTCTAGTATGTCCCAGGAATTAGAAAATGCTAGACGCAATTGCGAATCTCTACTTAATGTTAAGCAAACCAATTTACATAGTGTCACGTCAACTATCAACAACTTTCAAAAGAAATATGAAGTTTTTAAGCCTCCTGTACATAAAAACATCAGTGTTACTTCAGTTTCTAGTGAATGTTCAATGAAATTCAGTGTGAGTAACCTTCCTCCACCGTCGGTATTCGGTGGTGGAAACCCATTTTTGATGTTCCTTTGTTTGACAGTATTGTTGCAACATAGAGATTACATAATGAGAAATCGAATGGATTATAATGAATTAGCAATGCATTTTGATAAAATGGTTCGCAAACATAATGTAAACAGAGTGCTTAACCAGGCAAGACAGATGTATGCTATGTATTTAAAACAACAAACTCACAAGACTGGAGACGTTACTACGTAGATATAAGCCTGGCACAGAAACATGATGCACTAATTGATTTGCTCATCATAATATTAATAAAACCTTAGCTATGTTCATAACATGTAAGATTGTCGCAAGTGCTTACACATTAATTCATAAAATTAAATATTTTTATAGTAAATACGTAGATATAATATTTGAAAAGCATTTTAACAGAGTATTTTCAATTATAAATAATTCATCATCAGCATTTGACCAAAGGTTTATCCATTATTTATCAATTAGCAGACTTATTGTATTCCAAAAAGAGCTTTTATTTGTAAAACAAATGTGATATTTTTTTCTAGATATAGGTTACCTCAATTTCCTTTTATTCCTTTATATTTTATAATATTAAACAAATCAGAGCATTTTCACAATTTATCGGGTCCTGATTAGTGATTAAAATGCCCGGGAATTTTCTCAAAGTGCCTAGCACTTCCGCGAACATTTCGTAAATTCCCGGGAATATTCCCAAGGAAGTTTTGGGCACTTTGGGAAAATTCCCGGGCATTTTCGTCACTAGTCCTGATTATAGAAATAGATCCTTTATTTATTAGCAACAAATTCATTTACTTCTAGTCATTATTACCGTATAAAAGAATAAATCAATTATTATTGCTTCCTATTGGCCTATTATTAATATATTTTATTCATGTAGATATTTTATCGATTCTATAATTGAATGCTAGTTGCAAAATGTATCTATTATGCTCGTAAATAAAACTGTCAAATGTATTTTTACCCTTATTATTTATCTGTTATTTCAACAAAACTAGCATGCAAACGAATACTGTGAAAACAGCGAACTGCTGCGCTAATCAGTGGTCACTATTATACCTTTACTTACCCCTAAAAAAATATATCTATTCAGTTTAGTTCATATAATTGAATTCAATTATTCCAAGTCAATGCATTTCAATTATTTTAGTTATATTGCAAGCAAATAAATCAACTGAATTTCATAATATGTTAGACTTATTTGTGAAAAGTAAACCTTATTTTTTGAATATTATTAACAAAAACCCTCGCGGTTTGGCGGCCATAGTGGAATGAATGGAAGAACCACGGAGGCTCCACAAAGGAACCATCGTGGATTTTCGGCCATTTAGCCACCGTGGTTTTATTGTGGTACCACTGTGGTTTTATGGTGGTACCACTGTGGTATACAATGGCAAAGTGGTTTAAAAACCACATTTGATCCACAGTGTTTCCACCGTGGGCTCCTAACTGCGAGGGTACCTTCAATAGGTTCTGTGAGTAAATTACAATCTTTAACACTCATTACATTATGAATGAGCCGACCCGTGACAGGAGTTGAGCGAGCCCCGAACATCCCGTCAGCTTACAAAAATTCGTTTAATATACTGGTCCCGTGAAGAAAGAGGTTATGCATTGCACAAAAATCTTGACACCATGATGTAGGAATGACTTCTTAATCATATATTGACATCTATGTAAACATGATAAAGTTCTATTCAAAGATGAACGGCCATTTAGCCACCAATAGAACCACGCTCTATCCACAATAAAACCACTTAAGACCCACAATAATTCTACGGTACATCCATCAAAAAACCACTATTTAACCACGGTGGAGCTACAATGGCAAACTGGCTGTAAAACCACAATTGATAGTGTTTCCATCGTGGATTCACGGTCAATCCACTGTCGCGGTGGTTACACTGTGGATCCACCGTGGACACCTAACTGCGAGGGAAGTGATTTAACAACTTAATTATTTATCTCGCTAAGCTTATAATATACTGTGGTATATGAATACATTATGATATATTTTAATCATCATTTCAATTTTTTTTCATAACGAACATGGTGAAATTAAATATAAATAGTTCAGGTGTTAATATTATTTGCTTAAGAAATAATTGAAATAAAACAATAATGTATTATTAACACTTTAATTTTTACCTTTCATTACACATAACTTGACAACATCTCTATCACCTATGTAGATATTATATCACATTTAATGCCGTTGAGATAACATCCGAAAAATAACTAAATACACAATTAATTTCATTTGGGTACAGCAGCATATTACTTCAGACTAAAACGCGAAAAAATTGCAATATCTTATTGAATGACTATAACAATTTTATTTTCTCTTATTGCCACCAGCTCCCGACAGGATCATAGCAATACGCATGAAGATGTTAAGCACGTCCAAATATACAGAAATGGCTCTGAAATAAAAAAAAAAACTTTGTAAATCAATAATATCGTCAATAATTTTTAAAAACTTTTTGGGTTTTATTTGCTTATTTTTATAATTTAAAAAATAGGTAATGCACTTACGAATTTATTGGGTCATAAGTCTGATAACCATAAGGTGGATGCATCTCCGCACGCTTAACTATAGCTTGAGTGTCATATAGGAGAAAACCGCCAAATACAATCAGACCGCCGTAAAGACTTAGAGAATAGAGCCCTGCAAAATAAAAACCAACAGAATAGTTAAATATAGGTGGTACCTATTTATTATATTAAAGATCCTTTTTTATAAATATCTGATTAACGGAGCAAACTTAAAACTAGTTAAATATCCCGGTTTAGTTGTAATGACCTTTCCCGGTCAATCAACGCGCGTCATTTCGGAAAAAAAAACATTGTTAAAAATGTGTATCGAATCCTAAATGAAGATTATATTTTTTCATGTAATATATAGATTTTAAATAATTTCAGATACATAGTAGTAGTTTTAGATATAGATACATATACAGGATGACCGGTAATGCGATACATTCCTTGATAGACGTTGTAGTACAGCTTATTTGGAATCATTTAAGACATTTCTCAAGTTTTTAATCAGGAGAGACGTAGTTTGAAAGCAACGATAGGTCTGTACTCAGAAGATAGTTGTAACTAACTGATACAGATAACTAAAATTTCTACGAGCAAATTGTGCTTCATATCAATAAATCCTATTGTAGCAGTGTCAAGTGCAAGGCGGTGTCATGAAACGAACAAAAACTGCACACGTGCGCGGTAAAATAATGAGGATTTCTAGGAAACGGGTCAGTTCTTTTATTATTAGGTCCTTACATATGAAATTGGCGTTTTTCGTACTGGCCACTTTAATCACAAATTTCTCCTCTTTGGTAAGGAATTCCAAATTCAAATTTGTACAGCTATAGACTCATGTATTTGTGCTTCGATGATCGTCATTCATTTGTTTTTTTCTTCTGTTTTTTTCTGTTTGCGTCACTCATTTTACAAAATGTAAAACTTAAAATATCGCATTATTTACGATTACGAGTTCCGCCGTGGCACTAGTGCTGCGGAAACAACTCGAAGGGTGAATGATGTGTATGGCGGTCGTGTTGCAAAAGAAAACACAGTTCGTTTTTGGTTCCAACGTTTTCGTTCTGGAAATTTCGACCTGCAGAACAAGCCCCGTGGACGGCCTAAGACTCAAGTTGATAATGAAGAGTTGAAGGCTATTGTGGAAGCGGATCCATCGCAAACCACGTCCGAGTTAGCTGCAGGCTGCGATGTTAGTGATAAAACTGTTTTAATTCACTTGAAGCAAATTGGGAAGATTAAAAAGCTTGAAAGGTACCTCACGAATTGACTGAAGCAAACCGGCAAACGCGCGTCGACTGCTGCGTTACATTACTAAACCGGCACAATAATGAAGGTATTTTAAACGGAATCATTACCTGTGATGAAAAATGGGTTCTTTACGATAATCGAAAGCGCTCAGCGTAATGGTTGGATCCTGGCCAGCCAGCCAAATCCTGCCCCAAGCGAAAATTAACCCCAAAAAAGTTACTTGTAAGCGTTTGGTGGACTAGTGCCGGTATTGTTCATTACAGTTTTTTCAAATCTGGCCAGACTATTACGGCTGATGTCTATTGTCAGCAATTGCAAACCATGATGGAAAAGCTAGCGGCTAAACAACCTGGCTAAAAGGCTGGTCAATCGCTCCACGCCACTGCTGCTTCACGACAACGCTAGACCACACACTGCGCAACAGACGGCTACTAAATTACAAGAGCTTCAATTGGAAAGTCTAAGACATCCTCCGTACTCCCCGGACCTTGCTCCAACAGATTACCATTTTTTTCGAAATTTGGATAACTTCTTGCAAGGGAAAAAATTCAACTCCGATGGGGCAGTCTAAATCGCCTTCAAAGATTTTATTGATTCCCGTCCGACTGGTTTTTTTAGTAAAGGGATAAATGAACTACCTATGAGATGGCAAAAGTGCATAGAAAATAATGGTTCATACTTTGATTAATTAAATATATTATATTAAAAAATATTCGACTCTTTGTTCCTCCCATACAAAACGCCAATTTCATATGTAAGGACCCCTAATATTAGGGTTGCAAATCAACCTCTTAGTATTTTATTATGACATTTGTACTTTTTTGAATAAATGAATCAAGGAACAAAATTATGTAATTTGTACGAAACATTCCATACATTTTTTTCTTGGAAATTCTTCGTTTATTTACCTAAAACATTTTTTTTTTTTCAAAATGATACTTGGTTTTTTATCTTTTACTTAAGTAATGAGGATTCCTTCTTACAAATTTTAATTTAAAATGAGATTATTATTATTTAGCTATAGGAATACAGCATAAAAAATAACATTATTTTGTATTCGTCACTACAAGGGCACATTTTAACATAAAAATTGGAGTTTGTAGCACGGGTGTACTCGAGCGGCGCTTCTAGCGGACTAACGTGAAGCGCAGCTAACGTACCGACTAGTGATGAAAATGCCCGGGAATTTTCCCAAAGTGCCCAGCACTTCCGCGAACATTTCGTAAATTCCCGGGAATATTCCCAAGCAAGTTTTGGGCACTTTGGAAAAATTCCCGGGCATTTTCATCACTAGTACCGAACCGCGCAACCCTCACGTGATCCCGATCGATAAATAAGAAAGGGAAGACCCTAATGCTATTTCAGTCGACCAATCAAAGTTCATTATCAGAAGGGGAATTCCGCAAAACACAAAGTTGAGGCCCTCAACGTAATCCAACGGCCGCAACCGTCGCCTATGACCTATGTTCGTCCTAAAAGTTAAAAAAAAAAAAAACTTAAATCTTGAATATCTCAGAAATTAATATATTTCGGACATGGTGTCATATGACTTAAGTGACTCCAAATAAGCTGTACTACAACGCCTATCAAGGAAGGTATCGCTTTACCGGTCACCATGTATATCTATAGACCATAATGTCTATAGTCAATTCCTATTGAAATGCACATTTTTCTGTACCTGCTCCAAGCGCAGATGTAGGTGGCAGAAACATCCCAGCAAGGGATGCAGCAAAGACTGCGCCAAGGCCCATAGCCAGAGGTGCTCGCATGTTCAAAAATTCTCCTGATGGAGCACAAATCGCTATTGTGCTGAGACCACCGACTACTCCAGCAGTATACCTATAAAAGTAATATACATATAAAATTAGTTAATACAACTTGGGATTATTTTTGTTTTATTGCAATGTTTCAGTTAAACTTGATACTATCCATATGCATTCTATATTGAATCAAAATTAGTTAATATCCAACAGTGCAAATAACTATTCTGAATAGTCCACACTTCCTAATAAGCTGCTAGTATCTTTGTGTACATTAAATTCTATTGAAAATAGCAGCCATTTATTTTTAATGTATATGCAAAAAAAACATTTACTATCCACTTCAAATTCTAAGTGTAAATAAATCTATGAAGAAATCTACTTAGCCAAGTAATTAATAGAATTGTTACCATGCTGCTCTCATCAATATAGGTCCTCCTAAGAAGCAAATAGGTGCAATTACTGCACCCATTATGCCTGTGTGTACAATCCATGCCAATTGTTTTGCACCAAATCCAGGTTTGTATTCCATACCACGGACTACCATGCCAGAACCAATCATCAGGCCAAGTGTCATTATAATTGACTGAAATTACAATTTGTTAAGAGAATAAATAGAGAAGTACAATAAATTATTAAAAAAATTACTAACATTACTTGAACATGAGGTTAGATTAGTTTATAATTAAAATTCATAAACAATGTATTTTAGGGCATTATTTATCAAAAAATCAAACATTGTAAATAAGTTTAAATAATGTAGGTTGCAATAAGAAAATTACTGGAAGTTATCCTATTTTATGCAATAGTTTGAAGATAATAATACTCACCATCCATCCATTCCTAGCAACCAAATTGAGTAAGGCTGGAGTTCTGAACACTGTTACTGCACTCCCAGCAGTTAGCAATAGAGAACCAGCTATATATCCGTAGGTAGCTTTGATGCGGTCTTTAACATATTGTGGCCAGAGACTGGAAAAATTATAAACAAAATTAATTTTTTATGTTGTTTGTTTGTATCAATTTTATCAATGTGCCTATAAAACTTGACAAATCCAAAATCAGTTATTTCTAGGAAAGACTTGGTAAAGAAAAACAATTGTTCTTCAGTATTTTAAAAATTAGGTTAAACATATACACAGATCAAGCATAGAAAGTAGATTCTAAATAAATAAAAATCTTAATCTAATCAATTAACATTTATTAGTTTTCATAAACAAAGCTAATAATGCAATAAGCTACTTTAATGATTGTATTTTTAAAGTAAACAATGTATTATCCATTGTCTTATATAAATGTTAGGCTTCCCATCAATAACAAATATGGATATATAAAATACAAAATAATAAACATATAAACATAATTAAAAAAAAAACAAACAAATACCAAGATTTCAAGGAAGTATTGTCTCTACATTTGTTACAGATAATAACAAACTCAATCAAAAGCATTTCAAATATAAATATCAATAATATAATGTATTAACTATTTCTTAACATTACATTTGCAAGGATAATAAACATTAATATATTTGATATCCATATAATTTAAAAGTGCACGATAGCAGGAAGTAAGCAGTAATCAATTGTTTCAACTGCCTACCTGATAATAAATAAATTCTATTACAAAATAACCCCTACAAGAAATAACATTCTTTGATTGATAATTCTAATAGAAAAGTTGAAATATATGGAAATTATATAACATGCCATTCCTATACATTTTGAAGTTATATTTGCTGTGAATGTTAACAAAAAAGAATTTGTCTAGGCCCCTAGAATTTATTCAAGTTTTTTATACATCTTTCATGTTGTTGTACATGTAAAATCTATCAAAAGCCAATCAACTTTCCAGGATAAATAGAAAATGGCTACCATTTTACTTGGCTCAAACAAGTTTTATATTAAGATCAAACAGAAAGTAAATTCAGAATTAGTTATAATCTTATTTTAAAAAAATTACAGTTTTTGCAGGATTGGAAGGATATAAGGTATAGCATTAATTTACAAAGTGATATGAGAGATAACACTCATTAATCATTTCCTTCTTATCTTGTTTACTTTAAAATACTTACTGTGACTCTTGTAGTGTACCAGGTTTCACTCCTGATCCATAGTAACAAAGTGCTCCTAAACCAACAGCTGAGGCTCCTGCTAGAGCACCTTTGCCGAGGCTAAAAGCTAAAAAATATTTTTTGTTAATTGTTTGAGAGAACACAAATACAGTCAAAACCATTTATAGCGACATAGATTTAGAACAACATAACAGTTATAATGACCCAGAACATAAGTCCTGGCTGAATGCCATATGACCAATATCTTAAAAACATCACCAATTGTTATGACTAGATATGAGTAGTCTGTTCCATGTCATTGTAGCAAATTTTGACTGTATATGGTTTTTTTTTATTAATATAAATAGGGGCACAAAAAGCTTCAATTTATCTGATAATGTAATTATAGAATAGTTAAAATGTAAGAGAAAATAATATTTTACCACACATTAAATATAAAGAGATTTATAGACTCTACTTTGACTTTACTTAAGCATAACAAATTATATTATTTAAATAATGTCACAGAATATAACAAATCAGTGATATCAACTTGAACTAATACAGCACAGCAACAACACCACTCCTTATGGTAAGCATGGTGCAGTTCAAAAACAACAATGTCTACCAACAGTTAAAAAAACATCCACACAATCATACAGGCCTGCACAAATATCTCTTCACATTTAGCTAAAAAGGACTCAATATAATGATGATGGGAACACGCTTACTGGAAGACCATTGCACAGACATGCCGACATATCACCTTAAGTCTTCACCCTCCCGCCTAGTTATGCTGTGAAGACCTTTCCCGGCTATTAATGTAAACAGTTAGAAAAAAAGACACTTGCTAAAAGTGAGAATTATAGACACCTAGCCAGGATGATTTACCAAATTGCTGTGACTCCATTAACATGCACACATGGTCCTGCTATGGAAGGGAGAGGATGGAACAAGGTTAAATAGCTGTTCAGAACACTCTACCTGATATACTCAAGTTCCTATAATATATTTAGTTTTTTTGTAAAAGACAAAACCTATTTTCTAAATAAAATCAAAGTAGCATATACAAATCTTAGCCTTGGAATGGAAAGGAGATTATTGAAATTTTAATCATAATATATTTTCCAAATTCTTACCGTTAGGACCAGCAGGTGCCATAAGCTTTTCCCATAAGGTGGGCTGGGATCGTACACCAACTTTGGATCGTGCTTCCCGTGCATAAGTCCTGACTACATAGTTTTTTGGCACAAACCTCTGTGGGACTGGGGTTTTTAAGGTCTGAGTCAAATTCAATGATGATCGAGCGACGCACATTCGCGACAACATCGTGATGCAATCTATATGTAACAACAAAATATAAATATATAATAGTATATATATTTTTAGATTAACAAGAAAGTATTCATAAAACTCTTTAATCACACAACAAATTATTCATACACTGATTAAATCTTTTCCATTAAATACTTACACGTACGGTAATTATATTATTTCAATTTTTTTTTACAATAACAGACGTGTTAAATTTCAGTTCAAAATTTGTTTATAATAATCAAATTATGTCCACAAATTAAGCTTCACGTACTTAAGTAAAACAGATATTGCTTGAAACCCCAAATTTTTCTGGAAAGTTGAAATGGAAAAATGTTATAGTTTCAGATTTGAAGTTTCAATGTCAACAGTAGAGATGTAAATCATTATCAGAACAAATAATCTAATGCACTATTTAAATACAACGGGTAACACTGTTTATAAAAATAAAAAAAAGTTGTTGACAATAATTCGTTAATCTCGCTGTCAAAGACACAATTCCATTAAAAACAAATAATTAATAATCACTGTCTATTCGTTTCAAAGAAACGCGTTCATAACATTACTCATTGGCAATCTGTCAACTCTCAACGAATAATATAACCAATATATACCAATTGTCAAAACAATGACTAATGATTTATTGCAGACAATTGTAAAAAATTTAAGCAAATAACGATACTACAAACCATTATTAAATTATTAATTACAATTTTGAACTTTTATCTGTAAGGAATAAAGTTTAATTTTATTTGATATGTTGTCATCACAACGGATTCATCATTATCAGCTGGAACTAATTGATATGAGATTTACGATTTTGATCTTTCAGCAAAAGGAATAAAGTTTAATTATGTTTAGTAAGTTGTCAGAATAACGTAGTTTTAAATTATGGGTTGTGCCAATATTATATGAGAATTAGAATTTTGGGTTTTAGACTATTTAAAATAAAGTTTAATTTTATTTGATATGTTGTCAGCACAATGGATTCATCATTATCAATTGGAAACAATTAATAGGAGATTTATAATTTTGGTGTTTATCAGTTTTACAAAAACGTTTGATTTTGTTAAACGATTGCAATAATGAAATAATGTTATTATTTTGCTGAAATATAATTTCAAAAACGTACGATTAAGATAGTTCGTTGTAGAAAGTCATTTACGCTGTTGCTTTTTAGCATATTTTTAATCTTATTTGTTTAAGTTCTATTAAATAATAGTATTGTATTTAAAATGCCAAAATTGATGTCCACAACAACTCATATATGAAATTATTTTGGAAAATGTGATAAAAAAAACTTGTATTGTTTGTAAAACTACTTTATCTTACAAAAGTGCGATCACTAATTTCAAATTACATTTAAGTAAAAAATACATAGTGGTGTACGAAGAGTAAAGTCAAACCAAGTCATCAAATCTTGGTAACTTTATTGGAACTTTAAAGTAGTTATACAGTAGACATTAGACGGTATTAACATTTTGAAAAATTACGTAATAACGAAAATAGATTGTAGTTAGTACGAGAGCGTAATATTTCGTAGTTGAAATGTATGTTTTCTTGCGAATGTAAGTAAAAAAAATTGAAATAATATAAACAAACATAACTATTGATTTCGTAAGAAATGCTTGATGATAAGGGTTAGAACTTAGATTTTTGATTTCACAAAAAATGCGTGTACGAAAAAATGTTTTGTTGTTCAGTACTTGCAGGTACAAGGAAACATTAGCTGCGGACAATCTAAAAAGTGGACCACCACCTTACCTTACTCTGTATACAACCAAACGGATCTTTTTTTACATTTTATTTTACATATGGCTGTATCCACTAAATACAACATATTCATAGTTTGTTTTTTGTGATACAGACTTCATTTGAATTTTTTGACAGTTGAAACTTTTTAATTACCGCGAAGTTTTAATTATATTTACATAATTATATATTTAAAAAAAAGATTTAATTATTCTTATTACAATAGAGATACATAGATAGATTAGATAGATTTTGGGAGTCGAAGCTGCTCGCGTCCGTAGGCTTTACCCTAGTTTCCCTACACGTGACTCCTGGGTGGTGCTAAACGAGCAGCAGCGAGGTGGCAGGGCGTCGGTGCCCGTCTGGATCGCGACCACAGTACATGGGTGTAAAGCCCGTCATAGTGACCAATTTCGGCTTGTCGCGTTTCGGAATCAGCATGTGTATATCCAGTAGCTCATATACCTAGAGACCTTCAGTCGTGGTATATGTGGGCCGACATGAGGGTGTAGACTATCAATGGATTTTCATCCTTTGATAATCGCTTTCGTTTTTGGACTACACTGTATTTCCCATCAGGTACTCTGTAGTCACTATGTATACTAAAAAAAATAAACATATTTAAAATACACAAATAGATTTTTTTAATATTAGTACTTTGGAGAAAATGCAATCGTACAAGTGCTATGAATGTATAATAGGTAGAGATGTTGTAAAATAACATGTTATGTAAACAACAGATTTTTTTTGTGGTACATCTAACTTACCAACTACCAAATTAAAATCACCGTTGAGGTCGACTCAAATCACTAAACTCTATTTACATATAGATGACATACTATTAACTCTAACTTAATACCTACATAATATACGTTGATCTTATATTATTACTAGAGATGTAAATTATGGCTAGAACAAATAATTTAATGTATAGTTTAAATTCAACGGGTAAGCCAGTCCAAGCTCCAAAATCAGCATACACAAAAGCAGTGGAAGAAGTAGATATGTGCGTTAAAGAAGCTTTAATTCCTCGGCAAGCCTGTCCTCTACAATGGCGGCGAGAACATCAACATATATACCCATCTCTATATTTGCTCTTTATAAAGCATGGAAATATTATGCTTATATCAGTGCCTTGCGAGAGGGAATTTTCTAAAGCAGGTTATATTATAACAGACAGACGTACTAGATTAATCTCATCAAAAGGACCTCAGATTATGTTTTTAAACGGAAATTTGTCTATATAAACATCACAGACAAATCATATTTCCACAAATAATCTGTAATACATCTGTAAAATGATTAGTATGTACAGACAGTACATACTAATCGTTAGGAATAAACTAAGGCCTTGGGCTACTGTAATATTTTAATGGCATAGAATTAAAGTTTTCAAACACATATTATTATCTCATATTAACATCTTAGATTTTACAGTTAATATCTACATTATAAAAATCATCTATTAACACGTAATATACTAACGACAGCGACGTAGGCTATATATAAGTTGATAGATAAAACATTCATTCTTTTATACACGAATATTTAGCTATTAGTAATTGAAACTTGTTATTTTTGTTTTATAAGTTTGAGGCTACGTAATTTTATTGATGCAATTATTTTTTGTTTTCTGTTTGTGTTTATTGAACATCCATTTTATAATAGTAACAATATTTTATGGAGTTTTTATACGTAGGATTAGATAAACGAAAATATAATTTCTTAGAATTTTCATTATATATTTGTTAACCTCTGTATAAGATTTTATTTACAAAGTCTCCGGATTCCCTGTGGGAGACAAATTTTGGGTTTGCTGGAATAAACGAAAATGTTTTCTTTTTCAAATACACCAAACTCATTTTATTTCTACACAAAATGAGACCTACTTTGTAAAAAAAATGAATGCTAAAAAAACAATATAATGAATAACAGTTTATAAAAACCATTATTTGAAAATAACATAACAGCATAATTCATTATTAAAAACCAGCCGTTATTACCATCTCTAGTCAACAGTAATGTTTTTTATTATATTCTCCCTTTTACGCATTACTCCACTAGCGTCACGCCGAAAACCCATTGATTCCCCATCGCACACGGTCGGGCGAACGGAGGGCTTGGGCCCACAACACAAGCTCAGACAACAATAGAACAACCAGCCGAACGCCACAACAAGAAAAATAACAATTATTCAACAAGAGTGCGGAAGGGATGCAACCACTCCGACTTGATATTTTGCCCCCAATCACCTATGAACTTTTCAGCCTAGTTCTTATTTTGTGACACAGACCTAATTTGAATTGAACATTTATATAATTATGTATTTGAAGATGGATTTAATTATTATATGGATATAATTACATATGCATACATATTTAAAAAACAAAGCGATCTTTTAATATTGACACGCTGGCGAAAATGCAATCGCATCAAGTGCTGTGAATGTATAATAGCTAGAGATGTCAAATAACATGTTATTTCACAATAGATAATATGAAATAATTTTTCTAGTACATCAAATTTTATCAACTGTAAAATTAAAATCACCGCAGAGGTCGACTTAAATCTTTAAACTCTATTTACATATAGATAGCAGATTTTATGTTTTCGTTTGTATTTGTTAAATATCGCTTGTTTAAATTTAATTACGATATTTTATGGAGTTTTTATTTACAGGATTAGATATTATACGAAATGTGAAATCATTACCTTATTTAACTATAATATCTTTCGATGCACATAATGTTCGTTAAGATCTGTGAAATATTTTATTTACAAAGTCTCAGGATCCTCTGTACAAGACAAATTCTGTAGGGTCCGATGGTGTAAATAAAAATGTTAGTACATTTGTTTGTTTTTTCAACATACCAGAATAATTACATTCCTATACAAAATGAGAGCTAAATTGTAATAAAAAATGATTGCTAACACAACAGAATAATAAATAACAGTTACATAAACTGTTATTTAAAAATAACTTAACAGCGTAATTCATTATTGAAAAACAGTCGTCATTACCATCTGTAGTGACACATGGTTGCACGCAGTGCGTTCACGAATGACAGTTTAAACTTTTTAGTTTCTATTTCAATTAATTTAAACACGTGGGGTTAATTTTATTCAGGAATAATTAAATTTGGTTTATGCACTTTTCATAAACTTTATTGCCATGCATAAACATAAACAAGCTGCAACAGCTTCTGAAAATTCAGGTTAAACTTAATTAGATTCTTTGAGAAGGCTTAATTATCTGTTTTTTTTTTTGGACAACTATATTTTATATTTTCATTAAAACTATGGTTTAAATAATAATAATAATGTATAGTCATACTATATCCTTTTGTTGTGAGCAGACATGCATTACCATTAGTTATTTGCATTGCATTAGTGGCTGTTGAGCTTTTATATCGTGGACAATAGCGCTACTTTATTAGAGCACTTACATAGGATTTGTTTATTAGATGCTATGGCAAAATTAATTATGGCTTCATTGTATTTTTTTTTTAGATTCGGAAGATGAAGTTTCTGCTGAAACTCACAAGAAATCCTTGGAGAAATTAAAGAAAATTGATCCTGATTTTTATGATTTTCTTGAGGAGAATGATGAGAACTTGCTGAACTTTGACATAGATGATGAAGACCCTGATAGTGAAGATCAGAATGATGATGCTGATGACCAAATACATAAACCTGCATCTTTACAAGGTGACAGTGATGAAAGTGACTTTGAGGTTTGTAAACATTTTTAAGTTGCATCAAGTCTTTATTAATATGTTTTATCATTGCATATATGCAATGATAAAAAAAACCTTCAAACGTTGTTCAAGATATATCTTGAATACACACAACATCAGAGCTTTTATTAAAACTAAAATCAATGAATTGGTTACAAAATGAAGTTTATGATCTGAGTTTTTAAGCTGTAAATTTTTATAACAATTTTCTAACCCTTTGTTAAATCAGATTAATATAGCATACCTGATTTTAAATAGCTATTGCTGCATAGTTCATGCCCCATTAATCTTTAAAAAGATTAACTGTATTTATTATTAGTAAATATATTTTAAAAGCTACAGTAGCATTATCAATCAGTAATTATAGATAATACTTATTTAATAACTTTTGTAGCATATGCAATTTTTTAATACATATAATATCCACTTTAGAAATAAACTCATTTTAAAAATATTAAGCTCTCATCTGTGGAATCCCATTACAGGACTTTCCGCAGATGACTTTTTCAGGACTTTTTCCTGATTTTCTCTAAATCTAATTGAAATTTTGTATAAATCAAATGAGAGCCTGGATTACGTCCACTCTGGCAAGAGTGTTAGTGCATAATAAATGTATGAATATAACTTTGTAGATTTTTCTAAACATTTCTAGGATGAAGATGCAAAGCCTGTGCATGGAAAAGTTACACTCAAAATGATATCAAAATGGCAAGAAGAATTGCAGAGTGAGGAAAAAATTAAATTATCAATATTAACAACAGCAATTAAAGCTTTTAATGCAGCCATGTTAAGGGCTACTAGTGAAGATGGTACTTCCCAAGGAGAATATAAAGTGGAAGGTATGTAAAAATCTGTTGTTCTAATCTAATATTTATTTATATCAACTCACTACTTATCAATCAAAACTTCAAAATATACTGATCTATATTTAATTTTTATTTTAGTATTATATAATATTCGTATATTTTATACATATTGTTACTACATTAAGTACAGGGAGAGCAAAGATACATTAGTGGCTGTATTTACTAAATGCTTATATGTCATCCCAAACATGTCCAGTAGAGCAGTTGATCGCTGTTCTCAGGGCACTTACACAGGACATTTCTATTTAATGCCATGAGGGCTTTCTCACTATGGTTTCCTTTACCGGTGAGCATGTAGTACCTAAATCTGTATGTATTCTGAAAAAACCTAGAGGTATGTGCCAGAATTCGAACCTACTACAATTTGAGTTGCCACACATAGAAACCAGTCAATTATGTGCTAGGTCATGTATATATAGGTATATGTAGGTAAAACATACATAACAACAACAAACACAAGAGCGCTCACCATCACATACAGAATTCAGCCACTGATATACTATCTCAGCTCTGTTAAGAAAAAAATATGTTATGTTTTATTATTATAAAATAGTAAATCATATGAAATTAGTATAGTATATTAAACAAAATGGGTATTCAGGATAAGAATATTTATAGAACTTTTTATTTCAGGTTCTTCTATTTTCAATGCTGTTATACAGATGTGTGTATTGTACCTACCTGGTGCCATTAAAAAATATCTAGGCATGGAACAATCAGGCAAAGACCCACAAAAATGTAAACACTTTGTCAAAATCAGAGGACCCATGGTGTCTTACTTAAATGACTTATTGAAATTGCTCAGTGGAGTCACTTCAGAGAATATCCTGACTGTACTATTAAAACATTTACATCAGATGTCTGTATACATTGCATGTTTTACAAGAATAGCCAAATTATCTCTAAAAAAATTGATAGCAATTTGGAGTACAGGAGAAGAAACAGTAAGAGTATTGGCATTCCTTTGTATTCTGAGAATTACAAGAAATCAACAAACAGCTTTATTAGATATTGTACTTAAAGCTATGTATATGACTTATGTAAAAAATTGCAAGTTTGTCAGTCCATCGACGTGGCCTGGTATCAATTTTATGAGAAGATCACTTGTTGAAATGTTTTGTTTAGACTTAAATGTGTCATACCAACATGTGTTCCTTTATATCAGACAACTTGCAATCCATTTAAGAAACGCAATTGTTGTACAAAAGGTTGAAAACAGACAAGCTGTGTATAATTGGCAATTTGTGAATTCTCTTCATCTGTGGGCAGATCTTCTATCCGTCACTAGCAACAAGTCTAATCTACAACCATTGATATATCCTTTGGTGATGGTGATTACAAATACAATCAAACTTGTTCCTACACATCAATATTACCCACTGAGGTTCCACTGTGTGGAGATATTAATAAATTTATCAAAAGAGTCCAACACATTCATACCAGTACTGCCATTTTTAATAGACGTAAGTTTTAACACATGTTTATCAAATGACTAAAGCATTTAGTAATAATATATTATCACAATATATGCCATGGGATGAGCAGAGTTAAATTCATGCCCTTATTCTTTTCCAAGCAGTAGACTTGGCGGAGTCCAATGCCTGGATGAGAGGGAGTTGGTGCGCGCGCACTGTCCGTTGCGCCATCTGAAATAGGTTTTGTAGGGGTGGGCTCTTTACTCCTAACTCTCCCAGAGAGGCAGCCCCAACAAGGCTTGTGGCTCCCTGGGCGTCTGAATGAATTTGATTTCCCAGGTCCGGGTGGAGCGATTAGAGGGACACCCCGGGGGTTTTTTAGTCAGTATGAGTCTGACACAGCGGGGTCGCTCTGATGGTCCTATGCAGGATTTTAATCCGGGATACCAAAAAAGCCCTCATTACCTTTGCATTTGTTTATTGTACATAATTTAAATCCGTGGTATAGTGTTGATAGTAGTTCGCATTTTTTTTTAAGTTTGAATACAGATCAAATTTTGTGAGCATATTCTACAATCAGGATGAGCTTATGAGGTATATAAAAAAATTACACAGATAACTAATTAGACTAAAAAAATTGTGTTAAACAAAATAATTTCTAAATTGTAGGTTATATCTAATTTATTTTGAGGATTGTAAAATAATTAAACACATTTAAGCCGAGAAATCGCATGAAATTGAAAAAATAAATAGGAGCACAGTGTGTCTCCAATATTGACGTATAAGAGAAGAGAGCTATCGTACTCCTCTGAACTAAAATAGTTAAATAGTTCAGTAGTCTATAGTATGTTTACCAAATATATTTTCTTTATATTTGCTCTCATACATGCAATCATATAGCTTTACCTTATCACGAATAAATCTACTTTAATAGCTTCAATCATTTTGAATTAAATCTATTTTACTTTTTAAGGTGTTATCATATGACTTTAACAAAAAACACAAAAAAGTTTCAATGAAGCCTCTAGACTTTTCCTGCATATTGAGACTAGCAAAATCACAAATTATGGAAAATGGGTTCAAAGACGCTGTGGTTGAAAGGATGTATTCCCTTTTGTTGGAATATACTGCTAATGTGTCACACTCCATAGCATTTCCAGACTTAACTCTCCTTGTTGTATTGCAGGTAAGTTATAATTATTGTCACTAGTAGTTGTGTGATGGGCAGGTTTTGATGGTGAAAGCAATTGCCTGACTGGACTATGTATACAGTACTCAAGTTCAAAGACCATCATAATCAAGTATAAGCATCTTGAACTGCTCCGATTGCACAGAGATATTTACTCATTGAGCGTTTTCTACCGTCTGTATCATGGCGAGTGCTCTGAAGAATTATTTAACCCTTTTCCAACCTCTTCCTTTCATAAAATAATCATGCGCGCAGGTTTGCGGAGTCACGGCTATACGGTAATTCGTATCCCGGCTAGGACTAAGAAGTTCTCTAGTACTATTGCCCAGTCATTAAGCTGTGGAATGGTCTTCCGGCGAACGTGTTTCCACCGTCCACTCATAATATTGGGTCTTTTAATCTCTTAAGTGGCTATGACGGATATATACGTCATCAACATATGCACTACAAAACGCCTAAGGCGAATATATTTCCATAAATTTAATTGTGTATACAACTATGTATAAAACGAATATGTTGGCTTGAGTATAATATACGTATAAATATTGTGTATCGGGAGGTGAAAGGCTATTTGGTTTAAGCTAAATTTTTTGGTGATATACTAATATATATTTTTTGGAATCGGTAAAAAACGCTGGTTCCTAATAAATATATATATATATATATATATATATATATATATATATTTTACTATATCACCAAAGTTCCTGCCGGCGCATTTTTCATTTGATGCACCACCCGGCGGCGCGTAAATCTATGTCGCGCTTCATCTGGCGGCGCGCTAATTTCGCGTGTTCAGGCTTGCACGCGCTTCTTGTTTCTTCAGTAGTACATTGAGTGCTTACTTTGCAAATTGTGTAACTCGTGTTGTTTTTATATCCTGATCAGAGATCTATGCCGGTAAAAATAACAAAAGGTGTTGAAAATATATTTTTTTAATTTTGACCTTGTAAATTTTAATTTTGACCTCATAAATATAATTTTAATTTTGCCCATAACATGGATATGGAAATAACTAATTCGTCTGATGAATGTGTAAATAGAGGCAGGAGAAACGCATCAAGATTACGAATACTTTCTTTCTCTTCAGACGAAGATTTTGTTAACGTAACCAGCAACGTTATGGAAAAGTTATATTTATAATACGTTATTAAATATAACTTTTATTCAAAATAAACGTTTTTATATATGTACGTTAAATTATCAGTGTCAATAGCACAATCGAATGCGAAACACCGGTAGTACACGCCGCCCGATGGCACAATCAAGCGCGAGCCACCGGTGGTACACGCCGGCGTGAACGTGTTAAACCAAATAGCCTTTCACCCCTCGATATAATTAACATTTAGTATGTACACTTACGATAAAGTGATACTACCGAAGGTTCTCGACAATGTATTATTTTTAATGAAAAGCATACATAATTTGAAATATTCGATTTATACATCTATTTTTATAATTATATTGATTTTTCAGTTAAAACAATTCCTCAAGACTTGTTCTGTATCAAATTACACAAAAAAAATCCGACAGTTACTAGAAAAAATTGAAGAGAATGCAAAGTTTATTGAGCGAGAAAGAGCTAAAATTAGTTTTGTTTTGAGTGACGATAAAATGGTTAGAGCTTGGGAAACAAGTATAAAAAATAAAGGCACGCCTTTATTGGTTTTCTACGATAATTGGAATAAGATAAACAAAATACAAAAACGAAAGAAGGTAACGAAGAATGATGAAATAGCGGGAGAATTGCCAATGATTAAGAGAACAAAAATATCGGAAGAAGCTGCCCAAAATGTAAAACATAAAAACAAAGGACCACTAGTTTTGTTCCCATCTGATAGTGAGGATGAGCAAGAGCATTTCAAGATTGAAGAAAATGGAGATGAAACTGCTCCAAAAGAAAAGAAACGTAAAAAGAAACAAATCAAGAAAAAGAAAATAGTTAAAAATAAAATTACAGAGGACACAAATGATATTGCACATAAAGATGATATTGTACAAGATTTCCGTGTAAACGATTGGTAATTTACATAAAAATTAAAAACATTATTTTTTTTTTATTGTAATGGCTAATATTAATAACAATTATTTAAAACAAATACATAATTATTTTAAGGTATCCCTTGCAGAAAGTATGTCCAATGTACTTTGGGCTCTGGTGGATCATGGTTTTCAATAATTAAACTTCCTGTCGGCATTTCGTTGGCATTTTGCTGCATCTCACTTAAAAATACCGGTATTGTCAAATCCTAAAAAGTAGACAATGCCTTTAATGCAATTTATATTTGAGGCGTCTAATTTCAAAACCCGCTAAAACGATTGTTCGTACAAAATTACTTATGAGTCCTAACAGTAATTTGAAATGTTTTTATCAAAGCAAATATTATATATGAATTTTTTCTTTTTTGCTTTTTCACTCTAGAATAATAATTAAAATACCTTATAAGAATGTGATTGTTAAGTCAAAGATTAAGTATACGTTTTGTATAAATTTATGGGATTTGAAAAAAATATGTTATAGTGCGTTTTGAAATTAGACTCCTATTACCTTATAAAAATCATTTTATACATACCTTCTTAGATTTGATTGTCTCATATAATGTTTTAACGTAAAACTCTGCATGGTCTACATATATTTTAAACACTCTTGTGTCTTGAAAAACATTTTTAAATGTTATAGTTGTATATCCACCTGTTTTTATCTCGAGTGGTCCTTGCGGTTTTGGTTCGGTTGCTATTCCTTTTATGTTAAAACTATAAATTAAAAATATAAATCCATATACAATGTCATTCTTTTTAAAATGTATAGTAATGTATATGTTTAGAATTTATGGTTATAGGCAATTTTTTTATGCACTTTAAGAAGAATAACACTATATTAGTCTATACAGTGTGATTTTATAGACGAGGGAACTATTCAGCATTCGATTCTAATTCCAGATATACGGTCTGATTTTATAAACGGAAGAGATATTTAAGGAGAATATTTAGCATCTGGTTTAATTCAAAATATGTAAAAATAATGATAATCTTAATATTTGTTGTAAAATAAAATAAATTATAGTCAACAAATTTACATACAATTGTACACAAGAAAGAATAACAATTAATTACCAATTAAGTATTTTGCCTGTCCTAAGCCAGGATAAAGTTTGAAGGGAAAACGAGTCAATACCTGTTTAAAAAAATTACGTAAAATGAAGTTTATTCAATTGTGTGCCACACGCGCTACGGTAGCCAAATTTTTTACGGATCAATTCCCATTTGTTAATCAATTTTTCATTATAAATTGTTAGGAAATTTTCCATGATATTTATGGACAATGACTTTTTAGTATTTAGGAGTATTTTGTCTGTCCTCAGACGAAGGGAATACAAGTCAATATCCGTTTACCCAAAATACACACGCGCCGCGGTGTCCATAGTTTTTACGGATCAATTCTCATTTATTAATCATTTTTATTTATAATTTGTCAGGGAATGTATTATAGTTATTTACATTTATATAAAATATTTAAAAGAAAATCCAATTGATGATATCCCGAAATATCTCATTCCTTTATTAAATAACCCTGTATATTAATTTTAGATAACATTTTAAAAGTTGCCATAATTTGTACTTACATAAATTCTCCAGCTATTAAAGAGTTAAATGATATTTGACAATTCTGAATTCCAAGTTCAGTGGGCTCAAACCAAACCAAAAACTTTCCTTTTTCGAATGGACCTAATACAAACTCTTTCTCTAACTGAATACAAGGATGGGATACCTGCAACAGTTAAGTAATGGAAAATAATTTGTAACTGTGACTATATTTATTAGTGAATTTGGCATATTGATGATTAGTCTCACCCAACTTAAGAATTCAGTTTTAACATCAGCCTTATTTTTTACACGTAAGCGTATAGGAATGCTGGTGCCAATTGCTGTCGTTATTTCTAAATTTTTCTCTTTTGCTGGAAGACATTGCATTACTACTTTGTAAACGTATGAACCAATTAAGTTATTATTAATCTCTAGAAAATCTTCCGCTTCGCCAACCACTAAAGGGGAATACGTCAAAACCAGTATTGCCTGCAAATGAGTGGTATTTAATGAATACATTATCATTATGTATACTATAAACTATCGGCTATGTTACTTAGTACGTCCTGTTTCAGAAACGCTCTTCAAATTTTAAAACTTTTTTAAACACTAATGAGGCATATTTGTATGCAATTGATGTTCAAAAACAGCACTATGTTATTTTGCATTGGCAAATGTCATACCTGCCTTATTGGAACGAAATCTGGGTAAAAAATAAAACAAATTATTATGATTTAGCTATAATTATATTAACGTTTCCTTATTTTGTATTTAACTTTTAGTAATTTAACCAAGACTTTTTTATTGTAAGTGATGCATAGCTTTTATGTATATATAGGATGAACGTTATTGATTTGTACTGTCATATATATTTACATTCATAATGCTAATATTTTCAGTCACTTTAAAAATATGACACACACTGAAATTTACACAATTTTTAATGCAATAAACTTGTAAGTTTGAGATCAATTTCAATTATTACTTAATTATAGGGTGAACTGAACGCATTAATCTAAAAACGGATACTATCTCACTAAATGTCATTCGTTACTAATTGCTTCATTGGACATCAATAGTCGTGAAGTTTTTTTTATTTTAAACGTTAATCACCCGTTGCACAGAGCCACGACTTTCCAGCGTCAAATTTAATAAATGGATCCATAAAAATCAGCTTTAAAATAAACGTCATACGAAACGATATAGTAAGATAGAAAATACGGCGTCATCGTCTCTTAAAAATGGCGACCGGCGCGGCAAAAATACCTATAATAGTAGTTATTGAAACATTAAATATGATCAGTTTTACCTCTGAGTTTCTACCAATTTTGATTACATCAGGACACTGCAATCTTTCACATCGTATTGTAAAGTCAACCTCTATCGATAGCGGATTCGTCACCACCAATTCTTTTTGCATACTCTCACGAGCACGTGATACAAAAGTCAACGTGTCTACGATGTGGCTAGGTATGACCGTTGTCATTATATTGTAAAATTGATATTCACGACTCTCTACGTTAACAAACATGACCTAAAAAATTAACAGGATAAGTAGGTATATTTAATTTAATTCTGGCGGAATCCAGGGTGATCGACGTGCGACTCCAGTCTAAAGTATAAGTAAGGAACCGGTCAAATCAATATACGTTGCTGATGCCCTTTGCCACAAACGAAGGCTATAAGACTTCCAAAAAGAAGTAGACATTTGGACAAGGAATAAGCAAAAACGTAAGTCGATTTATCATGTACATATCCTAAGCGATTTTTTTTTCTAAGTACTTAATATCAAACAGACTTGAAGAGGTAGGGTGGTTGTCCGAACTAGGCAATGACCACAAAATACAGATTTAACACCGTTATAGTGTCTCGCTTTAGCCTGTTGTATTTCGTGATCAGCTTATGTACATCCAGTTGCGTATATACCTAAAAACCGGTCACGGTTTATGGACAAACATGACGATAGCGACTCTCAATGGATTTCCATTCCCTTCCGCTGCTGTCGCTGCCTTTCTGATTGCACTACTTTTCATCAGATCTATAGACACTTTACAAATCTTATAAAACAAAAGACAGCCAATCTGTTTTTGCCATTTATTAGCAACTGCTGCGAAAGAAGTGCCGTGACGTCGACCTTTTTAAAGATTATGTAAAAAGAGTAACTAGAAAAGAAAATAGCAGCAAGTACCTACTAAATAACTATTTTGTACTAACTTTTAAATGCATTTCGCACTCTTCGTAGCAAACAAAAGTCCAACGGCAAGTAGCCGCGGCTTCTCCCCATACCTTGACTGTTTCAGGAAATTCAATTTCATAATAACCTTCGAATTTGTCTGGAATTATTTTAACCAGTTCTGTAGACACAGTATACGTTTCGGAAACCTAAAAAGAAATTAATAAATGCACTTCGAATCCGAGTAAATGCACTTCTAATGGTAAAATTGCTGGCGTTCCATGGCATAATTACGGCACGTCACATGGCCAAAGTAACGAATGATTCTTGTGTTGACTATGTTTGAAAGACGGATCTTAATGCCGATACTGTATTCTAAATATTTACTTTATAAACTAGATAAATTATACAATGATAAAAGTTGAGCCTTTAGATTATGTGCAGGTATTTCTCGTGTACAAACCTCGGTTATATTATATACTAAAAGTTCTTCAGTATGTACTTCTTTGGCTGATACGGTAAAAGGGATGACACCATTAGGGTTGGGATGAATAGCAGCTCCTGTTAGCGTTACGTACAGCGCACTCTCACCCAATGGCGAATATAAAATTTGAGCCTGTAAAATCATTATAATAATCAAATAAACCGGAATACAATTAAATATTCAATGGCAAAAATCCTTCAATGGCTCAAAACTAGCATTAAAAGGTTCTAATCAATGTGCTTTTGTGGAAAATGTTTTTCATATATATATATAAAATATGTATCATATATTAAATGGATGAACTTTTGCAGGAACAATTTATCTGAAAGTAACTCAGAATTAGAGTAAATCCAAAATAAAATGTTGCATTTGTGACAATTTTAATACACAACACGCGTGCATACGTCACATTGCCGGACATATCACTCAGGAATTTGATGTAAAAATTCTACGTATGTAGATCGTAGACGATAGGAGGGCAGGCAGGGCTTAAATTCATTAGAATATGTATGGGACCACTGCAACAGACGTGTGATCCTGCGCCCATCAAAGAATTAAAATTGCATAGTAAATAACCAGGAAAATACAGTACCTAATACCCCGACTTACGTAAATTGTGAGATACGCGGTTTTTCTTTTAGATCGGTTTGTAGCGCAAACAAGTAAATATTATTTGCCTAACTGCCTTTTATTGAGATGTACAAGTATAAATAAAGCAATGTCCAGCCTATAGTTTTCAGTTGTTATTTTCTATTATTTATATGCAACCCGGGGGTTCAACCCCGACTTACGCGAATTCGACTTACACGGCTATTCCTTGGTCCCACCTATCGCGTAAGTCCAGGGTATTACTGCACCCTGCGATTTTAAATTGTATATCAAAATTCATCAAGTACACTGCGTAACCAATTTCACGCGAATTTAGACTGGATGCTATGTGAGTTGATGTGTGAGTAGTAGGGATTCACAGGTTCTGGCTCACCGCCTTTGGCTCTCTCATCGGTTCTAGGTCACTGATCACGGCGGCAACCCTGAGCTAAAAAAAAAAAAAAAAAAAAAAAAAAGGTTTTCAGGGTCGCTGAATCGAATGCAAGTATTTACAATTGCGTAGCTTTAACCGTTTCAGAGATAGCATAACATTAACTAGGCTAAAATAATACAAAAGCAATGGGGTACAGTTAACAATGGATCATCCGAGCAAGGGTCGCCTATTGTTCGCTCGAATGCTATTGTTTGAATCGAGTTACGGTCGGGGGGTCTCAGGTACTTTTTCTATGTATAATAAAAAGCCGTCTACATTCCTTCATTAGTCATATTCATTTATTTTAAAACAGTAATTAAACAAATTCCATAATAACATATCATTGTACATGGTATCGATGTCAAATTGATTAATAAAGTAATTCATTGTACAGTTGTGCAACTTGTAGTACAAATACATTAAACAGTATTGACCACATACTGAAGTCCAATTGTTTTGCAATATTTTTTTATTGAAACTCCATCGGTGGCTATTTCTCTTTAAGAATGCATAGTGATATCCAGAAGGTGGTCGTCCATAGGAGTCGAAAAATTCACCAAAACCATTTTTGTCTATATGTAGTGCAACCCAATGTGATCCAGGTTTTGTATCGGGGTCCAAATTACTAATTAAATAAGTAGGAGTTTCCATGTATATCGGTAATCTATTTGCAGCATACACATTATACCGCAAACTTGGATGTATTTCGTTCAAATATTTCTGTAGTTCTATTGTATTCATATTTATTTAAAAATACAACTTTCCAACCCCAGAGATCGCAAACATGTGTGCGATTGTAATTACAGTAACTTATTATATATCGAAAGGGTGATTATTAAAAATAATACAAAGTAAGTTCATTTTAATTAATTTATTCAAAAATGTACACACAAAGAGATACATACAAATATTACAAAGTTAATATTTTTACAATATATATATATATTCAACTATTATAATCGACGGATACATTGCGGTTTTTATCTATCTCAATAACATTATCAAATTCGGCGTAAACAATACAGTTAATAGTTTGTACAAGCGTTGACTCAAATCGAACTTCTAATCTTACAGTGCCATGTCTTATAAGATTCCAATGACCTGAAGAGTTGGCTGATAAATCCGGAGTTAAATCAAAAGCTAACAAACAGTAACCGTTCGAATATTGTTCTCTCGAAATTCCATTCCCTTCATTTAAAAAATGTATACCCGTACCCGAAAATAATGTATGATAAGCCGTGGTGAAAATATGGTTTTCAAACGAAGGTTGTAAAGCTTTCGAAGGTATTTGTTGACCATCAATATATAAACAAAATGTGTTAATGTTGTAATTTTCGAAATTAAATGGATTTTTAGTGAGATTACCGTTAAATGCCCCGTTATCAACAAACCCAATAATACATCTTTTTGGGACTTGCCCCAAAAAAATGTTGTCAAGTGTTTTGCCTTGAATCCCAGATGGTATAGTTAAAACTTTCACTTCAGCTCGAGTGACGGGATATTTTGCTGTAGAAAAAGCCAATGCTTTTTGATGTGCAAGTAAAACAGTTGGATTGATTCGTGCTTTACGAACGATAAGTGTTGCATCTGTAATGCATACTTTAAACTTTGAATCACTTGAAGGGGCCATTAAGTTAAATGTTTCTCTAGAGCGAACTAATTTAACTGACATTTCTACACCATTGATCAAAAACTTTTCTTGGTTAAATATATCGCCATGTAAGTGTCCAATCATTTCAATTTCTTGACTTTCACAAGCTAATTTTTGTCTTTTAACAAATCCTCCATTTTCCTCGCCGGTTTCATTCATTTTGTTGGCTGTATCTTCATACCAAAGGCCACACGTAAGATGAGATTCTTTAGCTGGTTTAGCATAATTCAACAAAGTTTCCATGTAGGCACGATACTCATATGTATTATTTGGAGGTGATATAAGTTTTTGATTTAAATAGACATCAAGTTGACTGAAGATTGAATGCAACCAATTATTAACCGGAGCCACTACCGTTGAGGCAGCTACCTTAGAGGAATCTTGATGCAATATCCTGGCTTTTATATGAATCAAAGTATGAGACAGATCTATATAATCTTCATATCTTCTTACCGTTTTGACGAAATCATTCCAAAATTTGTTAGTTATGACTCAAACATTTCTAACAGTTTCATGTTACAACTTGTTTCATTGTCTGATAACAGAAAAAAGTTCCAAAGTATTACAAAAATTTCTAAACAATGAGTCAAAATATTTTTAACAATAGTTTAATAGAAAGATGACTAACAAAGACACCTTACAAAATGTTATAAACCTATTCATATCTTTTGTTCATATCGAAGCCGGAATTCATTATCACAAACCTTTTGTGCATTGGACCCATGAGTCATGGTGTAGGAGCGATATTTTCTATATATATAGGGTTGGAACTGTTTAAGTTACATTGTGAAACTGTCTTTTCTATAGTGAACATTTAGTTTGTTATATTTCGTGTATTTCTAAGTGAAGTGAAATACAAGTATAAATTTAATTTACAAAGTATTAGTGACATAGATTCATAAAACAATGAATGTAAGTAATTTTGTTATTACTTTATACCACACTTATATACACTAAAAAACCATCGCTACACTACGAACATCCATCAATTCAGATTTAAATTTATAAAATATTTTTACAGAACTCACTGGAAATTATTGATGAAGAAAATACTTTTAAAAATTACTACTATCCTCTATCGGATGAAGGTAGTCAGGATTTACTTAGTAATGTACAATCAAAACTAAAGAAAAAGAGGGAGCAAAATATTATTACCAAGAATTTAGATGAATTCTTTGAAGGTCCTATAATAAAACGAAAAAAACTTTCATCCACTGTATCTCGAATCGATGAAGAAGGTAACACCGTCTGTTTATCAACAAACGTTGATGATGGTTCCAGCTCAAGTAAATTTATTAAAATAGAAATATATGACATGAAAAAGATTGCAAAAATAGCCTCCACAGAACATTGGAAGCACGCAGATTTTAGAGTTAAATATTACACAAATGATAAACACAAAAATTCTGCAAACGTTAGAAACATTGTTTACGAAATAACTAAAGAAATTTCTAAGACTGAAAATTGTAAAAAATCTCATTTTAGTAATAAGTAATAAACGCATTCCATTTATTCGTGTATATATTATTTACTTATAGTTTCTGAATATAATAATCATGTGTATTTTATAGCTAGAATATAAAAAACTATTTTTTGTAAATACAAATTTTTGTTAGTACTTTCTTTAAATAAGTTCGTGTCATATATTTCCATTTTATTGAAACATAATCTAAAATTATATCTGTACCTTTCTTCAACGCAAATCTAATATGGAATGTATAATTTGTGGGGAATAGTTCCAGAGAGTGGATTGAAAGACTCCACATATGATGAAGAATTGTCCAATATTTGTGCAGTAGTTGAGGAAAACATAGCGTGAGTATGCCTTCTTAAATTATCTCAAAATTTACAGAATTATTTTGTTCTTCTTCTATAAATAAGTTTCTTCTTTGTTTTAGACAATCAAAACAATCATATCAAATCGGGATGGGGTCTAAGAAACTTTGTAGTACGAAGGATGATGACAATAATAAGAAAAAGACTAGATATGAAGATAGGCCATCAACTTCATTATCATCGATCGGGATATCAGCAGACCTCGATGTCGACAAGGTGCAATGTAACACGTGTAAAATTTTGATAACTAGAAAATACTTTACCAATCATTTGAAAAGCAAAATTCATAATAATAATGTTTTAACTTCTCACACATCTCTTAAAAATGTATCAATTGCTGAAACAGCCTTTGGAAATAGAATAATTACATATAAAATTAAAAATAAATCTGATTTATCATCTATGTTAGATTTTGAAACGCCGGAATTGTTTTTAAGTTCTATAAAAGATGATGTGCTATTTTTGATTGAAGAATCTATGCAGAAACATACTGCTTTTAAAGTAAATTTTATACTACACGCAGATTTTATACAACAAACTAAAGATATTCTAAATTCATTTGATTTTCAAACATGTAATTATATAATTTTTCGAGGTGATGACTTAAATATTTTCTTTTCTTCATTATGTGATGCTATAACAAATAAAATAAGTGCTTTTGAACAAAAAGACAGTGGGTGGAGTCTTAAACAAATTAATTGCTTAGACATGAATATTAATAAATTTAATCCGCTACGTGGTACGTCATATATTGATTTACCTAAAGATATTAGTAATAAAAAAGCTGTGATAAACGTAAAAAACTCTGACAATTTATGTTTTCAATGGGCATTACTTTCGGCATTATATCCAGTGAGTAAGAACGCAAATCGAGTATCGTCCTATAGCATGCATGTAAATAAACTAAAATTTAATGGTGTATCTTTTCCCGTTAAATTAAATGATATATCAAAAGTTGAAAAATTAAATAATATTAGTATCAATGTATTCGGTTTAGAATTTAATAAAGAAATGAAAAGGCATAGTGTAGTGGGTCCACTATATTTAACAAAATGTCGTAGAAATAGTCACATTAATTTATTACTCATAAATAGAGAAAGGACTTACCACTATTGTTATATTAAAAACTTATCAAGATTGGTCAGTAAACAAATTTCAAATCAAAATCATGCGGTTTATATATGCGATGGATGTTTATTGCATTTCCCCACAAAGGAAAGGTTGAATAACCATCAACAATATGATTGTTCACATATTACTGTAGAACTACCAAATATAGATAAAAGATATAAAAATTGGTTTGGACAACTAGTGTCAAATACTCAATTAAAATTTGAAAATTTTCATAAAAAGTTAAAGATACCCTTCGTTATATATGCAGATTTTGAAGCCTTTTTAAATCCAATAAAAACGTGTTCTAACGATCCAAATAAACCGTATACTAAAAATGTTCACAAACATGAAGTTTATAGTTTTGGATATTATATTAAATGTTCATATGATAATAGTTTGTCAAAATATGTAACGTATAGCGGTCCAGATTGTGTACAGATATTTATGAATCGTTTATATGATGATTTAAAAATAATAAGTAAGAAAAATAGTTTTCAAAAATGCCCCAAACCATTGACTGCAGAAAATGAAAAGGAAATTGCGAATTCTAAACTCTGTTGTATATGTGAAATAGAATTTTCTGATGATAAAAAGATTTCATATTTTGATTGGTATACAGGTAATTTTAGAGGTGTTGCACACGATGTTTGTATAAGCAAATTTAGGATACCACGTCATGTTCCAGTATTCCTACATAATCTCAGCCACTATGATGCACATTTCATTGTTCATGCATTAAACTTTGTAGAGGGTGATGTGGATGTCATTCCCCAAAACAAAGAAAGATACATATCTTTTTCTAAAACATTAATAATAAATAGCCAAATTTTGAATTTAAGATTTCTTGATTCCCTAAAATTTTTACCATGTAGTCTTGAGCAATTAGCTAAAAATCTCAACGATGAACAATTTATTACTTTAAAAAATAGTTTTCCAAGAAATGAAGATTTCAGGTATGTTAGGAGAAAAGGTATTTATCCTTATGAATTTATGACATCATACGACTGTTTAAAATTAACATCTATTCCCACTAAAAATCAATTTTACAGTTCATTAACTGATTCAAATGTATCTAATGATGATTATAATCATGCACAGAATGTTTGGCAACATTTTGGTTGTCAAAATATGCTGGATTACTCTAACTTATATCTGAAAACAGATGTTATATTGTTAACTGATGTATTCGAAAACTTTAGAAATATTTGTATAACAACTTATGGATTAGATCCTGCTCATTATTATACAGCACCGGGCTTGAGCTGGGATGCTATGTTAAAATATACAAAAATAGAGTTAGAATTATTAACAGACTTTGATAAAATTGCTTTCATCAAGGCAGGTATTAGAGGGGGAGTATCACAATGCAGCAATCGTTATGCTAAAGCTAATAATAAATTTTTAGATAATTATGATGAAAATAAACCTACATCATATCTTGCTTATTTCGATGCAAATAACCTTTACGGTTGGGCTATGTCTCAATATTTACCTGAAGGAGGATTTGAATGGGTCAGTCCAAATACAAGTTTTGATATACCCGACACGTCTGAATTCGGTTTTATTTTAGAAGTAGATTTAGAGTACCCAGTTGAACTTCACGATTTACACTCTGATTTTCCACTTTGCCCTGAGAAAATATGTATAAGTAGTGATTCTAAAGAAACCAAATTAATACCAAATCTTTATAATAAGATCAGATATAAAATTCATTATAGAAATCTTAAACAGTGTCTGAATATGGGAATGAAAATAACAAAAGTTCATAGAATACTAAAATTTAGACAGAGCTCATGGCTGCAAAAATACATTGATTTAAATACAAAACGTAGAATAGAGGCAGTCTCGGATTTTGAAAAGGATTTTTATAAATTAATGAATAATTCCGTGTTTGGGAAAACTATGGAAAACATTGAAAAAAGGGTTAATGTGAAATTGTTAACGCATTGGGAAAATAACGGTAAAACTCTAGGTGTACAAGATTTGATTGCAAAACCGGAATTTCACAGTTTATCGATTTTTGCAGAAAACTTAGTTGCAGTACAATTGCGAAAAACAAAGTTGGTTCATAATAAACCCATTTATTTAGGATTTTGTATATTGGATATTTCAAAAACTCTTATGTATGACTTTCACTACAACTACATGATGAGGAAGTTTGATAATAAATTAAAATTATTGTATACTGACACAGATAGTTTAATATATCAGATTTTTACAGACAACTTTTACAATGATATTAAAACCGACCTCGTTTATCGATTTGATACATCCGATTATCCATCAGATAATACATATGGTTATCCAAAAATCAATAAAAAGAAACTAGGATTTTTCAAAGATGAAAATAATGGAAAAATTTTAAAAGAGTTTGTAGGTCTAAGATCTAAAATGTATGCATTTGACGTCGAAAATAAATTGACAGCAAAAGCAAAGGGTGTTAATAAATGTGTTACAAAAAAAATGACCATGGAAAATTATAAGACTTGTCTCTTCACTAAAAATATCCAATTTTGCAACATGTACAGATTCAAATCAATTAAACACACAATTTTCACCCAGCAAATAAACAAAAGATGTTTGTCTTATAACGACACAAAGCGTTATATTCTACCCAATAATATGGATACACTGGCGTGGGGTCATTACAAATTAAAATAGATTATAGAAAAATCTGTATGTAAATATTTCTTTGTTAATATAATTTTAATATATATTTCTATTCAATGTTCTAATTAAGTACCTTAATGTTAACTAAAATATGTATGTATTTCGATTAGTTTATGAATATAATATTTGTAAATATGTTGCTGTACACTGCTGTATTTGTATACTAGTCTTAAGATGTATCTTTTATTCAATTATTATTGTCAATAAATAGTTAATATTTGTAAATAATTTTTCTTATGTTTATTTTTTAATATGCATGTAGTAAGTGAATATATAAACCAACAATTGAACGAAATGTTTTATTTCTCTCTGTAACTCTCAAGCATTTACACACGTGCAACGTGATGTTTCACTTTATTCATCCATTTACTGCAATAGTTGCAGGTCCAAGTGGCTGTGGAAAATCAAATTTTGTTACAAACTTCATTAAATATATTAATGACATATGTAGTAGGGAGTTTACACAAATTACTTGGTGCTTTGATGAAATGCAACCTTTATATAACTTGCCAAATGTAAATTATCATCAAGGTATACCAGATCTTAATATGTTTGATGGGAAGAACGCAAACCTTGTAATAATTGATGATCTTATGAGAGAGTCTGATGGTCGCATTGTTGATATTTTTACCAAAGGAAGCCACCATAGAAACTTAAGTGTATTTTACATCACACAAAATTTATTTCACCAAGGTAAAGGACAAAGAGACATTTCTTTAAATTCAAATTATATTGTTTATTTTAAAAATCCCCGAGATAAAACTCAAATACGATACTTAGCACGCCAAGTATCACCAGAAAATCCAAAATTTCTTGAAGATGCCTATCGTAATGCAACTATGGAAGCACATGGGTATTTAATGATAGATCTTAAACAAAACACTGATGAAATGTGTCGAATTAAAACAAAAATATTTCCTCCAGATGTACATTGCGTTGTTTATGTCCCCACCAAAGGCTTTAAATATAGCAAGAATCAACAAATTCCTGTCATTTACACATAATGCCGCGAAGTCTAAACACGCATAAAGACTTACTGAGAGCACTACATAAGCTTAAACCTAAATATAAGAAAGCTCTTTTACAATCGTGTGACGAAAAGGAAATTAACTGTATTTGTGAATGTATACATAACGTCTTCCAAGGTAAAGTGGAACTACCAGAAAAAGAGAAAAAAAAACTTAAACGACATAAATCTATACTGCGGAAATTGTTACATAAAAGTTCTAATAAAATAAGAAAAAATATTATTATTCAAAAAGGTGGTGCATTTCTACCAATAATATTGGGTTCAATTTTGAGTGGCTTAGTTAATTATTTTATGTAATAAAAATGGAGCAAGCTAAGAAAATGTTGCTCATTGAACCAAGTTTGATGGACAAACTAAAATACAACCAAGTTCCTGATAGACCCACTTCTAGATTAGATGCTGAGATGAAAAATATTTTGAATAGTAATATGGATGATAGGAAAAAATGTATTCTATATCTACAAATTTTACAAAGATATTTACACTTTACTGGAGAAGACCGTCAACCTCATGAAATACCAATAATAACTAAAAGTATTGATACTACCACTCCAGAAGTAAAAGTAAATACATCTAATAAAAGTAATTATACCGACGACAAGAGTTTAGTTACAGCTCTGCCACCAAACACTGAAGATAAAAATCAGGAGAGTACTATATCTTATGAAAAACTTCCTTACACGAAAGATCAAATTCTTAGCTTAATACCAAAAACCTATGTAAAGAAAGGTGAGTCTTTATTGGGATTGCTAACTCTAAGTACAAATAAAATTCATTGGAATGATGATGGTACAGTCATTATAGATAACGAAAAAATTCTTGGAAGTAATATAGTAGATTTGTTAAATGATGCAATTAGACCGTTAAAAAAAAGTGATCCAATAGGTTGGGAAAAGTTTGCAACAGCATTGAAGGATATTAAAGTACCGTTGACTTACGTTGGGAATCCAGCTAGAAGTGAATACATACACCGGCTTCAATTAAAGGATATTGACCAAGTATCTACAGATGAAGAGTTTAATGACAAAAAAAACAATCTAGAAAAGATAATAAAACCTATAAGAAAAAAAAATAGTTGGGAAAAATGGACCCCATACTAGAGATAACTAAGATTTATTATGATCCATCACATCCTGCTGGTTACAGTAGTATTGAAAAATTGTCGAAAGCTATGAAAGGTAAAATGACTAAGGAAGACGTTAAAAAGTGGCTACGGTTACAAGAAACATACACGTTGCATAAACCAGTACATAGGAAATTTCCTCGAAACAAATATATTTTGTCCAACCTAAATGAACTTTGGCAGGTAGACTTAAGTGATATGAGATCTTATTCTACACATAATGACGGATTTAATTATATACTTTGTGTTATCGATGTGTTTACTAAATATGCTTATACTAGACCTATGAAAAATAAAAATTCTGAAACAGTTAAATCATGTTTTGATAGTATTTTTAGTGAAGCTAATACCACACCAACACATATACAATCTGATAAAGGAAGTGAATTCCTTTCAAAAGATGTAAAGGGTTATTTAAAGAGTAAAAATATAAATTATTATACAACAAATAACCCTGATATTAAAGCCAGCATTGTAGAAAGATTCCAAAGGACACTAAAAATGAGAATGTGGCGTTATTTCACTCACAAAAATACCCATAGGTATATAGATATCCTACAGAACTTAATATACGCATATAACCATAGCTATCATTCTAGTATTAAGATGTGTCCTTGCGATGTAAATTTTGATAATATAATGACTGTTTGGAATAATTTGTATGACAGAGAAAAAGTTAGTCAACCTACAAATATTCCACTTCCAAAATTTCATATTGGTGACTATGTAAGAATCACCAAACACAAACATATCTTTCAAAAGGGATATGAATCCAATTGGAGTGATGAAATTTTTATTATATCTTCTATAATAGATAGATCACCGTGGGTAGTATACACATTAAAAGATTTACAAAATGAACCAATAACAGGAACTTTTTATGAGAAAGAGTTACAAAAAATATCTTATGATCCTACTTCAAGTTATAAAATAGATAAAATTATCGGTTCCCGCTATTCCGGTAACAGAAAGCAAGTGTTGGTCAAGTGGAAAGGTTATCCGGATAAATTTAATAGTTGGATATTGGCTTCTAGTTTAAAGAAAATATGATGAAGGAAAGTTTTTATTTAACATTGTTGAGTAATAGCTCCATGGAATACTTCCCAGAAAATACGACAACCCAGTTTTCAACCAAATTACCGAAACCTATTATACTTGAAGGTAGATGGTCTGTTGGTGTCGTTGAATTTCAATATCCATGCACGATGTTTACAGTTCAGGAACATGAAAATATTGTTTATATAACAAAATGGGCTGTAATGCCCCATGAGGATAAACCTTCACTAATATACTACAAACATTATATACCAGCCACCAACTATGATGATATTAATCAAATTTTAACAGCATTAAACAGCATTGATGATAAAGTTATATTTCGATATGATGAAATTTCAAAGTTTGTATCTGTAACTGTAATGGATGAATCAATAAGATCAGTTACGTTAGCACCTAGCTTAAGTCTTCAACTAGGATTTGAACCAACTAGAAACTTAGCACACAGGGGTGGTTTTGGAAAATGTTCAGCGAATTTACATCTAGGGCTACCATCCCAGTTATTTGTTTATAGTGATATTATTGAACCGCAAATTGTTGGGGATGTGATGACACAATTATTAAGAATAATACCACTAGACCCTTCAAAATACATATATGGAGCTAATAAAATGCATGTTTTCTCACCACCTCACTACATACCTGTTATGCGCAGGGAGTTTGATACGATTGAAATAAATATAAGATCAGGCACAGGACAAAAAATACCATTCCAGTTTGGGACATTGTGTGTTAAACTCCACTTTATGAAACTATAATGTATTCCAAAGAATATAATGAAATTTGTCCTTATGAGCACTATTATTCACATCAAGCTGGTCACGGTATTGGTGTGATTTATCGAGGAGCACCGTATCAGCGTGGACATGGAATTGGTAGTTTTTTAGGAGGCTTATTTAGATCTGTTTTACCATTGCTCTCTAGTGGTGCTAAAGTAGTGGGTAAAGAGGCTTTAAATACCGGTGTGGGTCTATTATCGGATATGATTAATGCACGCCCCATGGAAGATTCAATAAGAACTAGATTGAAAGAGGCCAGCTCAAATTTACACAAAAAAGCTCAAGATAAAATTAATCGAATTAACATGTCCGGTTCAGGATATATAAAAAAGAGGAACCGTTTGAATTCTCTCATTTCAGCACCGAATGTCAAGGTGAAAGGTATCAAAAAATCAAAGTCAAGTCATACTAAAATCAAAGACATATTTTCATAAAATGTCATTTCTACATAACAAATCATGTGAGTGCATTAAATCAGAGTTAGATTTATTTGCATTACCCTCGACACAAACTAGTATAGAAAATGGAATATGGATACATTATAAACCTATATCATCTCTAGCTGATGATGGGCCCCTCGAATTTCAAGTACCAGGAACTGGTGAAGATTATATAGATCTGTCTCATACTTTGATTCATATAAAAGCCAGGATATTGCATCAAGATTCCTCTAAGGTAGCTACCTCAACGGTAGTGGCTCCGGTTAATAATTGGTTGCATTCAATCTTCAGTCAACTTGATGTCTATTTAAATCAAAAACTTATATCACCTCCAAATAATACATATGCGTATCGTGCCTACATGGAAACTTTGTTGAATTATGCTAAACCAGCTAAAGAATCTCATCTTACGTGTGGCCTTTGGTATGAAGATACAGCCAACAAAATGAATGAAACCGGCGAGGAAAATGGAGGATTTGTTAAAAGACAAAAATTAGCTTCTGAAAGTCAAGAACTTGAAATGATTGGACACTTACATGGCGATATATTTAACCAAGAAAAGTTCTTGATCAATGGTGTAGAAATGTCAGTTAAATTAGTTCGCTCTAGAGAAACATTTAACTTAATGGCCCCTTCAAGTGATTCAAAGTTTAAAGTATGCATTACAGATGCAACACTTATCGTTCGTAAAGCACGAATCAATCCAACTGTTTTACTTGCACATCAAAAAGCATTGGCTTTTTCTACAGCAAAATATCCCGTCACTCGAGCTGAAGTGAAAGTTTTAACTATACCATCTGGGATTCAAGGCAAAACACTTGACAACATTTTTTTGGGGCAAGTCCCAAAAAGATGTATTATTGGGTTTGTTGATAACGGGGCATTTAACGGTAATCTCACTAAAAATCCATTTAATTTCGAAAATTACAACATTAACACATTTTGTTTATATATTGATGGTCAACAAATACCTTCGAAAGCTTTACAACCTTCGTTTGAAAACCATATTTTCACCACGGCTTATCATACATTATTTTCGGGTACGGGTATACATTTTTTAAATGAAGGGAATGGAATTTCGAGAGAACAATATTCGAACGGTTACTGTTTGTTAGCTTTTGATTTAACTCCGGATTTATCAGCCAACTCTTCAGGTCATTGGAATCTTATAAGACATGGCACTGTAAGATTAGAAGTTCGATTTGAGTCAACGCTTGTACAAACTATTAACTGTATTGTTTACGCCGAATTTGATAATGTTATTGAGATAGATAAAAACCGCAATGTATCCGTCGATTATAATAGTTGAATATATATATATTGTAAAAATATTAACTTTGTAATATTTGTATGTATCTCTTTGTGTGTACATTTTTGAATAAATTAATTAAAATGAACTTACTTTGTATTATTTTTAATAATCACCCTTTCGATATATAATAAGTTACTGTAATTACAATCGCACACATGTTTGCGATCTCTGGGGTTGGAAAGTTGTATTTTTAAATAAATATGAATACAATAGAACTACAGAAATATTTGAACGAAATACATCCAAGTTTGCGGTATAATGTGTATGCTGCAAATAGATTACCGATATACATGGAAACTCCTACTTATTTAATTAGTAATTTGGACCCCGATACAAAACCTGGATCACATTGGGTTGCACTACATATAGACAAAAATGGTTTTGGTGAATTTTTCGACTCCTATGGACGACCACCTTCTGGATATCACTATGCATTCTTAAAGAGAAATAGCCACCGATGGAGTTTCAATAAAAAAATATTGCAAAACAATTGGAGTTCAGTATGTGGTCAATACTGTTTAATGTATTTGTACTACAAGTTGCACAACTGTACAATGAATTACTTTATTAATCAATTTGACATCGATACCATGTACAATGATATGTTATTATGGAATTTGTTTAATTACTGTTTTAAAATAAATGAATATGACTAATGAAGGAATGTAGACGGCTTTTTATTATACATAGAAAAAGTACCTGAGACCCCCCGACCGTAACACAACAATAGCGTTCGAGCCGAACAATAGACGACCCTTGCTCGGATGATCCATTGTTAATTGTACCCCATTGCTTTTGTATTATTATAGGGTAGTTAATGTTATGCTATCTCTGAAACGGTTAAAGCTACGCAATTTTTTTTTTTTTTTTTTTTTTTTTTTTTTTTTTTTAGCTCAGGGTTGCCGCCGTGATCAGTGAGCTAGAACCGATGAGAGAGCCAAAGGCGGTGAGCTAGAACCTGTGAATCCCTACTACTACCTGAAAACCGTTTTTTTTTTTTTTTTTTTTTTTTTTTAGCTCAGGGTTGCCGCCGTGATCAGTGAGCTAGAACCGATGAGAGAGCCAAAGGCGGTGAGCTAGAACCTGTGAATCCCTACTACTACCTGAAAACCGTTTTTTTTTTTTTTTTTTTTTTTTTTTTTAGCTCAGGGTTGCCGCCGTGATCAGTGAGCTAGAACCGATGAGAGAGCCAAAGGCGGTGAGCTAGAACCTGTGAATCCCTACTACTTGTGTGTGCCAAAACATCAGAATTTAAAGCTGTATTGAATCTTTGCTCAGTGGTCTGAAACTTAAACAAATGATATATAATGTTAAAAATTATGGGCACCTCATGCTTTCCAATAGCCTTTGGTTTAAAATAGACCGGGATTTCAAACGTGGAGTTAGGCTCAACGTTGAACTCTTTTAATGTGTCAAAGGGTCCACCGGAGATTTCTGATAAAACGAGCCACATATCGTCGGAACTGAAAACATTCTTTAGTTAATTATTTACTTATAAGAAATAGGTACGTTAATTGAAACATAGAATATAGATAATTTTAAGGTACTTACGGGTTCGTAACAACTATATAATCAGTTTTTATTTCCCGGACAGGGCATTCCAAATACATTGTTGTGTTTTGAATGTTGCCCATATCGACACATGTTCCGTATAATGCTAATTCTAGTGGTATATAGTTTTCGATGTTGCAACTTGCCTAGGATTTATATAAATTAAGATAATAATCGATTAGTATGCCTTAATACTTATTTTTACAATTTAAATTCTATAACTACGTTTACACAGCAAGAAAAGCAATAATACAGTATTATTATAAAATTTTAAGGCGATGGAGCTATAGTTACATTCTATCAAAGAACATATTTACCCAAACTTTGATAAACGGATTATGATTTCTTGGTCTAAAAGTAATAGTGAAGGTAACGTTAGTATGGGCAGCTACGTTTCCTTGATGTGGAGATATATCAAACTCATCTGATTTAAGAGGCTGCCACCAAAACCTGAATTACAAATATTAATTAAATTTAACAACAGCGTAAATAAATTTGTAGTTTTTAGTAGTAATGACACTAAGTCTACCTTGCACCAAAATCTCCTTTATTCAACAACATGATCTTAAGTTTCTTCACACCACGTTTGCGTACACGGCCAAATTGTAATGAATCTTGACTAAAGCAGAACTTCATACCAGTCGCACTTCCACTGAGACGTACAAGAGGTCGTTCGAAATTAAAAACTTTCATATTCAACTGAAAAAAAAAATGTAGCACTGAAAATAATGTACGATTTGACATATTTAAAAATTTAAAATATTTACCTGAACGTTCAGCGTACTTATCATTCCAACGGGCTTAAACTGTATCTTCAGGGGAACTTTTCTATAAGATTTAATAGTGCAATTATTAGGTACTACTTTTAATGAAGATAATGCATTCTCAATGTCCATTGCGATTTGCTCTCGCACTTTATCGTCTTTATAATTTTGTAACATTTGTCCTCTGAAATAGCAAACCAAATAAATCCAATAGCACTGACTATAGAGTTTGAGTATACCAGTGAGCTACTGATTAGAATACTGGCTACAAATAGAGTATTGAAATCAAATTACAAATGCACTTAAAATGGGTGATCCGATAAAGTTATTCATATTGTGTACAAAACGCGTGATTTTTTGTTTATGCTCGTATAGTTAGAATCGTTTAATTATCTCAAGATTTAACTACTTACTTGATATAGTAGGTAGGTATATCGTGTAATAGAAAGATAATTTTACAAATAATCCTTTATTCTTATCCTATCGGTATTAATTATTATGTTAATATTATTGATAACTTACAATATATATAATTTATCAATAATTTATGGTTAATTTCAACTAACTACATGATAGATTTTATGGTTCGTAATATCAGTTCACGAGTTTTTACGTTATGCTCGAATAAACAGACAAAACAAATCTAAAGGGTTGTTTCAATGATAAAACAGTGTAAGAAGACATACTAAAGTGTACTAAATAATAAAAAGTCCGATGTTCAATGTACTGAACTTGCTAAAAAGTAGAAACAAATTTCGCTATCAATTTCTAAAGATCTACTTTATTTCAGATAATATAAAATAGGAAATAAACAGTAGGTAGAATTAGATACTAGAAATATTGTAACTATAATTACCTTGATAAACCTATAGCTTGAATATTTGCTGAACTGGGATCCAAACAGACGCTAGTCATTTCGGAATTACTTGTATCTTCCACTACTGGGTACATATCTCTAAATATAAAAGTGGCGTTAATGGGCACTTTACTATGGTTAATAACTTCTATAGTGCGAATTATCTTTTCGCCTACTTTCACAGGTCCCAAATCAAAACTCTTTTGGCATCCTTCGTACAAGTCAAACAATAATGGAACACCTAAAATTTTATCAATAAATTCATTCATAGATGATACATGATGTCCTGGATTTTCTTTACCTTGGATAATACAAGACTTACCTTCACCCTTAATTGTTATAATTTCTTCACAAAGAGAATTAACCCAAAATTGCAATTTGAATTCATACTCTTTTACTTGTTTTGGTTTAAAGAATATACCTATTTTAAGTTTTTTGTTTGGGTCAATATGAGGCACTGGGTGATAATCAACGAACAACTCTGGTAGGTTCGTGAAATTTAAATCAAGGCTGGAATTAAACAAATACAACATTTTGTTTTTCCCTGATAAAAGTTATATGAATATTTAATCAGGCATCATTGTCAGGACACGAGTAATTAATAATTAAATATATCCCAATATAATCATGATTTATGTCTTACTTTACAGGTACTTTGTCATCATTTATGAATGCAATATTCTTCTTATAAGTTATATCAGGTGCATTCACTATACATTTACCAAAATCGTACTCTCTACATGAAAAATTATACAGCGGTTTTTCAATTTCAGCATGAATATACATACTGTATTCAGGTCCGTCTGAAATCTGTATAGATATGAATAAAATAACTATAGTTCTGATCAAATCTAACAACTGGTTGTGCTACTCCTGTGTTTTAAGCGTTTAATTTAAAAAGTTCCTTAAATTCACATAAACTTGCTAGGTAGTTCAGTTATTTTAGATTTCATCTTCGCAAAAATACCTACAGGGTCTAATTGTAATATATACTTTTCATGATAATTTGAAAAACCGACATTAATATCGTGTATTTATTGATCTCCGAGAAATAAGACACGTAATATTCACGAAAAACTAATTCTTCTAACCTTTGACATTTAATTACTTTGTTAGCCGGCACGATATCAATGTCTTTTTTTTTTTCAAAGAAACCCACTATCTACTACTGATATATATGTGTATACCAAAATTCAGCCCACTAGGAATTATTCTTATAGCTAAAATGATTGGACTGTAAAGAAACAATAAGGATACTATTAGAGACTTATCAAGGTATCGAATCTTAATCAGTACATACCGATATAGAATTATGAGAAAAAATAAAATATACTAAAATAGTCGCAGGTCAATGAATAAAAATAACTAACCGATAAAGTAATTGGGAATGCTTTCACTGGAACTTGTTTTAGGGTAAAATGAAGAGTGCAATCAACTTCATTTCCAGGTGATACGTGACCATTTCTGGGCTCTACGCTTATCTGTAGATATTTCTTCACGGCACTCGTAACATAATTCCAGTCAAAGAAAAAGGTTGCTGAACCATCGTTTTTAATAGTAAACACAATTCTTCTTTCGTATGTGGATGCAGTCTGCAACGTTTAATATAATTAATGATAACTCACTCAGTAGCAGTGGTTGTATCATAATTATAAAATCACGCTTACGATACCTGATCCAAGTGTATGTTAGTGATGGCATTACTATTCAATACATGTTCGTTCCCGATCAAATAATATGTCACCTTAGGTTTGATTTCATAGCTTAAAGCATTTACGCACAAAGTTAAATATTTTGTCAAGTGAGTAATACTGCAAAATATTTTGAACGACAGAGGGCCATCCTCTATTGGAGTATATAATATTCTAGAACATAAGAATATTTTATATTAATATTCAATCATTTTCAATTAAAGATTCTTTGTAAATATCATAAACCTACGAGTACAAAAAGCAACCGAGATAAAAATTACTTAAAAATACAAAGATTTAACAAAATAAGACAATATGCCAAGCAAAGCTCTAGAGCAGGGATGTAACGGAGGCAGTTTTATCGGAACCGAAGTCGGAATCGGAGTCGGAGGCAATGTCAGTCACAAGTGACGACAGAAGAAAGTAATTTTAGTATGGGAAATATAAAAACATTATTCAGTGAACCTTTTTAATTAGAAAGTAATGAATTTACACATCCACAGACAATGAAAATAAAAATTGTTGTGTTTTTTATTAATATTTGCCCATTAACAGTGAACAAATTAAATCAAATTTGCTCCAGGGTTGTTTTTGTGTTAATTTCTATTTTATTTAATTTAATGTAAATGTAAAATAAAAACAAAAAAAAACCTTTTAGTAGTAAATGTAAATAGATATTTAGTTTTAAATTTAATAACTTAAATATTTTTTTAACCCACATTTAAAAAAAATTCTTTATCAATTTGAGTAGCATTGATTGTTTGATTAACTGATATTATGTTTCAACAACATATAAAAAGAAATCAAATGAATTGACTACAACAGTGGTGGTGACTTCCGATTAATACCTCCGATTAAAAAATTGCGGAACCGAAGGTGTAATAACAATCGGAAGTTCCGACTTATCGGAGTCAGAGTCGAAGCTTCGTAACATCCCTGCTCTAGAGTCAAGAAGAAAATGTGCAGGCTCACTTGATTGGAGTTTCAGAAAGTGGTTTTAAAATTCCGTACTCAGGCTGAACAATAACTGGTGTTTTACCAGACTCGTTACATAATGAATTGCCTTTAAATTCAAATTTCAAACTTTCAGTTTCATTGTTCTTTAATACAACCACTTCTGTTTTGGTAAAACCCACGAGTGAATTCCTAATTATTAATATCGTTGGTACAAATACAACTTCCGGTTCTCTTACTAGACCAACAACAAGTAAATCCATAACTAGATTATGAACAGGTACAATAAATTTCCATTGAGATTCGTAAACCTGAAATAGTTTTAAAATTTATTTGAATAAGACAAAAGTTTATATTAGCGGTACTACTAAACACAAGTCTATATTTAAAATATCAATAATTATTTAGCTCAAAGTTAAAAGTTGTCCAAAAACTGCAACAGCCTAGACTAGTGCCCGGGAATTTTCCCAAAGTGCCCAGCACTTCCGCGAACATTTCGTAAATTCCCGGGAATATTCCCAAGCAAGTTTTGGGCACTTTGGGAAAATTCCCGGGCATTTTCATCACTAGCCTAGACACAAGACATCAGGATAGGGGGCCTCTAGATATTTGAATAACTGGACGTACAACAGATCCTGAAATAGAGTCACTGTACTTGTTTCAAGGTCCAGCATTTTCCTACCACCTCACTTCTATTCTATCAAAATTCATCTTTTATTTATTATATATTTAAATAAACTGTACTTGCTAAAGTATTTAAAATTACATAATATAAGATACAACCCCAGGAGCTGTAGGTGAGAAGGTAAACGTAACTTCCGTCGAAGTACCTCCTTGAACGTAACCTTTTAACATATCACAGTGAACAGGAATCAGCTCTGCCTTTTCTGACAGTGCCATCTCGAATATAAACTCATATGCTTTATCGGTCGGATTTATCACATTAAAGGTTCTGAAAGTATAAGACTTATTTTTGAATATAGATAACAATTAGAAATACTATCAATACAATTATATGTATATAAAGCTTTTATGATTTGGATTACAAAAGGTGATTAATTGAAACGCTTAATTGCAGGCAACATTTCAAAATTATAAATCCCGAAAACAAAAAGCTATTTCTTTATTACAGTATACGGAATTAAATTTTTTCCTTTTTTTTTCTTCTTAATTTAAAACTGAAAAAAATGGACAAGACTTCATACCTACAAACTGTTTTTATCTAAATAAATACATTTCGTATTTCTTCGAGTAAACTTGTAGGTATGTATATGTAACTCGTACATTGAGCTAAACTAAACAAATAGCTAGAATAAATGATTCGTTAGTGGGTTAGAGTGAAGTAAAAGCAAAAGACAAAACTACTGTTCCGTACAAGTGAATATGCCGTTTAAGTATAGAAAGGGTGAAATCTTAAGTTTGGAAAATAACAAATGCGGATATCCTAATTTTCTATACGAGTAATTCCATTTAATTTTATAACATATGCTTTTTAAAATATTACACGTTGTCAATTGTGTATGTATGATACTTACTTTTTATAACATCCCGATCCTAAAACATTAAACTCTAATACCGTCATGTGTGAAGGTAATGCGACGCCAGTTATCTTCCTTCGTCCAGACGTCAAATAATCACTCTCTTCTATATCAAGATGACAATACGGAATAACGGACTTTCCGGTTAATTTACATGATACATTTTGATCATATGGATCCAGATTATCTAGAATTAAGAAATTTTACTTTACATACATTATGGCATTTGATATTGAAGGAAATAAACTAGGCTTCTTACTATCTAGGTTTGCACTTATAAGGTAAAAATTTGTGCATACCTTAAAGAAAATGTTACATTTATGGGCAATTACACACATTGACCTAGCTCCAACTTGTGCTTGTTATATCGATACTAGATAAATATATATATATATATATATATATATATATATTTTAATTTATTTTTATTTATGGGCTTTTATTCAGGCGAATATATCAGCCCCATTGTACCCTAACCTATTTCCTTACATCCTAGGGGAGTCGCGGATGAGCAAGCGTCACCATCTGGCACAGCATTCTGACTTCACTAAAATATATATATAAATTCTCAATACTTATATCCAAATACACATCCATGACTTGCGAAAATAATTCTAATCATCTTAGTTTGCTGGTACGCGGATTCGAACACGGGACCTTCAGCGTCGCAGTTAGGGTCACTATCAGGCTAAATATAAAATACTTGTGCCCAAAAAACTTATTTTCCATTTGACTTATTGACCTGGTTATCTAGACAATAGTCCAATCACACTGAAATATTGCAGTGTCTTCGTCGGTGGCGGGAAGTTACGTCTTCTACCTGCTTTTGTTTTTGATCATTATGACCGGTGGTCGTGGGTGTGGTTGTAGAAAGACACGGATTTTGGCGTTTTACTGTTTATTTGCACTTTACGGCACACCGAACTGCGACGCACACGTACGTACTCTAGCCTCGGGTCTGGGTAGTCGACTGAATTTGCTAGAGCATCCCTTGCGCGCGCGCACCCCTTAGCCCGCGCGTCCCATAACACCCTAACGACCTTTAGGACGTTTATCACAAACGCGTATCGGGCGGCGTCTACATGCTAAATCATTTAAATACTCATGATACACAGCAATAATAAGTTAGCATAAAAGTTATAAAATGGATGATGACTTTAAGCTATCATGACGTAGAACTTGGTTGGAAAATTGAGACCTTGTTTTATATCGTCTTGTAAAAAATTGAATACTGTTAGTGCTGTGTGTCGGAACTTATATGTATTCAAATTGTCAAGAAAAAAAAGACTTCTCGTTTCCGAAGAAGATATTATGGTGCTCCAGTTTACTCGTGACCACAGTGACCTGTGTATTCAGGTTGTTAAACCAAATTAAAAGTAAGATTTTTGCGCATGAGACAATTTTTCATTAAGTATGGTAAATTATTACCTATACAACTTTTTAATTTAACTTTATAGTCAAACGCTTCAATTGGCGAAAATGTTACACTAAATGTCTTGCTCTCATTGGGTTTTAGACAAGCTTTGGCAGGCTCTATTTGAAATGGCAAATCAACTTCAAACCACGTATCGACGCTTTGTCTGCCTTCGCTACCACTAAATAACGTTACTTTGCTTGGATCTATTAACAAAAAAATGGAATTAATGGACTTTTTAAGCATAAAGGGGCAAAATGTAATCAGATTAATGAAAAACGATTACGATTACGTTATGCGTTTTTCATCATTAATATTATTGCATTTTGCTCATCTATGTTTTAAACACTACGGAATCCTAAATTGCATAGACATTTATTACTCCTTCATGTTTTAAAGGGATTTAATCATGATAAAAGGAAAAAACATTTTTACTATATTTAGTAATCGTTAATCATTCATTAATGAGATTACATTTAGCCCATATCTATTTTAAGTACATAGCACGAAGAAACTAAAACTACCTTGTTCATCGGGCAATGCTGGGTCCGCTTGGTTCGTCTCGTTTAAACCGGCCGTTTCATTTATGCTGTCACCACTGTTTATTTCTAGAACAGCCTTAAATTAATTGAATTAATTATTTCACTGTAATTTTAAATATTATATTCTGTCCTTTGTTTAGGTATTTGACTATTATTTTAATCAACACAAAATTAAAGAGACAATTTCCGAATATACTTACTCAAATACTTTAAATTACATTAGGTACAAATATGGATATATTATACATTACCTCTTTTATCACCTCTTTATCAATTCTTTTAGGAAATTCATCATCAATTTGAAACGACCACACAATTTTTAATGGCACGTGTCCTACATTTTCTACTTTAAAATCAAACTGCCTTGTCTGAAATATATGAATAATTTTTATTTTTATTCACATCGAGCGTTACTATCACGGATTACAACTTAGTGCTTCGAGAGTACGCAAAGAGCTATTAGGTAATTAAGTGTAGGAATATAATAGGATAACTCAATATGTTGTACAGGTATGTAATATAGGAACGGAGATAATATTCAAGTTATACAAGATATAGGGGCGTTTTTTATTTAAAATGAATATTCTTTAAAATATATACAACAAAATAAACTTTCAATAAGATCCTAAATTTAATTTACCTGATAAATAAACGTATCTTTTAATTGACACTCTTCTTTAAGAGTGGACGTGTATTTTGTGTACTCGGTCATAGCTGAATATATGATAACAATCTTTATTGTCCCGAGGTAACCTTCTGATGAGAGCAATACTTGTTCATCTGTTACTGTCTCAAATCTTTCGTTTAAACTAACATCTCTGCGGAAGATATTTACATTTTATTAACTTGTGATGGTGTATGTCCTTTATTCGCTTTCACTCAATGGGAATTTATAATAGTAGGTAGTGTGATTTCTAAATCATTATTATTATACTTTCCTAAGGGAAGATTTTATATCCCGAAAAGTTAATAATAATAAAAATTCTTATAGAAATAATACTGGTTTTAATAATACAAGAAATGGTAAACAAAATTTAAAATGATGTACATATCTTAGAATAATTTATTATTTTGTACCTGTTATGATCAAACATCGTAATAATCTGTCGATCATCCCAAGTTGAACCTTTCGTATCAATCATTAATGTACCATCGCTAATCCCAACTAGTGAACAATTAACACACGACTGCAAAGCGTTTTATATTTGTATATATTATTATAAACATATATTATTATTTTATAATTAAAACAGGAAGATCACTATTACCTTCTTTAGAGTAACTGGCTCTCCAGAAAAAAACGTAATCTCTATATCCTTTTCTTCACCAGGTGATATATACCCAACTGATGGTTTTATTATAATATATTCAGCTTCATCCCAAGTAAACTTATATACTTTATCGGAATTATTAGTCATAATTACTGATCGTTTTTGTATGAAAAATAACTCGCAGCCTCCAAAATCCAAAACGTATTTAAGAACAGATGGCTCTACACTAGCTGAATCACTTTGTTTCATTGATATAGTAGACATTCGTTTACTTTTTCTGGATTCTATTTGGCTTCCTTTCTTTTTGTCTAAAGGAGCACTGCGACTCTTTTTTCTACTGTCAAGAGTGGATACGGTAGATATCGTGCTATATTGATAAAGATTACAGTACATTTATAGTAGATACAAGGTACAAATGCAATTTTAACCCAATAATTATTGAAATACTTACCCTTCCCTAGATGATTTATAAGCGTCTAGGTCTATTTCCATAGAAAGCATTTCAAGGCCTACCAGTATAATGTCTTCCAAGAAAGCTTCAGCTTCACACAAAACCTGTAATTTAAATGAAGTTTTTAATAAATTAGTCTCATACTTATCAAAACTACTCGCAACTGTGCTGATATAAAGGATCTTACTGTAAAATATTCATATGGGTTATCAACTATACTCAATTTCAAATCGCAATTTATTTTTCCTCTTTTCAGTGGATTGAAATGAATATTAATTGTTGCTATTGCTTCTGGTGTTAATATTACTTTTATAGAGTAATTTAAGAAATCTGCAAAGAGATGTTAAGTATTATAAAATAAAAGAATACTGTAAAAATGTACTATGTACTGGAATCTCTACCGACAGATAATTGTTTCTAACCATTATTTCCAACCAAAATCATTTGTTCCGTATTCACAGCAGTGGTTAACCAAAAAATTGGCCTTACTTCTTGTGTTTGTTGTATTATATCAACCACAACAGTAGTCTTGATTGAACTTATATTTTTAAATCGGATAGACTTAGTACTGGTGGAACCTAAGCACGTAATGGGAAATTGTAGTAAGGATATATTATGCTGCCTTGTAGGTGGTGATACCATCTGTATTCTAGGTATCACACCTTCACCAATAAGGCATATCTTGAATGATTGCTCTTGATTGTCTAGTAATTTTAGTTTTATTTCCAAAACGGCTCTATATTCCTGAAGAAAAAAAAAGATATTACAATATCATACAATTGTATGGCATTCTTTTGTTTTTTATAAAATCAAATAGTAAAATCACCTTAAGTGCTTTTGGTCTAAATATTATTCCCAGATATTTATGTTGTAACGGTTCTATATGTGTTTCATATTTATCCAAGGAGAAAATATCTTGGTTGCTATTTGATTGATAATGTAGTTTCATAGTTAATGCACATGTAACCAAACCGTTGTTGTACAAATCAATGACTCCAGTAAAACTCTTATTTACAGTAATACAAAAAAAATGCAGTGTGACCGAATTCTCAACAAATACACAGTGCGGTGATGACTAAAACATATTAAATATTATTAATAAACCGTTATTGTGTACATTTAAAAGTATTATTTCTATATTACTGTAAAGATATTATTAAAATAAAGTAAATAAATGAATATACCTCAGGAACCTTATAATCGGACAAATCTTTAACAATGAGGTGTTCTCTAAATGTGGTTTCTATATTCCAAATATCCAAGGTGGGCATGGCGCCAGTCCCGACTAATTTTAGAGGAACCCCTTGGGCCTCAGCTGGGCAGGTGTCGCTTATTACAAAGTTGATTGTTTCTTCAAATTTTCTAGCTGCTGTAGCCATAAATTGTATTTGCAGGGTACGACTTGTCCCGGGAGCGAGAAGATTATTTTCATTCAATATTAAGAAATTACCACAGTTTATTGGAGGATTTTTAATCCTAGAAAATAAATGTTGTTTGAGAATAAGAATGAATGTAATGACATCTATTGTACAGTAGATGAACCACCGTTTGTAATGCTATCTTGTGGCGAGTAGGATAACTACATCCACTATACTGGTGCTATCTTTTGGAGAATAGAAAATAATTTCTGAAAAATCGCTAAAGTCTAACATGAACGCTGGAATATACGAAATAGTTACAAAATATTCTATGCAATTGTTAGGGCCGGTCGCTTTACTATAAAAATGCGGCAGGTTCAAACGCATGACGTTATATTCTACGGAAAGCGAAATTAAGTCATCGAATTGGAAACTAAAGTGTAGTGAACTGTTCGATGCGACATTAAATGTGTTGATTTGTGAACGTAGTAGTGTTTATACTTGTTTATGATTAAAATTACTTTAGTAATACTGGTTTGATTTAATTGAAGACCGCAACCTCACAACAATATTGAATAGGTAATTCTATGGGACAAGGAATTGTTGGATTATTGCACAGAAATGCCGATCTGTCACCCAACGTTGTAAATGAAGTTAGATTGACCGTGGAAAATCCAAACAAACAAAAAACCAATCTAGACAAGCATGAACTATGCGACACAAGGAGTGGCCTTTTTTTTTTTTTTATTTCTTTAGAATTTATTAACAATATTCTCTCCTATTTACATTAGTACCTTCTGGAAAACCTTATGGGTCCGAAAAAAAAAATGAAGACAAGTTTTTGTCTCTTTTTATAAAAATATGTTAGCAGTTTAATACACTGATTTGCTTACTTATTGTCTTTTCCCTTCATCGGAACAGGAGGGGCATCAGGATCCGGTTGATATTTAGGGGGTAGTATTATCTCATACGTAAATGGGCATTTACTTGTATTATTTAGTATGACATCTCTCATTACTCCGGTACCAACTGGTATGATGTGGAAATTTAACTCTCCCAAAGGAAATAGTGTAAATCTAAAATATTTTGTGCATATAATTAGATCAAAAAGCGATAAATAATTTCCAAAATAGTTGCGTATTTTTCTCCATAGACTTTCATGCCAAAATTATGAATCATGTTTCAATGGAGTTAGGTACATTATTTTAGTGAATACAAAAAATATTTCTGTTTTAATACTATAAAATGCAACGTATTTATTTGATCTCATCATTTTTCGTTTTATATTAACTCAACATTACTATATTTGTGGTTACTACTACACCATAAGTTGATTATCCCGTCCTAGTGCGGATGAGATTAACTTGGGATTTTTAACCGGTAACAGTCCGGCACTCCCCGGTTACCATCCCCATGTGGAGCTGGGACGGTCCAATAAGGATTTACTTCAAGTAAAACAAATTACTTTCATTTATTTCTTAATTCCATGAACTATTTAAATTATGAGATTTCTCCCCGTGTAACAACCGTTCTCTCCGTGTGTAGATCTTACTCAACATATCTTAGGTACCAAACGCTTCAAAATAGGCACATTGCACAATGCTGCAACGGATTTACATAGTACGACCGATGCGCAACGTACTAACTGGTTAATTTTCAAGTTTGTGTTGAATTCTATTGCCGCAGTGTGTTAGTATATATAAATACATTTTGTGACTTACGTGTTATAAAATGAAGCAATTGTAACACAAACTGGAAACTTTGCGACTACGACCTGATCCTTGCTGCCATCTAGCAGAGAACAAATATAAGCTGGTACGTTTACTAAATTTATTGAAGTAGTTGGTGTACATTCAAATTCAATAGCAACTAGCTTCATTGTAGCGGGTATTATACCGCATTCAGGAGTTATTTCAAAAGACCTCAACAAAGAAGGTTCTGGAAAACTTTTAACTTTCTTCAGTCTAAAAAAATATGGAAGTTGTTTATGCGAGGAATAAATTCTTTTATATAATGTTTTACATCTTATTTTTACTAGATACTTACTTAAAATAAATATTATATTTTCCACGATTTAGAAGGTACATTTCTTTAACTACTGTCGAATTAACTTTTACGTTGCCATAGTTAAGAAAGGTTTCATTAGGATTCTCGTATGTGCATTCCAGTGTAACATCATAGCATTCTGCTGATATAAACAAATTATCGACGATCATTGGTTCTCCGCGACCTTCAGCATCATAAATCTGGTAAAACGCGAAACAATCAACTTATGTATTCCATAATACAATCAAATGTTTCACACCGAGAAATTAGATATGTAGGCCAATGAAGAACCTTGTAATATTAACAGCAACATCTTGCTTGTCGTACATCAAACAATTCTGTTGGGTTATTTGCTATGGTAGTTTACATTTCCAATTTATAGATTGTATAACATGGAATTGCGATTCGGAGAATGACTTTTTCGTACTGACATTCTTATATTCCTAACGTTTATGGAATTAATTTATATTTATTACATAGAAGACCAACACAATAGAACAGTAACAAGCCATTCAAGGCCATGAAATTGGGAATTTTGGAAAAAAAAATTTTTTTTATCTTTATAAGTGATCACTTACATCAATAGTCAATATTTTATGTGATATAACACCAACAGTGCATGCAATATAAGTTATAGGCACGACTTGATTTTCGTGGCTGGGAACTAGGCCTGAAGTTTGAGCTATAATAAAATCTTCTATGAATTCTTGAGCATTTCGTATTTTCCAAAAAACAGGCAAAACTGAGTCGTTTTTAACAATGAATCTATCATCTTCTCTTCGATAGAGTAAAAGTTTTCCATATTCTAAAAAAATGATTCATTAGGTTCCATGGTACTTTTAAAATTTAAAGTACAAAGTAGATAATCACTTCATTTTTAAACTGAAACTTTTAGGTAGTAGTTCGATAACCAATAAGTAAATAAGAATTGTGTAGAATGTAATTAGAATTTCGCGCCTTGAACAGTCAAAAAGCACTATTCTATGTAGTATTCAAAAACTCTTTTAATTTATACTCTATGACTTTTGACAGTTCCGTTATATATGTACGTTACTTTTTGTAAAGACAAATAAAGTTTGCTCACAGTTAATTAAGTGGAATAGCCATTTATTTCAACAAATTGGAATTACATTTTTAAGGATGTATACGGCTAAAGATAAGGATGGACAATAGATGATCTGTAAAGATATGTACCTTTAGATACATTTCATAACACACGGGAGAATAAGGTTATGACGTAGAGAGAAAGAAAAATACAGCTATATCTTCCGACAATTACTTACAACTTACAAAGATATAATCCAGTAGCCAAAATTATAAATCAGCAACTTGCTCTTTTATATATAAGGGTATATGCCCTTGTGGACACTGAACTACCATACTATTAGTATGCCCTTCAGCCAACCATGTTACCGACCATATTACTAAGATGTGGGATGTGGATTCAACAATAATTGTCCCGATAGTGGTGTAGACTAATGAACAGATCGCAAAGAGCCTCGATTAGCATCTCACGACGCTCTCCTTCCATTGTTGGATCAAGGGCCGAATAAAGAAAGCGATATTGCAAGATACGAGACGCATTGTGTGGAAATTCCTCACTCTGGGCTAACTAACGATAGCTTGGGCTTTATGCATCACCCTGCAGATTTACGTGTTTTAATATTTTAAAATTTATATATTATTTTTGTGTATGCACTTATTTCAAAGTATTAAAATATACTATTTATTTTAAAATAATAATAATTTAATTCTATCATCAATTAATATTTAATAAATTTCACTTCTATTATGTATACATAAATACTCGCATTTTTCTTATTATCTGTCTGTAAACTTACCTATAACTTTAGTCAAAGGCAATATTTCTACGACAGGCACAACACCACTGCATCCGATAGTTATAGTTATAATTTCTGGATTATCTTTAATACATAACAGTAATATACTATTGTGCACACCCACTTCCGATGGTGCAGCAGATATAGTTAATTTATCGCGACATCCAGGCTAAAATATTATACTTAATTGTCATAAAAAATATACAAAGATGTACATTATTTTAATTCACAAAATATTTTTGATTACTAACCTCCAACCGAATAAAAGTTTTATCTATTTGAAATACTGATGTTTCTTCTTGGTATTCAATTTCAACATCTGTTGTTATCAAAGAGGAATTTTTCAAGTCTATTGTGTATTTTTCTTCGTAAATCCTACAATGACCTATTTGTTATTTCAAGTAAAGTTATTGGGATATATCCCATTTACAAAATTGTAAACATTAAATATATAAAATATTCTAGCAATTAATAATTTATGACATTTACCTGTAATTTCCTATAAATATCGGTCCGAATTGAAACAATTTCAAATCGTCCAAATAACTCATTTTGTAAACGTAATCTTCTATGGTCCTTCTAACAAAATTTTGAAACATCTTCTTAGGTCGACTATCCAATCTGAATGTATTTTTACGTATAATGAAAAAATGGATTATAATTTATCAAGTAATTATAAACTATGAGTTCAATATTTTATAATACCTCGGCACATCGCATATTCCGTTAACATTTATATCGACTCTCGAATCTGGCCACCCGCTGACTTCGATAAAACGTTTCACGCTAAAATTACCCTCTACTTGTGGAGCAAACGAGTATTTACATCTAACTAGGTCACCAGGCTGTAGCACTATACGACCAGTGATTGCTGTAATATTAACAAACTATTATACATTGTTTCAACGAAAATACAGACAATGTACTTTTCTGGACCAAATAAATAAAATAAGAATACCATCATAGTATATAAACAACAACATACAAAATGTTATTTTAAACATGAAATTTACATTTCCTAGGTTTTATCACTTTTCTTTGCTAAAATTGCACCGCCAAGATGGCGAACCAACTATAAGAAAATTAAAAATATGATTCTAGCAAACATCAAAGTCTGGGATAGAAAATTGTAAAATAAACATACGAAGATTACTACTATATATTCAATCGATATCAATATCATCACAAATCAGTACATATTTATATGAGAAAAAATATTATTAGGGGCGTTTCTTAATAGCACAGAACCCGAAATAATAATTTTTAAAACGTTTGTTTACATGTTGGTACACGCTAATAACAGAAGGGGTTTATCCAATTTGAATGCGGTTTTTCATCCGGTTAGCATGTCCTTTACTAGATTATATTAATTGTTCCTTAAGACTTTAGGAATTTAATACACAAAAACTCCTAACATACTATGAATATTTTAATAATAACGTTTTTAAAAATATACTAATAATAATATATCGGCACGCTATTTCCCTGTTGGGGAGAGCAGAGACAGATTAATGGCTGTATCTACTCTGTACATATATTTCGTGCCTAGAGTGATCAGTAGCGCAGCTAGAGAAAAAAATAATATTTAAAACAGTATCACTTTGTTAAGCTATCTGACAATATTGGGACTTAGAAACCTTACCTGGCATAGATTTAACTCGTCGCAAAAGTTGCGGTGAAAAAATGATTGACCCATTTTCTTCATTAGCAATATTTTCTACAGACGTTGAAGGTAACTCACTTGTTGAAGTTTGCGATGATGTTACCTGGTAAAGGGGAGTAATTTAAGTTTATCTATATATAGATAACTCCAACAACTTATCTTATTTTAAAATTATGTTTTATACATAAGAACATACCTTTTTCGCACAGGTGCAATGCCATTTGGATAAAATATTCAAAACATTATCTTGAGTAGAGTCGTCCAATAAATTAAGATCCGTAAGCGGATTACACTCACATTTTTTTATCTGGATAAATAATCCTTTATTATTATACTCAACGAAATTTTTAAATTAATTTACAAACTATTCGTAAATAATATCAATAATATCAATTTAAGTTGTTTGAAACGCACTCAAGACACGGAAATAAATCCTAAAGGAAGAATATATGTAACAAAAGAAAAAACTACAAGTAAGGGTATTTGTATTATCAATAAATATAAATATTACCGGATACTCATCTAAGTAACGCCATTTTAATGAATCCTCGTTATATATATTGGGGAATATTTTTGGTAGTAGTACTGTAAACTCTTTCCTGTTGACGGGACACTTTAGAATGTCAAATTCTTCCTCATTCTTCAATGCTTCCTGAACTAAAGGAGAATTCAGGAACATCTTCACTAAAATCTCTTTATACCGTAAGCACGGACACATAATCAACGTCAGTGGAAAACCTCTTTCAGAGAAGCTGACTTCAGATACCTGAAATTAAAAATAGTTACTCCAACTGATCAATATACGAGTACACATAGAAAAACGTTCCATAAATATTTAGTAAAATTATGACAGTTCTTAATAATACAAATTGTAAAACGTTATTATAACATAATAATCTTACATGTAACTGTAATTCCGATTTTTTCTTGGCTTTTTTTTGAGCTGCACCGACTATCTGTCCATTGAATGCAAATAAAGGAGATCCCACATCACATTCCTCTAGGATCCAATTATTTGCGATGTTTATAAGATTTTCATATGTATTTTTATAATATTCGTTATACCTTGTATTCATCGCTAAATATTCACTTGTAGGTTTTGCTGCAATATTGTAAGAATGATCTGTTAATCATAAATAGATCCCAAAAGAATAGGTACGCATTTTTTTATTCTAGCTCTGAAAGGTGATAGACAACTGAATACAACTATCGATAGCCAAAAGACGTGTAGATTGCCGCCACAATTATGCCAAACTACACAAATATCTCTTCACACTGTGTAAAAACATATGCCATGAATGATCCTAAAACATTAATTCGAAGATTTTTTCACAGTTCAACGGCTCGGCTTAATTAAAAATTTAAGAACTTTTTAGCTCTTGTCGGAACAAAAGCTACTTTCTGTAAAGCTATAACTTCGTATTTAAATCAGCACGTGTGGTTCTATTTCGAAAATGGAAAGAGTTTTACAATTTCTCCATAATTCCATGTGACTTTAACGTCAAAAAACATTCTCAGGCGATGTCTCTGCGTGAATGAAGCGATTCAAAATGATTAGTAAATTATTGCCTTCTTTCCTTTGTACGCTACCTTTTGTATCATCTTTTTTAATTTTCTTCTTAGACTCTGATGTATCCATTACCAATAATGATTTACTGCGGTCTGAAATATACGTTATAACTTAGCAAAATTTCATATTGTGGAGGTTAATACTGTTTCTATCCATATATTCGAGACTCTATAGGTACTTAATCGCAAGTGGCGGTAGAAGAAATATTAATCTAAGTACATATACCTGCGCATTGGTTCGCGACTTCAATGCCTGAGTAACTTATAATAGCGACTCATTATTAGTCCAATACATTAGTACTACGATAGAAAGTGGCAAGGTTATACCTAATCATCATTAAATACGACCTCCTTGATCGTTGCTAGAGAGATATCTCCAGCATAACATAGATCAACATATAATCCACCTAAATGACAAAGGTAAAATTACGACTACATGAGCCGGTATACACAATATGCATTCGGTGCGGCGTTGTAACGCAAAGATTGATACTTTGCGATGCCCAAACGTTTTTACGACGTAACTTAAAAGTTCGTCGGAAAAGTGTGTACCTCTCGAACATCGAAACGCGTGCGCCCCAATACACCTCGTTTTGCGAGGCGCTAGACCGGTACGTATGTAGTGTGGCGCCGGATCACATGGTTTTTTTTTTGACAAGACCTTGCTTATTGGCCGGGACAGGCTTTCACAACTAAACCGGGCTTAGTGGGCGAACGATGGTGCTCAGCCGCAGAAGGCGTTCAGACAGCGAATTTTATCGGTTGGGAGGCTACGCAAGGGCAGCCCTGTGGGGACGGACCTCGACTTGGGTGGCCAGCCAGTGAAATGAGCCCTAACGGTGATCTACGAGCATTTCGGAAGCGACTACCTTGAGAAGAAACGCTAAAAAAACTCAAGGCTGCTTCGGAGTGAAAAAGCATCGTATCATGTAAATTTATATATAAAAGAACGGAGCGGCACTTGTCCAGTAGGCCAGCACCGAGTAGCACGCAACGGTTCGTGTGCCCCGACTTCTATCACTCAAAGTATTGTAGAACTAAACGCTATACTACAAAGGTTTTTCTTTTCACCTAAAATATATTTTATACGCCCAACTTTTATAAAATAAACCAAGGACGTTTTTAGCTGGGGTCTTAATGTAGTCACTTCTGTCCGTGTCAATTCGGAATTAGTGCATGTTTGTCCCATTAAGATTACAATATGCACCTTATTAATTCTTCTAAATTGAAAATGAATTCTTATTTTATTTTATTGTTAAGTTATTTAATATATGTTATACCATATATAATATAGATAATCTGTTGATAAATTGATAAAATGTATTTGTTAAGTTTTACCTTTAGTATATTTCTCCTTTTTACCCAAATCATTTGCAATACTGAAAACAATAGTTAATCAATTAATTATCATTATAAAAAAATTTAAAATTAATATTTAGTCTAACCTATGGTTTTTGGTACATCTTTCGTTATATTTTTTTCTTCGCTCTTCTAGACCATAACATATGTATACATTTTTTAATTCGGGCGATGCAGATTCATATTCCTCATCTGTCATATCTTCAAATGATCGAATTATGTTTTCTATTTCACTGTCATCGTATATTTTCATGATATTCCTATAATTATTCCAATGTTATTTAATAAAGTATATGTTTACATAAATAGATTCTTATAAAACAAAAACTAACTCGTCCAATAAATCATTTTCTCTTTGAGCCTCCTCGTAAGACTGTGCCCATTTAAAAAAGTCAGACTGACATAACACTAGATGTATATTGCGGACAGATTGCTTACATTTCAATACAGTAGTAAGAACTAATGGTGAACTTTTTAATACAATACTTGTCAAAGAGTCTATTATAAAGCCTTTATTAAATTTAGGTTGTTGAAAATAATCCGTGAGAAGTTCTTGAACTAATTCCTGAAAATTTAAAAATAGTATCAATCCTATTTTAAAGTGATGTTGTAAAATGCAAATACTAAAATTAAATTTAAAAAAATAGAATAAATTCGTATACCATTTGAAACATTGTTGTAGATCCCACGGCTGTATGTGAGGCAATTGACGAATTCGGCGATTTCTTTTTCTTTTTATCACCAGCTTTGGATCGAGGTGTACCTACATTTTTGTTACTTGCTAAGAACTCTATTTTTTTCCAAATGTTATCGAAGCTATCTTCACATTCGTTGAATATCTCTGTACAAAGTAAATTTCATATTAGTGATCTAGTGAAAAGGCTTAATCATATTTTTCGTAAACAAATAACATTGTACCTTCGTTGTTCTCTTCATTATCTACCGAATCACCTTTTGCATACTTTTGTGATATTTCATAACTTTCTATTATTGCGTTCATTATTATAACTTTAGCAGTACAACTGCTGACACATAAAGCATCCACAATACAATTATCTATATTTAACGTAGGTATACGTAGACTTTTACCAAGGGTGTAAGCCATCTCTCGACATTGTATTTCTAAAAAAAAATATTATTACACATTAATCTTTTTCGTAAAAGAACGTAAGAGATTAAATTATTTAACATTTAATAAATAAGAACGTTATATAAATATTTACTCATCGATCTATAATTATAGATCCTGAACTGTTTCATAAAAATACAGCCAAAAATAATTTAAGTATTTAATAACGTTACTTTCAGATTTACTCATCGATCCCGACCATTGATTCTGATCTTGAATTGCTTCATAAATATAGTGCCATGAATAATGAAAACAAAAAAAGTTAAGTACAAAGTGATAGACCAAAAAGTTTAAAGATTGTGGCTGGATATAACCTGAATACTTTTTTTTAAATTAAGAGAAACTAGTAGAGGAAATGAGTATGACTCATATAGTTTAACTTATTGAATTCTAAAAATCACTTGTAGGGGTACCTTCACATGGAGAACCGTGGAAAAATACTATAAGACCTTTAATATGTTTATCAGTATCAGTAACACTCGGTTTGTGATCAAAAACATGAAGACATTCCTTTAAAGGATCAACATTATTTTCTTTCATCATTTTTATTTCATCTGAAAATATTGTTTGTTATGATCAATATTAACCCTAAAAGCAGACAATTTAATTGCTAAGTGAATTAATACCTGCTATTATTTCTGCTTCAGTTCGAAATTTCCTTGAAAAAGTTTCTTTGGGGCTTGACGACTTAGGAGCATTTTTAGGACTTTTTGCGGTCTTTCTGAAGTAGAATTTATATTTAAAGTAACTATATATTGGTGACTTATACGTGCAAAGCTTACTTTAATTAAGACTCAACGTGGCGATCGCGATGTTTACTGAGGACATAGTGACGTGAAATCTGGTGTGGCGCGATTTATAAGGTGGAAAGTGGCATCCTGCAACCGCTGTTATTCATGACGATTTCAATTATTACGAAGCACTACTACCGATGTTAGCATTTTTTAAGAACATAAATGACTGGGGAAGAAATTTGCCATTCCCGAGAAAGACTTCACCACTCTCATACTGCTCGCGACTATGATCTAGATGTAAACGGCACGGTATAGAATCCTCATGCGTTCAAATGGCTAATAATATATATATATATATATATGACGATTTCGATATGACAATTGCAATAAGTAATTTTAGTTTTTGTTGATTGATCTCATTCTTAAAGATTATTTTTGTTTATATAGTCGTTACTGTTAGTTATAGTTTAAAAATATTGTTAGAACACATTTTCCTAGTCTGGCTAAAATAATAATTAATTATTACATCAATAAGACGTTGCGTACACTTACCCCAGTAATGAGCACAGTTACCCTCCCTTTGGGGTATGTGTACGCATATCGATTACGCTTGTTTTGATTATTTTTTAAGGATTTGGTCGAAATAGAAGAATTGTTCTATTTATTATTTTATTGATTAATAAATACACTAACTGATTAGCCTTATTTTGTTTTATTTTACTTATAATTTTCGATTTAATAGCGTCACTAAGCTTAAGTGCGCACTCTTGCCCCACATTACTCTATATAACTTTATTCAAATAAGCCTACTCCCAAGCATTTTGAATCGTCAGAAAAAAAAAACAAACCGAATCTACCACCGGTTCGGAAAGCAAAATCTACCGGCAAGGCCAACAAGGAACTCTGGTAGTATATACATATATATATTATTTTAATTGATATTAATGATGTAATTACTTGACAGCAGCTGATCCTTTTGCTGAAGCTGCTTTAGCGGCCGCTAATTCTTCATCAGCAGTTCTAAAACACATATCATATTCAATTTTATTTCTTGTATATATTATAAGTAGCACAAGATTAAATGGCCGTACGTTTAACTCACTTTCTTACCCGATCTGTGAAATTCTTATAAAAGTTTATAATTTCTAATGGCAGTATATCTCCAGGTCTGATAGCCGGTACTAGCATTTCCTCTGGCTTATTGTAATATTTATACAGTAATTGAAAAATTTCCTCTTCTTCTTTCCATTTTCTAAGCAAAAATATCAGTCGTCAAACTTAGTTCACTTAAACCAACATTCGTAAATTGATAAGTATGTTGCTAAATTTTGGATAGTTCCAACAAATAGTCTTTGTCAAATGTTCTATAAACTATGATTTGATAATATATAATTACATTTGTATACTCACTCATCATTATGAGCTATTATCAATTCTATCGGAAATGGACAAGGATTTGTAAGACCGAAGAATATATTAGTAGTTTCGGACCATGGTAAAGTAGGTGGAAAATTGATATTGGGACCAATTATGTGCACTTGAGGTATAATTCCTTGTCCTGATACTGGAATTGTCAATTTATTTGGATTCATATGAAATCTGAATATAAGTAGGCCTTCGTACACCATCTGCGTAGATGTTAAAATTAAAGTATTGAAGTAATTTATTATACGAACCATCACAAATAACTGACTATTCTTAAACCAGACATTGAATATATTCTTTCGCAAAATTTCTGTGAGTCTTTGTAATTCTACAACAAAAATATCTAAAATATCTATACTCACAGGAACATACATATTCATATACAATATAAAGAAATAGAAAGAAGGCACTCGCATGGAGGGAGCATAACGCTTTTACCTTACGTGGTAATTTCAATCAGTCAACTACCGCAAGCCACCGGATAGGACATTAAGTTTAGTAAATAATATAAATATGATTAGAAAAATTATATTGAAATAAAAAACATCTATCCAAATATTGTAACGTACCTCCAACGTAGGCTTGAATGCTAAACTAAGCCAACCTCCTTCACCTGGTTCATATTTTCCTGAGCTATCTAATACTACCATAGGATTGGGTCCTGGTGCTTTAAGTTTGAGTGTAGCGTACCAAATACACGTTGGCTTACCTCTAAAATATTAGTTATATAATGAGTATATATGCAAGAGGGTAAATATTTAAGTTTTATTTACTTTCGTGTGAACAAGACTGGTTAGAAATTTAAAAGGTAAATATAAAAATAGAACGAGGAGTGAAAAAGCGAGGATTTGAAAATTTAGATAGAAATTCTACTATGATTGGTGGGGATCGCGGATAGATGTTGTAAATAAGATTAAATAATTATAAAAATTGTAAAATTATATCTCGAAGTAAAAGTATATGAAGTGACGAGGCTTTTTATTCAAATAGAAGAGCGCACACCTACCTTATCTATTAACAAAGTAATTATAAGATCTTTATAAGATTTCAATTTTAAGATTCGAAGATATAATAAGCACCTCACTTTTTAGAACTTACACATTTTTTAAAGGAATAGAACATATTATTTTATCACCACATCTAACAGAACCAAAGCATATTTCTGTAACATTTGAAGCCAGGTAAGGTACGGCACATAGTGCTCTTATTTGAATAGGTATTGTGACGCCAAATGGTACCTATGGAATGAAGTTATTAGTTAAAATAATCGGCTTAGACTTAATTGATTACATGTACATAACAACATACCTAATTTAAAAAAGAAAACTATATAAAACTTAAGAAAAGCTATAAATCTATTAAAGCAATAAGTATGTTGTAACAAAAATAGTTTTTGACTCTACATTTTAATTCTGTAATAAAGTTTTATGCTATATAGCTATAAAGTAACAGAATAAATACCTCTAAATTGAATGACATTTCAACGCTTTCCTCTAATTTTTCAAAATCACTGGGATTAGGAGAAAAAATAAATTCTAATTTTCCACTTTCGCCAGGGTTTAATTTTCCACAAAGTTTCATTCCAAACCATGTAGGTATTTGTGTACCTTTCGCAAAATGTAGTTTAGTTGGAATTGGTCCATAGTTAATAATTTCCACTACACATTGCACCTATTTATTAATCAAATGTATAAATAAATAGATTTTCTTCAATATATATTCAATAAAATATCTTCATCTTATTTCTACTTACTGTACTGCCAGTTATTACAACACCATAATCAATTAAATACGGTATTGTATGAAATCCTGGAATTGGTCCCATTTTAGAAGTAGTAGAGTATATTGTCAGTATTTCTGGGCGTAATTTTAAATAATTTATCACCAACATTCTTTCTATTGCTAATTCTATATCCATTACTGAAGGAAATCCGTCCTTTACAAAATAAATACACAATATAAAGCATATGTTGCCTTATGAAAAAAAAAATCCTATAAATTATTTATGGAGTCTTACCCAAGACGAACAAATATGCCAATCTTGTCGAAAATCAGGATCATCGAAACACTTTTCAGTGAGAGGTGAATTTAGATGTTCTGAACAAGATTTTATTAAATATTCACTGATTACTCCTAAATAATCCGAAGATAGAGCAGGTATTGCCAAATATCCTACTTCAGGACTTATCTGTATAGTAAAAACAGAGTAAACAAATTCTCTTTTCAGTTTATTTGGTTACATTTAAAATCATCTAGAGTTGGAAATTTTATGAAGACTTTAACAATAAATTCACTTGCCTTAGCTATTTCTGGCCTTGGTAAAATTAAATATACTTGTGGAATAACACCCCATCCAAATACTTCAATGGATATATGTGGCAGATGTCCTATTTCCAGTAAAAATGTCCTCCTAAAATAACCTACTACTCCTGGCCTCATAACTATTTGCAAGTTGATTTCTTCTTGTGGTTCCAATAGTTTCTCTGTTGGTATTATATTTAGAATAGTCCCTTCTAATTCATTACTAAATATAGGTTCATTTAAATAAGTTTTCAATTCAAAAAGTAGTTGTGCCTCATTTGTGATTATTAATTCTTCAGAAGCTTGTTCATGAAAAGATCTTACTTTAAAATTAATCTTATGTGTATTTATTTTGTAGATCAAATCAGAGCTTTGACCAGTAACAATAATCGATTCAGGTGGCCCACCCAACACTTCACATTCGAGCAAAGCACGAACATTTATGTTTGGTTGAGGTTTGAAAATTACATGAATATATTGCACTTCATTAGGTTTCAAAAGACCTCTATGAGGCGTTATTAATAAAACATCGTTCACGTCAATTTTGTTTGGTTTAGTTTTCTTTGAAAACTTACAAACCCAATGAAATTCTGATTCATATTCAGCATCTATCATTGGTGTAACAGTTTTAATGAGTCTTGTTTTCATTGATTGAAAATCATCAGTAAGATCATTAAAACTAATAAAGTTATTTACAGTGTTTTCATGAGCGGGAGATGCTGCTTCTCTCTGACAATCTTCTATTATTTTTTCTAAATTTAAATCTGTTGACGTTTGATCCACTAAGTGTTCATGCGATTTGCGCACTAGAATTAAATTTATTAATCATTAGTTGAGTCATTATATGAGATCACGAAAGCCGCCACAGTGGCAAGACTGAAAATTTCTTAGATTAAAAATTGGTGTAGAATTATTTTTTTAATCACACAAGTTACTGCTATAGCATTAGTATTCCCATCAATATAATAAAATGTACCATTTATATTTTAGGGCGGCTTGCACTAACGAATTAATCTAGTTTAAGCTTGTATAAAACGCTAATTAATTGAATTGGTTTGATTCCATCTTAATGATGATTTTAGATTAAGAGTTGTTACAACTAGATTTTGATTTAGTGCAAGACAATAAGTACAGATCAGCGTTAAATAGCATTTTATATAACTCTAAACTCGATTTAATTTGATAGTGCAAGCCGCCCTTAATAGCAAAGCAATTTTTTACATCATAATCACTAAATCAGAATAGCATTAACTTGGGCTACTGTAATTTTGCCAGCATTATGTTGGATGGTTTGGTTCTGAGAGCCTTACATTGAATCAATCATTACGCAGTTTCACTTATAAAAATATTATATTTATATGATTTCCTCACCGGTTGGTTCCGTGTCATCAGTCAACGACTTGGCGTCACTGATATAATTTGGTCGTTCAAGTTGTGGTAGCTTAGGCTAGAAATATTATTTATTATTAAATATAAAACTACTTTTAAATCATGGTATCATTAAAATATAATCCTTTTCTAATCATCGACTACCTTCAGACAAATAAGATTGAGTAGGTACCTTAGAAGTAATTATTTCATAATTAAATATTCAATGACAAAGCTCAGGTTACTTTTCGAACAAATTTTGATCTCTGAGGTAAGTCACATAAATGGGCAAAATGTAATCAGATCAATGATTTCGATTATATTTTGTAATCGTTAATAATAATTACAAATTAAAGAAATAAATCAAAAAAGTAATAATGTTCATTGATTAAGGAGTATAAGTTAGTAATCGAATTATTATTTTCATGATAACTTTCATTACCACTTTCCTGATTTCTACGTGACGTGTGTCGACAAAAGCACTCGCTCATAAATATAAGCGCTTATAAGTAAATACTTATATACGAATACTAGTCGACCCGGCGATCTTCATACTGCCTAATAGTGCATGAATGTCATGTTAACTTTTAATTAAGCCTACTTCTTTTCTTCTTATACTTACTCTTATCTTACTTACTCTTATCTTCCATCCCGGAAGAACTTCGCTGGTTCAACTAGTTTGTCATAAGATAACTAAAATGAATTTTAAACGAAGTTTTTAAATCTGTCTTACTCTCGGACATAAGTATGCGTTTAAATAATTATGATTGATTTAATGATTTCTATAATCAAGTTTAACGATTACGCATGTAAAATTTAAACAGATTAATAATTTCATTAAAGGTAATTACGCCCATCACTAGTTACTAATCAGTATTAAGGGGGTCCTCTACTCTCTCGGCTCTTTTGACGGCTTTTTCAATATTTTTTACGAACAATCCGTTGAAATAATCAATCTCATTGTTTTTGCCTAATCTTTATTCACATTTAAATAAGCTTTACAAATAAAAAAAATATATATAATAGAAAAAATTTGTAGTAGCCGACAGGAAGACATCAAGTAAAAAGGATGCTTGACGGTGACCAAGATTGCGGCTGTTCTGCTTATCTGAAATCAAAAAATCAAACGACATTTTAATCGTCATATTTGAGACTAGCGATTGAACTATGTAGATTGAATTTTAAATTACAAAAATTGGCTTTTGAACTTTTGAAAATTTTATTCTATTTTTTACTCATTTTTTCTTAAGTTATTCGCCCGTAGAAAAAAAAATATCAAAGCAATCATGATAAACTTAGTTCAATCGCTGGCTTATAACATATTAAAGATGCTGTATAAATTTGAACAAGATCGGTGTAGTAGTTTTTGAAATATCGTGGTCACCGTTTCGAAAAATGGTGTTTCGAGAAAAACGCGTTTGAATTTTCGCGCACGTGATTTATACTAAAAATTAAAAATTCATCTCACCGTCAATCTGCTATGCCAAGTCACGCAGAGTTGCTCCCGCTTCCCTTCTCGCGTTTCGCCAGATTCTCAAACAAAAATCAAATTCATTTTTTTCTTCGTCAAATTTATAATGGTCAGCGCCGCTCGGCTTTCGGAGCACGGCGCTCCGTATAATTACTCCGTTCCAGGGCCGTAACTTTGTGAACCACTTCGAATATCGAAAAATCTTTTGGCAAACATTTTCTACACACGTAAGTATGATTTATGAAAAAAAAAAACGATTTTTTCGACCCGATAGAGTAGAGGATCCCCTTAATTCACCAGTCTATTTATCCCTTCCTACCATAGCAATCATGTAGTCTAATATATTAATTTTAATAAGACAAATTTTCTCGTTTTATAAATCCATAAAATTTTTGCAAATTTAAAAAAATGGCAGATTTTAAAATCGTTTGTAATGTAATACAAGTTCTACCGAACCGGTCAAAATAACCGTATTTGTTTAATTTTTTTTTTGTTTCTTTTTAAAGATTTTTTTTTCATTCTAAAAAAAGCATATCGTTTACTAATACAAAATAGTGATAAATATTATGGATTCCATTTTATTCCTAACAAACCACAATAAACCATGTTATACCTATTACTACAATGGATATAAATTGTTCGCCGGTAGATCTAGTGTTAAAAGCATTTCCACTATAACTTGATATCTGTTTCACTTACCACCACTAGAGATTTTGTTATTATACACTTTTTCCAGTGAAATTGATAACAAACAAGCAACGGAGTTACATTTTGTATCTTTATAGTTTTACTTTCCAAAGAGTCATTTAAAATACACTGAAAGTCTATTCGAGGAGACAAAATAAATATGTTAGGAAAATTCACTTTCCCTATAAGTTTAATGGCATCCTAAAAATATTATCTTATTTAATATACCTTAAAAAAATGTAAATATTGTGAAGATTATATAAAATATACTATTACTTTATTCTTGTGGCCTTTAAATTTAATCCTCATTAAATCGGTGTATACTCTAGACTTTAACGATAAATGTTTAGTCGTGTCAAATAAAATCTGAATTTTCATTATCTCTTGATCTTCTAAAAGTTCCTCAATAGAATGGGTAAGATTAAATACCATTTTAATTTTATTTATATCTTGAAAAAAGTGCAGTGGTCCTTGGTGTTTAGGTTCCACTGGTTTCAATGTTAAATAGTCCAAAAACACCTTCGAGTGAAGTGGACCAAGCTCTTTCATAATATTACAGATATTTAAATCACACTCATTATAGCATATGCAACAACATAAATTTTCTTCTTCAGGCAATATCTTGTACGTGTCTTGTTTGTGGATAATAGCAAATGGAGGCTTGATGCTTATATCCATAATCAGAGGTAATTTTGATACGTTCTTTATAGTTATTATGTCTAAAATAAATACAAATGAATTCATATTTACTACATAAATTATGAAAATATTAAAGCGTAATAATATTATTCAACATCTAATGGTACGAACTACGATGGTGTTAATATAAATTAAGTTTTAACTTGAAACAAATACAAGTATGACTAGATATTGATTTTCGTTCTGTGTTTTCAGTAATAAAAGGTATAACAAAAAAAAATGCAGGATCTGCATCACAGTATTCCATAATAATTGACAACAAAAAAATCATCAATATTACTCGAAATGGCATACACAAAAGTTCTTCATTGTGAGCTTCTAACTACCGGCAGCTTGGACTTCAGGCCTCGCTACCGTAGGTCCACATATATTTATATAATAAAATTTAAACGTTTCATTTATATACAACTATTTATTATGTATTAATTATTAATTCACTAAATTTTATGAATAACTAATAATAATGATGCCGTCACTATAGAGTGACGGCATAGCGCCTCTGTCGAAGTGAAAAGAAATATAAATACATTAGAGACTGTATACACTACGCAATAACAATTGATTCATTGAAATTAAATTCACCTGTCAATTTATAAAATTCATTGTATGGTCCATAATCATATTGTAGATCTACAACAGAAGAAGATACTTCGATTTTAGGATCAACAAATTCAGCCATAACCTCACATTCCAACAGTAGTTCCTTCTTGTTTATTCCTTCAACGCTACCGATTAAATACCACATTTCTTTCACTGTAGATACCTTGGATGTTGATGCTGTTACCGTTAAATCTAATTTTTCTCCCGCGGCCATTTTAAATACTTTAGGGCTTAAGCTGAAGAAGCCACTAAAGTGGAATAAAAATATTATTATGTAATAATTATATTAACTTTAACAAATATCAACCAAAAATTCAAATAATATTTACGCAGTCTGCTGTTTAGTTTTGGGTGCTTTATAATGTTCACTCCATTCTAAGGCATGTAATCGTGTCCCACAATTTTCCATGGTCACCTTGCAATTTAGTGGTATTTTAGTAAAATGACGACCAAGAACAATTTTGTCTCGCAATTCACCGACTAAGATGCTGGTTCCAGTCCCGGTAGCAGATAAGGGCACTAGCTGTGTTTTTAGTATAATTATTTAAATTAAAAGTAAAGCATGGGTGTCACATTAAGATACATATATTAATATCTCTAGAGATTTAATCATATACTTAAAAATACATAATTAAACCAATGCCATAGCTGGAGCAAATGAGGCCAAGAGCGAAATGTCTCGAATACTCCTATTATAAAGATGATCCTCGTACAAAATGTCAACATAATATATTATTATCACACTTGCTTATAACGAGTACACACTTAGGAAATTAATAAAAGGTTTAAAAAAATCGATATTTTTCAGTGAATTGTGAGAAGTTCTATTAAAGTGAAAAATGATTGTATCGAAGATTTTTAAAAAAGCATTTTAAAGAGGTCTTTAGATAATTGATCTTTAAACTAAGGACGTGGGTATACAAACAACATCCACAAAATGTCCGACCTCACAAATGATCTATTCTCCTGAATGCTTACTAATTTATGCCCAGATGTTCAAATTGTTACATTAGATAAGATTGATTATTACTGAGTAATATGTTTTACTTGTGATTTTCTAACATATATTTTAGATCTATGCGTCCGCACAAGTGTTGATTTAATTTAAATACTATTATATTTTAAGTTACCGTTTACTTACGATTTCTTTTACTTTTTCTAATTGGATTACGGCTTTATTTGTGTATGTAGCTGCATCAACTAAATATAAAGATAACACCAAATCTGCCTCCGATTCAGGTTCAATATACCCATCAGTTGGTTGAATTTGCCATCTTCCATCTTTATTTAACTAAAATAAATAAATGTATGTATTTAGAATAATTTATACGGTGGCATCATGGTTAACTTAGACTTCGTAAGCCGTAAAAGCATAAGCATTTTTGGAGTAGGACATATTATAGTATAGTGTTGACATCTCATTGTATCCTATAGTCCCTATAGTAGTAACAGGTTATTCAAAAATCAAACACGCAGGCAGGGCAATTTATGCTATCTTGATCGAGTATCAAGAACGACCTACGAACTGTAGTGTAGAAATGAGTTTGTCGTTATCTGTAATTAACTACTAACGAAATATTTTTTGTTAATGTGACTTTAAAAAGTAATTTCGCTGTTGCCATTAATCCGGTACAATGAATTAAGTAAGATATAATTAAAATTTACCTAAATGAAAATCAGTAGATAGTGCAAAAAAACTGCTTAATATATATGATTTCATTATCTTACCAAGGAAGCCTTGAAGTACACATAGACCGGTGAATCGTTGCATAACATTAGTGTTTTTTGTGTTCTAGTCAACAATTTAACTTGTCCCCAATGTAAAGTCATTGGGGAACATGTAACTATAGGTCGGACACCGCAACCAGTGATGTGGCATATCTCAATAGGTTTAGACAAACCAAACAGATTTATCCTGTCAAATTGTATATATAGATCAATGTATACGAAAAAGGACGGTCTTTAAATACTTTAACGGCCTTATACGCGAATTAACTTACTTTTAATTATAGCTCGCCTTTTCGTCCGGGTAACACAGGTCAGGGTCACGAGCAGACTGACGCACCGCGGAGTTTCTTTCGGGCGCAGAAAGTTACTTCCTTTATCCTCTTTTACTCTTGATAAAACGTTCAGTAATGTCAAGCCATTATTAAAAGTATGTTTATTCACGCATAAAACCCGTTAAAATATTTATAATGGGTACGGAACTCGAAAATGTAAAACTTACTATAAAATTAAACATTTATCAAAATAACAATTTAAAGTACCTAGCTGTTAGGAGTTGATATGAAAGATTATTGTAGATGTATATCATAGGTAAAATTATAATAGATAAATCAAAATTTAGCACAAATGGGTTAATATATGGACATACACAAACATGCATATTAAAGTTTTTCTAGTACGTAACTTAATTTACAAAATGCTTGTATATAATCGAAATGATATTAGCAAAACTAAAGGGAAAATGTACCTGACAAAATGTTCTTGGACTCCGAGTATACTAGTCTTAATAGTAATTGGGAATAAAATCGTACTGTTAGGCTGAATAAAGCCTTCTTTTATGCCAACATCAACTTCTAGAGTACATTCTTCCTTAAATTACCATAAAAATACATTTTAAAGACTGCCTTATAACATTGAGGTGTGATATATCGCGTTACAACGCCACTATTAAACCAGTTACTAGTCATTGCAGCCAGCCGAGCCTCTACCACATTTATGTGTAATCACCTCGAATGCTCCTTATTTTTGTTTGTTATCCCGGAAGAAAATCCAGCATAGGAACATCAGGACCGCTTTGAGGGCAGCGACTCCATTGTGCCAGACTCCTACTGACTAAAAACTCCCAGGGTGTCCCTCTAATCGCTCCACCCGGGCTTGGGAAACCAAATTTATCCAGACGCCCAGAGAGCGAAAAGCATTGCTAAGGCTACCTCTCTGTGAGGGATAGGAGTAAAGAGTCCACCTCTACAAAACCTCTCTCTCACGCGGTGCGCCGGACATTACACAGCGCCTACGATCCTTATATTACACCTGACTGATACAATTCAGTCTCCGCCTTTAAAAGCAATATTCATATGAAATATCAAGCAAATTAATTATTTCTAAATATTGATGATATGTAAAAATATTAAATAACCTCTGTTTCCTCTAAAGTAAAGTATCCCCAAAATTCATTTGAAGTTATAATGATTTCGTTCTTATACGGGAAATCGATGAAACAAGCTCGAAGTTTGATGTCCGGAGCCGGTGTAATTTCAGGTAACTTTGCGTTGAACATCACAGGAAGTATAATTGGAGGACTATCAGATTTATCCAGTTCCAGCTCTAAAGACGTATGGTTAGCTCTTACCAAATTGGCTGTCAGCGTAACCTGAATTAATTTCATGTGAGAGGTAATTTAGAAAAGTGCTTTCATTTATTTCACTTTTAGATATTATAGTAATGATTGCAGTAGTTTACTAAAAATAGTCACCTTCAGTGAGATCCTAGACTCGGGTTCTATATTTATTTTACAGGGTTCAATATTAAATTCCCTGGGCCATTGTGGTAATTTTGGTTTCGGTTTCTCCGCAACCGCGTAATCTGTTAGGGTTATGCTACTTATTTCAGGGCCATCTGACGATATTTTCACAGAGCCATTTACTTGCACTACTGATTCATTGATTACATCAAATTCTAATGTTTTAGGCACTCCTGAAATACAAACGCACATATAAAATTTTAAATGTATCCTTCAAGATAATAGCATCAAAATACACGAATTTTATGTAGAGCCGCAAATAATATCTATTATTTATTCTTATTATATATCATTAATAATATCTACTATTTGCAAGCAACAAAAGTCACCTACCAGACAAAGAACAGATAAAGCCTGATCTAATAAAAATATACTTGCCAAAATATAATCTTACCCACACTGACATTGCCAAAATCTAAGCAAGATATGCCGAACATTAGAGACGGATAGATCACTTCACCTCTGAAATATATGAAGGAAATTGTAATACCTTATAAGAAAAACTTACGCGACAATAGGCGAATCTTTTATATCGTGGTTGCTTGTTAGTATCTTAAATTTCACATACACCAATAACCAACCTCAGAACAACTACTTGTAAACAAGACAAAAACATTTTACGTATTGGAATCGCACTGACAACCCTTAGCACTCAAAAATAGATAGCTCAGCTACTGCACCTATCAAATTTTCAAATACTTAAATAAAAATAAGGAAATAGCAAATACATAATTATATTATACTTACTTCAAATATAATTTTAAAACTACGTCAGTATCTCGTATGTTGAAATTAATTTCTTCGAAATAAGGTCCCTGGTTAGAGTTACAAAAAGATATAACAAATATCTCTTGTTCTCCAGGTCGCAAACAATGTCGTTCAGGAGAGCACGTTATGATACTGCCAAATAGTGGCACTACTTCTTTGTACACAATTACACCATTTATATGTCCTAAAAAAAGAATGTGAAATAAAAAATCGCCAAGATTTAATACGAACTCGGCTATCTCTAAAAAATATAGACAAAGATATATTCCTATAATAATAGTATTTAAACCTTCGCGTTTTTTTTTTTTCGGAGTGAACAGAGATATGTTATCTACTGATTGAAACTACTTTGAACTTAGATATCTAAACCTATACGTTATATATTTCTAATTATACATAATACTATACCCAAGCATACGAATATAATGCAATGTTTAAATAAATAATGTTTAAAAAAATTATGTTAAAAAATACATCGGGTTTTTGATTAAAATTAGTGAGCTCCAATACTTTTAGAAGCGTTTGTTAAAGAAGAGTCTTCAAAATAAACTGAATATATTTGTAACTCCCAATCTCCTCAACTTTTATAGAAAGAAATAGAATAACAACGCAGAAAATATATTTTGCTAAAATTATGTGAAGAGCGAGTGACAATTGATGATAATAATACTGTCTAGAATGAAATGAGTAATTTGACTGTCGTAACGATCAAAAGAAGAATACCATTGAACAGGAATGCATCCTAAAAGTGATTTTTCTATATTATTTTATTTCACTGACCTCTATTTATGGCAATTATTTCGTAATGGTATGTTTTGTTTATATACACACAATCCATATCTAATGTTTCTAAAGTTAAATTAATTGACGGTGGTAATGATGTTCCCGTTATTTTAAGAGGAACTCTATCCGACACACCATCAATATCCAAGTAAGCAGTTGTTGTAAATTCTCCTATTTCTTTAGGAGAAAATGTTATGGTCAATTCAGTTGGCTTATTTGGCCACAAATTACCTTTCTGAAAATCGAAATTACTACAGTATTTATTTTTATTTTATAATTTATAAGGGCTTTTGCCATTTTGGCATATCAGCACTATTGTAACAGTATTTTTTAAAATGTTATAAAATATAATTTTAAAAATATAATATTAAATTACTATTGGCGAAATAGAAAAGTGTGAATTTTGAAAATTAAGCGTTTCGTCAGCCACCAGCGCTTGAATTTCATCAAAGAATATTCTCGTATATACTCTCTCGTGTTCTTCGCTGCTCAAAACATCATATTGTACTAGTTTCGTACATTTTGCTGATTCAATTTCTTTGAAATTGTTAAAGATAGTTGCTATTTTAAATTTATCTTCAAAATCTGTGTTAAAATATTTTAAAATTAGTTGTTTTAATAACATGAACCCATTATGAATATTTTTTTCTGAAAAATGAATTTACCGTAATAAATACACTCATTCTTCATACACATATAAGTCAATAAATGATTTGACTTGTTAATAATTTTGTAGGTTTGCTGTCGAACCATGGTGTTATATGTATCTAAGAATCTAATGACTTCCTTCTCGAATTCAACGCTTACAGTATGCGTTGTACCTACTAAACGTATGATAAAGATTTCGCCTACAAGCAAAACGTAATACTTAATGTACAGAAAGTTCAATAAATATATCTTTTTTTGATCAATTAAAAAGATTTGAATCTAAATTTACCTGTTTCCAGCACAGCGTATAGTTTACCACGAGTTTCTCCCAAATTCGTAGTTTTGAAACCGATTTTAATTTCGATCTTTTCTTTGGTATTCAAACACGCAGACTTTGGGTATACCGAAAATGGGCTAAAATATGGAAAATATATAACAATTTAAAAAAATTAGGGTGAAAATAACTTATTTATAATTTGGCTTGACTTTCGTGGCCACGGGCATTGTAAGCAGGTCGAGACATCGAGCTAAATTAATGTACATAATTTTATCGTGAATAAGACCAGTTTTCATATTTTTAATATCGTCGGGTGAAAGGCTATTTGGTTTAAGCGACATTTTTTGGTGATATAGTAATATATATATCGAAATCGGAATCGAATCGAATTTGGAATCGGTAAAAAATGCTGATTCCAAAGACTATAATATATATATATATATTATTAGATAGATTGAAAAATAGGAACAAAATAAACCGTTTCTATACACCCAATATAGAAATCGTTTATAAGCCCATGCAGGCTCGTCGGCCGGGGGATTCTTGTTTGAGACTCTGTGCGGAGCGGAGCTCTTGTTAGTTTACGTGAGGATTGTATTATTGTGTCGAATCTCTGATAGTCGTTGTTTTGGTTTTCTCCGTAAATGTTAAATCGTACTTAGTTTAAGTCACCACGTATATTTGTTAATTTGTTTATTTTTAGTAAAATGGCTATTGATCCTGACATTTATTTATTTTTTTGAGTAAAATAACTTCCGATCCTAACATCAGCAGCGGGATAAGTAACTTATAGCCCACAGAAAGGAGGAACAACAAGTCGTGTCTTGAAGCAATCACTCGAAATAATAGTGGAAGAGTCAAAGACGATTGGCTAGATTTTATTGGATTTGCTTTACGCCCACCGAGCAATAAATAAAATTCAAGCGTGCCGACATATTTGGAAGCTGGAAGTTCCTTTTTGGTTTGTTTACTTTTTGTGTGGGGTATCCGTGAAGTAAAAGGTTACGATTAATTATTATTCCAGGTAAGGTAGTTTTGTGTTACAGTGGTATTATGTTGCATTTATATGTTTTTGTCACATAACAAGTAGGAAATGAGTCGATCCAGGCGTCGTGAGTGGCGTCATACAGTTCACGAAGTTCATCTAAAAACACTACCTCTTCGCTGGAAGACATTACACTAGACGTTGACTTCTTGGTTGTTCCTAACAAGCGTATGAATGCTCCCGTCATAATTGGTACCTACGTATTGGATGAAGAGGGCGTGACTTGCGTACGAGCAAAAGACTTGCAGTGAGTTATATGAGCTACGAAACTTACTGTTTCTTCTGTAGCCAATAACCACTAACAACGTATTCTTAACATCTCTTTAAAAAGTCTACTCTAGGCTGTCCTCAATAAGATTTTGGACGAGTTCTCTAAACAAATGATTTCAGGTACAGCTACTTCCTCTGCCACATTGGGCATCATGTAGATTTGCCTGAAGGACGATACTTCAGTCTATTACAGGCCTGTAAGACGTCGCAAGGCGAAAAATTAAAATTAAACTATGCAGAAATTCATTACTGCAGGCTCTGGTATACATCGACGACATAAATTAAACAAATGTTCCATTTATGCACAAAAATAGAGTACCTGAGGTGGGTGATATCTAACTAGGAAGTACGACATGCTAAGTTCCACAGCACCACAGAAGGTCAAACAGGTTAGGCAGTTACTTGGATTGACGGGATATTTTCTAAAATACATCCCAGATAACTCCATCAGGACTGTATGCATTGTGCGTTTGACTTATATAGACATGCAGTTTTCAGTGAACTACGAGACATGAGACTGCTTCAAGAAATTATTAAAATTTTAATGAGGGTATATGTGAATGTGCTTATCAATAATAGTACATCGAATATTTTGCTTGTATTTTTATCATGCTGGAATATTTCGTGTCAGCCCAAACCCAGGTACAGTACTCTCAAGAGTATTAATGATAATGAAATAGAGTTGACTGATGGATTTTGTTACCGATGTCAGACTTGTTTGAAAAGGAAATAATTAGGCGATTTTATTTTAAGTACGTGAATTTAACAACACGGGTCATGAATCGTGCCAAGTTGGATAGGCTATTTAACGGCTACTGTGTTCTCAATGAAATCACTGTAAATAATGATTTTTATTACGTTTAATATCTTTGTATTTCTGAGCAATTCTAAACCGCTACTGTGTTCTTTTGTTACATTGAATGCTGTCTACATTTGGAGCTGGAGCGTGTTGCCACGAGCATCACCGTGACCAGTGCAGAGTCATGTGCACGTCACGTGTGGTGACCGTCGCTGCCGTCACCGCGCGGTTCCTACTCTGCGCGACGGCGCTGCGCACCGCCGATGCGCGCCTGGGCGTGTGTCGTGCGCCGTAGCGACAGCTATGGTGTGTGCGTGTCGCATACACGACATGGCATGCCGCTACCGTTGCTGACCCTGCAGTGCCGCTTCTGGTACTCCACACCACCGCGGTACATACCGCGATGCTGTTCTGCCGTACGGAGACGCCACGGCGGAGGCACATGCAGCCTTTGATTGTCTGTAAGCTGCGGGCTTACGTGTGAGCGACTGGCATCGTGCTGACTACATTAACATCACAGGGACATGATTGAGTCTTGTTGGCGGTAAAACTAAGTACACTAAATTCCTGTCGAGATAGTTTCCGAGCAAAAATCAGGTTGACTATGCGTCAATCTAACCTACACACAACTTTTATTTAAGTTCTATTTTGAAAGGCATAGTATGGAATACTAGAACGTTTTCTTATTTATTTTAACTCCATATTTCACTACGAATGTGGCAGTGTATGATGGTAGCACTAAGACATTTTACTTTCATAAAACTATTCGTAAGTGTAGGTCAGAATGACCGAGCGGTAATAAAGTGTTCGTTAAATATGTTCAGATTCTGCTAAATCTGATTTGACTGGTTGGAAATCATTTCGACAGACGTACTTGTGACGCGTGTGTGTATACAATTGTGACTTGAGGACTAGTATTATAGACTTCGAAAGAAGTCTGCTTATGTTTTTAATTAGCTCGATTCTAATGTTTCATATGGTGACGACTAGTGAGCCAGATTAAAGAATTTCCCCACGTTGCATTGGAGATATCAACGTGTGAGTAATGTGAGCTGCGACTTTCTTCTGGCATTAACGTGAAGCATACTGGACTGGTAGTCAAATGTAGGAGTTGCAGTGCGAGACTCAAGCGCTTGAACCCTACCAGTAACAAAACATTTGTTTGGGAATTTTGTGTTTGTGTCCTCTCGGTTCACAGGAGACCTGAATCAAACGTATGTGGCGCCTACTCGTCACTACTACTCGTCTCTACTAGCGTCAGCGAGCTGCTGAGCGGCCGTTGCGAGAGCTGTTGGTGTCGGGTGCTAGTGACGTCGGCGCGTTGCTGACGTCGGCACTGTGAATGGCGCTCCGGTGTGGCAAATGATGCCTGGAGGCACGTGCTGCGCGGTCTTTCACAGCAAGTATTTGACGACTGTTATGTCAGCTCTACAAGCATTGCTTACATTATTGTTGACTGCTATCCTTACATACTAGGTTCCAGCCAATTAACTTTGGGCTTCACATAACTATTCCTACGTAAACTCATACAAAAGCAAACGTAAAATCTTACATTACATAGGACTATCTGAATCTTTAGAGTAGGCAGTTAGTGGATAGCTTCCAACAGTTTTGTATGTGATGTCGGAGTTGGGATGATGCGTTGATTGACACTGATATCAAACTCCTGATTTATTTTGTGATACCTGAATTGCTACGTAATTCGGAAGCCGTGTATTAATTTTGTGATACTTGAATTACTATGCAATTCGGAAGACTTGTATTTATTTTGTGATATCCGGGTTACCTACGTAACGCGTAAGACACGTATGTACTACAATTTAGATACCTGAGTTACTACGTAACGCGTAAGACACGTATGCACTACAATTTTGATACCTAGGTCAATATGTGACTCGGATGTCATGTACTTACTCGTATTAACCTTGTTCAATATTTAGCTAAGACTGTTACTCCAAAGAATTGAACTACAGACCTTACGTGGTCTTGGCGTTCGTTGAACTACAGACCATACGTGGTCTTGGCGTTCGTTGAACTACAGACCTCTAACTTAGTCTTGGCGTTCCATTATCTAAACTACAGGCTTACTTAGCCTTGGCGTTCACTATCAAGACTTCAGGCCTAAAAAGCCTTGGCGTTATATTAACGAACTTCGGTCTAATTGCCCTGGCGTTCAATGAACTACAAGAGCTAACCTGGTCTTGGTGTTCATCAAACTTCAGGCGTATCTGCCTTGGCGTTTTACTTTCATACACAGATGGTGACCAAGAACTTGGAGCTACCGGCGTTGCTGGTCAGGCAGCAGGCAAGCAATAAGGACTCCAGGCATAGGAATCGGACTGTCGATGCCCCTACTGGATGCAGACATGAACATCGGTGAAGACTACGTTGGACCAAGCGGCTTCAGCGTCAGAGCTCGTGTCGGGGACGACACTTAGTCAGGAGAGGCCGTATTAGATAGATTGAAAAATAGGAACAAAATAAACCGTTTCTATACACCCAATATAGAAATCGTTTATAAGCCCATGCAGGCTCGTCGGCCGGGGGATTCTTGTTTGAGACTCTGTGCGGAGCGGAGCTCTTGTTAGTTTACGTGAGGATTGTATTATTGTGTCGAATCTCTGATAGTCGTTGTTTTGGTTTTCTCCGTAAATGTTAAATCGTACTTAGTTTAAGTCACCACGTATATTTGTTAATTTGTTTATTTTTAGTAAAATGGCTATTGATCCTGACATTTATTTATTTTTTTGAGTAAAATAACTTCCGATCCTAGCAATATATATATATTACTATATCACCAAAAAATGTCGCTTAAACCAAATAGCCTTTCACCCGACGATATGTACAACAAAGAGAAGTTATGATACTAACCTTTATGTTGCATATTTTGACACCCGCAAGGAAATTAAAATTTATAAGCTTACTAGCCGTTGACTAATCTCCTGAAGTTTGGCAAAAAGCAACATTTTATAAACAATGAGTACAGGAAAAAATATGAAAAACAATTTGTAAAGACAAGTTACATTACAAAAAAAATGTACGGGACAACCGACAAATCCGACTAGCACTTGACCATTTATTTCCTTTTTGAAGAACGGAACCCTAAATACAATGTATTTCAATCAATCTCACCATCTTGTGCTTAGTGTAAATCCAGCAGACACCATTCCAACATTATGAATAGTCACGAAAATCTCATTTTCTATTTTTAGAGGAATTCTTGGTATAGATACTTCATCAGGAAAATCAAATACTGGCCTTGGTCCCATGGCTTTGAAATATAAATAATATATATATATATAGTTATAGTGTAGTTATATATAGTCTATTAAGTACGATAAGTAAATTATAGAAAATGATATTAACATCGGTTATAGCAAAGACTGACTCTATTGTGAAGACGTTTTGTTTTGTTTGTTTTTTTTTTATAAGAAAGTGTTACTACGTTTTGTGCTCCAATACCAATAATTTTAATAATAATAATATATCGTCACGCTACATCTCTTACGGGATGACAAGCGATACATTAGGTGATGTATTCACTTTACGCTTATATACCTAAGATGACTGACATGACATGAGTAGCACAGCTGATCGCCGTTCTCAAGGCACTTACACATGACATTTATATTAGATGCCATGCGGATTTCCTCACGATGGTTTCCTTCACCATTAAGCATGTGGTGCCTAAATCCGTATGAAATCTCGAACCGATAATTTTAAATTAATCATAACAGTTTTAATATAGACACATAGGGAGAGCAAAGATTATTACCTATTAGCGGCATAACATACTGATCTGTGCCAGTAAAGAATATAACTTTGTGAATGTAGTCTTCAAACTGCACAGGCAAGAAGGTGATAGCAAACGTAACGCTAATGCCAGGTGCCAATCGTGACAACAGTTGCCCTCCACATGGCTTGATAGAGAAATATGAAGACTCCTTAAAAACCATGTTTAAGTACGTCGGGGCCTAAATTAAAATAATACATTAAAACAACGTTATTTTTTGTTATTATAGTTAAAAAGATGTACACCAATTACCGTGCTTTTATTTTTAACAGAAAACTTTGCTATAATCTTGTCGTTCGGTTTAAAATTTTGAAACACCATTAAACGCGGTGTAAAAGAAAGAACCGTTGACTTTGCTTTGCTTCCAGTCTTAATGATATTATCTACGTCAATATTATGTAAAGTTTGTAATCTTTGGTGAGTATCCATTCTCATTTCTCGTTCGTATTCAGATGGAGTTATCTGGAAAAAAGGCGTTCATGGTATCAAACTTTAAAAGATTAGACATAAATTATAAAAAAGTAGCAGAAAGTAAAAAAAAACGGTTATAAATCTCCATTGTCGGCTATTTTTACTACTCCTCTTTAAATCTCAGATACCATTATGCCTGAGCAAGTGCGTAACCAATGTGTTTTGTCTATCATCAAAATCGCGAGTGATATTGTTGTGGCGTTGAACGAAGTTGATCTCAACGTAGTAGTTTTGAAATAGGAAATGCCTGCCAAACACACCAAGCGCTTTTTTTTTATTTCGAATTTACGCGTGTTTGTTGACCGGGAAAGGTCTTCACAACTTAACCGGGCGGGACACCAAGCGCATGTTGATTAGGAGATATTTATATTGTGTAAGAAAATATTCTTTAAATATACATTTAATTGCATAAAGTAGCCGAAGGAAAAGAATGCATTCTAACAAATATAAATGCGAATGAGAGTTTGCTCATTTGTTACATTTTCATGCTTTTACTTCATCGATCATTATAAAATTATGATCGATGAAGGAGTTATTCATTTCGGAATAGATTCCTATTGAGAGAAAAACTCCACTTACGATAGGAACTTATGTATTTAATATAAAAGCTATTATAACTACAGTTTTATTTCGGAAAATTAAACACTTATGTAACAGATATCTAATTTATAATGATTTTTATAAGCCGTGGTGGCTGCCGGCAGAATAGAATAGCACCCCCCTCTTCTTGCTGAGGTGTCGTAAAAGGGGACTAAGGTATCTCTTGAACACCGCAATTCAACCAGGTGCTTAGAGAAGGGAAAATTCGACCAAACCTGCATCCTGCTCCCTCCCGATCGTACTGGTTCTCCTTTCCATCAGGCCTGAAGGAGCTCGGACGAGAGAGTGCTTTTCTGGCTGCGCGTCCAGTTATGCACTTAAATATCTCCTGTGCAATTGACTGTTTCCGGAAACTGGACCTCGAATTTCTTAACCGGTGTTGAAACAGTTGCCGTGGCCGAAACCGGCTAGGACATCATCATCATAATGATTTTTATAATTCGTATCCCGGGATCAACAGAATCAACACTGCTTAGAATTATATTATTTTACAAGCGTAAATAAACACATTGCTGATATACATATAACGAATACACTACCTCTTCATTTGGGTCAACCAACTTTTTTTTCGCCAGTAAATGGTATAACTCGGCTGTAAAGTAGCCATTCTGTTTAAATTTATGCAATATCTCCATATTTTACAAATGTTCAACTTGAGATAATGACATACACATGACAACACAACTTGGTATACAATACGTTTCTATGGTGAAAATTTAAATTTTATATCATATTGTTCCATGAAGACCGTTAACATATTATTATAGGATTTATATAGGGAGTTAACTTTGGCTCAAATGTGTATTAGCAAACAAATGGTGATATGTAATTTCCATACAGTGCAGCTGTAGCGGAAACGCCTGTTCAACTGGGGACCCAATCACTAGGTTGTGCTGTATAAATAAAAATTGTCGCCAAAGATCGTTTCTATTATCCAAGACTGATTCGAGAAACAATTGGGATTAAAGCGCAACACACACACAGCGAGCGGGTGCGGGTCGGGTCGAGAGTTCAACGGATATAATTCCTTGTATTTATATGGATGACTACACACTGAATCGCCCAAATATACAAAACAAATGAGCGCATTTGATTCTCACATTCGTATTTCTTGGTTGATGAATTAAACAAGTCAGTACAAGTTCAAATCCTATTGTACACACGATGCCCTATATCATTATAACGTATTATATATATCCAAGTTTCAACTTGTATCATGTTTGAACTTGTAGAAGTTCAAAGTCTACTGCGACCACCAATATCTTTCTAACTTAATCTATTTTATAAAATTGACTAATTCGCTAGTAATATTATATACAAAAAAAAAACTGGTATATTTATTACGTTTTTAGGAAAAACTAAACAATAATCATCTATGTACGTAGATTTTTCCCTTCATGGAAGTCCAAAATAAAAGTTATGACCTACTTGAATGAGATTCACCATCGTGGACGCCCGTTTTCCATTCATCAAACCCCTACTTTTTTTCGCTCACGTGGTCCCCTGGTCTGGGTCATCGACTCCTGGGGTTCGATATAATCCAATTTGCTAATCAATGCTAAATACGCAATATTATCGCAGCTACCTGTGTAGGTATACCCCTAACTTAAACCCTAGCGTGACTATTCTCCATTACATTTTATCTTTTGCATAAAATGCGTGATTAGTAAGTGGTACGTTCTAGTTGATAAAGAACAATATTAAAGGTCCAGTGAATTATTCTGTTTTCATATTCTGCATGAGCGATAACAAATCGTTTCGCAAAGGTATTTGACTTCGTGCGAAGGGGGCATTGGATGAGTGCGGAAATAGCAACGCGTCGTAATTTTAGTAGAATCGGGGCAACACGGCCGCGGACCGAAATAGTGTCGGGCGGCACACGCGTCCTCTCTCTGTCAATTTCGTCCGGATAGGGAGCACGATTAGCGGCCACCCGCGGCCCAGAGGCTCCGGTCTACTGTCGAGGAATCGCTGGGAGAGATCTCTTAGGGCTCCTAGTGTCCACTCCGATAAAACCACGTTATAGTGATACAGAAGAAACAATACACAATTGCATAATTAGTGTCATCTGTGTAATCATGTTGCAGAAATTAAATATCTTGGTGTTTATGTGACGTTTCAAAGACAAAATTTTCTAAGTAAACTGTAAGTAAGGAAAATTTTTTTTTTGGTGTAACTGCCAACCTAAATTAGAGACTAAAAAATCTAAAATTGATATTCGTAACCTCAGTAGATTAGCAAATTATTTGACAAATATTTAGTAAGTTATATTACCAAAGAATAATAATAAAAATAGTAATAAATAGAAAAGATTAACTATGTTAATACTATCTGCTAGTGAAAATATTGCATTTACATACACCAAAGAAAACGTTAGGTATCTTGTTCTTTGTTAAGTCAGTGAGCCGACCCATGCATCATGACAGGAAGATAAATAATGTCATGGTATATATTTAAAAAAATGTAATTACATATAACGAGCATACTTTCGGTATTTTGGGATATGAGTGGCGGAATATGGGTCGTCGCGCGGCAACGCCCGCTCTATCCCGGTCACAGCTAACGCTTGCACATGTTAATAATACATATCTACATAACGATCCTACTATAATAACAACACTTAAAAATGTCGCGTTCCATACCTGTACTAAACCAAAATAACTTCGGTTCTCCGGAGGGAACTGCAGAGGGCATCAGCTGGTTAGCGCTGGTTTCTTTTTTTCAATTTATATACCAATAGCGATGACATTGCTGTAAGTTAATCGCTCCGATGCAATTTTATTTTAAATAACAATATATTTTAACCTGTACATCACCTTGTCACCTATACGAAACAATATTCTTGGTGTATCAATTAAAACATTAGGGACGTGTGAATCGAAAATGAGTGTCGAGTTAGACAGTTATCATTAACCCCATAACATCGTAATTTCAACGTTTCTTAAGCAACCATGCAAAAATTCAAATCTGAATCGATTTCGACGAGACTCTTCCATTTCTTTCTAAAGTAATTGGCATTTAATCTCCAGCTACGTCATTCAGCCAGTCTTACGTTGACCTGTTGGTTTAGAACTGGGGATACATATCTCTAAATTATGCCACTTACTAATATACACCGTAGAAGTCAAGGATCTTTACTGTCACCTTGAATAACTTTTTGAATAGCTGATATTATCAAGTTTTTACACACCCAGAGTAGAAAATGTAGAAAATATTTCTTACCACAAAACATTCAAATTTCAAATCATTCGCTCCTTTAAAAAATCCGGTCATAGCACGGTCTTATCAAGGGCGTCTACGTCTCGACTCCATATTACTATACTATAAAACAAAATTTCCGACCGCGTGTGACTGCATCTGTTCGCAATAAACTCAAAAACAATTAAAAGGATTTTCAAGCGCTCACTACCACCACCACCCGTGTACCAATATACATAGTGGTGCATAAAGAAGGTTTTAGTATATAATTTATTAAGGTTTAGTGTATATTGGTTTCAATATGACTACAATTGTTGACAATATCGGAAAAAGTTAAGCCGCCTGGAAGCTTTCATCAAAAACACTACTAAACCTCTTTGAGATGTAACAAAACTATGTATAGTGGGATTATTTCTCTTTTTTGGTCTATATAAAAGTCCCAATGATAGCTTACTTTACCCATTCTAACTTCTAAAAAAATGGTATACGATAAAATGCGCTAATTTGAAAACCATTTATATAGATATAGTATGAATCCTCACCGATTAACATAGGTTAGTTACCTTAAGAAATTTATGAAAATTGTGTTAATTATTTGTAACATAAAATTGAAATGAATGAATATCTTATGAGTTATCGTAAAATTATTATGAACGGGTGCTACAATAAATTCCCATGAAGGAGGTAGAAATACCAATAATATCCTACTTTTCTGTAATTCGTGTGACCAAAATTTTATGTCCATGTTCAGTTTTATTAACCATGTCCGACTACATACCAGAAGAGTAAAAAATATTTTAGGGGTCATTGTCGACGGATTTGGCGTAAAGAATCATATGTAAGTACAAGCGAATTCCCATTTTTCGTAGAAATAATGCTGAAAGGACGAGGACGTGACCCGCGTGGTGCAGTGCCTCCGACCCCGACGGCCGTCCATCACAGCATGCGGCCGTCGGCTGCAACACACAACGCGTCGGCACGCCCCATGCAGTCACCCCAAATGCACCGCTCCATGCCCATGAAGCCTGAACCGGACTACGAAGTGGTGGAGTTCCCTAGCGAACAATACGTCAATGCTAAGTTACAACCGCCGCCTCCGCCTCCACCTCGACCACCCACAGGTAGGGCTACCATCTTCAAAAATATAAAAACCAAACTCGGCGATGTGTTTAACTAGACATTTGGGCCTAAAGCCCGGATGCAGAGATGGGCAAAATGTAATCTGATTAATAATTAACGATTTCAAAATGTAGTCGTAATTATAATTTTCTTACTCTGTAATCATGATTAAATCCATTTAAAACATTAAGAAATCATAAATGTGTATACAATCTGGGATTCTGTAGAGTTAAAACATAAATGAGCAAAATGCAGTCATATTAATAGTAAAAACCGTAAAATGTAATCGTTAATCATTTTCATTAATCTGATTACATTTTGCCCATCTATGCCAAACGTTTGTTTTAAAAGTTGAATAAATACTACAAAAAAAAACTTTTAAGATAAATTATAGATGGGTAAAATGTAATCAGATTAATGATAAAGGATTACGATTACAAAGTTTTTCATAATGAATGTGACTACATTTTGCTCACTCTGGCTCACATTTTAACCATTACGGAATCCTCAATTGCATACACATTTATGACATTTTAATGTTTTGAAAGGATTCAATCATGATTACAGAGCAACAATATCAAAATTATGACTACATTTTGTAATCGTTAATCATTATTCAGATTATATTTTTACCCATATCTGATATAACTGAATTATTTGTTTCGGTAATTTTATTATAACACTAATCATTTATAACCAAAAATAATTAGTGATAAGTTTTATCCCAATCAGCAAATGGTAGAACAAAAGTATACCAAAAGCCAAACATGCCCAAAAGAATACCTTACATTTTATGATAAAGCCGGACAGATGACATCCCTAGCCAAAGCCTTTTAATATAGCAATCTGTTTTGATCCATAACCAAAATCATAGGGCATCAGATATTATTTATTGATCAAATCCGATATAAACATTTCAGATACTACAATAAAAACTAAAAGTAATCTTTATTATTATATGACTCATAGGCTGTAGTGCGACGCACTTTTTCAGAAGCGCGTTAAAAAGCTCGAACACACATAGACTCCGAACGCAACCGGTGATTCTTTTAAATGTGGCAGCTGTTGTCGTTCTCGTCACGTAGCGGATAATGAGCCACTGGAGAAGTTGATGTCGTGACGGCGAGTAAAACATCTTTTACAGATGAAAAATCTGGTCAAGTGCGATTAAGACTCGCAAGTTGAGTTACCGTTGAATTTGACGAATTACCTCTGCTAAGATCTTTGTCATGCCCTACAAGTTTATGATCCTAAAACGAAATTGAGTATATTTCTGTAAAAAAAAAATTGATCAATTTTGTAGTTTCGTTGAAAATTTACGCTTGACCAAAATTTTAACCTTACCAAATTTATTTTCAAGCAACATACACTAAAGTTTCCTAACAATGTATTGTTGTATCTCTTATATGAAAACTCAAACACTCATAGTAGTTAACACTTCCTTTATTTCTAAAACATATAATTGAGCTTACAGTCGGTAACCACAAAACCCAAACACATTTGTATAACTTTTTACTTAACATTCACCGCCGCGTGCGTCTATATCCAATCTGTTATTATTATTGTTTATTCCATCGCCTCGCTCGCTTTTATTTAATTTATATCGCCATATATCGAGATTAACTATTCTCATGTTTACATTTTTAATTAGTGATGGTTTTCATTAAAAGGTATCCAAATATTATTTAACAGATAGATGACTATAATCAGGACTAATATGTATAATATTTTCAAACAATTACATATCTATATTTAATTTATCATGAATAATATTATTTCACAGTAGTAATTGTGTTATAATTGGCATTTGCTTACATATAGTTTAGGATTTTTCATTCTGAGACAGTTTAAAGAGGACCATAAAAATAAGGTACTCCCAATTTTATTATGATGTAGCTACAAATCCGTAACATTCCTATAATTATAAAATAAGACTTTCCTTGTTGTCAAATTTCATGATTCTAGAACAACCGCAGTAAGTCAAAATATTCACAGGGCATCCAGCTGAAGCCGGCGCGTCATGTAGTTTATGTGGAGGTGGTGGAGCCAGGGTGCGCTGCGCAGAGTGTGGTCGACGAGCGCTTTGTGCTTCATGCGATGACATGTATCATCGACATCCGAAGCGTCGAAATCATCAAAGACAAGTACGTACCCATCTTCAAAGGTCACTTAGCTTGTAGAAAAGGGCTTATAATTTCTACTAATAATATACTGAGAAAATACATTTGTATATTATGTTTTACATCACATCAGGCTGAAATTAATTAATCTTGACGGGACTATTACAATTTTAATAGGTGTTTTCTAAATTAAAATATGAGCTATGTTAAGTTATGATAGTTTTGGGGAAATCTAAGATATAACTGGACTAATACATCCTATTATTATCAAAATTAATTATTATTATTATTAATATCAAAAGGCAATATATATATATATATATATATATATATATATATATATAAATTAATACGTTTCTGTAGCCCTATATCATTACAAAATTTCTACTATATTTACGGAAAATAATAATATAAAGAATTGTACATTAATTACAACACGGTAACGAAACACAGCTACTTACTATATTGTTTTGTGTTAGAGTATTTATATTTAAGAAAGCTATTTCAGATATTTACTTTTTGAATTAACGCGTAGTTGTTGATTATTTGGCATCTCTAAACAATATTAATCAAACTCATGGGTGCCTCATCGTAGCTGGCTGACTGCCACTATTATACGTATGCAGAATACATATTGAAAAGCATATAATGTTATGAATAAGAAAACAATAAACTAGCAATCTTTTATTTCACTATGGTCCGCAACAGGCAATATCGTTGACACAGCTACGCGATGAACGGCCTCCTCTACCACCGAAAGCGAGCGCACCCGTCCCTCCACCACGCCGTCATAAGGTACATGTTAATTTAAAATTCTTCTACATTGTGGCCTCATAACCAGCTTTTAGAAGTAGTCCTTGTTAGAACCCATATTGTGTTTCTATATTTTACCTAAATATTACACCAGACAAGTCCCTCTCGGTTTTATTGTGAAGGTCTATACCAACCACAAGCGCCAGATCAAAAAAAAAATACAGACTACTTTCTCAAGTTCTAATTTTATACAGTCTATAATATCTACATAATATAAATGTTATTTAGCGACAGGTGCAACAGTACTTAACAAAAGACTGTTTTTTTTTAGCAATTGATGTGTTCAGTCAAATACAAATTAAAATTATATTTTTTGAGATTTTTTACATTCATGTCTCTAGCTTTTGTCTCTAGTGTAATGCTTTTACAACAGACAAGTGGATCGTAACACAATAAATATAAATGTTTCAGATGAGTGCAAGTCCAAGACCGCCGAGTACAAATGAACGCCATGCGACATTTGATCATGTGCCCCTGATATCTCACGGCCAGCCATCCGTTTTATCAATAAATAATCATTCACAGCATGCTCGTCCGCAAATGCCCTTCAATCTTCAAACGAAATTAATGAGTCCGCCTCCAAACCACGTAGGCAGCATGCCATATCTACCAACAACTATGCATCATACACCTGTATCTCAGAGCCAAGGTCACCATACTCTTGGCCATATGAACCCAGCTTGGAACAGACCGCGCGGATCTTTACAAGCCTTCAATTTTCATCAGGTCAGTCACATAACATAGTGGATATAACAACAAATACAATTCTGTTCATCTCGAAAGCAATATATCATGGCATAAATATATATACACGACCATGGCTCGCGATAAACTATTTTTCACATCACAGTTCAGTTTACCGCTATCGGAACTGGAACCCAGGACCTTAGCATAGCAAGTAAGGCCACTACAAAATGCGCTATCAGGTCGTCGAACATATATATTTTTATTTTTACATACATTTATATATTAACCTCCCGTCATAATCGTCGAAAATGCTGAAAGTTTTAAATGTTTACTGTATCATTGTTCTTTCTAATGTACATAATAAGAGGAAGAACTACTTCTTCAAGAAGAAAGTGAACAGTGTTCTTCTTGATTGTCAACGCAAATACATGTTATAGTTTTCCATAGGTGATGATAGTTTCTTTCCATCAGGTGGAAGCTCAGCTTGTCAAGTAAAATTTATAAAAAAATATACGTTTTTTTTTTGTCCAGACACCAGTAGCTGATGCGTGGGATCACGACGGCTTGTCTGCTACCGGGCAGGGTTGGACTCGACCTTTACGTAGAGGAGCTTCCGTGCTAGAGCTGGGAGGAGGTGCATCAGCCTGTTCGGGTTGCGCCCAATGCGCTCCGGCGGGTTGGCGCTACGGCAGCTGTGCTAATCTTGACCACCCCTGGCAGAACGTTTGGCAACCTGCCTGCTGCACCGGTCCTCAACCGACTTCGCAGCCACAACATCTCGAAGCACATCTTCACACGCATCCACATCATGTTCCACACACACCTCAGCCTCACCGCAGAACATATGGTAAATTTTACCAGATGCCAGCTTAATGTCAGTGACTATCGATAGATTTCAATTTCTCGATAATCACTGTCGATTTTTAGACGTTATCAATTTAACCATGAAGTTCTTCATAGTCATTTTTCCGTGCCAGTATAATATTGAATAACTATTTCATAGATATCGATGTAAGTTTAAATTAATTTTTCCATACATACTTTATACTATTATACTCAATAATAACGGCCAATAATATTGACGACCTGACGCTAAAGTCCTGGACTCGAATCCCGGGAGTTGTAAACTTTTCTGTGATGAGCAGATGTGTGTGATGTATTTAAGTATACATTTATCCAGTACACATAGCACAAGCGCAAGCTTAATTTGGGACTTAATCAATTAGTTTAATCGTTAGTACATATTATTATTACTATTAATTATTTTATCGGTTAATGTTTAAAATTGTTTTAATGTGTCATGGAGTAGCTAATGATCATCACATAATAAGAGATCCTATTTTCAGTGCCATTATTCTATATAGAAACTGCTAAAACTATAACTGTATGTTCTACCTGTAACAGTTGAGAACCGTACAGTTTCTCGAGCTGCATCCCGCGCCGGTTCACGTGCCGCTTCGCCAGCAGTGAGTGTTCGATCCCGCACTTTACGTCGAAACAAGCACCGTACGCCATCTCCACCGCCTCTGCCGTCCAGTGATGCTGATTCTGAAAGCGACAGCGAAAGTGATAACCCTCCCGATATCTCTAAAGCAGACAATGAGAGTTCTTTAGGACCAGCACCACCACCACCCGAAGTTTCCTGGCAATGTGAACACTGTACATTTGTGAATGAACCTGGCGAACGAGTTTGTGCTGTTTGCTGCAAAACACCAACTGTAGCTCCAAAGATCATTGTGTCTGACTTAAGAGATACCTTTGAAAAAAATAAAATAAGCGAAGACTCCACATCAACGAATTGTTCTTTTGTTGAAAAGCTTCATACAAAACAAAGTTAGTACTTACCTACCACTGACTAGATTAATTTCTAATGAGTAGGTACAATCAATTAAAATAATTAAAAAAGGTAGTATACCGGTAAAGTGATAACAGCAGCACCAATGCTACACGGCAAAATTTCATACTTTATGGAATACGTTTTACTGCTCCTTCAGAATTTGTTCTAAACATATTTATACAAACCAGTCCCGTTGCTTGTCACCAACCAGCATTGGTGCTAATGCCGCCTGTTGCTACTACTGCTTCATCGTCATACTACCTTAAGAAAGACTATCATATTAGTTGTAATAATCTCTAATATAAAAATGAATCGCAAAATGTCTTGATAAGCGCGAAACTCGAGAACGGCTTAACCGATTTGGCTGATTTTTTTTTGTTGTGTTTGATGAAGTCTGAGTAAGGTTATTACGGAGAGAAAAATTTTAAAAATTCTCTGCAACTGTCTAAAAATAACAATTTTCTGTATTCTCATACAAAAAATTCGTTATAAGTCATTTTGAACTTTAATACCACACCATAAAGTTTAAATGTCAGTGGACGGGTTCCGGAAAGGCAAAACAATTATTGAGTGAGGTATAAATATTAATGTCAATATTTGTCAATTTTATACATATAGCATTAAGGCCAGGTTGCTTCAAACAATTTTCAAAAAAACAGCCGACGGGAAAGTTATTAACATTAAAAAAAACAATGTGACTTTGTTTTAGAGAAATAGGGCAGAACAAGGGACAGCTAGTAAATGTATAAAATGTATCGGATAATTGTAACAGATCGATATTTTACTATATTATGCTACCCACGTTTTAAAGATTTTTATAATGCATAATATTTTAACTCGTTTATTTGTTATCTAGATGGTGTAAAAGGTCATGCTAAATCGAAAAAGGATCGTGCGTCAACTGGGTGCGGTCCATCACCACCTAGAGAAGAAAAATCATCCAATAATTCAATTAACCGACTTGTGACACCCTCTCGAGAACCTGATAAAAATGTACAAATGGAAACCTATCGACAACGGCACGATATGGCTGTAGGACCTTCTCCTCCGCGGGAAATAAAGAGTGGTCGAGAATCCAAACAAAGTACGGCCTCAGGACCTTCACCACCACGTGATCTAAGTAAAAATGTTAGAATATCACCAAATGAAGACAAAAAGGAAACAACAGAACGTGCATCAAAGCTGCATAATGTATCGGTTGGGCAATCCCCACCTCGTAACACTACAAATATTCCCCACTCATTTGTGGGTACAGATTCAAATATTTCATTGTCCAGACCTCAAAAAAAGTCCACTGGAACATCACCACCGCGTGACACTATCGAAAGTTCATCTTCAGTAAAATGTAAAGTATCAAATACCGGTACTTCACCGCCACCACAGAGTATTTCTACGCAGGTAAATTAATATAATTTTACACATTTCTCTAAAATGTCTGTTTAGCTATGTAGTTAAACTGTTACTTTATATTCTTACAGACTTATGAAGCACCGACCACATGGGAGCGTGCACCATCAGCCTCACGATCTCGCCCACGAAGACGATTTCGAGACGAGACTCGTCGCGAACGTTCTCACAGCAGACAATCCGTATCAAGTGACACGCGAGTAAGTACTATTAACGTTGAAATCGATGTATAAGTAGTCAATGCCTAAACGTAACAATCACAAAATCTTCCTTCTTTAAAATGAGAACAGCGAACAGCTGCGATACTGCTAACGTTGGACACGACTAGAGATGAAAATGCCCGAAAGTTTCGGAAAGTTTCCGGGAATCTTCCCTTTATTCCCGGGAAAATTGGGGAATATTCCCTGAAAGTGTCCAAAATTCCCAAATCTCATCAATTTTGTCAATCATAATTTTCTCGATTCGTGCTTTCTTAAGGTTGTTTTTAAGGTGTAATTTATACTTAGTACTAATAAACCTCGGTAATATATTACATTACAATGAAATTATTATAAACTATGTGATTAAATTTAAAGTTAAAGGGAAACTATGACATTCGTACCTTCCGGCAAGCCGAACCCATGTGTTTTTTTTTATTTCACGTATGAATTTTATAAACAAAGGAAGGGGATATTATTCATGAGTTAAATAAATAATATTTATTTAGTTTTAACCTATGTTCAAAAATCTATATACATATGTATATAAAATCACTTGTCCTAACATTCATGACATAACATTCATGTATATATCATCGTTAAGCTCAAACGACAACAGCCAGAAACATGAAATATGGAAATTGGTTTTTACTACTAATTGGTATGATGTAGGTATCCACAAAACGCAGAGTTTTTGTGATTCCATCGTTATGAGGGTGTTGAAACTATGGTTGGAAAAATGTTTGAAAAATCTGCCAAATTTGAAGTAAGCACTATCAAAACCAGTATTTCGACTATTGGTTGGAAATTAGAAAAAAAAAAATGTTTCGACCTTATTGGAAAATCAATCCCTAAGAAGATAAAATAAGGGTGAAAAGTTTGTTTGTTTGTTTAAAATCCGTCAATTTAAGTAAGCCCTATAAAAATTGATATTTAGTTTTTTAGTTAGAAATAAAAGAATATGTGTTTCGTCGTTTTTGAAAAACATATGGCGAAGTGAGTAAATTATTTCTTCCCGAGGAACGCCGGGACACACAGCTAGTGTGTAATGTTTTTTATGTATGTACACGAACTACTCCAGATTTGTGTATTTTTTAATGATATTTATTATATATATAATTTTTATAATATTTTATAGTATAAATAAACCCGGAGTAGAAGTTTTTAGATCCACTGCAGGTGACAATCTCCTAATGGCGGTGTTTCAGGTAGTTCTTTAAATGTTTGACTGGCGTTTAGTGATTATTTACCAGAGCTATATTCACTCTCTGCTATAATAATATTTTCTGTATCTTTTTACATAATGTATATGTAGGTACAAAAATATAATTACACTGCATTACTTTTTAGAAGTCGTTATTTGAAAAGGAAAAGAGAGCCTTTATAGAACCAATTCCTTGTCTGTCTGTCTGACACTTTTTCTCAAAAACCCCCAGAGGTATTAAGCTGAAATTAAAATCAAATACTGATATTAGCAATTCCTTGTACCTCTAATTTTACTTTTAAGATAATACTAACAAAACATGTGCCCTTTTATGTCGCATATTTTACAGTTTATGATGTTTTCACAAAGGAATCATATTTTAAAGGATATTTTCTGTTCATCTAGAATCATGAAGATCTTAAAAGAAAAGTACACAAAAATAAAATAAATTCATTCTTTAATTAATTATTAAGACTCTCATCTGTGCGGCATTTTTGAGCGGTGACATAAAAGTCTCAGCGGGAACGTCTTGCTGCGCTCTCACTCACACGCTCATAATCTGTATAATGCCGTCGCATGCGTTGTTTGCCTCCGCGCAACTTGTCGCTTTGCCGGTCCACAGTTGGTAAACATATCGCAGAATACGAATAAAATCCGTCAAAAATATTTTGTAGTATAGCGGTGGTGGCCTAGTTGATAAGGGACCGGTTTCTATGCGCTAGAGTGTGAATGGTCGTAGGCTCGAATCCCGGTACGTACTTCTGGGTTTTTTCAGATTAAATACGGAATTAGGCATTACATGTTTACCGGCGAATGAAAACAACGTGAGTCAACCTACATGGCATCTGATAGAAATATCATGTGTAAGTGCCTTGAGAACGGCGATCAGCTGTACTTCTGGCCACGTTAGGCACAACATATAAGCGCTAAGTGGATAAAACTACTTTTTTTATCCCGAGGAAAATCCAGCATAGGACCATTAGGGACGCCGTGAGGGCAGCGACCCCGGTGTGTCAGACTCCTACTGACTAAAAACCCCCGGGGTGTCCCTCTGATTGGTCCACCCGGGCCTGGGAAGCCAAATTCGTCCAGACGTCCAGGGTACAGAAAGCCTTGTTGAGGCTACCTTTCTGTGAGGGGTAGGAGTAAAGCCCACCCCTCCAAAACCTGTCTCTCAGGCGGCGCGCCGAACACCGTGCACCGTCTCGAATAAAACTATTACTGTATCTCTGGTTACCCCGGATTATAGTGTGACGATATATTAGTATTTATCATGATTTTTTTTTTATTGTTCAACAATAAAAATATTTTAGATAATAATATACAAACATCTATTTTGAAATATTTTGTGGTTTATTACGTCTCAAATCATTTTGAAAAGTTTGACCTCTTCATACACACACAATGTATACACTACACTCGTGTAACTTTCCTATATAATAAAGACACCATCCTTAAATAAGTATAAATAAAAAGTTTTTTGATTATTTCAAAATAGTTATGACTTCATCCGGAATGAAATAGCAAAGGTAATTTATTTTTTATATTTAAATTTTAAGTAAGAAAATAAACTGCAATATAAAAGTCTCGTTTTGATATCATATGTAACCATGTTTACAATCGACCCACAGGCCATTATTTTATTTCGGAAAGAAACTTTAAGAAATAAACGTATATTTCTGTTTACACGTTCCATGGGAATATTCCCGGGAATTAACGGAATGTTCTCGGGAATTTTGGGCACTTTGGGAAAATTCCCGGGCATTTTCATCACTAGACACGACACATAAGCGGAGAGTGGATACAGCCTTTTATGTATCTCTGCTCACCCCAGAACGGATATAGCGTGGCGATATATATATATATATCTATACTAATATTATAAAGCTGAAGAGTTTGTTTGTTTGTTTGTTTGTTTGTTTCAACGCGCTAATCTCAGGAACTACTGGTTCGAATTGAAAAATTATTTTTGAGTTGAATAGACCATTTATCGAGGAAGGCTTTAGGCTATATAACATCACGATGCAATTATTAGGAGCGAAGAAATAATGGAAAATGTGAAAAAAAACGGGGAAAATTATTCATCCTTGAGGGCTTCCATTGCGTGCGCTGCAAAAACGGTTCAAGATACCAAAAATATATGGCAGAAAGAATTATTCCTCTTGAAATGATCTAAAAAAATGTCCGCGACAGTATATGTCTATCTTTTAAGATTAAGTCACTAGAACCGTCTTTATGGTAAACAAATTTGGTCGAAATTAATGCATTATTTGTTAAGAGTTGTATCAACGTAATAATATTAATCTTTATCCAAATAAATGTGTTGTTGATTAAGAGTATTTAATTGTGAACAAAATTGTCTTTGACATCACTTAATTTCAATGAACATCTTAGAAGATATTACAAAACCTTATATAGCAAAACAACGTTTGCCGGATCAGCTAGTCACTTATAAATCGTAATTATAAGTGTATGAGAAGCGTACATCAAGGTTTTTTTTTAAATTCTAGCTCGATATAGAATGATAAAAATACATTGCAATCTAAAAATCAAGAACAACTATCGATAGATAGTAACCCGACGCTGGTCGCCACGATCATGCCGGCCTGTACAAATATCTCTTCACGCTTCACTTAAAAAAACCCAATATTTTAAAATATATACATAAAAAGTTAATTGATAAATCAACTGATTTGAGAATATACTAATAAGCCCTCGCCACAAATATTGCGAACCAAAGATACGACTCGACTTTTCCTTTTTGTAATGTTTGAAACAAGTTAAGCAAAAACTGTAGGTACGTCACATAATGAAAACGTTACGCCTTTGGTTTGCGTCTATGTGGCGAGAGCTTTGATGATATGACGCCCATCGATCACTTGCTCTGTCATTGTCTTTCAGGACAGTGACCTAAGCGTGCGTACAATGGGGGCAAATGGCAGATGGGAATGGCGAGACCGGAGTCCGGCCGAGGAGTGGAGTGAGAGTAGTCGGCTATCACGCCGCGCGTCCCATCTGGATTTACGGCGAACACAACCACGTCGTTCAGGCTTCTATGGTTCTGAGGTAACCAATTCAATATGCCCGTTATAATTCCCCAGCTCGTACTTCATTTCTGAATCTTCAAAACTTGTAGGTTTAAAAATATGTACTTTCGAAGTTACGATAATCGAAACCATATTCAAAATGTAAAAAATCTTTAAGAATACATTTTATAAGCATAGAAATGTATGCAGTATGAGTTTTTCTTTGATAAAATTAACCATAGAATTCAATTTTAAATAAATAAAAACTACATATATATTTTGCTATCTGACCCGGCAAACATCAAATTGCTATGACAACGTGTATTCGTGTTAACCTTCTCTCGCGCTCCAACTTCCCAACTCCTCCCTCTCTCTCGACGTTTTTTTTTTAAATAGAAAATGTAAAAAGATTGACACCTTTCAAAACTCTTACAATATTCCTTAAAAAATATAATATATAAAGTAACTATTCAACCATGCTTCACGTCATATACCCTATCCGTCCAACCATGTATACGCCATCGCGGAAATTTCTGTATACATATAAAAGATAATTAATTAATCCAACCATATATTGATTTATTTATCTCAGAAGTAGCGTTTTCATTAGAAGCTACCACACGCCTTTACTTTTTCTGATAAAGTCAATAACGATAGTCATATTTCAAACAATTTCACAAATAACAACCTTTCTCATAAACCACTCTGTCTATTGGTGAAAACCGTAGGAAAGTCCGTTCATTAGTTTTTGATTTTATCGTAAACAGACAGAGAAACAGATGCAACGAGTGACTTTATCTTATAATATAAGGTGATATTAAATACTATTTTTATTACATAAACAATTGATGTATTCATTTGGAATTGCAGGCAGCCTCGCCAGAGCCAAATAAAATGCGTGCTGGATCTGTGGAAGCATTAGCCGGAGCTGGCGCTAGACGTGGAACGGACCGGGGTCTGGAGCTTGCGCGACTTATGGCCGAGGCAGAACGATTGGGCTTTAATGCAGCAGAAGTACAAGCTGCACTAACACAAAGCCCCGGGGCACCATTAGCTTGGCTACGATCACGGTGGACAAGCTTATGTGCCGGGGTACGGGCAGCAGCAGCACGGCTGGCGCCGGACGTGGCGATTTCCGAATTGGAAGCACGAGCAGCTCTTGCTCGTCATCGTGGTGCCATGTGGCCTGCTGTCACCGATTGCATTGAAAGATATCGGCGTCAGGTAAAACAATAGAAATTCGATGTAGTCGATAAAACAGATCACGGATACAGCCACTAATGTATCTCTGCTCACCCTAAAGGGATATAGCGTAACTTTATATTATTATTATTAGATGCACAGTAAGCTAGATCGTAGATGTTAATGTAGCCGCCCCATGCACACTGTTGAAAGAAATCATCGCGAGGAAGCCCGCATGGCTCCTAATAAAAATGGTTTATGTAAATGTCATGAGAAAGGCGCAGAATCAGCTGCACTAAAGAAAGAAAAGAAAGAAAGAAAAAGTTTATTGAGGCAAAGGAAACAACACACAACACACAACAAACATATTTATATAAAAACAACAATGAAAGAATACATAACATCACATCATGTATCCTGAGTGCTGCTACCCATCTCAAAGAGCACTCAGCTCAGCGTATGCTGGACGACGCTGCACGCGCCATCCAGCGCTGATTTTCAGCCGACGCTCAGGGGAATCGATTGCGCGGACGTCACGGTGCTATTTAAATATTAGAACCAAATATACAAAAACATACCTTATAACGTACAACAAACAAGTATAGACAATAAATACATAGAATACTTTTAAGTAGCATAGAAAAATGTAGAATACTAAATAAAATATAATAGAGATAGGGTAGATTGATAATAAAATACATTTACATACATACAGGCTGTTCCATAAAATATCAAGTCAAATTACAGAAATATCTAAAGTTACTTTTTCGTATTTAATTTGAAATTCAAGCAAATATTTTTTCAATTTATTTTTAAAAGCATAAATACTCAATGAAGATCTTATAGGTGGAGGTATATTGTTCCAGCATTTACTTGCATTGTATTTGAAACTACCTCTAAAAGCAGCAGTGCAATGACGAGGTATAGCGATTTGTAGTGCACCGGTTCTTGGAGCACTCCCTCTTTTACTGCCCACCCAACTAAGCTTATCATAAAGATATGATGGAGTTTGATACTTGATAATTCCAAATAAAAGACATGCCAGATGCAGTGTCCTTCTAGCTTTCATTTTCAGTAACCGGCATTTATTAATGGATGGTGTAACATGACCTCTAGGTGGTATATTGAAACAAAACCGGGTACATGCATTTTGTACTCTTTGAATGAGGCGCGTAGTTCTTGCTAGTAGTCTGGGACCGTACACTGCATCTGCGTAATTTAGCTTGGACAGGACCAGGGTTTCAGTGAGCTGAATTCGAAGTTCTTCACTAAGAAACGGTCTCATTTTATATAAAACCCTACTACTCACATTGGGCACAACAAATGAATGCAAAGTAGGTAAGGCAATAAAAGTATCTCTGCTAAGCCCGAATGGAATATAATTTAACGACATATCAAACAGTACATATAATAGATCTGTTCCTCAGCCAATATCATATCTTTATATCTCGCCCGGTTTAGTTGTGAAGGTCTATACCGGCAATCAAACAATATTTAGTCGTAGAAAAATGTTTTTAAACATATAATAATATATCGTCACACTATGTACCTTTCGGTGTGAGCAGAGATACATTAATGGCTGAATCAACTTTTCATTTACATATGTTGCCCAAAGTGGCCAGTAGAGCAGCCGATTGTCGCTTTCGCCGTTTAAAAAAAAACGTAATTAAAAAATTCTTTTAATAAATATGCATTTGTTTTCACTAAAAGTGATGCCACCTATCGATATTATATAATAATATCGTGGCGTGTTGCTATGTGAAAGTACCGTAAATGACATCTATTGTCAAGTATCGTAAGTCATTAGTACTTATCGTATTCTATATTTTTTTTATATGAGAAACATGAGAAAGAATTGATGGCATTTATATAATACATTTCAGCTTGAAATATTATTATATCATAATAAAATTACTACTTCCCCGAGAACGAAATAGTGGTAAAACTAATTATTATAATAAAATATATTTTCAGACGGGGGTGCTTGATATAAGTGAAGAAGGGCGGCTACGCGGGCGGGTTTGGGGTTCCCCGGCTGGTGCTGACGACGATTCAGCGCCGAGAGGATCGTCGCGCCGCTCGTCTCGCGTGCGCGGTAATCTCGAACGCTCCCTGAATCCTTGACGTTGCCTTACGTATCCAGATCGCGACGACATCGAATTCCGTCATAACTTTCACGTTTACGTTTCAGCTGAAGATAGTTCAGATGAGTATGAAGTGCCACTGCGACCGAAGTTTCGAGACGATGAAAGGATGTACCTTCCGTGGGACGTGAACGATAATTATACTCGCGAAACGGATCGAAATCTTAATTTATGGAGTGAATTTTCAAAAGATTTTCCGTTGAATAATCTAGAAGATAGCAAAGCCTTAACGTTACAAAATGTAGATAAAATAATGATAGATGATAATTTTTTGCAAAATTTATTATCAGATGAAAGATTATTTAACTTGGGAGAAAGTGCAGATATTGTTGATAACAACTTTAAATCGTTTGACCTATTGGAACCAGAAAAAGATTTTATAGACGCTTACAATGCGTTGGCCAAAACAAATCCATTACCGAACATAAGTGCATTTGAACAAAGTTCAGTTATAAGAAATGATTTATCAAACATACAAAAAAAGGAACGAAATGGTTTCACTAAAGATGTCAAATTACAACAGGAAAATATAAATCATAATGAACAAATTAATTCTGTCGATGCCAGAATTGCCGTTTCAAATATAAGCAAAGACGATGCAAAAAAACCCGAAATTAAATTTGAATTAAAAGAAAATCTGACTAATTTTGCAAATAGTGATAAATATTTAGGAATTAATAATACACTAGTTAAAGATGAACCGACTCAAAACATGGAAGGGAAATCTGTAAGTCTTACAAAAGAAAATATGCCTAAAATAAATATTTATGAGGAACAAACAGAAGAGAAATCTAAAAAATTAAATGATATAGTAGACAACACACAAAAACTAATACAGCAAATGAAAGAAGAAATAAATTTTGATATTAATTCCTTGGACAGTCGAAATATATCACATAGTGAACATGAGAGTAGTTCAAATGAAGAACAAGAATCTAGTTATAGTGATACAGAAAGCGAAACAGAAAATATAACGTCGGACGAAAAAGAGACATCTGATTCGGATGATGTGGAAATAAAAGATGTTGACAGAAATCCTATTATGGTACAAAGAACTAGTTCTGAAGATAATGAACAATTTGAAGAAGCTTTAGACAACTTAGAAAATCAAATAGATGATTTCAAACATGTGAATATTGAAATACTGGATTCAATCGCACGTAGTTTACAAGAAGACCACACTTTCGAAATCAAAGAATCAAAAAATTATAAAATAAAGCAACAAGATCCCAACAATAATTTATTCATTAAAGTAAGTTCGTTTGAAGAAATATACGAAGAATTAAGTTTACCTAATTCCATTGATACACAAAATCAACAAGAAATTATATCAAATACAAATAAAAAAACAGTAAGTAACGTATTGCCTCATAAAGAGTTATTTCCGAAATATACACTAAATATCTCATCTTTGAAACTCATTGAACCAACGAAAATTATAGCATCTGAAAACAGGCAACCTATTCTCAAAGCAAAATTAGATATAATAGAAGAAAATACAATAAATAAAATAGAAATGACATCAAAAGAAAAAGATGAAGAAGCGGTAGCTACAGCTGAAGATTTATCAACTCTTGAGAAAGCTGTAGTTATAGAAGATTCACAAATACCAATATTAGATTCTTTCTTGGTTGGTAATGTTTCTGTCGAAAATTCGAACTTACCAGAAGTAATAGATACATTTATTGATGAAGAAATCTCAAACTTACATGAAAATATACAAGTAAACATCACGAATAATAATACCAATGTTATTAATGTGTCTAACAACAATGACATGTTAGAATTAGAAAATACCGAGCAAAGTAAAGAAAAAGATGATATGAGAAATAAAAAAATAACCACAACAGATAATAATAACAAACATATAATAACCAAATCTAACATCCCAAAACTTATTAAAATTGCCCAAAACAATAAAGCGAAGGTAGAAAAAAATTCTCCGAAGTTAATTGTTTCAAAAGTACCAATACGGAGAACTTCTATTAAACAATATCCGGCGCCTACGCCTCCAAAATCGCATTTTGGCAATATTCAAAGCGGTAATGTCAAACAATTACAGTCACGGTTGTTTGCTGGTAAATCAAAAACATTAGAAACTACAGAGCCCCAATCTTCGACATCCACAATGTCTAAAAAGAAACCTGCTCCTCCTCCTCCTGCTATAAATTCACAGGAACCAAAAAAAAATACGCCAACAAACTCATCACCGCCAAAGGAACATAAAAATTACTTTCGAGAAACCTGTAGAACGGAAGACGAATGGACGGAAAGTGATTCCGACGATTCACAAATACAAATTAAAAAATCTACACAAGAACAAGATCAAAGACCTCTTTCACCCCCTCCTCCCATTACCCTACGTCGTGTTTCTGGTCAGCTTATCGATTTAGCGAAGGTTCGGTTTCTGGAAGGGTCACCTGAGGTAAGTCTTTGAGCGATTATTGCAATTTCGCATTGCCTTCATTTATGACGTTATTTAATTCTATAGCTTTATATTTCGTTTGTATTTGTAGAGACAAGCGCGTATGCTATTAGCTGAAGGAGCAACAGAAACTTGGGAACAAGCACAACTTGCAGTCGAATTGGTTATTCGTGGCACCGAGACATCAGCTGCTTTGATGGCCGCTCTTGAATGTATGGACCTTCCATCTGCTCTTACCTACCTTCATCAAGAGTGCGAGCTTTGCACATCCCGACTTCCTGAACATGAAGTACGTTTTGCATAATGTGAGACTACCGAAGCCAAAATGGCCCAAGTAATATTTTTATACTTGAACAGTTCGTTGCAAAAAAAATCTTTAACACAAGTACGTTAAGGTCTGATTGATATAACTTTACTTTTTCTATCAATACAAAAGATTTCATTTAGTTACCCGCTAAAACGAGTTAAGTCACTACCGTTTTGAATAAAAAACTTGGATCACTATGGTTTTGGGGGTATGATTTGTACCTACATAAAAGTTACTTTCTTAGATAATTATCAATTTATTAATACAATGATTTTTTAAGATGGTGTCAATGTTACGCTGCACACATCGATGTTGTCGTGAATGCGCTCATCACTACTTCACGGTCCAAATAACTGAGAGAAGCATTGTAGATTGCGTTTGTCCATACTGTAAAGCTCCAGATTTAGAAAATCTTCCCGAAGATGCTTGGCTGGAATATTTTGCTCATTTGGATATACTTTTAAAAACGTTGCTTGAAATCGAAGTGCATGAATTATTTCAGAGAAAGGTAATTGCTTTTTATCAATAAATGTTCTTTTCACTTCATATAAAGATATTTACAAAATAATGATAATATGAACATAATACACGGTTTTTGTTTTTTGTAGGTCCTTATTTTTTAATGGCTAAAACATTCATTATACTTAGGGCTTGAGAAAACTCTGATGAATTTTCAATGCAACGAATATTTATACTTAGAAAATTACAGCCACAATCCCAGATAATTTACGTATCTGAAGATACACCGATACATTACTCACCCTGAAAGGGAAAATTAAGTAAAAAAATCATTACGAATGCATGGCTTCTATATTCTTATATTGCAATTAACATTGTAAATTTTACCGAGTAATGTACGATTTTTAGTTACGAGACCGAACACTGGCGAGAGATCCTAACTTTAGATGGTGTATGGAATGTTCTTCTGGATTTTTTGTTCACCCGAAACAGAAGAAGTTGCGTTGTCCCGAGTGCCGCTCCATCAGTTGTGCCTCATGTAGAAAACCGGTAAATATTTTAATAAAGAAATTAAAACTAAACGCATAAACAAAGTCTAAGACTCAAGCACATATTTGATAATGAAGAACTGATGACTGTTGGAGTCAGCGTATTCTTGAGTGGAGACCGCGAAATGACAAACATAGCGTAGGCTGTCTCCTGGTAAGGTGGAGCTACGATGTGCGGAAAGTGGCTGGTAATGATTGGATGAAAAGAGTTGAAGAACGAGCTCAGTGGAATTCATTGGGGAAGACCCATGCTTAGCAGAGGACTGAGGTGGTTTGATGATGATGGGCAATATTTTAAAAGAAAATAATAATTTACATGGAAATAGATATACACTCGACTTACCTAAAGTTTATTCTAAATATTAGGTACAACAAAATTCACTTTAATATAGCTCTGTACTACATGTGTGGCAGTGGTGGCTAAGTAGATATAGGACCGGTATTCTTACACGGCAACGCGACTGGTCGTAGGTTCGAATCCCCGTGCGTAGCTCTGAGTTTTCCCTGATTAAATACGGATTTAGGCACCATAGGCTCACAAGTGAAGGAAAATATCGTTAGCAAACCCGCATGACATCTAATAGAAATTTCATGTGTAACTGTCCTGGGATCGGCGATCAGCACGTTGGGTACGATAAAGTGCAAAGTGTATACAACCACTAATGTATCTTCGCTCACCTTAACAGGGATATAGCTTGACGATATATTATTATTACCTACTAGCTGTCCCGGCAGACCTTGTTGTGCCCTATTTCTCTAAAATAAAGTCACATTGTTTTTTTAATGTTAATAGCTATTGGCCTGTCGGCTGTTTTTTGAAAATTGTTTGAAGGAACCTGGCCTTAATGTTATATGTATAAAAATTGACAAATATTGACATTAATATTTATACGTCACTCAATAATTGTTTTGCCTGCCCGGAACCCGTCCACTAACATTTAAACTCTATGGTATGGTGTTAAAGTTCAAATTGACTTTTAAATATTATTACAATTTTTTTGTATGAGAATACAGAAAAGTGTTATTTTTAGACAGTTGCAGGGAATTTTTAAAATTTTTCTCTCCGTAATAACCATCCTCAGACTTCATCAAACACAACAAAAAAAAAAAGCAGCCAAATCGGTTCAGCCGTTCTCGAGTTTCGCGCTTATCAAGACATTTTGCGATTTATTTTTATATTATAGATTATCAAGAAAGCTACTACTTAAAACTATTTTTCTTGCACAGTGGACAGCAAATCACGAAGGCTTAACTTGTGAACAATATGCAGCTTGGATAGAAGACAATGATCCAGAACGCTCCGTATCTGCCATACAACAACATCTACGAGACAATGGGTTGGAATGTCCACGATGTCGATTTAAATATTCATTATCCAGGTATCCTGAAATCTTCATAAATTAATTTACTAATATATAATAAGTAGCTGCTATAAGGACCGTTATACTAGTGATCTATAACAAGCGGGCTTCAGAGACATTCGCCAAGGATTTTATTACTAAAGCTCAGCTACTGGTCGCGCCATCATCCCAAGATGTGGGTTGCTAACATTTTTTAACGCAGAATGTTTTTCTCTGAGGTCTTAACAATTATTTTTACTTGACATCAATTTTGAACTATTATAGGAATGAATTCCTTTTTTAATATGTCGTATAATGCTTTACGCTTTTTATTCTTTCAGAGGCGGTTGTATGCACTTCACATGCACACAATGTAAATTTGAATTTTGCTACGGATGTGGAAAACCATTTACAATGGGCGCACGATGTGGCCTAAGCGAATATTGCGCTAAATTAGGGCTCCATGCGCACCATCCCCGAAATTGTCTCTTCTATTTACGTGATAAAGAGCCCCACGAATTACAAACTCTTTTACAGGTAAGTTACATAAACTGAACATCATTTCAAAATTATGTAGGTATACAGGTATATAGGTACTTATATCATATAGTCGTTAGTCTTATTATAATGCAACACCCCTCGTGTTACAGCTGTTTACAGAGGTGACGGTAAAGGTATTTACTGTTAATTAGGCCAGTGCACTGTTTTCCAAGTTATTGTAAAGTCTGATTATCAGAATTACATATTTATATTTCATTTTTTGCAGATGAACAACGTTTCATATGAAACCAATCCTCTGACTGATGGTACCACCGGACGTTGTCCTATACAACTACAACGGGAAACACCTACCGGTCTAGTGGATGGTATATGTGGGAGTGAAGCGCCTCCTAATTATGCTGGACTTTGCAAGTAAGTTTTCCCTACAAACTTATTTTACCAAAAAAATCTGGCTTAAACAAATGAAATCTTAAAACGAAATATAATACTAACTAAACAGGCAGACAATTCACGCCCAAATAATCCATCATGCACATGTAAGCCTTACTCTGAATCTAACGAACATGCGCTCCACTAGCTAAGTGGTTCATAAATACCAAGATTGTAATCTACATTTGTTTCTGAAGAATATTTCATTATTTCTCATAATCGAAACTTTCTTATGTTGTAGACTAGGTTAGACTTAATATTTCTCTTATATTTATTAATTAGTTCTAAATAATTAATGGAATGAGGATTCCAATTTATTAATTAACCCAGCTGCGCTTCTGTTCGCGACATATAAACGCAAAGTGGGAACAGCCATTAATATATCTCTACTCACCCCGAAAAGGATATAACGCGAATAATATATCATTATTATTACTGAGAACCCTAGGGAGTTTCGCAGAAGACTAGCGGGGCGGTGAGTGAGGCATGTGTTTACAGGAACCATTACCTGGAGTACCTGAGTCGTCTGCTGCGGCGTAATATGATTGACCCGCTGCCGATCCTGGGCGTGGACGACCTAGAGACCCTGGTGCGGCGAGCTGCCCTACGCCTCCCGCCGCGGCCCTATGGCTCTCTCGAAGGCCTCTACAAGCGGGCTCTGACTGAGGTGTGTTGACACGCCGTGTTTTTTTCTTTCTCAACAGGGCTCACTACGTGGAGTACTTGGCAAAGCTGGCGCGCACTCTCGACCCAATACCGATCATGGACGTGGCAGAGCTCGTGGCAGAGCTCCGGCGTCGCGCGTTGCCGCTACCCGAGCGAGGGCCCTGGGACACAGACCCCATCTATGCCGGGATGTGCGCCGAGGTACTGACGGTACACGGCATTATTTGACGACCCTTCGTTCTCCTTTGTATTGTGTTATTGTAAACTATGAACTATATATAATCTTACATATTGTGATTCACACTAACAAGATAAATTTATCCCAGAAAATTCCAATTAAATGGCTAACTATAATTTAAAAGACAAACCTAATGTGGAAAAATAAATCTATATCTCCATTTCTGCCCAAAGGCAAAACATGGAACATCAATCAAATTCATTACTTTATTGCACTCTACAGGCTTTAATCTCCCGGACTAACTATATTTGGTCGCTCATAGTCGATGTTTTGTCTGGGATACACACAGTAATATAGTTATACACAATTTGATATGTGCACTTTAGGATGCCGTCCAGATATTCACTTATATAAACTTGTGTTACAGATTGTCCGAGAAAAAATACCGCTTGATTAACTTAGCGAAACGCAATTTCAAGCACAACTAATTAATCCTGATGAAAATAATAAAGCACATTCTCCTAAATTAAAAAATATACGTATATTTTAATAAATTCTATGTACAGCTTTTATGTTGTTTTATTTCTACAAAATATTATCAATCAGATTATCTCCGAGCAAAATGCTCACTCATGTGTTGACTGTTACGTTGAATGTAGTGTCTGTTTGAGTGAATGCGACTCTCGACAGAGTCTGGCAAAGAGCGTGCTTCGTTGTGTATTAAACGTCGAGTCGGTCTTTTTGCGGCGTCTTCGTCGGCCGCACGCTGGTCGGCGACTCTTCGGCTTCGCTCTTCTTCCCGTTCGACCCCCGCAGACGCCATGGCAGCCAAGCGAAGTGCTCGCTCTTCATCCGTTAATCCACATCTTCTTTGCTCTGACCTATATTTACTTTGAATAGGTGACTTTTTACGAGAACTGTGACTACGGTAAGACGAGTCATATGTTTTATGCCCATCTGGTTTAGATTCACGATCATGTCGCATGTCTTGAGTCTTATCTCTCTTTGCTCTGTAATTCTCATCGGATGCTTGATAACTTTTATCACTTTTTCGTTTTCGATTTTCTTGAATAGGACTAGAATGTCCTTCTGTTTTTGTTATTTTGTTATAATCCTTTTTAGGTCTTTCTGTTTTACTTTCATCAGATTCATCAGAAGAATTTTTTCTCTTTTTCTTTGCCGCTATTTTTGTTTTGTTTTTTAATTTCTCTTTCTTTCGTTTCTTTTTCAACTTCTCTTTTGTAGATGAATCTGAAGATGAATCATCAGAGTTGAGTAAAGTGGCCAAATCAATAGTTTTATGACCACCTAAAGCATTAAGCTTGGCAGCAAGCATATTATCCAAATCTTTATCTTTTTTCTTGTGTTTTTTCATATTTTTCTTTCTTTCCGCCTGAAACACAAATCCATATTACAGAAAGGACCATCCGTCTTATTACATACAATTGGAAGCTTATCTTTAGTAAATGTTAACAATCAATGTTTAAACATTGAACAATAGTTGAGAATTATTATTATACAAAAATAAATCTTAAAATCTCATTAATATTATAAAAAGAATAAAAAGTACAAAGCAGTTAAATTTCATAGCTTTCAAATATTACTTATATTGTAAATATTATTATCATTTTATATTGAGGTATATACACATAAATATACATGTTATACACATATGTACAAATGATTTATTTAACAGGGACTTATTAAAAGTAAGTGACCATTGCTCAGTTCTATTTCCAAAAAAGGAATTAAATAGATTTCCTCAGGGCACTTCTCAGAAAAGGGTCTTCTCAGCTGGATAGTTTTGAAAATATCGGCAGGCAATGAAAACAACTGATAAGTGCTAATGACGCTTCTAGAAGTTATGTCAAACTTCTGCAATGATGGCATACATTTCTACCACAAAATTTTCCTGCTATTACCTTTTAAAGGTTTTTTCTATATATTTTTATTTACATCATTTTAAACCTTACAAGAAGACACTTATTATTATTAGTGTAAATATTTATCTAATTAAAGAAAAAGTATATATTATCAACTAATACCATCAATAACTATCAAGAAAAAAATTAACCTTACTTGTTCTTTCTGAAGTAACTCCGTTAGCTTTTTACGCTGCAAAGGATTATTTAAAAGAGCCGCACGAGCTGCTCGTTCACGCTCTTTAATAAGAAGCAATGGATCCTCTCGAATCTTCCTAGCAATATCAACTTGAGAATCTCCACCACTTGTTAGCATACTAGATCCAACTACTCTTCTGCCCACTGCAGGTATGGGATCTGTTTCTGATTTACTGGACTGCTCTGTACCTTTATCAATTGATTTTCCAAGTAAAAAGTCTTCATCTTGTACCTTCTTGTCAGGTTTCTGCAAGGAAAATTAAACTGTTATATATTTTCAAACAAGTTTATTGTTATTTTACTACAAGCTAATCTGACAGACTGCAATCCTCAAAAGTTAAGAAAAAACTAGAGTTGTTTTTTACTATTTTCCTTACATTTTTCCCATTTTATTCACCATAACCTTTTCAGAACTTCAATTTAAAATTTTAAAATATTTTTTAAAAAAGAATTGTCTAGCCCTATTCTAGTGTTGCGCTTAGCAACACATTTAAGGATTATTTTTGTTTGTATAGATATTTATGAATAAATACCACCGAAAACATTTATTTGGATTTGATTAGTGATAAACAGGGCCTCAAGTTTTTCCTTCCCACACTGTTTATTGAGGGTAGCGCTATGACACAGTGAGTGTGGTGTATCAAAGTTTAGTGTATAATTAACACAAAGGCTGAAAAATAGACATCAGCTAATAACTGCTCACCTATTATTTGATTATAATTCTAATATTATTGTCTGCAGCCACATGCATTTGCAAGGTTGCATATTCTAGCATAGTTTTCCCATACAAAGTATATGTTTGAAATTTCATATTACAATAATAATATATGTTTACAAAGTTACACTAAAAGACAAAAAGTCAAAATTCAAAAATCTAAGCTTAACACCACTGTGCTTTTGTCATAATGATAATTATATCTCATGTAATGGATTTTATATACTGTTGTGAATAACATAATACTTATTGCATACTAATGATGCAATTCAGATTTAGGCAGTCGCTGTTTGGCAGCGGCATCCCAGCAGTGAGTGCCAGATGTACTACGTGAATATGCCACCTATCAGGGCTTCACAACCTTTCATTGGATTCCATACCTACACTGGATACCGTTCCATATAAATTCATAGAGAGCGGTAAATCACAGCCTTGCAACTGCTGTTGAACAGCAACTACTAGAATCCTAATTGCAACCTAATAAATGTGATCAGTTTTTGTAGATAAAGTCTCTGCTAAGGTAATAAGTTTGAATAGGCTCCTTATGTACATACAATATTTTTAGTTGCCAAAACGCTGAGTTAGGCAACAGTGCCACCGCTCAATTAACACAAGAATGACAAAATTGCATTAATTTTGGCTGCAATGAAGTTGTGGTAGCCTTAACTAAATTTCAAGAAAAGATCTATTCTTGCCAGTAAATTATTAAAAAAAACATGTAACTGAATTCTTGTAAACTTTAAAATGATTTAAACTTCAATAGAACATACATCATACATCCAATGCAATCTATTATCGTCTACAGTTTCAGAGTTCTTCTTAACCATATTGTTGAGTTCAGTTCGATCCCTCTCTACATCACGCTCACGTTGCAGTTCTACTATACGTTTGTTCTCTTGCGCTGCCGCCTGCTCTGCTTTCCAAACACGTTCCTGATTTTTCATTGTATTTGGATGCCATGATTTCTTGGAGTTCTGTAATTATACAATGAAACCAAAAGTTTTTTCTTATTCGCGGTAATAATCAAATATAATAATACGATTACAATTGCTTTTACCAAATCACCGCCGCCCATATTATAATAATTATACTGTAAACAGAGATACTTTAATAAGTATTTAATATACAACACTATTTTTTACTATCTAAAGATTCATTATCAGGTATTAAAAATAACCACAACGCTCATATTCTTTTCATACATCTAAATTTTAAAGAACAAAACAAACTTCTTCAACTTCTAGTGCAGCCAACTATTATTTATTAGTCTGTGCAGCCAACTACAAACAAGATAAGCCCCAAATAAATATTTCAGAACAAAACTTTTTTTTTTACTGCTTATGGTCTCTCTTTTAACAGCCTCTAGCAAATGTTTCGTGTTTCGCAAAACATCTTTGAGTCTTTTTTTCTTATATATTTAAATACAGCCACTAATATATCTCTGCTTACCCCGAATAAGATGTAGCATGACGACATATTATTAATATTATATATTTACAATTATATATTTATTTCTTTGGGTACCGATAAGTACCGTAGCAATAATTACTACTATATCATAAAAGTTTAATGAAGATTAAAATTTATTTATTTGTTGTAGAAATTTATTCATATGTAATTTAAGTAATTTTCTCATTTGTATTAATCAAAAGATTATAAGCCCCAAAAATATCATACGCCTAAAAATCATTCACTTACGAACTACAAATCCCTTGAATGTGGGGTAAAACGTCCTAATTGGGTATTATTTCATACAAAACCTATGATATACAGTTTTCAGTTTTCTAGTTATAAAGTATATTTATGGTCGTAAACAAATTTGGGTGTATGGAAAAATATTCTCTGCATTTAAATTAAGCCCGCTCTAGGATCTTTCTGGTATTTACTTGTATAGACGACCATAATTATTTTACTCTATGGTTTTCTATATATGTCGGATATTGTGTTCTGCGATCAGAGTCGTTCCAGTCAGCCCCTTCCAACTCAGGGCAAAAGTTTTGTCACGTTAGCGGTCTCGCTATCTCTTTCTTTTTTCCATACATAAACTCTAGTGTCTCTTTCTTAACTTAACACATCCGAAAAAAGTTCACGCACACTATGCTTTACGTAAACGTATCGGTGTAACTGATAGTAAATTCATTCATGTGTCAAGTCAACTGTCAACTTATTATTGACACTTGGCGCTAATGGCGGTTGGCTGTTATTTATCCTGTTCAAACTTTTAACTATTTTGCAATACCACTTTTTATGCAATTTATTATTCAATTTGGTTTATTTACGTGTTGTTATATTGTTGTTAGATTTGCTAAAGTGTTGTGTTTTGTAGTTTGTGCTCAGTGAAAAACATCGTTTATTTATTGAAATTAAGTTTTGTTCATTTGATATTCGTTTTAATTCGTTTGGTAAAATGACTTGGGCTTGTGCTGTCCCCGAATGCCCTAGTCGTCGCACTAATTTTAAATTATTTTGCGTACCTTTTACAAACAAAGCTCGATGGGAGGCATGGTTAAGTACATGTCCTTTTTTGCGATCATACCCTTTTAGGCGTCTTTCTAATGTAAGAATTTGCTCATTACACTTTAGATCTGACCATATTAATGATCGAAATAAATTATCTGTTAGTGCAATCCCAACTTTAAATTTACCAGCAATTCCCATAAAGAAGTTATATTTAGAAATTGCGCCTCTAAAAATTAATGAACCTCTTTCTGTCACCGTAATGTTTGATAAAGAACGTAATCTAGAAACTGTCAATAGTCCATTCACATTAGAAACAATATCACAAACTTGCTCTCAATCTACAGAGAAATTTATTGATATTCAACCTACTCAAGAACCATTGAGTCCTGATTTGTCTCATAATATTGTTTTGCCTACCCTGCCATGAGTTATAACTCCACATTCTGTTCAGGGCTCTTCAGTGCGAAATAGTGCCACCTCCTCCCATCTTGAACCATCTGTTATTATATTATAACAATTTTCAGAAAAAGGACCTTAATATTGCCGGAAAACGAGCGACATGGAAGCATCTTGAGACACTCTACCAAGTAGATGGCTACCAAGGACGAGCCAGAGGCACAAAACTCACCAACAAACATATAAATCCAAAATCTTATGACAAAATGAAGGTAAGTCTTTATTTTACCTCCGCTATAAGAATCATTCCTATTTTACAAATAATTATTTATCAACTTCATTGCATTTTTCACCATCATTTAGGATATTTCTTTTAGGTAGTTTGCACATATAATTACATTTACAGGTTACAGGTCATTAAGGCAAGGGCTAGACGCCATAATGTGTAATAAATTTTCATGTATCACCACAATATGGACGTCAAATGAAAGAACTCGTCCTAGCGATTCCGAATGTATAACATATGTATATTTTTAAACCTTTATATATTAGTTAGTCTGGTTTTAATTTCTTTTTAAATATTTTTAAAATGTAAAAGCTTTCAATCTTTTGAAAAAATGGTTTCATGCCAATAATTTACTTTATTGGAATAACGGTAATTATTTACATATGGAGTATCTACTATATAATTTCAGGTCAAATATGCAGCACAAGTATTCAGCAAGGAAGTGTCCTCATTATTGCAACTGCTCATGAAGAGTCAAGAAGCTTTACAAGAACATTGTTATAGTACAGTTAATCTGGACATTGAAAGCGGTCTTTTTACAGCTGAAATTTTATTGTTTGTAAATAATTTAGTACAAACTAAAGTTACAAGAGGTTCTAGTTACAGATCAGACAGGCTTCGTAGTACCTAATTTTTAAGCTTATTACAATCTTTTACCCGCGGCTGTGGACTTGGCAATAGTAGATTTTTTCACTTGGTGATGATGCTCATCCCCTGTGTATTAGTAATCCATGCGATAGTAAATACCCTATTTCATTTTAGACTTTGTTAGCTGTACAATATTGAAAACCCCATCAAAATCTATAGGATACTGTTCAGTTTATTTATAGCTCCAGAACAAATTTTTTTAATAACAATTTTTCACCTATGATTTTGTTTAAATAATATTATTTTATGGTATCTTTTTTCTTTTACTATAATTGGGAAGATGTAAGCTATATGTTAATTGTGTACTGTATGTGCATGCTCTAGTGTCACAGAATCAATATAGTACTACATAATAGTGTTTAATTCATTGTAATTTTAGTAATGTTCAATTTATTACCTAACTGATTAATGTTTGTAAAACATCTTTTTTTATGGTATGAGGGCAAGCGAGCGGACGCTTTACTTTTTGTTTTGTTAGATTTTACTTAAGTTATAGTTTTTGGATTCTTGAACTTTTACAATTTGCTGGGATTTTCGTACTGTTCATTCTGTATAAGTCTTAGCATAATGATTTGTACCTCTAACAATATTGGTCAAATGGATAAAAAAAAACATAAAAAGTACTATTTTTTGTGCTGAACTTTGTTATTTAATTTTTTGTCGTATTACTTAGCCCGAGCTTAAGCTCATATTTTAATGTAACTCTTTAGACTAAGTATTATTAACAACCCGCAGCGTAACTCGATCGTTTTTACTTGGTAAGGTTCATCAAATAACTAAATTTAAAAAAATTGTTTAATTTGAAGTTTAACGTAGCTCCAGCCGTCAGCAGCTGTTCAGCAGATGACAAATACTATAATAAATATAATTCAATCCTCTTCTCCCACAGCCTATATAGCTGTGAAAGAAGAAGATTGAATTATAATACAATATTGTAAACATAGATATTATAAAAATCTATTCTATTAATATTTATTTTGTAAATAGAGCTGGATCACGTAGTTTCTCGTACAGCTTCTTCGCCAATTGTTACAAATAAAAATTTAATTTGTTCGCAAGAGGTAGGTACTCAATTATATTGTAAATGTAGTAATTACCCAAATACTCTGTTGTAAAAATATTTATTTTAGAGTGTTCATGTGAAGTTTATCGAGTTTCTTGCGCTGCTAATTCTTTACATATTATTATGAACTTTACGCAGCTGTAGTAGCTTGAATTCATAATCAATAAACATTGAAATTAAATCGTGTTTTATTACTTAATCAAAAAAGAAATAAATAATTATTTAGGGAAGAATATTCAAAAATTATTAAAAACCGGTAATTTGCTGTAATTACAGTAGCAGATTATCGATTCGATATTTAACGTTGACGATTCAGAAACGAATGTTATCGGTTGAGTCACATCACTAATTTACTACGGTATCTGACGTTTGCTTCAAATTTATATTTATGTATATCTTAGCAAGAAAGAGAAACAAAAGTTCGAAGCAAAATTTAATGAGTAAGAGCAGGATGCATCATATGCAAGATGAATGATGTATAGCTAATACTTCCTCGCCCCTTAGGCCGCGCCTCATACCTCGCGCTATCGTGACAAAACTCTTGTATGAAGATGGTCGTCTGTATTATTTATTAGTCTGTGGTTCCAGTGATTGAGAATCATTTTATGAAAACTTTCAAACATTAATTTTATAAACCATGTATGATACGGAAGATGATCAATATGAAGAAGAAGATATTGAAGAAATTTCCACAGAGCTATGGCAAGAAGCTTGTTGGATTGTCATCAACGCTTACTTCGACGAAAAAGGTTTGGTACGACAGCAACTAGATAGTTTCGATGAATTTATACAAATGTCCGTACAACGTATTGTAGAGGATTCTCCACCAATAGAATTGCAAGCCGAAGCACAGCACTCTTCAGGTGAAATTGAGGTTCCACCAAAATATCTTTTGAAATTTGATCAAATATATCTCTCCAAACCCACTCATTGGGAAAAAGATGGTGCACCATCACCTATGATGCCTAATGAAGCTCGACTTCGTAATTTGACTTATTCGGCACCTCTATATGTTGACATAACCAAAACAATAGTTAAGGAAAATGATGATCCTGTAGAGACACAACACCAGAAAACATTTATAGGAAAGATACCTATTATGCTCAGGTCTACATATTGCCTATTAAACAGTTTGACTGACAGAGATTTGTCAGAGTTGAATGAATGTCCACTTGATCCTGGTGGCTATTTTATTATCAATGGTTCTGAAAAAGTATTGATTGCTCAAGAAAAAATGGCAACAAATACTGTTTATGTGTTTAGTATGAAAGATGGTAAATTTGCTTATAAGACTGAGATACGATCTTGTTTAGAACATAGTTCTAGGCCAACTTCTACATTATGGGTTAACATGATGGCTCGTGGAGGTCAAAGTATTAAAAAGTCTGCTATCGGCCAGAGGATAATAGCAATTGTCCCTTACATTAAACAGGAAATACCCATTATGATAGTATTTAGAGCTCTTGGATTTGTGGCTGATAGAGATATATTGGAACACATTATATATGATTTTGATGATCCAGAAATGATGGAAATGGTAAAACCGTCTCTTGATGAAGCCTTTGTAATACAAGAACAAAATGTTGCTCTCAATTTTATTGGTGCTCGAGGAGCTCGACCTGGTGTGACAAAAGAGAAGCGTATCAAATATGCTAGAGAAATTTTACAAAAGGAAATGTTACCTCATGTGGGTGTATCTGATTTTTGTGAAACAAAAAAAGCATATTTTCTGGGATACATGGTGCACAGACTACTCCTAGCAGCATTGGGCCGTCGTGAGCTTGATGACAGAGATCACTATGGAAATAAAAGATTGGACTTAGCTGGTCCTCTACTGGCATTCTTATTTAGAGGCCTATTTAAAAACTTGTTAAAAGAAGTAAGGATGTATGCTCAAAAATTTATTGATAGGGGTAAAGATTTCAATTTAGAATTAGCTATAAAAACAAAAATTATAACAGATGGTCTACGTTACTCTCTTGCTACTGGTAATTGGGGAGATCAAAAAAAAGCACATCAAGCAAGAGCTGGTGTATCACAAGTGCTAAACAGATTAACCTTTGCTTCAACTTTATCACATTTACGTAGAGTTAATTCACCGATTGGTCGTGATGGCAAGTTAGCAAAGCCTCGACAATTACACAATACTTTGTGGGGTATGATTTGTCCAGCTGAAACTCCTGAAGGGGCAGCTGTAGGCTTAGTAAAGAATTTAGCACTTATGGCATACATTTCAGTGGGAAGTCAACCATCACCTATTTTGGAGTTTTTGGAGGAATGGTCTATGGAAAACTTAGAAGAAATTGCTCCTTCAGCTATTGCTGATGCTACTAAAATATTTGTCAATGGATGTTGGGTTGGTATTCATAGAGACCCAGAACAATTGATGGCAACTTTACGCAAACTACGACGTCAAATGGATATAATAGTGTCTGAAGTAAGCATGATTCGTGATATAAGAGATAGAGAGATAAGAATATATACAGATGCTGGGAGAATTTGTCGCCCTTTGCTTATTGTAGAAAATGGAGCTCTCTTATTGAAGAAAAAACATATTGATCACCTTAAAGAGCGAGACTATAATAACTATGGTTGGCAAAATTTAGTTGCTAGTGGGGTTGTTGAATATATTGATACTCTTGAAGAAGAAACAGTTATGATAGCTATGAGTCCAGATGATTTAGCTCAAGTGAAGGAATATGCATATTGTACCACTTATACACACTGTGAGATCCATCCAGCTATGATATTAGGTGTCTGTGCCTCTATTATTCCATTCCCTGATCACAATCAAAGTCCCAGAAACACATACCAAAGTGCTATGGGTAAACAAGCTATGGGAGTATATATTACCAATTTTCATGTGAGAATGGATACCTTGGCTCATGTCCTGTACTACCCACACAAACCATTGGTCACAACAAGGTCTATGGAATATTTAAGATTTAGGGAACTACCAGCTGGTATAAATTCTATTGTAGCTATTCTATGTTATACTGGATACAATCAGGAAGACAGTGTTATTTTAAATGCATCTGCTGTGGAAAGAGGATTCTTTAGATCAGTATTTTATCGATCCTATAAAGATTCTGAATCAAAAAAAATTGGTGATCAAGAAGAACAATTTGAAAAACCAACTAGACAAACATGCCAAAACATGAGAAATGCTTTATATGATAAATTGGATGATGATGGTATAATTGCACCTGGAATCAGAGTATCGGGTGATGATGTAGTGATTGGTAAGACAATAACATTGCCTGAAAATGATGATGAATTGGAAGGGACAACAAAACGATTCTCAAAACGAGATGCTTCTACTTTCTTACGAAATAGTGAAACTGGTATTGTAGACCAGGTTATGTTAACATTAAACAGTGAAGGATATAAGTTTTGTAAAATCCGTGTAAGGTCAGTCCGGATTCCTCAAATTGGTGACAAGTTTGCATCTCGACATGGACAAAAAGGAACATGTGGAATTCAATACAGACAGGAAGATATGCCATTTACATGTGAAGGCATTACTCCAGATATAATTATTAATCCTCATGCTATCCCTTCTCGTATGACAATTGGGCATTTGATTGAGTGTATTCAAGGTAAAGTGTCATCAAACAAAGGAGAAATTGGGGATGCTACACCTTTTAACGATGCTGTTAATGTCCAAAAGATTTCATCTTTATTGCAAGAATATGGATATCACCTTCGTGGTAATGAAGTAATGTACAATGGGCATACTGGCAGGAAAATAAATGCTCAAGTATTTTTGGGTCCCACTTATTACCAACGTCTCAAACATATGGTAGATGATAAGATCCATTCAAGAGCAAGAGGACCTGTACAAATTCTGGTTCGGCAGCCAATGGAAGGTAGAGCGAGAGATGGCGGCTTGCGTTTTGGGGAAATGGAGCGCGATTGTCAAATTGCCCATGGTGCTGCACAATTTCTTCGAGAACGTCTCTTTGAAGTTTCAGACCCATACCGTATCCATGTTTGCAATTTCTGTGGCTTGATTGCTATAGCTAATTTACGAAATAACACATTTGAATGCAAAGGGTGCAAAAATAAAACTCAAATTTCACAAGTGAGACTGCCTTATGCAGCAAAATTACTTTTCCAGGAATTAATGTCTATGAATATTGCTCCCAGATTAATGGTAGTCAATTAGGTTTGAAATAGTGCATTAACTTATTTTATGACATCCTAAAAGAATAATCATATTAATTGATTTCTAATTGTTATAAAATAGTTACAATTAAAGAAAGCTTTTTGTTATTTAAGGATAAATAAAAACTTATAGTTCACTATCTACTGTCATGTCTTTTTATTTAAGTTCATTTGGATTACAAAATGTGTCTATGTAATAATGATAAAATAAAACATTCTATACATACATATATGTTTTTTATTACAATACATTTTCAAAGTAAAATCAACAAAATAAAAGAAAATAGATAAATCTGCTTGTAATTTTGTACCACCAAAAATTCATCATTGATTTACAGGGATTAACATTAAAGGCTCATGCCCGTTTTCACCAACGTTCCCTAAATTTTAAGAGCCACTTAAGACATTTTAGGTGGCCCTTAGTGATCGTTTTGTTTTCACCAACGTTTAGGTGACACCTAATCGCTTAGGTATCCCTTATAAGTTACGGGATCAATTGTTCATTCATTAACCCCTAACAAAGTGACGTTTAAAATGGAAGGAGTATTAGGTGATTTTATAGATAATATTGATAGTATTGAAACTTTAGATTTATTAACCAGTCGTAGTTTTTTATCTAGACCGCGAAAACATCGCAAAAGACCAGACTTCTTTAGTAAATATGACGACAAACATTTTTTTACAAGATACAGATTAACCAAAAACAGTGCTCTCTTTTTATTAGAAAAAAATTGAACATATATTGGAATATCCTGATAACAGGTAAGTAAGTTGGTAATATAATTATAGCTACATACATATATGAATAACGAATACATTATAAATTTTTAACACTTTTTTTCTGTTATATTTTATTTTGTACTAAGTGCCTGTTATTAATATTAATTTCACCCTTACAGAAATAAATCAGTGCCACCCATGAAACAATTAATGTGTGCTCTTAGATTTTATGCCACAGGGAGTCATTTACAGACAATAGCTGATATAGGAGGCATCAGTGTCGCTACGTGTAGCTGTATTGTAAAAAGGGTATCAAAAGCTATTGTGACATTACGCAAAGAGTTCATTGTATTTCCAGAGTCAGAACAAGAACAAATTAAAGTGAAATCAGAATTTTATAAAATTCCACGTTTCCCTAATGTATTAGGTTGTATAGATTGTACTCACATAAAAATACAATCACCAGGTTAATATCATTATATTATAATTATGTTCTATGAATAAAGGTAACTACAGATAATGTTCAAGACTTAGGATTATTTTCTCTATACAGGTGGAAATGATGCTGAATTATTCCGGAACAGGAAAGGTTACATGTCAATAAACATGCAATTAGTTCTCCTAACTTATTAATAACGGATGTTGTTGCCCGCTGGCCAGGATCAACTTATGATTCAACAATTTATCAAACTAGCAGACGCTATGAAAGGTTTGAAGGAGGAGATTACAGAGGATCATATTTACTAGGAGATAGTGGATATCCTTTGAAGGTAATGAAAATGGTAATCGAATTAACTGGTTAAGGAGTCAGAATGTTATGTAATTTTTTTATTAAAAAGCAAATTAAGTGATTTATTTTTTATTAATGTCTCTTGTTAAATCAATAATACATTAATTTTTCTTGAATACACTGTATTGGTTTTGTACTGCTAACCCATCACCTGTAAGTGAATATATAACACAATATAAAATTTATTCATAACATTTTAATTTACTTATTTTTGTTTTTACTGTTTTAGAGCCATTTACTGACACCGTATTTAAATATTACTACATTGAGCCAACAAAGATATAATACAGCCCATATAAAGACTAGAAATGTAGTGGAACGGCAATATGGTGTCCTTAAAAGACGGTTTCCTGCCCTGGCTTTAGGATTAAGACTGAAAATAGAAAATTCAGTTAATGTAATATTGGCCTGCTGCATTTTACACAATATTTGTATTATGAGACGTGAACCTGACCCAATAAATGATGGATCAATACCCAATTTAGAGCAATTAATACAGGCCGGACATATTCTTACCACTAGAACACCAGCAAACAACGATGATCCAGTTTTTGCATTCCAAAGAAGCGAAGTCACAAATTATTTTGAAAATATAAGTTAGAAAATACTGATAGAAAAATTATAATAAAGTTATTGTACCTTTAACTTGTTCCAATATTGTTTTTTTAATTTCAATTTCTATATCTTTAATAATTAATTCTTTCTCCATAGTTTGAAGCTGTAATTCATTTTGTTTTTGTTTTGCTTCTAGCTCTTCTTTGAGCAATAAATATTTTAAATTTTCTACATCTTCTTTTTTTTATTCATGTTATGGAAGCTTTCACAAATTGTTTGTATCGCCTCACCCTTCTCATTTGTTTTTGAGGTCACTGGTCGCCTTCTTGACCATAGTGGTATCTTTTTGTTCTCAACAGCATCCTAAAAAAATATGAGTAAAAGTATAAAACTTTCTGAGCACTGGTAGTGATATTTAAAATAGGTGCAGACTATTTCTCTCAAAAAATACTTATGTAAACTATTTAAATTTTACCTGCTAGTAAGGCACTACAGGTATAAATTATATAATATTTAAATGTAAATTAAATTAATTAATAGTTTTACTTTGTGTTTTTTTTTTACCTTTGGCGTTTTTCGTGCTTCGGAAGGATTTATTTGTATCTCTTCAGCGTCTTCTACAAAAATTACCTTTGGGTAGTTGTTTACTTCCAAACACATGTTTTCAATAATGTCCTGCTGAGCATCACTGTCATTTACGCCTTCTATTCCGGTGCAACCCCTGCCCATTATGCTAGACACTTGTTCCATGATAGGGTCAATTTTAATAATGGATGGCCCACCACCAGTTTGCGACAGGCTTCTTTGTGTAACGTTGTGATATAATTTGCATTCGCTTTTTAATTTTTCCCATACTTTCATTAGGGAATCTTTAGTCCTTTAAACAAATAAAACTATTACCTTGTAAAATAAGTTCATAAGGCTTTTAACAAATAACATATATAATAAATACCTATGTACTGTTGCATTTGCATTAAATGAATTGGTGACTTCCATCCAAGCCATAAATTTTGCCTCATTTGTGCAACCATCGGTGTTTTTGTTTAATATAGTCTCCTTCTGATCCATTAACAGATTAATCAATTTTTCTTTCTCTAGAGTTGTGAAATTTTGTCCACGCTTTCTTTTTTCAGCCATTGTGTAATGTCTAATATTTATATAGTTTATCAATATAGGGCTGCGACGTATTTACGTTACCAGGTTTTCACTTCGAAGTACGGCGCCCTGGTATGAGCAGAAAATACTTGCAAGTATAAAAGTATTTGCTGTAGGTCGATGAGCGAAGATTATGAAACACTACACATACAAATACTTACATAGGAAAACGAGCCATATCTTAATAAAGATAAGAAACAATCGTAATTGTTAATCGAAAATACTTTGAAGTTCAAAGTATTTTTTTATTTATACCATTTTGCTCCTTATTAATCATAGAACGACATGGAATAATGGTCGAATTCGTGTGCAAGTATTTTTAAATTTAGACGTCGCGGCTGTTTACACCGCGCGCGTCGCAAGTAGCGCGGGGTACGGAGTGGGGGCCCTGGGTATGAGCAGAAAATACTTGCAAGTATGAAAGTATTTGCTATAGGTCGATGCGCGAAGAACTTGAAATACTACACATAAAATACTTACATAGGAAAACGATCCATATCTTAATAAAGATAAGAAACACAATCGTATTTGTGAATCGAAAATACTTTGGAGTTCAAAGTATTTTTTTATTTATACCATGTTGCTCCTTATTCATCATAGGATGACATAGAATACGGGTCGAATTCGTATGCAAGTATTTTTAAATTAAGTCGCCGCGGCTGGTTACACCGCTCGCGTCGCAAACCGCGTGGGGTTTGGAGTGTTTGTTATCTGTGAATGGAAAATACTTTGAAGTACAAAGTATTTTTTTATTTATACCATTTTGCTCCTTATTCATCATAGGACGACATGGAATACGGGTCAAATTGGTATGCAAGTATTTTAAAACCTGGTTTTCGACCCTGGTATTTTTACGTACTCGTACTTAAAAGCCCTGGTATCGAATTTAGCAAGTATATCTCATCCCTATATCAATATGATGAGAGTAGCATACAATCCGTTGTCGTTTGGTTATTTTTTTTTTATATTAAGTTTTACGGCTCTGGGTACATGCCCTTTTGAGCCTGTCGTTGGTGGTTTAATGATCAGATTAGAGTTTCTTTATCGTGTTTTTAATAAAATCGTAAATGGGCACAAAGCACTTTTCATTAGATAATAATTCTTCTAAGGTCCTTGGGACTTCTTTGAAGATTTTTTCCAATTCCGAAACCAATAAAAGCCTTTCTATTCCAAACTGATGACAATTAAATACAAAATGTTCAATATCTGCGTTGTTACAGGTCTTGCAATGAGAACAACGACTATCATTGCAAATTTTCATTCTTTTGAGGTGTGCAGGGGTTTGGCAGTGTCCAAATCTTAATCTGTTTATTGTGGATATGAAATTTCTAGACACAGGTCCTTTAATGTTGTGAAACCAAGGTTTGGCGGGCAGGGCTTTTTGTATATCAGCGTACCATTTACCCTTTTCTATGCTTATATCTATCCAATAATTAGACCACATTTCTTGTATACTTTGCTTCAAGTTCGAATAATAATCTGTGAATGGTACTTTTATATCATTAGAATAATCTTCATCATAATCCTGTGCGGCAGCTGAATCGGCAATCTCATTACCCAAAATACCTTTGTGAGCAGGGATCCATAAGAACTTTACAATTTTTTTCTCTAATACTAAACTATGTAGAACACTTTTAATTTTTAAAATAATGTAATTCATTTTGTAAGTATATGCATGGTTTTTTAAACAGATCAAAACACTTTGTGAATCAGATATAATAACATAACTTCCTACATTCGTTAATTTAGAAATATGAAGTAAAGCCAGGTATATAGCAATAGCTTCCGCTGTAAATATACTACTACTTTTATCCACTTTAAAACATTTTGTAACTTTTAATTGACTGTCATAGAAAGCCGAAGTTACTCTATTGGGATTTTTAGATCCATCTGTATAAATTTTATAGTAAGATGACTTGTTATTAAAATATGCTAAAAATTCCTGTTGATTAGCAAAGTTTTCAAATTGGATATCAATATCATTGTTCATTAAAGCATCATAGCTAATTTTATATAAGGGAAGTGGATAAGATCTATATATGTTGTCAAGAGATTGCGCTTTAGCCACAATAAAAGTAATTTCTGGTAATTGATAATTTTTAAGCATATCAGTAGTGACAGAATAGTTACTGAGATCAAAATTAATGAGAGATTCTGGTAAAAATCTTCTTAGTACTAATGGGTTATTAATAAAAAATAATTTGATGGCAAATTTTTGTGCCATATGATATCGTCGAATAATTAATGGAGGGATACAACATTCAGCTTCCATAGCATTAATAGGAGTGGTACACATAGCTCCGCTAATTATTCTTAATGCCTTATTTTGAACAACATCTAATTTTTTTAAAAGGTGTTTTTTAACATTCATATATGCTAAACAACTGTAATCAAAATGTGATCGCACCAGATTCTTATATAGCATGAGAAGTATTTTTGGGTCAGCTCCCCAACTTATACCTGCTAATGACTTTAAAATGTTTAAACTTTTACTGGCATTTTTAATAATATAATTTATATGTAATTCAAATTTAAGTTTACAATCTAGATAAACTCCTAAGAATTTTTTACAAGTAACATATTGAATTGGTGTTCTATTATATATAATATTGTTAACTATACCTTCAATAGATTTTTTTGCAAATATCATGGCAACACTTTTATGAGGATTAATAGTTAATTGTAAATAATCATTATAAAAAGTATGCAATTGAACAAGTGTATTATTTAGGTTATTCACTGCAATATTAACATTTTTATTTATTGAATACAGAACTATATCATCAGCAAATTGTAGAATTTGAACATCATTACAATTGATATGGTGCATAATCTGAGAAATATAAATATTGTATAGTAACGGAGAAAGTGCAGCACCTTGCATTGTACCCTTATAAGCGTTTCTTGGTCCATGAAGAATATTATTGAATTTTACATATATAGTCCTATTATATAAAAAACTAAATATCCATTTTGATACTTTTCCAGGAATTCCTATATCACTCAAAATCTTTATCAAAATGAAGGGATTTACATTATCAAATGCTCCCTTCACATCAAGGAAAGCACACACTGTGAAAGAGTGGCTGAGAAATGAATTTTTAATATCTGTTATTAATGAAATAAAACTTTCAACAGAACTTCTACCTTTACGAAAACCAAACTGTTGCATAGGTAAAATATTATTGGATTCTACATACCAGTCTAATCGTACCTTAATAATATTTTCAAATATTTTACCAATACAAGATGAAAGTGATATTGGTCTATAAGAGTCACAATCATTTACTTGCTTCTCAGGTTTTAGGATAGGTATAATACATTGAGTCTTCCATGAGACAGGTATACATTGAGAATACCACAAAAGATTAAAAAGTTGAAACAAAATCTTTTGTGCATTTACATGAAGATTAGAGATAAGTTTATAGGGAAAATCATCAAGTCCTGGAGCTGTATCTTTACGTGAATATAAAGAACTTACAAATTCATTCCAAGTGAACGGTTCTGCCAAAAAACTACTTGCAATATTTCCTGTTAATTTAAAATATTCATTGAGTACTGACACATTGGTTTCAGGTAAAGAATCGGAATACTTATTAAGAAAGGAAGGAATCCATTCATCATTTTTTGGAGATTTAAGAATAGGAGCCCTTTTAAATCGTCTCATATAATTCCAGATGATGCTTACAGGTGTGTTTCTATTAAAGCTTGAACACAATGTGTGCCAACTGGTTTTCTTTTTATCACTTAAAATTCGTTTTTTACAAGCATCTAATTTTTTGTATGCTATATAATTATCCAATGTTGGATTATGTCTATAGTTATTTAGAGCATTTCTACTTTTTGAAACAGCATTTAAACAATCATCATCCCACCATGGTACAGGTCTCTTCATTAAATATGAACTTTTAGATATTTTTAGTTTGGGTATACATATTTCTTTAAGTTTATTTAATATTTCACAAAAAAGGTCATATTTTGTTAATGGATCAGAAGCATTGGTTAGTAGAATATTAAAAGAATCTTCAGATAATATTTTAAATTTAGTCCAGTCTGCTTTTTTATACAGGAATCTTTCACTTGATTCACCAATTACATATTTTTCAGGAGATATATGAAGATCAATGATCGTGGGATAATGATAGCTGCCCATGGCATCATCATGTACCTTCCAATCACATAATAATGCAATCGAGGCACTGACACATGAAACATCTATAGCTGATTGATTGTGATGTATTGTACCTACTGTTGTTGGAGAACCAGTATTTAATATGCAAAGATCATATTCATCCATCAAATTATAAATATCAGTGCCACGATTGTCTGATCTCAAACAACCAAAGGCAAGATGATGCGCATTTAGGTCACCTGACATAAGCAATGGTTTGGGCAATTTATCAATTACATTCTTAAGGCTTCTAATCCTAAAACCTCCAGAACGTGGAGGACAGTATGTGCATAAAATAGATAACCCACCTGAACAAGTTTGTAAAATTATAGCAACTGTTTGTAAATATTCATAAAATGGAGTTTCAACTACACTAAATTTAAAATGACTTTTTATTAATATACCTACACCTCCATGACCATTTTCTGCATTTCGATATATGAAATTAAATCCAGATATGTAAAACTTATTTCTATCCTTTAACCAAGTTTCATTTAATAAGCAAATATCAATGTTATTACTATGTAAGAAATCTATAAGCAAAGGTTTTTTATTATTTACACTTTGTATGTTAAATTGAGCTATTCTAATAGAACTATTGTCCATTATTGAGTTTTTCTTTTAATATATTTTTAATACTTGCATTAGTAAGTGGTTTATCATCAGATTTATTTGCTAAGGTTACCAATGCTGCCACCATGCTTTTCATTATTGAGTCATTGTTTAAAATTTGTGTAATTAAATTATCATTACTTAAATTAATGTTAGAATTGGAGTTGTCCTTAGATGGAAGACCAGACATATTAGGTTTTGGCACATTTGACTGAAGTTTCATTGGCATAATATCTGTTTGTGGTAAAGGTGGAAAGTCTTTTTGATAGTTATTCGGGATTAATTTAGTATTATTATTGATTACAGAAGCATAACTTAATTTTTGCTTTTTTTCCAGTATTTTTTTCATTTTTATAGGGCATACCCTAGAAATAGCCAGATGAGGACCTGCACAGTTTATACATTTGACAGTACTATTTTGATTGCACTCCTTAAAATGATGCTCCTCTGAACAAATAGAACATTTTTGTGATGATTTACATACTTTTGCGCCATGGTTAAATTTAAAGCATTTGTAACATTGCAACAATGGTGCGGTATATTCATGGACACGGTAGGCCCATAAATCCAGGTATATAAATTCCGGTAAATTAGTAGAAACAAAGGTAATACTAACAGATTCAAATGGTATAATTTCACCATTTGATTTTCTAGTAAATCTACGTACACTTACGATTTCATACTGTGAAGTTAACCGATTGTAAAGTTCTTCATTGCTCAAGGATTTGGGTACAAATCTTATTACTCCAGTACTTTCTATTGTTTTAGCTGGTATATACGCTTTATATGAATGTTTTTCCAGGAAGTCTTCATTTTTTAAAAAGTTATTGGCGGTATCTGTTTGAGTGAAGGTAACGCTGATTTTCGTAGCATTGATTCTCTTAACGCAATTTACACCCTTTATCTCCCTTTTAAACAAATCGGACAAATTAATTGGGTTTTTATTTCCCAAACATTCTCCTTTCGTGCTTTCAACAAATACTGTGAAGAACTTGTTAGTCGAAGAGCTGGGAGGGAAAACTCTTTTATAACCCGGCTTCCTAAATGGCAAATACGCCTCTGAATGTACTTGATCATCGGTGCCTCCAGGCTTTTTTCTTTTCTTGGTAGGTTCTGGAGGTTTATCTCCTTCTTCATCCACATTTTTATACATTTTCGTTGTTTAAATAAAAGAAATATTGAACAATTCAGAAATTTTCTAAAATGGCGCCTTATCTTTTCAAATGCCCGCCAAAGAATCCGTCGTTTGGTTATGTATCTCTGTAATGCCAAACTCGGTAAAACAAAATCCCCAGAAAAATATTTTATTTTACATATATAATTTTATATATAAAATTATTAAAATAATTAATTATTATTTTTTATATTTTTTTATTTTATTTATTTATTTTTTTATTTTTTATATATAATTTTTTGCTTTCTAATAGAACCTAAATTTAAAATAACACATTCATTATAAAATAGTTTTTTAAAAGAATTTTAGGATTATCAAAGACTTATCATTCATAAAACTATTGTACAACGAAATGCAAAACGTTGATTTAAATGTACTTATCATAATAATCAACAGTATTACAAATGGCGTAATGGGTATAAAATCAGGCATATCTCTATTTAAAACAACAAATCTTACCACTAAAAACTCACTAACCAAAAAAGCCTAAATTTAATGAAATAAGCCTTAAGTTGGTATTACTGGTTGTAGTCACTTTTCACTTTGACAGTTTATACTTCGTAATTTGGAACGAAGCTTTTTTTCATGTCAAAGAATAGGTGTTCACAGGCACTAAATAACACAAAACTCATATGTATATTTGCAAGATTACAAAACTCAATAAAATACGCAATTTTAATTATTATATTATATTAGTAGCTAGAAAGATATCATTAAATTTTCGTTGAAAAAATGAAACGATATAAATACGGTTATGGTCATCACTATAAATTAGGGATTCCTTATTAAGGTGTCACTTAGCGTGGTGAAAACGAATTTAAGATAAGAGCTGTATTTAGGGAATACTTAGCCAAGGGGACTCCTAGTTAGGGAATGATTAAGGAGTCGTTGGTGAAAACGGGCATCAATCGTTCAATTGAGTATAATATAAGAAAAGGACGGTGACACGAGCGCTTGTTTTCAACCATTTTAACAAAATTATTTATGTCATATGCATGAACGATAGATGGCGTAAAAATACTATAAGACATTTTTCATTTAGAAACCATATGCCTCTTCCCGCCCGGTTAAGTTGTGAAGACCTTTCCCGGTCAACAAACACGCGTAAATTCGAAAAAAAAAAATATGCGTCTTATAAAATCAAAGCAATCTTACTTTTTTCACTTTTGAGATAATTATGTAGAAAAATTCAAAATATTGAAAGCTGTATACCTTGGTACAATATAACAAAACATGATAATAAACTTATACAAAAATCGTCGTGATTATTTGAATCGGTGTCTGTGTGGTGGGTATCTTCAATAACTAATAAGTTAGTATCAAAAGGTATATTCATGTGCAAAGGCCCAATCACAGCAATGTATTCTGTTGTTAACAAGGTAGGGCAATATATTATATAACATTATCTCTCACTACTACCAATTATTTTAAATCACACGAGTAACATTTATCGCTCAAAGTAAATAAATTTGATTAATTTCCTAAAACAGGTTGCCGCCTTGGATTCTATAAGATTAGTATTTAATTATGTATTAGGTGTACAAATAAGTTTCTGCCGTTTTGAGAGAGATGGCATGGCACGAGGCTTTCGTTAGAATTCGCAGGCGATAACTGGCTTGAAAATTAGGTTGCTCATTCATGAACAACGTAACCCTATCATATTATAAACTTTGTATTAGCTTTTTTTTAAATTTAAAAATGTGTAAATTTGAGCCAAATAAGCGTCATTTGCGGGAGCTTTTAATTTACTTCTTTAATCAAAAAATATCTGCAGCTAATGCACATCGAATTCTCGTAGAAGCATATAATGAGGCTGCCTTAAGTGATTGAACACGTCGTGAGTGGTATACAGTGGAATACATAATTGAGCAAGTATCCTCGTTCTTAAGTCAGCACACTGACATTGATGAGGAGGTCACAAAGGACCTGTCATTGGGATAAAGTCATAAAAAAATTCGTATTAATTCATCTGTCAGCTTCAAGTAGAGTTAATAGTTTTTTCTTCTTTAAAAGTTTCGTGAACAACGTGTCGCAATACGATTTCCTAGTAAGGATGCATTTAAAATCTCATATCCCCTTAGCGTATACACTAGTATATTAGTTTAGTAATGTAAACTCTAACTCACTTCCCATATACAAAACTCGGTCCCGAAACTATTTAACCAATGGGCCATCAAAATCTTTATTCCACATACGAAATCAACCTGTGATCAATAACGCAAAAACCGTTTGCTCAGCCACTAATACTAACCGATATGCATCCTACATTTCGCGGTAACATATGACCTGGGAATAATACTATTCTGATTCTCAAAAAACCAATCGCAAGAGGAATCGCTTTTTGAGTCGAACTCTGGATATATTTGCTGATATCGGTCGATCAACAATTTTTGATTAATGACTGCGTATTTCACATTTAAATTGATTCACAGTGAAGCCCAAGAGTCCTTTATTACCCTTTTAATATCGGAATAACCCTCTACTAAAGCTGAAAGGTAGCTATAGTAACTAACTTTTTTCTTTTTTTTTTATACCGACTCGGCACAGTGACTGCACCATACCAGATGGTAAGCATGGTGCAGTCCAAAAAACGCCAACGACTATCGAAAGGTAACAAAAAACCCATCGGTAGTCGCAACGATCATGCCAGCCTGCACAAATATCTCTTCACGCTACGTTTAAAAGATCCAATATCATAGGATGGAGGGAACACGCTCGCCGGAAGACCATTCCACAGCCCAACGACACGGCAAAAGAAGGAGTTAGAGAACTTCTTTGTCCTAGCCGGGATGTGAGATACCGTATAGCTGTGACACCGCAAACCCGCACGCGTGGATCTATTCAGGAAGGGAGAGGGTGGAACAAGGTTAAACAACTCCTCAGAACACTCGCCATGATACAGACGGTAGAAAACGCTCAGTGAGGCCACATCTCTGCGCAACTGAAGCGGTTCAAGATGTTTAGTCACTTCAGGATCATTCACAACGCGAACAGCCCTCCGCTGCAACCTGTCCAGGGCATCAAGTAAGTACTGGGCAGAACCGTCCCAAAGATGCGAACAATATTCCATGCAAGGCCTGACCTGAGCCTTATATAAAAGGAACAGTTGATTTGGCGTGAAAAACCGTCGCACCCTATTCAGGACACCAAGCCTACGTGATGTTGTAGAGATGACAGATCCTAAATGATCCCTAGGATTGAGATCACAGCGGATATTCATACCTAAGATACATAGGCTGTCGCATATTGCAAGTGACACATTCTGGAGAGAAGGAAGGGGGGAGAAAGGGGTTTTTTTGCTAGAAAAAGCACACACCTGCGTTTTCAAGGCATTGAACTCAACCAAATTCTTGTCGCCCCAAGAAGAATACATACAACACCGTTGTGTAAATACCAATAAAGACATATTATTGGAATTGGATACTGTTTTTTTTTTACTCTTTTGATCCGCGACCTAGAATACACTTAAGATCTACTCTACTATGATACACCATAACAACCTACGCTACACTACACCTACACTTACGACATCTGCCTCTCTAAATGTACAGAGTCGATTGCTAGTAGCCTAACAATCTTGAAGTAAATCACCAACAGTACAAATTTGAGTACCCCTGGCTTAGGCGCTTACCATTACATAAAATACTTGAAAAATTATCTAATTTTGGAAAAACCATTTTTTATGACGTATCATCTTTGAGCTTAAACTATTACGGCTATAGTAGGGCCGTTTTAAACAGAATCATCGAACTATAATGGCTACCTGCGAAATATCGACAATAGCGAGCACTTTTATGGCTGAATAAAATACTATTGCTGGGGTAAGCTTTTACAACCTCACCGAACGAGAAAAAATGTAAGATTTAAAATATATTTTTACATTACTTTAATAATGAGTGATTTAGTATAGTTTAACATAATTATTTAGTTTCGTTCTAGCATCATATAATTAATAAGTTCTTATTAAAAAGTTCGTTTATAAAAATTAAAGAAAATCTGTAATGGCTTATTGTAAATATACATTGTGTATTTGTCTTCTTCCTGTTAGTTACAAAACAGAAGGACACAACTTATCGATATATGGTCCTTACTATAACGAATATTAATATAGTAGGGCCGTTTTTTAACTGAGTTGTGGAGCATAATGGCTATAAATATTTTTTGTCTATCTGTCTCGCTCACACTCGTCATCCTTACGGTGCTTGCTAGTGATGTTCGTAATAGTAGCGAGTATATATCGATAAGTTGTGACATTCTGATTTGTAACTAGCTGGAGAAGCCATCTATCTATGTCTATCTAGGTAATAAACTACGAATAATGTAGGTAGGTATAGTTCGAGACATATAAATAGAGCCATATATGAAAAAGTGTAAATCAGTTTAGCAGACGTTACGACAGACGTGAAAAAGTCCTAAATTGACCACTGAGCACTGTTCGTCACAGAGCTCAAGCTACCCGCAGCACGCTATATCTATATATTTAAAAATACACAATTACACATAGGTGTATTGTGCACTGTACACATTATTTAAAATATGTACCCACTATATAACAAATAAAACATTTGTACATTGACCGAAATTACTGTCTGCCTGCGGAGTATATCCCTCGAAAAAGTTGAAGCTCCAAGAACACTCCAATTTACTGGAAAAAATACTAGTTTATTAAATTACATAAGCTGTTAACCTATGTATAGTTAATTCTATATTTCGAGTATTTATTTACCAATTATCAATAAAAAGGTAAAATAAGGGTGTAACTAAAACTCATTGTCAGAATAAATCTGTTCCTCAGCCACATATTCAGAATTATTCAAATTGTCAATTCAAGCTTTTCATTTTTGGATTTATATTGTTATTTCTTCTTGTGGTTTTTTATGAATTATTTTATTATTATATTATACTAGCTGTCCCGGCAGACCTTGTTCTGCCCTATTTCTCTAAAACAAAGTCACATTGTTTTTTTTAATGTTAATAGCTATTGGCCTGTCAGCTGTTTTTTGAAAATTGTTTGAAGGAACCTGGCCTTAATGCTATATGTATAAAAATTGACAAATATTGACATTAATATTTATACGTCACTCAATAATTGTTTTGCCTTCCCGGAACCCGTCCACTAACATTTAAACTTTATGGTATGGTGTTAAAGTTCAAATTTACTTTTAAATATTATTACGATTTTTTTGTATGAGAATATAGAAAAGTGTTGTTTTTAGACTTTATCAGACAATTTTTTTAATTTTTCTCTCCGTAATAACCTTCGCCAGACTTCAAGAAACACAACAAAAAAGAAATCAGCCAAATCGGTTCAGCCGTTCGCGAGTTTCGCGCTTATCAAGACATTTAGCGATTCATTTTTATATATAAAGATTGCTGTATGTTTCCCTAATTATAAAAACAAATATAATAATAGTGATGATTAGACATAATTTTCAAAATTAGGTAAGAAGGTAGCTCGTACAAAGTATTGCGGCAGAATCAGAAATTACCGTCGTGCTGGGGAACGGATATTATGTAGAAGAGGCAGATTATGGCGCGGTACGAAGGGAGCGCGCGGTGCGGGGCGATGAGGTTCGTGGCGCAGGTCAGTTGCGGTCGCATTGAGGAAGGTTGAATTCGAGGGTGCACGAGCCGGCGGCCTCAGTACCGTGGTTTCAAAAGTTCGGTGACCGTGCAGCGCGTGTCAGAACTTCCTCCCGCGACCCCTTCACACTCCTCGTTCGCTTACTTACGCCCTCTTCATTCGTTACTTTGTTGATAAAATTGAATGACTTTTTTTAGTATTGATTATATATTAACCCAATTAATTGTTAGTTTAATATTTAACATTTATTAAAATACGTTTATTAATATAATTTTAACAAATATTTGTCATAAAGCACGGAAAGAAAACATGTAATAGCAATTACGGATAAAACATTAAATTATAAATAGTCTTAGATAAAAACAGAAGAAAAACTACCAACATTTTATATATAGTTGCACGGCAAAGTGATGCTCTAGACCTAATCCAATGCTAGTCCAATAAAAGAAAAACGTCAGCTATATCTATGAAACAAACAACGAGAGTCCAATAATAGTTACCGTCATTATGCGTGATTAAACAATGAGATTTGCATAGTTGAATAATTAAACTGATTTTACATCATACAGTGAGTAAAACACACGTATACACGCCGAAGTAAAAGGACGTATCGTAAGTTCTAACTGCACCTTACCGTTTGTCTTCTTTTTCCCAACTAATTCCAGAAGTCCAAAGTATACTATAAAGATGTGATAATAATGTTTTTCGTACATTGTTTGAATATTCTGAGCCTCGTATGAGACTGTACAACTGGATCAGATCGACAACAAATAATTAATGATCAGAAGCTCGACCCATTAGCAGCCCGCAATGTATATTTGTATTTTTTTTTTAAATAGAAAAATCTCGATGAACTTGAAATCTCTGAAGAAGTCAAAAACTCGGTTTATGAACACAACCACATAGAATTCTATATCTTAAATATATCTATATCGTCAGCAACATATCCGAATTACTTTTAAGGTGCCACAATAACCTAATATATCCTTATAAGCTAAGATATTAGGTTTTTTTTTTAAATCAATTGAATGTAATGATGATTTGGTGATAAAATTCGAATGTATGTGCCATCCTAATGTTTACATTCTCAACAGTATTTAACGAAGATATTAGCTACAAAAAAGAATAGCCATTTTATATGAAATATTTTTATGTACTAACTTTTGATTTTTGGTAACCCGGGGGAATATCCTGTGAAGAACCATCAGGACCACTGTGAGGGCAGCAACTCCGATGTGTCAGACTCCTACTGACTAAAAAGCCTCAGGGTGCTTCTCAAATCACTGTACCCGTGCCTGGAAATCCTAATTCTTCCAGTAGTCCGGAAAGCGATCCGCCTGTTTAGGCTCCTCCTTTGGGAGAGGTGGGTGTAAATAGCCCACCTCTCCGGACCTCTCTATCAGGCAGCACCATGCAATGCGCGCCACCTCCATTTCTTCAACAGCAGCAGACTCCCTCAATTATAAGACCTAGCTATTGTAATATAGGAATGTCACGCTCGTTACAAGCGAATACATCTCACTGGCGACGATGGCTTGGCTGCCGAATTTCTAGAGTGGTGGATTTCTCACTATCCCTTTCGGCGACCTCTTTCTGCTTGATAACCGCTTCGCAGAAAAACGAGACACGGTACCTTGCACTCTCACTGCTAATCATGAATTTTGTCACCGATATGGTCCGTGAGGACCTCAAGCTCTTCAGCCCAGGCAAGGTACCTAGCCAGTTACCTTCCCAAAGCGTACTGCGCCGTACCTGTGAGGCCCCCACATACGTGCCATTCCGCTGTCGGCTCCCTTTTGGCTACTCGCCACAGGTGTCGGCCGAAGCTACCATGGCCTGTGAGCAGTGAGCCGGAAGGAAGGCGCTCCGAGAGTTCTAGCCGACCAAGAACAGGGGGTACCACCTTATGAACTATCTGTGGTAGCCTGGCGATATCCAAGTAGAAATAAATTATCATCTTAGGTATTGGTTCTCTAAAAACGTCAAAACAAGTATTCACTATTTATAATAAAAAGTTTAAATATATATTTTCATAATACTTACATAAAAATTGAGTAATTTCAAACAAAATTTCAGTCCCTATTTCACCCTCTTGAGGTGAATTATCAAAAAAAAAATTATCTTATTTTCTGTGTCGTAAAAAGAACCCAATCTAATAATTTCCTGTTTCTAACTTCACAAGATTAACCTTTACGATGATGTCTCAGTCAGGACAAGTATTTTTAGAGATATAGATGAAAGAAAAAAGTAAATAGATACAGACTCTGAGATGTTAGGATAACAAAAACGGCGAGATGTAAAATATTTTTATTCCTTAATCACCTTATCAAATCGATTTTTTATACCAATTTCTGTAGTATAATATAAGTGAATATTTTAGTTTTTTAGTATTTGAGTACGCACCTAAATTTTTGGAATGGTTGGTGTCTGTATGTCCACAGTTGTTACCCTACAACACGGAATTAAAAATATTCTCTTAAATATCTTACATTTTATAGATAGTAAAAAAAATGCTTGGTTGTTATTTTATACTCCGTTAATTGTTGGACAAAACTGTGGCTTAATTCTTGTTAATCTCTGATGGGCTTTTCATTATCTGTACCTTTTAAGTAATCCCACAAAAATAAATAATGTTTGGGGTTAATGTCTGGCAAACGAGGTGGCCTAGGGATGATGTCTTCTCAACCCAATCTTTTGTTCAGGGAATAGACTATTTAAATAAGTTCTTATGTGACGGTTATAATATGCCGGAACACCATCATATTGCAACTACGTTCCCTTACGACGGACTCGTTGACGATTCCCAATAGAACTCCCAAATACTTTTCTATAAAGTATAAAAGCCTTAACCAGTCAATCTCAAAGGTAACTCGAATTATCCTATTATTTTTTGTTCAGTATCCACAAATTTAGTCCACAATGAAATAGGAAACTGTGATTTTTAATTATATTTGTATTTGATACTGACCAATGATATAAATTATGAATATTAAACACTCCAACTCGTCTTAAATCGCTCACATCTTAATTAAGAGTAAGCTTAATAATTATTATTAAAAAAATATATACGCCAATAAAACGCCAGTTATAAGGTACTTGAGGAATTTTGAAAATCTGTCGCTTTTCGAATAACAACTCAAAAAATAATAATGTAACAAGGATGATACGTTTTTGGAAAATAAAAAAAGAAGCAGTTGTTTAAATAATAGGACATATTATTTATAATATTGTCATTTAACTACGGACACTCATTAAAACACAAAAAGTAAATAAACACCGGCGTTGACAACTTTCCCTATAATTTTTTCAATGTGAATTTGACTTGATTTGTTCATTACATGACTATTACATAATACCATACTTATTTAGATTTGAGTCTGGCAAATCCATGCATTGCACTCGGAGATTCCCTCCTACACTCGAAATACCGACTATACTCGTATATAATATATTATACCCAAGACGGATAATTCTCCCTGTGACTATGTCAAATATGTAAATTATGCTTTAATCCGTACTACATAAATTAATATAATTCAAGGATGAGCCTTGAATTTGCGCAACATGTATATAAGAAAATGATAGAAATTGAAGGCAAAATGAGATACACGTGCCGTCTCAATATTACCGAATTGATTACTTTAATGAGTTTAGCATTGAGATATTCACTAAATTTAGGATCATTATCATCCAAATGTGTAATTTTTCTGTAATATTATAATTCTAGATATTGCTTGAGTGATCCACGGAAATCATAGTTTTTAATAGTAATATTAAACTAGCATTAAAATACCATTTTGTGCCATGTAAAATATGTAATCTTCTTTATAAATCTATCTTGTGAATATTATGGAGAATTTCGCTGCCATAATTAACTACTTTCGGCATATTTTCTCTTTGCTTAGCATGGTAATTTTTAAAACTATTTATCTTATATATAAAAAAAAATAACACTAATATTGTAATTATTTTTTTCAAAATATATACTGCTGCTTTAGATTTAATTTTGCATGAGCGCTATAGTATTACCTGTAAATTACCATAAACTACAAGTCCTAGTGAATACCGATAATATTCGACCTAGAAAAATTTAAGGTCATTTGTTAGTGCGCTATCGATAAAACGTATTCTGATAAAAAGATAAAAACATTCTGATTGTTGTTGAATGATATGTTAATGTAGTTGATATGTTATTTTGTACGAGATGCGCTGCCAACGCTATAATCAGTTCTATAATATTTATTTATTTATAAACTAGGTTGTACTAAAAATGTTATCAGCGTAATTTTATTTTCTTAACATGTAAAGAAATATTATCAATACATTAAACCATAGTACAAGTGAAGGATAATAATTAAGTAAAAATTACTAGAGTAAATAGGAATCAAGTACCGTACTAACTCCTATTGTATTTTATTCGTGTCTTTGGAATTTCAATTTTAAGATAACTTATATCTATTACCTAATTAATGCTAGTTATAGCTAACCAAATTCTAAGGACTATTTTTATAACCTTACTTTTTTACTATTTTGAAAAATAATGAATTATAAAATTAGTTATATTACAATTTAGTATAACAGTACAGATTGACAAGTAAAACATTACATTAACAATATTAGGTATTAAAAACAAAGAATTGAGGTGTATTTTTTAAATTATAATATGAATTACACATGTAATTCTTAAGCAAGTGGGTGCATAGAACTAAATATATTAAGTAGAAAATGATGATTGCCTCTTTATCACACTTTTTCGACATCTACACCTTTGATCTACCAGTGCAATACAAGTAGCTTTTCTTTTAATTTATTTTTATTTAGGGGTTTTATTCCAGCGAATATATCAGTCCCATCGTACCCTAACCTACGTCCTTACATCCTAGGGGAGTCGCGGATGAGCAAACGTCCCCATCTGGCACAGCATTCTGGCTTCACTGGACAAAATGTAGTTTAATGTATATATATTTTTAAACTCTAATACAATATAATAATTCCGTAGTTCATTTTTATGTTTAAAGATTAACAAGTGGAAAAAAATTGAACTTACTGTTACTATTGCATAATAAAAACTAAATTTCTATTATAAAATGGTTTTTAAGGAAATTTCACTTTTTTTTTTGTCTAGCCAAATTGTGTTAAACGAGTTTCTACTAGGTACCAACAGTCACTAAATAAGTTATTTCTTATTTGTAATCAGATAAACCATTTGAAAATCCTGAATTATATAGTTTTTGAGTGAAAAAAAATTCCAGAAGAAGAAAGGAGTCAAAATGTTTATTTTAGGATCAATTTTACCTTAATAAGCAGTTAAATAACGTGTAAGAACGGGTACATGTTAGGCGTGTATGCATTTACATTTACATCGCATTGATCAGACCAATATTACAGGTTACATATGTAAAATCCGGTAGGTAACGATTAATGACAATAGCTTCACTAATATTATAAATTAATTAAGACATATAAGGCAAATAATATATGATCACGCCACACCCTTTGTATGTAACATGTGTAAAAAATGTCTATCTTGTAAAATTTAGTAGATGTCAATGATATTACGTGATATGTACGGTGTTCGAGTAGTTTGTACAAAAGAAACGAATAGGTAGCGCGTAAGTAAAATATGGTGCAGATTGTGGTAAATTTAAAAATTAAAACGCTGTGTATTTAATATTTTTAATCAATCATATTATACCCAGGTATAGCTACTTAAACGTAATTATAAATACATTTTGAATTGATACGATATCATTAACTGTTTGTCTTTACCTAAATAAATATTTGTGTTATTAATTATAAATTTACGTAATAAAAGATTAATTAATAATCCATAAGTATTTAATCTAATTTTGAAAATATTGCGTGTACCACTTTATGATTCAAGAAGTGCCTAACATAGTTGTAGTTATGTTGCCCTAGACAGACAGATAAATACAAACGGTTTAGAGGGGAGTGCGGGCGGGTACCGCCGAGCGCTACGCACGCGCGCTGCTATCGAGAGTTCACGCGCGCTTCGAAACCGAGGTGGGCCTCCACGTGGTAATACCCTGCCGCCCGAACGCATGCGTCGCCCCGCTCAGATCCAATTCAGACATTCCAACCACCTTCAACAAACGCCTCGCACACTCTGTAGTGCGGTAGGTATGTACGTATAACAAACTTGAAGTATCTATATATTTCTACTTATTAGTATACATATTTTTCATTGTGTTAGCAGCTAACTATTATTTTATGTAAATCTAGGTACTTTAAAGCAAATATTTACCGAAACATATGTTTCCGCAAATTCTGTAAAATCTAAATCATATGCTGTCACTAGAGCCAGAATGGCCCAAGTGGAAATTGCCTGTTTGAATAGTTTGCTACTGAAAAAATCCTTTTAAAGTATAATAAAGTTTGATTGATGTAGTATTAAATAAAACTTCTGTAAAAAAATAGATAGTTTAAAATGTTCTTCTGGAACGCGCTCAATATAAAGCGCCAATACTGCAGAGGTTAGTGTATATCCAGCTTATGTAAGATTTTCAACAACACTAAACATTTGGCCTTAGGACACCTATGTAAATACTAAGTATTATATCTGTGATGTAAATAAAGAAAAAAGTAAATTTTAATAATATAAAGATGATGCGTACTTAATTCTTAAGAATCGATATGAATAATAAAGGAAGATAATTTAAATATATGTATATTTTATTTTTATAAATTTGATATTGTTAACGTATGCCCAAGTTATTCGTACCTACTTACTAAATATATGAAGAAAACAGAAGTTGTATAAAAAACTTAAATAAATATAAAATAAAAAAGAAGAAATTATTTTAATCTCGTATTATTCCGGTTACGAGTACGGGTATGCTCATCTGATGCATTAGTTTCGGGTGGCACCGAAAATAATTAGGATGCCCTGGCTTTAAATGCGCGTGAAACTAGTACAGTTGGTCTTCGCTGGTACCTTACACGCGTAGCAGCCCCTCTACAATATACACCTACGTAAATCTACTGGAAAACCTACTTTAATTCGGCTCTTATTGGAAAAGCCGATCTAATTCGGCTCTCAGTCATCGACGAGCTTGAATAGGTTTTAATCGTTAATATATCGTTATGCAATGGCAGTTTCTGGGTGAGCAAAGATGATTTTCAATTTTCAGACAGTCAAGGGGACTTACTAGATAATTATATCCATACACGCGTCTCGGTTTATATGTTCACAATTAAGGTAAGCCTACCTATTTATAGACATTACACAACTTCGACGGTAACTTAATTTCACGACCTGATGTATGAGCGCGATTCTTGGCGGTTCTCATTCCACCATAGTGGTCCGGTGCGGCTGATTTCTTGAGGAAGTTGGAGAGAGAAAGGATATATTACTTTGTTTGCTTTGCTCTTGTACTTCACGCCATACTCAACATAACCAATAGCCCAGCCCAGCTGATTGCTATTCTCGCAAGGCACATGTGAATCGAGATTTTTAGTCATATGTGTTTCACGCTTTTTATACCATTAAATGTTTACTATGTATTACGAACGTTCGTACCTAAGCTATACTTAATACAATTGCAATTGTATTTCTACAATTAGATATATAGTATCCACCGATCTCTTTGAATTTACAGCGTTAAAATCATATTATAATTGTGATATTTGATTTAGATAAATAAATTCTATAATTTTACAGATCACTAAAATGATACAATAGTAATTACTATCCGAAGTGTTTTCATATAACAATAAATAAATAACTAACGACAAAGGGGAGGTGCGGTGTGGTGAGAAGCGGGGAGAGTCATATGGATTGGTCTTCATTTCTTGGTCTCGCTCGCTGGCTGACTCGTTTCGCAACTACAACGATTCGGTTGCGCGGCATTCGGCCCCAGACTGCCGATCGAGAGCGTGTCTTTGCAGTGACGGCCACTAGAGCGCCTGAATTGTACACAACCTACACCAACACTAAAGCTATTAACCTCGCCTCAAAATCATCGTCATTGTGTAACATGATAGGTGAGTTACATTGTTTATTACTCAATTTATATCGATAATCTTTATATTAGTTCATGTGAAGAATAATTAATTAATCTATTAATTTTAAAGAGCATATAATATTTTTAGAATTAAATTGTTAATTATAGTTTGTAAAAGTTCGGTGTTCATGTGGAATTCTTTTAATCCTATTGACCCACTAATCACATAGAGTTCATGACATCACCATAAAATCGTCAGGTTTTTACTTTTATAAGTACAAAGTACGGTTTACATGTGCCGAGTATCGGATTTATTGAAGGGCATGTCTTGTCGTTGTTCAGTCAGCTAGTAGAATTTAAAAGGCCAATGATATCCTGTGCCGTTGTAACTGTGAATTAAGGATTTCGTTGGTCACACACTTGAATATCTTTGATATCTGATCATGAAAATGCAATTTCCTATCGAGTTACTTCAATGTTGAACATTGTCAATGTCAAAGTAATTTCATTGAAATTACTAAAATCATATCCTGTTAAGTATGACTTTACTGACGAATATCAGTGATCAATACAGTCATAGACTTGGTAGTTGGGATATTGTAATAAGGATACTAACCGAAAGCAAATAAATTGACATTTAGATGTATTTTTATAACTATTATAGTAGTAAGGAGGTATACTACGTCGTCCTAATAATGGAAATGTTAGAATTTGACCAGGAGCAATATGTTATATTATAATTTTGTAAATATAATTCAATTAAAAGTGATGCGAGGGGAGGCGTCGTCGCGCACATTGAGGTCGGCGTCCCATGCACGTGGAGGCCTGCACCGCGGTTTCGCCACGATACTGCCGCGGTGCAGGCCTCCACGTGTTGTTAGAGGACATTCACTCGGTTCATACTTCGCCCCTCTCTCTCGACACCCACCCCTTCGTGGCCTTATTATGCCGGTGCATCCTGATATTCCTGATCGCTGCATGCCATACACAACACACACTGTACTGTGAACGGTCGCCGCGCATCAATCGGAACGCTTAAAAATATTCGTTTATAATGGAATCGTTAAAGAGGTTTCAAGTAGAACACTATCGTTGTGCAGGTGAAGAGGAACGCGTTCATCAGTGCGGCGAGTGCGGGCTGACGCTGTCAACGCGCAGCGCCCTGACCGCGCACGCCCGCTCGCACCGGTCTACCGCCGACGCCCATCGCTGCGACGTCTGCCACAAAACGTTTGCGGTACCGGCGCGACTCGTGCGCCACTACCGAACGCACACCGGCGAAAGGCCCTTCGAGTGCGAGTACTGTCACAAGATGTTTAGCGTCAAAGAGAACCTGCAAGTACATCGCCGCATACACACCAAGGAACGACCCTACCGATGCAATGTCTGCGACGCGGCCTTCGAGCACTCAGGCAAATTACATCGCCATGCTCGCATCCACACGGGCGAAAGACCACACGCATGCCCACACTGCCACAAAACTTTCATACAATCCGGACAACTGGTCATACACCTGAGAACTCACACCGGAGAAAAGCCGTACCGCTGCCCGGCGCCCGGCTGCGGCAAAGGCTTCACGTGTTCGAAGCAACTGAAGGTTCACTCACGCACCCACACTGGAGAAAGGCCTTACACATGCGACATATGTCTGCGCCACTTTGGTTACAACCATGTCCTGAAGTTGCATCGGTTTCAACACTATGGTGAACGCTGTTACCGGTGCACGGTATGCGATGGCACTTTTAACACTAAGAAGCAAATGGAAGCGCATATATACAAGGAGCACGGGGCTGACTCTCCACGCGCAGCGCCTCAATCATCTGCGGCGCCGGTCGCTGTCAACGGGAACGCTATGTGCGAGTTGGTCGAAGCGGCGCTACAGCAGTTGCCGCCGACGCCGCCGAGCTCGCCGCCATCCCCTCAGTGTCCGAGTATGAAACCCGCGGAGATTTCGTCGCCTTCGCCGGTGCAGTTGCCTTTACAAGTGCAGTCGCCTTTGCCTGCACAGTTGCCCGTGGCGCTAGCTCCTACCCCCGCAGTGTACACGCTCGCCCCGTCCTCGCTGCCACCGCGGAAACGGAAACTCATTGCACATATAGAATCTGAGCCGGCTACTCTGGTTCGACATACCTCTGTAATTCAGTTTGCGCCGGCCGCGGCTACTTTAGATTCATAGTAGTGTTCCTTAGTTCTTAATATTGTAGGTGTGAAAAATTAGTTTCATTAGTAGCTATAATTAAATTTTCTTAAGGCTGTTAATCGCTTGCAAATATAGTGCTTATTGATGGTTCTTATTTGTAATGATAAACCCGCGATCTTAACCAAAATTAAGTTAAAAGTACGTGTAATTAATATTATTGTATATATAAGTGATAAAAAAGACTAAAAAAACAGTTCTGAAAATATTTTTGCCGTAGCTATTCGTAGAAATAAGTTTTGTATTTATTTAATTGCAGTATATCTCAAGTCTAGTAAAGCCAAGTCTACTTTATAGCAAATGAATAACATAATAATTATTATATGCTTTTGTTTTCTTTATAACCTTTTCCTTGTCAATTTCTACACACATATGTTGGTCAAGTCTCCTTTCAGTAGAATATTTACTACTATACGAAATTACTGTGAAAGTTTTCATAATCCAAAAGTTTATAAGCAACTCTCATTTTAGACGCTTTTTCATTTGATCAAACTATTCTTCAAAGCAAAAGGCCCACTCAACCGAGAGCATGTTTTCTACGTATTGATTAAAAGCAGTCATTGCCTCTTCTGGGCTCACAAACGTTAGATCTCCCATCAAATCTAGTGTTCGAAAATAAAAGGAGTCATACGGTGCTATATCTAAGCTGTGAAAAGGATGTGTCACGAACTACACCTTTCCCGAACACAAAAATGCTTTGTATTGTCGTGATGATTGATTGGGGCGATTTCTCAGTCGCTCCTTGTTAAATGTTTCGAGAACACTGGGCAGAAAACGCTTGTTTATTATTCAGCCTCTCTTTTCTTTATTCTACCTAGGGCAAAATGTATATTTGATCCGTTTTAAAGAAAAATCACGATAAACTTTTCGCCTGCACTCTAAGTTTGTCGTAACTTTATTGGTCTCTTCTCACTTTTACAGACTCCATTCTCCTGGGGTTTTGCTTCTACTTAGTATCTTAACCATAGATTTATGTTTCGTCTTATTTTGTCATGTCATAAGCAGCGTCTAAATGATCAAAGGCCAAATTTAACTATATTTTTGTGCAACAATGGACACAAACCCGTTTGTTAAATTATTTTCCTGTATTGTAACTCGATTACGCGCTACTAGATGGCAATATGCCGTCTCAGCACCGCGGCTGCATCGCCGTGTCAAGATTCGCCAGTAGTAGTATGTAGACAATATTATTGTATGGAAAGATATCGCTATAAAAGTATTTGTTCATACACATTACACGAGTATAGCATGATAAGGAGTTTTATTGTATTATATAAGGTACTTCACCTACCTAAGACCTTGTATTTGTGTTCTATAGAGAATTTTCTATGTACTCTATTGTACACCGTTTCAAATTCAAATTCAAATCCAAAGTGAGTTAGTGAGACATGTAGCGACTTTTTGATTTTTAAAACATCATGTAAAAACTTGTGAATTTATGGCATATGATTTTAAATAAATATACGTGAAAGACTAATCTTCTATTTTTTCTCAATGCCTGATATTAGCTATAATTTCTTCAGTTACTACAATTGATGGGCAACATTCAAAAACCTCGTAACAATGGGAAATATGACCATTATTAATTTTAGCTTACTTATAATTCTTATTTTTAGCTTTTGATGCTTCAAGCCCAGAAGTAATTTCAAATAATTTTCAGTGTGAAAAGAAATTTAATTAGTTATAATGAAATATAAACTAAAAAATATAAACTACTTTACGCCGACAAATTTTGCCGACTAAAACTCCTGGGTACTATTTCTGCATAGCACCCGGTCTGTGGGGGTGAACTCGCACTCTGCCACGGAACCTGCGCGTCCTGTTTGGGTCATCTCAAGAGAGGGGAATGAGGGAGAGATATGCTACCTCTTGATTAACTTTTTGATCAATGTACAGACGGTGAACACCCTCAAGTGCTACTGCCCGTATTAATATCACGGCGGGGGGTTGCGCAGGCAAAACCCACCCACCGGCGTCTGTTCACCGACGCCGAATGGCCAGAGTGGTGGTAGACTCTCTGGTCCGTTCCGCCGCCTCCTTCCAATTTATGACCTGCTCAGAAAAGTTGAGTACAGCCTTCCGATTGTTCTCGCTGCAGACCATAGAGTTCATGATGGCTGGCAGCGAGAGATCGCCTCCAATAATTGCGACTAGGTCGCTGCGCTCATTTGCCCAGGCTGGGCAGTCCTCGAGATTATGCAGTGACATGTCCGTGGGGCAGTTGTTGCAGTCCTGGAACTCTTCTACGGGTTCATTAGCAGTCTAAATTAAATATGGCGAATAATTCCAACAATGTATGAGGCACCATTTTGTATTTAGATTTTTTGATGATAACTTTTGTATTTTCTTTTTTTTTTTATCGTAGAGATTAAAGTCGTCGTTATATTAAATATTTACAATAATTTGAGTCCTCATTAGCTTTATCCTATCATAGGTGGTGTAGTGTAAGCACAAATGAGTTAATACACACTAATATAAATGTCAATGATTTAATTATTACTTAGTTATTTATACAGTCGTTTAGAATAATATACAGTTACAATAAATCACTTTTTTAAAGAGGGTAGAGTCCGCATGGAGGTTTCGGTATCCCTGCTCCAACTCGCTGGATGAGCACCTTCTGTATTTGCCCTCTCGCCCGATTTAGTTGTAAATGTCTCTCCCGACAGCCAAAAATGTCCTGCCGAAAAACAAAAACAGCTCCAGCGCACCGTGCGAAGTAACCCCGCATCGCTCATTGGGGTTCAAGATGTTTGCATAAGCGTTGGTCCGACTATGTGATATTATCGCTACACTATAATCGATATGTTTTCGGTTAGAAGCAAAACATCGCGGATATGTGCTCATTTTTACTAATATCCTTGTTAATATCTATTTGTCTCCAATATAATAGGTTGGGGAAAAAGTTTCTTTGCATTTTATATGAAAACTAAAGACATTTTTTTAAGATAATTTGCATATAATTACAGTATATATGTGACATTTTATTTGATGGCTTTCTGCCATCTTATAGGTAGAGACATGATCCCTTTGCTATAGATATTTCGGACCTTCTAATTAAAAAACGCGATAAAAAGTTTTGGCAGTCCTCAATTGATGTTAACCGGATACTACTTAAAGAATTCTAAAAAGACCGAAGCAGATGAAAATCTGAAGCTGCAAGGTCAGGGCTATATGGCGAATGCATTAACACCTCCCTGCCAAGCTCTGTTAATTTTTGCGGAATGGGTAAGGATGCATGTAGTCTAGCATTATCGTTCAATATATATATTAGATAACAGATTAAATAATAGATAGGGAATCAATGGTTTTTTGACGTTACTTGGGTCGCTGAGTTTTCCCGCCAACCTGCATAGTCTACCTCGTCGTTTATGTTGTGTGCAAACATTTTGAAATTGTGCATAAAACAAGAAATGAAGATGGATGGGATTAAAAATACGTCAGAGATATTAAAATGTGGCGGGAAGCCTTGATAAAAAATATAATAAAACTTGTAAAGAGAAGACCCCAGACGTGGCTGTATGGCGTAGATGCCTTTGCTTTTCCCACAAAGGGGAGAATATAACAAAAGAAAAACTCCTGACACATGCTTGGGATATTTAAAACTTTACTTGTCTCTTAAATTAAAAACATAATGTTTTCACAATTTTTTAAATGTAATCTTTATAAAACCCTTAATCTAATCTATCCCGTTTTTATACATTCTGATGGCTTGACGTATAATAATAAAATTTGCTTTATGAGCACAATATAACGAACGAACTTATTGAACATGTCCTGAGCGATTATAGCTACATCTAGACTATGAATTATCTTATCTCTTTATCGTTGGCATCTAATGATAATCAAAAGTTTATAGAAAACTCAAAAAACTTTAAATATATTTTTAAAATTTTATTCTATAGCAATAATGTCAATTATTGAAATAAATTAGTTTTTTATAAAAATTCTATAATAATATCCTAATAAAAGTACGTATATCCCTAATATAAAGTTAGCAATATATTAAGAAACGGGTCCATTCATTAAAATAATTTGAATTTAGAATAATATTTAAGAAAAATCAGTTAACCCATAAAAAAATTCCTTGTAGCAATACTTGAGTCCAATGCTCGAAGGTAGGTCCAATATCTTATTTAAATGTTATACACACAAAAATTTTTAGGAGATTAACTTAATTATTATTATGTCAGACCAGGGATGTTACGGAGCTTCGACTCCAACTCCGATAAGTCGGAACTTCCGATTGTTATCACACCTTCGGTTACGACTTCGGTTTCGAAACTTTTTAATCGGCGGTATTCATCAGAGGTCACCACCACTGTTATAGTCAATTTATTTGAAGAAGTTATTTTTATAAATTTTGTTTAAAATATTGAAATTATTTATTAAATTAATATTATTTTAACACAAATCTTATAATACTGCTGATTATGGTGACGAGTACAATTTAAATATTATAAACGTTTTGCAGTATACGTTCAGAGAATAATCTTATTAATCATTAATAATCTATAATGTATTTTACAAAACTGCTTATTTAATAGGTTATAATTTTATAATTTAAAATATACGTAACAAAAAAATGTAGCATTATTATAATTTACAATCAATTTTTAGAAGTCTTAATGTGATTTTTAGGGATTTTCTTGACAGCGGCTAGCAACACTCATCATCAAACCAAAGATAAAATAGAATATAGATTTTCGCCATTGTGTATTTTCGTAACTAGTGCCAGCCTTGTTTAATAAAATAAATAAATTATTATATCGTAAAATATTGTTCTAATCGCGTTTCCAAAATGGTAAGTTATATTTATTCATGATCAGTTTCATATCCTTGAGGTTCAACTTTGTTTATTTCAGATTTTTTCCAAACCGCCAAAATTGTAAACAAAATGCCGGTTAAATGTTATTTTTTTTTATATGTATTCATATTATTTTCAGACAATCGGGAAGAATAATAAAATGCAACAACATCTTAACTTCCGTGTCAGAGTCATATTGCAAGACACTCGTCATTTTGTAGGTACATTTAAAGCTTTCGATAAACATATGAACCTAATACTTGGAGACTGTGATGAATTTAGGAGAATAAAGTCTAAAAACAGCAAAACTGCTGACAGAGAGGATAAAAGAAATTTAGGTTTTGTTTTGCTACGAGGCGAAAACATAGTGTCTTTAACTATTGATGGCCTACCTCCAGTTGAAGAAGGTTTGCCTCGCGTCCCTCTGCCAGGAGCGATAGGCGGACCGGGCGGTGGTCGTGCAGCCGGTCGAGGATCTGGACCAGGAGGAGCTCCGCCAGGACTTCAAGGCCCAGCTCGTGGCGTCGGAGGACCATCCCATCAGCATATGGCTCCAGGAGGACGCGGCCAACTCTCAGCGCCTCCTCAGATGCGTGGGGGCCCTATGATGGGCGTTCCACCAATGGGTATGATTGGTGGTCCTCCAGGCATGGGCCGCGGCGGTCCCGGAGGCAGAGGTCCCGGAGGAATGCGTCGGTATTAATCTTAAAGTTGATTGTAATGTATACAACACTTAACAATTATTTTCTACTAAAGATTAAAATAAAGTAATCCTTACAATAAGATATGTAATAAGTGGGATATTCTTAAATATAGTTAGATTGTAAGTTCTTTTTACACTAATAATGTACCTATTACAAGTCGGATTTTGTAGAAATAGCTGGCCATATGCCGCCACTAAAACTAAATATGAGCAGTAAGAATTATAAAAAAATTATATAGGAGGTAGGCTCAATTATTAAACCTTAACTAAAAGGATATTTTCTAGTTTTGTGTACAATGAAAGATAGTAGTTATTGTAAACCATAAATACACAACTGAATAAATAAAACTTAAAAACATTAGCTACACAATAGTTCTAAGATATCTATACTACAGTATTTATATCATTTAATAACAAATAAACTGTTTGAAACTCAATTTACAATCATTCATTATTATTTTCTTGCAGTTTAAAGGTGCATGCTATTTTAAGGGCGGCTTGCACTAACAAATTAAGTCTAGTTTAAGCTTTTATAGACGCTAATTAATCGAAGTACATCAATTCCATCTTAATGATGATTTGAGTTTAAGAGTTGTTACAACTGGGTTTTTATTCAGAGCAAGACTATAAGTACAGTTCATAGCTAAATAGCATTTTATGTAAGTCTAAACTAGACTTAATTTGTTAGTGCAAGCCACCCTAAATAAATATGCTGAAGCTGTACATTTGGTTTTATCAAACTAATTACAACAAAATAAATTGCAGATTTCTTTTGAAATCCTAACCTAATTGCAATAATACTATCATAATTTCTTCAGTAATTTTTGTACAATCTGGAAACTAACAACAATTTCATAATCTGTTGATTTATTCATCATCACCAGTCTAATTCTTTGTCAAACAGTCCTCTCTTGATAATTATCTTTGCTGATTACCTTTCAAAAGTCATCCTTGCAGTCGACTGCTAATCATTGCATACCACTTTGCTTACCAATTCATGGTCTCTACTAAAGAACCTGGCTTATATTAATAGGAGGTAAATGATGTTTTTTTAAACAATATTTGATATAATTATGGTAAGAACTAGGGACCTTCTGTTGTATTATATGTAGGCCTTTGTGATGATTGTAACTAACAATGAATTGTACATTGGCAGTTGTCACTGTTCCTAGACTACACTACTTTCCACAGGGATGGTGTATTCCCTTTGTTGAGCCGGAAAAAAAAACAAATTTTATTGAAACTAATAACTGGTAGATATATTTTAATACCTGGAACATGCTGGTTTTCTCAGTTATAGACCATTTAGGCCCATATAGCCTAAAAATATTCTTACTTTCTGGTTAACTTAAAGATATTAACTACCATAAAGTTAACTATATATTGAAATAGTTTCTTTGCTTATATGATGTATGTGATATGTTACTAGATAAATATAGGGTATACAAGAATATTTTATTTTGGGATACACATGCTTACAGATACAAAATGCTAAGTAGTCCTATAATCAGATTATAAGTTTGATTAAATTTTAATTAAAAATGATATTAAATCATAAAAGATATTGATATGTTCTCCATTTTTAAACTTCAGATGTAACCTGAAGTGTAACTTCTACTGGAGAAATACACAGGGTAACTACATGTAAACACTAGTTCATTTGACTTTTATGGTTTCATATAAATGTCCAAATGTGATCCCTGTATCTGCTGCCTGGAAGATGTGATATATTTGTTTCTAATGCAAAGCCTGGACCTTTTACACCACCTCTTTTTGGTGTGCCTGTAGGTTTTATGCCCGTAGAGTTGTAGATGGAGTACAGACTCCGAGGCCCCTATTTCACCAAGTAGAGTGATTACCCAGAGGTTTATAGCCAGTAGAAGTCAGATTGTGACAGACCTATTTAGGATTTTCCCCCCAAGGGTACAAAATAGGATACACAAAAATAATTTTTAAATAACTAGGGTAATATTACTTAGTACATTTGTTATTATTGATCAAAACATACAAATTAAAATTGCATTAATGACAATATCCACAAGATGGGTGACATTTTTTGCCGTCGACGCCACATCGGCAGCCGGAGCTTATGTCCCCGCGGCCTGCCGGACCCCACCGTCTGCCCCGTGTAACCCAACATATTTCTGTTTTACAAGCAGAACATTTCACCCAGTCACAACCCCATTTCTTGGTAATAACGGCCTTGCATTCCGGACATTCTAGAGCTTCTCCTTTATTGATAAGAGTGTCAATTAGAGCGCGGGTGCTACCGTCGATCTCATCGGAGCCAACGTTTGTGACAGACTGCAACTTGGTACGGTATTTATCACATGTTTCACCTTCGTGAATAGCCTAAAATTAGAAAGACATACCAGTAGACAAGATTAACAATTCAGTAGGTGTTATTGGTTGTTTGTTAAACGAAACTCCCAAAGTTTTTTTATTTAGTATCTATAAAATGCCATTGAGGAGTTGTTTCGAAGAAATCAGAATCAAGCTTGGGATAAGCGAAAAAGCATTTGAAACCGTTATTAAAATTTGATTTTCTATATTATTTACTTTTAAATTCTACATAGAAATTTTCTATAAGGATAACGACCGAGAGTGTGTCACCGCTGGGTGTCCCTTGCCTGCTACGAAAGACCAACCATGGTGGAGCGTTGCGCATCCACAAGTTATTAAAAACGAATTTTGTTCTATATAATGCCTAACACGTTTTATAATTTATATAACAAGAATATTTCAATATTATTGATTTTGTTTGAAGTAATCCAATTTCATTTTTTTGTCTTGTAAAGACCAACCTACATTTGATGATCGATGATTTGCTTGCCGAAAGAACTAAACAAACGGCTTCTGCGCTACAGGTCGTGGGTTCGATTCCTAGACAGAGCAAATATTTATATGACAAGTTTTCTGAGCGAACGAAAAAGAAAAACCTAGGATACACCTTGGACAGTGCTTCCTTAAATATAACACTAAGGTAAATTATAAAATTTAATATTAAAATATTAAGTTTGTAGTATGTAAATAAAACTGAAACGTAAATAAACTACTTTTGTTTAAAATACTTATGTTTGATGTATTATATTTTGTTTATTGAAACTACTGTCGGGTAGCTGAATACCAATACTAAAAAACTGTTCGGGCGCAAAGGATTAAAAACGTGGAGACGGAGAAAATCTGAAAAAAAAAGAAGACTATTACCTGACACGGTACACAATTAGTATGTTTACACACGGGGCATGGGAATTTTTGAACTCCAGGATCACAAAGAGCCCATCCATTGCAGTCTCGTGTACGACAATGGAACGCATTTCGCGTTCCACTTTCTGCCGCAGCTAAACCACGCGCCAGCCAACGCTCGTAGTCTTCTGCTGTTACTAGCGCGCGGATTTCTCGTTCTTGTAAAACTCCTTGACATCCCATCGCAGGACAGAGTACGTTGGGATCTTCACAATGCCTCACGAGATCAGACAAACAACTTCTACAAAACATATGCACACATTCACGCAAAATTACTCCTCGATCAGGGGGATATTCATCCATACAAACCCCACACTCAAATGTTTCTGCGTTAGGTACTAGAGCTTGCTGTTCCAATTTAACTAACTCCTTATACACATTTGCAACCTGATTTTCATTTTCTATCATTATTTTAACTGTGTCTTGCACTATGGCATCCACTGTGTTCTGACCTATTGCTTTTGCGGAATCTAGTCTTATTTTTTTTTCAATTTTCTGCGTTGCCGTCTTAACTGCATTCTGTTTTTCGTCAACTTGTATGCAGGTCGTATTAGGCATATTCCTGTCTGATTTACCTGAAAAGTAAGTCATTTTATAAATAAAAAATTAACTGTTTCGATAAAATAACATCCTCAGTATATATATTAACAACAAACAACTCTGCACTTGATGGAAATCACAGCGTAATCCATGAACTTGCAAAGAATGAGAATCCATTGACAGTTAATATTGTCATATGTTCATATCTATCTAAATATCAACAAAAAAAAAACATCTTTTTAAGCGTAATCAACAAATATTTGCTAATTAGCCTTTACTAATATATCAGGCTTTGTATTACAATCATGGTAGTAAATAGATAGTAGTAGTCATCCTAGTGACTGGCCTGTCGCGTTTCGGGATCAGCTTGTGTATATCCAGTAACTCGTATACCTAGACACCTTCAGTCGTAGTATACGTGAGCCGACATGACGGAGACTACCAATGGATTATCATTCTTTGATAATCAATTTCGTTTTTAGACTACACTGTACTTATCATCAAGTGTAATCGCTTTGTCGAACCAGTGTAAAAAAATAAGCAGTAGATATCCTTATATTTTTTTAATTGTAAATATAGAAGTTTCTTTATAAAGAATAAAAAACAAACCTGATTCGACAAGACACAAGTAAAATGGTGCGTTAAAATCAGATCCAGCAAGTGTCGCAATAGGTATGTTATCATCTGTGCAAAGAGTACGACCCACAATCCAGCGTTGAAGACGCGTCGGTAATCCAAACTCTGCCTCAGCTTGCATTCCTAATTCTCTCATAAGTGCTTGTCTTTGAGTATTTAAATAAATGGGTCCTCGAGTAGCTTTTTTATCTTCAATCCATATCTGAATACTGATATAAAGAAATGAAATATACCTACTGATGCGTATACAAGGCTCTTTTTAATTTGGGACTCTAAGGTTAGTAAACGGTTCATATATTTTCTTCATGACAATTATTATTATTACCATAGTTTTTGAATGCGAAATCTTTTATCGGAGATTACTTGTATGTAATAAATGAGAACTAAAAAAAACATGATTTATCCATTATGGGATAATCTGAGATACATTCAAAAACGCAAATACCTATAATTAAAATTTAATGTTCACTGCGAAGATTCAACTTGACAATTTTATTAAGGATAATTCAAATTTATAAATAAAGTTATCCTTCTTGTTTATCCTTCATTTTATGATATCCTAAAATACAAATTTTTGTTCATAATTAAATTATGATCTGGAGTCCTAGGCAAAATAACATTAGATAAATGATAACGGCAAAGATTAGTGCAAAATGTTTGAAATTGATATAACGTGTCGACGTTATATTCCGGAAGCTTATGTCAATTTCATATATTTTTCACTTTCTGCTGGTCTAACTTAGCTAGTGTTAGTTACTTTGTATCGGCGGCTGAAAGAAATAGATGAGTAGTTTGATATAAATATTTATAAAATAAAATATATATCAAATCAAAAATATAAATACGTGCGGACCCCGGTAATCCGACTCCTGTTTATCTAACGCCCCCTGTAAACCGACATGCATATCACTGTTGATAGTCGGCTTAAAAGGTACTCTCTTTAAAAAAAAATCTCAACTGTGGAGGGTTTTTTGGCATTACTCTATTCGACAAATTCTATGGCCCAATCGATTCTATTATTAACAGTACAATAATTTTATGGTTGGATTTTACAACTTCATTTTCTTTACTTTAAACATTTTATGAGCTATTGTCACCATTTTAGAATAATTATGATAAACTTGGAGCGGTGTGCGGGAACACGTCACACTCCGCTCTCGCCTGGATAAGTTAGGCGACGCGCTCCCTCAAACGCGCCGCCCAGGCGTCTTTCCAGTTACGGAGGAAGGCCTGCGGCAAAGGCCCTCCTTCGTCCTATTCTACGTGGGCGACGGATCGGGTTGTCGGGGCCGGCTATTGCCTCCCTGACCCTCTCCGCCGCCTCTTTCGCCTCCATAACACTCACAATATGTAACGACCGCCTGCCATGCTCTGTCACTGCCGACCATCGCGCAAGCGAGCGCTGGCAGTGACAGGTCACCACCCACCACCCTGAGACGGCTAGCTATACTGAACCACAGATAGGCAAAATCTAATCAGATTAATGAAAAACGATTTCGATTATATTTTGCGTTTATAATCTATAATAATATTATAAAGCTGAAGAGTTTGTTTGTTTGTTTGTTTGAACGCGCTAATCTCAGGAACTACTGGTTCGAATTGAAAAATTCTTTTTGAGTTAAATAGACCATTTATCGAGGAAGGCTTTAGGCTATATAACATCACGATGCAATTATTAGGAGCGAAAAAATAATGGAAAATGTGAAAAAAACGGGGACAATTATTCATCCTTGAGGGCTTCCATTGCGTGCGCTGCAAAAACGGTTCAAGATACCAAAAATATATGTATGAAAGAATTATTCCTCTTAAAATGATCTAAAAAAATGTCCGTGACAGTATATGTCTATCTTTTAAGATTAAGTCACTAGAACCGTTTTTATCGTAAACAAATTTGGTCGAAATTAATGCATTATTCGTTAAGAGTTGTATCAACGTAATAATATTAACCTTTATCCCAATAAATGTGTTGTTGATTAGGAGTATTTAATTGTGAACAAAATTGTCTTTGACATCGCTTAATTTCAATGAACATCTTAGAAGATATTACAAAACCTTATATAGCAAAACAACGTTTGCCGGACCAGCTAGTCATTAATATGACTGCAGTTTGCTCATCTATGTTTAAACCATTACGGAATCCTCAATTGCATACATATTTATGACTCCTTAATGTTTTGAAGGAATTTAATAATGATTACAGAGCAACAAAACTAAAATTCCGACTACATTTTGTAATTGTAACCATTAATCAGATTACGTATTGCACATCTCTGTACTGAATTATACGGATGTTCACATCGTAACTTATTACATTGCGATGTGAACATTCCCTTTGCTACCTACATAAAATTGTGTACTACTTACGTGACGTTTCGTTTATCGTCATTTCCTTTAGATTTACTTTTAGAATGTAACTTCAGTTGATTAATACCATCATCAGTTTTCATTACTGTTTTACCATTTAGAAATGCATTTTGTACAGTTGAGGGAGGTAGCTGTTGTTTATCACGTTGATCTAGTTTGATTTCGTTTGTTGATTCTCGGTGCAATTGGGAAGTACTTTTTTCTGCATTTTCTATTGGTAGTTGAACTGTAGTCTTTGTATTTTCATTTTTAAATATACTGTTTGAATTTAACACACTATCTTTTGTCATTTGTGTTGTAAAATTTGTATTCACTGGATTATTTGTCGATGATGGTAATGGATCGGTTACTATTTGTGATGAAAATGATAGCACAGAACATGATAATCGTAACTGAGCTAATTTCGCAGCGGCATCGGCTGCTGCGTGCTCATCACCTTTGGCGATTGATTTTTCCAATTGATTAACCAATTCCCTTCGTCTGGCATGTTGGTTTACTTTTTCTAAATTTGGAAGCAATATTTTAGCTTTACTACATGAAGACATTGACGACGAAGGTGTTAAAGATGGATCGATTCTTTTCTTTTCATTGCCATAAGATTCTATAGATTTTAGCTTTAATTCTTCTTTTACCGCTGGACTGATATTATTTGGTAATGCTGTGTTTTTAGATTGTACTTTAAGGTTTAAGTTATTAACTTTTACTTTATCTTTTAATGTAGGATGTGATTCATTACTATTTAGCTTAAATTTCGGAGTGTCGATTTTTAAATTTAGTACTTGTGTAATAAATCCTGGTCTTTGGGTAGAAGTAGAAGAAACGCCTTCCTCTGTTATCGTTGTCTGGACTTTAGAAATACACTTATTTGTTAAGCTTTCATTATTAACTAAGCTTGAACTTGCAGGAGATAAAATATCGTTTGAAGATTTTTTAATAGACGCCTTATTTTTTGGAATATATACCGGGTTTAGCAATGAAGATATTCTTAAAGGTGTATGCAAATCTTTTTTCTCGCTAGAATTGGAAACAAGATAAGATATATCACTTTCTTTGTCATCCATAACCTTTTTTGTATTCTTATTGTGATCTTGTTCGTTTATTGCCGGCTTTGATGAAATTTCTGTTGTTTTAGAATGCTCAACAGATTCTATAACATTAGTTAAATTTATAGCATCTTTCAACTTGACAGGCTTCGTATTCTGGTCTTTTAACTGCATGATTTTGCTTTCAGCACCTACAGTTGAAGATCCATTAAAGGAAGATTGGGCTCCTTGGGCATCTATTGAAGATCCTATTCGAAGAGTTGGTGTTTCAGAAACCACAGAAGATTTTTCTGTATTGTTCTTAGAAAGCAGGTTTATAGGCATTTTATGAATATTATCACTTTCACGCTTTGATTTCTTAGGTAGCGAATCTTTCATTTCTTTTAATATTTCCTTTAATTTTTGTTTATCATCAAATCTATTATTAATAGTTGTCGACGGACTTCCTAAGTTGTTGGTTTGAGTATAAATTTCATTTTTTAAATGAGGCTTTAAATTGTTAGCTGATTCTTTTGTGCTTTCTTTGGTTTCAGGAAAACAGTAATTACATTCTTTCACAGATGCGTTATATTTTTTTAAACATTTAGTACAAAACCAATATTCTTCATTCATTCTTAATCCTTGTGCATTTACATTTGAAAGAACCATTCCAGAAGTATATACATTTTTTTCCAATGCTCTAAGTTTCCCATTTTCAATTATTTCAGCTGCTTGTTTATCTAATTCGCTAATACTCGGAAGTATTTTAACTGACGCCAATTCAGTAGGAGAGTTCTTTTTTCTATTTTCGAAAATATGTTTTAGAAAACTTGTCTCTGATCGAGATTTCTTGTCTTTACGATTAATATCTTTTTTTACATATTTTTCAGATTTACAACCTTCAGATCTTTCATAAATTGGCATAGATTTATCGTCACAATTTAATTTTGAATTCATTGTAACTGAGATATTATCTAATGTAGTTATTTCTTTGGGTGTTTGTAATATGTTTAACGGCGGTTGAGGTGCAGGACGTTTTCTGGTTCGTCTAGCTAATGTTAATGCCCCTGATGAAGGAACAGAACACACAGGTGGAAGAGGAGCGCGGCGTTTACCAGGGACGTGTACCGGACGACGCTGCAGACATTCACTGGTTGCACGTCGTTCACGGCTCCATTTACCAATAGAATCACCTTCAGTTCTACGGTGTTGTAACGTAAAGGTGTCGTAACCGGTGCCGCCTTCACTCCTATAAAGGCCGTATTTTCGATGCAGAGTTAGGTCGCGCTCGTGCTGGCGTCGCAAGTTTCGCTCATGTAATCTTTTCTTATAAGAATCAGTTGGAGGTCCAATCGTAGGCAATATGGAAGTGGTATTGCCCACTGAATAGTGGGCTGGTGTAAGAAATGCGAAACTTGCTGCTGTTCGATCGGAGCCGGCACTAGAGAGGCTCTCACTAGATGATTTCCTTTCGTCACGCCGTAACCAAGACAGCAGTGTCCATAAGCCCCCGGATAAAGGTCGAGGGCGAGGTGCCACACCATCCACGTCGCAGTTCATTACCCCTGTAAAAACAGAAACAGTTACTGAGTCCCATAGTTACTACATAATCTGATCAGCTCCAAATTATGAAACTAAACAATATGTAGGTACCTTATTATTGAAATGACTATACATGCATCAAGCGGTTCTTATAATTAAAATTACTCTGGTTTTGTTTTATGTTATTAACTTCTAAACCAGACTTTTCGTACGTTACTTTTAAATAAAAGTGGAAAGTAGTATGTTTTTAAGTCAGGACGATTATATATACCTACTCAGGTTTGTAGAGCTATTTTTAAAATAACTGTAATTAATTTCTCTGGTAATTCTAGACATAATAATAGTAATATGAAGTTATCTACCACACTGAGGTCAAGTCATGTAGTATCCTATTGAACCCTACCAATTTAAACCAATTAACCCATTTCGTCCCAAATGTCCAAAATTTTTACACAGTTTTCAACGCGATAACTTTGAGCCGCCATTTTGTTTTTTCAAAAAATTCAAACGCAACTAAAAAGGAAATATAAAAAATCCTCGATTACAATTATTTTCAACGGTCGATTCTACTTTATTCGATGTGAAAATATACGATTTTTAGAGAAAAATATCGAAAAAATCACGTTTTTTTTCCAAAAAAAATGGTTATAACTTATTATCGAAAAATCCAAGGCCAAAATAGACCACGGATTTCGAAAGAGGACATCAAAAACCATCGACATTGGTACTTTACAATTTTTTTTTTTTGCGACTTTTGGGTCAAAAGTTATTGCGTTGAAAACTGTGTAAAAATTGTGGACATTTGGGGCGAAATGGGTTAAGCGCTATAACAAATTCTGAAAATAGCCTTTTTATGAGTAAGAATGAGTTTTAAGTATTTATGGGTTTTAAAATTGATAAGAATCTAAGACATTTGTGTGAAAGCTGTATAATTAACAAATATTATATTACAGAAATCTTAAAATATTTGTTCTGTACATAAGACAAACCCACTACAGTATTTGTTATGAAATTATTCGATTGTATTTTTTATATAAGTTCACCGATAGCTCTGCCATTTATGGACCGAATTGGATTTTTTCTTTTTTTTTTTTTGAGCTATTTAATATATCATAAAGTTGGTCCCCCTTTAATAAGGTGCAGTTATGATGGTCTGTGATGAAGGTCTTCACAGATAACGGCCTTAACGCTCGAAATTACAATAGTAAAATTTATAATCTCCGTCCTGGATAGACCAACCTTGATAAAAAAAAATGAATAGGATATATACATATATTGTCAAGGTTATTATGAAAAAGGTCTGATTAAGATATTTCTTGGTACAGCAGGTAAATCGTGTTCAGGCTCATTTAAATCAAGATTTTGCCACGAACACGACAAATAATCTGAATTTGATGCCACGCCAACATAAATAAACTTGAAATAGAAACAATTTATAAGTGTTTTAAGTATTTTTTAGGCACTGGCCTAGATACACAATAAATTACATCAAAAATGACAGTCTGATTGGAAGATGCTGGATAAATATTTACTTTTTGAAATTACTTGGATTTTTTCATAGAAATTATTTTCAATAACTTAACATATTACGCGATAAGTTTTAAGAAAATAAATTATTTTCAGTTTTTATGAAAGATGGTCCGGTCCTTCTTTAAATTTAGAAATACGAGAATCTTTCATATTAACTTTTAATAAACTTTATTATGATATTGTATTTACTCACATGTTGTGCCAAATGTACGTAATAGTTATACCTATGTAGATACCTATACATCTCGACTTGCAGTGGACGAATAGAGGTCTAAGAAGTTGACTGCCGGGATGCTGTGGGTTGATTAGGTCACTCAAATTAGTCAATACTTACAATCTAGAAAAATGATTCAGCAACTGGTAGCTTCAAAATCCAAACTAAACCATTGTGATCTACATTCAGTACATTATAAACGATCGTAAATTAACTTGCACAGTTTACACTGGTCGCAGTATATCGTTAGACGTTCAGTAGAGATCTGCATTTATTGAGGTAAGTATACCCACGGGCAGCCACTACGTTGTTCAATGTGAACAAAGCGAATCGCTCTCGGGCACTCGACTCGGCGTCGACCGCCCATCTATCTATATTTAGCGGAACTTTGCGACTCAGTCTTTGCTATTTTAATTTCATTCTTGACCGTATATACCGGCTCTAAAGTGGTTTCCTGAAGTTTGTTATGCGTCTTATATTCTCTGTAATAATTTATTAAAAAAACAACACTTGGGCAGAGTGAATAGCGAAACAAAGTGTTAGGTAAAGCTACTAAAAATAATTAAAAAATCATTATCAACGAAAACTTTATTCTGTAATTTGTTCGTCAGGGTGGGATTTAGTCTTGGCAGAATGTCTTTCCACAGAGCAATGTACGACTAGCAAGGCCGCAGCGACGCGCGATGTGAGCTCCGCCTGGTTGAGCTCGTGTGCCCAAGGCACTCTGCCCCATCGTGTCAACTACAACAAACGTTAATCGTTTTATGTCAGAAAAGATAAATAAATTCGTTTTCCGAAATAGGTCATTTACGACAAACTCGACCTAAAAAACGAAGTTGCTATTTTGTGGTTTTATTGTAATAAGATAGTAGGTATATATTCTTTATTAGCCACTGAATAAGTTTTCAGTAATGTTTACTGAATTCTAAAAGATTTATATAATGTCTTAAGTATATAAAGCTTCAACACATGTCTAAAGGAACGATTCGAATTCTGGCAGTCGCTACCAGGTCGTGTTTCATCACTCTGTTTACATTTATATGTGAAGACGTTCGATGTAGGCGACTGCGCAGCGCTGTCAAGAATGCTAGCTTGACACGCCTCATGACAGCGCAGCGCATTCTCTATTGAACGCCTTTCTATATAAATGCATACAGAATATACATCGCAACCGAGCAGTGGCTGTCATAATCCGAATCGTACCTTTATATAAGCAAATAGCCAAAAATAAATTGGGATTATCAACATAAATCAACGTTTTTACAAATGTGACTATATTTACAGCATATATGTATATACTTAATAACCCTTTCTCATGGTGTCATATTTTTTAGCAGTCCTAAATGGAACTTACTTCGGTTAGTTATGTACCGAACTACTCATATTTGGTAATAAAAGTCTGTTGAATGTTAAAAATTTTACAAATGCATACGTTAGCCATGAGGTCAAATGTAGACTCATCTACGTTAATCTAATTTTAATGTATTACAAAACAATACATTTCACGAAAAATAATCAGTAAATATGTCCTTTGTTTATTTCGTCCGCGCGTTCTCCGTCTATATGCACCATGCGCCGCTTGCATTTTTAATTCTCCTAATAATGCTCAATCTGCCTAATAATATGAAGATGATTTGATAGTGTAGTAAAGAGTTAAACAGTTATAATCTAAATTCGATCTATTGCTATTTATTGCTATTTCTTTGAATAAACAATTTAAAACAGAATTTTCTATATACATACATAAACAATATCAGGTAAAATACTAAATTCCGCAATCCTTACTAAAACATTCAAAACAAGATTTTAATAACCCAACCATTACTTAAAATTTCTTACCGTGATCGAAACTAGGTCAAACACAATAAATAAATATAAAACATCTGCTCCAACCCATACCATACCATCTTCTTTATAAATAAACATAATGGAGAACGATTTTTGTGATTAAGATATTACTATCTAGATTTAAAAGTTCTTATTTCTAACTTTCATATAAATCATTTGCAAGTTAAATACAAACCTGATATTCTTCTTCAAGTCTCGCTAGCATAACAGCTTCCTTTGGCTCCAAATTCCGCTCAATGCAAGCCAACATTAATATAGGCGACTTTAGGGATTCCACACCATAGTTGATAGCTATTAACATATTTTTTTATAAAACTGTACTTATTAAAACAAGTGAAAGTGAATATTCTTATTTAAACACAGGTACCCCATAAGCAGTTAAAAATCTATAATGTATCAAATAATAGTCAATATATGTGACTATGTTACTTTTCTAAATCTATTAGCAATTAAATTAATTTCATACCAAAAAACAAACCAACAAGTAATTTGATAACAATGCTTAAGTTTGATAGGAATTCTTTTATGACTCTGTTGAATGCATTCAAGATCAAAATCTCATTATTATAGTAATAGCAATATTTAAACATTTAACATAAAATTCTAAATAACCATAATTCTATAAATAATATAAATTTAAACTGCAACTGGTGAAAGGTTAAAAGACATGCTTGGCTAATTGTTTGTTTATTTTGTTAATTACTCAAAGGGCTATGTAAATGTTTACAGCTTCCAGGATTTATGACATTTACTTCACACTCAGACATTATCTATTTAATTCCATAGATTTGTATAGAAAACATACCATTAAGAGATGTAAAGTCATATGATAATAGATGCCGGGCTAGAATAGCTCGAGTTCCTATTGAGACAGGAGGAGGTTCTAAGTTCTTGGATACTTCTTGTTTCACATCAAACCTTTTCTGAAACCAATCTATTACTGGACCCCATTTTTTCTCTTGTAACAATCTTAAATCCTCTTCTTCCTGAAATTTACTCACAATTAAACTTGTAATATTGTTATTTAACAACATGGATATATTGTATAGCACATGCAGTAAGAAAAGCAATGAATTAAAGTTAATGCTTAATAAATATGGATTATGAAATATGTTGGTTCCTAAAGAATTTATAAAAAAGGAAATTTCATATTAAGACATTTCTTACTACATTAACATTAAAATACCATAATTAACATTTATTAAAATAATCAATTACTGAACATTCCCAGACTAAAAATAATTTTAGTACTATTCATTAATACAAAACAGTCTATCTTCTAAGTCAACATTAAAATAAATATTAACATGTAATTTATCTTGCCCAGTTTAGTTTTGAAGGTCTGTCTCGGTCATCAACTAATATCAACTAGAAAATTAAACAAATTTATGTATCTCCTATAAATATAGAGTACCTCCAATATTAATTAAATAAACTCAACTAACATACCTAAAAGCACAAAGCCTAAGTGGATATTGTCACTAATGTATCTCTGCTCACTAAAAATGATTGATGTTTTAAAAACATAATTATGATGTTCAGGGTAACATTTGTTGCATAATATTGATGTTTAGTAGTCATCATCAACAAAACAATGATGTTAAGCATTATCAATGTTCTTCACCCCTAAGTGTTTTCAGTTAATAAGGTTTGAATTTTATATGAATAAAAAAATTAGGGAAAGGTATACATCACTCACTGAAATAGTGATTTTAATAAAGCAGAACCTTTAAATTTAATCTCTCTTAAAAGGGGTACAGCATGTTAAATAATATATTTATTACTATTTTTATGTACCTCTGAATGAAATAGAAGTGTGTCTGTGGGGAGATATTCCAATAGATAAGTAACAATATCATATGATGTCAATTTTCCAGGGTTATCTATAGCTGTATTACACAAGGCGGTCTGAAAATATATATTGATTAAATTATTAGCATATTCTTAAAATAAAATAATTATATTATTTATGCAAAAAATAGAAATTAGATGAAAAGTTGAATACATACCAAATGCATATTTGGCTGTGCAATGAACTCGATTTGTGCATCCCACTCGGCAGCTACTGCACGAGCTAAAGGTTCACTTTGTATTGATAACACATGACCATTAGGAGTCTTCAACCGCTTATGATCTAATGTAATTTCCCATTTGTTGTTACTTTGTACGACGCCTGTACCACGATAAAACCTTTTTCGTGTTGCTAAAATATTCAAACGTATGTTTTAATATACAAGTGCTTACATGCTTTTTTAATACTTATCTGTACTACTAAAACACAGTGAAATAAGAATTTGTCATAGAAAAATAAGGATACGGAAAGCATCAATTTCGAATAAGTTATTAGAGTAATAGATTAAGTTTTTACAAACAGGTACACAATAATTTTTGGTCGTGTTAAACTAAATTTAACAAATTTAAAGGTTGAAAACTCTTAGTACAAGTCGAAAACTTGCAGTGAAAATAAATATGTATTACCATAATTTTGATACCTAAAACAATTTGGACATCGAGACCTTAATATTTTATATACTACAGAAGATAGAATAAACATTTTACTGCTCATTGCAAAATACACGTATCTTATGTTACCAAATGCAATAACTTCCAAATAACCACTTCGCCTTTGCCTCGGAATTTAAAATAAAGAAACAATATTTGTGATTTAAAAAACATTAATACTCTATCACAGACTAATAAATAATACTCTATGAGGTAGGTAGGTACCACAGTAGGTACCTATCATTGAAGTTTATAGATAAAGGACACAGACCATAAAGTCAAAGTGAATGCATATCTACTGACTACTATCGTCACAACATAATCTTCCGGATTTAATAACTAACTTTTATAGTATTAAATGATTCTTAGGTTAAAGAATTATAATATATTCATTGATTTTTCAGATTTATTTCTAGTTACTTGAAAAAAAAAAATAAGCGTGATTGCCATCCATATCAGTTCATCCATCTACTCAGATATTCATTTGTTACAAATATATTTTTTTACTAATGTAAATATTTTTTTTTATATATGTAAAATATATTTTTTTACTAATGTACAGCTAAGGAGTGGAATATGCTACCAGCGGCCATATTTCCGCGATCTTATGACCTGGGAGTCTTTAAAAGAAGAGTGAATAGGCATTTGTTAGGCGGACGCGGTTCATCATCGGACTCATCTTCACCTTCCACCAGGTGTAATTGAGGTCAAGCGTTCGCCTATAAGTTATAAAAAAAAAAAAGTAAAAAAATAGATTAGAATTTAATATAATACTACAACTTTTGTACAAGAAATAAGCAATTTTTTGTAAAAGAGAAGTTTTTCTCCTGCTACGCTTTTAGTTATATCTATTATGGTAGATATCAATATTTATCCACTTACGCTAGTAGTCGCTAAGTACTTGTCTGTTGAGAAGCTGTGTTGCTTATTCAGGAGATCTCACCTTATGTGGGGAATTTTTTGTCAGGTGAGAAATAGATGTGGAGAAATTAGGGGAAATTTCTAGTAAGCCTTACGGAGTATCTTATTTATAATATTACAGAACAGCTGATTGAAAATAGTTTTACACCAATACAAAAAGTATTTGTCATTATGCTTAGCCACTATTGGAGTAGGCAGATCGAATATTATCTTTATCTCTGTAAGCGTCATCGGCCTTCTTAATATTAAATTATCCTAGCGATAGTCGGTTACGAAAAGTTTCAATAATCAAGAGAATCGCAATCAATCAAATTTATAGGTCAATAATTGAATCACCCAGACGATTAATTACTCGAGATAATTTTTGTTTTTCGCTTAATGTCGAATGCCAATAAAACGTGTGAATCACATATTAATACGTATCACACCAGAAGTTTGTGACGTATATAAGCCACAATTAAACATCTCGTTGAGTTACAATGACATGAAAACAATGCCTCGATCGGTCCTATAATAAACCCTGTATAATGGATATGATTAAAAACAATACGATTCACGTCTTAGTTATGTATGTATGTACTTATGTAGTATATATATATATATATATATATATATATATATATATTATGATTTATAGACGAACGCTTGACCTCAATCACACCTGGTGGAAGGTGAATATGAGTTCGATGATGAAACGCGATCGCCTAGCAAATGCCTATTCACTCTTCTCTTAAAGACTCCCAGGTCATAAGATCACGGAAATATGGCCGCTGGAAGCATATTCCACTCCCTAGCCGTTCGCATGATAAATGTAGAAGCGAATTTTTTCGTGCGAATATAAGGAACATCCACCACATATGGATGGTATCCGACACGATGTCTAGTGGTTTTGTGGTGGAATGGGGCTGATGGAATCAAAGAATGTAGTTCCTGCGAACACTCTCCACCGTGCAACCGGTAAAAGACCGAGAGGCAGGCAACTCTACGTTGATGCTCGATGTTGTGCATTCTAATTTTTGTCAAAGAATCGTCACCAATAAGTCTACGAGCTCTACGATCAATCGAATCCAAAGCCGCCAACCGATATTTAGCGGATCCGTCCCAAAGATGACAATAGTACTCAACACCCGACCGCACCTGTGCCTGATACAGGTTAAGAAGTTGCGAAGGTGAGAAGAATCGTCTGACCTTAAAAAAGATACCCTATTTAAATTAAATTTTTTGTATATGACATATATACAAAACGCAAGTTACTAAGATATTACCAAGATATCATTTCCATAGGGATATTTTTAATAGGGGCTGGCAGCATTGCTATCTTCACTTTTAGGAACAAAGCAAAGCAAGTTTATAGTATAATTTTCTATGCAGATTTATAATAAAACTGATAATACTTTGGATGTATGTAAATATTGTTCAGCGTTGATTGCAAATATCTTGTGACGATGTATTCTATGGATTTTGATGTATAACATTACTATTAAATTTGTGTCTATATAATTTTATAGAGCAAGTGAAGTGACGCGATACATTGTGCAAAGGCAACAACAAGCTATAAATAAATTATCTTAAGAACAGTTTGTAAAACTAATTTTTCTTTCTTATTTGTGATGTTCCCGCATTCTATCGGAGCTGAAGAAGAAAAGAAGACGAATCTAATACCTAGTGTGAATCTTTTGCATTCGAAGAGAAAAGGAATATTTATACACCCCACGGCTATGTACAGAAATAGTGCTTTTTATTTTGCGAATGTCTGTGCACCGTTAATAACGAGTAATCTTAGTGGGTAAACATAACTAACAAACAAAAATGAAACTCTTAGAGAGTGGTTATTTAGAAGCCCTGAGCAGAAAATTGTCGATACTTAATGGCGATAGTGCCGTTCAGGGCCGTGTCGAGAGCTACAGCTGCAAGATGGCTGGAGCCGAGAAAGCTTTCTATAAGCGTTTTACTGCTGACGGGGAAACTACTCATAGCCTTCAGGCTTTATCACCTCCAGAAGGTGTCTCATATAGGTAATTCCCTTTTACCTTAGAGATTTTATCATTTATCTGTGCTTATTGTTAATCTTAAATATACAATATAATTCTAATCTATGATTGCGTTATTTTAGTTTCAAACAGTAGCCTTAGTTTGTTTTTAATTTGCCAGAAACAGTCAGCCTTGATGACTAATGTTACTACATTAGTATAGTATATATTATATTAGTATAATATTAACTATAACATGGATAAAGTGTTGTTGAATTGATAAAACTGTTTCTTGAATATTTATTTTTGTGGAAATGTCAAACATTATTTCTTTCATTTTAGTCGAAGTTTGTCAGGAGATGAAGGTGTGCTCTGTGATACAATTTCTCGAAAGACTTTGTTTTATCTCATTGCTACATTAAATGCTGCATTTCCAGACTATGATTTTTCTATGGCAAAGGTATGTTATGATTGTTACATTATAAGCTAATATAAATTATAAAATTATGATTATCATAATATTGCAGGAAACAACTGCATATAGGCTTCTTTTATCTTGAATTTACTATAGTTTGTATTTAAAAATATTAAATAGTATTTGTAAATTCTGTAATGTTGAATATTAGTGCAAAAGGTAGTTACATTGTTGATGTTTTCTACTCTTATTTATGTAATTTCAAATAAATATTATTTCTTTTTTTCTTGTATCTTGCTTTATTCTTGATGTCTATGAACAATTTTGATTATGTATGAAGGGAAACTTACGGATGAATAGTAACAATGTTAGCAACATAAATAGTAAACTATTACATATCCATATTCCTTTTGAGTTCAATGATTAATTAAAATGTTAGTGATTGACTTATGAATTTATCTTTATACTTATTATGTTTCAAAATATAAAGTAATAGTATTTGTGAAAGTTTATAGGAGTGTTATGGCTCATGGAAAAGTAAATAATGGTTATTAATATAAAGTATTACAAAACTATAACAAAGTTTGAATTTATTATTTAGAGCAGCGAGTTCAGTGCAGAACCATCATTAACCTGGGTACAAGGCAGTGTAGATGCAGCTCTGTCAGCCGTAGGAGGAATAAGATGGCGCCAACTTCGTCCAGTTCTCTGGGCTGCTATGGATGAAGAAGTGGTGTTGTCTGAATGCCGCATCTACAGCTATAACCCAGATCTGGCTAGTGATCCATTTGGAGAACCAGGTTGTCTGTGGGCTTACAGTTATTTCTTTTACAATAAGAAGTTAAAACGAATTGTCTTTTTCACATGCAGAGCTATAAGGTTTGTGTTAGTTATTTTTTATTCATATTATTCTAAGATAGATTAAAATATTTAATTGATACTTTTTCTAATTAATACAATTATTATTGATACAATAATTCTGCCTTATATAAACATTCATTGAAATAAGTAAAAAAATAAATATTTTTCATACAATGCAAACAATCACTTTAACAATTCTTTAAAAAGTAGCATGCATTAGTAATTTCCGTATTACTGATTTTGATGAAATAGTAAACATATAAATAAAAACACTTGTCCTGATTGACATATTATCATAGAGCCTAAACTATTGAAGCTAGAAACATGAAATTTTTAAATTAGGTTCTTGTTATGATCTAGGCACCCAATAAGTGCAGTTCTTTCCATCTATTAGAGGGTAAAACAGGGATTGTAAATTCGTCAAATTTGAAGTAAGCACTATGAAAAATAGTATTTAGCTTTATGGTTAGAAATAAAAAAATTATATGTAATGATTTTTGGAAATTGACTCCTGAAGGGGTTTCTACCAGACAACGCCACGCCACTACAACTAGTGAGATTCCAAGTCAAGTGACAGTTACAAAATTACAATCACCTGTCATCAATCAATGTATTCCCAAACAAACATTAAATATAACAGCTCTAATGGTGAAATTCAAAACCAAAATAATTTTATTTTTTATAGGCTCATAAGAAAGAGTCTATGTTGATAGTACAGTCTAGATGAAATATGGCAGGAATCACTTAAAACTGAAAAACCTCTATCATATAATTGATTCAGGATTGTGTTGAAATTACCTTTATTTTATTTTTTTTATTAATCCGGGAATTGAATCGTAATACTAAAAAGTTGTGTTCACATATAGTTTACCAATAGCATTCATTCCATACATGTATAAAACAATACATACCTTACAATAATTGATAAATTACTAAAAGTTAATACAAAAAGACTATTCACGTCATTATATTACATTTTCACGTTATGTAACGTTCCGTTAAGACAAGTATAACATTTACTAATACAAATTAACTACACGAACGCATCGCCATATATGGAAAGCAGAGTAAATTATGCATATTTGGTGCAAGCTTATGTTTGGCCAAGCCAAAACCCTCGGATTTCTTCACAATTAAAACTAGTGTTTTTCGTAAACAAAGAACTTTTCATATGTTATTTAATCAACTTGATTGCAATTTATAATTATTATTTCATTTTAAAATGTCGATATTAATATAATTTCTTATTTGTAAATTGTAAAACTAATTCTACATAAAAGTGTTTAAATTTTGCATTTATATTCCATTTGTGTACATTTCGTGCCTCAATAACTTAAATTCTGTACTTGAGTCTCGATTTTTTGAAGTACGTTTATGTATTCTAATGTGTTACTTTAATTAAATATGCCATATTAATTGCATTTTCTTTTTTGTTTATATGCATATAAGGTGTATATATTCCTATGAAATACTTATTATTTGTGAATACCGTACTAAGTGCTTATTTAAAAATAAGCATCTACAAGATAAATAATTATGTTCAGTGTCCAAAAAATTTGCATTTAATTGGCTACTAAAATATGACTCCTTGTTTGTTTCTGGAAAGTACCAAAGAGTTTAGATCGGAATAATAGATTGTATATAAAAATATGCATATTTTGTTTTCGCAATTTCCATATCCGGTATAAATTTGATATGCTCGCCCCTGCACTCTTATTTCATTATATTGGGATTATTCTAAATAATTTGACCTTCATGTATAATAATTAATGTTTTTCAACTAAATCAAGCAAAACTCTACGGCTGGGATTTTAGATGCAATTTTAACTGGCTTTGCTTAGGCTTTACTCAAACATTAAACATCATAATATTTAATTAATATCAAAATATAAGGCATGTAACCAATTTCGTCAACTTGGACTTGGCTCTATGAATATTTAGATGATATTCAAATTTTTGTCAAAAACGAAACTATTTTCTTAGCAAAGAGATTTCTTAAGTTAAATTATGTTCTTGTTTCCAGCCCTGTGTGTGCTGTTGACTCCGGTGTCGATTTTGCAATGGATGAAGATGAGGATTATGATTAATTTTTTCTTATTATTCAAGTTAACACTTACATAATTTTAATGTTTAAATAGTAGAAGATTAGTTAGGTGTGCATTTGTCTCAATGAGCAAGTATTATTTAACTGCTGATGGCAGTTGATGACTGTTTATTGTTTCTTTATATACTTAGTTCCCTTAAATAACTAAGTTTAAAAGAAGAAAAAAATGGTGACCACACTGCATCGCAAGCTGCTTAAGTTGTCTTTTTTGTCACAGTTTGTCCATAGGTCATGCTATCTTTTACTAATAAATTGTATGTCACCATATTTGCATTAAGAAAACCTAAGAAAAAAGATCAACTATTATTGACAAAGATGTTGTCATTGTACAATTTGTTTTCATGAGATAATCAGCTCAGTAATATATTTTATTTTATAGATGGTCACGAAAATTTACTTGTAAGAATATGATTAGATTACTGCATTTTGCATCTATTCCAGTAGCAAAATATCATATTATTAAATTTTTGTCTGTAATTTTAATAACAATTTTGTATTAATTTTTGACATGGTTAAGATAAATTCAACTATATCTTACTTGAAAGTTAACTTTTACATAATATTTAAATTATAATATGTAATTTTTATTATACCTACCTACTTTAATTAAACTAATAAGTGTAAATACTTCAAAAGTTGTAAAATTAGTTAAATACAGTCTCATCAAGTTATTACATATCTAATCTTCACTGTGAATATTCTAAAATAATTATTGTAAAAAATTCTTAAAAACTATTATGTCTTTAAATTTTAAATTAGTAAAATATTTCTGTATTATGTAGTAAATATTAAAATAAATGTTTAGTACTAAAAACTTATTTTTAATTAAAAGCTGTAAATTAATATTAGTATTATTATGCAGTATTAATATTTATTTTGTTGCTTCAGAGCAAAGAAGCGAGCAAGTTGCTATGTAAATTGAATAAAACAATAGTTGTATTAAATCCGTTTTTTCCACGTTTTCATGTTTAGGACGCTACATTAGACGTCTTAATTTTTTTAAACATAATTAAAAACATCTAAAATGATATCATATTTCGTAATTCCAAATATTGCAATTTTGACATAGAATACACTATTTTCGATAATATTACAATATTTCATTTTGTGTAAAAGTATGAATATTAGATTAATTGATTGAGGTCACTTAATAGATATAACACAAGTAGTTTGGCAGTGTAATAAATAAAACGCAAACGTTTACAAAAAACGTAAATGTAGATTTTTCTCAGAAAATATAATAAACAATCAAAACGTAATATTTTACCGAACTATACAACAGAGAGATATCCGATAAACGAATGTATTTATGCCTATATCCTATGTACAGACCAGTGACAATTATGCACATCGTTCAAAAGTCATTATTTACACGCCAGTCATATCGGACACAAAAAATAATAATTGTCACTTATAGCTTTAAACTATGATTATCCTTGCGCTATAATCACCCAGATCACAGAAAGTAGTTCTTACGTCACTTATTTACTTCACATAAGTAAATAATCGTACAGAGCGTTATAGCTTCACACGTATGTTCGTGCCCATTTACCGCGTGTCACGTACGCGCTGAAACTAATTTACGGCTCAACCGTAGTACTTGAAGCTGTGCGACGTATGCGGTAATTCTTTTCATTCCATAATAATGGTATCAATAAATTTCAAAATCCAGTATTTCACACAGTAAAAAAACCGAAGATTTAACTTATTTTGTATTCGATCTATATTTACATATTTCGTAAAATACCTTTTAAAAAAGTCAAAATATAATGTATAAACGCACAACTTATTAAGGTTTTGTTTGTTGTTTTTTCCACATTTTTCTTAACGGATATACAGGTTTTCGATATTTATCGACACAATTATTTATTTATACAATATTTTTAATAAACAGTGTAAACTCCATGTAACGTCACTCGATTTAACGACAAACTCCCTAAAGCGTCGATATCACTCTGCTTTAGTTGGTTTAGCTTGTTTCCCATACAATGATACACTCTATATAGCATTACACCCACTCTCAATAACGACAGCAATTTAATAATATAAAGTACTTTTTAAGGTAAGATGACTTTTTAAGTTGCCCAAATTAGGTAAAACTGCGCAGCTGTGTACGTTCTTTTGTCGGTTTATTATCCTAGCCCGTAATAATCTCGACTGTCGGCATTACACATACCGAACTTTCTAAGAAATCGGTTCTTTTATTTACAAATTGGATTGCTTGCACGTGTTGACTGTTGTTAGTAGGAGTAATGGATTATCTATACGTTATCATACTCTTAATTACTCACAAACTTTTAAACTTCTTTTTCTTTTTCTAATACAGATTTTTCTTCTCTCCATTTATCGACAACTCTCTATAACGTCAAAATATGCACAGTCCCTTGAGGGTCGTTATATAGGGTTTGCACTGTATTTAGAGTTTATTGTTTGGTTATTTACTCTACTGTGTGTAAGAATAATATGAAAGAAACTGTGAGTACATCAATTACGCTGTTTACTGGTCACGTTGGGCACGAAATAAGCATAAAGTTAATATGGTCAATTATGTATCTCTACTTACTTCGAAATGGATAATACGTTACTATAAATAATTATTATAAATATTTTGTTTAATTTACCTTATGAACCTGCGCTGACCCTACTAAAATAGAGATACATTTTGCAACCTTATACCTCGGTACCAGAGATGGGAAAAATGTAATCTGATTATTGATTAAAGATTACAAAATGTAGTCGTCATTTTAATTTTGTTGCTCTGTAATCACGATTAAATCATTTAAAACATTGAGAAATCATAAATGAGTATGCAATCTGGGATTCTGTAGTGTTTAAAACATAGATGAGAAAAATGCAGTCATATTAATGGTAAAAACCGTAAAATGTAATCGTAATCATTTTTATTAATCAGATTACATTTTGCCCATCTATGCTCTGTACTATAGTTTACACATGTGCTTACTTTAAATAAAGCCATCAGAGTCAAAGTGGCCCAAGTGGGTTGTTGGCTGTAGAAAAATGTTTTAACAAACTCTGTTAAAATAACTTCAAGCCTTGTTTATGTAACATTGTTTCCTACCAATATATAATAATAGATTTTGGTGTTCATACTGTTATAGTATGGCAATTATATCATACATGATACAGGCCGACATGATTGTTGTTTAAAATATTGTTAACTTTTTATAATAATTTGGTAGCGCTGATTAAGAATTTAGTCTTCATTTTAACATATCACACGTTTTCAGTATAATAAATGTAGTGCCAATTTACAATTTGAATTAATTTTATCAATAAAAATTAATTCAAATTTTTAACTAACGTTTCAACTTCAGCTAAGAGAACGCGAGAAAAGTTATTACATAATTACGATAGCAACACACTCGTTCACAATGTGTTGTATTAGAATAAAGTTTAGAATTACAAAAAGTGTTCGGTAGAATTATTTGTTTGAGATTGTGCGCTAATCTCAGAAACGGCTTAACCGAATTCGATATGGTTTCGGTATGTTTTATTTTAATTTAAAATACACATTTTTTTATTTTGTAGAAAAATGAGATATGATGGAATGGTATCATCACGTATATGGTATCAGGACGTTAAAGATGAACAATAATTAGCATTAAAATAAAAACAACGCTCAAAATTTATATGTCGGCCTGTGCTAACCAAATCAGAATAACTTATTTAATTTGGGGCTCTAAAACTTTGAGAACAGTTTGCCTCTCCGGTTCTGGCGGCCAGAAATATCACACTGAGGAGTTTTCGATGTGGAAGACGGCGTTTAACGTCTGTCTGGTGTAGCGTGCGCTGGAGTTGGATCCGTGGGCGTGGCTGGGGATGGCGAGGGTGTGGATGGGGGAGCACCGGCCGTGGGCGGCGTCGGCGGGGAGCGCAGCTTTGCTCGCGGCCGCCACGCATCCAGCAGAGCTTCCACGCGGTCGTCAGTTGGACCCCAGCGCGTGTATCCGGCGGCGTTCTGCAGCCACACTACCACTGTGCCGCCGCCCCACCGAAAGTATACTTCGTTCCTATCGACAAAGTCACAAAGTAATATAATGACAAATACCTTCCGGCACTCACAAAACAAAGATTCAAACCGGAAGTAACGACAAAAAGAGGTTAGGAAAGAGAGGATTGTTCCGGGCAGAAAGACAAGCGCTTTACTCAGTGTCTATGGATTTCGGATATCAACGAAAAATTAATAGACAAGTTTTAATTTTAGGTAAAACTCTATTATTAGAGTACTTAACGGGTTTTTTTGAGAATTTTGTATTATTTATTCGGTGTGTGATTTCGTGAGACTAATGATTGCACGTTTCACCTCTAGTTTCTTTATTTCTTTCAGCCTAAGGCAAGTAGGAAAGTGCAAATGCAAGTGAGTGTTATAAATATAAATGTAATATATAGACAATAAATACATTTTAAAATTATAAAGGTAGCGCATGCAGCCCCTGATGTATCTCTGCTCATCCCGAAAGGGACATAGCGTAATAGCAGATTGAAAGTACAGTACAAAAATTAACTCACTTTGGAACTATGTGCTGGAAACCGTGTCGATACTCGTGCTCAAAAGCTGGTATTACTACCTGAAATAATTGCACCAAATCATTAAGATCAAGACTTATATATGGAGCTATTACAGAAATGAATCCTATTGCAAGACTTTTTTTTTTAATTAATAAACTACCTATGTAAATATGTACGTATGAAATTTCTTAAATAAAATAATTTGTGTGTTCTCAGCTGCTTGTATAAAGCGGACGTCTACACCGTGCGCTTGCGCAATACTGTCTTGTTCTATAGCTTTGTATTATTGTATATACTTCACTCCCACTCTCTAAAAATACGACTATGTTTCTTCTCTCACGTAACAAAACGTGACTAAGCAGAACTCGTCTTTATCATAACTCTCAATTCTCTTTTACTTATTGATTCATTATCGAATAACCTAAAAATTTCAGTATAAAAACATGCAAGTATGCACTTGTATATAATACCTGTTTCCGTTTAAAGTGACTGGCTTGTAGTTTGTGCAGCGCGTGCGTTTGTCTGTCTGGCCATTCCGGCAGAACAACAATAAAGCTGAGAGGCTCTGCCGAGTCTTGTAGCAACCGTTCCATGTGTCGCAGAGCTGCCTCTAGCAATTCTTCACAATAGGGCGGATGTGCTACCATCGATCCCGAAACCGGTCTCAGTTCCAAGAAAGGTCTAACGGAGCAAACAGTTCTCAGGTACAGAATATTTATATTTAAATTGGTTATTTAAAAAAAATTACAGGTAAGTTTTTTACATTGAGCAATTTTGATGGTTTTCCATTTTTGTGGCAAAATCAACGTGTTTCGTTAAAATCCGAATAGGTCAAAGCATTCTATTCAAACAAACGCAGATAAAATAAAAACCATTTTTTTTAGAAATATTTAGAGGAATTAATTAATTATACCTGCTGAAAAATTAGGACATGAAGACTTTTTCCATTTCTTAAATACCCGATTCATTTGGAAAACAATATCTTTTTTTAATGTGGTACGGTAAAGAAACTGTCCCGCACTTAATAGCCAAATAGTGTAATACCAGGTTATAAAGTTGCCAAGATATGCCTGGTGCCTAGGATAATAACAATGAACTTATGGATAACTCTAGGATAATGGATCATAAGTTGTTGACTCTAGCCAACAAAATAGTCAATACGGCAGCTGAGAGTACTACAGGCGACTACATAACTACATCGACGTTATCTTGTATAATGATTGAGCGCGCGATGTACTGATTTAGTGTAAAATAGGCTGCGAGCCGTCGAGATGTCAGTCTGCGTCCAGCAGTCTAACGTGAACGAGTGGTAGAGACCAGTATTCTCAATTGTCCTGTTAGTTTAAGTACATAGTGTGTAGTACAGGAACACCATAGAGTAACCTAATTACTGCTGTCGTAAAGAACAGTCGAGCTGATGTCAAATGAGCCAAAGCAGTTGCTTTGAACTGGCCTATAGCCTGAGTAACTTTATTATGAACTTTAATTTGCTGTATCCATTATATTGTTGTCTCGATCCAGTCGGACAATGATACCATTTGCTGCAACTCGTTCAGCACCAACAATATGTAACATATAGAGCATCAAGGGTAAAACCTGCGGTCGCAAAGTAACATAATATACTGTCTGAAAAGGCGCTGGAGTCAAAAATGTATTTAAATCAGGCATCAATAGAATGCTTTTGAACTTATCAGCCTCATAAAAAAAAGTTTGGACGTATCAGTACAGTAGCCCATTTCAGGCGTGGACAGGAAAAGTATAAAAAAGAAAGCAATACGCACCCACGTGAACCGAAATAGGAATCTGTATCAGCGAAAGCAGAGCAGTACTGCCGGTAGTAGCAGTCGAGGGGGCTTGCGAAGCACTCGAAGGTGACGCCGAAGGAGCGATGCAGGCACTCGAGCACCGGGACCGGCAGCGACATCTGCGCGAGGTGCGCCTCAGCGCCAGCGCCAACCCATGCAGTGTACCGCCGCAGCAAGCACCACACGCGCGACAGGAACTGCTCGAACTTCTTGTCGTCGAAGCAGCTGTACCGGTACAGGCATTCCTACAAACGGACGGTCACGGATTAGTGTCAATTCATACTGCACCGCAACGCTACGCGGTTGCACTGATATCAATGTAGTGTTGTGACTTCTTGCTAAATAACGATAAATAGTTTTGTTATCGTTATTATTTATTGCGATTGATGCAATCACATTTTATGAAGAAGAAACAATAGAAATATAAAGGAGCAAAAATAGAGCTTCATACAACAAAGTATGCAGTTTAGTGACTTCGTAATAATATGATCGCGCGTTATTTTAATTATTAAACTGTAACACTACTGGTATACTAATGTCGCCATGATAATATGAAAATAACTGGTTTTTATTGTTATGTAAATGTACTGTAAATTTTAAAATTAACATGTCATAGCCCACTTCAAACGTAGTGCCTGTTCGCTGTATGTTGAATCGTTTTTGAAAGTACTCAATAATTTCAAATATTTTTTTAAAAGATTAAATCAATATGGTAGTATCATAATATCCTAGTTTCTGCCCTAGATCTTCTTCACTCTAGCCTATCTTCCACTTCCATGCCGATTGAAAGCTTCATGATTATGGTAATCCTACACCTACTAATGCGTAATTCATGTAGTAATCGTGATGGTCTCCGCGCACGCAAATGCTCTGGAAAGTGGAGTTTACTCCTTTTTATTACACTAGCTCCAACATAAACATTCATGTAGTTTAAAGTATTATTAATTTACTAATTTCTGCAAATAGCTGGCGTTGAGCATCTGCGTTTCTCCGAGATAGCGCAGTATGGCCGGGTCGCGGTCGACGAAATGTTCGACGAGCGGCGCGCGCGACGCCGGCAATGCGAACTGTACTGGATAGCACCACACTTTACGAAGTGCTGCTTGCTGTAAAGGTGCCGGTAGCTCCTGCCAAACAAATAATAAAAACAAAACTCAATATTACAAACAATATAACCCTCTATCAAGCATTTTGTTTGGATTTATAAAATAGCCCCTATTCAAATAAAATCAGATAAGTACAATTACTAATGCTATATAAATACTATGGAGAAAAATATTTTGTGATTGTGGTGGCCTAGCGGATAATGAACTGATTTCCTTGCGCGGCAATGTGAACGCTCGTAGTTTCGAAACCCGGCCCGCACCTCTGGGTTTTTTCAGATTACGTACGGATTTAGGCACCAAACGCTCACCAGTGAAAGAATAAATCGAGAGGAAACTCGCAAGGTTTCTAATAGAAATGTCATGTGTAAGTGCCCTGGGAACAGCGATCAGCCGTGCTAGTGGTAGCGACATAAAAGCAGAGTGGATACAGCCAGTAATGCATCTTTGCTCACTCCGTAAGGGACATAGCGTGTGTGTAATATTATTATTATTTAAAAAAAAATTGTTGCATCTCCAGTGAAGGAATGGTTAGTATTACAAATCTATTTGTACTTAAATTATTTAAATAATACTTGTTTTAAAATAAGTAATGTAAAGATCATAAGCTTTTCTCATTTTTATTCCTTTCTGTCATTTATAATAATTAATATTATACACTGGTCAAGCTACATCTCTGCTTCTGCATCCAATCACCAATCATGAGCAATATTACAATAACAAATGTAAAGTTACAAGTATTTATATCATATTATAATGATATGACCAAATCTTAAAGTAAGATAAATAGAGAAAGTACCACAAGCAGGTATGAGATTAAATTTATTAAATTAAAATTGCATACTTTTTTAAGTTTTAGCTTTATGTGTTGTTACCTGAATTCCGTTCTCTCTTAGCAGAGCACTGTGTTTTTCTCTTATTTTCCGAGCATACTCTGCAGATAAGTGATAAATTTTTAAACAGATGCCTTCTACTGATGCCTTAACTGTCTCTGTTAAGTGTGGTTGACACTGTCGCTGGAAAGTAAACATAGTTTTATAATAATGGTCAAAATAAGAGTCAAATTCTAAATAATAGCACATAAACAGCAATAAAAAGGATAAGTAAATAAACACATCCTTAATATATTATTTTTTTCATATGAAACATGTTTCTACAGGTCTAGTAAAATATTTTTGAACACTTTGAGACTGGTGTCACTCCATAAGGACCCACAGTAAACTTTCCACTTGGCTCTGAATATCTAAGTATTTCCAAAGTGTTCTTTGCTTGCCATGATTTTTTTCTAAGTGATCATTGCAGTCTTGAATAAAGTCCCAACAAAATGTGTAGATCTCATTAATTATATGTTAGCAGGCTAAATCGAAAGTACAGTAATATCAATGCCAGGCTCAACATTTTAAATAAAGGCTAGCACATACTTTTTAATTTTTTTATGCTAGAATATTACAGACTGTCAGCCAGCCTGATAATAAGCTGTTAATGTTTTAAATGAATTTACATGTGTGAATGTATTGCAAACTTTGAAATGTGTATATTACGACTGCATTAAGCCTGATGTTAATTGCTATACACTTCACAATTTAAAGTCAACATTAATATAATGGTGTACATATGCCATTGTAATAGGCATATAAATAGCTTTGCAGTTCCACATCAGTGAAGATAAGGGCAACTTAGAGGTTTCAGCTGGAACAAATTTAGCACATCCTGGAGTTCATTCATGTTGCGTGATGTACTAATAAGGATTAACTCCAAGTAAAATAAAAGTATATTTGTAACCAGGTGTCCATAAGCCCATTCCAAAATTATGTCACAAAGGTAAAATCTATGGATACAAACAATACCAAACCCTAACTGATAAGAGTAATATTTTTAAAAATTTAAAGTATATTTTATTTCTATAATTGATATTAAACTAAGCACAGTAGGCATGATTAAGATTTTAAGATATCTCCTTACATAAAAAAAAAATTACTAATAATTCTTACTGCATTTTAGCATCAACTTAAAAATATTATGTGTAGTTTTCATATATATTTTTTTAATATTGTAATAACTAGAATACTTACCCTTAAATGTGCAAGTCTGTCTTGGAAATCATCATAAGTAGCCCCAACAGTGCGCCTCAACCACTGAAATGTGTCCTCTGCATTCCATTTTACAACTTTGCGACTTTCTGGTGAAGCGTTTCTTGATTCAATCATCTTTTTAGCAGCCTCAGCATACCTTGACAACTGTTTTCTAGCATCTCCAGTAAATTTTGGATTTGTTAGTTTTATAGGAATGTCATTCATAATCTCTTCATACATAGACCTGGATACTTCTGGGAAGCAGTGACTTGGCAAAAGTGGATCAGATCCTCCTTGGTCATTTACTTTCCTCTCCATTAACCAACGATTAAATGAAGCCTTCGGAGCATCTATCCCTTCCCTGGTATGGCAGAGTTCTTGGTAACATTGTCTTAACTTGTTAGCTAGTATGAACCTGAATCCTTCAATTTCTGGGTGTGGATGAGGGCATATTGTTGGTGGACGTTCATATATTACAACATTAGTGGGCACTTCTATATCCCATGGTCCTGCCAATACAAATTTCTTGGGTGGTGGTCCACTCTCCTCTGATGGTCTTCGTTTATTTGGACCTGGAGTCATATTCCCAGCATTTGGGGGACCAGTGTGACATATACCCAAAGGATCAGTTATAGGATCAAAATCTCTCTTCACAGCCGGTAATTCCCACATTGACTCTCCTGACATTTTATTCCAATAGTATGGTCTATTTTCTCTCTTTGACCAAAATTTGCGCCAGCCTTGCTGAAGTAAGTCTGGATGCAATTCAGCTTGAAGGTGAGGAGCGAGAGGCACAGGAGCTCCTGGAGTCTGTGGCGTGTCGCCACTAGCACTCGGTGAAGATTGGTTTTCTGGAGAAGAGTCGCTGTGACTAATAGCGTTCTCCCAAGTAGAAGACCCAGCAACAACTTTATCACGGACATCATTCATATTGGCGCGATGTCGCCGAATATCAACAAACTCTTCAAAAAAGTATTTACTTATCAAAGAATTTTAAGTCAAGTATTTCAGTGTTAATAAGCGTCCAATATGCTTAATACTGCCCTGAGCATCATAATATTGTTACCGCCAAGAAACATTGGCACAGAAAATTTAAATAACACAAATAACACATGATAATCCATGACAGTAACACTTGTAATTAAAAAAGTTATAAAAAATAAATAAAATTATACGTAGCAAAACATCGATGGCATACTTTTCGAATATTTCATAAATAAATTAGCGATCCTCTCCAAGCACCGCCATCACGAAATGACAAATAATCAGTGTTGCCTATCCCCCTATATTACTTTTCTTTTGTTGCTAGCTCCGAACAAGCCAAGTCCCTAAAAACTATCCAAAGTGCGTTCCCGTCACATTAATCATGTATTCATACAAAAAAAAAAACAAGTAAAAAATTAATTTATGAAAGATGGTTGTTACTCAAATACCATCAAATTATAAAGATAAGTAATTAGGTGCCGAAAAGTCAAATTATCATTGTGAAATTTAGAAAAAATTTAATGTTTTTGACATGTTATCCTTGTCAATACTAAAGAAACACTTCGATCGTTCATAAAGATATGTAAGCTGTATTAATCTATGAACCATGTACTCCTACCTCGATATGATCACCAAGCTTTAATATGCTTTGCATGTACACGTTCTCTATACGTAAAAAATATTTTTAAAAACGGGAACCTCATTAATTTAAAATAAAAACATTAAAACTATCTACACAGTACACATTTTTAAAGTACTTAAGAAAATTTTGTAAATTACATTAAATCGAATTTTAACTATAACTAGCAAACCCGGCGAACTTCGTTTCGCCACCAGATGGCTTCGTTTTAGTTTTTAGTTAGCGTTTGAAAGAACGTCCGCTTAATAAATGTCACATGAAATTAACTGAGCAGAGTACAATGAGTAGCTGTCAAACAATGTATAACGCATCGGCGCCATCTACTTAAAATACTGGTGCGATCTGCTCCACCACCATGCAAAATCATATTGGTTTGTAGTACATGCTATGTATCAGAGATGGCGCTGTATGTGAAAATGATATTCCCCGTTTTCCTGCTTTTTTGTTGAAATTTTTCCTGAATTTTGTTTGCTATAAGCCTCACGGAGCCCGAGACCTTTCCAACGAATGCAAAGCCGTGGAAATCAGTTCGTGCGTTCTGGAGTTATAGCGTCAGGAAGGAAAACCAGACTTATTTTTATATAATAGACTAGCTGACTCGGCAAACGTTGTTCTGCCATATAAATTATAGCAGACCAGCCACGCTTTGCTGTGACTGGTTTTTGAATAATTACTCAATCCAGTCAACGGATAGCGCCATCTTTTAGAATCGGTTGGAGCTAACTGTAAATTATGACTGCTAAATAATAAACAAATAATTTGCAATAAAATAATATTGCGACTATGAGACTAATTGACTAATAGAACTAAAATACTAGACTAAAAGACTAATTGAGATGAAAACTATCCTATCTTTTAAATTAGATCAAACTTCACGTGGTGTGTAAATTTCATTAAAATCAGTTTAGTAGTTTAGGAGTCCATCGCGGACAAACATCGTGACAGGAGATTTATATATATATTATATATATATATAAGATAAATAATTTCTTGAATACAAAATAAGGCTTAATGTGCTAAGCTAAGAATTGATAACAGTTTTTAAGATCCGTATAGAATTGAAATAAAATTTTCCCATCGAATATTAATACTGCACGATACAATAAACTAATTAAATGAGGTCTATTAGTCTAATTTCATTACACATTAAAATAGGATCGCGTATTGACGCGTCACTGCAGTACTGCCCAGTGCTCAAGTACCAGTCTGACCCTCCAAATTAAATTTTCTAAATCATAAAATCACTTCGGTACAACAAGCTGCGGCTAAGTTAGACTACTACATTGCACTGTAATTAATTTCAGGCCTGCTAACGTCTGTTTTGACGTGAAAATAATCAATTTCCACTCATTTAAACAGAGCGTAATTTATATGGTTCGAATTCTACTTGTATAATGTTTTTGAGATTTCAATTTTTTTACAGAGATCAAAATATAAAGAAATAAAACAAAGTGATAAGAGCATTTTTATTTAACTAGAGCTCCCCAAAAAATTTGCAGATAATTAAATATGAGGTGTCATCAAAAGTATTGATTTTAACAGCACCATGAACCTGAGATGGGCAAAATGCAATCTGATTAATGATGAAAGATTACAAAATGTAGTCGTAATTTTAATTTTCTTGCTCTGTAATCATGATTAAATCCATTTAAAACATTAAGAAATGATAAATGTGTATACAATCTGCGATTTTGTAGTGTTTAAAACATAAATGAGCAAAACGCAGTCATATTAATGGTAAAAAACGTAAAATGTAATCGTTAATCATTTTTATTAATCTGACTACATTTTGTCCATCTATGCCATGAACACACCCAAAAAAGCTGTGTTGTTATGTGTGATTTATGTCACATTATGTAAATTATGTGTAATGAATTTAGACATTTCTATTTGTAATTTGTATACAGTATGTATAAAATTGAAATAGGGTGTGAGGCAAATGATGTAGATCAACCGAAATCGAAAAACTCTTTTGAATGGGATCTACTATCTTCAACATTTACTTATATATCCTACGAAGACTTTTTTCACAACTATCTGATGACAAATTTACCATGTCTCATTAAAAATGTAACATCGGAATGGGAATGTTCTAAAAACTGGGTTAAAGAAGACACAATAAATTATGATTACATTATATTGAAATACGGCGATATGGTAGCTCCGGTTGCAGATTGCAATAACATATCATTTAATTCTCAATGTAAAAGTGATATGAAAGTCACTAGTTATATGCAGTATTTGAAAAAAGCCAATATATCAAATTTATTATATTTAAAAGATTGGCATTTAAGAAAACTTCGACCTGAAGATAAATTCTATGAAATACCTGAAATATTTGCAACAGATTGGCTTAATGAATATGCTCAAGATAAACAGGAAGATGATTTTATGTTTGTTTACATTGGCCCTAAACATTCTTGGTATGCTTTTCTTGAATAAGAGGCCAGGTTAAAGTTTAGTTAACATTGGCAAAAACATTTTAAATAAAACTCAATGCAGTTTTTCCGCTCCCATGTTAACATAGCACAGGTTTTTTTAAAATTATTTATAGGTGAATGTTTGACATCAATCACACCTGGTGGAAAGTGAAGATGAGTTCGATGATGAATCATGTCCACCCAACAAATGCCTATTCACTCTTCTCTTAAAGACTACAATATACCAATATCAAAGGTACACCAATAATTGCCAAAAAAATAAAAAACTTTGTTAAACAGCATAATACAAACACTTGTTTCTGTTAATAAAAACCACAGTCTTCTTATATAATCTTATTAAATTTATTATAACATACAAAATACAAGTATTATATATTAGGTGTAGGAATTAATTCCTAGCATTTGATGAGAGATGGTGTGGTAATTACAGTGTTCTGTTTTTACCTTCAGAAACAAATTGATCTTAAATCAGCTGTAATTTTTATCTGAATTGTTAATAACAACAAGTGGCAGCTATTTAATTATATTGAAATTTATTCCAAATGAAGTGTTTTTGTGGGGAGTTTTATTACATTATTTCAATATCAATGCTGTGAAAAGTAATCGGATTTTAGTGGAAGTTTACGGTGAACATGCTTTAGCCAATCAAATGTGTCAGAAGTGGTTTGCGCGTTTTAAAAGTGGTGATTTTGATTTAGACAACAAGGAACAATCTGGACAGCCAAAAAAATTGAAGATAAAGAATTGGTGGATTTAGTTGAAGGAAATTCATGTTAAACACTTCAAGAGTTGTCTACATCTTTGGGGGTTGATTTAGCAACAGTAGGAAAACACCTTAAAGCTTTAGAAATAATCCAAAAGGAAGAAAATTGGGTCCCATATGAATTAAAACCGAGAGACATTGAAAGACGTTTTATGACCTGTGAACTACTGCATGAACAGAACAAAATATTTTTTTTTACATTGTATTGTTACTGGTGATGAAACATTTATATATTACAACAGTACAAAATGCAGAAGATCATGGGTTAAGCCTGGACAACCATCATCATTAGTGATGCCACGAATAGTGAATTGGCCGAATACCGAATATTCGGCAACGCTGTCGGCCGAAGCGCCGAATATTCGGCATGGGAAACATGCTTATCGGGGGCGCGTTAGCTGGATTAAGGCAAGTTGCAACCTGTTTTCCTCGTTGCGTTGGCGCGGCCAGCAAAGAAAATACAATACCCAATACAAACGAAAAAAAATACCCAAACCTTTCGAAATTTGCTAAAGTTTATCTTTCTTCTCCTGGAAGTAGCGTGTTTAGTGAGAGGCTATTTTTTGAGGCTGGTAACATTTACAATAAAAAGCTTAATCATTTGCTACCAAAAAATTCTGAAAAGCATGTTTTTATCCATCACAACTTACCACTGATCAATTTTAATTACTAAAGTGTTATAATTTGGAAATAAATAAATAATTTTGAGTAATATAACGTGTCCTTTTTACATGATTTGGTATTCGGTATTCGGCCGAATAGTACGTACTATTCGGCCGAATACCGAATAGCAAAAAAAGTGGCCGAATAGGCCGAATACCGAATAGTTGCCGAATATTCGTGGCATCTCTAATCATCATTAGTGGCAAATGCAATATTCATGGATCTAAGGTCCTCCATTGTATTTAGTGGGATCAACAATGTGTGGTTTATTATGAATTGTTAAAACCCAATGAAACCATCACTGGAGATTGCTACCGTTTACAATTGATGCGTTTGAGTCATGCATTGAAGGAAAAACGGCCGGAATGCAGCAAAAGGCATGATAAAGTTATTTTGCTGCACGACAATTTTCGACTTCACATGGCGAAACCAGTGAAAACATATCTGGAAACATTGATATGGGAAGTCTTAACCCACCAGCCGTATTCTCCAGATATTGCCCTTTTGGATTACCACCTGTTTCGATCAATGGCTCAATCAATGAATCAATGGTTTATTAGGGGAAAATTTAACATCTTATGAAGGTTGTCAAAATTGGATAGATTCATGGATTGCCTCCAAGGAAAAAGAGTTTTTTCGATGGGGTATTCAACTACAACCTGAAAGATGGGAAAAAGTAGTGGCAAAGGATGGGCAGTATTTTTAATAATGTATTTTTTTTATTTTCATTTCAAATAAATCCTTGTTTTTTAATAAACACTAGGAATTAATTCCAACACCTAATATTTCAGAAGAAGATTACATGACAACTTAAAATTATATTATAACATTTTTCATTTATGGCCAGTAAATTATATAGGTTATTATTATATTAAGATTTTACTGTAGTAGTACTTCAATAGTTTCAGCTTACCATCTGTTGCTTGATAGTAAATATTTGTAGTATATTTATAAAAACTTAACCTATGCCTATGTATTCTATACATGTGGACTACTAAACTTTTCTAAATTCAAAACAAGGGTTACTAATATGCAAAATGTTCATACCTCTACTTCATTTCTATAAATGTATTTTACCTTATTAAACATTGTAGTTAAGTTTGGTCACTTTTGATTAAACATAACCAGTAGTACAAAAATACAAACTAGTATTAATGCTAGAGATATACACTAAGATGAGTTTATGAACCTAACATTATTTATAGTTTTATTTTAATAAAAATACAGCCAGACCTCTCCACAGCAGTTGACATCTTACACAAGAGAGGACAAGCAAAATAGTTTTTCTTTGTAACATTAAAATGATGTTTCAAACTATAATAGGCATTTAATGAGACTTAATAGATGTAATTCGTTATTGTTACCATATATAAAATTATATACTCTGCTTCTATTATTAAATGTTTAGTTTCCAAATGAAATCAAATAGCTCCAGTTGGGGGGAGACAAGTATGAGTATTACATTATGTTATCACAAGAGCAGACTCTGGTTGCAATGATGGTAGGGGCCTTCAACAAAAATTTTACCAAGATTAAAATGACCCTAATTTCTAACAGTACTTGCAATTTAGCACTGAATAATGTTTAATATGGCCAAAATTCATTTATTTATAATAACCAAAATCAGTGCAATTGTTCTATTTTTGCATTAGCACTTCAGGGAACACATTGCATGCTTTAGTACCCCCATGACTTTTTGGTAATATTTTTTATTGATTTATTCCTGGAAAAAAAAATGTTCCAGGACTCCATTGCATGCTGATGTGTATTCATCATATAGCTGGTCTGTAAATGTGGTGGGAAAAAAGAAATGGACATTATTTCCTCCTGGAGAAGAAGAAAAATTAAAGGATCCTATGGGAAACATACCATTAACTTTCAATCCCATTAAATATGAACATGTAAAGAGTTTTGAAGTCATACAAGAAAAAGGTGATGCTATATTTGTACCATCAGGTTGGTACCATCAAGTCATAAATCAAGAAGACACTATTTCTGTTAATCACAATTGGGTTAATGCATGTAATATAGCTAGAGTATGGCAAGAATTAGTTAAGACTTTGTTATCAGTTGAAAATGAAATAAGTGAATTTAAAGGCACGCCGGATTTCTCATCTCAGTGTCAACTTATACTAAAAAGCTTGTTTGGTATGAATTTTATTTCATTCATTGATTTTTTATGTTATGTAGGACAAAAACGTTTGTCTCAATTCCAGATAGGATTAGGATCTGGACTGGATAAATTCACTTTAGGTATAAATCAAATAAAATTTGATTTAACAAGTATATTAAAAGTTATGAACATGGTTATTACACATCCTATTACCCAAAATAATGATTTTTATTCATCAATACAATATGATTTTTTTAGTTTAAAAAATTCAATCTCAAAAATTATGACTAACTAATACTATAATAATAAAGAACTGTTCACAAAGAAGCCTTTTCGAGTGCATATACATGACCATTTACAACCAAATTATTAATTTCTAATTTATTGTACCCTATCTCTTTAAGGATTTGAACAGTACATTCACCATATTTTGGTACTCTTTTAAGACTTGCAGAGATGCCAGGTGTGCGGGATAATCTTGGTGCTGGTGTGGGTATAATTAAATTGTTATCATCTCTTGAGTAAGAATTTCCTGATGAATGATATTTGTACTTATCAACATTATCAAACTCTAGAACAGGAGTAACGCAAGCATCGAGATCATCAAAAATTTGACACCATTCTTCTTGAGTTTTTGTTAAGAATATTTCTTCAAATTTTTTTTTACATTTTTCCATATCATCCGTTTGCATATATTCATTTTCACTTAAGTTAAGTCCCTTAATAAGGTTTGAATAAAAGTGTGGCTCGAGCGCACCAACCGCCATATATTTGTCATCTTTTGTTTTATAAGTCTTATAAAATGCGTAACCACCGTCGAGCAAATTTTTTCCAGGTTCCCCAATCCAAATTGGCAATTTTTTCGACTTAAATAACCATAAACCTATATAAGAAAGTCCTTCTGTCATACTACTGTCTATCACTTGACCCTTCCCTGATTTAGTTCGTTCAAAGAGAGCTAAAACGATACCAAGAGCACAAATTAAGCTTCCGCCTGCAAAATCTGCTAATAAGTTTATTGGTGGAACAGGTGGTTCATTATCTTTCCTTAAAAGAGAAAGTATCCCGGATATAGCAACGTAATTAATGTCATGGCCGCCGGCATTTCTAAGAAAACTATTTTGTCCATAACCCGTTAATCTTGAGTAAATTAAACGAGGGTTATCCTTTAGAAGCTCTTGAGGACATAGTCCTAGTTTTTCCATAACTCCAGGGCGATAGGTATCCACAAGGACATCAGCAGTTGAACAAAGTTTTTTCACAACTTCCACCCCTTCCTTTGTTTTTAAATTGACTGGTATCGATCTTTTACCATTAGACATTAGATTAAAAGGCGATGGTTCTATCTGTAAAGCCAAAGAACAACAATTTTAAACTACTCGTAAATATTATTTTCTATTATAAGATACTAAGAACCATACCGTGCAACAATCGGATGCCTCTTTTATTTAATTGTTATAGTTGTTTAAATTTATTTATTATTCTATTTGCATTTATTTTGTTTGTATCTGTATATTAATGATAATAATGTATATGATATGTGTATGTAATGTACTTATATATTTGTGTTCTTGTATATGTTTATTTGCATCTATGATACTTTGAATTTTAGTCTCCAATGCTGTGTATCTGTCTTATATTGATCCCTTCCTTGCTGTTTTCTGCGCGTCGACACAATAATCAGGTGTCAGCTGAAAATCAGCGCTAGGTGGCTTGACTGGTCACTTAGCATTTACTGAGCTGACGTCCCTTTGGCGCATCATCACAACACAGGGTATATGCTTTTGTTGTTTTCTGTTTTTTTTTTTACCTATTCTGAAGTGTTGTATGTTTTGTGCCAAATAAATGTTTTTATTATTATTTTTTTTTTTAAGAATAATATGTCATCATATTATGCCTCTTTGGGGTGATAAAACACTGCAACTAACGATGGGGAATATCGCAGCTTATATGTTACCACGCTACAATATACCCTATAAGCATAAATTATAGGATATTCTTAATTTTATATTTGTAGTGTATATTGCTGTATCATATTTTAACATTGACATCATATTAAACAAACAAGGAGTAAATCAGTATTAGGCTTATGCGCTCCGTCGATGGCTTCATCTACACAATATTTCTTTTTTTTTTATGATAGGCCTTTTTATTATAAAAATATGGGACCTGTAAGAAAGTTGCGATTTGTCTGCGAAACTGATTAATTGTCAAAAATCTAACACGAATGTATTTTTAATTGATTATTGGCAATTATTAAGTTAAGCGTAAGTAGGTACTATTTTTTCCATTAGGCCATATCAATCCTTGCAAAATGCGCTGCTAGTCATGCTGATCCCGCCCGATTTAGTTGTGAAGACCTTTCCCGGTCAATCAATACGCGACAAATTCGAAAAAAAAAGCTAGTCATGCTGGTTTTATTATATTGTACTTTCTTCTCTAAAATGTATTCAGTACTCCAATCAGTTTATTTCCGGCAGCGAAGACATTATATCAAAGAGTAATATAGAGGAGCGAATAGTCGTCGGTTCGTATTCCGGCACGTACTTCTGGGGTTTTCTAGATTAAGTACGGATTTAGGAGTCACATACAGGTGAGGAAACCCACATGGCATCTAATAAAAAATAATGTGTAGTCCCCTGAGAACAGTGATCAGCTGTACTACTGGTCATGTTGAGCACGATATATTAGCGCATAGTGGATACAGCCACTAATGTATCTCTGATCACCCCAAAGGGGATATAGTGTTACGATATATTAGGTCCTTACATATGAAATTGGCGTTTTTCGTACTGGCCATTTTAATCACAAATTTCTCCTCTTTGGTAAGGAATCCCAAATTCAAATTTGTACAGCTATAGACTCATGTATTTGTGCTTCGATGATCGTCATTCATTTGTTTTTTTCTTCTGTTTTTTTCTGTCTGCGTCACTCATTTTACAAAATGGAAAACTTAAAATATCGCATTATTTACGAGTACGAGTTCCGCCGTGGCACTAGTGCTGCGGAAACAACTCGAAGGGTGAATGATGTGTATGGGGGTCGTGTTGCAAAAGAAAACACAGTTCGTTTTTGGTTCCAACGTTTTCGTTCTGGAAATTTCGACCTGCAGAACAAGCCCCGTGGACGGCCTGAGACTCAAGTTGATAATGAAGAGTTGAAGGCTATTGTGGAAGCGGATCCATCGCAAACCACGTCCGAGTTAGCTCCAGGCTGCGATGTTAGTGATAAAACTGTTTTAATTCACTTGAAGCAAATTGGGAAGATTAAAAAGCTTGAAAGGTGGGTACCTCACGAATTGACTGAAGCAAACCGACAAACCCGCGTCGACTGCTGCGTTACATTACTAAACCGGCACAATAATGAAGGTATTTTAAACCGAATCATTACCTGTGATGAAAAATGGGTTCTTTACGATAATCGGAAGCGCTCAGCGCAATGGTTGGATCCTGGCCAGCCAGCCAAATCCTGCCCCAAGCGAAAATTAACCCCAAAAAAGTTACTTGTAAGCGTTTGGTGGATTAGTGCCGGTATTGTTCATTACAGTTTTCTCAAATCTGGCCAGACTATTACGGCTGATGTCTATTATCAGCAATTGCAAACCATGATGGAAAAGCTAGCGGCTAAACAACCTAGGCTGGTCAATCGCTCCACGCCACTGCTGCTTCACGACAACGCTAGACCACACACTGCGCAACAGACGGCTACTAAATTAGAAGAGCTTCAATTGGAAAGTCTAAGACATCCTCCGTACTCCCCGGACCTTGCTCCAACGGATTACCATTTTTTTCGAAATTTGGATAACTTCTTGCAAGGGAAAAAATTCAACTCCGATGGGGCAGTCCAAATCGCCTTCAAAGATTTTATTGATTCCCGTCCGACTGGTTTTTTTAGTAAAGGGATCAATGAACTACCTATGAGATGGCAAAAGTGCATAGAAAATAATGGTTCATACTTTGATTAATTAAATATATTATATTAAAAAATATTCGACTTTTAGTTCCTGCCATACAAAACGCCAATTTCATATGTAAGGACCTAATATTATTTTTATTATTCGTACACTTTAATATATGATGAAATACATACTTTAAACGATTAGGAATAAAATCCAGTAATTTATATATTACATCACTTGTTTATTGCCTTTACAATTCGTCCTCTCTTTTACAATCCGTCCTCTCTACTCAATAGCCTAGCGTTCGAATGTTTTTTTTTGAAGCGGACTAACTACTGATTGCCGGGAAAGGCATTTTCAGCTCGACCGGGCTTAGGGAGCGAGCACAGAAGGTGCTCAGCCAGCGAAATTTTTGGGTTGGTTGGCAATGCAAGGGCACCCCTGTGGGTACGAACCTCGACTTGGACCGCCAGCCAAATAAAGTACTAACCCTACGGGTGATCTACCAGCGTTTCGGAAGTGACTGCCTTGAGAAGAAACGCCGAAAGAAACTCAAGGCTGCGTTGGAGTAGAACTGCGCCTCGGTGCGAAAACGCACCGGTTAGCAGCAGTTGACTGAACTATTCTTCTTCGGCGACGCCGGTGTCGTGGAGTGAAAGTAGTGTGTGTGTGTACTTCACTGTTTGATCGGTCGGTGGCTCTTTTAACAGCCACTGTGATTGGATCATCCGGATCTCCTAGCACGTCGCGAGGGCGACGAATGGCGGGTGAGAATTCACTCTTACGAACGTAGACGCAAGACCTACTGATTAAGTTGTTAGAGTGGTGCTGCGCCTTGTCGAAGTATCGACGAGACGCTTCACGCATGTAACTGGCAGCGTTCGAATGCCGTTGCGTGTCCTTATATCCCTCCACCGTCATTAAACCGGCATTACCGGAAATGTAAATGTTGCCAGTGAGTGAATTAATAAAAACCACGACTTAAGTGACACGCAACGTATTCAAATACAATTTTACCTTAATTTAAAGCGAAATAAATATTTAACACTTAAAAATGCTAACAATACATACATGGTTTACATTTTAAATAGTCTAAAAAATCAGAATGTAAACATATGCGGACCTAAGGGAGCGAGGCTTGTTAGTCCAGTCAAATAAGTTTTAAAATCAAAATTTTGACACTCAACTTTGCATTTTTTATATATTGTACTTCTAATAATAGAAAAACGACGTGTAAAGGTTTTAGTATCTGAAACCCCCAGCAAGGGTTAAATTTTTTTTTTTAAAAGTATTTTTCTACAAATTCTTGAAAACGGTAATAGTTAGAGAAAAAGAAAATGAAAGCAAAATGTATAGAGCTAAAAATTATACATATAAAAGGTAGTATGACTTTTTTCCTCCGACCTAAATTAACCAAGTTAAGGAGGTTTTTAAGTTTAAGGATATTTAAATCCCGCGCCATTGCATAAATTCATGAGGCAAAAAGAGAGGGACGATTGCTGTTTATTTGGGGCACATGCCTCTGTTAGTCAGGAGCTCAGAGTGAGGACCTCTTAACAATGGGTGCCATATCAAGTAATACTGCCTTCTGCATCTGGCCCTTGATCCATTAACTTTTACATCTTAATGTTACATAAATCTTACATGTTTTGCCAATAAACTCTTGTTTTTCTTGACCTTACTCTATTAAAATCTCCCCATATGAGAAAAAGCCCTACGGCTATTAAATATTAAAAAAAAAACATACAATATAAATATTTACATTATCCTTATGCTATAAAAATATTATTATTTACGTACCTTTTGGACAGTAGTAACACTCGCTCCAAAATCTGCTAATATCGTAGTACATAATGGTCCTGGAGCTAGACCCAGAAATTCAACAACTTTAATGCCATTTAGCGCCATATTATCTAGAAGTATTACATTTGTATGTTATTATTATTATAACTTAAAGTATAGTACATATTACAATTCTTAAGTTTCAACTGAGTTTTATTGGGCTTATCATAGACATTATATTATTATTAATTATTATAGACATTAGCTTCAATATATTTTGTTTTATCATGTGAACTTAGATAATTTTGATTATCGATATTTTATAGTAGTATAAACCTCACACCATAATATTGGAAACATAAAATGAAATATAACTTTATTCAAATAGTCCTACTTCTAAGCATTTTAAATAATCAAAAAATCGAGGTCATAAAATGCAACAATTTAAGCTATTTATCTAATTTAATGACGAAATTCAATAGTTTTCAAGATATTTCAATTTTAAGAGTTTTGTTAATATTCCGGATATCAGCACTTAATAAAACTAAATTGTAAAAAATAAAATCTACAAAAAATAAAAGGAAATGAAAAAAATTCAAAACTAGACCCGCATTTTATATCGCCTTATAAAAATATTGATACAGTAAATGTTCTATGCCGTGACTATTCATATTATCAAGAACAAAAAGCGTAAAGCAAGTAAATTCCCTGTCACCGACGTAAACTCCGCGGCGAGTCATTCTCCTTGTGACCATGGCCTGTGTAACCAGGTTAACACATTCAGTCATAAATAAAGGTAACTTACGCGCATAAAACCTGTTAAAACATTTATAATGCGTATAAAACGCGAAAGTTTAAGATATGTTATTTCCACAATACATTAGTAAAAACCGCATCCAAAGTAGTTTCCGTCATATGCGCTAAATAGAACTCGTGTTGTCAATAGCAAAGCTCATCTGTAAATACACACGGATCTCTGATTGCATCCGTGCAAAAAACCCGGTTTACTAAAGGGTAATAACACTGTGTATCTCTAGAGAAACATCGCTAGCGATGTTTTATGTTACCAAAAAATGTAAAAAAAATGTTCAAAATGAATGTTAAAATAGACAACAAAACAAGTGGATTTCGTTGGTCTGAATTTGGATTTTCTGTAAATAATCGCGTATTAGTATTATTTCTATGATTTTGTTGTAACGTTACAATGTGTCTCATTATAAATTTACTAGCTGACCCGACACCCGTTCTGTCATATAAATTATTTCTAGTGAATATCTTCTGTATTACAAAATACAATTTTGGTCATAGCGGCTTCCACATAAAAGGTAGATATATGCTGTCCCGGACTTTTATTTAGAACTATTCAAGACAAACAATCCTACGGTACATCATCTTTGTGTAACTCCAACGGTTTAGGCAGTGTACGCCAAGATAGCTCTCAAAGGCCAGTTTTTTCCGACTTAATTGACATATATCGTTATGTTACGATCAAAATTACACAAAATAATTACAAATTGTAGCCTATATGTTATTCCGATGTATAATCTATATTACTGTAAAAGTTTCATGCAAATCTGTCCAGTAGTTTTATCATGAAAGAGTAATAAATATTCACAAACTTTCGCATTTATAATATTAAGTAGGATTTGGTACTAATCTTAGTACCAAAATGCCTAAATAGGGCGTTAACCGCGCAGGAAAGTTTCAATGAACTGTATGAATAAATGCATTCCACGCTTTTAATGAACGGCAGTTGTCACTAGGGCTGCCGTTTATTTTTTGAAGTGAAACTTCTATAGTATCGTTGTGATTTCAAACCGGATGCAACAGATAACGACAGGTAAGAGACACAAATACTAAAATTAGTGAGCCAGAGCGAGAGAGCAAATGTAAAACGACAGTAAACTTGTAAATTATTGAATTCCTAGAGACCATGGTCATGGTATATGTGATCCGTCACAACAGACTGCTTAAGATGAAGACATCGCCAAATTATATCGTTATTTATATTTTAATATGCATTTAAATACTATTAAATCGTACATTTGTGTGCAATAGATGATGATTAATTAGTGTATAAAAGCGTCTTAGAATATAAAGAGCATTTCTCAAAGTGTTGAAAGAAGTGAACCAGGTTTTTAGCAATCGTCAAATGAGACAAGACTGAATGTTAAATTATTTACTTTTAATTAAAATTTTCTAGAGGGCAACGGATTTTGTATTAATTTTCTTTAAAACATTTATTTAATATAAACGGTATTACAAAAAAGGGTATCCCTAGCCACCCCACACCAATTCAGTCGTATTTATAAGCCAACCTCTTCTAAAGGTGTACCTTATAGTCTCTGTTTGGAAAAACAACAATGAGACGACCCTGCCGAAATCGTTTATTTAGATATCAGGTGTGACTATTGACCGCATACTGGATATGGATGGAAATCACGCTGATTTAATTTTTTTAATTAATTATGAAGAATTAGAATATCAATGAATATATTATAATTCGTTTACCTAAGACTCACTACTAATTACTAGCTCTGAAAGTTAATTATGAACTCGGGGAAAATTACGAAAATATTGCATAAGTTTAAAAATATATCTATTTGGTCCATGTGGCATTATATTATATGTATTGCTGATGATTGATTAAAGCTGCAAAAATATAGCTTCGGTACTTATATTATTATAAGGGCAAAATTTGATGGCAAGGGGCAAGCAACACTGGAATGGACTTTACTGTGAGTTCGATCTTTAATCTTATTATTCTAGTAGGAATTTCGAACGCGCTTCATACTTACCTTTTATAATTTTGTAACTAATAATCATAGCGTACTGAACTGTTACATTTACTTTTCATTTTTTAATATAAGGACAGTCTTCAATTATAGTAAAACAGAGATTACCTGATATATTTTATCGACATTAAATAATTGTAATCGTGCCTAACAATTCTTTTCTGGACTGGACGGAAAACGCAAGCAACACTACCGACACTGTCTACCAGCCCCTTCCAACTCAGGGCAAATGTTTTGTCACGTTAGCGGTTTCGCTATCTCTTTCTTTTTTCCATACATTGAACGCTAGTGTCTCTTTCTTAACTTAAAACATCCGAAAAAAGTTCACGCACACTATGCTTTACGTAAACGTATCGGTGTAACTGATAGTAAATTCATTCAAGTGTCAAGTCAACTGTCTACTTATTATTGACACTTGGCGCTAATGGCCAGCCCCTTCCAACTCAGGGCAAAAGTTTTGTCACTTTAGCGGTTTCGCTATCTTTTTCTTTTTCCATACATAAACTCTAGTGTCTCTTTCTTAACTTAACATCCGAAAAAAGTTCACGCACACTATGCTTTACGTAAACGTATCGGTGTAACTGATAGTAAATTCATTCAAGTGTCAAGTCAACTATCAACTTATTACTGACACTTGGCGCTAATGGCGGTTGGCTGTTATTTATCCTTTTCAAACTTTTCATTACTTTTCAACTTTTAACTATTTTGCAATACCACTTTTTATGCTATTTATTATTCAATTTGGTTTATTTACTTGTTGTTATATTGTTGTTAGATTTGCTAAAGTGTTGTGTTTTGTAGTTTGTGCTCAGTGAAAAACATCGTTTATTTATTGAAATTAAGTTTTGTTCATTTGATATTCGTTTTAATTCGTTTGGTGGAATGACTTGGGCTTGTGCTGTCCCTGGATGCCCTAGTCGTCGCACTAATTTTAAATTATTTTGCGTACCTTTGCTTTCGAAACAATTTTCAGAAAAAGGACCTTTATATTGCCGGAAGAGTGAAGCTGGAACCTGTTGCTAGTTCATACTATTCATAATTCCACGCTTAATAATATAAATGCGAAAGTAAATCTCTTTTACGTTTTCACAGCTAAACTGCTGAATCGATGTTGATGAAATTTAAAATGGAAATAGTTTAAACCCAGAGGATGAATATAGGCTGTTTTTATTAACTTCTAAGGCGATGAATAGGGGGTTGAAGTTTGTATATATGTATGCATCAATTAAAATTGTATAGTAATAGTTTGTATGTTACCTTCTACAGCCTAGGGCCTAGACTTTTCAAACGATTTTCCTGAATAAGGTGTCGATAGATTCGTACTATCACATAGTGTCATGGGCTACAGACGTCAGCAAAAATTCATTAAGGCAAGGCTAGACGCCATAATGTGTAATAAATTTTCATGTACCACCACAATATGGACGTCAAATGAAAGAACTCGTCCTAGCGATTCCGAATATATAACATATTGTTACGAGCGCGGGGTATTAAAAATGCCGGTTGTGACGGACAATCAATTTATTAACAGAGGAGAGTACACAAAATCAAAACGCAGCCACAGAAAGGTCTTGTAACGCAGCTGTCGAACGATCGCGATGTTAAATCGTCGAAGAGTCCAGAAGCACGTCGAAGAATGCTCTCGAAAATCCGTCGTCAAAAGTCCAGTCGCAGAAAGTTCTCGAAGTCCAGTATCAAAAATCCAGTCGAAATAATCGCACGTAGAATCACTATACAGTCGCAGTATGATCGCAAAAGTCCTTGAAGATCGCTTCGTAATATCGCACTGTGTCGCTGTCCAAATTAGAACTGTCCTGTGATCGCATCGAGCGCGTATTTATATCGGAACAGCCGCTTTCCAGCATTTTCGAGTAATAACTAGAATCTTATAGAGGTATTTGAACCTTATGTTTTTAGTTGTACATTCCAGAATGGGTTTATCGACCTTTCGCGAACCGGGATTCCACGAATAGCGGCCGTCTCACCGATACACGCGTCACGAACTCGGGCGGCAAGATGAAACGATGCGCCCCCCTCCTATTTTTTTTGATGGTAAACAATTTTCTCGGATCCGGTTGCAAGTTATTTCATTCGAAGGAGTACGTCAAGACTATCTATGCGTTTTAAGATTATAGTCGTGCGATGCCTGGAAGCCTAGAAATCTAGGGCTAAAGTTTGGCCCTAGCTCCGTCGTAACAATGTGTATATTTTTAAACCTTTACATATTAGTTAGTCTGGTTTTAATTTCTTTTTAAATATTTTTAAAATGTAGAAGCTTTCAATCTTTTGAAAAAATGGTTTCATGCCAATAATTTACTTTATTGGAATAACAGTAATTATTTACATATGGAATATCTACTATATAATTTCAGGTCAAATATGCAGCACAAGTATTCAGCAAGGAAGTGTCCTCATTATTGCAACTGCTCATGAAGAGTCAAGAAGCTTTACAAGAACATTGTTATAGTACAGTTAATCTGGACATTGAAAGCGGTCTTTTTACAGCTGAAATTTTATTGTTTGTAAATAATTTATTTGATAGCCTGATTAATGTTTGTAAAACATCCTTTTTTATGGTATAAGGGCAAGCGAGCAGACGCTTCACCTTTTGTTTTGTTAGATTTTACTTAAGTTATATTTTTTGGATTCTTGAACTTTTACAATTTGCTGGGATTTTCGTACTGTTCATTCTGTATAAGTCGTAGCATAATGATTTGTACCTCTAACAATATTGGTCAAATGGATAAAAAAAACATAAAAAGTACTATTTTTTGTGCTGAACTTTGTTATTTAATTTTTTGTCGTATTACTTAGCCCGAGCTTAAGCTCATATTTTAATGTAACTCTTTAGACTAAGTATTATTAACAACCCGCAGCATAACTCGATCGTTTTTACTTGGTAAGGTTCGTCAAATAACTAAATTTAAAAAAATTGTTTAATTTAAAGTTTAACGTAGCTCCAGCCGCCAGCACGCACAGGACCGGCGCGCCAAGTTCCCAACCCTCCATTGCAAGAGGCATCTGTTCAGCAGATGACAAATACTATAATAAATATAATTCAATCCTCTTCTCCCACAGCCTATATAGCTGTGAAAGAAGAAGATTGAATTATAATACAATATTGTAGACATACATATTTTAAAAATCTATTCTATTAATATTTATTTTGTAAATAGAGCTGATCACGTAGTTTCTCGTACAGCTTCTTCGCCAATTGTTACAAATAAAAATTTAATTTGTTCGCAAGAGGTAGGTTCTCAATTATATTGTAAATGTAGTAATTACCCAAATACTCTGTTGTAAAAATATTTTAGAGTGTTAATGTGAAGTTTATCGAGTTTCTTGCGCTGCTAATTCTTCACATATTATTATGAACTTTACGCAGCTGTAGTAGCTTGAATTCAGAATCAATAAACATTGAAATTAAATCGTGTTTTATTACCGAATCAAAAAAGAAATAAGTAATTATTTAGGGAAGAATTTTCAAAAATTATTAAAAACCAGTAATTTGCTTTAATTACAGTAGCAGATTATCGATTCGAAATTTAACGTTGACGATTCAGAAACGAATGTTATCGGTTGAGTCACATCACTAATTTACTACGGTATCTGACATTTGCTTCAAATTTATATATATGTATATCTTAGCAAGAAAGAGAAACAAAAGTTCGAAGCAAATTTAATGAGTAAGAGCAGGATGCATAATACGCAAGATGAATGATGTATAGCTAATACTTCCTCGCCCCTTAGGCCGCGCCTCATACTCGTGCTATCGTTACAAAACTCTTGTATGAAAATGGTCGTCTGTATTATTTATTAGTCTGTGCTGTCTACAGATCATATTAGGACTGTTGATATTTTTTAAAATATCGGATTTTCGATATATCGATATTTTTAAAAATATCAATATTGCATGCAGTTCGATATATTGAAATATTATATCGATATTTTATCAACAGTAGTATCAGTAAGTCTAGTATATGATTTTGGCGATGGTAGCAATGCTATCGACATATTATTATTGTTTTCTTGCGCATTATTGACGGTGGCTGTCTTAATATTTATCTTTCTTTATGGTTACTTGATCCTATGCATGATGGTGTTTGATTTTTAAGTGGGTTGCTAAATTAGTTGTATTTACGCTGCTTTTATAATTTTTCCCACATAAGTTGCAGGAAACATTACTTGTTTCAACTTTTTAAAAAACGTCCATACAATGGAAGAATTGGTCGAAGAAGACATATTTTGATACTAAACTATTCCTATGTAATCAGATATTAAATAAATGTATATAAATAAACACTTGCTTTGACCGCTACACTGCAAGAAAACAGTAATTGTTCATCTCTTTTTAACTTCACTCAATGTTAGCCACAGACTAAACACAATAGAACCTAGTGGTAGAGATGTTAACTATAGCCCAAGATCCTAGAGCCGCCAGACCTTTCTTATTTTCTCAGAAATAAAATATATAAAATAACGTAGTGTTAGTATGCACTATGAGTGTATGCATACCTGCTAGCTTGCGCGGGCGGCCAATTTACAGGTACCAGGTGCGAAAGGTAGATAAAAATCATACTTACTTTACTTATTTTCTCAGTGCTGATTTTTATATATATTTTAGAAAATATTATTTTAAATTTATAATGATTACTGCCAGACTCGTTTCGACGGCCATTATTTTTACTAGACGCTTTAAAGCAGCCAAAAAAATAAGGTAACTTTACTTATATTCTCAGTCTTGAATTTTATACATGATACTCAGGAAACTAATTCAATAATTTTTGCAAGCAGCCAGACCACACGGATGGGCCTAACATTTCCCCAGACACATATAAAGGCTTTCTGTGTGTATGTACGCGATCGTGATTGTTAGACGCAGAGCATTGTGACGTGCTCTGCCTAAATACAATAAGCAGTGTCGGGGAAGATATCTACCTCAGAGTTTATGCCCAGCGGGCGCGGAGTAACGGGGCTGTGGCGAATTGATTAAAGGACCCGCAGTCCCCGCCAATGGGCTGAAGTAGTCACCTTGGGGTTTTAGTCGGTACAAGTCCAACACACCTCGGCAGCGCAACCCCCTCTGCACCTGAGACGGTCCTATGAGGATTTTCTCCAAGTAAAAAAAAAAGTATCGAGTTACTGGATGGATTTAGTTCTATACATCAACAAAACATCGACTTTTTTGTTTGATAAAATTTATTATTTAATTAATCGATATCATATCATCCCTACTCTACATCTTAACTTATAAAGTGATGCGATGTAAACGGGTTTTCCTGTAATTGTTTTTCAAAGAAGCACAAATAGTTAATATGTCTGTAGCTTTCGCTGTTCGTGGTAATCGTCCTCCACTAAGCCCAGCACAAATACAGAAAATGCTCGACGAGAATGTTCATTTAATACAAACAATTCAAGAATATCAAGCGAAAGGACAGCTTGTAGAATGTCATCAATACCAACAAGTATTGCATAGAAATTTGGTTTACTTAGCTTCTGTAGCTGATGCCAATCAAAATATACAAAGTCTCTTACCGGTAAATATAAGATCTGTATATATTTTTAAAGTGGTTTTATTATTTGTGAATACACAATTAGATCCATGTAATAATCCTAACGCCGGGTATTTTCAGCCTCCACATCAATTGGGTCCAGGCAATGTATCTCAAGCACCATCAACTAATTCATCATCAAGTGGTATAGATGTATCTGGCAGCTCTCAACAGCAATACCGTCCACCTGCTGGAGTATCATCTACTTTGACTAGACCCACGCAATCCTATGGCCAAAGACCATATCCTCAAAATCAATATCAAGGACAATATCAAGGTGCACCAGGAGCTTATTCACCACAAGGTGGTTATGGTCCTCCGAGTCAAAGTTATGGGCCACCAAATCCAGCTCAACAGCCACAGGGCTATCCACCAAACTCTAATTATGGTCCTCCGATCACTACTACACCCAGTAATTATGCCGCCTCTACACATCCAGCCTCAGGTTACCCGCCATCATCAGTGCAGCAACCTTATGTTCCTCCACCGGGTAGTCCTGCTTCTGCTGGCAATCCTTATCCCATCCGTGGAGCTTCACAGCCAATTTACACGGGAAATTCTGCCTATCCTCCTCAGTCAGGCTCTAACTACCCTAATGTTGGTGTTAGCACCTATAATTCTACCCCAGCACAAGCGCAGACCTATCAGTCACAACCATTTCCTAATACCACACCTACATCAGGGTACAGTTCAACTCCAACTTCACAACCAAACCGCTCACCACAACCTCCTTCCAGTGGATACACACAGCAAAATCCCACAAGCACTGGTTATGGTTCTCCATCTGCACAGTCACCAACTTATAATACTAGTTCTCTTGGCAACAATGCACCTCCATCAACTGTGGCATCTGGTGCCCCAGTGTCATGCCCCCCTGGCCAGCAATATGCACCTCCTACTCAACCATCTCAGTATACACCTGTTACTCAACCTCCATACTCCAATCCATCTTCTCAGCCTGGAAGTCCTGCACCTACTGTTTCTACTGCTCCACTTCCTCAGACATCATATACTCCAAATCCTCAAAATTATCCCCCAGCCGGAGGTGCATACCCTCCACATGCTTATCAACAAGGATACCCACCATCCCAATACCCACCGTCTCCTTATCCTTACGCGCGAGCTCCAGCACCAGGTGCTCCTCCTCCTGGGGCACCTCAGTCTTACCCGGGTTATGGATTCCAACCGCCAGCACAGCAATAAAATAAATCTACTTTTTTTATTTCAAATTAGTTTCAAGATAACTCCTGCCTATTTTTAATGTCATGATAAAAAATATTGTGAAAATGCCTGAAAAAATTATATTAAATTATATTGTTTTTTATTCAAATCCTGATTATTGCTATTCAATTGACTTTTTATCAGATGCAGTAAACAGCATAAAATTTTTGCGTTCTGCCAATGATTTCGAATTGCCTTATCCAGCATACATTTATTGTAGATCTTATGTAAAATGTGATATCTTAGACCTAATACAGCGGTTCCCAACCTTTTTTCAATAGAGTACCCCTCTACCTGATTGTTTAGTGGGTACCCCTAACACACACGCACAAACATATATATGTATACATACAAATAAGAAATCATTACATAATTTCAGATATACAAATATATTTACTTTCAAAAAATACAGCTGAAGAAATATAAATATGCAAACATATTTAAGAGTACCCCTAAGCAAATTTTAGCGTACCCCAGGTTCGAAACCGCTGATCCGATACATTGCTCACATAAAACGAAGTGAAACTTGGCCTTAATAGATTCAAAGTGAAATTGTTTAAGTGAAGCGAATATTTCTCTTCTGCACTTGAAAGTAAAGTTAGAAAAACCTATGAATCAAACTAGTGTTAGTATAACTTTGGGCTCAACATTTATATGTACCAGGAGCTTTAAGTTTGTTTCAAAATATTTATTACATCATTGAGTATATTTTTTCATATCACAATTTTCATTTATGCTTATATATAATCATAAGTCAACTGAATGTAAAAAAAATGATTTAGATAAGAAAATTATGTAATATCAATTGACTAAGCATAGAGGTATATTTATGAAATATATATTAGTTTTTAATATTTATGGAAGAATTTGTAAAATATGTTTATTATATTCAGATATAATAATAAATAGGACAAAACTGTTTAAAAATATAATTGCTTCATAATTGGTTGGTGTATAAGCAGTGCCGTGCATGCCATAAAAACATTATCTTGTTTTACTTAGACATTTAGTAAATATACGGGGTATATGGTCATCTTATTAAATAAATAGTATATTCTACTTATTCGCTAAACCAATATTTAGATACAAGTTATTAAGTTATTGTTTACACGCTACAAATTTAGTTATTTACTTCGCTACTTAATATGTGTATACAATCCATAAACGGCAGTTGTCACATGGAGGCTCGTCTTATCAGATTGTGTTAAAACGAGATAGGTAAGATCAAGGATATCATCATATTAACAAAATACGTAGTGAAAATATCAAATTATTTAAAATAAAATCATGTTTTTTCTAGCCATGTTATATGAATTTAGGGAATCTTTCTATGTTCTGTTCGTCGTTCGAAATATAAAAAGTGCCTATATTATGCAAATTATATCAATTAAAATATAACAAAACATTGAAATGTACTCGAATTATGCGTTTCGAGTAATCTTGGTTTCGGTGGCCCCCATGACATACAACATGTTAATAATCTTAGTTTAAAAACTATATAAATAAAACGCATATTATGACACATCATATATATTTATGATTCTTCAAAAGCTATGGAAGGATTTTCGAACTGGTGTACATTTTCTTCATAGTACTCTAAAGGTAGGTCATCTGCTGGTGGATGAGTAGGGAATGGAGGTGCTATTTTGTGTTTCTTTAATGGGAGTATAGTGTCATATAAATAACACACTGCTCCTGTTTCTCCTGGGATGGCAACTCCTAAAGTCCAAATAACATTATGTTTTGTATCAATGCGTAGAATTTTTACTCCACGTAAAGTTCTCCATCTGGAATAAAATGTAAATTAAATTCAATGAGAAAAAAATAATTCTTGTTAATAATAATGTTTGTATTCATTTTATATAATACTAGGAGTGCCCTCGACTTAATTCGCGTGGAAGTAGTACTTCTGTTATGATAATTATTTCAAGTTGAAATCTTTGTATTAATTATATAAGAGTCAACGATTGTTTCTTATGTAAATTATTTTAACAACTAAATATACATCTCAATTAGTACTAATGATTTTCAATACACGACAATAGATGACGTTAGTTTTTTTTTCACAGTTCTTATAAATATAAGTAGGGTAAACTTTTTCAGGATAAAATGCAGCGTTATAAGTTTTATAACTTATAACTAGAGGTGTAATAATTGTCATACAGGGGACAACATGCTATTTGTTCCATCTCATTACACGAGTAATTTTATCATAGCGCCGTCTCACTCACAACAATTCTGTTTTACATTATTTGTTGTTAATGAACAGATTAACCTCATGTTATTTAACATCTCTACTTATAAGGTATCCCTTTAGTTTTTTAGTTTAGCTGAGCGCACTGTATCCAGCGTGACGATATATTATTATTATTAAAAAATTTCTGATATTAGCGCACAAAAAACATTCAGACTCTAATAATAATAATCCTGGTAAGAATGACATCGCAGACCTTCAGGTCTAAGTCTAAATACACTATTTCTAACAGACTTTGATAATGACATTTTCATCCATCTTTTAATAGAAGAATTCTGTTCCATTGCTGTGTTGCTAAACGACTTAAAGGTATAGTCCATTACCCATTTGTTGGTATGCATTATTTTAATCCACACATAGAACTTCTTCAAGTCAGACTGAGATGACGAAATTACCGGCGTGTATGCGGCCACAAGAAAAATTTTCGTCATCTCCGCTTAATCGAAACCAAAGGAGTCTCGGATTTCTCAATTCATAGCCATTTATACATGCAGCCAAGCCAGCAAACACCAAAACATCCACACCTCGAAAACCATCAACCTACTGCGGTACACCAGACCACAAAGCAAGAGTTTTCGACAAACAAACGATATCTAATTCTCTCTTTCATTATATCTATCTATTTATTCATTTTCTCATCCATTCGCCCAATCTATACTCCACTCTCCATTTTCTGCATTAATAATCTTGGCGTGATGGGTGGTGGTACCCATCGCATATTTTGATACACCAGCTAGGACTGACAGGTGCACATCGCCTCGGGGGACTTCTTATCATACAAACAACGATAGGGGACATCCGTCGAGCGACCAAGATCTGCCTCCTTTGCGACGAGGCTGTACTGTAACCTATAATTTCTAAAGGCTGGGGGTATGTTCAAGCACTTACTACTTTATGATGCCAAAACTGCAACCAATTTTTTTTTGTAACTTTGATTCATACCATTCAATTCACGATAAGACATATGTTTACTTAAATATAACTCTCAAAGAGATAATAACTGATAATTACCTGTTACCCATGTGCCCTGGCATTTTAGTTCCAGGCCAAACACGTGCCTTTTCACCACCAGCTCCAATATTTCCAGGGCGTCTATGAGTTTTAGTTACACCATGAGACGCAGGCATGCCACTAAATCCCCACCTCTTCATTACGCCTTGAAAACCTCGGTCAATACTATAAAAAGGCATGTATAAAATAATACTATAGGTAAATCAGTTAAGTCGGTCCTTGACTGCGAATCGTTCAAGGCGATCGGGATGAAAGCATTCGCCTGTCCAACGGTCTTTATGTGACTCACTTTGTCGTCATTCCGACTCCACACAAACAACGCAGCCGAAAACTGAGTTATATGATATACCTACAGTGTATCAGCCATATGATTTTGGCCGTTCACCATCATGGTATCCTTATAATAACTTTACTAAAATAATTAGTTTACAAATATACAGTACATGTTAAATGAGACGAGACATTTACTAAACTATGCAAACAATTAAGGCAGTAAAATAAAAATCCAAATCATTTCCGCTCTCCAAAGAAATAGACAAAAAAAAAAAGATTTCGAAATGTTTTCTTAAAGCTCCTAAAGGTAAACAAAGCTTCAGTCTGACAATACCAACAAGTCATTAACTAATAGACTTATAAATATTTATTTCAATTGAGATTTAGTCCTATTATGGTAAAATCCGCAACATAGACCTGTCGATAAATATACCAAAAGTACAGACCCTCTTAAAGACTAATTAATATAATAGATAATAGTTCCCTATTGAAGTATAAAAACAAATTACTCACGTTTTGGCCCTGATGTCAATATTATCCCCAACTCTAAAATGTGTGGCAAATAAGGGTGTGCCAGTAGGTAGACTGGCTTGTGGTGAAACAATAAACCTGAACAAGTGCCGTTTAGGTAACATTCCTACATTATTAAATAAGCCACAGTAATCTTTAGTTACTAAGGTTGGGTCTATTGTTTCTGCACCCACCAATAAACAACCCATTTGTTTTTTTGCCATCCATTTAATTTTTGTTATCATAGGTGTGAATTCCTCTGGGGGTATATATTTAATAACATGGTTGTCCACAACCTGTAAATTGCAACTTTTTCCAATTAATATTTACATATGTCTTTATATTACTTCACCACATATGCGGTAGGTACATTTTTATATACAGGAAAAACAATAACCTGTAGTAATGTTGTTAGCATCTTTGTTCCATCTTTAGCCCATAAGGGATAGTTACCAATTTTACGGGCTATTAGACCTACACGCCTTAAAGATGGGTTCCACGTGGCTGCTTCACTGTGTTGATGTAGTGTTAAAGGAGACTCGGGCAAAGATTGTGATTGTAATTTATCCTGCATGACCTCATCAACGAATTGACGATTATCTTGAGTAATATACTCTTCATCAAGCTGTAAAATAACAAATTATTTTTCAAAACAGCCTGTTTGTTTTAAGCAACCAGTTACCCATCATAAAATTCTAAGCATTATCAGTTCTAAATACCTAGACAAAGTAACATTCAATCACTGACAACACCAGTAGAAAAATGCAAAATGTATGCGATTGATATAAACATTCAAAATACCACATCAACACTTTATGCCAATTCCATTAGTTTTAGACTACCCTAGAAGAGTTAACGCTAATGGAATGTTACTTTGCTAATGGGCCGTTTTACATGAATTAAGTAGCAAAGTAAATAACGAAATTTTAACTAGTCTAATGTTTACACATGTTTTAGTAAAATTATAAGTACATTATTTTATCAAGCTTATACACTTCACTAAATTGTTATGAAGTTTATAAATGCTACAATGCAATTTAATAAAACAACACCTGGAAAATGTGCAGGGTATGAGAGGTTGGTTACTTTGTCAAAAATAGGATTAATTCTATTCTACTTTTCAACTTATTCTCTAAACCAATATTTAGTTTAAAATGATAAAGTCATTGTTTACATGCTACAAAAGTTATTTACTTTGCTACTTAATATGTGTATATGTAAAAGCGTGTATATGTATTATTATTATTAGGTATTAAATACCTACAAGCCTGCAGATGTCAATGAGAAAATGGTTAAATTTCATGGGGCTGGTATTTCTAGTAGTTTAGTATTCCATAAACAATGAGGACATTTCCTAGACAGGGATTTCTTTATTTGGAAATCACAGATTAAGCCTATATTATTTACAAAATGAACAAAGCAATTCAACTATATAAAAAAAACAGTAGTCATTTGATATAGAATTAAAGATGACATAATGCACCATTATTATTTAGATCATGGTCAAAATACATTTAAAGATTTCTAGCATTGGACCACCCATTCATTGTGTTATTGTTTAATATGCTTCATATTATAAAACTTCCACTCACCACTCTTTCTTTCGGCATATACCAATAAGGAGGGCGATACCGAGGTGGTCGGTAATTACTAATAAATTTAATACTAGCGTTCTTAATCCTGAAATTTAGATATTATACTTGTTTATATTTCATTTTGATAAGCATGCTCTTAATTTGATTTTTAAATTAGTATTTATAATCTAAGGATTGATTTTACAATTTTACAACTGTTCTAAGATTAGTATAGAGTACTGTCGAAAATAACTCACTTTATTTTGCTGAAACTGCAACAAAGTTGTCTTATCGAGCGTAAACTCATGATTATTAAGACGGAGTTAAAGTATTATGCTAATTAATATAATTATTGAGACGAAAACAATTTCATGAATACATTACAATCATAATTTAAAAATTTGAGGTTACGAACAGTGTTTTTTTTGGTTATGTTTTTCCGTCTGTGGGGGAAGGCAAAGGCTTTCGCTATACAGCCAAGTCAGAGGTCTTTTCTTCATCATATTTTCAATTATAAAGGCCGCAGCCATGTCTGAGAATTATTTTAAATTATTAGGCGTGATGTGATGCAAGGATAAATCGTTATTGTAAAGTCACTATAATGACCATTGATTAAAAAAAAGGAATGTATTGCAAGTTTGTTTTGATCTGTTCTCTGTGGTTCCGATTTTTGATAAAAAGCTTAATGCTCATCAGTCGTCATGTTATAATGATATTGAGCAAAGAAAAAAAACAAGTACATTAAGATAAAGGAAAGAATGAAAGAAAAAGTAATAATTAATCAACTATAAAGTAATATGTAATGAAGTAAAATGGGTATTTTATTTGATATTCGTTTGCAAGTTATATTTTGGTTAAGTACTCAAGCAAGTCTTGAAGAATTCATAACTGTAACAGGTCCAGGATTATTTCCTGAAAAAATAATATTACCAGCAAGATATTTTTTCCTTAATTTTGCTTCGGACACATTGACGTAAGTGTTTTAATTATTTTGTTGTACTTTCTTAAACATTTCTATCCCCAACAGTAAAGCCATATCTTTACTTTTGCTTTCAAAATTCTTATCAACTCTTTTATAACAATAATGATACAATATCATTATTTCAATATCCAATTTTTGTAGCTATTGCAAAAGACATAAACATTATTAAAATTATGTACAAAATAACCATTGAAAATAAAAAAAAGAACAATTTTATATTTAAATATACCGTACTTACTTATAATTTAGGATTATGTCCAGCTGTGAACTAATGTTGGCTAACTAGTCATTGCTACCACATATGAGAATGTGACTGAGACTGAGTTGACAACTGCATAAGTATTAGTTATCTGCTTACTGTTCCAAAAATGTGTATCTTCGGGAATGTTCTTGTTTGTTGTATACTATTATAATTAATATCACATCCATAGCTACCCAAGAGAATCATAGGCACTAAAAACAACTGTTATAAAATTTAAAATACATGTTTTATGATAATACAAAGTAAAATGGCAAACAAAGTCTTTAAACTATCATAACATTATGATAGTTTTAATTCATGTTGATATAAATGTGTATGATTTAATTTTATAAATAAATATTGTATTTTATCTTTTGAAACTACCATTATAAAAAAAAACCTTATGCTCACAAATATCTTGCTATGGAACAACTATCTGTAAGCTATATAATTATTTTGTAAATTTAAAATTCAATTGGAATACAATAACTTATTACTAAGACATCACACCAATTAAGTTGTTTTGATTGAGTTGGAAAATTGGTTAAGGTTGAATGGTCTACATATCCATTTTATTTATGAACAGTGATACTTAATTTCTAGATACACACCTAATTTAGCTAAGGATTTGGCTGTAGAGATCAATGGGAGATCTAAACATAGTAATCATTGTCGCATTTGGGTAAATAAATTGGACAGGAAGGATGGAAGCTTCATTGTTAGATATAGAGTGTATGAAACTTGTTATGATATGTCAATCAATATCTATTACAAAAGTAAGCACATTAAAGGGTCTCCAATGATATATAAAGGTTTGTATATTAATTATTCACTCACATGTCCAAAAACCTTTGGAAATATTCTCTATTTTTGCATAATTTTGTTTCCGCGTTGCTACTTGATGGTGTCTTATGATTAAAAATGGAATATAAGTGGTTATTTTCGTAAATAAAAGATCCGATATACGTACACAAACTCGTTTATTTCACAACTGCCCGCGCCGTGCGCAAGTGACATCTTACAAACCTTATATCTATCAATACCTACATCTAACATAAATTTATTCAGGTAAATCTGTTTATAAGCATTTTAAAATTCATTTTTAGGTCCTGTTCATGCAGATCAATGCAATTGTCCTCAAGAAGATTTCCAGTCATGGCTTAAAGATTATGGTTGCACACATACTTTTAAACAGATTGACAAAGATCTTCAACTATTTCATAACCTTGACATGAATGAACAGATAAAAAAAATTATAAAAAAATATCACCACCCAGAAAGTACAAGTTTTTGTCACTACATTATTAAAGATAATAAATTATATAGAGATTGTTATGGCAATCATGTTGGTTTCAATATGTTTGCTGACAATATCTTGTTATCTCTTACTCGAAAAGCAAAATTTCCTGACATGGAACTAGTAATTAATTTAGGCGACTGGCCATTGGTGCGGAAAGGGACCGAACCCTTACCTGTGTTTTCATGGTGTGGAAGTAATGAGACTATTGATATAGTTATGCCCACATATGATATAACAGAATCAACCTTAGAAAATATGGTACGGTAAGTTCTTAATTGTATATGTAAAATCATATGATTTCAAGATACTTATATAATTTTAAAGTCACTTATTATGACTTTTATAAAGTATTGCTTTTTACACATATATAATTGATATAAGGTCTTTGTATTGGTCTATAATTAGTAAAATAAACATTTTCAGGGTGACTTTAGACACATTGTCAGTTCAAGGTGGCATAGAACGCGTGTGGTCGCAACGTGAATCGCGTGCCATATGGCGAGGCAGAGATTCGCGTCTTGAAAGATTGAAGCTTGTGGACATAGCACGTGAAAATGCTGATCTCTTTAATGTTTCACTCACAAATTTTTTTTTCTTTCGCGACAAAGAAACTCAATATGGGCCCAAACAGCCTCACATTAGTTTCTTTAAGTTTTTTGATGTAAGTGATGTTTTATTATTTTTTCCATTTTGTAGATTGCCTTTTAATTAAATGTTATATTTTTTATAGTACAAATATCAAATAAATGTGGATGGTACAGTGGCAGCTTATCGTTTACCATATCTGTTGTCTGGAGGAGGGATGGTTCTGAAACAAGAGTCTCCATACTATGAGCATTTTTATGGACAACTAAATGCATGGGAGCACTATGTACCAATAAAGCGGGATTTGTCTGATTTGGTTAAGCAAGTACAGTGGGCACTCAATCATGATGAAGAAGCTTTTAAAATATCTAAGAAGGCAAGGGAATTTGCTAATGAACAGCTCCTTCCTCAGCACATCATTTGCTACCATGCAGTGTTGTTTTCTGTAGGTACTACTTAGGATATTTATTTTAAAATCAACAAGTCCTATTATCTTTGTTTTTTATGGGTAATTGTTAAATACTTTTTGAATTGTCTCATTTATTTTATGGCTTATTATTACCAATAAAATATAATTTCATTAGAATGGCGTAAAAGTATTTTGCAATGTCCCAACAGCTGCAATCTGCTTAGGTTTTTAACAAAATAATAATAGCTATATGATCAACACAATTTCCTTAAAGAATGCATACATTTATTCAAATATATACAAGGAATAAAGTAATTGGGTAAGGACCTGTGACAACACTAACATTTTCTATAAACGTATAATTAATTAAATGTACCTTTTGCATAACCATGAGCAGTTGTTTCGTAAATTAAGGTACTGTTTCGCCGTATAAATTGTAGTTACCCTGTACGAAAACCTAATGATGTGAAAAGACCAACATTTAAACAGACATAGATGAATATAAGTTCCGTTACCCACAGACAATTTTGACGTTAGTTAAAATTAAGTTCTAGATCAGACATTACATTTACTTTTACATGTAACGTCTTATGTTAATAGCCTAAATAGGATTTCAGTAATTAAGATCATTTGGTTAGTTTTCAAATCTTGTCTATGAGAGCAGAATCATAACTAACCTAGGTGTTTCGAAAATATTTTTCTTAATTTTACAAATATGTTTTCGACTCCGAAAGCCTTTTGCGTTTTTTTCGCATTTACTTTTCGTGTATTTATCTGAAATACTCGATTCTAGGTATATCTGCCACCAAATATTGACTGACTGGACTGTCTGTGTGAAAAAATTTGTCCGAGCTTTCTGAGCCAGTCTATGTAAACGGCCTTAAAACCGTTAATCGCCCGGTTTAGTTGTGAAGGCCGCTCCCGGTCGCCAACACTTCATCATTTTGAAAAAAAAAAAATAGCGATTGTTTTGTTTCAGAAAGGACAAAATATATTAGTTATAAAAAAAAATTAGAATATATAAATAAATAAATAATAATATAATATAAGCATTTATTATAGAATATTTTTACATACATTTTTTTTTAACTACTCTACTTGTCTTCCGACAAAGTCCTCCTCTAAGGATTTCCATTTTCTTCTATCTCTAGCTTCCCTTAGCCATGTTTTTCCTGCCGTCTTTTTTAAATCATCTTCTCATCTCTTAATTTGTCTTCCTTTATTTCTTTTTTCTATCTATAAATAAATATATAATACCAATTACGTACAATAAAAATAAAACATACATATTTACAAACTTCCTTCATACATAAAGAAAAATAGGCTCTAATATTTACACTATATGGTTAAATTTTAATTAACAAGTATTGGGACATTTCACTAAACAGGGATATTGTGTTAACCTATAGCCGAAATTAATAACCTAACCTATCGCCTATCTTAGATTTGTTACTATAGCAACCATAGTACATCTCTTTTCGCATACACAGGTTAGAAAGGGAGAGGTATAGCTATCGATCTACGAATTAAAGATAGATAGGTTATTAATTTTGGCAGCTAGCCTGTATCAAAAATAACAGAGATACATTCAGCTAACGATTTTATGGAACGTACGCAGTCGTGGTACACGTCCTATACATCACGCAAGTTTTCTTTCTTATATGTAGGAACTGTATGAAATGAAATGTATTTATTTCGCCACAAACTAACAAAAAACTAGAAATTTAAAAGCCGTAACAGAAACAACACGCAGAAACAAAAGAAAAATACGAATAATAGTATGGTATTATACATTTAAATGTCCTTTCATTGTAAAAACAGATTTGCATCCTTCCTCGAAATCTATTACAGTTTAGTGATTAGACTTCTTAAAATTGTATAAGACATTCTGGTTTCATTGACACCACTAGAATCACTAATCTTTTTTTTTTCAGGAATGGAGTAAAAAGATTATTAGTAAAGTAGAGGTGAAAGAAGATATGACATATGTGCCACAGCCAAAATTTTCATGCGATTGCGAAAGGAGCAAAAAGGCCGTACATGAAGATTTGTGATTAAATAAAGCCATAGAATTTATTAGTTAGGTAAAACTTTAAAATTATAGTTTAACAAGTAATTCTAATGGATCCCTCTTCTTTGCTTAGGTTGTACTTTAAAAATAGCAATGTTTCAGGTCTCATGCTTAAAAAAATTACAAAATTTCAATATAAAACATCATTCCTTTTTCCCAAAAAATACGCTTGATTTGTATGGATAAAATAGGATAATATTCAATTATGTTAGCTTCAAGTCAAATGTAATTAAAACACCTTCAGTAGTTTCAGAGTAAAGTGCAGAGATAAGTTAAAAAAATATATTTAAAAATATTGATTTGGTGTGAATATCGGTATTAAAGTTCACTTCAAATAGAATTTTCAAGACATATCTTAGGTACAGACATTATTCTGCTATGATTTTATTATAGTACATATCTGTACTATAAATACAGTTTATTCAGTTATCTCCTTAACTACATTTTAGGCAATTAATAAAGAAACTCATGTAGATCTGTTATTATAATAATTATAAGTTTGAATTGGTGAAACAGTTTCATAAGGATGTGTATGCAGTAATATAGCAGTAAACTGCCCGCTAATATCACTGCATGGCATTTATAGTTTTTGTGTGTTTATATTAAGAGTTGGCGGAGCTATGTAGCTAGTAGCTCGTGTAAAATCAAGAAAACACAGAAATTGTTTGAGAAACAGTTAATTTATTTTTTGGATATCTTAATAATTGTTGATAAAAGATAAACATAGTCTCATCTATACATAAACATCTATTTACATGTAATATAACTTCAATAAATAACAACTGTGAATAAATACTAATTTTAACGATAAACTGTTTTATTAAACGAAATTCTAAAAAGTCCAAAATTGTCTCATACGTGTGACACTAACTTAATATATAGGCATATCACGTATTCATTATGTCGATCCAATACTTTATTATGACTTGTAGAATGTTCAACTATTCCACGAAGTCTTCTCAGGTCTATATATTGTTGTGATGTTTCAAATAAGTGCGGTTGTTAATATAAAAATCAATTTAAGCAAAATACGAGTACCAGCAAAGTAAAACAGCCTTTGTTATACAGTACTTTGTGAAAACCCTCAGCTGTCGCTCTGCTTAAATGCGCGCTATCTAAACCACAGTACAGAGGAGGGATAATCAATGAGATACTAAATAATTGTATATATGTTGAACAAAGCAGCGCCTAGTGGCTACCGGTACATAGCGACGTCGGGACTCCGGTAGAAGCACATGTATGCGTCGGCGAGCAGGCGCTTGGCGTGCGCGGGCAGGTGTCGGTCGAGCGGAGCGGCCGCATGCAGCGCGCGACCGCCCTCCTCGCTCAGCCACAAACCGAGCTCCTCTATGCAAACTATCTCGGGAATGTTGTATCCGTTTCGTTCACCTGACGATAGTAATCAATACATTTCAAGCAACCGAAAACAGTGTCTCGAATGATTTTCTCAAAATGATAATGACCCAAATTAACTATTCTGGTTTAGTAATATATAAAATCAAACATGTCTTTAAGCCAAATAGCCTCATCCATAGATATTTTTTGTCTGTTATGAATTTTTTTTTGCAAATTTCAATCTTTTACAAAGGCACACTTCTAGCGGCAAATATCATGTGCGACCCAAAACATAAATTACAATATACAAAATATATCAATTTTCCTATCAAAATTTCAACTTTAAATCTAACAAATATTATTGTGGATAAACTGCTAGCTATAAGCCATCAGACACCACATAAATGTGAGCATTGCTACATACAAAACGCAACAAAGTACATTTCAAGAATGTTCGTAGATGTAGTAATGTTTCCTTCGTTTTGTTTTATTAGGCATAATTATTATTCGGTAATTTTAATATTAAATTTTTGTTTTGTAAGCAGACACATTAAATATACCTAGGTTGGAAAACACTACTTTTTTAAATCGGCCCTAGTTAATATACAATTTAAAGAGAAACTGAAATAATGACTACCCATACCTTTTCTATCTGCCATTGAGTCGAAGAAGCACCAGGGCGCGTCATGCCCTACGCCGGCCTTAACGAATGCTACATAGTGACTGGTTTCAATGCACAGTACAGCAAACAACTCCATATAAACTCGTGGAACGGGGCAGGATTCGAGTATATTTGCGTACTCCTCGCACACTGTCAGTGGTGTTGCCTGTTAGTAGAAAAATGTAAAAATAATGCATTTCTTTATAAGTTTATTATTTAAACCAAACTAAGTTTAAAAACTGAAAACAAAATTAAATGCATTTTCAATCATGATGCTCAAGTTTAGCATTTCATGTTTAACAACGAACTTTAAATAATTTATTGCTTATAATAATCCGAAGATGCCAAGAAAACACAGTTGTGTATATTCTTGTAATAAAAAAAAATCTTCTCTCCAGAATGAGTCGCTTGAAATGCACAACAGCCTAAATATCTTAGGTATGGATATTCGCTGATTTCTCAACGTTAGGATCATATAGGGACTGTCATCTTTGCGACATCACGTAGACTTTGACAAAAAACTGACTGTATAATAGAAACTTGAGTATAGCCATAGTATTAGCAGAGCTAAGTCCATGTTGACAAAATCGGCGATTTATCAAATCCTTTGACATTCATTGAGTAATATAAATTGTAATGTTTTTGTAATTTTTGTGCTGTAATTACACGGTTTTGGATCTTTTTCCTTTATTTGCGATATGCAACCTTGCTTCTTTGCAAATTTCTTGATTTTAGGTTAACAAGTATCCTATAGGTATTGGTTCCCTAGAGAAAAGGGCAAAAACAATATAAAATACGACATAAACGAGCATATATTTTGTTTGCGTCAACGCATGCTTAGTAGTATGGTTTTCCCAGTACTACAAGAAACCGCAAACTTATGTGATATTAAATTCAACTTGATACCTTCAAACATACCAGAGAAAAATGGTCGTTACTCGTGACAGACAGACAAAAAAGTGAACCTATAATAGTTCAGTTTTCCTTTTGAGGTACGGATCCCTAAAAACAAGCAAGTGAGATGAAGGGTTGCTGAGTAAGTATAAAAAATACCTTGTGATGCGGTCTCGCGGCGTGTGCTCTCCGCAGGCAGGGCGAACAGAGCGCGCCAGCCTCGAGTGCTCCGCCGCCGGCCGTGGTGCAGCCGCCGCTGGCGCAAGCCGCGCACTCCCACCGTGCCAGGGCGCCGCACACCGCGCACTGCCGCGGCACTGTATACATACCCGCAACGACTAAGAACCAAGCAGCCTGTTACGAACAGCGAGCCCAGGGCGCCGGAGACGCAAGAATAGGGGTGCGGGAGAGGAGCACGTCGACCGTGGCGACAGCAGCGACAGCGGCGGCCGGGCGTACGAACTACGGCGAAATCCGGCGTCGCTATTGGCGGACTTAGTTTTAAGGAACACTTTGTATATAGTACTAGTTGTTAGGGTAGCCCGAGGGGATATATATAGCGACCAAACCTCTGTAAAGGGGCGAAGATCGAAGACTCGAAGAATTCCCTCGGAGCTACCCTCAAGAATAAAGAAGCGAACTGCGAACGAAGAAGTGTTTTATTACGACGAACCCCTGTTAATAGTCATCGAGTGTTGTCCATCGTGTACATCCTGGTCCATCGGAAGCCGAATAGAAGAAAGAAAGTAGAACCAACGCATCGATTTATCGAAGAAAGAAAATCAATATTCAAGAATTTGGGAAAATGGTCAAGACTCGATCGCAGGGGGCCGATACTACGGACGAGTGTGACATGTACGCACCGGCCTCGGTGCGTCATGTTGAACCACCACGCTCTCCGTCAGTGCGGCCTGCTGTTGAGGCTACGACAGGGGCGTCAAACGCTACATTGACATGCGATAGGTCAAACGCTACATTGACATGTGACAAGTCAAACGCTCGATTGTCAAACGTTGAAACGTCAAACGCAGTTTCTTTCCCTACAGCAGCAAGACAACGTTCGCCAGCGAGGTCACGCCGCACAAGTACAAGCTCAGCTGCCAGATTACGGTTGCAGTTGGAGCTGCAAGCGCAGGAACGTCTCGCCGAAATCCAACGGCGGGAACTGCGCATGGAAGCGGACCTAGTCAGGAAGAGACTAGAAGTGGACCTCGAAAATATCGAAGAAGACGAACGGGGCAGCAACGTGTCAGAGACGAACGAACGCGTGAACAGTTGGCTGCAACAAGCGACCGAGGGGGATTCAACGTACCCGGCCGAGACACCGTCAGCAGAACGAGGAGGCAGAACGGCCCTCCACACCTCCGACGATCAACGGGGGGAGCTGACCACGGCCCGAGTGACCTTTGAGGAAGAAAGGTCACAGCAACGTGAGGCGACAGAACGGCGTCGCACACGTTCGCCCACGCCCACGAGGGGCAGATCAAGGGCGATCAAGGAGCTGGCCGAGGCGTTGAAGAGGATGACGGCACGGGAACGAGTGCCGCCACGTCAAGCCTCGGACCTACCAGTATTCACCGGGGCACCGAACGAGTGGCTGCCATTCAAGGCAGCCATGCGAGATAGCACGAAGATGTACCACTTCTCGGCGGCGGAGAACCTAGCCAGGCTACGGGTGTGTCTCCGGGGAGAAGCGAGGGACGCCGTGGCGCCTCTACTACACACGGCGGAGAACCCGGATGCCATAATGCACACACTGGAGCGCTGTTATGGCCAGCCGGACACCATCATCAACGACGCCATGGAGAAGCTGCGCCAGCTGCCACAAGCAGGAATGACAGCGCAAGAGCTCAACGTGTTTGCAGTGCGAGTGCAGAACATAATCGCCGTGCTGAAGAACGTCGGCCACAGCGGTTATCTACGGAATCCACAGCTGGCGGGAGAAATCATGGAACGAATGAGCCCGCTGCTAGTCTCAAGGTGGAGAGACTACGCACATCTGCACCGAGGAATGGAAGAGTGCGAAGTGATCACTCTGTCTCGCTTCCTCACACGCGAAGCGGACTTGGCATTCAGCTACACGCGCCAATCCAGTACATCGGGCGCCGTCAGCACTGCAAAATACGCCGCGCCAGCAAGATCGAGGCAGCAGAACGCGAAGCCAGCACGCCGAACGACGCGTGGGGCAGCCGTCTACGCAACGGTAGAAGAGCGACGCGCACCACAAGGGTGCTTCTGCTGTGGAGCGGACCACGCTACGGATAAATGCAAGGAGATCAAGAATATGAAGATCAGCGCCCGCTGGGACTGGGCAAAGTCAGCGCGCGTTTGTTTTAAGTGCCTGAAGAAGAGGCATCGTCGGGCCGACTGCCAAGCTGACGCATGCGGTGTCAGCGGTTGCCGCCGCCCGCATCACCCGCTGTTGCACGACACCGAGCAAGTGCGAGCGCAGCCAGAGGTGCGATCCAGCGACGAGGAAGAACCACCCCGCCCGGCCAGAGAAGAAGCAGTGATGTCGATAGCAACACCCAGTGAAGATAGCAGCGTGTTGCTAAAAGTCTGCAACGTCATCATTACAGGTCCTGGGGGAGAAGTAGCTACGTACGCGCTCCTGGATGAGGGGTCATCAATAACCCTCATCGACCAAGAACTGGCAGACAGCATCGGCGCCAAGGGGACTCCGGCACCACTGAGGCTGCGAGGTGTCAACGCGACGGAGCACGAGAGCAGCAGTCAGCGGGTCAGCATCAGCATCCGAGGGCGGCGAGAACGCGCCGCACACGAGATCACCGCTCGCACGGTCAAGAAGTTGGACCTGCGAGGACAGCGGGCGCCGCGGGAACTGACGCGGTACGCCCACCTGCAAGATCTCCGGGAGGCCTGCTTCGAGAACGCGAAGCCGAGGATCCTGATAGGTGTCGACAACTGGCACCTGATGGTCTCCCAGCAGATAAGGACCGGAAAGAAGAACGAGCCCGCCGCATCACTCACCAGCCTAGGGTGGGTCATCTATGGCATCGAGCCTCGCCTGCTCCATCGACGGGGGGAGAACACGGTGCTGCATCTGCACGCAGCGGAACGAGACTGCGGCAGCACCCCCTCGAGCACCGAGCAAGAAGACGACGAGCGTCTTCAAGAACCGGTGAAGAAGCACTTCACGTTGGAAGCGCTTGGTGTGTCGCTGACCACCAAGGAGAAGCCAGAAGATCGACGAGCGATCGAGATTTTCAACAAAACGGCGCGCCGAGTGAACAATCGATTCGAAGTCGGGTTGCCGTGGCGCACCGATGACATCGTGCTGCCGCCGAGCTACAGTGAAGCATTCATACGCCTCAGGGGCATAGAGAACAAGATGGACCGCGACCCGGCATTTAAAGAAGAATACACGCGCCAGATTGAAAATTTGTTGAAGAAAGGATACGCGGAAAAGTATAGCGAGAGTGAACGAGACAGCGCTATACAGTGGTTTCTACCGCACTTCGCCGTACGAAACCCGAATAAGCCAAACAAGATACGGCTAGTGTTTGACGCAGCGCACCGCGTACAGAACAAAAGTTTGAACGACTTTTCACTCAAGGGACCGGACTTGTTACAATCACTTCCCGGAATATTATTTCGATTCCGGGAACGGCTGATCGCCGTAACAACGGATATTGCTGAAATGTTTTCGCAGGAAAAGGCACGATCGAGCAGCATCGGCAGCATCGAGGAGGCCGCGTGCTGCGCAGCGAGCATCATCGACAGCGCGAGCCCGTTGCCGGACATTAGCCGTTTCTCATCGTATGAGCGGCTGATCCGGGCGACGGCGACGGTGCTCGCCTTCATCGACAAATGTCGCAAGAGAGCGACCCAACTTAAGTTACAGCACATCGAGCGAGCGGAGCACCTATGGCTACGCAGGGCACAGGAGGAAGACTTCGGCGAGGAGATCGCGAGGCTGCGCGCTGGCCGAACCTTGCCAGCTGCCAGCCGCCTCGCCAAGCTGGACCCGATGCTGCAGGACGACCTGCTGCGTGTGCGCGGGCGGATCGATGCCGCGCGCGCGCCGTACGAGACGAAGCGGCCGATCATACTGGGCGGCCGCCACCCGCTGACAAGACTCATCGTGCTGCGAGAACACTCGGCTGCAGGACACGCCAGCTACGAGCGCGTCCTCAACGACATCAGGCAGCGCTTCTGGATACTGCGCGCGCGCCCCACTGTGCGCGCGGTTGCCCGGGCTTGCGCGCTCTGCAGAGTGCGCCGAGCGAAGCCCCGGGTGCCGCCGATGGGGGACCTGCCGCCAGCGCGCCTGGATCAGCATCACCGACCCTTCACCAACTGCGGGGTCGACTACTTCGGGCCGATGACCGTCACTATCGGCCGCTGACGTGAGAAGAGGTGGGGCGCGTTATTCACGTGCCTCACTACCCGAGCTGTCCACATCGAGGTAGTGGGCAGCCTGTCTGCCGACTCCGCAATCATGGCGCTGAGACGGATGGCAGCGCGACGCGGATGGCCGCGTCAGCTCTGGAGCGACAACGGGACGAACTTCCGTGGAGCCGACGCGGAGCTACGGGCAGCATACAACGAGTGGGAGCCGGCGCTGCGTGACTACGCGCAGCTGCGCCGAATGGAGTGGCGCTTCATCCCTCCTGGCGCGCCGAATCAAGATGGCGCGTGGGAGCGACTCGTGCGCTCAGTAAAAGCTGCGCTGAGCGCGACTCTACACAACCAAGCACCGCGAGAAGAGGTGCTGACGACGCTGCTGGCAGAAGCGGAACACGCGATCAATTCGCGACCGCTGACACACGTCTCCGTGGATCCGGCGGATCCGGAGGCGTTGACTCCGAACCACTTTCTCATCGGGACGTCGGCGGGGCTGCCCCAGACCGGGGTGTGCTCGCCGGCGGATAGGAGAGCATGGAAGGCGGCACAAGGGCTCGCCGACCAGTTCTGGCGACGGTGGGTCCGGGAGTACCTGCCGACGCTGGTGGCGCGCGGCGGAGCGCACGATCGACAGCGCCCGCTACGCCCCGGAGATCTAGTCATCGTGGTCGACGCTGCATTGCCCCGCAACACATGGCCTCGAGGCATCGTGGAGGCCGTGTACCCCGGGCCAGACGGCGACGTGCGCAGCGCTCTCATCCGCACCAGAGGTGGAACCTTCGTGCGCCCTGCAAGGAAGCTGGCTGTTCTCCGGCTGGAAGAGGAAGGCTTCGACGAGCTACGCCGGGGGGAGGATGTTACGAACAGCGAGCCCAGGGCGCCGGAGACGCAAGAATAGGGGTGCGGGAGAGGAGCACGTCGACCGTGGCGACAGCAGCGACAGCGGCGGCCGGGCGTACGAACTACGGCGAAATCCGGCGTCGCTATTGGCGGACTTAGTTTTAAGGAACACTTTGTATATAGTACTAGTTGTTAGGGTAGCCCGAGGGGATATATATAGCGACCAAACCTCTGTAAAGGGGCGAAGATCGAAGACTCGAAGAATTCCCTCGGAGCTACCCTCAAGAATAAAGAAGCGAACTGCGAACGAAGAAGTGTTTTATTACGACGAATCCCTGCTGATAGTCATCGAGTGTTGTCCATCGTGTACACAGCCTATGCCCATATATCAGCGCTAATAAATAATACTCCACCCAGATATTCGCTACATTAACCAAACGAATATAAGCAGAGCCTGATTTTATTGAGTCATATGCAAAATGTACGCATACGCCAAAATTATCAAACGTTGATAAGTGTCAACCGTGGGCGTTACATTGTGACCAGCAATCGGCGCTGTTTCGGTACAAAAAATAGCAACTCGGTATTGACTTTCTGAGCGGTTTTTTAAAAAATAAACACTTCTTATCCTGCTTTCTACATGTACGTCTACACCCTAATGTTTTATTGCGAGTGAGTCGCCAAGTGACTAGTGACAATATTAGTCGCTTAGTGAGTTATCCACGAAAACGAATAATTTATGACATTCGAGAACAAACATACAAACTCGTGAAAACATATTATATTATGACTTGAACTCATTAGTGTCTAGACACTTAGTTCGTGGTGTGGCCTGACATTTAGTGCTCATGGCGTTTTGGCGTACACATTGCAAAGAGGCTACGAGCTTAGCGGATGAAATTAAATGGTTATACAAGACGTTCAAATATACAAACGGATAATCAACAGGTACTATACAAACTACTTTCGGTGTTTACGCACCACTATGAGTGACATGAAATAGTAACTTTCAATATATCTACTCGACATGTTGGTGTAAATCTACTTACAGCCTTCAATTAAATCGGTGACGTCCAATAAAGCTGATGGTAAGACGCGTTGGTAAAGTTTGTACTGTTTACCGAATCTTGGCATTTGAATGATGAAAGCTGCGGGAACCTGAAAATATATGATTCTAATGATATTTCTATGAATGAAAAGAACAACCGTGACTTTGTCCGCGGTAGAAATGAAATATTTACAATAAAATCCAGTTCACTTGACCTCTCTGTATAATACCGACTACCAGAGTGTTCAAACGGTTTCTATTTCTACCCAGTTAATTTTAATAAAACCGTGAAATTTCTGTCAAAGAGTCTAGTTTCTACGTGAAATGTATACAAATATACAATAATTAATAATAATATATCGTCACGGTTTACACCTTACGGGGTGAGCAAGATACACATTAGTGGCTGTATACATATTGCGTTTTTATGTCGTGCCCAACGTAACCAGTACCGCAGCAACAAACGCAGAGTAATTGTAAATACTATTGACTCATGTAGCCTCTAAGCCATTTTTTTATGTTATAGAATTTAGTTCCAGTCAAGTTAAGAAGTAAATATATTGGTTCACCTCACTAAGCTTTACGCCAGAAGTTGAAAAAGACTGTTCGAGCAACTGTTGGACGCTTGGCAACGAGACGTGTTCATCTTTTTCAACAAATAATTGATAGCAAAAGGCCTCTTGGCCTGATGACAACTTTAGGAACGGTTCAGCACGTAGAAGTTGGGCAACTAATCCGTTCAAAAACTCCTCTGGATCCTGGAAAGTTATTTAATAATAAAAACAATTATTATTACCTTCGATGTAGTTGTATGTGTCCTAGCATGACGACGAAAATTATTAATAGACTCTTGCTCTTTCGGATATTTTTGGATTGCATTAAAGGTGCAGCGTGCCCACAAAACTTCGAACATAAAGTAATTAAAAAAAACATTACCATAGTAATGTTAATACAATATTCCCGTCCCTTTATATACATATTGTAACATTAGGTATGACAATACAATTTACAATTATTACATTATATCGACAGTAGCTTTGTTATCAATAAGAATCACTATCGATGTTAAAGTGGTCACGACTCACGAGTTACGTTTGTAATAGTGCGGCGGATTAAATTAAAATTGTCGATATTTACCTTTTCTTCTGAAGTAAGTCCAGGTACATCAGAGAGCCGTTCCAATAATGTACGAAGTTTCATAACACGGTCTGCGCGAACGTAACCATGCTTTCGTAGTGGATTTACAATTTCCTCTCGAAGAACGCGCTGCACCTCCGAGTAATGAGGCGAATCCTAAGACAACACATTTTTTTTATGTCTATCTTTTCATTACCGCAACTTCCATTACGTCAATAGGAACAATACATATTAAAACCTTTAATTTGGATATTATAGGATATAAACACTTTTTACTTAACTGAAATCGTGTTGTATAATGCATAGACTAAAAATTAAGTCGTTATAATTAAACAACTATGACCGGTGGTCGTGGGTGTGGTTATAGTAAGATACGAATTTGGCTTTTTACAGTTTATTTGCACTTTAAGGCACACCGAACTGCGACGTACACGCACGTACTCCCGCCTTGGGTCTCGGTAGTCGACTAACTTCTCAGCGTCCCGTGCGAGCGCGCATCCTCTTACCCCGCACGTCTCGTAACACCCTAACGACCCTTAGGGCGACAACTCCGTATAGGGTTACGTCTACATGCTATACAACTTATTTCCGTCTCATCAAGTGTCATTACACAAATGGATACATATTATAGTTGAAAACTAGTAGTAACTAGCCTGCCAAACTGTGAATTATCAATACATGCATTTACTAGTTATTTAAACTGTCGAATGTTATTTCAAATGTTGAAATAAAGGAATAGTTAATATTTAGCAACTTTAACCGTTCATGAAATAACGCGGCCTAAATGATCATTTTACCTCAGGTTCTGGTGGCCGGTAGATCAAAGCATCGAAGACACTAGTGAACGTAAACATGGCAAAGAGTGTGGCGTCTAGGTAACACGAGTTATGATGTCCTTGTATGCCGCGGTTCTTGCCGGCCAATTCGCCCAGTGAGTCCAACGGGGGCACTACGCCTATCACCACAGGGCAATCTGGCTGTAAAATAACTCATAATGTAACATTTACTATTTGTTTATATAAAAAAACATAGATGTATACAGACGGACAAAGAAGAATTCCATAAGATATGCTTTTATGGAACGACCACTAACAACAGGTCTATTGCATTTCAAAGTGATGGAAATAAAATTTAAAAAAACTATAACATATTACTGTTTGTTTTTCCAATACATTTAGCTTATTTAACATTTCTTAACAATATGTCAGGCTCGGCATGAAATTAATAGTTAGCAGTAACGTGCATAGGATATTTGGACAGGGTAGGCAGAATTCGCGTAATTATTTGAATATTATGACAGCAAACATTATATTGCTTTCATAGGAAAGATAGATGGTGTGAATCTATACTAATATTATAAAGCTGAAGAGTTTGTTTGTTTGTTTGAACGCGCTAATCTCAGGAACTGCTGGTTCGAATTGAAAAATTCTTTTTGAGTTGAATAGACCATTTATCGAGGAAGGCTTTAGGCTATATAACATCACGATGCAATTATTAGGAACGAAGAAATAATGGAAAATGTGAAAAAAAACGGGCAAAATTATTCATCCTTGAGGGCTTCCATTGCGTGCGCTGCAGAAACGGTTCAAGATACCAAAAATATATGTAAGAAAGAATTATTCCTCTTGAAATGATCTAAAAAAATGTCCGCGACAGTATATGTCTATCTTTTAAGATTAAGTCACTAGAACCGTTTTTATGGTAAACAAATTTGGTCGAAATTAATGCATTATTTGTTAAGAGTTGTATCAACGTAATAATATTAATCTTTATCCAAATAAATGTGTTATTGATTAAGAGTATTAATTGTGAACAAAATTGTCTTTGACATCACTTAATTTCAATGAATATCTTAGAAGATATTACAAAACCTTATATAGCAAAACAACGTTTGCCGGATCAGCTAGTATAGAATAAATATTAATATAAATGGTTCCTTTTTTGTTTAACTTTAAGCAATTTATTCCAGACTTATCCTCAAGGCATGCAATGCTTTCAAGCATCTTTGGAATGAACGCTACTGATAGTTAGGTCATACAGTTTCCTGGGCGTTGAATGAATTTGGTTTCCCAGGCCCGGGTGGAGCAACTAGAGGGAAACGCCGGGGTTTTTAGTCAGTAGGAATCTGATACATCGGGGGTTTTTAGTCAGTAGGAGTCTGACATACCGAGGTCGCTGCCCTCACAGCAACTCTGATGGTCTTATATAGGATACTCCCCCGGGTTACAAAAAAAGTTAAGTCATACAACGTAGATTTTCCGCGTGCCCTTTTATGTACAGTGCCTTTTCGATTTGATTATAGCAGGTATAAAGAATAGGCCCACAACAAGGATTTAATCTATACTAATATTATAAAGCTGAAGAGTTTGTTTGTTTGTTTGTTTGAACGCGCTAATCTCAGGAACTACTGGTTCGAATTGAAAAATTATTTTTGAGTTGAATAGACCATTTATCGAGGAAGGCTTTATATAACATCACGATGCAATTATTAGGAGCAAAGAAATAAGGGATAATGTGAAACAAACGGGGAAAATTATTCATCCTTGAGGGCTTCCATTGCGTGCGCTGCAAAAACGGTTCAAGATACCAAAAATATATGTAAGAAAGAATTATTCCTCTTGAAATGATCTAAAAAAATGACAGTATATGTCTATCTTTTAAGATTAAGTCACTAGAACCGTTTTTATGGTAAACAAATTTGGTCGAAATTAATGCATTATTTGTTAAGAGTTGTATCAACGTAATAATATTAATCTTTATCCAAATAAATGTGTTGTTGATTAAGAGTATTTAATTGTGAACAAAATTGTCTTTGACATCACTTAATTTCAATGAACATCTTAGAAGATATTACAAAACCTTATATAGCAAAACAACGTTTGCCGGATCATAACTGATAAAAGCTACTTATATTTGTTGTATAACAAAACGTTTCCACTTAAATAAACTGACATAGTGCCACTCAAATATTATCACCTATAAATGGACCACAAACGAAGCCATGTAAACACATCAATATAATTTTGACGGATAATCTTGTATATTGTGACAACTTGGAGGGTTTGAAAGTAAAGATCAAGATAAGAGAGACATGTATAAAACCGCGGTTAACATAGTTCATGTTTATATTTTGCTATAAAGACTTCAGACCAACAATCAATGATGTTACGAAATTTTATTACTTTGTAAGTATTCGAAACAAACTGTTCTCTAAAAACAAAGATTGCTATGTAATATAATGTAATTAACAACTAACGATTATTTACAGATTTCTCTTTGCATATATTGCATTATGTCACGGTTATAAATTACGACAGGAGCCAAGAAAATTTCCGGATGGATTCTTATTGGGGACGGCTACAGCTTCGTATCAAGTAGAAGGAGCCTGGGATGAAGATGGTTAGTTTATAAAATCAATTTTTATCAGCTTATAATTCTCATGGAATAAATGAAAAAAAAAATCACATTTGAGAATTGCCTTTTTCAGATTTGAAATTTCCATTTAACTTTCCATCACTTTGAGGGTACATTTTACCATGAAAAACATATCTTTATTTGATTTAAAAAAGAAAAAAATGTCTATCTGCCTAACTTAAACTTTATGATCAGATATAATGTTTATACGATTCTCATAAAAACATCAACCCATTAACATCTAGAATGTGATTAGAATATAATAATCGTTGTAAATCGAAATATTACAGGTAAAACGCCAAGTATATGGGATCATTTAACACATGAAAACCCTTGTTTAATAAAGGACTGTTCCAACGGAGATATCGCTGACGACTCCTACCATCAGTATGAAAGAGATGTCGAAATGATGAGAGAGTTAGGCCTTGACTTTTACAGATTCTCGATGTCCTGGCCTCGCATCCTGCCCACTAGTTTCCCAGATTACATCAATGAAGCGGGCGTACAATACTACAATAATTTGATTGACGAAATGCTTAAGTATAATATCGAGCCTATGGTCACAATGTACCACTGGGATTTACCGCAAAAACTGCAAGAGTTGGGCGGATGGACAAACCCTCATATTGTCGACTGGTTTGCGGACTATGCTCGTACTCTTTACCGTTTATTTGGCGATAGAGTAAAATACTGGATTACTATAAATGAGCCTTGTCAAGTTTGCTATCATGGATACGGTCACAACTCCTTGGCACCTGCGTTAAATATAGGAGGGGTAGCCGATTACATGTGCGCAAAAAATTTACTTCTGGCACATGCTAAAGCTTATCACATATACAATGAAGAGTTCAGGGCCTCGCAAGGAGGAGTAGTTTTTATCGCATTTAGCGCCCAATGGTACGAGCCTGCTACTGAACAGGACGTAGTTGCTGCTGAAGATGCTAACCTATTCCTGGTAAACGAAACAAACTTTGAATGCATTTCTTAATAGACTAATAAATTTTAACGTTATTAATATTTATTTTAGTGGGGTTATTATGTTCATCCAATCTACAAGGGCGACTTTCCGCAAGTTATGAAAGAAAAAATTGCTGCCAAGAGCGCTGCTCAAGGATACCCTAGATCAAGGTTAATCGAATTTACGCCCGAAGAGATAAACTACGTGAAAGGAACTTCAGATTACTTCGGTCTGAATCATTATATAACTTATTTAGTATCCAGAAATCAATCTACATACGGCTATGACGTACCTTCACTTTACGACGATTTAGATGTTGGACAATATCAGAGGGACGACTGGATAATTGGTGAATCAACTTTCACTTCGGTAACTATGTATTATTTAATAAAAATTGTATAACACCAACTTTGTAAGAGTTAGGGATATAATTTATTTAATTTCAATGTTTGGAGAATATACACATAAAATTCAACTTTCTTGATTTCAATTCCACTATAGGTAATTCAAGATAAATGAAAATCGAGTATATTATGTATTGGTGTCATAGATTTTGCTTTATTAAAAAAAAAGAACGTTTTCTAGTTCATTTATAATAAATATAAAATGATCATTTAAACAAATCTTGTTTAGTCATACAAGATTCATAATTCATTGGCGATTATAACAAATATACCTTGGTAGAAAAAAAAATGAAGTTGGTTTGATATACATAGTGTTTTTAGCAAATAATAATATATATATATATATATATATATATATATATTAAAATTATTATAATATATGCTTGTATCTTCAATTTTAGTCTGTTCCATGGGGCTTTTATAACCTTCTTACGAATATAAGAGAGCAGTACGACAACCCTCCTGTAATAATAACTGAAAATGGATTCGCGACGCATGGTGGGCTTATCGACGAAGACCGCATCGCTCACCTCCGGTCATACATAAGTGCTATGATGGACGCCATGGAAGAAGGTTCAAATATTTTAGGTTACACAGCATGGAGTCTTATGGACAACTATGAGTGGATGTTTGGATACACGTAAGTTACACTGAATATATCTAATTCATATGGAAACAAGTGGCATTTAATCCATATATATATATATGTTTTCTTTGTTATCATACTTTAAAATATACTAGAGACAATAATTGAGGGATATTAAAAAAGTCCAAAATTGTTAGATGATATTCAAGAGGCTGTTATTTTTAGGGAAATGGTTGCACGGAAGCTTAAAAAAGGAGATTGTAGGTTCAAGTGTCTGGTTTTCAGATTAGGACGTTAAAATTATTTCATACACAGAGTTCTTGAGTAATCACAAGAAAACAGCTGGATAAAAAAAAACTATTTTTTTTATTTTAGTACGCGACAATATAAATTTGTTTTCCAATTATTTTAAAATATGAAAGTGGCATAAATCGTTTAGATATAGACGCTTCTGAACACAATTCAAATATTTTTAGATTATGTATATATTTGTATGCGCATTACGCAAAAACTACTGATCTGAAATTTACGGGATTTTCAGTGTAATAATACATATTTTCCAACTTAAGCCTTTCGAGACTTCTGATAAACCGTATATACCCACCAGTCAATTTATTACCAGATTAAATTATTTTGATTAGGAATAACTTGGCATCAAGACCACATGGTCCTATAGTGTCTGGCTGTTACTTATTATTACTATCCCCTTGGGATATTTTTTGTCATTTTCTAATATAAAAGATACATTTGACTTATCACAGAATAGTCTAAAGAAATCACCTTGAGAGAGTTAAATACATCATTTTACTTAGTGTGTGATCTTACAGCGAACGTTTTGGCCTATACGAAGTGGACTACAACGACCCCGCGCGCACTCGCACTCCGCGCAAGTCAGCCTTTATGTACAAGGAATTACTGCGCACACGCACCCTTGACTTCGATTTCGAAACTGACACCATGGTCATGACCATTGACGAAGGACACTGAATAAACTGAGACATGAAAACAATGTTTTTGTGGATACAACAGAATAGCAATTGTTATTTATTAAATTAATAAAAAATATTGATGTTAATTTATCGTATTTTTGCTTTCTATAATGATATCTACGAAATAACACCTATTCTTTTTTTCGGTTTATTTTTTGTATTACTCAATATGAATATTTATATATTTTAGTTTCTTGATAAGATATGACAGTTCGTAATATACTAGAATATCTTTAGGTTTTACACTCATATTTATGTTAATTATATTATTAACACTAGATTTGGTTTTAAAGAAAAAAACTGTATCTGCAGAACTTGATAAAATTCTTCAAACAGGGAGCTTTTCAAAAGAAATTTTGGACTTATATAATCATAAGGACATTAAATTAAAATTTATTTTATCCTAAATAATTTTATGCTTTAAAAAAATACGTTAATGCCCGCAGTAGTCGTTAGACTGTGTCGCAGGCTCGGAGCCCACCATCACAAAATATTATATGTCATGGGATGTACAATTACCTGGTCGAAACGTTCGGCTTCATGCAAGTCTATATGATCTGGTGGTGGAGTGTCACGGAAGCGAGCATCTCTGCGACATAACGGTAAAGGGACGAACAGCGCTCTGCCCGGCGCGCACTCAAACAAGTGCTTACCGCCGCGGCTTCCGTCGCCGAGGCCACACACGCTTTGTTCTAATTCGACTCCTGCCGTTGCTGTATCTAAAACACATATTACCAATACTGCATCACATAAAAAGGCACTCTTTTGACAAAAAAAAAAAAAAAACGTTCCCAATTTACTGAAAAATAAATATGAAACGGATAGGAGAATCGAAACATCAAAAAGTATTATGTCGACAGCCTGTGTTTGTAAGTACTCCTTGATATCGTCGGATAGATGAGGCGGAGGTGGGCCTACGTGAACTGTAATACTATGACAGGAAACAATAAAAGCTAAATCGAATGTTCGATTTGGAATCAATTAGCAATTTCTCTTCAAGTTCATAATTTCTTTAAATTTTATGAGAAATCGTAGTCCTCAAACAAATTATAAGCACCAGCAAAACATGTTCTCGCCCGATTTAGTTGTGAAGGTCTATCCAGGCCATCAAAACATATCCTGTTAAAAAAAAAACCAGCTAAATTATACAAAATAAAATCTGAGCTTTACCAGCACCACCAACCACAACTTTGTAAAATTAACACACATACAAAAATATTTTCAACAGCTTACCTTCAATAACTCCTATCCATCTAACGACTCCATAGTAGTGCTGATCAACGTCAGTGGCCACCTCGACCAAAGAACCCACTCCTATATCCTCCGGTACATGTTCGGGTGGTTTTGCCGGCGGGCCTACAGCACGAGGCGAACCCAGCGCTGGTGAATCGTACAACTCTTCAGGAGTTTCCGTGCCGCATATATCTGCATCAAAAAAATCAATCTCATTTCCAACCAAAAAATATTAAGCTGATAAAACTGAATAACATACTGTTTTCATATTCAAGAACACATAGTGGTATCTCATCAATTGGTAACACAGGTAAATAGTGATAGGCCATTGTATACACTGAGCGAGAATAGTAGCGGGTCAGCCACCGCTACGCTCCATATCTATAATTAGAAACTAGGAAAGCTAAAAACAGGCAATACGTCGAATGTAAAGCGTACGTTCGGTCTTGTAATGTGGATACTGTGATTTGTTTACCAATAACAACTGTAAACTTGTCAAGTGAAGTGATAGTGTTTTATAACGTTAATAATATGAGCAGAATGGTAAATATGCCATAAATGTATTATTTGAATTAGAAATTTTCTTAGAATTATAACTATTTTAAGAGAAATTCGTACTTTATAAATTAATCCAGGGTGAAATAAGATTCTCAAAATTGGGGCATTTGGCCAAATAGACCAATATGTAATGATTCTTTAAATAATTTATACTATTAAGTAAAACTTTATGTAATATTTATAATTAATTAATTACAATCATTATCTTTTCATTACACATCCCAAGAGTTGTGTTATTTGTTTTAATTTGTTAAATCAGGGATAAAGTATATCTCTTGGGAAATGATGGACCTACATATGTATAATTAGGCTATATTGTTCAAAACTTGAAAAGCAGTGTATATAACTTTGGATATAATGTCCAAAATACTAAATGTAATCATGAATTATACAATTACAGACACATTTCAGAATATTGACCTTCACAATGTCATTCTTGATTTTAATTGGAACTTTATATGTCTTATTTATCAAAATATTGAATAGCATACATATAAAACAAATTAAATACCCTTATTATAATTTCAGAAGTTCTTATTCTTAGATGCTTAATATCTTATGAATATTGGAATTAAATATCTCTGATGTAGGTTCTCATTATAATGAATGCTCACTAGAATATTTTATAATTTGTTAACTATACATATAAGAAGTACTGGGTTAATATTTTCACATAATCCGGTTCACAGCTAGATGGTTCAAGACTCCAAAGAATCTTCCAAATATGCCTGTGCTATATATTTGTTAGCTATGTACATTTTGCTGCCAGTGATATACTATTATTTCGTCACGCTATGTACCGAACGTTCAGATGGTGCCGAGATATTATAGTGTTCTTATATTTTAGTAAATCATGTTGGGCACAGCTGACACAATTCTTTGAGTACATACATATGATATTATTCAATGCCATGGAAGTTTCCTCATAATAAATTCTATACCCATCAGCATATGGTGCCTAAGCCTGTACTCAATCCTGAAAAGGCCAGAGGGTAAAATTTCTATGTATGTATACCAGTTTCTTGTCGACTAAATCATAACCAGTAATTAACAAATCAAAAGTAATAAATTTCAATTAAATAATAAGTAATATATATATATATATGTTTTATTATACCTATATCAACAAAATTTTAATTTTATATTATAATATTAGGAGTACAAATAAGGTTCCGCAGTTTTTTGTAAAAAAAAAATATTGTGAAAGAAGAAAGATTAACCCTTTGCACTCGAGGCCGTTCCCGCGCGCATATCATATGGTGAATGAGAGTCACATCTCCAGTGCAAAGGGTTAAATTTAATGGAAGTACTCAGGTTCCAAGAACTCAATTTTTGAGGCTATCCGAGTATCAACTGAACCCCTACATGCTGAGGAATATTATCATATAGAAAAATATTTATGTTGTATCGGGAGTAGTACTGAGGGCATTTTTCCTTTAGAGCATTAGTCAATCTCATCAAATGTATTGGGTAGAGTTCCAGTGATTGTTTCCCTTGAAGTAAACAACTCTAATACACCACACCCAGCTGATCCTACCAAATACAAATCGTGAGTTTTTTTCCAGGAATGTTTGGGTTTTTCTGTATGTAAATGAGTCCCCATAATTTTCTTGTTTGGATTATCATAATATATCCACTTTCCAACACTAGTAACAATTTGATGTAAAAAACTTTGCATTTTGTACCTAGGTAGCAGTATTTCACTCATGTCCAATCAGCATTCAAATTCTTAGGTTCAATTCATATGGTACCTAATTACCTTGTAAATCATATGAGACTGCTTGCTGAGTGACTTTTAAAGTAAGTACAAGTATGTTCCTTTTGTATTTGAGACGAATCTTCCGTCAAAAATTGCTCTAATTCTGCATCCTCATAATTTTCTGCTTTCCGCTGTGATCTTTGTCTTCTATGTTAAAATCACAATGTTTAAACTTTTGAAACCACTTACGACATAGTATATCCCTCAAGATAACCTAAATATATGCTTCTATGAGTGATTCTTACACCTCAGCAGCAGATTCTTTTAATTGAAGAAGTAAATTAAAAGCTCTTACAAATCACACTTGTTTGGCACAAGTTTGGACATTTTTGGATTTAAAAATTACGCTAATTGGAAGACAATATTATGGTAGAGTTGTGTTTTTATTGAATGAGCAACCTAATTTTCAATCCTGCTCTCATCTGCTTATTCTAACATAAGACTCATTACCATGCCTTTCTCTCAGAATGGTGGAAAATTTATTTGTAGACCTAATATAATATCATAATATTTATGATTTATTCATAAATTACAGTAAACTATTATAGATACATACCAATTAAAACTCCTGTTTCAATCTTCTTAGATTCATGTACCATTTTGGGCTTGTGTATTGATTCTTCAGTAACAGTGGATTTAGAGTTAGTTGGTAGAGGTTTATTTCGTCTTCGTTCAGGTGTCAAATGGTTTATAAGGTTAACTGACTTCACACGGTCATTCTGTGTAGGACGTTGCATAGTGTTAAAGTGATTGGGAGCCACAGACCCATAGTTGAAAGACTGTGGTCCACATGGGGCTGGTGGCCAACTACCACCAATCAGGCTATATAAATCAATCTAAAATAAATAATAATAGGTGTTTATATGTATATGCTAATAAAATTCAGAAGTATAGCACATGTATATAAAATTCAGAAGAAGTCCAAAGCTGATTAAACAGAATATAAAGTTAGTAAAATATAAATAAAACATATCATATACACTGTGACTCATTTTCAATATCTCCCATATAACAAATTAGGTGATTGGCTGAAATGGGTTGTGACCACAATACACAAATGCAAATACAGCCATATTTACTCACTTTGGTATGTCACATTTCGGGAACAGATTGTGTATGTACCTAGAGACTTTCAGCTGTGGTATAAGTGAACTGGAATGATGACAGTCAATTTGTCAGATAATTGTCAATCTATTCTCATCCCTTAACAGTCACTGCCATTCTAGGACTAGACCGTAACTTCCATCAAGTACTATAGTCACATTGCTGAGGCAGTATATTGACTTAAAATCTGGTAATTACTAGAATAGGAGTCTTTAACTCCAAATTAGACCAGGTTTTAGATTAATATATATTTTAAATGTCAAAATATAATGCTTTTATGCTTCTATGAGATGAACGTTACTGCGGTAACTGGAACCAGTGCAGTTTTCTATTAACACAGCAGAAACACTGATACCTGCCACTATACCTCATGTTTCTGATCACTGGTGGCTTAATATTGTATGTATTAAAAAAACCTAACCAAACTATTAATTAGAGCCTTTGACTAAATCCAGTTCACTACTTTATTTTTTCCAAAAGCCATGAGTTAGTAAATGTATTTTTAAAAATAAGTGCATTCATATTTGTGATGTTAGTGAAAACAAGCACAGAATTTAACAAAAACCTGTTCTTTTCTGTCGTCGTACATGAAACTGTCAGGTTTATCAGACTGTGATTCTATTATCTCTTTGTTCATTTTGGATAGTAAAACCTGCAGATATACATAATAAGGAGATCTGTATATTCGTAAAAAAATATTAATACCTATTAGATACACAATATACTCACTTTTTGATATAAGCAACTTCATCAACGATCCTTTTTATATCAGAAATATTAGCTTATATAAATTTAACTTTTCAACCTTATCCGTATAAAGAAAATCACCCAAAACTATTGATTAACATGAACATTTTCACCTTAAATATTGCAAATATTGGATCAAAATTGGCTTATTTGACCATAATAGGCATGGGAATTTTTTGCTACTTTTTTCATACAGTGATAATACGAAATAATTATTTTTTGCTACTATTATATCACAAGTGTAAATCAATGTCTGTTACTTTTTTATGCTTTTTAATGTACTTTTCTTTTTATTTTTAATGTACTATCATAATTAGAGATGGTAATAACAGCTGTTTTTTAATAATGAATTATGCTGTTATGTTATTTTCAAATAACGGTTTTTAAAAACTGTTATTTATTATATTGTTTTTTTAGCATTCATTTTTTTTATAAAGTAGGTCTCATTTTGTGTAGCAATAAAATGAGTTTGGTGTATTGGAAAAAGGGAATATTTTCGTTTATTCCAGCAAACACAGAATTTGTCTCGCGCAGAGGATCCTGAGACTTTGTAAATAAAATCTTACACAGAGCTTAACAAACATATTATGAAAATCCTAAGAAATTATATTTTCGTATATCTAATCCTACGTATAAAAACTCCATAAAATACTGTTACTATATTATAAAGTGGATGTTCAATAAACACAAACAGAAAACAAAAAATAATTACATCAAAAAATTTACGTAGCCTAAACTTACTTTTGCCCCACACATATATTTGTAATAGATAAATATACACAGATTTATATATAAATACACATCCATGACCCACGACAAACTAATCTGCTCATCACAAAAAAGGTTACCGGTACCGGGACTTGAACCCAGAATCTTTAACATCACTGGTAGAGTCACTACAAACTACGCTATCAGGCCACCAACAACAACAAATATTACAAAATAACAAGTTTCAATTACTAATAACTAAATATTTGTGTATAAAAGAACGAATGTTTTATCTATCAACCTATACGTCGTAGCCTACGTCGCTGTCGTTAGTATATTACGTGTTAATAGATGATTTTTGTAATGTAGATATTAACTATGAAATCTAAAATATTAATATGAGATAATAATATGTGTTTGAAAACTTTAATTCTATCCCATTAAAATATTATAGTACCCTAAGGCCTCGGTTTACTCCGATTAGTATGTACAGACAGTATTACAGATTATTCATGGAAATATGATTTGTCTCTGGTGTTTATATAGACAAAGTCCATTTAAAAACATAATCTGAGGTACTTCTGATGAGATTAATCTACTACGTCTGTCTGTTATAATATAACCTGCTTTAGAAAATTCCCTCTTGCATGGCACTGATACAAGCATAATATTTCCATGCTTTATAAAGAGCGAATATAGATATGGGTATATATATTGATGTTCTCGACACCATTGTAGAATACAGGCTTGCCGAGGAATTAATGCTTCTTTAACGCCCATATCTACTTCTTCTACTGCTTTTGTTTATGCTGATTTTGGAGCTTGGACTGGCTTACTTGTTGAATTTAAATTATGCATTAAATTATTTGTTCTAGCCATAATTTACATCTCTAGTAATAATATAAGATCAACGAATATTATGTTGGTATTAAGTTAGAATTAATAGTATGTCATCTATATATAAATAGAGATTAGTGATTTGAGTCAATCTCAACGGTGATTTTAATTTGGTAGCTGATAAATTCGATGTACCACAAAAAAAATTAAATCTGTTGTTTACATAACATGTTATTTTACAACATCTCTACCTATTATACATTCATAGCACTTGTACGATTGCATTTTCTCCAGAGTACCAATATTAAAAAATCTATTTATAATTTGAAATATGTATCTATTGTAATAACAATAATTATATCATTTATTTAAATACATAATTATGTAAATATAATTAAAACTTCATGGCAATTAAAAAGTTTCAACTGTCAAAAAAATTCAAATGAAGTCTGTATCACAAAAAGCAAATTATGAATATGTTGTATTTAGTGGATACAGCCATATGTAAAATAAAATGTACAAAAAAATATTCGTTTGCTTGTATACAGAGGAAGGTAATATGGTGGTCCACTTTATAGAGTGTCCGCAGCTAATGTTTCCTTGTACCTGCGAGTACTGAACAACAAAACCTTTTTTCGTATACACATATTTTGTGAAATCAAAAATCTAAGTTCAAACCCTAATCATCAAGTATTTCTGACGAAATCAATATTATGTTTATTTATATTATTTCAAATCTTGTACTTACATTCGCAAGAAAACATACATTTCAACTACGAACTACTACGCTCTCGTACTAATTACACTCTATTTTTGTTATTAGTACGTAATTTTTCAAAATGTTTATACGGTCAAGTGTCTACTGCATAAGTACTTCAAAGTTCCAATAAAGTTACCAAGATTTGATGACTTCGACTGACTATACTTTTCGTACATCCCTATGTATATTTTACTTAAATGTAATTTTAATTTAGTGATCGGACTTTTGTAAGATAAAGTAGTTTTACAAAAAATACAAGGTGCTTTTTTATATCACATTTTCCAAAATAATTTCATATATGAGTTGTTGTCGACCTTATTTTTGGCATTATAAATACTATACTATTATTTAATAGAACTTAAACAAATAAGATTAAAAATACGCTGAATAGCAACAGCGTGAATGACTTTCTGCAACGAACTGTCTTAATCGTACGTTTTTGAAATTATATTTTAGCAAAATAATAACATTCTTTCATTATTGTAATCGTTTAACAAAATGAAACGTTATTTCAAAACTAATAAAGACCAAAATTGTAAATCTCATATCAATTATTTCCAACTGATAATGATGAATCCGTTGTGTTGACAACATATCAAATAAAATTAAACTTTATTTTATATAGACTAAAGCCCAAAATTCTAATTCTCATATAATATTGGCACAAGCCATAATCTGAAACTACGTTATTCTAACAACATACTAAACAAAATTAAACTTTATTTCTTTTAGCTAAAATACCAAAATTGTAAATCTCATATCAATTGTTTCCAGCTGATAATGATGAATCCGTTGTGCAGACAACATATCAAATAAAATTAAACTTTATTCCTTGCAGTTAAAAGTTCAAAATTGTAATTAATCATTTAATAATGGTTTGTAGTATCGTTATTTGCTTAAAATTTTTACAACTGTCTACAATAATTCATGTGTCATTGTTTTGACAATTGGTTATATTATTCGTTGAGAGTTGACAGATTGCCAATGAGTGATGTTATGAACGCGTTTCTTTGAAATGAATAGACAGTGATTATTAATTAATTGTTTTTAATGGAATTGTGTCTTTGATAGCGAGATCAACGAATTATTGACAACAACTTTTTTTGATTTTTATAAACAGTGTTACCCGTTGTATTTAAATAATGCATTAGATTATTTGTTCTGGCAATAATTGACATCTCTAATCATAATAACTCTCTTTTTAAAAATGTTTTGCGTAAACAAGCATAAATCTGTCAATGCGGTGCGAGAAAGAGAAAAGTAACTGCAAATATACCAGAAACACGAAACATTTGCTATGGACACAAAATAAGACAAAGCCTTACATCATAAAAAATAAGATTCAATTTTACTAAATTACTACTAAATTATCTTAATGTCAGTTTATCTCTTTCACACGCTTTGTTTGACATATTGTCGTTAGTTGTACTGGAACTTGTGGCATTTGTCAGAAGTTATAAATGTATATAACAGCGAGAGCGTTAATTTATTTTTGACAATAAAATATAACAGGTGCTACGTGATAATTATTTTCCATGCCTAGTTACAGAAAAGAGCATTTGGCACATAACTAGTACTACCTCTGAATAAAAAATCCCCCTTATATAACAATTATTAATTATCTCCCAAATTCATACTTTGTAGGTAATAGTCAATCACTAAATAAATAAATAATTAAATGCCTCTTGACTTAACATTTTATCGTTAGAAATATATCAGGGATGTTCATGTATAAAAAATATCGATATTATTTCGATATAATATATTGTAGTGTTATATCAACCCTTTACGTCATATCGATCAGATATCTCGATATTCTTAAAATATCGTAAGTACTTACTTGTATTTAACTAGTCTATAATATTAAATAGGAATCAGGTTCCTTATGAGTATAATCACTTTAGGGAGAAGAAACAAATCAACTTTATTTATAAATCATACGAAAATGAATCTAGGGCCATAAGACTCAAAAGCCATGTTTAGCATTTGCGCGTAAAAAATTGCAGCTTTTTCTTTTCTACTATACCAATATGAAAGATTTATAAATCCCAGTACTTTTTCTCTAAGCCTTGCGGAAAAATAAATATTTACGCTTTTGGCTTGCAATCTGCTTCTCTGCTGGGTAAGAACCTGTGCAGCTTTTGAGAAAAGTCGTTCAGATGGAACTGAGCTAGCCACCATAGTTAAATATTTAAATGCTACATTATATAACGTTGGGAACTGTATTTTATAGTCTGTCCACACTTCTAATGGGTTTTCGTTAAATTTAGTGACTGAAGCCCTCAAATAAAGCGATAACTCATATGAAAGACTTTCATTGGTTTGTAATGTTGCAGATTTAAAGAAATAAGTAGATATAAAGAAAAAAAATGGAAAATGACACGATATTTGGTATATCGGATGAAATATATCGATATTACTTTCTAATCTAGATGATTTGATAACATCAGATTGAACCGATATATCGCGGCATGTATCGATATTCTATGAAAAATCGATTTATATCGCCCACTACTAGTGAGTAGCGTGTACACTGCCCGGAGTTGTATACACAGGCGCAGAGAATATAATATATAACAGGAGTAAATATTTAAATAATCGATCATAATTCTCACAACACAAATTACGAAATGTAAATATAATACACATTACACTTTGTAATGTGAAATGAGACATTAAAATCTCGATAATATCTCACAGAGTACGTATAGTAACATTGAAATACCCACAAGGAATATATAAAGATAATGTTTTGAATATAAAGTAATCCCAACTGAGCAGTACAGCATTTATATTTGTTGTTGGTGTATTTGTGTGAACTATATTCGTTGATAAAAAAATATTTTGTCGTATGCAAATGTACTATTATACATACTGTATGTTTCCAATATAAGTGTATTATTTTGTTGGCAAAATTTATTTTCTTAGCTTTGACTTTACAAATTCTTAGTACATTTAATTAGGTACACTATATCAGTCACTATATCAAAGAATATTATAAAACTACTGGAGGGAATAGTTTTGCAAGCACTTGTAGTATCAAAGAGATTATATAGTACGTGCAGTAAATTGAGCAACAGTCAAGTAGACTGAAGAATTTAAAACGATTCCTGTTTAACTTTAGAGGCTATGCGAGCATATTATATTTAAGCCTTATAACCTTATTTGTATAATTTAAATAGTTTAATGTTTGCTCTTGTTACAAATATTTCTTGCTTTGTATAGTACAGCTATAATTATGTAGGCCTTATGGTTGAAAATCAAGATTGGATTTAGTGACAGGAACATTCCTCATGTATATTTTTGGTCCGTAATATCATAGGTTTGGGGACATTTATTGTACATATATTTTGTTAACATTAAACCAAATAACTGCATTGGTTCTGATTACAAATATACTTGGGGACACTTCACTAAATTATAACATAATCAAATCAATGAAACTACTTATATCAATAATGAAAATCTACTAAGTGAACATGTTAGTGTGACATTATTTAATATAAGCAATTTATAATTATTTTGTTTTACAGGTTGTTCCAGACAGAATGATTCGTCAAGGGAGTATTGACGACATAAATGCCCAACAATTTTTAAAAATATCCAACTATGAGGATACAGTCAGACAATTAGATATTTATTATGCTATTGGTACTTATGTTTTATTTTAATTTTTCACTATAAATTTATTTTAATTTTTCAGATATGGATATTTATTCTTTATGTATATGTATAAATACAAAATAATTTATATGCTGAAATGCTAACTAACATAATAATAAACAAAACACTATATTAAAAGTAATAGGGGTATACATATGTATAACCAATATGGTTACAAATATGATGCCCTTTAATTTACCCTTCTAACTATATAATAATTATTAGAATTTAAATTGGAATTAAAAATATATTTATCATATTGCCCCTAGCCAAGTTTTTATTTTCATTTTAAATATTTGTTTCAGTTAAAAGGCAACTGTTAAGATTCCAAAGCCCTATTACAGGATTATTTCCAGTCTTGTCATCTGACCTTCATATTGGTAGTGTGAGAGATAGTATATATTGTGCTGCTGCAGTCTGGGGTCTCTATCAAGCTTATAGGTAAATAAATTCTAAATTTAAATTGTTATGGCGAGGATCACCAAATTCTATTGGTTTGTCTCCTTAGTCATTATCTCCATTATCTATTAATAGGTGTTTTCCTTTTATTATGAAAGTACTGCAAACAATTATGCAACTTATTATAATTAAAATCTGAAAGAAAATATTTTAAAAATGTGCATAATTTTTTTTTAAATATTTGAATGCTATGTATAATTACAAAATAATTATAATAATAAAAAAAATTACTATTTAATGCATATAAATAAATATCAAACTCATCATATCATATCATATTCATTTCGGGGCAACAGTGTGGGGGTGCCTAATTTCATAGTGGTGGGCAATAATCTTTCCCTGCCGCCCCTCGCTCACGTGATGGTCAGTAGCAACATAATGGCAGGCGGTCCTTTCCTACTGTTTAATTAATTTTTTGAGAAGTAGTATTACAATTTTAAAATCTTTGTAGGTCATTGATTTTTATTATTTTTTAACCCTTTCAGACCAGGCATCCATAGATGAGGATACACAATTTATATATTAAAAAAAATATTTTTAAAACTTTCTGTTTATTTGTGCACAGTGCTGTACCTTTTTTTTTGTTAACTCGGGGGAGATCCTCGTGGATCGTCAGGGGGTGGTGAGGGCCACCCCCCGGTATGCCGGACTCCTACCGACTAAAACCCTCGGGGTGCTTCCTTCACTCGCAGTTTGCACCTGGCTAGGATACTGCTATGCCGCACTCCCCGGCCAGGCGCACGTTCGTCCTGTGAGCGTCTTCTAAGTTATAGGAGTGGTGGGCGGAGCAGACCCACAACTCCTTCTAGTGGTGTGCAGAAGCACACACACACCACTGGAGCATTAAGTGTGGACAGCCGCCTCCTCAGGCTGACTGTCCACTGCTCCTTGGGAGAAGCCCCCCAGAAGTGACGGTGGAGCTGTTGCTGGGGTCTCCTCCCAATCCACTACGCCGATGGTTCGCTCGCCTAGTTGTCCTGCGTCCATTCGTCTCCTCCTTGGTGGCCTCTTTGCCGCGGCGCAAGCCGGGCTGCCGGCCCGGTGGAACACAGTGCTACCCTGTATTACCTACAGTGTATTACGGCTAAAATGAGTTTAGAAGATTTTTTTTTTATAGTATATATTTTTTTTATTTCTTCCATATTCATTTTAGCTCAAGTTAACCTCAGAACTAAGTTACATTAGGATGATATGAAAAATAATTCAGGTCTCAAAGGAAATTGACTTGACTGGTGGTATGGTAAAATAGCTTATGATATTTATCATGTATTTCAGACGAATTGATGATGACAGGGGAAAGTCTCATGAATTAGGTCAAAGTACAGTAAAATGTATGCGTGGAGTTCTGGAATGTTGGGTGAAGCAAGCAGCAAGAGTGGAAGCGTTCAAGACACGACAAAGCGCGGCACATGCACTTCATGTCAAATTCCATCTAACTACGGGGGAACCCGTACTCGCGGATGAGCAGTATCATCACTTGCAAATAGATGTTATATCATTGTATTTGATATTCCTAGTCCAGATGATAACATCTGGTCTACAAATTATTTATACGCAGGTGTGTTTCTGATGTGCTGATTATTTATTTATCCTTGACACCTACATAGTCAATATTAATACATATATAAGCCGTGAACAAGATATAATGCGATTATATTTAAAAGTGTGAACTACTTGCACAGAAGGAAAGCAAACACACGGACAGAAACAGGAAAAAAAAAAGAAAACAACACTATCTAATCTGCAAAATAAAAAATGCATAAAACAGAAGAAAAAAAAAAACAAACAATAATCTATTACATAATCCTCTCGAATCAAATCCTTTTTTTTAGTTTCGTAATCTTGTCATTAAATACATCAAGATCAGTAGATCCCGACGTAGGACATTTACTTTACATTATATTCTTGATGAATAAATACCAGAGTATTAGAAAGTTGGAAAACAGCACAAAATAGTCAATAGTAAATTAAAGTTTTAGAAACCTTTATCGATAACTATGATCTGTGGTGACCCGGCGTTGCCCGAGAAGATGTTATTTGCGCCCTTGGGTGTTGATTTCCCAAAAATATCGAAACACTTCTTTTTTTTTTCTAATCAAAAATCTGAAACTGGATATCATAGTGTTGACTTCAACCATGAGGCAGTTTCAACAATTATTTCCTCCCATTAGGGGATGAATATAAAAAAATCCGCCCTTAATGATTGCCTACGTCATAAAAAGAGCTTAACGTTAGGGTCTACGATGCAATGTCAGTCAGGTCAAGTACTTTTATACAGTTAGAGAGATAATATATTAATACAAACAGTACGTATTATAACATCTATAAATGTTATTTTGTAAAAAGCTATATTTTTGAATATATCTTATAAGACATTTTATACTTACTATTGTATAATTGTTACAGTATCAATTTAGATATTACTGCTGCTCTATTTATTATTAAGAATATTTTATTACTTATATAATTTTTTCCTCATATTAAATGTTTACTGTGGTATTTAGGATGAAGTGGCGTTTGTCCAAAATTTGGTCTACTATGTGGAGCGCGCCTACAGAACCCCAGATTACGGAATGTGGGAAAGGGGTTCTAAGTATAATGACGGGAAGCCAGAAATTCATGCGTCCTCTATTGGTTTGTTATTTCCTTTTTTTTGCTTAGATACATATCGTTGAAGGTATTGTTACGAGCGCGGGGTAATAAAACGCCGGTATGGACGGATAATCTATTTATTCGTCGATGGAAGTGTACACTTGCAGAACGTAGCCGCAGAAATATCTCAAAGCGCGGCCGTCAAATAGACTCGATATTGTATCGTGGAAGAGCTCAGAAACACGTCGATGAACGCTCTCGAAAATCCGTCGTCAAAAGTCCAGTCGCAGAAAGTTCTCGAAGTCCCGCATGAAAAAACCAGTCGAAATAATCGCACGTAGAATCACTATACAGTCGCAGTATGATCGCAAAAGTCCTTGAAGATCGCTTGTGATATCGCACTATGTCGCTGTCCAAATTAGAACTGTACCGTGATCGCATCGAGCGCGTATTTATATCGGAACAGCCGCTTTCCAGCATTTTCGAGTAATAACTAGAATCTTATAGAGATTTTTGAACCTTATGTTTTTACTCGTAAATTCGAGAATGGGTTCATCGACCTTTCGCGAATTGGAATTTCACGAATAGCGGCCGTCTCATTGATATACGCGTCACGAACTCGGGTGGCAAAGATCAATCAGATGCGACCCCTCCGATGTTTTCGACGGTAAACAATTTTTGCCGATCTGGTTGAAAGTTACTTCATTCGAAGCAGTACCTCAAGACTAACTATGCGTTTTAAAATTATAGTCGTGCGATGCCTATAAATCTAGGGCTAAAGTTTGGCCCTAGTTCCGTCGTAACAATATCAAACAATATTTGCATCATCTGTTTTTGGTGCATACTTGATTTAAATATGACTTGCTATGAGAATATAAAAAGAAAACAAATAACCCTTTTACAGGCACAATTTTACATAGTTAATATTTATAAGTTACTTGTAAATGTTCCATAGTAATTTGTGAATGTAATAATATAATTGGCATTGGTGTTGATTAATTGGTTAATTTAGGCATGGCAAAAGCAGCACTAGAAGCAATCAACGGTTGTAACTTGTTTGGTGACAAAGGCGCGTCATGGAGTGTCGTATACGTAGACATTGATGCTCACAACCGCAATAGAAGCATTTTCGAGACAATGCTCCCGCGTGAATCCAGTTCCAAGGTAAATTTATTCTAAAAAGAGAATAAATTCAAATGAAATAAGAAATAATGATTGTAGAATAAAAGTATTCATATAAATTGGACAAAACAATCGAAAATTAATATATTTCTGCTCAATGTGACTAGAAGCGAAGCAGATTGCCGTTTTCCAGGTATTACATATGAGGTTTTGTTTAAATTGGACTGTAGTTCCACGAAAATATCCAGTTATATGTACGGTAGCTAAAAACTTAAAATAGGGAATGTCATAATTATATCTGCTTGTAGATCGAATAACTCTACGTTACTTACCTTATTTATGTACAATACTATGAAAGCGATGACTCCTAAAACAAAGTATGCTAATAATTGCTTTATTATACCACACGCTGACTTGTATATACAGTGAAACTAAGTCATTCTGGGTAAAAAATCTATATGGAAATGAATTCATCCGGAACTTGTTACGCTGATTTATCATAGCGATTTTGAGCTAATAATTTTGCTGCAAGCCCTGTGAAGTCTGTTTTTGTTATAGGGTGTAGATGTAGCATTGCTACCGACAATATCATTCCCAGCATTTGCCACTCACGAGGAGCATCTACTCCAGTTGACCAAGTCAAATATACTTAGGCGGCTTCAAGGCAAATACGGGTTTAAAAGATTCAGTCGGGATGGTTTCAAATGCGTCCTAGAAGATCCCAACAGACGTTATTATCATGAAGGTGAATTGAAGCACTTCGATGGAATAGAGTCCGAGTGGCCGCTGTTTTACGTAATGATGATTATTGACGGTGTGTTCCGTACAATGCCGGATCAAGTTGAGGAGTACCAGAAACTTTTGAAGGCAAGAATTTATATGGATGAATATGGAGGTGAGTTTTTTTTATATTCATCTGTATAAATTACAGCGTAGTCAAAGAACTGTAGTGACCACCACGAGAAGAGAGTCCGAAGAGGGTCATCATCGACAAGGCCTATAGGTTAACTAGAAGTGACCGTACATAAGCTGGTCTCAAAACGCGACAGACCGAAGCGAGTCACTGTGACAGTCTTTGCACTTGTGTGCTGTGGTTTTATTCCATCAGATATACTGGGATTTTTTCATTAACTCGAACTTAATAATTGTGTTATAATTAGTTGTAATTTTGTATATTTTTATTATAGATCCAGTTATACCGTGGTATTATTACGTACCAAGAGAAGGTATAGAAAATGAACGCTCCGAACCCAATACTGTGCGCAGATTGCCAGCCAGTAAGTATGCTGACAAGTTTAAATTATAGCATGCATCTTTGAAAGTCTGGAATTCAATTTTTAAACCATGTTATAATATACAAAATGTAATTACAGGCCAACCTGGTGACAATGAACATAAAGGTAACATTTTGTTGAGACTGAAAATTTCTTAACTGTTGTCTTTTCTAACATTTCGTTTTAACTAATCTTTACTAATATTATAAATTCGAAAGTGTGTATGTTTGTTTGTTTCGTTTTCACGTCAAAACGGCTGAACCGATTATAATTAATTTTATCATAGACATACATTAGACCTTACAGACGATTATAGGTTACCTTGCGTTGTAAAAATAAAACTTAAAAGCTAATAAACTTAAAATAAGGAATGCAATTTACTACGGGAAATGATTATTTTTTAAGTTAGAGATACAAATATATTTTTTTACATTTAGTTCTTTGATATCATGTAAAAGGTAGAGTGAGGATGGAGAAGTAGAAAAGGGAAGGGGGGCTTTTGTAATTGGAAAAAGGGAGCAGGCGTACCTAAAAGGAAATAATACATTCATTGGCTATTAGACGGTACAAAGTATTTGTCTTGAAGTATGTCTTGTTTCATATTGATTTTTACATTAATTTTTCGGAACATATTATATTTCTATAATTAGAAACACGTTTTGTCTTCGTACAGGTTCTACTTAATAATATACGTAGGATATTACTAAACTTATTTCAGGAAAGACAATTCAGCTTTACTTATTATAATAATCACTTTTAAAATGCTTTGATCTATGCCCATACTTATCTTCTAAATTATTATACAAGTTTTACTATTATAAATATAACGCTAATAATTAATATATCGATACCTCTGGACTCAAAATCTTTTGAACTCAGTGCAAAACATAACTTTTCAATAGAAGTAAAAAACAAAGATGTTTTTATTATACATTCTTTTTTATTTTCCAAAGTCGGCTTCACATGGCTTGTACTGCGGAGTTAGGCAGGGTGGGCTGACCAAGAAGGCCAGATGAAGCCGGGTGCCGAGAATGATGGCTCAGCCTCGCCCTTGGCACTCGGCAGGTGGAAGAAGGTACACCCCGGGGGTTTTAGTCGATGCAAGTCCGACACACCGGGGGGCGGCCGTCACTGCCACCTGAAGGTCCGTTATGTATTTCCCCCGGGTTACCAAAAAAAGGGTGGGCTAACCACGTCTAGTTTATTTGATTTATACGTAAACCAGTTGATTCACGAGCTGTGTACACCAAGGTTGGTTGTTAAGTAGATGGCAACAGTGTCAATAACATAAGTTACGCCGAATATATGGTGTTGCTCAGTCCATCTTTTAACGGCTTGAGAAAGTAATTGCTTGCTTGAGAATGGTATGCGTTGGCACATTGTCTAAGGTATAACGTGGCTAAGAGCGAATAAATGCTTTTTGAAGTGAGTGGTATATCGCGTTTAATAAATATCCCACTTGTGTATTCGAATGATACTCCAATTCATATTGTAACGCAGTTCGAATACCTTGGCCATTCGGTAATGGAATGGTTTAAGAACGATCAAGACACTAATAGGGATGTTCCCGCCCAGGGCGTTGGTTGTTCTATGTAGTATGCTTACACGCTGCACGAGGGAGATCAAGCTGACATTATTCAGGACGTATAACTAGTCTTTACTTGTGCAGCTTATATGTACGGTAATCGCAGAAAGCTTACAACGTCCTGCTTATTCAATATAATAGCGTGTTCAGGGTGCTGTTGGTGCTGCTCTGGGTATGTTTGCCGAAGCAAGATTGCATGATTTTCATACAATTGTGCGTCGGCGATTTGCCTTGATGCTGCAGCGGTTGAGAGGCAGTTCCGATGGCATCCTGAGCGTTTAGGTTGAGAAAGTGGATGGGCCTTTTATGCAGTTTTGAGCGAAGAGAGTAATCTATTTTAGTATTAATATTGTGTAAAGACTTATTATTATTTATTTATTATACTGTAAATTATTGCATTTTTACCGAAATACACTTAATACCCTTTGAGCACAGAGGTAGCGATATCATCCATACACTGCGTTGAAATTAGAAAATATTTTTTTATTGGACTAATTTTGTAGCTAGTTATTCTGACATAAGGAGATGGTTTCTATATTTGTTTAATTTTAACCAAAAACCGCATGCAACTCAGCTAATATGTTTTTGTACATAACTTTCTACTTTTGTTCATGGAACGAATTGTATACCAAACATCGAATTTTTCCACGGTTGTGTTTTTAATAAGTGTGGAGTACTGTAGTCATTTATTATTTAAGTATAGTAAGGCTGATTGTTTCAGATTCTGGTGGACTATTTTTGTGGGCACAGTCGTTGTTCGTTCTGGCTCAGTTGTTGACAGGCGGTCTGTTGCATGTCAACGAACTGGATCCGATTAGACGTTATCTACCTTCATACAATCGACCGCGTCGTGCCGGAAGATATTCTGCATTCCAGGTAAATTCTAATAACAAAATATCAGGCAAATAGCATAAGATTGTTCCAATACCATGCTGGTCTATTTACATTTGTTTTACTATTTTAAAGTTGTTATAATGTTGTATGTTTTTTATACTCGTTCGGCATAGGGGTTATACTGGAGCTGATGTTAAGCACAGCGTAGTGTAAAAATTTACAAAAGCAGAAGACTATTAATTGAGAGAAATTGTTTATTCTATGTTACATATAAAATAGAGTAAAATAAATCTCTCATCAAAATGCCTATAACATATTATAACTGAAATGCCTTATTTTGGTCTAATCATCAACAATTATTATCATGTATAAAAATTACAAAACAATAACTACGCTAGTGGTTAAATCTATATTACTACGGATACTATTGCTGGCACACTCTGGCAAAATGTGTTTTAATTGCATTACTGGAGCATACATCGAATCAATAAAATTTCAAAAACCACACTTTGGCTCTAATAGCCTAATATTAATTATCAGATCATCTTTTTTTTTTACATTGGCTCGACATTGTGACTACAGTGCATCTGATGGTAAGTACAGTGTAGTTTAAAAACGAAAGCGACCGTCAAAGGATGAAAATCCATTGATAGTCTCCGTCGTCATGTCGGCCCACATATACCACAACTGAAGGTCTCTAGGTATATGAGTTACTAAATATACACAAGCTGATTTCGAAACGCGAAAGGCCGAAGCAAGTCACTATGGCGGATCGGTCATCTGTTTGATATCTGTTTTTTTTTGCACAAAATGAATGAATTACATCTGTGAGAACAGTACAATCCAAAAACGGTGGCTATTTGAAACTGAGTATAGAAACAATGTCGGTTATAATGTAAAGTTAAATAAAATAAAATACATTTTATATGAGTACTAGATTTTGGTCTATCGTTGTAAAAACCCAGAAAGCAGACGAAACAAGACATATTATGTCTCTTATTAGTTCAATCTGCTCTTTTTACTATTAATGATCTGAGCTCTGATCACTACATCTTTCTATGAGCTTGGATACAAAATGTATGCATATTTAACTTATTGCTAGTTCTAAATTCTCAATAGTCTCAGAAACAAGGCTTATCTAGATTTCTTTGAAGTGATTATTTCGGCATAAATACTTGTTTTCTTAGTCTATATATTTAAAATGAATTCTTCAAATTACATTGTCGACAACAATAACAAAACAGGATCATGTTGTAAATTTAAATTATGGCATATCGAAATAAATAATTCAAAAATAAGAATCCATTACCAAATTACTTTTAAATGAACATTACAAAATTAAAATTGATTTTTATTTCATGCTCAAATCAAAGGCCAAACCGGGATTTGTAAGTATTAGGCAACATTGATATGCAAGTGACTTGGCATGTGATGTAAAATATATTTTAACCTTTCAACTTTGCATGACGTTAATATATTCTTCTTATGTTTCACACTGAATATATTTATTGCTCCTGCAAAGCTTATTCACCTACGCGCGCATTTGAAACCAAATTCTATACTTAGTTATAGGTAGGTATCTAATGAACAAATAAATAACTAGCAGGTAGAATTATCTCAGGCCTAAACTTACCTTTAATTAAACCTCAATGTCAATCAATTTATAAATAAATTTCTCAATAAATCAATAAATTTATTTATGTCATCTAAGCAGTGTTCTTCTATAGTATTATATTTATTAAACTAGCTAATAAAGATTGCCGTTTTGCTCTGCCAATACTTTAGCATGAACCGTTATCTTGCATGGCAGCGCTATGTATCTGCCTATATAGTTCTAATGGTTTTATGAGTACTACATGATTCTATTTATGTCCAAAAAATGTAATGCAAGGTGATTAATAAATTATGATTTAAATATAAAAGTTTTTAAGTCGTTTTTTTCTTTTTGTAGGCACATACCTAAAAATTGTAAAAGCAAAATAAATAGAATGTAATTTCACTTTAAAATAAGAAACGTCAAATAAGAGATAAGGTTTAATATTCATATCAGTTATTTGTTATGTAGGGTATAGCTACTGACTTGGTGGTACAGGTGGTACTAATCGCGGAGTCGATGCGCTTACAGGCCATGATGGGAACTTATGGCATACAAACGCAAACCCCACACGAGGTCGAGCCTGTGCAGGTAAATAAATCTTTGAACTGTTGTAATAATATTATATCGAGCGATAGTCGTAATGGTCGCACGTCAGAATCCTGAGACTTATTATTAAGATTTCCGTCTTGTTTATAAATATATAAGATGTTCAATAATGAAGAAAAACTCCGTGATGCAGTATGTTATTTAATAACAGGGATCCGTGTGTTGTGTATTGCCTTATTAACAGCGATAAGTTACACTACTGGTTACGATGAAAATAATACTGACGCAAAGTGCATACAGCTCTTAATGGTAAGGTCTTAATAATACTACTCATCTCGAAGAGGACATTATAGCGACAAGAAATTTATTAGTGTTATAATAAACGAGATTTAGTTGTATCTTTTAAATAATTTGAGTTTAAAAATATACTAAGTTTAAGTATGACGTTTTTTGGTGTCATATTTCTAATATTAGATACTGATATATTACAATATAAAGAGGCTTCTAATATAATGCAAGTATTATTATTATAAGGATTCGTAGGATGTAATAATGTTGAGGACACTAATTGCATGTGTTTTTTTTTGCAATGGACAGATCTGCAGCTCTACACAGTTAGTCCACGTCTACAGAGAGTTGGGCGTGTGCCAAAAGTTGAAACTAACAGGTCGTCCGATTAGACCTGTCGGCTCACTCGGAACTAGTAAGGTATTCACTTTATTCTATTATTAACATAGTCGGCCGAGCGAAGCAAAGTTTCTGAGTCAATTTAAGACTCCGTCATTTTGTCCTTCCCTCTGCCCTTCTGTGAGAGACTTTTTTTAAACTTTTTTAAGCCAAGTAAAAAAACGATATGAAGTTATTTTTGTAAACAAAGGACTTTAAAAATGTTGTTCATTCAACTTTATTGCTATGTGTAATTATTATTTTACATTAAAATAACAATATTAATATAATTTAATGACTATAAATAGTATTTATAACTAATTTTAGATAAAAGTATTTCATTTTTTGCGTTTACGTTCCATTTCCCGTACATTGCGCGTGTCCTTAGAGTATACATTATACTATATGCTCTAAGCGTGCGTCAATAACATGAATTCTGTACTTGAGTCTCTATTGTCGTATTTTTTTAGACGATTATGTATTCCAATGCCGGAATTTAATTAAACATGTTATATTCTAAAAAAATATATTTTTATACGAAAAATGTATTATATATTAATGTTATTGCATTAAGTGTCTATTTAAAATAAGCTAAAATGTAAATAATTATATTTAGTGATCAAACAATTTGCATTTAATTTATTGCTGAAAAATTGTTGTTTCTTTGCTTACAGAGAGTACCAAAATTTTGTGATTGTAATGATATAATGTATCTAAAATATAAACATTTTGTGTTAGTGGGTTCTGTGTTTCTGGAACGTTCGTATTTTTATGCTAAGTAACATCAATAAAAATTTAAGAACAGTGTTCCTGTTACTATGTACTAGTACAGTGATGGTTTACAATATTTCCATTCTTTTGATAAAAAAATAAATCTTGTCTGTAAATAAGTAACGAGATGTACAAAATATATTGTTTGGGTTTGTATTAAATGTAATTAAAAACAAGAAGTAAAAAGCAAGAGACATATCATGACAATATTTATTGGCTCATTGGAAACTTCGACCCAATTCAAACCCATACAAATTTTCGCATACACGCGTTATTTTTTTATGATTAATGTTATTCTTTTGCCTATCTTTGTATTTCGAAACTTTTTAGAGATAGACTGTCTTCTATTATACAGCTTTCAGTAATGCATATCACAGGGATCTCACTTATTTTTGCTGCATCAAAGAGTGATGTGACAATAAATTTTATTACACTCATTATGTACAAATTAAAGTCATTTAATTTTATTTCAGACTAGCTGTCCCGGCAGACCTTGTTCTGCCCTACTTCTCTAAAACAAAGTCACATTGTTTTTTTTATGTTAATAGCTTCCCCGTCAGATTTTATTGTGCCAAAACATATTGGCCTGTCGGCTGTTTTTTGAAAATTGTTTGAAGGAACCTGGCCTTAATGCTATATGTATAAAAATTGACAAATATTGACATTAATATTTATACGTCACTCAATTGTTTTGCCTTCCCGGAATCCGTCCACTGACATTTAAACTTTATGGTATGGTGTTCAAATTGACTTTTAAATATTATTACGAATTTTTTGTATGAGAATATAGAAAAGTATTGTTTTTAGACTTTTTCAGACATTCCTTTTAATTTTTCTCTCCGTAATAACCTTCCACGGACTTCAATAAACACAACAAAAAAGAAATCAGCCAAATCGGTTCAGCCGTTCTCGAGTTTTGCACTTATACACATTTAACGATTCATTTTTATATTATAGATCTACAGGGTTTGCGGCATGACTGTGCTATGCTACCCGCTTATATTTGAAGTTTCCGAGTTCTACCTGTACCGAGATATGGCATTGCTAATTGATGATATCAAAACGGAGCTGCAATTTGTTGGCAAGTAAGTTATATTACAATATTTCACTTTGAAAAATATAACAAAAATCAAACAAATAAATAATCTTTATTCATTGCAAAAGATTTATGTGACCTTAATAAACGTATCTAATTCAAAACCAGTGTTCAGTAGCACCTGATTAAGGCAATTTTTACACGAGATTGTTCTGTGATAACCGTATCCCGTTTAAAAGTATGTTGTTGTATGTGAGAAATGTTTATGACATTTTAAAATACGTTCGAGTCACAATTAAAATTCGTTTCGTTCTTGTTATGCTGTGAGAGATGTATCTTATACACAGTTTACCTTGTGGCTTCTCCTGTGAACTACTGCTTTATTATACTGGAGCGGCCTCCAGTTGCGCTGCCGGAATGATGTTATATGTGGTTGATTATTGCAATATTAAACATGTGCAATCATGACGCAATCTATTACTCTCATTGGCTACCGTATATTACTTCTGACCGCCTTCCTACGTCATGACAGGTTGCGTTTGTATAGTCAAAACCAAAAACATGGTTATGGTGGTAGGGCGAATGCCCGAACTGGGTCCTGACCACAGTACATAAGTGTAAAGACCGTCATAGTGACTCGCTTTGGCCTGTCGCGTGTCGTGATCAACTTGTGTATATCCAGTAACTCATATAGCTAGAGACCTTCAGTCATAGTATATGTAGGCCGACATGACGACGGAGACTACCAGCGGATTTTCATTTCTTGATGGTCGCTTTCGTTTTTGGACTATACCGTGCTTACCATCAGGTGCACTGTAGTCGCTTTATCGAGCCAGTGTAAAAAAAAACGGAACGTGGTCCTTGAGGTTACTTAATCCTTTCTTATTGAATTTTCATAGCAATTCTCTACTAGCATGACGACAGCTTTTTTAAATGTTATATGAAGGTACTGGCGTCTGTCCGGACGTCCTACAGTTTGTCTTCTGGTGCGAGAAGAGCACATGCGCGATCCCCACTTCAAACAGATGTTGGATCTCTTCGCGATGCTCAAGAAAGGACACTGCGATGGTGTTAAGGTCCGACTAGGAAGATTACAAAACTTGATATCCAGTTCTTGTATGGGTCAGTTACGTTACATTGTTTCTACTTAGAATTTAATAAGTTTGTTTTGCGCTCACCTGAATTTCAATTTCGTTAGTTGTGGATTGCAAATGAGGTCCAAGATAGAACGCGCATACACATATATTACATATGTGTATGCGCGTATATATATATTCATTAAATTAATTAATACCCCATTAATTACATACCTAAGTATAACAAAGGTATGCTTTTTTTTGCTTTTATGGTATGCACACTACTGTAAGGAAATAAACGACAGTGGATACAAAACAATTTACAGATATTTGTTTGTTGTTGATTATTCAGCGCTCAAATATTAATCAATCAACTTGACTTTAATTGTACAATTTATATGTGTAACCCTCAGAGCATTTGGACTTCATGAGCCAAGGCGAGTTTCCATCGGAGATGTTCACACAGTTCAAGCAGCTGGAGCACGAGTATATCGGTTACCAGTCGCTCACCGATGTACCGCGCACGCTCACTTATTGCGAGGATACGGTCTCGTACGACTCCTACAGGAACCGGTCCACGCCCGACGTGGTCACCGCGCTGAGGTCATCTGACAACATCTACGCTCAGTGTCAGTTATGGGGCATACTTTTAGAGAGGGAAGGGCCTATGTATGAGGCAAGTTTCTTAATACCTTTCTTAAACTTCCGGCAAGCGTGTTCCCACCTTTCTATGATATGTCCTTTAAGCGTAGCGTGAAGAGATATTTGTGCAGGCCGGCATGATCGCTGCGACTACCGATGGGTTTTTCTTACCTCTCGATAGTCGTTGGCGTTTTTTGGACTGCACCATGCTTAACATTAGGTGCGATGCTGTCACTGTGTCGAGTCAGAATAAAAAAAAAAAAATTTAGGAGCTATAGGTATTTTGTAATCATCCAAATAATAATTATTTGTAATCATTATTTTGTATTTTGGGTTGTAGGATTATTGCCCGAACTGGGTTACGACACACAGCACACAAGTGTAAAGACGTTATAGTGACTCGCTTTGGCCTGTCGCGTTTCGGGATCAGCTTGTGTATATCTAATAACTCGTATACCTAGAGACCTTCAGTCGTGATATATGTGGGCCGACATGACGACGGAGATATGTGAATGGATATTCATTCTTTGATAATCGCTTTCGTTTTTACACTACACTGTACTTACCATCAGGTGCACTGTAGTCACTATATCGAGCCAGTGTAAAAAAAAAATCCAATGTCCTGTTAAGTATTAATGTTCATTTACTTCTATTGAGATGCATTTGGTTCCCTATAGGTTCTTAAGTTAAAATTGGCTCATTAAGTGAAGTCAGAAAATGTTAAGTGTTTAACTTTTAAAGCCTTGTTAAGGCTTCCTCGCTGGGAGTGGGTGGGTGTATAGGACCCCCCCGTCCGGAACACTGCGCGCCGCCTCCCTCTCATCCAGGCAGCAGACTCCTCCAAGTCTACTGCCCAGGTGACAAGTAGATCACAAAAACACTTAATAGGTATAATTTGACACTACTGGCTGTTGCGAATAGCAATCTATTATGGTTGTCTTGGTATTTTTTTTACATTTTTTTTTTATAGTTAATGCAAATCATGTCCACGGTTTATGTCATAGGAGCAATTGTTTAATAAATAAATAAGAAATCTGCTGGCAGTATAGCGGTTGTTTTGCTCCGCTCCTTGAACCATGTTAGAAATGCGGTTTGATTTCCGTGCCGGTAAGACAGCCCAAATAGTATCAGCCATAGATAGAAGAATTGTTTTGTAGGTAAATGGCGCCAACGTCCTGGAATCACTGAAATCCTTGTACCACTGCGCCGGCGTACTGCGGCACTGGCGCGCCGTGCGCTACTGCTCCTCACTCCTCAACCACACCGTCGATTCCATTAGCCCCTTTATTACCACAGTGCTGGTTAATGGAAAACAGGTGACTATATCATCTTTATCAATGGACAATGTTTACTAACAGTTATGATTAACATCTCGTAATATTTATTGTTATTAGATCCTATTTTGAATAAGATGTGTGACAATAGTTAGAGCCGGAGATTGTGATACAAACATATGAGGAGTCTAATGTCAAAACTGACTATAAAGTTTTTTTTCAAATCCCATAAATTTATAAAAGCTTATCTATACTAATATTATAAATCTGAAGAGTTTGTTTGTTTGTTTGTTTGAACGCGCTAATCTCTGGAACTACTGGTTCGAATTAAAAAATTCTTTTTGTGTTGAATAGACTATTTATCGAGGAAGGCTTTAGGCTATATAACATCATGATGCAACTATTAGGAGCGAAGAAATAATGGAGAATGTGAAAAAAACGGGGAAAAATATTCATCCTTGAGTGCTTCCATTGCGTGCGCTGCGAAAACGGTTAAAGATACCAAAAATATATGTATGACAGAGTTATTCCTCTTAAAATGATCTAAAAAAATGTCCACGACAGTATATGTCTATCTTTTAAGATTAACTCACTAGAACCGTTTTTATGGTAATCAAATTTGGTCGTTATTAATGCATTATTTGTTAAGAGTTGTATCAACGTAATAATATTAATCTTTATCCAAATAAATGTGTTGTTGATTAAGAGTATTTAATTGTGAACAAAATTGCCTTTGACATCACTTAATTTCAATGAACATCTTAGAAGATATTACAATAACTTATATAGCAAAACAACGTTTGCCGGATCAGCTAGTAAGTTATAATTAATCTTTGACTTAACAATCACATTCTTATAAGGTATTTAAATTATTATTCTAGAGTGAAAAAGCATAAAAGAAAAAATCATATATAATATTTGCTTTGATAAAAACATTTCAAATTACTATTAGGACTATTAAGTAATTTTGTACGAAAAATCGTTTTAGCGGGTTTTGAAATTAGATGTCTCATATATGGACCCAGCTTAAATTGTATTAATAAAAAATACGACACAGAACTTCGGATATAGTAGCCATATTGATACAAATGACATGATTGCTTTTACAAACAGCTGACCGTGGGCGTGATTGGTCAAAAGGAAACTGTATTCGACAAACCCATGACGCCCGGAGAGATACAGTCAGTGATGTACTCCACAATACAACCCTACGATATCATCGGCGCCGTGCTGCAACAGGTCTGAATGTTTTGTTATTTAATACTATATGAGTTTCTTAATTAACACTGCTTAACACAGATTATTGTGTATTTGAAAGGTTTGACATGGGGCTCTTAAAAAGGGCAGTGAACAATGTCCTTGGTCGGTAACGCAGTAACTATGCTCCTTGTGTTGCAGTTGTCCATAGGTGATCTCTTACCATCAAGTGGACCGCCAGCCTGTTTGCCGACAAAAATAAAAAGCATAATATGTATAATACAGAAAAGCAATTAATGGAATGAAATTTTACTTTATATTCATTACGAAAACGTAATAAAAACGTATTTGGATTTCATGTTTGATTTCAATTCAGGTAAATAGTTATTTGACATCTTAACCACTTCGGTACGGCGCCTAACGGCCACGAAAAGCTGCCCGCCCACAGCCAGCATTCACCGTTCGTACGCTGCCTGATGCGCTCGTTCATCGACAGATCTGTGATGAGATAAGAGAGAGTTTTTTTTTTTCAGTTATAAAAACTTTACCGTTTTACAGATGTGAAACCGTTTTGGGCAATGGTCTAAACGAAACTAAAATTATGCGAGTGAACACTCCGCAAACGCAGAGATAAGAGAAAATTCCTGGATTTCGCGTCCTGGATAGTCGACGCTCATACCGAAGTGGTTAATCGTAACTAAGGGAAGGGAAATATAATAATCGCCAGGGAAAATGATTAAATCTTAAACATCAAAGATGTTGAAGAAAACGAATGTAGTGTGACACGTTTTCAGGAGATCGTGTTGTACTGCGGTCGGCTAATCGGTACGAATCCGGACATGTTTCGCGGTATACTGAAGATCCGCGTGGGTTGGGTGCTGGAGGCGATACGGATCTACCTGCAACTGTTCCCGGAGGAGAAGCGAGCTGACGCCACTATCGAGTCTCTCTCGCCGTACAAACTGCGCACTCTGCTACAGAGGGTGCTCACTGTCTCCGACTGGGCTGAAGAGCGCGGGTATGTCCAATATATCCTCGCTGTTGTTGCTAATGCCTAGAGGCATTATTAGAGCTAGAGCTTTACATAAAGGCTCAGATTAAAAAGTATATTTTCGAACATATAAAAATGGCGTTTTCACAATATAAAATAGAAAAACATTTATTTGGCATATAACATAACATAAAACACAGAAGAATAGGTTAATCAAGGTAGAAAACAGCAATAGTTAATGTGCCCAAACTGACTAAAAACCCCAAGGTGACTACTTCTGCGCATTGGCGGGGACTGTGGGTCCTGTAATCAATTCGCCACAGCCCCGTCGCAGTTAATGTGCCCTATGATAATGCGCCAAAGGGAAGTTCTAGCATACCTCCATAGAAAATTCTAGATATTTTTTTCTCTTAAATATACATTATGCAACTTTAACAATGTGTATAATAAAAGTTAATATGATAAGTCAAAATTACTACACTCGATTATATAAAAGTTACAAAGATTTTGGACCTAACAGGGACACTTATTCGTAATAGATCGACTTTTGTTTTAGGCTAACGCCATTACAGCGACGCCAACTGGAAGGGTGTCTTTGCCGCGTCCCGAAACATTTTTATATACAAGTCTGGGATATATTGCTACGCACGCCTAAAGGCATAATCGTTCAGGTATTTTAAATCTTTATACAAACTGCTTTGTAAGTCTTGAATGGAATTTAACATGCCACGAAATATGTAGATTCTTGTAGTTTGATTAAGATAAGCTTAAATTTACCTATTAACACTAGATCTACTGGCAAACAATTATATCTATTTTAGAAATAGGTATAACACGGTTTTTTTGCCTTATTATAAATAAAATTAAATCCATAATACTTATCACTTATCAATAATCATGTATTAGCAAAAGACAAGTTATTTTTCGGAATAAAAAATATTAGAGAAGAAAAAATTCTAAGACAAATATAAAGATCGGTCATTTTGACCGTTTCGGTAAACCTAATGTCAAAGGACAATGGTGCGTCCACAGCAAATATTTCGCATTTCACACAACATCTTGTCTTTTTCTTTCTCGTGTATTCGCAATTATTTTTCTCTTTCTCGCACTACATAGAAATGTTTTGCTTGTGTTTGCAAAATAATGCGAGAAAGAGAAAAGTAATAGTAAATACAGAAGATAGAAAAACACAAGCAGATATTTTGTAAAAAACGAAACATTTGCTGCGGACGCACTATAAAATAAAATTAGAAGGGTTTCATGGTCCCGGTCGCCTCATTTGATGAAAAAAACACTCAAATTCTGGCATAACAAATAAGTGGCTTGAGACCTTACGTGTGGGAGATATCGAAATACATAGCGGCGGGTGGCAGGGGCAGGCGGTCCCGGCAGAGCCGACTCTGGTGAACATGTCGCGGTCGGAGCTGTCGTTCGCGCTGCTGGTTGAGAGCGCACTCGTGCGCGTCGAGAGCGCGCCGCGCCGCCAGCTCTGCGTCGAGCTGCTCTGCGTGCTCGCGACCATCCTGCGCAGGAACCCGGAGCTCTGTCTGCAGCACGCGCTCGACGTCGACAACCTGCTGCAGGACGCGCACTACACCTACGCAAAAGTATGTATAACAATACGCAAAGCAATATGACGGCAAATACAGTATAGTCCAAAAATAGCAGCGACCGCCAAGGGACGAGAATCCGCTGACTCTCTAAGGCTGAGATTTTGCTTAGACTTTACTAAAACATTACAATGTATATTTCCCAATGAATGTCAAAGGATTTGGTAAGTCACCGATTTTGGATGGACTTGGCTCTACGAATACTATGGCTATACTCAAGCTCCTGTTATATATTCAGTTGTTTGTCAAAACGAATGATTTTTTTAGGACTTGGCTGCTTAGCCGAAATAGCGTCTATAAATAAGCCTAAGTATATAAACAACTGGCTGTTCGCAACCTGATCTGGAAATGCGACAGACCGAAAGAGGCACTAATACGGCCTTTGATCTAGCGTAATGTGGTCACGACCTAGTTCAGGCAATCGCCACATCACATAACTACTACATTGTACATTATACTACCTTAGCATTAATTTTTTTTGTAAATCACCTATTTCTTTTCTTATTTTTGACTCAACAGTGATTACATCACACCTGTACCTACAATGGTAAGCATGGTACTAAATAAAAAACGGCAACAACTATCGACAGTTAAGAAAAATCCATCGGTAGTCGCAGCGATCATGCCGGCCTGCACAAATATCTCTTCACGCTACGCTTAAAGGATCCCACATCATAGGATGGTAGGAACACGCTTGCCGACAAACAACGCGGCAGAATTAAGAGTTAGAAAACTTCAATCAATGAAGTTCGATAGGTTTTTTATTTACTACTTTCGCGAGAGATCATCCGGTAATAATCTTACTCGTTAAGTCACAATACATACCATTAATTTTCTAATCCTGTTTTCTTTTACATACTTTAAGATACTAAACAGTAGTCGTGACGTAATGGGCTTATAGGCCTCGCAGATCACAGTCGATCACATTTTCGATCCTCACAGGGGACGGACTAAAGAAGTTTTGCAAATTTAAAATACTAGAATAAACAATTATTGTTGACACTTAACTTGAACTTTTTTTTATCTCACAACCGTCAAGCAGTCAATGTGTTGCAATTAGGCTGTAGGTATCAACTTACTTCTTGACAGCGCGATTTTTCTCCATCTCCCGTCTGCCGTGTGCTAAGGGAAAGGCAGCGCCAGCTTCCTCACGATACATTAATCCCTGCCGATTGGAATGATGTGTAGGCGATTTTAATGAAAATTGGTAGTGCAAGTAGGTGTTTGTAACTACAGGATAGCGGTGAATTAGAGTCAAGCGAGGCTCTAAACTCTGCGCCCATGGCGGTGAGCGCGGGCTACCTGGCGCGCGCTGTCGTCAACAGCGTTCTGCAGGGCGCCGCCGCCGCTGACCTGCTCTCGGCCGCGCATCCGCCCTGCCTTGTCTCCTAAACTTGCGCTCAAGGTACAGGCCACGGCACACGAGTGCAGAGATCATCATAGCGACTCGCTTCGGCCTCGTGTTTCAGGATCAGCTCGTGTACGTCCAGTTGTCATATAAAAATAAAAAATCTGTATATGAAATTCCTTTGTATATAGTTTACTTAATAATAGCTTATTGTCACGCTATACCCCTTTCAGGGTGAGCACTGAGCCGAGATACATCAGTGGTTGCATCCATTTTGCACTTATATGTCGTGCTGGACGTAACCAGTAGCGCAGAGAGTCGCTGTTCTTAGTGCTTTATTACATGACATTCTTATTAGATGCCTTGTGAGTTTCCTCACGATGTTTTCCTAAAAACACTGTATTTTTTACACACAATACTTTTTTGCTTTAAAAAAGACTCAATATTTCTGGGAAAAGACATAGTTTACGATACAAATAGGCAGTAATGTTAGCTTTACGCATATCATATGTAATTAAGTCAAATAAAAAATGCAGAAATGTATTTAACATATTTGTGGAGTTTTAAACTGATATGCTTATCTTTATAAAAATTCGGCGTGCGCTTGTTAAATGTTCTTAAATATTTTGATACATGCTTTCGATAGATCTGGCATTCACATCATGTTCGTTAGGTGGAGTGTAAGGGCACCTACGCATTACGCGGTTAGCCGCCATGCGGCTAGCCGTCCGGCTGACCGCAGGATGCGGTTGCGAATTGCGGTCATATCGATCCATTTCAAAGATGGACGTGGACGAAGTTGCAACTATTTATTATATTTACTCGCGTTGTATAAAGAAAAAGAAACAGAAAAGAAGGTACTGGATGCATCCATATTTGCAAACTCGAGATTAAACTGAGTTTTCATGAAATTAACTGGTTGTCATTGATCGATGTTTTATAAATATACATCGGTACAACGCGATATCTATAACTTTTCAAAACATCGGATCGATTCGATGTATTGCATTGTAAGCATCGAGTGATTTCGATGCATTGATGTATATTGAATATCCCTACGGACAACCGCAAACCTATCCGCGTAGTGTGTATTAGTGATGCCACGAATAGTGAATTGGCCGAATACCGAATATTCGGCAACGCTGTCGGCCGAAGCGCCGAATATTCGGCCGCCGAATATTCGGCATGGAATACATGCTTGTCGGGGCCGCGTTAGCTGGATTAAGGCAAGTTGCAACCTGTTTTCCTCGTTGCGTTGGCGCGGCCAGCAAAGACAATATAATACCCAATACAAACAAAAAACAATACCCAAACCTTTCGAAATTTGCTAAAGTTTATCTTTCTTCTCCTGGAAGTAGTGTGTTTAGTGAGAGGTTATTTACTGAGGCTGGTAACATTTACGATGCAAAGCGTAATCGTTTGCTACCAAAAAATGCTGAAAAGCTTATTTTCATATATCACAACTTACCACTGATCAATTTTAATTACTAAAGTGTTGTAATTTGGGAATAAATAGATAATTTTGAGTAATATAACGTGTCTTTTTTACATGATTTGGTATTCGGTATTCGGCCGAATAGTACGCACTATTCGGCCGAATACCGAATAGCAAAAAAAGTGGCCGAATAGGCCGAATACCGAATAGTTGCCGAATATTCGTGGCATCTCTAGTGTGTATAGCAACCGTCCGGGTGGCCGTCACTCGGGCCGCATCGCTCCGAGCAACCGCAGCGGTCTGCGGCTAGCCGCATCGCAGTGCGCATAGAAATGAATATTACGTACATAATTGTGCTTGCGGTCAGCCGGACGGCTAGCCGCATTGCGGCTAACCGCGTAATGCGTAGGGGCACTAAGGGTTACAAGTGCCCAGTGCGTGATCCTAGCAAAAATAAACCTAGACCACCGGTTATGGCGCCTGTGGAATCAAATAATATTAATAAAAGTTGTTATGTATACTAAATATATATATATATATACAAATTATAGATATATTTATTAAGTATAAATATATGCATAAGTATATTTTCTGTTATTATAATTGTAGTATGAAGAGAAATTGTTAAAATATCTTTATTTGGTTTATGAAGTAAGTAATAATTTACAATTAAACTTTTTATGTATCTTTTTTTTAGTATAATTAGTAAGGGTAGCGTTGCTTCCAGTGAAATTGTTTTTTATTTTACAAATAAACGCAACCTTGTAAAATTGTTACAACTGAAATATACTTATAAATAAAATAAATATTTTTAAACAATGTCAACCTTTTATTCTGAAACGTTTTATTTTTTTTGCTTTTCAATATTTATTTATTTATTTACAATTCTATTAATTCTGTGAACATGCTCTTGGTCGATTTCATCACTTTTTTGTCTCGGTACTCCTATGAAGTAAGCATGGAAAATTATATGCTTATAGACTGGTTTTCCTGTCACGCTGACGGTCGGCGCGTAGCTCGTCAGCGCTGATCGGTCAGCTCGTATCGTTTTTGTTTCGCGCTGATCAGCGTGAAGTACAGACGCAAACAATGTCGATGGTAGTGAAATTTTTTACCGAGTACTATTTAGCAAAGAAAACTTCTGCAAAAAAGAAATACATGTTCATCCATTGATCGAGCACAGAATCTTCACAGGGGATTTCTATATATTATACGACCAATTGAGAGACGACGACAAAAAGTTTTTCAACTATTTCCGTATGTCATCAAGAAGTTTCGACGATTTACTAGCAAAGCTACAAAATAGATTGGTCTATTGCAGCTTACGTAATGTTCGTATACAGCCGATTGAGCGCTTGATGGTTACTTTGAAGTAAGAAAAAATAAGTACACTGAAATATTACGTAATTATTTATTGTAAGAAACAAAATTAAATATATTAAGCTAGACGACAATATAATCCTAGGCTTTGTTACGTCCCATAAACATTTCCTTAATCGCACTTCTTCAATTACTCGACCGGTATCTATGTCACGATTGTCCATGACTGTATTTGCCGATACATACGTTCAAACGACACGAAAACTAGCCTTATTCCTTACGACACTGCAGTCGGCAAAAAATATCTGGCACGATAACACTACTATTATTCTAAAACTAGTTGGTCATACTTAGGACTCTTTCTCTAATCTTGAAACTTTGATTTATTATAATCACATGTCGCCACAGAGTCATATTGGTGCACCAATCATTTACGTATGTATTATATTGGTGAAAGTTCGACACAAAGGTTCTCAGGGTGAAGGTCACGCCAATACATGTGATTACCAAAAGACTGAGATTCCTATAGAGCCTGTAGGCACACTGTGATTTAACTGAAGATAGAATTTTTTTTAGGAGTACTAAATCTAAAGATATCATGGGCTAATATGATTAATAGATAGCATAAATTCCTTTGAACTGAAGACAATATAACCGGTTTTGTGTGGACTAGTCCGTTAAAACCTTCCTTGAACCTTACAGGGCTAATCCTTCACAATCAAAATTGTTTGATGTCATTTATTTTATAACAAACGGTATTCATTTTATGTCTTATCATACTTAAATTTGACAGGGTGCCACTCAAACCTCAAAGTTATCGCTATTTAGATAAATGTACCTCCCATACAATTTAATAAACATATAAATCTATATGGTTTATATTGATCTATCTTGTAAATGTTGACAACTTGAAGATTTATTCTTTCAAGAGTAGAGAAAGATTACGATATGATATTTAGAATCGACGGCTATATAAGATCAAGCAATACTGAAGTTCTAGATTACAAGGCAATAAGTCTTTGAGGAAATTAATATGTTACGTGTTTTAACTATACTGTAAGTATCGATCAACTTATGAAATATGTAAACCATATTTTTTATTTTTCATTTGTCGGTATCAGATAAGGGATACATTTGCAGATGTGTACTCGCCTATGTCGCAGTATGTGAAAGTCATAAATTAAGGCAGGAACCGAGAAAATTTCCAGACGGATTCTTATTCGGGACAGCCACTGCCTCGTATCAAGTAGAGGGTGCTTGGGATGAAGATGGTTAGTTGTTTTTAGTAATTTTATAAAACGTATTTTAACATAAATTTTAAATCAAAATACTCCACAGGTAAATCACCAAATATATGGGATCACATGACGCACACAAACCCTTGCATCATAAAGGACTGCTCCAATGGAGACATCGCTGACGATTCCTACCATCAGTATGAAAGAGATGTCGAAATGATGAGAGAGTTAGGCCTTGACTTTTACAGATTCTCGATGTCCTGGTCTCGCATCCTGCCCACTAGTTTCCCAGATTACATCAATGAAGCGGGCGTACAATACTACAATAATTTAATTGACGAAATGCTTAAGTATAACATCGAGCCTATGGTCACAATGTACCACTGGGATTTACCGCAGAAACTGGAAGAGTTAGGCGGATGGACAAACCCTCATATTGTCGACTGGTTTGCGGACTATGCTCGCACTCTTTACCGTTTATTTGGCGACAGAGTAAAATACTGGACGACTATGAATGAGCCATATCAAATTTGCTATCAAGGATATGGAGATGAAAGCAAGGCGCCACGAAAAAATATTAAAGGGGTAGCTGATTACATGTGCGCAAAAAATTTACTTCTGGCACATGCTAAAGCTTATCACATATACAATGAAGAGTTCAGGGCATCGCAAGGAGGGGCAGTGTTTATCGCATTTAGCGCCCAATGGTATGAGCCTGCCACAGAACAGGATGTAGCTGCTGCTGATGAAGCCAATCTGTTCCTGGTAAGAAGGCTCATAATCAAATAGATAAGTATAGTAAAGAATATGTATTGATTTTATCGTTTTTAATACTATTTTTAGTGGGGTTATTATGTTCATCCTATATACAAGGGTGATTTCCCGCAAGTCATGAAAGAAAGAATTGCTGCTAACAGCGCTGCTCAAGGATTCTTAAGGTCAAGACTAATCGAACTTACACTCGAGGAAATAGAGTACGTCAAAGGTACTTCAGATTACTTCGGCCTAAATCATTATGTAACTTATTTAGTATACAGGAACCAATCCACATACGGTTACGAAGCCCCTTCATTATACGATGATCTGGATGTAGGACTATATCAGAGAGACGATTGGGTAATTGGCGAATCAAATTTCACTAAGGTAATGATTATTTTAGAACTGAATATATATAAATATATTTTAAATTTTAAGATAGTGACAATTAGACCTGAAGAAAACAAAAAACCTGTAGGTAATTCATATCGAAACCTGTGTACTTACCTATAGAAATTAAAAAAAGATAATAGAGATAATTATACCATTTTTAATATATTAAAAATAGATAATACAATAGGATCGAAACCGTACACCTATGTATGTGTTTGAAGCAGAGATGAGAAAAATGTAATCAGATTACATATAATGATAATCATGTAATCAGATGAATAACGATTACAAAACGTAGTCGTAATTTTAATTTTGTTACTCTGTAATCATGACTAAATCTTTTCTAAATATTAAGGAGTCATAAATTTGTATGTAATTGAGAGCCCTTAATGTTTTAAACATAGATGGGCAAAATTTAATCATATTAATTATGAAAAATGCAACATGTAATCGTAATCGTTTTTCATTAATCTGATTACATTTTGCCCAATTGTTTGAAGGAATAAATTAATCTATCAAATTGAAAGTATTGCTCTTAAAGTTTTAGTAGAAAATCGTTGAACTTCGTAAAACTACGAGATTCAATCATTTCGGCTATAATTTTAGTCAGTTCCGTGGGGCTTCTACAACCTTCTCACGAACATAAGAGAGCAGTACGACAACCCTCCTGTGATCATAACTGAAAATGGGTTCGCATCACGCGGCGGCCTCATTGACCAGGAGCGTATTGTGCATTTGCAATCGTACATAAGTGCCATGTTGGACGCCATGGAAGAGGGTTCAGACGTAAGAGGTTATACGGCATGGAGTCTCATGGATAACTACGAATGGATGTATGGATACACGTAAGTCAATTACCTAATTTTACAGTCACATAATATCGATCCTGTGTAAATGAGTTTTACATGTTTGTTTAATTCTGATTTGAAACAAAACATTAACATAAAACATACCCAAAATACATTATACAACACTTCATTGATAACAATAGGTGATGTGGTTTTAAAAAGTAGTATATTGATGCGAATGTTATTTTTCTGAATACTATGGATTCCAGAACCCCTCGGATTCAAGTGGTTTATAAACCATTTGAATATATGCTAGGAGGCTAGGACTTCAATAGACTAAGCTAAGTTGTGCTCTGTGACGTTGTTTGAGTTTTTAAAGTCAGTTTTGACGCGCGCGAAACCTGTTCCCAATATTACACACAGAGCTCTTGTATATGCCTCGATATATTATTTCTTTTATAATATTTTTTTATACTAGCTCAACAAAGTGACTTCAGTACACCTGATGGTAAGTACACTGTAGTCTAAGAACGACAACGACCGCCAAGGTACCAAAATCCGTTGACAGTCGCTGTCGCTATATCGGCCCACATATACCGCGACTGAGAGTCTCTAGGTACATGAGCAACTGAATATACACAAACTAATCACAAAACGCGACAAGCCGAAGCGAATCGCTATGACGGTCTTTGCACTCGTGTAATCACGACCTAGTTCAAGCAATCAACCTACCACCTCAAAATATAGTAGTAACTTAACATTTTCCTCTTCTCTGTCCTTTCTCGTCTCTCTCACTTCTGGTTTAGAGCTTCTTGATTTCGGTATCTCTAACTATATTTTTACAGCGAACGTTTTGGCCTATACGAAGTGGACTACAACGACCCCGCGCGCACTCGCACTCCGCGCAAGTCAGCCTTTATGTACAAGGAATTACTGCGCACACGCACCCTTGACTTCGATTTCGAAACTGACACAACGGTCATGACCATTGACGAAGGACACTGAACATGAGACTCATGATGAATACTCAACCTGAATTATACTGAACCAATTAAAATTTCTAATTTACATTTTGTTTTATTATATATAACATACCTATAGAGCAGGGTCCTTCTTAATATTTTCAATATCATGGACAACTTTCAAATTAATTTACTGCTGTTTCTTTGCAATAAATACGTTTAATTAGGAAATTATATTAAATATTGCATGACGCAGGTGTTTTATCTAGTCTGTTGCGATTTTTTAATGCAGCTAACGTTGAAAATCCTGACTTACAAAAATATGTAGTAACATATGGGATTGAGACCGACATAACTTGTTTCAATAGTAGAAGATAAACCTGCCTTAATAACCAAAAGTAGCAAGTACCTTTAGCACTTTAAATAACAAGGTGTTTTTTAAAACTATTTTCGAACAATATTTTTAACGTCTTCGTGGACCCCCCAGTACCTCATTTATAAATACCTTGAGAATCCGTGAGCCACAAGTGAAGGATCTCTGTTATAGAATAATGCTTACCAAGTCAGTATAAAAATGCACAATATTTAAATTTCTTACATTGGGTTTTAGTTAGAATTACCCGCTAATGAATAATTGACTAAAGGCTTTCGAAATACCTCGTTAATAAAGGATGAAAAAGACTATAGAAAAAGAAAAGGGTATTTTTATATAATCTATAATTGTAACGAACCACAAAATTAAAAACAAAGCAATGTTTGGAATTTTTTAATTTTACAAAAACAATCACACATTATCCTATATCACGCCATAGCACAAATCGGTCTTGCATTCATACCATTGCACTCAATTCACTACTTACATTACTTGAAAATTCAACTACTATTACAGCCCATTGTAAATTTTGTTATTTGGTTTCTGGTTAAGAATTTTCCGCAGCGCTGTAAAAAAAAAAACAATAAGTAAGATAAAACACGAACAATAAAGGATGTTATAATAATTTTCTAAATGCGGGGGCAACTTTTCTATTTAAAAAAGAAATTTGATCATTTCAGATTTCTCTAATCATAAACATTCTAGTCTTTATTCGTAAATATGATTGTGTCATAATATGGAGTTATAATGGCTTTCATATTTATTCTTTATCACCAAATTATAAATAGCAACAAAATATTGACTTTGGGAATATAGATTACATGTCAAAACATGTACATAAATGTGTCAAAATTATCTTATCTTACCTTCTTTTTCCGAATCACTGAAGTCCTGTTTGGGGAACTCGATATCAAATGTAACGTAAAGATTTCCATGAAGGTTGTTATTCTCAAAGTTAGGCATGCCCTCGCCCTTCTTGCGAACACGTGCCCCAGCCCAAGTGACCTTGTCCCTCGATACAGACACCTTATGTCCGTCCAAGTGATCTAGCTCCAGAGTGAAGCCAGTGAGGGCATCCTGTAATGTCATAAACATCATTTAGACAACTCGATTAGCACAATGGCTGAGCAATCAATTTATGCTTTGCTGGTTGCAGGTTCAATTCTAACATGGAACAAATTTATTCCAAACTGGTAACACAAGATCACCAATTTTGGATACCAACACACAAATATCATGGACAAAAGAGTATTTAAATAGCATTAGTAATTGTAATCTTGATATAAGTATATACTGTATACAACTAAAAGCTTTGTTTGCTTAGGTGTCACAAAACTACAATAACCACAATTTATCACAAATGTAATGAACTACAATGTTCATTCGTCCTTTTATTATCTATTCTAAAATCATAAGGCATTTACATTTAGGATGTTTATAAAAATGTGATCTTCTATTTATATGTATTGTAATTTTGTAATATTGTTTGCTAGGAATCACATAGACACTAATAACTGGATTTATGACGTAACTTCCACAAGTTTTCAATTATATTTTTATGAAAGAGAAAAACAAGTGAAACTAATTTACCTCAGCGTATTATAAACTTAGGTAAAAAGTAATGCTTGTGTAATATAAAAATAGCTTTACAAACTAAATGTTTCTTTTTAAACTAAATTATTTCTTGACAGTGAAGACAAAGTCTCTGAAAAGCTAGTTTTGTATTTATCACAAGTAATCCCAATAAGATATTAATTTATGATGTAAATAGATAATAATGTAAGTTACATTATATGATTAAAAACATACAGATAAGGGACATGTTATCTCCACATTTAGAGTTTTTGTTTTAGGCATATTTAGGTAAAATTTTCTATAAATAAAATTATAACAGTACCTGAAGAGATATAGTGACATTGGTGTAAAGATCATCTCCTTTACGAGTGTATCTTGGGTGACGTTCAGTTTTAAACACCATAACAAGATCACCAGGGTCTCCATCTACATGTGGTTCACCCTCACCCCGTAATCTTGATTTATGACCATCTGGTGCACCCACCTCAACCTAAAATTGATACAACAGCTCTTATCAAAATTTCTGTGCTAGGGGTTACAGGTTTGGTTTCCACATGGCACAAACATTTGTATGTTTACTTTTTTTAAACACATTACATTTGAACTATACCACGTTTCTCATTATATGAATTCAGCATAACAACAAGTGGCACTATAACAAGCCTGTTTGACTCTAGCGTTATGGTCACTACCTTGCAGCACTAAGTCTCATATTGGCACATGTCTTGATATGTGTTGTTAGAATCATAGATGGGCGTAATCATGATTACTTTTAATCAAGATTACATGAGTAATCATTAATCTTGATTACTGGATTATCGGGTTGGAGACGGTATTTCGGTAAAATATGGGCGGTAGTTTGATAATCAGTTCTAATAATCCAGGAATCACTCAGAACAATGGTAAAAGCATCAATGATTAGCTATATTTAGTTGGATTTACTTAATGTCCACCGAGCACTAACTGATCCTGAAAGTAGTCAGGTTGAAGCAAGTCACTATGCTATGTATGGTCTTTGCACTATTGTACTGCGGTCACGACCTAGTTCGGGTAATCGCCCTAACACCTAACTATGTGGTGGTACTCAGTTCGCCAGTTTAGCTAGTAGTAGTCGTATGCTATAAATAAAAAAAGGCTAGCGCAGCTCTGCTGACGGCAGCACATTTTACGTATCAAACATAAAAGTAATCATAAAATTAATCATGATTAATTGTAATCCGATTAAAGATTAATAATCCTTAATCACAAAACAATGATTACTTTTTTTGATTAATTCCATTAATCATGATTAATGATTACAGAATGTAATCTTAATCGTTAATCATTAATCTGATTACATTTTCCCATCTCTGGTTAGAATGCACCATAAAGATTACTTAACAGAATTACAAAATAAACTTTGAATGTTTATCATTTTTAATGTTACTGCAATTCCATGGAATGTATGTATGTTTCTTTTTATCTTTAAAGTAGTATCAACTTAAATTATTTAGTAATAAATTGATATTTTCAGTATCTACTTAAAATTTGATGAAAGTTGTGTAACAAATATACAATTAATATTTTGTACATAAGGTCACATACATGTTAAGAAAAGTGTAAAAAGTTTTTGTGTTTATTTGCTAGTTTGTTATGTAGAAACAAAAAAACATTTTAATAAAATAAAGGCTTAGACTGTGATTTATAGACACTAATTTACATTTACTCAGAAAAGAAGTTCAACATTAACAAAAAACTGAATGTATAATAGTATAACTTGAGTATAGGCTAAGTATTCACAGGGCCAAGCCCAAGTTGACGAAATCAGCAAGTTTCATATTCATTGAATAATATTATTTTTAATGTTTGAGTAAAGTATAAGCAAAGTCAAAATAGTGTCAATAAATCTAAAAGTCCTTAGCATTACTAAATATTTTAATACTGTTAACATCTTTTTGTCTTCACATGGAATAATAATGTTATAAATATTGATACCCTTATATTATTTATTATTCAATTAAACTATTAATTTAATTATTTACACTTCATAGACATAATAAACTGTAGCCAATATAATATATTCAAATAAGTGTATAAAATAATTAATGTGCTTACCTCAATCTCCAAAAGCCTTTCTTCATTTACAAATTTTACATTAGGGCATTCATCACAAACAGTTTGCTGCATCATCTGGAAGCGACCGGGTCCCAAATTGCGCGTGACCATCTCCTGTCTGCAATTACACTTACGAGTACCAGCTGCAGGCTTTATTACTGGTTTATTACGAGTAATCTGGAAATATAAAACAATATCTTTTATTACATAGTTTATTATCACATGGTGGAAATTTTGATATTTTTACAGACTTACTTCAATAAAATTTCCATTGTAAAGTTCTTCCAAAGAAACTGTGAGCTCCATCAATATATCTGCTCCTCGAGGTGTCTCGTGCTGCTGAGGTTCACCTCCGAAGTGGAAACCGAAATCACCAAAGAAACTTGCAAATGGATCGTTATTGTTCATCATACCATCTTTTTTCAAACACTCTTCACCACAGCGGTCATACATTTCACGCTTCTCCGGATCGGATAATGCCTCGTATGCTGCTCCCAAATCTTGGAATTTTTGAGATGCGTCAGGATCATCTTGATTTTTGTCAGGATGTAAAGCTTTTGCTAATTTTCTGTAAGCTTTCTTTATTTCATTTGTGCTAGCAGAACGGGATACACCTAGTATTTGATAAAAATCGCGACCAGCAAGCGCTAAAACTAGAGCTGATATGAAGTAAATTAAGCTAACATATGCCGCGTTGGCAAACATTTTCAATATATACCTAGGAACTGATGGCTAAATTAAATTAAATTTATGAGAAACTGTACACTACCTCGTTCAACACATTTCGACTTTTTGACAACATTGCGTATAGTTTGACAAATAGGCGTATTAAAGACAATTCGTCCTGCTGCTATTGGATCACTTGTAATCCGAAAGAGAAACATCTTAAAAACAAACATATTTTATACAAAAAAAGAACCATCTCACTGTACTTTTAGTTTGACTTTCGTTTGTATAATCTGATCAAAGTGCTGCCAACTGCAACCAAATAAATTCCTGAAAAGATATTGTATTGGCTTAATTTACGAAATCATAAAATGAAATACGTGTAATTCGTATCTCTTTGATTAGTGCTCTATGAATTTTTGGATTATAATATGGTTGCACACAATCATTAGCCGAACAAGATTTAAAGCTCTGTTTATCATTTGTAAAATGTTTTTATATTATATTTATAAGATATACTATATTTTATAAGATCAGCTGAATACTACCATTCTTCTCAGATACTCATACGTATCATGTCTAGGCTTATTTCAATCAGAGTTTTGTCTCGAACATAAATAACAGAATTAGTCTCTTTTTTACAGAAATATGAGAAATATATCCTATTTTATTCTACAATCATTATTTTGTAGGAAAAAATCTAAATGATGGAAGTTAATTAAACTAAGTGTTAACTTTCTTACATACTTAATTTGTACGAAATCGTCGGTGCGCGGACCTGACTCAAACCGGTGTTTTTTTAATTATTTACTAACAAGTTTTTTTTTTTTTTTTTTTTTTTTTACTTGGGGAAAATCCTCATAGGACCGTCTCAGTCGCACAGGGGGGTTGCGCGACCGAGGTGTGTCGGACTTATACCGACTAAAAACCCCAAGGTGACTACTTCTGCGCATTGGCGGGGACTGTGGGTCCTGTAATCAATTCGCCACAGCCCCGTCGCGCCGCGCCCGATGGGCACAAACTCGGGGGAAGATGATACGCTTCACCGATACTGTTCGTTGTATTTAGGCAGAGCACGCCACAATGCCCTGCCAACTTCTCGAGGGCCGCTAAACCAGTTGCTCAGGGCCCCCACCCTGAGCAGCCACGACCCCAAAGACATCAGCCAACTGGTCGTGGATCGACCGGTCGGCTGGGACTGATGTGCCAGGGCGGTTGCCGGCACCCTGGTGTCTCCTTCCAACGGCCTTCTGCCGTTCTCGCTCTGCGGCCTCCTTATGGGACATGACATCTTCACAGAAGGAGACCACGGCCCTCCAGTTGTCATACCCTGCCAGCATTGCCGACACCACTGCTGGCAGGGAGAGGTCGTGTCCGATCCTTCGGACCAGGTCCCGCCGCTCATTGCCCCACGCCGGGCAATGTGCGAGCGTATGTTGGGCGGAATCCAGGTCCGAACAGCAGTGGTAGCACTGGGTCGTTACTTCTCGTCCAAACCTGCACAAGTACTCAGGGAAACATCCGTGTCCCGTAAGTACCTGTGTCAGGTGGTAGGTGACGTGATTTCGACTACTGAGCCAGGCTTCGAGGTTCGGCAGAATGGCACCGACCACGCGCTGGCGCATGCACCGCACCTCATCCAGCTGAACGCGCCAAATTCTCAGGGCTGATCGGCGTTCTTCTGCCTTCAGCCTCTCGAGCACCACGGGAGCCACGTTTACGCCTCTCAGACGGAATTCGCGGACTCGGTTGAACACTGCCGAGTCCACTTCCGCCTGAATACTAAAGGGCAGAAAGCGTGCCAAGATCGTCGCCGCCTCATATGAGATGGTTCTGTAGCCGCGTGCGATCCGTATAGCCATCAACCGCTGCAAGCTGTGTAACTTCTGCCTGCAGCGGCGGACGCGCAACCTATGACCCCAGACTGGGGCCCCGTAGAGGGCCACGGACCGCACGACACCGGCATAGAGGCGGCGAACTCCCTCAGAGGGTCCCCCGAGATTGGGTAGGAGTCGATGCAAAGCACCCACTACCCTCTGTACCCGGGGGACGAGGCGCTCGATGTGTTCCTCGAAGCCCCAGCGGCCGTCAAGGGTGAGCCCAAGGTACCTAATGAACCGACCCACCCTTATATTTACGTCACCTACTCGGATCGACGAATCGGGAGGTTCCCTGGTTCGCGGCAGTTTATGGAACCATAGCGCCTCGCACTTATGAGGCGCTACCCGGAGGCCCAATTCGTGGATCTTAGAAACGACCCGTGCTACCCCATGCTCGGCGAGCTCGGTGGTCCCTGCGAAGGATTCCCCGACGGCAAGTACTAGCGTATCGTCTGCATAACAGACGACGCTGACACCGTCGGGAAGTTCAGCACGCAGGACCGCGTCGTACGCGAGATTCCATAAAAGTGGGCCCAAAACTGACCCCTGTGGAACCCCGCAGTACACCTCCCTCGTATAACGAATATCGTTTCGACCCATGTACGAAATGTACCTGTCGCGCAGGTACGCCCCGATGATACAGCGCAGATAGAGGGGCACGTTGTGATGGTCAAGTGCCCCCGTGATCGCAGCCCAGGGCAGAGTGTTGAACGCATTGGAAATATCCAAGCTGACGCCTAGGACCACCCTGCCCTGAGAGACGGCTTGTTGCGACAGAGACCGAACGCTTAGAATAGCGTCTATCGTTGAGCGGCCCTGTCGAAACCCGAACTGCATATCATGCAAGTCGGGGCCGACGCGCGACAGATGCCGGCTGAGACGAGAGGCAATCACCCGCTCAAAGAGCTTGCCAATCTCGTTCAGCAGGCATATGGGTCGGTATGCTGGGGGAGACTCCGCAGCCCTGCCATCCTTCTTAATTAGGACCAACTCAGCCGACTTCCATGCCCTGGGGAAGGTTCCGGTTTGGAGGCAGCTATTAAAAAGTTCCCTCATCCTGTCACCCAGGGCAACCATAGCCAAGGCCAAGGCCAGACCCGGTATACCATCTGGGCCTGGCGCCGTGTTTTTGGCCTTCAGGCGGCTGACAGCTCGGTCCAGTTCCCCTTCGGTCACTCTGTACTCGTCACACCAGTCGGATGGTGACATGTGGGTGGCCGAGAAGCTTGAGGGACCACCATGGACCAGCGGAAACAGACAGTTGACAGTCTCTGCAACTAAGTGCGGGTCCATGGTCTGCGTCAAGGGGGGAACCCATGGGCGGAGTTTGCCCATGACAATCCTATAAGGACGCCCCCAAGGGTCCCTACTCAGACCCTCGAGTAGTTCATTCCAGGACCGAGCTTTGGCGTCCGTGATTGCGTTTCGGAACGCCCACTGAGCCGCCTGATAAACGACGTAGGCTGTGGTTGTTTCGTCGGCTGTTGCTCGCCTTCGCCGGGCACGTTGGAACTGGCGTCGGGTTCGAAGGCACTCCGCACGAAGCGAAGCTAGGTCCTCCGACCACCAGTAAACGGCCCGGTGCTTGGGGCACCTGGTCCGGGGCATGGACGAGTCACAAATAGACGTCATTTCATCCCGGAACCAGGTTGCTTCTGCTTCTGGATCGGACACTTCTCCTCTTTCTGGCCATGCCGCGACGTTAGCGGCTGCCACAAGAAAGTCCCTGTCGAGCTTTTTGAGGGACCAACGTCGCGGTGAGCTGCTACTTTGGCTCCTGGTGATTTCCGGGTGGCCTATATTGAAAATTATGTGGCGGTGATCAGACAAGGTGACTACTTCATCCGCCACACGCCACCCCGATAACATGCTTACGGCCGAGGGAGTCGCCCACGTGAGATCTACAATGGACTCCCCCTGCCACCGCACACATGTGCTGACTGAACCTTGGTTAATAAGCCGAAGGTCCAGGCCAGCAGACCACTCCAGAAGCGTCTCCCCTCTTTGATTGTCCAAGCGATCGCCCCAGAACCTCGAACGGGCGTTGAAGTCGCCGAGAGCAACCACACGACGAGGCAGGTATCTACGAATGCACGCAGCTACCTCGTCGAGGTATCCCTCGTAGTCGGCGAGGGACACATTAGGGGAAATGTAGCAGCCTACTATGGCCAGGGGGCCCCACTCTACGGCTACATAGCCCTGTCCTCTCTCTAATAGAGAGCAGGGAGGCCCATCATTCCAGTGAATGGCGACGAGGCCCCCTGCATCAGCGAACCAGCGAGGGTGATCTGATGGAACTCGATAGGGCTCCGCCACCACGGCTAAGGCAACCGACCACTCCGCGACGGCTTGCAGTAGCAGGTTCTGCGCGTCGCGGCAGTGGTTTAGGTTGCTTTGGAGAACTTTTAGGGGGAGGATCATAATTGTTATATTTCCATGTTCTCCCCCTGTTGCTGGCTCTCAGAAGCCGGCGTGGCGACGGTGGTCGCTTCCCGCTCTCTGGACACTGGGACTGGAGCCACCTGCTGGACCCCAGACCCCGTTTTGCTCTTTCTAGGCGGGGAACAATTCTTACTCCCCAACCGATGATCCGCTGAGCAACCTAGATCCGCACAGACGGGGCAGCGGAGCATCTGAGAAGTGCAGTCTCGGACTCGGTGGGTCGAGTCACTGCACCTGTAGCAACAGACGCTCCTATCCACCTGGTTGGAGCATTGACTTTTAATATGCCCCAACTCGAGGCATCGATAGCAGCGCAGCGGTCGCCGCCCTAATACCTCGACGCGTACCGATGCCCAGCCGACACAAAGGCGCTTGGCTAACCCAAGTGTGCGCGCCGCTATGACTGGGCACCGAACCCATACTGAGCCCAGGCGGTTACGCGCCTGGTGTATCTCTCCCACTTTCACTGTGTCTATCCCGCAACCGCCTGCATTAGCGACCGCCCTCGCCACTTCATCGGCTGTTATGGACTCATCTAGGTCCCGCACTCGGATCTCTGCTGTTTTAATTGGGCGTGATACCCGGACGTTGAATTCCTCCAACACTTCTTGGAGTTTTCGGGCCAAGCTGTCAGCTTTCGTATCTCGATCGTCCCCAGAAATCTCCATCAGAAGGGCGCCTGACAGCGCTTTGCGCTGTTGGACCGACTCTATACCTAGGTCAGGTAGCTTGATCCTCTGGCGGGCGGCAGTCATCACTTGGCTGTAGGTCGCCTCTGAACCCTCAGCTAGAGATACCGTGACAACTGCGACCGTGGACGCTTTTGGCACTTTCTGTACCACGTCCTTTTTACCCCCTTTCTTTTTGTTGCTCCGTGTGGGTGGGATTGCCTGTGGAGTAGCCTTCTTAGATTTCTTCTTGACGACATTAGTCCATGGCACCTCAGACCCTGCTGACGGCGCCAGTAAAGGCGCTGTCACGTCATTCGGCTGAGTGGCCGGCAACGGGGGCCATTGGGAAGTGCAGAGATCAGGTGCTTTCTCCTTCTCCTTGGCTTTTCGGCTTTTCTTTTTGCGCTTTTGAGGAGGCACTGGTTGTTCCGGCACGGTTTCAAACGTTACCGCCGGTAACTGACCAAGCGGTGGTCGCAATGTTCGTGCCTCGATTACCTTGATAGCAGCTGCTAGCCGGCCTATCTCCACACAAACATCCTCCAACGTTGTGTCTCTCTGTGGTCTCTTGGCCGGCTGAACAGACGGCATCTCGGCATCTGGTGGTGACGGCGGAGAGGCCGTCCTTGCAGATATCGTCGGCAACATAGACGAAGGCAATATTGCACTCTCCGTCCTAGGAAGAATCTCAGTGTTTGCGACCTGAAGACGAAGAGCTACAACTTCTTCCTCCATGCGCTGCCTTTCATCACGCTCCTTTCTTAAGTCTGACCGCAGTTCAGCAATCTCCTTATAGAGCACTTGCGCGTCGGACTTTGACAGACGGTGGGCCAGTTCATTTGTGGCTGCTTTTATCCTGCGGGCCGCCAAACGGAGGCAGCGGACAAATGGTCCCTTCAAGTTACGGGACTTGTCCGCAACTACACCGACTGCGTCGAGGCTCTCTCCCATGAAGGTGACCAAGGCCTCCGTGGGTTTTTCCTGCATCTCACGGGCTAACTGTTCCGGCTGAGGAAGAGTCGACATCGCTCGTGTCACTTTGGTGCTACCGGTGTCACTGAGTAGTTCCTCAACTTCAGTGTCAGTGACAACATCTTCACTCGAATCCCCGGGAAGAGCCGCAAACTTACGGCTAGGAGGTCCGGTATCACCTTCTTGTGGTGGCTCGATTGCCCTCTTAGAAGGCCTAACTCCACTGGAGCAGGTCGAGGCAGCGGAGAAGGAAGCCATCGATGTGACAGAGGCGTCACTGTCCTCGTCATCACTACGGCCCTTTGACCTGCTTTGAGGGACACTCTTGGGTCTGCCTCTACGACCGCGTGACGGAGTCCGCACTTGTACGGGCACCAGCGGCACTTTAAAAGGTTGAACATCCTGGTCCAAAACCTGCGTCAAATCGGAATCCTTGTTTCTTGCAGTGGTCGTGTTTGTTGTACTGGATCGCAAAATTCTGCCCCCCCCAGAGAACGTGGGGCAGCCCGAGCCAGATGACTCGGGGAGGGATTCTCCGGTAGAACCGGTACCCTCCTGGGGTAATACACTTTTGGATTTTGCGCTCATTTTTCTTTTACTTCATTGCGTTTGCAGTACGCCTGCCGGGTCGGTATAATACAGCCGACCCGCCAGCCGCTGTTCGGAACTGGGCCGTTGGGAATCTGCAAGATTTCCTCATCCGCCCCAACCCGATACTGAATGCGCTGCGCACATACCACATTCAGGAGTATTTATCGGCTCTCCAGCCTAGATCCGCGGTGTTCTGCGAAAACAGGGTCACCTCGCGTAGGGTGTGGCTCTTCACCACGCACCGACGGTCTTGGAGTGGCAGGCTAGGGTCCCTCTCAAAGAGTGGAACACTGATTCGCCTGTGGACCCACTCCCTGCACACATTTCCCCCAACCCAGTGTGCTTGACCCCTTACTAACAAGTTTATACCAAGCCAAGCCAACTTAGCTAACCATCTTGCATCTGCAGCATTTGCACAGTGGGTCTAACAACAATAACAGTTTCGTTGTATAGCTGTATCTATGGTTTTGTAATATCTGTAGCCGAAAAAGCTAATATATATATTTTTTTATAATATTGACATTGACAATTACATGACAATTGAATTTTGAAGAATACAAAATTCACACGAATTTTGCAATTTTTATGTTGTATTTAAATTTTGCTTTAAATAACACGATTTTTTTTAGTTATTTAATATCAACATTGATATATAATCATGGCCTCGATACTGTTGCCTGAAATGCCAGCGCCAGGCTTTTCCTTCGAAAATTGTCAGCGGTAAGTAGTCGATACTCAAGCATGACTCTTGAATTTTGTTACAGATTATTATTAATTTTTTTATTTTTTCAGGAATGCTTTTCTCGCTCAAAAGGGCTTTCCGGCCCCTAAAGCCGTAAAAACAGGAACCACAATTGTGGGGATAATATACGCCGACGGTGTCATTCTTGGTGCCGATACAAGGGCCACTGAAAATACTGTCGTATCGGATAAGAATTGCGAGAAAATTCATTACTTAGCTTCGAATATGTACTGCTGCGGTGCTGGTACAGCTGCGGATACTGAGATGACTACACAATCAGTTTCATCGCAACTGGAGTTGCAGCGTTTACATACTGGACGTACGGTCCCAGTAAGCACCGCCGCGACGCTACTAAAACGTATGCTGTTCCGTTACCAAGGACACATTGGCGCAGCTCTTGTATTGGGTGGTGTGGACAGAAGCGGCCCTCATATATTCTGTATTTACCCCCATGGTTCTGTTGATAAGCTACCTTATGCAACTATGGGTAAGATTTTTTTTTTCCATTAAATCTTGTTAAAGAAAGGCTTTAATAATAGATATGTCTGTTTGCTATTCAGTGAAGGTGTGTCCAACATCTTTCAAGAATATTGATTAATTTCTGTCCTTGTGAGATTGTGAGAAAATTTGTGAGATTTGACTGCTTTCATGTCATCCGTCTTCTGCTTAAGTACTTCTGAAGCTATCATTTGAGATTTTTAAGTAGTACATCAAACTCAGTTAACACATTAGCGTCCAACATTTAAAAATTAAGATGGATTGGAGGAAAGACAAGAATACAGAAAAGTATTTGCTTTTTAAGAAATAATGAAAATGTAGACTGTCATATAAATAGGACACTGGTAATAAAGCATATTACCTCTATAGTAGATATATAAAGGATCAAAATTACTTTTAATTTGCAATGTCCTATAAATACTGGTGTATAATGGATTAATACAAAACATGTTACTCATGAATATATTTTTATATTGCATAGCCAGCTTATAGTCCATGCAACTATATAAATATTAGGCAATATTTTTATAGATAAGAGTTATAATTATTTAAGGATTAGATTGGTAAAGATTATTTTTTTCCTGTGCAAACATTGTTAAACCTCGTTTCATATAAATTAGGATCTGGATCTCTAGCAGCAATGGCAGTCTTTGAATCAGGTTGGAAACCCAATATGAATGAAGAAGAAGGCAAGAAATTGGTCCGTGATGCCATTGCAGCTGGTATATTCAATGATTTGGGGTCTGGCTCCAATGTGGACCTTTGCATCATTCGAAACAGTGGTCCAGCTCAATATCTCAGGACTTATGAGGAAGCCAATATGAAAGTAAGTTATTTAAATAAACATGCAGCAGGAATCTTGCAAAAGGTTAAAACTGTTTTTGTAATTTTGAAATTAACATAAAATATGACAGATTTTCATAACTCTATTCATTATAAAGCCTGTACAGCTATTAAAATATAAATGTTCTTTTTTGACAGACAAATTTTTGAACTCTATACTTGTGTGTAATAAAATGTAATCTTTTTACATTGTAATATATCCATGTAAATGATTAATTGATGTAAGTAATTTAGGTATGTACTATTGTTATTTATTTTCTTACAGGGAAAAAAGCAAGGCTCATACAGATATGCCCCAGGCACCACAGCAATCTTGAAGCAACGTGTTATTCCACTGGAAGTTGAATCTGTGTCTGTGCACCCTGTCCAGCACTCTCAACCAATGGAAGTGGAACCGCATACTAGCCACTAATTTCTATAATGCATTTTGTGAATTAAATGTAATTTTTCTTACAAACATTGTTTTTATTTTAAACATAGTGTAGTATTCAGAAAGTAATATTTTATGAATTGTGTTATTAGTTTATTTGGACTTATCACAATATTGTATTTTTATGTAGTTTGTTTTAAATGTGGTTTAAAAGTACACTGTTGCAAAACCAAAATAATTAAAAATTTGTACTAATAAACTGAATCCAATTTTTAAACTCATTGTAAAACTGGAACTACCTTTTGTGACAAAACAGTTTTTGAGTAAATAATATCATACTTTATTAGAAAAATAATTTATTAAAATATAAAAGTTTACGAGTACACATAATGGACGGATGTTTACTTAACAATTAAAATTGAGTATTTAGATAATAAAAATATTTATAAATATAAAGAGCAATTGCGAAAAACTTAATAAACACACATTTTTCTACAGCATGTATGTTACTTATTACATTGTAATGACGAGATTCACAAAATGGCAACCATGAATTCTACAATCACCTCTATGAGAATTTTTGTTTTATAGAAATCCTGTTTTCTTGAGTGCCTACATAATATGTAAATAGTATTATGACGCCAATAATTCGTTTAGATTATGCATAAAATATAATATAGTTCCTTGTAAGAATAATTGAACAATTTAGTTGGGGTGCTATGAAAATATTCGATAAAAATATACTGGTCAAAAAGTTAACCAACTCTAATCGTCACTTATATTTTATCCCCTCTTATGCAGTATAAAGTCCCAAGTATCTTTCCATCTCAGACTTATAAGATCATTTTCAGATAAATCTACGTTTCCGTAATTGAGGACACTAAATTTATTAAATGTCACTATGACATATCCTAACCAAACTGCAATACTAAAAATGAATATGTTGCTTATCGGACGAGTCTTTTCTCGCAAATTTATTACATAATAAATGTGCTCAATCACAAAACATAGAAGAAGAATTTTAAAAATATATGCGGGTAAGTAATGATGTAAAAATAGAGTGCGGTCGACGAAAAAGTAAGGAAGATAATGGATGCAGTAACCAAGGAACAGTATATAACCAGCTTCGTAAAATTTCTCTAAAGTTCGTGGAGGCAAATCAACGCAGGTTCGACGGTTTCGAATAGCGTAGAAAACTAAAAATCCGCAGTACAGGATGACTGATGCAGTTCCAGTATACCAAGTCACCAGGTTACCGATCAAATGGATTTGAGCCTAATAAAAGAAAAAAAAAACATTAATTCAATATGTATAACATGTAAAGCAGAATTTAACTGTTGTAAAGTAAAGATTTTATAATGGATACAATAGTTATTTACAATGGTATACCCATATGGCGACGTCTCTAACACGTAACTAATACTTGCGTAATGATGATACCTCATCGTAAGTATTAACTAAATATTATTGGGGAATCTTATATTAAAGGTTTTTTTTTCAATAAATTGGAGAAATTCATATAATTCATGTAGTAAAAACACTATTGGATTGAGTCACACTGCCAAATGATTTTTCGTGTTCCTGTGTGTAATGCAAAGCAGCCAGCCTAGGTGGAATGAGGCAATAGTTGCGAGGCATCTGTTTATCAGTCGCATCATCGTAGATTCAGCCACTAATGTAACTCTGCTCACATTGACAAGGATATAGCGTGACGCTATATTATTATAATTAATATGTTTCACAACATCGCAGCTTCTTAAACGATATCAAGCGCAAGTGTGGTCGGGCATGGAGTACTGCTGTCACCTTTGGATTCGGTACGCAAAATATCAATTAGCCACTTTGGTCTCAGTCGATCGCAGGGCTTGCAAATTTTTAAATAATGATTCTTTAAAAGAGGCGAAAATACAGGTTATCGAGAAACGTCATAAAGTAGCCCGCCTCGTAGTCTATTACTGGCAGCACTCTGAAAAGTGTACTCAAAAGATTTATTATCAGATTCCACCATCCCATTTTGATCACAAATTCACCGAGAAGGATACACCACCCTTGCGTGGTGCAATATGCTACCTGGGTCTATTTTCTTACGATCTAGGAGCCTTTAAAAGAAGATTGAATAGGCGTTTGTTAGGCAAATGCGGTTCATCATCGACCTCATCTTCACCTACCACCGGGTGTTATTAACGTAAAGTGTTAACTGTAAATTATTAAAAAGAAAATATTGACAGCGTATTTGTTTTTGGACATGTCGAAGAAATTTAAAATTAAATTTTATTTGGAATTCGTCAAAAATTTGTACTCAAGATATGTTTAGCGTGATAGGTATGATGGTGGATAGTTGACCTACCTTGCACTATAGCGCAGGATAGCGTGATAGATGAGTTGATGAAGAATGAAATGAAGAAGTCCAGACAGCAAGTTGATAGACGTTTAATGAAGCACAGTACAAAGTCCAGAAGGAATAATGAAGCGCAAGTATGATAGTTCAAGTAGAAATAAAGTTCACGACACAATAATATAAATAACAAACACAAAAATAACAATGCGGGCGAAAACTATAAATAGCGAGCGAGTGGTGCGTGGAGATGCGTCGAATAAGATATCGAGACTATTGTATCGGGTGCGCGGCGGCGAAGCGCTCGCGGCGCGCGCGCCCGCGCAATCCCCCCGCGCACGCCGGTACACAGTGATTCTCAACCTTAGAGCCATTGATGTTAATATAAAAAGTATTGATAAAATTACTTATATAAATAAGGGAAGATATAATAATGTTATTTAAAATAGTTGTTAGTTATAGATTAGTATAGTATAAAGAATTAGAAAATAGATAACGTTAAGTACAGAAATAAATAAATAGATAGATAGTATGCCACATATGTTATGCTGTATCACAAACCACATAAATAATATTAAGAATATTTAAAACTATTTTGTTTTCTTTTTTTACATTTCGTCGATTGTCACATTCTGCCGCCGCTCATATCTGTGAAAAGGTTAGTCTTAAATTGTGTAAGATATAGTTAATTTGAAGAGACATGAAGTGTACTAACGTTAGAGTTAGGCGAGAGCCAGTAAGCGATGGAGCGCACAAGCAGCGGCCACTCGGCCGGCTCGCTGGCGAACATGTGTCCGTGCGGCGCGTCGGGCGCGTGCGCTATCATCTTAAACTGCAACTCGGCGAACTTCTCCCAAAACGTGAGCTGAGTGATGCCAGTTGGGATCATCTCAGCGGAGACGAGCTCGCGTTCCCGTTCGCGTCTGTCCTCAGCTGTAATGACAAAAAAACGTTTACGCCCTATTTTAGAAACGCTTCTTAAATTTGAATACGATTTTAAACACTAATTAATCATAAATTCGTATACAACTGATATTTCTTTAGTGTGTAAAATCGTTTTAAAATTTACAGGGCGTTTCTGAAACTGGGCGTTAATCACCTTTTTAGTAAGCAAGTAAGTACATATATCTTCTCATATTATGGTTAGACTTGAATACTTATTTTTACTCAGAGTCGCATTTTCTATGTCTTCTGTGGCAGTCAGTCAATCAGTGAACAGTAGTGTCTGACCGAAAATCGATTTCTCCAATTGATTGGCCCCATGGCCAACCACATAGGTAGGTAGGTTGTGGCGATCCACAACCCACGGCCGAAGCTGAATACGGAGGTTTAAATTATTCTAAGAAAGTTCAAGATCGACTAAAAGTGAATAATAAAATTCATAAATAATATCAATTTATGAAGTCTCACTAACCTACTGTTTAAATAAAAACTTATTCGGCCTTGCCAATTTTCTGTGTAACTATGCTCTGACATCGGTATTACCAAAGATAATTTATATTTAAAAAAAGGAATATTATATAATATCAAAAAACTTTTATCTCTGTTAAAAATCTATCTTAGGATAAACTTCCTTTAGTATTAGGGCTGATGATGGCGGCGCCTTGTAGGTACAAAAATATAGTAACCTTTGGTATATCTATGTTCTTCAACATTCCAAATGGTGTCTTGGTGCGTGAGGACTTTATCAGCGACGACTTCGTGTTGGTGGAAGCCCCAAGCGGGCAGCTGGCGTCCACTGAACCGCAAAGCGGACCCCGAGTCGACGTGCACGAGCCGCACGAGCGAGCGGATGCCGTCCCAAGTGGCGTCCTCAGAGTCGCGGTTCACGATGTCCACTCGCCACAGATTCTGAGCCGGCATCGACACATTGTAGTCGATGTAGCAGGTAACCTCCTGTAAATTAATTAAATACCAATAAATACAATCTTCGTAAGACATGTCCACTATAAAATTGTCATGTGTATTGATAGGGTAGCGCTCTAAGAATAGTTGAAGAGAGAATATTTTTTGTCTTTTAAATTACATAAAGGATCATGATGTCGTTTTCACCAACATATAATCAATTTATTTCTAATAAATTATAGTGTTTTTAAAAATATAACATTTTTACTAATTTCTCTTTATATTAGGACATAGACATATGACTTTTGATATTTATCTACACAAATTATGTTAATTAAATTAAAATAATGACCTGCGATTGCGGGGAAACCGGAGCGGCGACGTCGTGCGAGTTCAAAGCGCGGCTCGTGATCCCATGCAGCAGTTGCACGACGTCCCCGTGGCGGATCGCGTCTGGCGGTCGAGTCACCGAGAGCGATGGCTGATCTGGTCGCTTCACTATCCACCAGTTGTTCACGTCCTTAAAGCTGTAGCAGGTCACCTGCTGCTGGTGCGAGGAACCGCGGCCGTCCGCGTACCGCACCGGGTACACATGCGCGTGCGAGTGTAGCCAACAAGTGCGCCCGTGCGTGTGTCTGAATCAACACGACCTTTAATACACTCTAATACTGGTGATTAAACAAGTCCTGATCTTTATTGGTTTGATATGTTGAAATAGATCATGTATTTTGCACACTTAAAAGGAAAGAGATCTAACACAAAGCTATATAAGTTGAAAAAATAGAGTAGGATAGCATATATTATGTATTATATGTATTTCAGCCAAATCACCTGAACAATTATTTTATACTAGTTTTTTCTTATTTAACAATTATTTTATAAACAATTGACGAGTTGTTTTATACTGGACAAAACATATAAAATAAGTTTAGTTTAGGCTTGTATAAAACCCTATTAAATTGAAGCGGTTGACCTCGATCTCAATAATGATTTTGACAGTTGTTAAAGGATGATGCATCCGAATAAGACAATGCCTATTGTTTAATGCTAAATAACATTTTATATAAGTTTAAACTAGATTTAATTTGTTGGTTCAAGCTACACTACATCTTTAAGAAGTTATCATCAATGTACGTTTTTAAGTTAGATACTCTAAGAATTCTAAGATTATAATATTGGATTTTGTATTCTTTATCCTATCAGCAATAAAACGTCTAATGCTAAAAATAGACCTTCCCTAATGTTTTCCAGAGTGACTGGTCAGAATCAGTTCACATCCAGTTGCCCTGGGATCTGAATTGAATGGTCCGTCCACCTTGTAGGCAAACATCCCACACTGCGCCTACCAATATGTGGTCTCTACTCAAGAAGTTTTATACAATATACTAAAATTTCTTCATTTGTTAGATACAGTACCTGAGGGTTATTTGAGAACCGTGAGCTACATGCAATGGTTGCCCATGTGTGATGCTAGCGAGGCCTCCTTGGAGAGAGGCCTGGAACGCACTTGTCATGACACTGTCATGAGGGCCTGCTTTGGGCAGCATTATAAGATGTGCGTAGAATACTCCAACATAGACAGCTCCAGGGATAACTAATAAAACTATCCCTCTCCATAGGGTTGATAAAACAAGTTTTACACCGGATTCAGCATTACTGAGTCGCCGCCATAACTGCTTTCCCACCAGAAAAAAGCACAAGTAATATGTGTATAATCCTGAATACTTGATTCTGAAATCAAAACAAATAATTAACTTTTATTACAAGTTATGGTATATAAAAACAGGACTATATAATGAATAAATTTGCCTTTAATTGGAAGTAGTTGAATTAAAATGATTCACAAAATAATAATAATACACAAATTGTTCTTACAAGCATTTTACTGTCTATTTTATGATTTCTTTACTCCCTTCATATCAAATTTTTTAAAAGATAATAAAACCTGACTAAATATAATACTTACGAAAAACAGCAACCCAGAAAAAATGCACCAATGCATAACCAAATGACGGCCAAGGGCCCAGAAGTACGTGTACTTCTGATGGTGGATAAAACTCCAGATAAACCAAACAGTATTTGTATACTTTCTAACAACATAAATCTCGATTGGGCTAGAAAACTATTTTCTGAAAACATCATAAGGAGCTATTATAGATATACTTCTTTAATTATTATTTATAATGAAGCACATATTTATGACCTACTAGCTGTCCCGGCAGACCTTGTTCTGCCCTATTTCTCTAAAACAAAGTCACATTGTTTTTTTTAATGTTAATAGCTATTGGCCTGTCGGCTGTTTTTTGAAAATTGTTTGAAGGAACCTGGCCTTAATGCTATATGTATAAAAATTGACAAATATTGACATTAATATTTATACGTCACTCAATAATTGTTTTGTCTTCCCGGAACCCGTCCACTAACATTTAAACTTTATGGTATGGTGTTAAAGTTCAAATTGACTTTTAAATATTATTACGAATTTTTTGTATGAGAATACAGAAAAGTGTTATTTTTAGACAGTTGCAGGGAATTTTTAAAATATTTTCTCTCCGATTAAACTTTCCTCAGACTTCATCAACACAACAAAAAAAAAACAGCCAAATCGGTTCAGCCGTTCTCGAGTTTCGCGCTTATCAAGACATTTTGCGATTCATTTTTATATTATAGATTAGGTAATTAATTTTAAACCCATTTTTATAGATAACTATAATTAATTAAATTACACTGAGAATATTTACCAAATAGAACTAGTAGTGCTGCTAGTATGGCAGACCACTGATACACAGATATCTCTAACATTAGTTTGTATGTAACTCCAACAAGCAGACTTCCTGCTAAAGCAGGAATCAATCTCATGGCCCGTATAGGAACATTTTCAGAGTATTCTGAGCCTATTCGGTCAAATGTGAAATTTCCATCATAGCCTGCCGCATATCCAGCCAGGTACAGAAGTTGTTTGCCTAAAGGTGGGTGAGCATCAAAGAAGAATACACCTTTTGTATACAAGGAAACATATCTTCCATAATGAAGCTCATCAAATCTGTAATAAATGTATTTATTGTTAAAAAAAATACTGTTATAATTACTTTTTATTATATTTAACACTAATAACTATATATCTCGTGTTACAATGTAGTAGTAATGTGTAGGAAATTAAATAAAAATAAATGAAAAACAAAGACATAAGATGTATTTTTGGAGTTGTTTAAAACAATAATTTTGCCATCTCCATTCTCAATTATCTAAATCCTGTTTAGGGAGCTATAATAATAATAATAATAATAATAATAGCTTTTGCAGGAACTGGTATTAAATACCAAGATTACAGGCTTTGTGTAACAGAACGTATCGATTTTTGGAAACAGAAAGTTTATACATGGGCAAACCGTATTCGCCGTTATAGAGTGCGGGTTGACAGATTCCCCCAAAATTACATCTTCTAAAGAGATCAATAGAAGGTGTATAGACAATGGGAGTGTCGGATGGACGAGAAATGCATAGGTATTGGTCGAATATCTGGTCGCTGCCGGTCACTCATTCTGAGAACGATTGGTGTAGCGTTGTTGAACGAGGGTGTGAAACTATTACACCAATGGAGAACATTAACATTAGCCAAAACGACATAATTGTTGCAATCCATTCAACACAAAATTGAAAATCTCCTGGCTTGGACGGATTGCACAATTTTTGGTTAAAATATTTCTCCAGTTCGCATGCTAGTTTAGCAGCGCAGTTCCAAGAAGCCATTTCTAATGGTACACTTCCTATGTTTATGACTACAGAAGTCACACACCTTCTTTTTAAATCCGGTAGTGACACAGATCCTAAAAACTACAGACCCATCACGTGCTAACCCATGTATAAGTTTCTTACATCCATTTTGAGAGCAAAAATTTCGGACCACGTTAGTAGAAATAACATTATGGCTGCTACTCAAAGTGGATGTAAGACGGATCTTGTGGTACGAAGGATTCTCTTCTCATTGATATGACCATTTGTCAGCAGGCTCGCCGCAATAGAAGTTTGTCTGCTGCCTGGATTGACTATAAGAAGGCATATGATTCGGTGCCTCATGCATGACTCAGGAGGGTGTTGGATTTGTATAGCCTCCTGAGACCCTTTGTATCACCAGTGACAACTTTAGTTGAAATTTTTTTCCCACGTCATATATCGGAATCTTAAAGTAATTCATCGTTCAACTGTTAGCGCAAGCTTTCTTTTGTTTTTTAATTCACCGTTCAATTGTTACTTGTCAAAATTTGGATCATTCCCATTCATTGCAAGTTTGCCAATTTTGCTTTAACCGACATGGTAAAGTCGCGTAAAGGGAAATACATTTTTTTTAGTTGCTATTTTAATGATTATACTATAATCTTATAGAATACATTTTAATTTTGCTTTTAATACAAATATTTTATATAAAAGTATAATAATTATTTCTACATTTTACGTTTTCTACGAGTATCATACGTGATACTTCGGGCATTATGGTTTTATTTTTGGTTTCTTTTACAAGTCAGTTATCTGAAAGAGATATCATAAAAAAGCTCAATTATGATGAGTCAGATATGGAAGAAGACAGTAATGGCGAAAGTGACCTCCTAGCATGCCGAGAGTAAGAATTTAGTGAGGAAATCCCACTGTAATCCCACAATAATGAAGAAGGTTGGATGAATCGGACGATGAACTTCGTTCATCTTTTCGTGTTCAACCCCAATCGTCCCGAAACATACTTTCATGGTGGAAACATAGCGAAAAATTCGATTTTACTCCATATCAAGACGATCTGAACGTCTCATTCGATCCTAGCGTAATTGTTAAGAGTTCTTTAGAGTACTTAGGTCATATTGATGACCGTTTATTTGAAATTTTGGCCGAATGTAAAAATGTTTGCAGCGTATCAAGGACAGGAAAATGCCTGAAAACGACGCCTGATGAACCTAGACAGTTCATGATAAAATGAATACTAACCTTGTTTTAAACTAATGCAGTCCTAAGGTATCACCTGTGGTACCATCCCTTATGCCAAAAGAAGAAGGGTAGGATTTTTTTTATCTTGTGTTTTATGAATAATAAGTAGTACCTAGCTATTAAAAGTAGCAATCTCAATCGTGAGTTACATACTTTAGTCTTGGGTCTCAGGAGGATAAAATGAATACAAATGTCACTATCTTTCTTGGGTCGTGTATGGGGCAGTGGACCACCATTCTTAGGTATCCAGATGGTGTGGAGTTCTTCGGTTGTGACGAACCAATTAAAATAAGGCGGGGTATTTTTCAGGGCGATAGTTTGAGTCCTTTGTGGTTTTATCTGGCTTTAAATCCTCTTAGAACATTACTAAGGCATTCAAAGTTAGGCTACCGTCTACAGAGACGATCTGAACCAATCTCTCACTTGCTTTACATGGATGATCTCAAGTTTTTTGCACAAAAAAAAAAATAAAGCACATTTGATGGAATTACTGAAAATCACTAAAAATTTCAGTAATTCTATCAATATGGAGTTTGGTGTAGACAAGTGTTCGGTCATCCATGTGGAGCGAGGTAGAGTTGTAATCTCTGATGTTGTCATATTATCAGAGAATACACGAAACAGATCTATCTCTGGGACGGAAACCTACAAATATTTGGGTATGTCTGAAGCTTTAGGTATAGCAGACAGAGACGTAAAACAGGCGTTGGTGGAACGGTTCTTTAACCGCCTGTCCAAGGTCCTAAAGAGTCTTCTGTCAGGTGGAAATAAGATCCGCGCCTTTAACGGCTGTGTTATGCCTTTGCTGCTATACTCCTTTGGCATACTCAAATGGACTCAAACCGAATTGGATGCCCTGGATCGAAAAGTCCGTAATCTACTTACTGCATATCATATGCATCATCCACGTTCCTCGATGATGAGATTGTATATCCCGCGGAAATGTGGGGGCCGTGGCATGCTTAATGCTAAGGACCTACATAACCGTGAGGTATGCAATCTCAGGAATTATTTCCTTCACAGTGAAGTGGATATGCATATGGATGTAGTAAAGGTAGATAAAGAACTAACTCCGCTTTATCTGGCAAATAAGAACTGGCAAAATCCAAAGGTACTGAGTTCCTTGAATCGCAAGGATATATGGAAGAGTAACGAGCTTCACACACGGTTTTATCGGGCTCTTCATGCGCCTGATGTAGATTCGATTGCCTCCGTTTCTTGGCTACGTTTCGGCGACCTTTTTGGGGAAACCGAAGGTTTTGTCTGTGCAATTATGGACGAGGTTATCAAGACTAACTACAGAAAGTATATCCTCAAGGACGGTACTGTGGACATATGTCGGGCATGCCACCATCCTGGAGAATCTTAGAGGCATGTGGTTTCTGGTTGTTCGTTTCTAGCTAACGGCGAGTACTTACACTGACATAATCAAGTGGCCAAGATCATACACCAGCAACTTGCTCTTTCATATGGTCTTGTGGACAATGAGGTACAGTACTATCAGTATGTACCTCAGCCAGTTCTTGAAAATGGTCGTGCAATGATGTACTGGGATCGATCTATTATCACTGATAGGATTATTATTGTTAATAGACCTGACATTGTGGTAGTAGATCGGTCGGCGCGCCGGGCAATACTTGTTGATATCACCATACCACATTATGAAAATCTCGTAAAAGCTGAGGAAGAAAAACTATCAAAATATTTCAACCTCACACGCGAGATTGCTAGTATGTGGGATGTAGATTCTATGATTATGGTCCGGATAGTTGTATCGACTAATGGGCTGAACTCACAGAGCTTCGATTACCACCTTAAGAGGCTCGCGCTTGGTTGTTGGATGAAGGGCCGGATACAGAAGGCAGTTCTACTCAATACGGCACGCATTGTTAGGAGGTTTCTCACTCTGAGCTTCTAACTACCGGTGGCTTGGGCCTTAGGCCTCCCCCCTGTAGGTCTACATGTTTTTATATTTTAAAATTTGTATGTTGTTTATATGTATTTATTTTAAAATGTAATTATATTGTAATTATGTTGAATATATGATAATAATAAATTTATTTCAGATTTCTTCAAATTAATAGTTGAATATGTCGAAATTGCTGAAAATGTACCTTTCATAAACAATTTGACATTTAATTGTATTTGTTTCATTTGAATTGTAGATTTTGTTACTTATTATGGTGTTATGAGTTAACTATGATGGATGAGTTAACTAACAAAACATATTTTACATATTTTCAATTAAATTACTAAAATAAATGCAAGAAAATCAAACTTCTCACACTACAGACATTTAAAATCAGTCCAACTAACAGATTGCCATTAAATTCCAAACTACCAAGGTGTTTTAAGACTGGTGCTATTTTGAATATCATTAAAGCTTCATAAACAGTTTGATGACAGTAATTAGTAGCAAAACTTTTAAGTTTGATGACATCATGAACCACCATGAACTGTTACTTTTACCACTGGTGAAAATGTCTACCACCCTGAATGCATTTTTGTCAATCAAATAAGATAATAATAATCAAAACAAAGGGAGAATAACTAACTTTATTATCATGCCGCTCAAACTTAAATTTGAAATTTAAATTATTTGGATTCATTGACATGTATCTAAATAATTTTTCTTCAAAAAGCATACAAGCTTGATAGCTATATTTAATTTTGTTTGATATTTTTATATATTTGTTAAAATTACTATAATTGTTTTTATGTGCACTTACACAATATAACGGGGTTCATCCAGTCTATACAATCTTGTACTCAGTGCTAGTATTAATAAACCTATCAAAATAATGTCAATATCTAAATGCAAGTAAATTCCTTTAGAAGATTTTTCAACTTCTGTGATATCAGGCACAACTTTTGGGTTTTCCATTCCATCATCTGCTGGTGCACCATCACCCTGAAACAAATTATTAATAGTTATAAAATATATTCATAACAAAACAACCGATTTTTAGAGGAAAGAGAGAAAAATACAAATTTGTAAAAATCATATTTTTTTCTTCTAAAAATTACAGACATATTACAAACAAATTATTTAATTTAAAGATTAAAATAAACGTACAACTTCTCTTTTGGAAGTTACTACGGATTTTTCTGCACAGTTGTCCTCTTTAGGATTGTTGACCTCATTTGTTAAGTGTTTATTTTCTTTGTACTTTTTATTATTTTTCATTAACCCCATATTAACTGTTTTGAAGGTTTAAGTTCTAATATCGGCAATGTTTATTCATTATTGATATTAATACGACTTCTTTCTTATAGTAAACTTTCAAATTTCTCTTGATTGATTATTGTTGTTTACTACGGTCACCAAAAGACAGGCAAAGAAACGAGCCATACAGCCTATATATTATTAGTCTTAGGGCGGCTTGCACTAACAAATTAAGTCTAGTTTAAACTTTTATAGACGCTAATTAATCGAAGTACATTAATTCCATCTTAATGATGATTTGAGTTTAAGAGTTGTTACAACTGGGTTTTTATTCAGTGCAAGACTATAAGTACATTTAAGCGCTAAATAGCATTTTACGTAAGTCTAAACTAGACTTAATTTGCTAGTGCAAGCCGCCCTTATTGTATTATCTCTAAAGTCTGGTTAACGAAAGTAGTAATTTGATTATTTCACAAATATTTTACATATTATTATATTAAAAGTCAATATCGCGTTTTTGTACTAGAGATGTTAGAAGTGAAAAATAATATCCGTTATATTAATGACACATTTTTATGTTCCAATGACAAAACCTTTGATGTTAAAGAAGTTTTTATAGTTGCTTAAACTGAGATATAGTTTATAAGACAAACTGTGTGTTGTGTGTTTGGGTATATAATTTTGAAATATTATTGAAATTAAAAAGTAAATAGATTTGTCAATATTTTGGAAACTGTATAAAAGAGTTTCAGCATTTATGAAAAATCATGGATATGGATCTCAGAAAAATAATATTAATTAGTTTATACTCAATTTAAAATGTTTTCCTAATTTATATAGATTGAGTTATAATAGTAAAAATTATCTGATTTTCATCAAATCAAAGTTGATAAAATTCCAGCTAGATTCTAATATTTAGGAATTGGAATAAATTTCAAATACATAGGACAATATAATTGCAAATTTATTGTTGGAATCATTTATAGCAGAGGGCGTATGTGTTATTTTTTATCTCTTTTGTGCATATAGTATTGATATAGTGGTCTCAGTCATACTGGTATGATATTTAACAGATGATATAACTTATTTTAATCTTAGCAGGTTGAGCGTATGATTGATTTTTGTCACTGGTATATAGCAGTAATACATTAAATGTCTCATGCCTAAGAAAGTGCAATCCATATTATCAAGTTGTCATATTTGTCAACAAAGTGCGCCAAAACGAATACGAGACTACAGTTTTTAAAACTTATATATATAAAATAAATTATAAAATAGCACAAATTATTACCAGTTTGTTAAATTTATATATTTTGTAAATATCCGTAAGTTTTATAATGGCATCGGAAGAAAAAATTAACGATATATCAGCCACAACGTCTATCAATTGTCCCGTGTGTAATAGGATATTTGAGAAAGATGTAGTTGAAGAACATGTTAATAAATGTTTATTTTTAAACACATCGAAAGAAATTTGTTTAAAAAGAAGAAGTAGTCACATAACATCTCCACATGAGAAACAGTGTAAAATTGCTAAAACTCCAGTTTCGATATTGTCAAAGGTAACGTACCTCCTGCAGATTACAAAGTTATTAGACTAGTTTCTTATCATGTGCGACGTGTTTCACAATTTGTATATAAGCTAAACTATATTATTACAGAATTTAAAGTTGTCAGAGTTAAATATGAAAATAAATGATAATAAGAATGAAAAGTGTGTGCCACTAGCGGAGAGCCTAAGACCTGTAGATCTAAATGATATTGTGGGACATAAGCAAATATTTGGACCTGGAACTATGTTACACTCATTACTGGAAAAAAAGAAAATTCCAAACATGATTCTATGGGGCCCACCAGGTTGTGGAAAGGTTAATACGGTTGTACTATAATTTTTAACTATAAAAAATATTTTTTACTGTTCCATAATTTACAGTAATGTATAAATTTTATTTTGTAGTGTCTACAAAGTCCTGTAAAATTTCTTTTGGAAAATCTGTTAATGTCATCTGATCTTTTATTATGTTGTTATTCTTTATGGGCTTATCTAATGGTAGAATTATATTACTTATCAAACTTACAACCATTTCATTGAATATAAAATTAAATAACCTTATTATATGATAATAGTTTCATTATAATGTAACAAACATGCTAAATAAATAATATTCTTCTTTTGTTATATATTAATATGTTATGAAAACTATTTTATAGGATTTTATTATGTACTTTGTCTAATATTATATAGGACAGCAATACAAACACTAGACAAGAGTATTAAGATACTATTGATAATATTGAGAGGAAATGTTGTCTGCAAGGTGCTCATAGTTAAATATTTTGTTGTTAAGTGATTTCTTTATATCTTGTAGACGTCACTGGCTAATATTGTATCTAACATTTGTAAAGAACAAAACAATATGAGGTATGTTAAAATGTCTGCCACAATGTCTGGAATCAATGATGTTAAAGAAGTTGTTAAAGTTGCTAAAAATGAGATGCAGTTTAAAAGGCAAACTGTTTTATTCATGGATGAAATTCACAGGTAGATATAAAATGTTGAAAAATAAAAACAAATAGATTTATCTTTAGATATATCTAAATATAAATAGATTTATTTTTAGATGTATGATAGAGTTTCAGCATTTAAGAAAAATCTTGGATAGGGGATCCCAGAAAAATTATATCAATTGGTTTATGTTGTAATATATTGGTATACAATTAAAAAAAAACTTAATTTGAATAGATTGAGTTAGTAAAATTTGATCTGATTTTCATAAAATCAAAGTTCACAAAATTTCAGCAGAATTCTATTATAAGTTTTTAAATTGTAAATTATATAAATGTAACATAGTAAATTGAAATCTTGAAACTCATTTCCTTAGAGACTATGGTTGAATCTATTGCAACTATTTTAAATATTTATATTTTGTTCTTTACATTTTCAATAATGCGTAAAATATAGTCAATGTAAAATGATTTTTTTTTATTACATTGAATGGAATAATTTATTCTTTTTCTTTGTTTTAGATTTAATAAACTGCAGCAAGATACATTCTTACCACATGTAGAAAACGGTACAATAACCCTGATTGGAGCTACCACTGAAAACCCATCATTCAGCTTAAATAATGCCCTGTTGAGCAGGTGTAGGGTCATTGTTATGGAGAAACTGTCTGTAGATGATATAATAATAATCTTAAAAAGAGCAATTAAAAAAAATAAACAGCTTACTCTCAGTGGTTCTGAGACAAATAATTTAAAGTCCTTAGAAGATATTCCCAAGTAAGTTCTAAAATATATGACCTAGATGCCCATTTCATTGAGATTATTTTCCTTTTTTACAGTTTTGAACTATAAATACTAAATAAAATAAGAAAATGAATGAAATAGTTGCTGTCGGAATTTGTTATTGATTAACAAAAAGCTGACAATTAAGTTTATTGCTTGAAATCAATTTTTTCTAGCTTCTTTTTTATATTGCATAGGTAATGAGGGCTAAATAAAATGATGAAATATCATGTTTCTTTTTTAAGATGTATTGTAGAAGAAAAATCATTGCAATGGCTTGCAGAAGTTTCTGATGGAGATGCTCGGATAGCTCTTGGAGCACTAGAATTGGCGCTCAATGCCAGAAATCTAGAGTCTGAAGTTGATATGTCTGGGCCAGCAACACTCACTTTAGATGACATTAAAGACGGTATTAAGGTATGTTTAGTTTGACATTTTAGTTATAAGATAATGTTATAAAATTATCATAATTATCATATCTATTTTCCAAGACTACACCTATGAAGTCATACATACAAGCTGATCTAGCTAATGCAACCTAATAAAACTCACAGAAAAGGATAGTTCTGGTATCTCTAAAAATTGTAACATAAATGATGAAGTTAACTTACTAAGTGAAGTTTCAATTTCAAGTTATCAAGTTGTAGGTCTAGCGCCTCCAACATGATAACTTGAAATTGAAACTTAATACTTACTTAATATTTTCTATAACCATGACTGTGAAATAATATTTGTTCAATCCTGTATGCTTATAGATGAAATTCAGCATGCATATTAATATGAAATTGAATATTATTGAGTTCAGAATATCTTTTATACAACTAGTAGCAAGATTACTTAGGTTTTGAAACCACACGTTTCTCACCTCAAGCTATAAACGTAAAGGAATACTAGTATTAACTCTATAAAACTGACTAACACAATCCTTTGGTACTGTTCTGGAGATCACATATAAAATTTTGCCAAAGTCACTAGGGTCAATTTATATTAGAGAAACAATTATCGTATTCCTATAATAAATATATTTTTGTCGTTATTTTATTAAAAATGTGAAGTTCCTAAAAAAATGGTAGCAGTAAAAACATAATTTCGAATTTGGAAGTAATTATTGTCTTGAAACTAGTGTAAAACAAAAATATTTTCATATTCTAGAGATCACATATGCTATACGACCGTAAAGGTGAGGAACACTACAACACAATATCAGCCCTGCATAAATCCATTCGTGCAAGTGACGACAATGCAGCGTTATACTGGACAGTAAGAGCTATGCATGGCGGTGAAGACCCTGTGTATATTGCACGACGTTTGATCCGAGCAGCCTGTGAAGATATAGGTGAAAATATTTAAATTTCTTACTGCCTGATTCACCCTCAAGTTTCACAAATAATTTGTGTGCAATTGATAATCAATTAGTGTTTAAAAGGATTTTAAAATTTAAGGAGCATTTTTGCAATTGGTCTTAAATGGAGCGTTTGAATAAAGCCAGTAAGCATTAACTATAGTTAGTTGTAACCAGAGATGGGCAAAATGTAATCTGATTAATGATGAATGATTACAAAATGTAGTCGTAATTTTAATTTTCTTGCTCTGTAATCATGATTAAATCCATTTAAAACATTAAGAAATCATGAATGTATATACAATCTGGGATTTTGTAGTGTTTAATACATAAATGAGCAAAATGCAGTCATATTAATGGTAAAAATGTAAAATGTAATCATTAATCATTTTCATTAATCTGATTACATTTTGCCCATCTATGGTTGTAACTAAGATAATAATCTTTGCTTTGAGCAATAATATTTTCATAATTCGTTTTCATCTCACTTTAGTGATTCTTATGGTATTCTCATTTTTTTTTATTTCTTAAACAAATCCTTGATCCCAATCAAACCCGGTGTAAAGTGAAGATGAAGTCTATTGTGCAACAAGCTTGATAATAAAATGTCTATTCATTACTAAAGGCGGGAGTCTTTATTAATTAATAAATATTTAATTTGGTAAAATTATAGGTGCAAACAGGAAGAGAGGGAGCATGTTCCACTTCTTTGCTGTCGTATTGTGGATGAAGAGGAGCATCTTTTAGTGCACATATAAGGATTAGCCACAACATATGAATTTTATTCAACATATCTATTGTCTGTGTATTCTATATAAATATTCAATGCCTATATCATATGTCTAGTGGTTATACATATCCTTAAATATTAGTGCATTCATAAATTATCATTTATGTTGTATGTGTATACATTCATTAAGAAAAGCTAATTTTATGTTACAGAGAAAAATACCATTCCACTTGTTCTCTTTAATGCAATAGCCAGGCAAAGTAACTATCACAGAGATGTAAAGCTATATATCTATTTCTAACAAATTCTAAATTCTAATAAAATTTGTAACAACGTAACGACATAAGTACAACGACACGTTCAATAAAATGTTTTAATCAAATAACATTTGTTTGAGTAACTTAATATTGTCTTGTTTTACAATCGTGATTGTACACTTATTTACAGGTTTAGCTGATCAAAATGCTTTAGTAGAAGCTGTTGCATGTTTACAAGGCTGCCAACACATTGGCATGCCGGAATGTGATGTTCTCCTAGCCCAATGTGCTGTGAGGCTTGCGAGAGCACCCAAAAGCCAAGAGGTATACAAAGCTATGAAACAATGCCAAAAATCCTTATCAGAAGCCAAGGGTCCTCTGCCGCCGATACCGCTCCACTTGCGCAATGCTCCAACAAAACTTATGAAAGAATTAGGTTAGTATAGCATTAGGTTAGTATGCAGGCAGAGACGGGCAAAATGTAATCTGATTAATGATGAACGATTACAAAATGTAGTCGTAATTTTAATTTTCTTGCTTTGTAATTATGATTAAATTCATTTAAAACATTAAGAAATGATGAATGTGTATACAATCTGAGATTTTGTAGTGTTTAAAACATAAATGAGCAAAATGCAGTCATATTAATGGTAAAAAACGTAAAATGTAATCGTTAATCAATTTTATTAATCTGATTACATTTTGCCCGTCTATGGCTGCAGGTAAGTTAGGCTCTGTGATATATTACATAAAAATCAATTTTGGCTCTGTTAACATGTATTTTAATATACAAAGAACTGATTTCAACTTTGCATGAACCCAATTTATATAGTCTTAGAGGTATGTACTGTGAATGTAACTTATTATTACTTTTCATATTACTATGTTTTTAGACATTAAAATTTATAGTTTATGTTTCTGAAATTATACTATAGTGGCACTGATCAATAAGATCAAAACCTTTATACAATTTAAAAAATTAAATCTTGAAAAAGACTCTCACTTAGGTTTTTAGTACCAGTGTTGAAATATTTTTCTGTGGTATGTAGATTAGTTTGTCGTGAGTTGTGGTGATGTATATCTTTAGTATACATTGTACCAGCACAAATTAGTATAAGACTAAATATATAATTGTCCTTAATTACTTTTATATACCTCAAACTCTAAAAATAAATGGTATTGTGTCAGTTTATTCACTTAGCATTACTTTTAATAAACGTTACAATATTGTATACATTATTATCTCATTGTAGATATATATTAACTCTCAAACGGTATTTCAGGTTACAGCAAAGGTTATAATATGCTGCATAAAGATGTTTCTGGCTTACATTACATGCCCGCAGGTATGGAAAATATAGACTACTTCAATTCTTATGAAGGTGATACTGATAACTAAATTGCTGATTAAATATTGTTTAATAAAAACAAATTTTTTATGGTCAATGTTTTATTTAGATAATCTCATTTCACAAAGATATTTACATGACACACTCTAAACATATTACAAATTTACCTACAAACATTGTACCTTTCATTACATTGGCAGCGTTTGCCACGAATAATTTTGATCCTAATAATACAAAAATAATGTTAATTATTTCTTAACTTTATAAATTTCCTACACAGCACATCTTCATAAAAAGCATTAAAAGATTACATAATCTGGTAAGATTTACATTTTACATGATTGTCACAAGTGTAAAACAATAGTATTCTTGTAAAAATTTACTTCTTGCGAGTTATAAATGAATTCTACATAAAGTAGACAAACAATGCAAATAAACGAAATTCTCACATTATTATATACAGAATTCTTGTGTACATAAAACATTCATACATATTCAGTAAGTATAGATGATTAAACTGGATGTCGAAATATTTGTCGCAAGTTCATACTTCCACAAGTTTATAGCACTAAAATTATGAAATAAAACTGAAAATTTATTTAAATACATTACAATAATTATATACAAGATCTTAACTAATCCCAATTTAAACTAAGACGTAACAACCTAAGAACTTAATACTCAGAGCGGATACGCACTACGTCCGACAAGAATCCATTATAAGAGTTTAGAAAACTTTGCCAAAGATTAAACATTGCATTTCGTACTGCCTTTACTCCGAATATGTGAAAATATGAATCTAGGAGATCAATACAACTATACAATAATACGATAGAACATTTTACATTTTTCAACTGCTGTTCAGACACAGTACATGAGTATTCATAAAATAATACTGCAGTTATTTCAGTTTGACAATACTCGGATTCAAATTGTAGATAAACAGATGCTGATAAGAATCGGATGACGGATGGTGTACGTAAACTGCTATAAAATAGTTTTATGGCTACTTCGAATTGTACGCAGTGGTAAGGGCGGTTACGCATTGCGTGAAAACAGTGGGCGTCCGGACCGAGTGTGAACCATGTAAAATTTTCTCTTGTATTAATGCACCGCTTTCTGATAATTGTAATCAGCTCTAAAATTTGTATTTTATCACATTCGGATGAAAGGAAGTCCAAACTGCAATAGCAGCCATTGTTTAGTTTTGTAGGTTCGTATTTCATTGATTTCGGAATCTATATGCAGTGTGTAGCCGTTCTGATTTCTACAAATATAATAAATTAGAATCAGACTTCTAATTTGGATCCTAATAATGGGTGGAACAGAATTCCTATTTGACTGGGTCCAAATAAACCAATAATACATCACATGACATTTAGTTCATAATTTTATAAAACAATTCCCTTTATAACTAGAACATGAATTTCAACTTAATGTTTATGTAATTATGCTAATATTATTGTTAAAAGATATATTCGGGGCCGGCCATATCAATTGCCCATCGGAACTTATCACGTTGTGTTTTGTTGTAAATTTTTTCAAGAGGCACCCCATGTTTTTTACACCTGTAAATAAAGGATGTTATAAACACCAAAGGCAAAAATTTATAGAATTATTTCATATAACTAAGATTCTTACCAAGCAACTGAGATACGTGGATCTAAATAATTGAGCTTAGAAGTACCAAGAGCGATAGTTTTATTTTCATCACGGTCAGTTTCTTGAAGCTCAAGTTTTTTGAGTTGATCCCTCAGTCTTTCCAAAGCCTTTTGTTTTTTGTCACAAGCAAGTTTCTCTTTAACGGAACCTCTTTTAGCTGCTTTTGATGCCTGCCTATAATCCTCTTCAGCCTCATCCACTTGATCTCGTTTAGCTTGAATTTTTTCTTTAAGAGCTTCCATTGATTTTGAATGGCCTAGAAAGTAATTACAATGTAAGTAAAATTAATTAATATTTGCTTTTAAATAATTATAAAAGTATTTAAATACTATTGATTGGTACAAATATAGAAAATAAAAATTTGTGTAAATATAGGACAAATTGCTGCTCAAGAATGTGCAAAATATAATATTTTGCACATTCATAATAAATTATATGATTCTCTTATTTACTTATAATAAAACAAAATTTAAATAATATACCTTTAGGAACTGCCCGCTGATGGTTACAGAGGACAGCAACTGCACGGTTCGCCCTGTTGTATGCTAAAATCTTTTCTGGTATTGTGGCATCAGGATCTGTCAGTTCATCTAATTGTCTCTGCAATGTGATGGAGGCATTATATGTACGGAAAACCTTTGCAGTCAACCCTGCCATAAGTTCTTTCAAATGATCATTCAATGTCTGTGTGTTTAGTCTGTCAAAGAGATCATCATTGCCAGCTTTATTTTCCATAAAAATCTCGAGATTCTTGAATACTCTCTTTTCCACTGGCACCTCATTGTAATATCTTATGGAGTCTTTACCAGGAAAATCAAATACTACAACATATTCTTTGCCATCCTTTTCCTTATGTAACTCAATATGTTCGACACGCAAAGAACAGCAACCTACAGTATCAGCCTGATCATCATCTTTTTCATTACCAGCTCTTAAAGCTAGGCGATCAATAAAATACAGTGCTACAGCTCTCTGTCGTACTCTCATTTCCTTGGCTTTCCAGTCAGCACGATAAGTTTCTCTAATTTTATCTATACACTTATGAAGTTTTCTAGCAGTCTCATACTTCTGCCAATCTTTTTCTCCTTTTAGTTTAGAGCTTGGATTTAACATGACATACTTAGCCTGATTTTGGACATTCTCCACCCAAGAAGCTAACCAGGTTACTGTATTATCATGTCTTACTTCCTTCCATTTATGCCCGGATGGGGGTTTAGGGATTTTACTGCCTTTAGAACAATTGATCATTACATCCTCTGGCATGACACGCTTTTTCAACATACCCATTTTGGGATGCTCACCGCGACCTCTAAAAAGGCCAGGAGGTTCTATTCTAAAATTACCTATTTTTTCTTTATGGCCATCTATTGTACAGAATCCATATTCTTTTTGGATTTCCTCATTTTTAGCTTTCAAAGCAGCTTTCTCTTCCTTTGACCGGTTTTTATTTTTTTCTGATACACTTTGAAAATATGCTTGCATTTCCTTGAAATCACACTTGGATAGATCTTTGATAATTTTGCTTTCTTCATGTGTCATCACTTTACGCCAATCCGTAAAGAAATTATTATTGAATACAGATTTTGTTGTGTAATCATGATCTAACATTCGTGCGTAAAATCCAGCGACTTCTTCAGAAGCTTGGGACAGTCTTATTTCTTTACCATCATATCGGAAACGTACATTAGAAGGCAAGGGCTCATATTCTGGTGCAAACAATGGACCTTTATGTTCCAAAAACTTCCATTTTGTTCCATCATCCTTCTTTTCTTCTTCCCACCTTTAAAAATAAATAATATTGATTAAAATGTTACTACAGCTATGCTAACACAAGTTGAACCTAGCAATTTCCCCAAATTTTTGTATTAGTAAGTTGTTATATTTATAGTATAGCTGTATTTCTTTTTATTTATATCTTTTATATTAATATAATTTATTCTATATGTCAGTAATTGTATTATGTCTATATTTATATGAATATTTTCATGATGTACCTATTTCTTCAAAGAACTATTATATAGTATGCAACAATATAGGGTGGTATATATAAACACACCTAATGCATTAAAATATTCCTTTTCAAGAATTACTCTAACATGATAAAAAAATGCAAAACAACCATTACTTTAATTAATAAACCTAAAAGCCTAAATAAATTTTTCACTAAATGTGAAAAAAATATTCAAAACACTGAATAATATTCAATATAAAATGTGTATAAGCTAACTGAACAAATATGATTTAACATACTCACTTCTAGAACAACAATATCAAGTATAAATAACATATATCCTATGATATTGAAATACGACAGCTAATTTTTTCAAATTTGGCGGCTTTTTTATGTTCAGGTTGCGTTAGCCAGACTTATGATTTTGGTATTTTAAATACATATTAATAAATAAACACACTTTTTTCTTTGAAATCTTCGATGTCTTATTAACACACGATTAATATGGGAGTGCTTAACTATAACATGTAATTCAAGCAGGATAATTCTCGATATGTTGAACATTTCCGTAATCCGTAACAAAATTCGTAAATAGAAACTATAACCTTAAATTGTACACCATCACGTCGTCACACTAGTGCACTCTGCCTATATTTATAGGAATCAAGGTCTCTGATAGCAACACCGCCCTCTACATATCCGTGCGCGCAACTTTTTATCACATAACAGTCTGTAAGTTTGGACATTTATATATTCGCTCAGATACTATTTACGTGTACATATAATTATATTCTGATATGTGAGAATAGCAATATGTAGGCAAATATTTTTATTCATTGAAAAACAAACGTAAGTTTGTGAAATACGTTCGACATTTGTAACAACAGTTAAATTTCGATGTAAAATGTACATCATTGCTAACTTGAAGTCCATAGCCTTGTTTAGATTTGTCAATGTACAAAACATATTGTAAATATGAAAACTTTACAGATTGTGTAACAAGTATGAAGTTAATTATTTGTAGTGGAATCTGAGATAGATATATTGCCAATAAACATACCATTTCCATACTTCTTGATCTTCATCTTGTTTTTTCTTACGTTTCGTCGGACTGACTCCATCATCTTGCGGTTCTGATTTCACTCTAGTAGCTTTCGTTTTTTCAGCCTTTTTCTTCTTTTTCGGCTTTTCTTCTTCATTATCATAATCATCAATATCATCATCGTCATATGTTTCTGTAAACAAATAGGTAAATATATATATTTATATTAAGAATCTTGAAGAGTAGCCTAAGTAAAAGGAGAGTTATACACAACATTGAGTGGTTGCAGGATAGGTATGTATTTACAGATAAATATATATATATATACATAAATATAATAATAAAAGATAGTTCAATTAATAATTTAAAAAAGTTAATTTTAAACTTGATAAAAAAAAGTTGATATTGTCAAATATGGGCTAGCATGCTTTGGTCTCTTGTTTTCCTGATATTCTGTATCCAACATTTTCAATGGATTCATAGTCACAAAGAAGCATTTCACCTTTGGAAAACGAAATTTATTAATTATCTTTAATATCACAAGACTAAATTTTTTCAAAATAGTTTTCCTATGCTCAGCATTATTTTCACTCGAAAAATAAAAAAATATCATTGTAATACCTTTCTTTACTTTCTTCTTTGATTTCTTGCGTTCAAGTAGTGGAATGTCTTCTTCACTCTCACTGTCCATGCGACGTTTATTAGCCATACGATTTGTCTGTACAAAGTATACATTATATTATATTAACAATTTGGATGGTAATTACTAATAAAACTATAAATTCATATATTAGAAAAAACCGCAAAAGCAAAAACCGTGACATCATAATTGAGTGGTATATGACATTTATAATGTCTTTTTGAATGATTACCAATGGTGTATCTTCTTCACTGTCTTCCTCTTGTGCAAGCTCTGAAAGTGGTTCATCTTTGAAGTTTGTCAGGGAGTTATCACAGGATACAATTTGCAAGCTCCCTCCAGCATATCCATCATCACTTTCATCTTGAGACTCTTGTTTTAGTTGCAGTTCATAATCTACCTGTTGTATAAAAAAGGGTTAATTAGTATGGTAACCTAGATACTGTTAGCAGGAAAAATTTTCATTATGCAATGTATTTAGTCCAAACTATCTTGTGATTATTTATTTGTAGCAATGGATCAATGTTATGTTGTAAATTATTGAGATATTACTATCAAAATAATAGAACCTAAATTAAATGAGTTATTCTGGTCTAGTAATAAAGCATAAGAATTGTAATACTGGAACAATATTCATATAAAACCTATAATATTGATATAAAATGTTTTCTATATCAATCAAGCTTATAGGATTTTATTTGCAAACTATAATATACTAAATTCTCGTTTGGGCCACTCTGGTACTCATGGCCTCATATACAGGTGGAATGATTAACTTAATATGAAAAAAAAAACAGCAGAGTGTTTTGTTGTGAAAATATTGAGTACTCTTATTTCTTCACACCATTCATTTGTTTAGAGATTTCTGTAATTTATATATTAGTAAATATATATAGTATATTCAGTTTTTTAGTTTTTTGATACCCTGCATCCTAGAATTTAATATAGGATAAAATTGTGCTTTCATGGCCTTTTTCTTTGTTTCTCAACATATATTTTAAAAGCAATACCTGAATGGGTTCCTCTTTAACTGCAGACTCTTGTGGCTCATATTCGGATTTTATCTTGTCATTTTTCTCATTACTTGTTTTCTCTTTACTTCTGCTTGAGCTAGTTTCAATAAACATATATAATGAATTCAATAACATTTATAAAAAAAAAAACTTTTCAAAAGCAATTAATTCATTTACAGTTATAGCATGCCTATATTTAAGATATTTTAATATTAAACAATTAATACACAATTAAACTGAGTATCTGTATAGTTTTAATCCTTAATAACAATGTGAACACAAATCATTAATACACCTACTCAACTATTTATAATTTTGGTACAAATGGAAATCTATATATTTTTAATAATATAAACCAAAACATAATTCATTATACAATGTATGCTAATATTAAATTATATTGGTACATAGAATTTATCATCCTAAATGTCTAAATAGATTATTCAATGACAAGTAAAATAAACATTATGTTAAATGCAGGCTTTGTTTATGGTTAATGTTTTTTTTAATACAGTACATAGCATGAAACTTACCTATGCTTCTCTTTAGAACTAGAGTGTTTGTTGTTTGTCTTTGTCACTCCTCTTTTTATCTTTATCACTCTTATGATGTTCTTTGTCTTTGCTTTTTGATTTGTGATCCTTATCCTTTGAACTTTTATGTTCTCTGTCTTTATCCTTGTCTTTAGATGATGATGATTTCTTCTCATCACTGCTACTCTTATGTCTATCTTTGTCCCTATCACTTTTGTCTCTATCCTTCTCCCTATTTTTGTCTTTATCACTCCGATGCTTATTTTTATCATTACGATCCCTATCTTTGCTACTATGTTCTCTATCTTTCTTCTCACTGCTATGTTCTTTGTCTTTGCTAGATGATTTATGAGAACTGCTGTGATGTTTGCTACTTGAATGTTTATCCTTATCTTTATCTCTATGAAATAAATAAATAAATTACACCTTCCATTCATATAGTCAAAACCCACAACATTAGGGCAGAATTTTCTGGAATACTAACCTGTTTGAGCTACTGTGTTTAGAGGAGCTCTTGTGGTCACGATCTTTGTCTCGGTGCTTATCTTTGCTTGATGACTTATGGCTAGATTTATGCTTGTCTGAGTTGCTATAGCCGTTGTGAATACCGTTCACGTGTTCACTTTTATTTCCATTTACTTTTCCCTGTGAAATAAATTAGTTACCATATGACACTTAGGCAATTTTTGTATATTTTCAAATATATATCAATTTCTTAAATTAAACCTATTGTACGAAAAAGCATAAAATATGTTACTTAACAAGTGGCACGTTCTCAAACGACGCTTCATTTTCGCCTACTCTAGTACTATAGTTGACGCCATATTGGGACTTAGAAAATTTCGCTGCATAGAGCTATGTTCATCAGTAAATGTGAACAACAAGAAGTGTTATTGCTTTAAAATTGTTTTCATGTTAAAGATTATTATATTATAAACGAAAATAGTCACTTACTGATTCACAATCGTTATCGCTAACTGCATTTTCAACACTCATTTTGCCTACGTATCACAACGTTAGCCCGAAAAAAATTACATGAGGCCGGCCGAGCAACCACAAAATACAAGTGCCAAGAAGTGACGAATACGCATGCGCTATTCTTCGTTTGATTGGAAATAGCTTCAGGGCAATTAGCAATGTTACCTACATCAACGTTCAAAGCTCCCTAACAATATTGATTAAATCCCCAAAAACGAAAATATTTACATGACAATTAAAAGTAAGTTTTATATGAAATTTTGTGATATAAATATAAAATAAACGAACATTAACGTTATAGATGTGTGAACGGCTAATTTTAAATATGATGATATAATCAATAGGCTGCATAAAAGCATGCTTTTTTAATTGGTGACGTCAAAGACAACCACGATGAATGAACCTGCAATATTTCACTGGCTAAGATACACTACAACTATACTATATAGTTGTAGTCTATATAGACGTTTGTTGTATATATAAATAAATAACCAAAAAAATATATATAGAGATTAGATTCATCGTAATGATTTATTGTAAAATTGTTGCATTTTCTGAAGTCATACCCCATATTTACGAAAACAGCCCACAAATTAGGGAATTATTTATAAATGAGCTACGTTAACAATAGTTCAACGTTCGCATTCGTACGATCTTCATCCCAATAAATAGGGTTGCCTGATCAGACTAATTAGTAAGTTCTAAATTTGTTTCAAATCTGTACCATACACAGGATGCCCATAAAGAATGGATAATCCTGGAGCGCCTAGTAGTACAGTTATCTAGAGCTCAAAAAAAAATCCAAGTGGTGCCCAAATTATGAAGTTTTAAAAAAAAAAAATGCTTTAATGCGTTTGACCTTACTGTACTTACACGCAGAGATGGGCAAAATGTAATCAGATTAATGATTAACGATTACGATTACATTTTGTAATCATTAATCATGATTAATGATTAACGAAATTAATCAAAAAAAGTAATCATTTTTCGGTGATTAAGGATTATTAATCTTTAATCGGATTACAATTAATCATGATTACTTTTATGATTACTTTTCTGTTTGATACGTAAAATGTGCTGCAGACAGCAGAGCGGCGCTCGCCTTTTTTTAATTTATAGTATACGACTACTACTAGCTAAACTGACGAACTGAGTACCACCACATAGTTAGGTGTTAGGGCGATTACCCGAACTGGGTTATGACCACAGTACAATAGTGCAAAAACCAGCATAGTGACTCGCTTCGACCTGACTACTTTCAGGATCAGTTCGTGCTCGGTGGCCATTAAGTAAATCCAACGAAATCTAGCTAATCATTGATGCTTTTACTATTGTTCTGAGTGATTCCTGGACTATTAGAACTAATTATCAAAATACCACCCATATTTTACTGAAATACCGTCTCCAACTCGATAATCCACGCCCGCCTTCGGGGTGGAGATAGAGAGAGGAAGATAGCGCAAAATTTTAATTGATCAGAATAAGACATTATTTTCTCAAATTTAAACAAGCTTCTATAGCGCAGAGCACAACATCACCTTTCTTGGTCATCCGTCTCTCTCTACCGACTCGGTTTCGTCTTTGATGTATACCGAGCCGCCGCGCCACACACGTTCGTATCGTATTTTGAATTTTAACTCATAATTAAAGTTGAGATATAGATCTAATTTTTTTTCCGGATAACTGTCGTTCTACCTAATAACTTTGATTCTTACAATAAATCAGCGGGACACATACATAGTTTTTTTTCTCAGTTCGCTTCATTTTTTTTTTCGCGTTTGACTTCCATATTCTTAAAGACGCTTTTTAGTTTACTAAAATATATAAATATATATTTTTTTTATTTTATTTTATTTTTATTTTATATATATATATATATATATATATATATATATATATATATATTGTTTAATGAGTAATAAAAGTAAAAAATAGTAATTTCATTTTTTCATTAAAGGATTGCACACAAAGTCTTTGGCCATTATCAGAAGTATTCTCCATCTCGAAGGCGGGCGTGGATTATCGAGTAGGAGTCGGTATTTCAGTAAAATATGGGCGGTACTTTGATAATCACTTCTAATAGTGCAGGAATCACTCTGAACAATAGTAAAAGCATCTATGATCAGCTAGATTTCGTTGGATTTACTTAATGGCTACCGAGCACGAACTGACCCTGAAAGTAGTCAGGTCGAAGCAAGTCACTATGCCAGTTTTTTCACTTTTGTACTATGGTCACGACCCAATTCCGGCAATTACCCTACCAACTCAAACGGCTGAAAGCACAAAAAATGGTCCTGAACGTAATCAGGTCGAAGCGAGTTACTATGAGTTGTTAGGTTTATTGGCTGAACAATGTCGTGACTCGTAACCACAGTACACAACTGCAAAGACCCTTATAGTGATTATGAATCGCTCAACGAGACGGATATTCGGGGTCGGACTTGCACCGGCTAAAACCACCGGGTGCCAGCACTGCCTAATCTTCGCCTTCGCCAGGCCTGGGAATTCAGATACTTTCTAGGGGCCCGGCGAGCGATTGGTCTTAGACAGGCCTCCTCCCTGGGAGAGGGTCGTAAAACTACCCAAACAATACCTCCCATTGGGGCGGCGTGTGAGCACACACACGACGACACCACCCCACCCTCTGCTGAACGCCACCCTCCACTTTTCGCTGGACGCCACCCCCCCCCTCTCTGCTAGACGCCACCCCCTACTTTCTGCTGGACGCCACCCCCCCCCCACTCTCTGCTGGACGCCACCCCCCACTCTTCGCTGGATCCCCCCAATCTCCGTTGGACGCCATCCTCCACTCTCAGCTAGATGCCACCCCCACTCTCCACTGGACGTCACCCGCCACTCTCCGCTGGAAGCCACCCCCCACTTTCCCCTGGATACCCCCCCACTCTCCCCTGGATACCCCCCCACTCTCCGCTGGACGCCACCCCCACTCTCCGCTGGACGCCACCCCCACTCTCTGCTGGACGCCACCCCCCTCTCTCCGCTGGACGCCACCCCTCACTCTTCGCTGGACATCACCCCACTATTAGACGGAAGTTTGGGGTAATATTTAATTCAAATAAAATAACTTGAAAAATTAAATATACGAGTAAATAAATCGGTCTCTCTCTCAGCCAGAACTCAAAAGTAATCAATAAAATAATCATGATTAATTGAATGATTACTGTAATCAAGATTAATGATTACCCATGTAATCATGATTAAAAGTAATCAGATTACAAGTAATCATGATTACATTCGATATGATTACTTGTAATCTGATTATTAATCTGATTAAAAGTAATCATGATTACGCCCATCTATGCTTACACGTGTACCGCGGCTGCAATTTAAGGAAATTTGTTGCGTTTTTGGGGCTATCTTATTCCTTACAGATATTATTATCAGAAATGCAGTAAATATTTTAAGTACCTACTGTACTTTTTTGAAAAAAAAAAAAGAATAACTTAAATGTTTTGCATGAAATTTGATAAAACAATTATTTTGATAAAGTTTGAGAGCCTTTTATAAAAAAAATGCATGAAATCATAAGTGGCCAACTATTAAAAATAAATGTGCAGTTAATGCAGTTTACAAAATGATATAACACAAAATTATCTAAAAACGGTTCCCTGTGATTTTCAATCAGTGTTATAACGACGAACCAGGCTACTTCATAGGAGTCTTAGTGTTGCTTTCTGATTTGAATTTTGCTTGATGATTTTACGACGACTTGGACTGTATGTGCACTGGTTTTGGGTATCACCAATTACTTTATATTACTGACTACTATACCTTGATCATTTTCCGAAGCCCCCCATGTTTGACAAAGAATAGGTTGATTTTGTTTATGAAATGATTAATTAGTAATTTAGTACTTCTATTGATAAATATTTATTTTCACTACTGTTACTGAATATGCAAATTTTCATTCAAAGAATTGTTATAAGGCACTTCATTAAATGGACAAGGTATAGTGTCCAACCGAAGCTCCAGCCTCTGACAATCTTCATCTTTCGGCGACATTTGACTGAAGCCTTCTTGAATGTGCAGGAGTAGATAAAATTGTTACGAAATCTTATTAATTTTTGCAGACTTTAAAAAGCAGGAACTTCTATTTTTTATGTATATATGTTAAACCATAATTCCTCAATTTATTGCCTGATTTCGATAATTCTATTTTTATTCAATAGTATGTAGCATACAGTTGATCCCTTTTTAATATGGTATATAGGTGATTACGATCTTGGTTATTTAATGGAATTGCTTAATATGCAATAGTAAATCAGTTTTAATTAATAAAATATATAGTATTTAATAAGGGGCACTTTCAGAATGACATTAAGTAAATTTCAAATGGATCTGATGATGCTTCAAGCCCAATTAGACAAGCATAAAGCATATCCCTGTTGTGGGATCGTTTTAGTTATAAGCATATCCCTGTTGTTATGAATACCAAAATAAATGAAACTCAATGCTGTGGTAAGGTTTGCGGAACCATACAAAATTAGTTTTTATTTTACATACTTAAGGGGGTCACCCGTGTGACTGGTTGGAATAATCGATTTTTTTTTTCGCTTGAATTTCATCTAGATATATTTTAGAATATGTAGGTGGAGAGACTTTTCGTTATTTCAAGTCATTCAAAAGTTATAGCATTGGATAGATCAGTTGGAGCGCGCGCTTCAAGCGCTGGATGCGGCAGAACGTCCGAATTTCACTTCAATGCTCCAGTTTATGCATAAGCCATAATATAAACAGAAATCTCAGTTAGTCTATATGCTCTAAATTTATGATTTGCATAAAATATAACGGTAAGTTTAGTATTGCCTGGGCATCTAACGTATGTGAGATATTTTTCAAATGAGTGCCATCAAAGGAAGTCGAACCAATCCTGCACGTCATAATCAAAATAAAAAAACGAATTTTTTATAGCAATCGTCACGCACTGGAATTGGAAACAGAATTTGCATCAACGTCTGCGAAAAAACTAAAAGAGAGCATGGATTTGGATGCGCCGATCGCGACAAATGTTGTATATTGTGTACTCGAATTTGCTTCCGTTTTTACTGCAAACGTGATATGCAGAAATTGTAAGAGTGTATTTTGAATCTCATGGGATATCAGATTGGCCACGTAACTCAAGCTTACGTCCATCGGCGTAACGAAGCGCGTATCGGCCGCTCCGAAAGACGCTCGAGCCACATTGTTAAAAGGGGGATAATTGATGCCAGGAAGCAACAATCGACATTGCAAGATTATTTTGAAGAAACCGAAGGTTCAATTAATGGACCAGGTATAGTAGATTAAGGGTGAGTCAACATTTTATTGATGAAAATCGTACTTTAACATTTAAACGCGTTTTTCTCAAAACTGTATTTTTTGAACTGGTAACCACGGTACTTGAAATCTATCGAACGAATTCCTTTGCAATTTGGGAGACTCATTCAGTACTCATGAAAGCACAATGTGGACTAGGATAATTTCGAACCGTGGAGCCGTTTGTTTTCCCGTGCTGACGAAGTCGTAAAGGAGAATCAAAATTCGCGGAAGAATGTTCAACAAGATGTCAAAAATTTACCGTTTAATATTTTTTAATAATCCTAGTTCAAATGATAGTTTACATATATTCCACAGTTTGATTTTTTTGTTTCAGATAAACAGGACGCCTTTTTTTTGGTAACCCTTGGGAAATCTCTAACTAACGTTCAGGGAGTAGTGAGGGCCGCTCCCCGGCGTGTCGGACTTGCCCTCGGGGTGTTCCTTCTCCCGCCTGCCGAGTGCCAAGGGTAAGGCTGAGCCATCTTCCTCGGCACCCGGTGACGTCTAGCCTTCTGCAGGCCCCGGGGGGGGGGGGGGGGGGGTGGCTAAATAGTCGCCAGCCCTGCGTACACCTAACAACATTTGGTGGGGAGAGGTATAAAATGCCACCCTCCCTCAAGCGCGCCGCCCGGCTTATATCCTTATGGAGAAAGGCCTCTGGCAAAGGCCTTCCTCTGGCGGCAGTCAGTGATTAAAATAATTTTATAAAAAGTTGATATTATCTTAGTTTATGTCTGTCAATTGGTGCTAATTGTGGTAGTAACATGATTGCCTCAACTGGGTCTTAGGTCAGCGTGTCTTGCTTGGGGTCAGTAAGTATATGCAATATTGTAGGAAACCTTGGGTATACGAGCTCAACTTCCACATCAGCAGTTTTTTTAAACTTAAAATGCAGTTTTTTTACAAGTTAGAAGTTCTCCTTTTAATAAGGCAATTTATACAATCTGCAAAAGTTGATTTTATATGTTCAACATAAACCTGTTATTTAAAAGTTTTTAAAATAATTATATTATTCACTTTTAGTCTGTCTTGAACTGAATATCTTAGAATATTTAAATCTCTGCTTCAATGAAAGCTTGTGGTGGCTAATTAATCAGCTTCAACCAGAAATTGGGATCCAGTCATGCTATAATTGATACACAGCTTATTCAAATTAGATGTACATTCTTGTATTAAATTACAGTCTACAGTAGACATCTACACAGGCTAAATTTCTAGTACTAAAATAAAACAGAGGTGTATTAAACAAAGTAGGTATATTTTATACTATATCATAATAATTTTATTAGAAAACCTATTCTCTTGTTCATAAATTACATTTCAGTAAAATTACATCCTCTGTAAGAAATACATTATGGGTTTTCCTTGTCTTTCATATAATTAATTATAATTTTATTGTAAACTTGAATAGGATTTCTTCCAGAAAGATATTATTTTTTACTTGACTGCAGGCTGTCATCAGGTGTAACGTTGTAGACTGGCTTTCCATTAGCATCCCATGTACATTTTTGCTTTTTAAAAGCAAACGCTAAATAAATTGCTGAAAGGGTTATTCATGATAAAAATAATTTTAAACAGTTTTCTTTATGTATAAGCTGGTAAATATGTTCTGGCCTTTTACATTAAAACTAAATTACCAACAGTGTAATAAATAAATAGCTCAGATTGGTGGAATCATTTTGTTAGATTTATTTGATAATAAACCTGTAATTTCCATCAATATTAAAATAAGTTTCTAGACGAAAAATATTGTAACTGCAAATACATAAATAATTAGTTTTCTTTAGCTCAGTTGCAAAAAACATCAAAGAAATTCATAATTCCCACATAAACACATATAGTATATCTTGATTATAGTCATGAAGAGTACATAACTATTAAATTGTTTTGTTAGAGTAAAGACTCTGCTGGTCTTTGAGAAATAAATACATGAACTGTAATTAACCCTACATATAACTATAGTAATGTTTAGTAATGATTTGAATTATAGTTAAGCCTGTCTACATGCAAAGAGTATAACTTTATATTTTTTCAGGCTTCACCACTTAGCTCAAATAATGTTTTGAAATAAATACTCACTTGCTACTTCCCATTCACACTTAGTCATAGTACCTATTCTATTCTCATCAGTCTCATTTTCTTTTGATTCAATGTGACTCTTTGCATGTTCATAATCAGTATCTTCTCCAATTAGTTCTTTTCCAGATGGAGCTGGATAGCTTTCAAAACAAAGAATTCTTTGCAGCAACTGTTTGTATTTTCCTGAATAATCTTTGTAAAAATCTGAAAATCTGGCCTTATACACTAATTTTAATCCATATTCTGCTGCTAATTTAACAAATAAATCAAAATTCACCAGGAACTCTGGACAATCCACTACTCCTTCAAGATGGAAATCATATTTAGCACCAAAGAGAGGATACCCTTCCTCTGGATTAAAGAGGAGTTTTATGTTGTATATTCTGTTCCCAAATGTTGACGCATCTACCGATTTCCGTGCCCGTGAAACTATTTCATTAGCATCGGGAATAGTTCCAAAAAAGTATCCATCACCTTTTATACATTCTGATATATTATTTAGCATGCGCCTTGCTTGAGCTAAGCTTTCAAAACTGTAATGTAAACCAAACTGACAACTTACGACATCAAAATTTATGGACGGATCTGAATATTTATCTCTAAGAGTATCTTTGGTACAATCTGCCGCAATAAATTCGGCAGAAAATAGTCTTCCGCATCGTTTTCTTAATTCTTCGTACCGTGTTTGGCACTGCTGAACTGATACCTCAGCAATATCAGCAAAAATTACGCGGTCCACGTGTGCCTTTTGCCATTTACTTAAATCACCTCCCTTTCCACAACAAATATCAAGCACTTTTATAGGTCTTCCATAGTCCTTTTCTCTGGCTTTATCAGTATATTCCTGTATAAGAACGCTTTTAACCCAGTTGTTGAAATTTCTTAGGTAAAATATTGGAGAGTTGAGACGTTCTTTGCGCCCTTTTTCTTCAAGGTGGTTATAATGCGCTGCTACAACACTGCTATGTTCTTCCGTTCTTGCACGTTTTGTGGACAAAGCATCATTCTCTTCATTATCGCTATTTTCACGATTTTTCTTAATTGTACTTACATCTTGCTCAACTATTGGCGATCGATTTGATTTATCTTTATCAAGTTGTGCCATTTTACATATATTTGACAACGATTAGTGTGACCAGACACAAATTTAAAATAGCACCTAAGATTCCCTCTTGATTCTACTATTATTATATTATTCACAACAGATACACATGCGACTTCGCTCCCGCAGGATTCATGTTTTATATGAAAATACAATAATATATAATTAACTAGCTGTCCCGGCAGACCTTGTTCTGCCCTATTTCTGTAAAACAAAGTCACATTGTTTTTTTTAATGTTAATTGTTAATTTTAATTTAAATTGTTAGAAGACCTGGCCTTAATGCTATATGTATAAAAATTGAGAAACACTGACATTAATATTTAAACGTCACTCGATTGTTTTGCCTTCCCGGAACCCGTCCACTAACATTTAAACTTTATGGTATGGTATTAAAGTTCAAAATGACTTATAACGAATTTTTTGTATGAGAATACAGAAAAGTGTTGTTTTTAGACTTTTCCAGACAATTTTTAAAAATTTTCTCTCCGTAATAACCTTCCCCAGACGTCATCAAACACAACAAAAAAAAAATCAGTCAAATCGGTTCAGCCGTTTTCGAGTTTCGCGCTTATCAAGACATTTTGCGATTCATTTTTATATATAAGATATCCACCCTAACTCAAGCTGCGTTCTAAATATTGGTAAATTTTCGTTGAAATCGATTGTATAATTTCAAACTACTAAATTCAAAGAAATATTTAGTATGTATATAGTGTATGTATATACTAATAAATTAATATAGATTATATATTTAGGCATTCCGTTTATTTAGTTAATTTATTTGTATTTTTACCTGACTTAAATTATAGGTTTTAGGAAGAAATCACTAGAAAATTGCTTACAAAACACAGTAAGTAAACTTTCAAAACATATAATGAAAAACCGAAATACAAATTCCACATAATATTGATAAGGATTTTTCTTTATCAAATTGGTTCTATTTGGATATTTGATTTCTGTTTCCTACAAAGCTATGCCATCGCTCCTTTTACATTAAATTAAGTTTTGACTGTCTCAACATTTTGCGATTCCGCGAGTTCTTCAGTTCCTGCGTCTGCCGCAGGAAAGTTTACTTGACGACGCCAAACACCCAGTTGATATTTTGGTATCGTCAATTATTATTAAAATTATTATTACTTAAACAGTTATTATTAAAATTATTATACCTAATAATTATTTACCTCAATTTTTTAAGAATTTGACAACGAAATTTAATGGCCCGGAGCGAAAGGGTTACGAATGTCGAGTCCATTTTCGGATTGCCTCTTTGACAATCAAATATCCTCCTGTGGGGCGTAGGCCCCACGTTGGGAAACACTGATCTAGACAGTGCTGTGATAGATAAGGTAATTCAAAGAAAATGATATTTATTAATAGAATATAGTTATTTATTTATTTGAGATCAATATTATCACACTATGCTTATAAATTAAGAATGACTAAAAATTCGAATGAAAAGAAATTGAAATAGAATAAATATTTGCAGGATAATTTTAACTATGTAACGAGCCATTATTTATAATAAGTACGAAACGCGAAAATATATTATTATTAGTGTTATTTGCAGAATCTTACATAACTGATATGTGCCGATTTCACCAGACTTGTATCGATCGTCCTGATTTAATTAAAAATTTGACCGATTTGATTTGATTCGATCGAATGTTGTCTATATCCAGGCTTTTAATTCAGTGAGCCACTTATTAGTTTAATTTCTGATATTTTTCTTTATAATTTTTAGAATTTCGTTATTTTTTAAAAATTTCCATTTTCCTGCTTCTTATTAGAAGCAGGAAAATTGAAAAAATTTAGACACATCATGCAAAAGCAAAAAAAAATGTCTCATCAAAAATCAAAATGCTTACCATTTTCGAAAATAGCATATTTAGAAATGTTTTAAGTATAAATATAATATAGTAAGGTTACATATGTAAACATTTAGGAGTGTTTATTTTAGGATTTGGTTTTCAGGAAGAAAGGTTTTAGTAGGTTTACCGTACTTACGTAGGCGGAGGTAAAATTCAACATAAGTCTGTCAAATCCGTAATGACCCGTGCCTAATGACATAGCCTTAATACATATCTTTTATTTTACTTGAATGTTGATTTCGTTGTATTTGAGAGGAAAAATGATTCAGAATGGGTTATTTAAGAAGAAAATAGTTTAAAGATACAATATGTCGGGTTAATTATTTGTAGTTAAGCCTGTGACGTATTTGATTTGATTAAAGCTCACTACTTTCAACTCCAAATTGTCTAGTGGAACTCAATAGACTTGGGGTATATTACGGGTAGGCACACGTTGTAATGGTGAGTCGAGAGGTAGGGCAAGCGAGGTGGCGCGGGGGCTTCGTCATTCGTGCCGTTATGTAGGTGCGCGCGCGCTGCTATAGCTCGGTGCCACGAAGCGGACGTGCTTCACTCAGTTCGTGCGCGAAAGTTGTTACCTGCGTCACATTATAACATTTCCCCACACGCAAACCGTACTCTTTCAGCACGACTGGGCAAAACTATACAATTTACGAAACGAGGATATTTGGCTGAACGTTCAGTGCGCGAGCACACGGGACCCGGGGGCGCCGCGATAGCCTTGTAAACTTGTGAGAAAGCGCGTGACGTCAGAGAGACCGGCCGGAGCGATCATATGTTGGACGCGGATGCAGTGATGGAATGTGGCGTATTGTTGTGGTGACGCGTGATGGTGCAGTGTGTCGGGTTACCTGGTGTCTAAGTGTCGAGCCGCCAGAGCGGTCCTCCACGGGAACCATGCGTAGAAAAAGATGAGCCAGGATGCTGAGAGCTTGGTAATATCATTTTCATATTTCTTTCTATACAATATATCACAGCACTGGTCACTCCGGGTATTGTTACGGAAGCTAACATCACGCTGTCACTAAGTGACGCTACAGACTGATGATCGCATTGGTTTAATAAATAAAATTTTAGTTTGGCTATTTATAAACATGATATTATAGATTGTTAACTTTGCTATAATACATATGTATAAAACGGTCTGGTGACGTTCAAGGCTAAAAGTAGTACATATTTTTGATTGTAAATAATATTAGCAAATAATACACTTTTACTTTGTATTAATTATACAAAAAATCTCATTTTACGTAACGTGTTCCTTCCATGATTGATAAGGATATATTTATTAATATTCCAGGAAAATTGTTGCTATATTATAATCGGAATATACTTATAAACATAGTATAAATTAATAACTAAAAACGTTTGGAATATATAATTCTATCATTTTACGAACTACGAGTTAAACCGTAATGTCACGGAGCGTAGGTGTAGCTAAAATATAAAAAAACCAATCCTAATAAATTTAAATCGAGTTTGAGTGACACTTAATACTAATTATTTTTTTATCGTGACTCGGTACATTGACCACACCACACCTGATGGTAAGCATCGTGTAGTCCAATACGACAACGGTACTAACAGTAAAATAGTAATAATTATATATTTTAAAACAAGTATATCTGTTCGCTTTAATAGAATATCATGATATACAGACATCATGGCGTATACGAATACAGACATTATTTATTTTTATTTTTAAGGCAGACAATTGTGTTAATATTTAAACTAAAATGTAAATTTTGAAGTCTCTATTTTGATTTTCTTAGCAATTATTATCTTTATTGTTCTTTAATGAATAAGCATTTATAAGTTTAACATTGACCTTATTCCTCAGAAGGATCGTAGAACATGTAATTAAGGAGGAAAATAGAAGAAAAGAGGTCTGATATTTCCAGTAAATATTTTGTATTTCGGATACGGTTCAAAAAAACATCATCGACACAAAACATCTATGGGTCTTCTTTTTCTCGTGTTTTTACAAAGATATTTACAATTATTTACTTCTTTTAAAGTTGATACACAAAACATTGCAAGAAATACACGTAAAGGGAAAAGACCCATAATTTTTTTGTGAAACATGTAACATCTTCTGCAGACAAGCTGATAATTTACACATTAAAATATTTTCATATACCTATGTATAATCTTTAAGAATCTAAACAGCTGCGTCAATAACTTTCATTTTTCATGACGAACATTATTACAATGTATGTTGAAAATCTATGGAATCAAGGTAAATATAGTTCATTAGCTAATACAAAACAGATTATAAACGGTTGGTATTTTATCCAAATATAGCGTGTCGAAAGTGTTCGTGGGACAAGCTAGAACGGTATGCAGTCGCTCTGCTGTTAGGAATATTGTTATTTTTTGTGTTTTTTTTTTCTACTTTAATTAGTAAATTGTGCTTTATGTTTCATGAAATATTTTAAATGAAAAGTTTTGTTTTTGGTTTTATTATGATTGGCTCTCTGTGTGCTTATTCACGATACAAGAGAAACTGCTTAACCCTTAACTTGGCAGAATGTTCTTTCTTTCAATATCAAAATAATATTCATACCGTTTAACCCTTATGTTCCAAGGATGTCTAATAGAAACTAACCGTGCGTTCAAAAACTGAGATATTACCTAAATATTCATATAAAAATATTAAGTTTGCGCTAAAAACTTATGGCAATAGGTTTTGTAAATTCTGTTTTATCTCCACAGATACACTATCAAGAAAAGGGTTAAAATATATGTTAAGCTCTACACCTTAGTGCCACTAGTACGAACGTATTAGGCAGGGCTCGAAACTATACGGTCAATCTCGCCCACTAGAACGAAACAACCGCGCTTCATACCCGTTTATAACGGGTATGATCGGCTATCATTCGTGTGCATTCCTCTACCGCCGTCTAGTAGCTCATAGATATTATTATGAATAAAATAAATTTTTGCAGATAAATGAATTATAAATCTTTTAAGTAAAGATATTCATACATATAAATCTTTAAATCTTAAGTAAATCAGTATTGTCATTAATGTGATGTGGACTTTGGCTCAAAGACGTAAGATTGTATTTGGAGAATAAGATTTACTATTTGAATACATCCTTTTGAGGTTTATTTCAGTTCTTTTTTGCTTCATCGAATATTGTTATAGTTGTCTTAATTTAAATCTTTTATATCACCACCCATTGGCGGTGATACTAAATATTTTTGCCAAATATTGTTTAAAATAATTATTTAAAAAAATATTCGGCAAGCATTTTGATTTACTGAAGAGATAATTGTTTTCTACAGATGCATGTGTTTCTCCAAATCATTCCGGATTTATACATCTTTACTTGGGGTCTTCACTTTAGACAACATATCGGCGTCGGGAAAACCCTTCGCTTGTTAACCCTTTTCGATCTTGGGTGGTGATGGAACAGTCAATTGGACGTTTCATACGTTGTTATACAAAGTTTTATTGCCTAATTTGTTCATAGAACAGCCATGGTATGATATGATATGTGTCCAGTCCATTATAGGGACAACATTTCGTACTAAATATACTGAATACAATTAGATTTAAAGAATTTATTTTTAAGGTTTTATTAGTTTTATAATTGTGTTAGATGTTACAAAAAAAAATTATATGTTATAAATAAGATATATATAGATAAGATATATATACATGTTATAAATAAGATAAGTAATATTTTTACGCAAAATGATTATTACAAGAATAAAAAGGCATAGTATTAAGTAGGCAAGTTTAGATTTCATTCGACCACATTCAATTGAAGGGTTCGAAATTTAAATACATAGCTAAAAAATGTTTGTTATGCATTTTATTACAATATTTAACCTGGTTCATATTTATGTGATGTCTAACAGACTATGGTTGTAGTTATTGTAGGTAGCTTGGTACAATTTGACAATCTTCGCATTTTTGCGTAGAAAGTAAAACTACTCGGACCTTCAGGCAGTACTTTCTCGTAACATTGCGTATGAAACTTAATAACTGGCTACGTTTTACTTCAAGCAATGATGTCTTACACTTAGATTAATGGTCTATTTCAATTAAGTCCATAGATAGTTTTAACCTGATTAGGCTAAATGGTTCGAAAACACTTGTAACCTCTACATTAATCATAAATAGCAAGCGCATTAATCTCTTTTAAATAAAAAAAATATATTCAAAAATATAAATGGACATGTAATAGTAATCTTCAATGAACATTTTTATAGTTTATTTCCGTTGGTTTCGAACACGGTTACGATTGTATAATTTTCAAAGTTGATGATTGATTGTATGGATGTTGAAAATAAATATCGCGAAATCTCCAAGTCTCCGACAAATAGGTATCTAGTTTTTATATAAAAAAAATCTATAAATAAGTAAAGTACTTTGAGTCCTTTCCGATTTTAGTATGTTTTTGACCGACTTCAAAAACGAGAAATTTTTGTTTACGACTCGTATGTATTTTTTTTAATGTATATTCAACCATAACTCCGCCATTCATGGACAATTATTATTCATTATTAAATCAATTATTATTCATTGGATAATTAATTTTATGCTATTCAGTTATAATATGGTGCAGTTCTGATAAAGATATCAGTTTTTAACAAAGTCTGAAAATTAATTGGAACGTGAGCAAAGACTAAGTATTCCCAGAGTCATATCCAAGTTGACGAAATCTACAACTTCCCATATAAGTACTTTGAGATAGAATTTTTAATGTTTGAGTAAAATATAAGCAAAATCAAAGTAATAATAAATAATAATATATCGTCACGCTATATGCCTTTCGGGGTGAGCAGAGATACATTTGCGGCTGTATCCACTTTGCGCTTATATGTCGTGCCAAACCTGACTAGTAGCGCAACTGATCACCGTTCTGAATGCGCTTATGCAATATATAACTTTACCTAAAAACGTCCTTATATTATGCTGAAATCAGAATGTAATCACACATTCATATTATACTATTTTTTTTTTTTTGTAACTCGCGGGAAATCCCTGACGGACCTCAGAGAGCGATGAGGGTCGCCCCCCGGTGTGTCGGACTTGCACCGACTAAAACCCCCGGGGTGTTCCTTCTCTCCGTCTAGCCGGGACCGGAGGTACAGCAGCGTCCACTTCTCCGGCCCGCGACGACGTCTGGCCTATTCGGTAGGCCTCACCTCTGGGTTTACGAGGGGCTAATTAAAGGGCCACCCATCGCTCTCCTCATAAGTAGTCTTGGAGCGGTGTGCGGGAACACGTCACACACCGCTCTCGCCTGGATAAGTTGGGCGACGCGCTCCCTCAAACGCGCCGGCCAGGCGTCTTTCCAGTTACGGAGGAAGGCCTGCGGCAAAGGCCCTCCTCCTTCGTCCTATTCTACGTGTGCGACGGATCGGATTGTCGGGGCCGGCTATTGCCTCCCTGACCCTCTCCGCCGCCTCTTTCGCCTCCATAACACTCTCACAATATGTGACGACCGCCTGTTATGCTCTATCGCTGCCGACCATCGCGCAAGCAAGCGCCGGCAGCAACAGGTCACCACACACCACCCTGACATTCACACTATACTAAATATTTTATTTGAATTGTTTCTAAGTAAGTTGTAAATCCGATATTTTATGATTTATTTTTCGGGAAGAAATTATTATTTTACTGAGTGATTATTCGGCACGATATAATCTAGCCAAGACCTACCTAATGGCTAGCGGGAAAAGCTCCTTTGTTACAACGTGTCTATTATTTCTCACATTTCACGTGGTTCGTTATGCAGCTCGGACAAAATAATAATCAAAAATGTTAAATGCCGTTTTATTTATTATTAAAAAAAAGAAATATTTCTTGTTACTAAAATTTGCTGTCTTTAACATATAAGGTGTGCTTGCCCAGTATCCATTAGATTAATTAATTCCGTATAGTAATGTAAAAAATAAACATCAATTCTTAAATGATTATTTCGTGTTCCATGGGTGATTTTGACCGGGACTACCGGTTGACCTTAAATGATGCTCTAATCGCGAGTTCTCCGCTCTCTACTTTAAAAACAATTCAACGTATAAAAATATGTTTGCAACAAAACTTGTAGAGAATTTAATCCTTTACAATATTGATAATAAATACAAATTTGCAAAATAATTGATTTTGTGACCATATGCATTTAGGTTTTAAGATAACTTTTAATATGTTAAAATATGAGTTTATACTTATTTGTAGCTGGGCATCTCAAATTCCGAGGTGAATTTACTGGACTTAAGTAAATCTTAATTATTTGTAGCAAGTAAATCGAGTAAAATCGCATTGTTTAGCACTTTTGCCTAGTAAATGGTTGATCTCAATGATTTTCCCGTCCTACGATATGGAGTCTTTTAAGCTTAACGTGAAGAGATATTTGTGCAGGGCGGCATGATCGGTGCGACTATCGATGGTTTTTTTACTGTTGATAGGCGTTGTCGTTTTTTGGACTGCGTCATGCTTACCAACAGGTTTGGTGTGGTCACTGCGCCAAGCCTGGATAATAAAAAAAATCAAATATCTTCTATTTACGGTTTTAACGCGGTTACAATTTTGTTATATGTAGTGTGATGACGTATAGTGACGTCATGAGTCATGACGCCTTGGTAGATCGGAAAAGCCGAGGAAACAGCACATGCGTGGTTCTCCTTGTTTCGTCTGCCCCGTTCGACAGAGCGCGGCGGGCTCTCAGACGTCGAGCGCCAAGCGTCGAATGCACAAGGGCATTCATTGCCTTTCAATAATATTGTCATTTATATTTTGGTTACATCGAATTTTATCAGTGAAGTGAGATTTACATAATGCTATGACTCTGAATGTGAATATTTTATGTGTACCTTTTTTGTGATAATTTATTTATACAGTGTGTGTTTACATACTCATGCAATTTACTGTGCGTCGGTATTTGAAGATATATGTAATTTGCATTTTGCACAGTAAATAAGTTTTAAATACTACAGTGAAGCTAGGTAGTAGAGAATATCGTGACATGTAGTCTATGCCAAGTTGATATGAGACCAGGTAAAAGATAACTAATCGAAATCTATTATCAGACTTGAAACATCAAAACTTTGCGCTTCAAAAACACAGAATATGTTATTGGTAATTATGTACTTATAAAAGTTATAAGTGCTTATATATAGATACATACATGCCAAGGTACTATATATGTACGCATACAATAGGTTATGGTATTATGCAAAAAAACACTAAATATACGTAACTTATACGCTAGAAATCATACAGGTATTTATTATAATGACTTAAGATTATAAAATGTGTCGATATATTTAAAGAGTACATAGTACACAAAACTAAATTTTATTTTAACATGCTGGATAGTTTCCTGTTACTTGAGAAACCAAAGGTTATTTAATGCAATTAATAATTCAGTAGCATGTAGGTATGTTTTTCTTAACAATTTTGAAAAAAGCAAATAATTTTATTTCGAAAGAAATAAAGATTTTTCGGCGTGTCCTACGTTGGTGGCCTGGGAAAGACCTTCACAACAAAACCGGGCTTGGTGGGCGAACGCAGAGGGCGCTCAGCCAGCGAAATTTATGGGTTGGGCGGCTACGCAAGGGCACCCCTGTGGGTACGGACCTCGACTTGGGCGGCCGGCCAATTGAAAAACGAACCTAACGGTGATCTACCAGCGTTTCGGAAGCGACTACCTTGAGAAGAAACGCCGAAAGAAACTCAAGGCTGCGTCGGAGTGAAACTGCGTTATTTAAACAACAATTGACGGACCTATCCTTAATCGTCGTCGTCGGCGCCGCCGGCGACGCCGGTGTCTCGGAATGTGACGAGTGCTTGTGTGTACCTCGTTGTTGATAGGATCGGCGGTCGCAAGGGCCGCGGTAATTGAATCGACGGGATCCAATAGGACATGACGCGGGCGGCGTAGTTTGCGCGCGATGCCGCTTTTCGGTGTGTAATCGCAGGCACTGCGGACTAAAGGATTAGGGTGATGCTGCGCCTTGTCGAAATATCGACACGATGCATTTTGCATGAAACTGGCGAGCGTTTCCAGCTTAAGGTCGTCATGGAGATCTATGTTGCGCATGTACAGCGGGGCACCCACTGCTTTACGCAAGAATTTATTTTGGATGACCTGAAGGGAATCCAGAGAAGCGGACTGGCTCTGGGCGAATACTACGCTAGCGTAGGTCATCACCGGTCTTATTACGGTTTTGTAAAGAGTCAACTTATTTCTAAGCGACAGTTTACTACGTTTGCACAGCATAGGGTGCAAACGACCGAGAATGAAGGCGGCGCGGTCGCGCACAACCTTAACATGTGGTCCGAAGGTCAAGTGACGGTCGAGAGTGACTCCTAAGTACTTGACCTCATCGACCCAAGGGATGGGCTTGTCGTGGAGGAGGACGTTTCGCTTAGGCAAATCGCGTTTTGCCCGAGAGAAGAGTATTGCTACGCTTTTCTCGGGGTTGACGTCAATTCGCCATTTGCGAAACCAGTCTCCTAAGTCTCGCACTGCTTCCTGCAGGCGTAGACGTATGATATCTCGACGGAAATTTGAGACGTAGAGTGCAGTGTCATCCGCATAAAGAGCAAGCTCTACGTCCGGGTGTTTCGGGATGTCATTGGTGTACAGACTGTATAAGAGCGGGGCGAGGATTGAACCCTGCGGAACCCCCGCTCGAATCGGACGCGGACTGGAGAGATCGCCCTCGACGCGATACTGAAAGTGTCGATTCGACAGATAGTCTCGCAGGATAAGCACGAGCCTATCTGGCACTTCATAAGTATGTAGCTTGTATATCAAGCCGTTATGCCAGACTCTATCGAAGGCTTTCGCCACGTCGAGGAAAATAGCTCCTGTGTAGGCTCCTTTCCTAGAAAGAGAGAATTGATTAAGGACGTGCTCCGTGATGCGGTGCACTTGGTTTACACACGAGTGTTTGGCGCGAAAACCAAACTGCTCGTCTATGAGAATCTTATTTGTCGTAACAAAGTCTTGAAGACGGTTGAGAAGCAACCGCTCGTACAGCTTACCCATCGTCTTGATGAGACTGATGGGTCTGTAGCTGGAAGGAAGGTTGCTAGGTTTCCCTGGTTTAGGGATCCCAACGACGCATGCGTCTTTCCATACATTCGGAAAGACGCAGTTTTTTATTGCCGCATTAAAAATGACGACGAGAAGTATAATTAACTGTTCGGGCAGTGACCTTAGGACACGGTTTGAAATACCGTCCAGGCCGGGAGCTTTTTTGATCGGGAGATATTTAATTATATCTGTGACTTCCTCAGCTGTAACGGGCGCCAGGTCGGTGGACGGAGGGAGTGCAGCTATACGTGTGACTTCAGCGTCTACACTAGCTATGAAATCGGGGTTCTCTACGTGAGTGCTGGGAGAACATTGACTTTCTAAGCTATTTGCCAGACATTCTGCCTTTTCGATGTCATCGAAAGCGACAGAGTTGTCTAGCCCTACTAGAGGTGGCATAGAGCGGTCGTTATCGGTCTTAAGAGATCTCGCCAGGCCCCAGTAGGCCTGGTGGGAGGGCGAGATCTCGGACAGGTGGGTATCCCATTGATTATTACGGAGTTCGGATATGCGCTTCTTTACAGCCCTCTGTAAATAACGCAACCTTGCTCTGTGTTCTTCAGTGGGATACCGGTCATAGGCTCTAGTGGCAGCGTTTTTTGCAGTCAACAGTTCCCTTGTGTCGTCAGGGAGCCTCCAGCGGTGGAGATCACCAACTGGAGCCTCACTGGTGGCGTCGGCGAGGGCACCTTGGAGATGACTGGTGAGTGCATCAATCGCATTGTTGGTTTCTTCTATAGAGGAGAAAGAATCTGGAATCGATTCTAAGAGAGGTTTCGGATCGTCCGAGGCCAAGTTTGCACTAAGTCTCTTCCAGTCCGTGACCTTCTTGATGGTAAGTGCGGGCGGGTGTGAGGAGCCCAATTGCACTTGAACGGGTCTATGGTCAGAATCTAGTTCACTTATTGTTTCTATCAAACGTAGCGGTAAGGCTACGTTTTTTAGAAGCACAAGGTCCAGAATGTCGGGCCTGTGGGCAACGTTATACGGAAAATGAGTAGGAGATGTCGGAGCAACGACATCGAAATTTAATTGTTCGCTCAGATCATGCAGGCGAGTGCCATTCGAGTTGGTAAGATGGCAATTCCACTGCAAATGTTTGCAGTTTAGGTCGCCTGCAATGATCACTGAGTGTCCTAGGTCCAAGAGTGCTGTGAGATCACTCTGGAGAAGTACTTTGTCGGGTGGCAGGTACACCGACACTAAATATATAGGTGAGTGACCGCTCATGCCTATCCTGCAGACTGAAGCCTCGATGTTGGTGAGACTGGGCGGATCAATGGGCATGCAATGTAGTCTCCTCCTATAGTATATGGCAGTGCCTCCGCCTCTGGCGTGGGTCCTGTCATTCCTAACCAGGTGGTAATTGGCCAAACGGGGCCCCTTAACACTCGGCTTGAGGAGGGTTTCTTGCACTAGCATGATATCGACCTGGTATTTGACAAGGAACTCGCCGACGAGATTCCTTTGCCTTTTCAAGCCGAAGGCGTTAAACGTGACGATGTTTAACGCAAACGGTTTGAACCTACTCGTATTAGAAAGCATTTTAACTACCTAACAAAATGAGAGAATCACAGCGTCTTTTAGACAGAAGCACGGTACTGTTGTAACGTGCATATTAGTTCGGCGTGCTCGGTGATGAGCGCGAGCCTAGCCTCCAGGTTGTTGTCCGATTGCCGGAGTTTATCTGCGAGAATAGAGACTTCGCTCATGTTGAAACATGACACGAAGCGCCAGACGACGGTGAGGTCGATAGCGCCTTTACCAGTGGGTGCGGGAGGTGCGGTTGGCACTGGAGCGCTGCGCACCCAGGCGTTCTGGGTGTGGGCAGGCCCCGCAGTAGGTGTTGCCACGGGGGCAGGAGGAATCACAGGAGCGGTAATTGAAGCAGGCTGAGCTGCGACATTGCCGGCGGCGCCGGTAGTTTGTGTCGGAGTGGCAGCATTGGCATCGTCGGTGCCGCCGCGGGTCGGTTGAGCCGAGGTGGCGTCAGCGCCGACGGGCGCGACCGGGCCGTGAGGCGGGAGCAGCGCTCCACGTCTCGCGGGAAGAGGTGGGAAATTACCCGCATCGAGAGTAGGCCTAGGGGCCGTGTAACGATTAAGCGATGCGTGCGCACGCTGTGGCAGCCTCGCTTTAGGCCGCGTACTGCGCGGCGCTCGCGGACATCCACGATAATTTGCGGGATGCCCCTCGCTGCCACACAGCACGCAGCTAGGCGGTGTGGGTGCGTCCCTCGTACGCGCACATGCTTTGGTGCCATGGTCACCCAGGCACTTGACGCACCTAGGGCGCCCATAGCATTTTAGAGCTGAGTGGCCATATAATTGGCAATTGTGGCATTGCCCGGGCATGCCACGTCTATTGGGCGGTTCGATGTGAAGTCCGCTGAGACAGCAGACGGACTCAATCGAGAAAATCTCTTTTGCCTCGTTTGTAAGAGGTAGGATGGCGAGAACCATGTCATATGGTTCTCTTGTGGACGCGCGGTACATTCTGTGGACTTCCTCCACAGGAATGTTTTGCGCGAGAAGGTCATCCTTAACGAGATTGACGTCAATCTCCTTAGGGACGCCTTTAATGACGGCTCTCAGCTTCTTCTCGTCCTCGAGAGCGTATGTATAGTAACTAATTAACCGGACACGGAGGAATTCCGTTAACTTCCTATGGGAGTCCGGAGAAGAGACTTGGATGCGAATCCCGTTTGGCGTAGAGGTCGCCCGGGTATAATCTATTTGTTTGTTTTTAAGTGCGAAGGAGATGTTCTCCCAGGCACTCTTATCCCTAATAACAACGGGGGGCGGAGGGCCCGACCGTAAAATTTTTGGAAAAGGCTTTTTAGCCTTGGACTTAGCGGCGGCTGTAGTAGTAGTAGGCGCCTCTATCGGAGTGTCTAGTTTGGCGGCCTTAGATTGGCCGCCGGGAGACTTTTTCTTCCGCTTTCCTTGGACGAGAATGAACTCGTCGTCCGAGGGAGTAGCAGAGGCTGTATTCTCTGCGGGAGGGTCGACCGACATCTCAATTTGGTCGGCGGAATCTAATTGCTCGCTATCGAGTGTGCGAGCGAGAGTGTCGCTGTTAGAGCGAGACGCACGCAGCGGCGATCGGTCGCGGGTGGCGGCCGGCTTGCGCTGTGTGCGGAGCCCCTGCACATCTGGAGCGGTAGGTGCGGTGGGCGCGGTAGGCGCGGGGGGACGGGGTTCTGCGAAAGGCGCAGGTAGAACCGAGTCGGGGGACGCGGGGACATCTAGCTCAATGAGCTTTGCGCTTTCGCGTCGATTTAATGCGTCAACAAATGCAGCTAATTTTGATTTTTCGGCCTCGGACCAAGAGTCGAGGCCTTGCTGAATAGTTAACATGAGGTCCATCTCGAACGAGTTCGGGAGGGACCCTTCCTACCAGGGAGGCAGTCCCCCAGACCCGTTTAGGGCCTGAGGGGTGTGTGACCTAGCGTCCCTAGCAAGGGTTGTGTGCCTAACGTGTCACAGCAAGGCAGGAGCCCGCTGAGCAGGCTCAAACCAATTACTGTGACGGCAGGAAAGAGGATAGGAGGGTTGGGAAGGCGATAGCCGGGGTTGACTAGGGGGTCACTCCCAATGCCAACTTGTCCGACCCCAACCGGGAGTGCGGTTGCCAAAAGGGCAAACGCGAGCGCCCGGGACTCGCTCTAGGCCGGTTGTTTACACCGGTAGGTTTCCCCCGGCCTAACCACTGAAAAAGCGTGGCTTTTGCAAATGCGTTTGAAACATGCAGTTAACGAAACTATTCGCCACAGACGTAGCCTTGAAAAAGGCAGGCTGTGGCCGGATCGGGTGCGACAGGTGCGCGAGGCAATGCAAACACGTGCTGAACACGTGGCATAAAGCCGATCGAAATGTTCGAGAGAGGCGGAGGGAGGGAGCGCAAACGAAAAGCGTGCGCACTCTACCGCGACCAAAATCGAACTAGAAATAAAGATGTAAGTACTTTTACAATATTGAGTGATGCGTGGTGCCTTACAACCGTCAGGTAGATGCGTATCTTTTTTACGACCACCTGTCATTTTCGGTTTTACAGCTGTCGTAGCTGTGTGTGATATCAAATCAGACTCTTTTTGTAAGACATTAAAGACGATAATCGAATAAATTTTAGGTAGGACGCTTGCACCTGGCGTGCCGTTTGGATCAAAGAATTGACATCAAAGTCAATAATATTGTTATATCTTTTTTTTTTTAAATCAGTATACTTTTGATTAAATATTTTTTCACATGGGGAAACCATAACACTTCGGTAACGCAACTCATAGAAGCCGTAGGATGGCAACGAAATGCGTAATGGTTGAAAATCAAGTAGCTTCGTATGAGAAATGTGTTCTGTATGAAATAAGCATTGAAAACTAATCTGCCTTATTTTTTATCCAATTATTTAAATACTGATGTTAAAAGGAAGCAGTACTTGAATTACATTGTTCACAATTTTACTAAGGTTAAAATAAAATATACTTCATATATTGGCAGACTACTTAAATAAATTTTGCATAAGTAGGTACCTAATTGTCTTATATTGACATTATATACAAATAATGTATCTAATTAACTTTATGAATGATAGAAAGTTTCTTTTGATAAATTTATAAAATTGAATAATATTAGAATACCTCGATATTAGTCGAAATTGAATTCTGAGATTCTGTATCTGTCTGATTTTAAGTCAATATATGTATTTGTATAAAAAGAAAATGCTTTTCACGCTTTTATGAGATGCACACCAATAAGAATATGTATGTATGTGTGTAGTATAAATTACCAATCACCTTACTGCTACTCTTTTAACGCTATCTTGAGGACACTTATGTTGCCACATAAGTAAAAGTCTCTTATTCCAAGTGTTTTAAAATTATTTAAATAAATAAAATAGTAGGTTTTTTTTTATCGAATTGGGTAATACGTTGATGGCCGGGATAGACCTTCACAACTAAACCGGGCGAGAGGGCGATCACTGTGGTGCTCAGCCGGCTAAGGTACATAGTAGGCATGTCTTGTTACAAACGCATTGTTGTTAAGTAGGTAACTCTGTGAAAAGGAACGATTGTGAACGATCTTACAAAAGATATTCCTTATCAAGTGTTTCCTTCCTTAATTATCCAATTTCCTTGTAAGTTGTATTAGACTCCGTAGCAGTTCAAGCGACTGCTATTCATTCATCAAGATAGCTTTTATCTGGACAGTATGTAGTACGTGTAGTATGTATGTAGTAATAAATCAATGATTAATAATATATCATCACACTATATCCTTTTCGGGTGAGCAGAGATACATTAGTGGTTGTATCCACTAGTAAGTATTTTATAGTATGTAATTGAAAAAATATTAAATGGAAAAGTGGCGCAGAAATATTGATTCAAAAGTTTATGAATTGGATAGTATTGATATTTATTTCTATAGCAAAAATTAAATAGATAATGAAACGTTTAATCGCTTTGCCTATATATTTTTTTATGAATGTAGGATAAATAGGTCAGGAAAGTACCTATTTATTATGGTCTCGGTTTCATTAAAAAAAAAGCATTGTAACTGTAATTATTTTGTTTAACAGAATTTCCTTATAGAATACAAGAATATAAAAACATAATACGTTTATCTGGAAAACACGTTATTAATGAAATTACTGTTTGTATTTTTATTAGAGTGCCGTACTTGCTTCCGAACATATAGATTATAGGTATATTGCACGGGGAGGTTAATTTTTGCATCAAAAGATCAGCTAACAAGTTATGTGTCGTTAGCGCAGGTAATCAAAGGCTGAAAAAATGCGTTGTTCATTTTGCTTATATCAGATCACAAAGTAGTAGGCAGTCGACCTTATCTATTGACTTAGACCTTGAATAGACATTGCAATAATTGCGAATAAACTTAGTAAATTTAAAATTGAATAGATTCTGAAGTCAATTTGTTACTTAATCTATCGTTTTAATAGATTTTCGAACGGTCTTTCATCGCAACTTGGCATTTATTGTAGACATGAAAATTGTACTTTTCTTTATAAATCATTTCTATTTGCTTACACAGCTGCGCCATAAAATAAACTGTTAAGATGTAAAATAAACGCGTTAACGATGATCGACACGAGTGATATGATCGATGATGAAGATAGTGGGGTAGTGAAGGAAACTGGTGATTGAGTTATAATGCTAGTGCGGGGTTGCGCGGGGGGCGAGTTGCGACATTCGTTGGCTGAGCGGACGAAAGCGCTGGCTAGCAAGTGCCACGCGCTGCGGTCACCAGCGCGTGCCGAGCAGCGCAGTGTTGAACGCCGCCGTCCCAGGCCTCGCAAATCGCAAACGAGGTGGTACGTCAAAGTAAGTTCGTGTCCCTGCAACTATTTATTCGCTACTGGCTCGACAAAGTAACAACAACGCTTCTGTTGAAAAGTACAATGTTGTCTAAAGGTACGATTTGGATTCCAGCAGTAGCTGTTGGACAGCGACAAACTGCCACGTCGCCTGACACGCTACAGACCGATGTGAGTCGCTATGATGGTCTGTACATTTGTGTACTGTGATGACTATGACCCAATTGAACCATATCCATAACATCGCGAAACCATAATATGTTATTTTTTTCTATTATGTTATTTACGATACTAATTAATATATACGTTGTGTTCTTTTTGGAATGAGCAGACGTATGTTAAAAACATTACTATCTTAATTCACAATGCGCTTATTCGTCGCGTCGATCATTCCATTACTTTCCCGCCCGGTTTAGTTGTGAAGACCTTTCCCGATAATCAATACGCGATAAACTCGAAAAAAAAAAACCATTACTAATCTACTTTTTATAATCTGAGCTCGCGTCCTACATGACCAGTTATAAAGTGATGAATAGCTGATTGCAGTTATTTTATAAGTTCTTTTTTATAGGATTCAGTAGGATGTAGTCTTTTTGCTATGACAATATTTATTTCCAGTTGAAATCTTTGTATAAATTATATAAAAGCAATCATTTGTTTCTTATATAAATTATTATAACAACAACTAAATATGGAATTCAATTAGTACTAACGATTTACAATAATCGACAACCGATGTCGTGAGTTTGTTTTTACAGTTTTTAAGATAAAAATAAAGGATATTTTCTCGAGATAAAATACAGACCTAAAATTTATCTAGTATATGTAAAATTTCATTAAACTCAGTAGTTTTTATGCGAAGCCTTCACAAACGAAAAGACAGACAGTTAATATTCTAAAAAATGTTGATTATGCGTCTATATTAATAGCGAATCTTTAAAATACCCTATCTGACTTTAAAAAAATTTAGAGACACGCCTCCGCTACGATTTTATTATAATATATCGATAAATGACACCACTGTTGTTAAAATTATTTCAACTTTTTATTAAAGAAAAACCGTTTTATTGTATTTATTTTGAAAAACTTTGTAATTAAATCATTTACCGTACATATTCATAACATATTGATGAAATAGACGCCGAAATTGTAAGATGTGATTGTCCTCATATGCCCGAAGCATCAGTGTATGAATAATAATTCATTGAACTAAGTTTTTTATTAGTTTCATCGTCTGTAAATATTTCTTTGTATTTAACACAAAGAAATATTAAGATTAATCTATACTAATATTATAAAGCTGAAGAGTTTGTTTGTTTGTTTGTTTGTTTGTTTGTTTGTTTGTTTGTTTGTTTGAACGCGCTAATCTCTGGAACTACTGGTTCGAATTGAAAAATTCTTTTTGAGTTGAATAGACCAGTTATCGAGGAAGGCTATAGGCTATATAGCATCACGATGTAATTATTAGAAGCGAAGAAATAATGGAAAATGTGAAAAAAACGGGCAAAATTTTTCATCCTTGAGGGCTTCCATTGCGTGCGCTGCAAAAACGGTTCAAGATACCAAAAATATATGTAAGAAAGAATTATTCCTCTTGAGATGATCTAAAAAAATGTCCGCGACAGTATATGTTTATCTTTTAAGATTAAGTCACTAGAACCGTTTTTATGGTAAACAAATTTGGTCGAAATTAATATATTATTTGTTAAGAGTTGTATCAACGTAATAATGTTAATCTTTATCCAAATAAATGTTTTGTTGATAAAGAGTATTTAATTATGAACAAAATTGTCTTTGACATCACTTAATTTCAATGAACATCATAGAAGATATTACAATAACTTATATAGCAAAACTACGTTTGCCGGATCAGCTATGTCTTGATAAGCGCGATACTCGAGAACGACTAAACCGATTTGACTGATTTCTTTTTTGTTGTGTTTGTTGAAGTCTGGGAAAGGTTATTACGGAGAGAAAAATTAAAAAAATTGTCTGAAAAAGTCTAAAAACAACACTTTTCTATATTCTCATACAAAAAATTCGTAATAATATTTAAAAGTCAATTTGAACTTTAACACCATACCATAAAGTTTAAATGTCAGTGGACGGGTTCCGGGAAGGCAAAACAATTGAGTGACGTATAAATATTAATGTCAATATTTGTCAATTTTTATACATATAGCATTAAGGCCAGGTTCTTTCAAACAATTTTCAAAAAAATCTGACGGGGAGGCTATTAACATTAAAAAAAACAATATGACTTTGTTTTAGAGAAATAGGGCAGAACAAGGTCTGCCGGGACAGCTAGTAAGTGATAAAGCAAATGTAACTTCGTGATTATGGTAATAAAAGTAAATTGGTTATTAACTTATAACTGGATTAATGTATTGATTCTAAAATGATGTTCATCTTCACATTGCTAAAGTAAGATAGGATATTGTTACGCATCATATGATTAATGTGTTTCGAACACACATTGCTGTTGACCGTTCCACTGATACAGAATAATATCTCGGTTTTCTTAATTTTTAGTCACAACATCAATAGCGGCTTTACTAATTGCTGGCGCATTAAAACGCCTTGCGTGTTGTCCTGCAGGCGTTTTATCAGCGCTGATGGCCTGTGGTCTAATCTGGTCTTGAATAATGTAACTAATTCGTAGTTTTAATGGAAAAATCTTTGCAGTTGTTTCACAATTCACTAAATTCTTGTGTGCACAACAATAATCGGCTTATCTTGCTGAAACGCCCGTAAAATAAATTAGCAAACATTTGTAGTCCCTATTCCACTTAATAAATTATAATTTAACAAATAATTATTTATTGCTCTGTATATTATATCGACCAATGCTGTCAAACGTGTAAAGGTTAAAAATCGTTAAATATTCTGAAACTTTCAAATTATCAGCGTGATTTTCTTAATTTTTTATTCTGTAAGATTTATCAAAAATGAACTGAAAACTTAAAAAAAAAACCAAATCGGCGAAGTCGTTGAAGTTACAGCGTTACCAAAGACAATAGGGATTTATTTTTATATATTATGTAGATTCATGATTAACGCACAGTTTCAGAAACGCTTCTTAAATTTAAAAAGGCTTTTAAATACTAATTAATCATCAATAGTATACAAATTTACGACTCATTAGTGTTTAAAATAATCTCAAAATTTAAAGAGCGTTTCTGCAACTGGGCGCGATTGATTCATTCTTAAGTGACTTAAATATAAACATATGCACAGAATTCTCTATTGATTTTAAGTTTTACACATTTCACAGTTATACTTATTTACTATGCAATTACTTACCTTGCTTTTCTGCTCTGTTTATTTTTTAAACGACATAAGTTACATCCGAATTACATATAACAAAATTACTTATTACATGCCTATTTAAACAATCATGTTGCGAAATCATGGATTATCTAGCTTTATAATAATGGAAGTTGATATCTCTTATATTACTTGTTTTCGTTAGATGTCTGAATCAATTAGTAATATTATAAGTTGTGACTACTTATTTAGGTACATGACAAATGCGTTGATTCATATATCACCACGATGTATATATAGGTGCGCGCCATTACATTTAACACATTAGAGTCGAATCCACCTGTTTTACAAGTCAGTGAGCTTGTTTTACTCACTTTGCTTAGTGAAAACCATGCAGCGGATTTTATATTTGGAGCATTCTATAATGTAAGCATATGAATAAAGAATAATTAATAAATTAAAAGTGATTGTGCTCGTTATGGCGTTAAATATTAGTGAGTGTTTTTGTGTGCCCGTTATAATTTCGAGGCAAGATTCTCTGCCTTTTGAAAAGGAGGTGAGTTTTTAGACTGCCTTTATTTTCGTTGCACCAAAATGTGGCAGACAAGCTGGCTACTTACCTGATGAACAGTTTCTACTGTCACCAGTTTAATTGTACTTAAATACAATCATATTTTGTATGTATTGTATTCATGTATCTTACAAAACTCATGAGTCTCTTATTATTATTGACATTAACAATTCATTTAGTATTTACAATTATATATGCTATATATATTATTGCATCATTATGACTAAAATAATAATCCAGTTATGTGATTTATCATTGAATTGCGTAATATATTGCTCGATAATTATTGCGATATGCTCACATAAGATGTATTTTATTATTTTTCATACAACGCTGCTTTTAAATATGGCCATATTTTTTTATTTACATATTATTCTCGATGTGGCTAACTCGCTCGATGTGGATGTGGTATTTAGAACAACTATTTTGTAATTTTATAAAAAAATAACGTTTTTGGTTTAACATTTGAAGAATGAATATAATGTCATAAATTTGAGAAACGTTCGAGACTTTCTAAGATTACTTTTTAAATTTAAGTACAAATAAGTTTCCTAGTTTTCACTTGATTTGTTGTTAAACATTTTTTTTTTTTGATAACAGTATAATATACCATGATCATTCATGGAACCGTTCCATCATATCAGACTAATATATACCTTTAAATTATGTAACGACTTTTAAGTGTCTTTAGTTACATTTGGTCTTCTTCATGAAGTGGCAGTGGATGAACAACAATATTGGTTGGTCTTATCTCACAATATTTTTTCATTTTATGTAGTCATTGATCAGAGTAATTCCCTGGCCGCTGGCGAGTCATATCGTTTGTTTAGGCTCCACTATGTTTGCAAAACTGATCAAATACTTCAATTTACAAGAAATCATTCAGACGGAAATTACTGCTAATCATTAGTAGTCTAGTTTAAATTCTGTAAAAGTTGATTGTATGTTACATTAGACGATCGCCTTTGCTTGGATTGCTATCTAAGTTACTCGTATATTTCATAAAAGAGCTTTTGCTTGTGTTATATTTTATGATAAAGTGAAGTGCACGTTTTAGTGATAATAATATCGGAAGATTGGGAATAACGAACGTCATTTGTAATGCGAGTGTATGTTCTGTTAGCATCTAAATTGTCTATGATAAAGTTTTCCTGCGAGTCGTGCTGAAAAATAAGGAGTGATACCATTATGCATATCGTATCTACAATTTGTAAGGTATTTTATAAATATAATTATTTTTATATTGTTTCAAATATCTCAAGGTTCAATGAAAAGTAAATGTGAGGTAAACGACCTATTTCGGAGGCTTTAAAAGGAGATTCGTTGACTTGGTCTTTCACCCCAGGCGAGTCGGCTCGATTTTCCGCCTAAAAAGTTCGTGGCATATATGTTGAACTCTGTGCGAAAGAGTGCGAATCAGTATCCCGCACGTTAACATGCTCAAAGACTACTACGAAAAACGTCATAGAGTCTAAGGCTGAGATTTATAGACGCAACTTTAAGTTTGCTTAGATTTTATTAAAACATTACAATTTATATTATTCAATGAATGTTAAAGGATTTAGTAAGTCACCGATTTTGTCAACATGGACTTGGCTCTGTGAACACTATGGCTATGCTCAAGTTCCTGTTATATATGCAGTTTTTTGACAAAACGAATTATTTTCTGAGATTTTTGCTAAGTAAAGTCAAAATAGCGTCTATAAATCTCAGCCTAATTAAACCGAAACTCGCACTACTACAAGTTTTCAGATGAGAGTCTAGTGTGTTTTTATAACATTTATTTCTCAAATATTTAACGTTTTTAACTATCGAATTCCAAGAATTGATATTTCTCAATTAATTCTATGGTCGAATTTAATGGAGTTCTTGATCATCGCTTTTACTGGATCATTTTGGTAATGTAAAGTGTATTCAATTTGGTTTGTAAAATATACTTACATTTGTTTTTAGTTCTGTTAACTGACGTCATTAAAGCCTTGATTGGTTATTACGTAGTTCAGATCCACACTACGTCATACAAATTGTGATTAGTTATGACGCGTTAACCAAATGAAAGCAACGTCAACATGTAGGTGACCTAGTCGGCTTGCTTTGTCTTCACAATTTGCATAACTCTAACTTTTATTCCAAGGTCCAAAGTATAAGTATAGATGGTAGTATTTGAATTTTTTCATTTTGTCTACGCACTCATCGGTTCAGGCTTGGCGAATGAGAATAGGTCGCTAGGACACCAATACTCTGGACGCCGTATAATATTTGTATAGCGATTCTATAAATTGTTGACTGATCTAGCTATCAAGTATCAAGGCACGTTCAACATTCACTGGATTTCTTTTGGCGTATTTTTTACAGTTTCGTGATCATGTTTTTTTTTCCATAATTAGTAATCGACCCGCTAAAAACTATCTGAGGCGAATCAGCAACACAACATGAATTGAGAACATGAAATTGACGCATGCAACTAATTTCTTAAAAGTATGTTGTATGTGAAACAAATTATCTGCCAACAGTTTGTTTGTTGACTGACTCGTATATAATGGTGTTGTTAAGCTGCCAGCTTACTGAGTCATTACTCATTACTCTCGAGTACAAACATTTTTAATGATAAGCGGTTCTAATGTTGTTTTTAGCTATATAAGCATATATTTATTTTGATTGTTAACTTTTGATAAATGTTCAAGTATTATGGAAACATATTACTTGTCGTATAGTACTAATTATTTTAATTGTTTTAATGTAATTAAAATTTCTTCAATGATCATCAACGTCAATCATATCAACCATTGGACGCCCACTGCTGCATATAGACTTCCCCTAATGTTTTCCAGAGCGAAAGGGCGGAGGTAGCAGGGAACAATCTGTAAAATTTGTTAAAAGAATTTATTAGGTAATTTTATATCTTTTTTATATTATTTGTCCTATATTCAAAGGGTTCATTAACGGTTAAATTGTGTTAGTAAGAATGCTCAAACGATTTCTTTTATTTATTAAAACCGTTTAATAAAAATATGCTATTATTATACCTATTATAATTATGAGTAAGTATGTATAATCCAACAACTTGGAATATAATAGCAAATATTTTTACAATTTTGTCGTATTACGCCGTGTTACAACCGAGTTGCTCTTCGAGTGCTTAAGGTTATTGTCCCCGTAACTATTAGTTTGATGCTCGATATCGATTTCAGAGTTTCCGACCTGGTCGACACCTAGTGGTTTGTCTGTTTTTACATACACGTAACTTGAAGTATATTATGTTTGGGAACAATACCCTGAATGTTCAAGTAGCATTGCTTTGTAAATAACATTTATTACGAACATCATTTTTTAAATAACATCCATTTTATATTGCAGTAAAATGACGGATATTTTGATTGTTATTTTCAAATATTTTCCTACCTATATATGTATATAGGTTCGTAATAGAAAAATACTATTTGATTTTTGTTTAAACGAAAACGATCTTGTTACATTTTTTTAAATTGATTTATATTTAAGCATCTTTTGAGTATTACTTTGATGAATTGCTTACCATTTTGAAAAATGTGTTTCAGGAATTAAAAGATGAAAAATACCAGTACACAACTGATTCGTTTTTGACTAATATTCTTATTTTTGTCATTCGATGCGAATAGTATTACTGTAATTTGAGTTTTTTTTACTAAGTAATGTTTGTAGAGCATGACAATGTTTTAAACATTATATTACAGTCAGTAAAGTAGAAAATAAAAGTACCTACCTACATTTTGATGTCATACTTAAGAATAGTATTCATTAAAACCCGAATTATCAGTAGTAATACTCAGGGAATTTACATATTCTTGCATCAACGACATAAAAATTGAAGTAGCTTTAGCAACGTGACACGAAGATTACGTAATTTGTAGTAATCAACAGTTTCGATTAAACATTGCACCATCGCTTCATCGTATCGCGATTTGTTGCAGTTGTGAGTAGCGTTTATACATTTGAAACTGTATATAGAAAGGTATCTTTTTTTTACGCGGACAGAGTACAAGTTCCGATAACGTTATGCTTGGCAGAGGTCACATGTTGTCTTGTTTAACAGTTATCTGCTGTACTGATTCCGTGTACCGAGGGTAGGGCGGGCTTGTCGGCGGCGGAGCGCGTCCGTCATGCTAGTCGGTTCGCACAATGCCCTCCGATATCGGTGTCCTTTGCTGGACGATAGTTTTCTGAAAAGATATCTCATTTTTATTAAAACAATAGCGGACTCGGTGCGACTTTGTTGAGGTGGTATTTACCCATGTAGTATAACAAACTACCGAAATCCAAAGTTTCAGGTCAGCTTCTATAATGACGAAACTTCCATATAAACTTTCACTTACGTTCTCACAAGATTCGCTTAATTTTTCGGGACAAAAAGCAACCTGATATTCAATTCAGTATAACTTACTTCTATGGCTTTCATTCAAATCTCTTCAGAAGTTTCAGCATGAAAGCCATACAGACGGCAGACGTACAAATATCCTCAAAGATTTGATTTGCACCAATATCGATAGAAAAGCTTATGGCAATAGGAAAGTACAAAAAATATCCAATATTATATGTAATAAAATCCTACCCGACCTTTGAAAGCGCTACACGGTATCATATAACAATTTCATTATTTACATCATATAATATATCGTATCATATAAATAATAAATCGGTTAAATAGTGACTAATATATAACTAGGTTTCCTTATGTTCGATTCCGTGGCGGACAAAACGTACGCAAGATGAAAAAGTTTAAATGTTTCTACGTGTGGTATTTTGCGATCAATTTGTGAGTTTTCGTTATATTTAAGACGGATAAACAGATTCATAGCCTATATGAAGTGATTATTTTCGTCATTAGCAAACTAAATAAAAGTGTTTAAATCACGAAACTGTCCTTGAAGACAGTTTTCACAATTTTATTGACTACGCCCCGTAAATATCGCATTTCAAAGTATAGTAAAAAGCTCAAATATTATAAAGATTACGACGCATTCATTCTAGAGTACAGAAGTGCTTTTGTTGGCTGATGTGCTCCTAAGGCTTAGGAATGACTAACGCAATGGTACTAACCGCACACTTCAAGTAATGATCAAATAGTTTGTCAGAACACTTCTCACATTACAACCTATAAAATTCGCGTTGTTTTCTCATAACTATTTATAATATTATAGTTACTTGTCATCGTTGTATAGATATGCTGCTATGACAACGGGAATGGTTGATATACATTAGTCATTAAGCGGTCACCGCTTTTATTGTGCTGTACATTTGAGTGCAGATAAGCTATTTTTCAAACAAATATAAAAAAAATAAGCTGACCATACGTTAATTTCTATCATTAAATTATTGTGATCGAAATGTGAGTTGATGATATCCCGAGCGTCTGTTGCATTATTTAGATCACAATATTATGGTTCTTGTTAGCTGGAAGCACGAAGCGGATTTGAGAGTTATTTTAGGAAACTGCGCAATTGACGAATACAAACAGATAAAACAGTTATTCATACATATAAGGAAATTGATAAAATATTTCAAGGGAGATTGATGGCTCTTTATTAATAAACGTTTCATCAAGTTTGATTTATTTATTAATAAGTTAATAACTTTAAATTTTGAAAATCGTTCTGTTCGAATTATAATTGGCTATAAGTAAGGTTGTTGACAGTTAAGAATTTAATTGGATCATATTAGTGGTATTCTGTAGGTTGCGGTGTTAGGTATATGTGCTACTGGTAATATAATTTTTTAGGAGCTATTAGTAATCTGACTAGCGGTCACATGCAGCGTCATTGCTTCATATTATAAAAAAGTCCCTTTCCACTTCTGTTTGTCTATTTGCGATTAAAAAAAAACTACTGAACGGATTGGTCTGTAATTTTCACTAAAGAGCTGAGTGATTCATAAAGAAGGTATTAGTATATATTTTGTTAAGGGTTTATGTAACTTTGTTGACATATATGGACAATCGTTGCAAAATCGGAAAGAGTCAAACCACCTAGCTTCGGAGCTTTCATCGGAAACGCCACATAATCTTTTTGAGATATAACAAAACAATATAACGTCTTATTGTTTTTTTTATAGGTCTACAGAAAAGTCCATGATGGCATATATATTAGGTCCTTACATATGAAATTGGCGTTTTGTATGGGAGGAACAAAAAGTCGAATATTTTTAAATATAATATATTTAATTAATCAAAGTATGAACCATTATTTTCTATGCACTTTTGCCATCTCATAGGTAGTTCATTGGTCCCTTTACTAAAAAAACCGGTCGGACGGGAATCAATAAAATCTTTGAAGGCGATTTGGACTGCCCCATCGGAGTTGAATTTTTTCCCTTGCAAGAAGTTATCCAAATTTCGAAAAAAATGGTAATCTGTTGGAGCAAGGTCCGGGGAGTACGGAGGATGTCTTAGACTTTCCAATTGAAGCTCTTCTAATTTAGTAGCCGTCTGTTGCGCAGTGTGTGGTCTAGCGTTGTCGTGAAGCAGCAGTGGCGTGGAGCGATTGACCAGCCTAGGTTGTTTAGCCGCTAGCTTTTCCATCATGGTTTGCAATTGCTGACAATAGATATCAGCCGTAATAGTCTGACCAGATTTGAGAAAACTGTAATGAACAATACCGGCACTAGTCCACCAAACGCTTACAAGTAACTTTTTTGGGGCTAATTTTCGCTTGGGGCAGGATTTGGCTGGCTGGCCAGGATCCAACCATTGCGCTGAGCGCTTCCGATTATCGTAAAGAACCCATTTTTCATCACAGGTAATGATTCGGTTTAAAATACCTTCATTATTGTGCCGGTTTAGTAATGTAACGCAGCAGTCGACGCGCGTTTGCCGGTTTGCTTCAGTCAATTCGTGAGGTACCCACCTTTCAAGCTTTTTAATCTTCCCAATTTGCTTCAAGTGAATTAAAACAGTTTTATCACTAACATCGCAGCCTGCAGCTAACTCGGACGTGGTTTGCGATGGATCCGCTTCCACAATAGCCTTCAACTCTTCATTATCAACTTGAGTCTCAGGCCGTCCACGGGGCTTGTTCTGCAGGTCGAAATTTTCAGAACGAAAACGTTGGAACCAAAAACGAACTGTGTTTTCTTTTGCAACACGACCGCCATACACATCATTCACCCTTCGAGTTGTTTCCGCAGCACTAGTGCCACGGCGGAACTCGTACTCGTAAATAATGCGATATTTTAAGTTTTCCATTTTGTAAAATGAGTGACGCAAACAGAAAAAAACAGAAGAAAAAAACAAATGAATGACGATCATCGAAGCACAAATACATGAGTCTATAGCTGTACAAATTTGAATTTGAAATTGCTTACCAAAGAGGAGAAATTTGTGATTAAAGTGGCCATTACGAAAAACGCCAATTTCATATGTAAGGACCTAATATTTCTTTAATTATTATTTAAAGGCGAACTTTTGACCTCAATCACACCTGGTGGAAGGTGAACATGGGTCCGATGATGAACCGCGCCCGCCCAACAAATTCCTATTCTTTTAAAGACTCTCAGGTCATATGATCGCGGAAATATGGCCGCTGGAAGTATCTTCCACTCCTTAGCCGTTTGCATGATGAATGTAGAATCGAATCTTTTCGTACGGATATAAGGAACATCCAGCACATACGGATGGTATCGGATACGATGTCTAGTGGTTTTGTGATGGAATGGAGCTAGTGGATTCAACGAATGTAGTTCCTCACGAGAACAGAAGTTGAACACTCCATTGTTTAATCGTTTGTCTGTGCATATATCAATCTTACAAAGTTAGCTTAATTTAGCCATCCTAACTACTAAAAGCATTGTCTCGTATAATTCGGTAATTGGAATGCCATTTAGACAGATATTTACAGTATAAATTCTCATCAACGTTAATACGTTAGTTACCTTCAGAATTCTATGAACTTCACGACAATCCTTTATAATATATAATTTAAACGAAGATCTTAGGAGTATTCGCAAAATAAAAATAATTAAAAATATATATAAAATAAATTAAATATAAGCTCAATTTATACACCACCCCGCGCTGCTTTACTTTATTGATATTATAAAAACAGGATAGAATATTAACAACAAAAGTAATGGGAGTGAGAGAATGTGAGAGGGGAGGGAGAGGCATGGAGAAGTGGAGTAGGGGAGGGAGAATAGGTTTACCTAAAATTTAAGATGTAACTCATTGACTGTTAGGTGGCACGCAGTTTGCCGGGTCAGCTTAGTGTATTATGTATAATGCATAATATTTGTGAATTATCAATATTAAAATAATAATGCCCATGTTTCAAATATGTGTTCCAAAATTTGTTAGTTCGAAATGTTAAACTAAACGACTACTTTTCTTATCAATATTGGTTGTATTCCTTATTGTTTAAGAACTTACGGAGGGTAAAAGTGTATTTCTTCATTGTAACTCTTAGGTTACGTGGGTACGAAATTTAATGGGAAATAAATTGATCTCTTTGTTTCTTTCGGTAAAAGAATACAAAATAAAACTTTATTTTACACTAATTACTTAATTGAACTCATTCGCAGTATCCACTGTTTGTGTTTAATAAAAATCGACTGCATGTCAACGGGCGTCTTTGGTCTTGATTCGGATGTGGTACAACTCGCAATAAACTATTACTATTACAGCTTGCATCGATTGAAGTATCTACTATCGGAAGTTTATTTCAACTTTACTGTTGGAATATCTTATTCCTTTTATGTGAAATTGAATAAACATTTAAACGTTTACTTAAAAAGCAAAAAATACATTAAATTATAACTGTAGTAACTTGAAACATATCAAACTGTCAGCCTCAGCAGTAAAAAGCTCTGTTTAACATACTGTATTTATTTATAACAGCCATCACGTTGTGATTTTTGTAGGTCACAATTCTAGTGCCATGATTTTTTTTTAATTTCTTATTTATAAGGGCTTTTGCCATTTAGGCATATCAGCCCTATTGTACCCAATACGGTGAAATATACCTCAGTTCTGAGAGAGTCGCTGATGAGTCAGTGCTACCATGTCCACCAATAATTTCATAGTATTCCCTGTCGGATCACATAGTGCCATGATAAAGGTATGAAACTGAGGTCATAAGAGGTCAGCCGGCGCCACCGCGGCTGTTGGCTTCTTGTCAACAGTGAACCATCCCTTGAATAAATAGAAAAATGGTTTTTCTGTGAGCGACTTGACATTTCTTAGTAATTAAAATTGATATATTTCTGAACGTTCTTGTTATACTTAGGTATATATTCACGTTATACATTATATCTGTCGTCCTTATTACAAAACATACAATTGCTTAAAATAAACATATATTTCCTTATATTTGTAATGTACACTTTCTTGGCTGTAGAACATCATATTGCTCATATGAATACTTATATGCAAATTGTTTTATATTTTCTTACTAAAAGTTATTATGACATAGATTGAAAATATTCCTAACAAATACATTTAATGATCTAAGATTTTTAGCTAGACGATTCGCTTTGATACTTCATTAGATAATTATGTTTTGCATTAGTACCTATGCTTTGTAAAAGTACGACTATGGATGGCAGTATTTTATTCATAAACAACCAAGATTTAGTTCAGGTTTGAGTATATTATTCATTTTAATTTAAAATTTCGTGGAAGTTTTTGTTTCTATATTAAGCTCATTTGAAAAAAAAAGACAATTTTAAATTAAAATAAATTCTAACATAAGCGACCCTAAATATAAGGAAAGAATATTTTAAGATTATGAAGACGTGGCATAGACTACAATAAATAGCGATAAGAATATTTGTACTATATTAATATAATACTTATATTTATATATACATACTGCTTACAATATACAAGTTATCACTTTGTAAATAGCCTTGTATGAATATAATTTTTAATATTTGACCGAATAAATTTCGAGATACTGATTTCGCGTTATACAACGATATTAAATTTACGTACGTTTAACGTAATAAAAATTTACCGTGTAATTTAATTGCGGACAAAGCCTAGTTTACAATATAATCGTGCAGTCTTTACTTTCATCAGAAAGAGTGATTAATAAAATGATAACAACGTAACCGATTTATTTAAAATTGTTTAAAAATCTCAGTATAAACCTTGTATAATATAAATATAATTATCTAACAGTTATTTCATTTGTGAAATGATGTAATAATAACTTTTGAAATAGAACTGATGATTTTATGTTTAAACATTAACTATTATTTTTATGCATATTTTTATAGCTGAATACAAATCTAATGTTACACATGTATTTTTGTGTCAGTAGTGTGCTTTATTTATTTATTATGTTATATTGTCTCTGCAAATTTCATTAACCCGCTTGGGAAGACGTGCGTGAAGCAATTAACATGATCTAGATATAAGCAGCACGTGCTCTTGTATTATATTATGAATTGCATCTAGGTACGGAGTTTAGAATATACGGGCAATGTTTGACGTGCCTCTTCGAAGTTTTTCACGCGATCTCACTAACGCGAGCACAGTCTCGCGCCGCCCGCGCTCCGTTGCCACCGTTTCTAATTATCTCTCTGTTCGAAATGTAATTTAATTTTTTGATTAATAAAATTGTGTTTTTAATCATAATCCACAGGTGTCACTTACGCGTATGTTAAAAACATATGATTTATTACTGGATAACATAACGCCGTGTTAATATGTTAATAAAGTTTTATAAGGTGAAAAATAATGATGGCACGCTAAAAAAGACAACATTGATGTGTTCATAGAACTATCATACCCGTGGAAAGAGATCTGAAAAACATTTGATTGTTTGTTATTTAAGTTGGCTACCGTCAAAGATTATAGCACCTGAGCCGGATGCCCGCGGTCAACAAGTGTGTCGTCGGCCGAGTAGCGATTTCTCTCAAGTCACGCACGTCCGAACGGCTCGCACATTCGTTTGTCTCTCGCCACTGATCAATCCAATTGCAGAATTATTAAATTAGCATGTGGGTTAGTGGTTACGCGGCGTAGTGCGGTAGTGAAAGTAAGCGTGATGCGGGAAGTGCTCAGCTGAGCCAGCGTCACGTCTCGACTGACGTCACGGCCGGCGCGGCTCGGCGTGCCATGGGCCATGTGGAAAATATGCGGCGTCAGCAAAGCTGAGCCTTTGCTCTTCGCCGATAAACTAGATGACGATTATGTAAGCCGCATTGCAAACGTATTTATTTGTACATTAACAATTACAAATCATTTATCAGGCAGACTTTATTTATTATGTCATTATAATTTTATCCGCAATATATAACTGCTCTGTAGATATAATATTTGTAATATTGAATTGAGAATTTATGTCGTTTACCTCGTTAATAAAACATACAATTTCAATTTGTATCCAGTGTGAGCTGGGAGAAGATGCAGCTCATAATATTTGTGTAGAAGAGGTCATGGTACGTGTCAGACCACGTTTTCACATTTCATTGTTGTTAGCGATGTCAAGACTTTACTACGTGATTAGTTGGCACGCGATAATATTATCCGAGTACATACAATTTCAATGCTTCCTTACCTTGTGTATGAACCGTTATAAAGTTTTTCATCGTAGGTTTAATCTATAACCTGTAGGTACGAAGTTACGAAAAGTTGCTTCCCAGCGAATATTACGTCTGATTTCCACATGAGATTACATTGACGTCCGGTCAACTAAATGTAATACATATAACTATTTGCTATGTGTGGTAGTAGCGTAGGTTCTCTATTCCTTAATATTCGTTTCGCGTAGAGATCGAACTCACGATCCATATGGTAGAAGACGATCAATCACTGCACCAAATAAATTGGGTTGTTAATCCATTAAGAAATTAATAATTTAAGCGTGTTTAGATTTTGGTGGCTTCATAGTGATCCAAATGAAATGGCATATTTTGGTCTAGTAATATTGCACAAAAATTACAATTCAACAAAATTAACGGTAAAATCTATTATTATATATTAGTAGAATAAATAATGCTACATAATTCAAGATTTATATTTTTAAGACCATTTTTCTGCAGCACATTGCTTGCACGAAATTTTCGGGTCACTATGGCGGCTTTTATATTATCCACTAGCTGTGAACACCCAGCGTTGCTCGGATAGAAAAACACCTTAGCGCAATCGCTAAAAAAACGAAACACATTTTTGCCTAACTAAAAACCTAAATACCGCTATTTCATGGTGCTTACTTCAAATTTATGTATTTTTAAACAAACTATTGTCACCTCTATGTCACTTGTTTAGCGGTGAAATATCAGAAAATCCGCTTTTAGTAGGTGTCTACGCCGTGAAAAGAACCCAATGTAAACTTTAATGTTTCTAGCTTTCGAAGTTTTGACTCTACGATGATATTTCAGGCAGGACAAGTGACTTTATATTATATATATATATAGATTATACTTCGCTTCGCAGGCCTGAATGTAACACAGCACGGCGACGGCGCATCTGGTTGCAGGTCCCATATTGGCCACACATGAACTATATCAACGTTTTCCGATTCCCAGCTAATGTTTTTTTAAATATAGCTTCAGTCCCTTATCAGATAAACGATAATCGGCATGACCCTATTGGATAATAATAGGATATGATTATTTTATTATTAAAACATCTGTTGGTAATACGAGGTATGAAAACTTACAGATGTAATATTCGTAGAATAAAATAAGACTGCTAAATTTTCCCACAAATTAGATATTTTTGGGTGTTTTTATTCTAAATTATTTACATACATATTTTCATGTAGCTTGCGGACGAGTAGGGTTTGGAATCCGTAATTTAGATTATTTATTAAGATGATATTAGTCTGCAAACATGTGTCATTTGTGTTGACCTGATTGTGGTGTGTTCCAGCAGCCAACATGGCGGTTGTGGGGCGAGGAGCGTGTCGAGGGTGCCATCTACACCGTTTACCTCAAAAAAGTGCGCTACCATCGACCTACGAGAAGCGCTTCCAGTGTAAGTATCTGTTATTTAACTTGTATTATTAACATATTTAACTATGTCATAATAAGATGGCCGTAACCGTCAAGTGTAGCTTCTTTTGAGAGCCAAAAGCAAACACTTAAAGGAATTAAATACTTATTAAATTTGTTTTAATTATAATAGGTATTCGAAAGCATTAGAACTTTTCCAGCCATTTTAAGTCTGTTTTTGCTTGATTACATTAGCCAAAAGAGAAACAAGAATATGGGTAAAAATCAGTATATTATAAAACAATATAATATTTATGTACAAATAACAATATGTAATCCTTAATATTGTTTATTAAATGTAAATTTATATTATTACTGATAACGAAAATATATTCTTTTTAAGTAAATAAAATTGAACACAACAGTAAATTATATTAGGTCCTTACATATGAAATTGGCGTTTTGTATGGGAGGAACAAAAAGTCGAATATTTTTTAATATAATATATTTAATTAATCAAAGTATGAACCATTATTTTCTATGCACTTTTGCCATCTCATAGGTAGTTCATTGATCCCTTTACTAAAAAACCAGTCGGACGGGAATCAATAAAATCTTTGAAGGCGATTTGGACTGCCCCATCGGAGTTGAATTTTTTCCCTTGCAAGAAGTTATCCAAATTTCGAAAAAAATGGTAATCTGTTGGAGCAAGGTCCGGGGAGTACGGAGGATGTCTTAGACTTTCCAATTGAAGCTCTTCTAATTTTTTTTTTTTTTTCTTTATTTAAGGCTTAGTCACTTATGCGACTATGTCGCCAACATACAAAACAGTAGAAAATTAACAACAAATAATAAACAAATATACACAAGTTAAAACTTAATACTATACAATACAATTGCATCATGCGATAGGGGGTCGCTTAGTATGGAGTTGAATCGCGTGGTGTGGAACGCATCAGATGCACTGAGTCTAGACCTAGCGCCGGCGCCCCGGACGCACTCCAACAGCACGTGATATATATCGTCTATGCGGTCGCCGCCACAAGAAGTACATTCTCTTCTAATTTAGTAGCCGTCTGTTGCGCAGTGTGTGGTCTAGCGTTGTCGTGAAGCAGCAGTGGCGTGGAGCGATTGACCAGCCTAGGTTGTTTAGCCGCTAGCTTTTCCATCATGGTTTGCAATTGCTGACAATAGACATCAGCCGTAATAGTCTGGCCAGATTTGAGAAAACTGTAATGAACAATACCGGCACTAGTCCACCAAACGCTTACAAGTAACTTTTTTGGGGTTAATTTTCGCTTGGGGCAGGATTTGGCTGGCTGGCCAGGATCCAACCATTGCGCTGAGCGCTTCCGATTATCGTAAAGAACCCATTTTTCATCACAGGTAATGATTCGGTTTAAAATACCTTCATTATTGTGCCGGTTTAGTAATGTAACGCAGCAGTCGACGCGCGTTTGCCGGTTTGCTTCAGTCAATTCGTGAGGTACCCACCTTTCAAGCTTTTTAATCTTCCCAATTTGCTTCAAGTGAATTAAAACAGTTTTATCACTAACATCGCAGCCTGCAGCTAACTCGGACGTGGTTTGCGATGGATCCGCTTCCACAATAGCCTTGAACTCTTCATTATCAACTTGAGTCTCAGGCCGTCCACGGGGCTTGTTCTGCAGGTCGAAATTTCCAGAACGAAAACGTTGGAACCAAAAACGAACTGTGTTTTCTTTTGCAACACGACCGCCATACACATCATTCACCCTTCGAGTTGTTTCCGCAGCACTAGTGCCACGGCGGAACTCGTACTCGTAAATAATGCGATATTTTAAGTTTTCCATTTTGTAAAATGAGTGACGCAAACAGAAAAAAAAACAGAAGAAAAAAACAAATGAATGACGATCATCGAAGCACAAATACATGAGTCTATAGCTGTACAAATTTGAATTTGGAATTCCTTACCAAAGAGGAGAAATTTGTGATTAAAGTGGCCAGTACGAAAAACGCCAATTTCATATGTAAGGACCTAATATTTACCATGAGAATAGTAGAAGAAAACAAACAGTTGAAGTTTTTTATGTGTGAATTTAAATATGTATAAATATTTTATTGGCAACTGGAAACGAGTCGGTGTTATTTTATATGATAACGGTGTTTATCTGGGGTGCTTTATGAAGCTACTGGGATGGCCCACTATCGTTATTGGGGAATTCAGTAAATTACTAATTTTAGATATTACTTAAGAGTTAAAATATAGTAGGTAATAATGTTTCATATATTTAGAATACATACTTAATAATATTTGATAATTATGCGTGAATTACCAATATGTTTTCGCTAGTTTTAAGATAAATATACACTTTATATAAGTAATATACATACAAAAAATATTATTACATTGTGTACCTTTATTTTTTTTTGTTTATAAGGACTGGTTTGGTTGTTTACTTTTTTAATTTTCTGTACCTCTGTAGACGACTCGCACTTTGCCGGTTTTTTTAAATGTTATATGTACAAAATATCTACATTAATATTACAAGATTATCGGACTTAATTACTTCTTATCGTAATCAAATACCTCTGCGGCGGCGTTACGGAAGAAGTTTACAGGTGCATGCTTGCTCGGAATAAGGTGATAGCATTATCAGTATTTCTTTCTATAACAATCATTTGTGTATTATACGTTGCTATTTCAATTAATCTGTCACAATAGCGTTCATAATGAGCCAACAAAACAGTTGTTTGGAATAACAAGCATGTTTATGGCATTATTAACATCCCGGATGGATGACACGGGTGCTCGTAATTTACAAGGTTATATTGTGTAAATGATCTAGTAGTAAAGTCCTCGAAACTAATCTAATATCTGCGAACCTCATATTATTACGCTTCATCCTTTTAAGGATAATCATTGGTTACAACTCTACAAGTATTGTATCCATATAGAATTTGTATTTTATTATAATCTTTTGCCATTATCTGGTCACAAGTAAGAACCAAATTTAATTAAATATATTTAAGTAACTATATGTGTACTAGTCGAGACATGGTATTTAGATTAAAAGACATAAATTTTGGCCAACGACATGAAGACCCCAAGTCAAGGGCGAATATTTCAAATTATCGTTTACTTTCTTATATCTCATGCTCGTATTATATTCAAGGCATGAATTCATGTTTAGTATTCAAATATATACGTGCAAACAATCATTGTTTTTATAATATAACAGTTATCCTATTGCTAATTATTTAATAACCGACCGTAAGATAGTTTGGTACTATTGCATCGGTCGTGAGAACGGGAGAATTAACAAGTTAGATAATATTATGTTCTATGTATCAGCGTGAAAATTTACAATGAATTAAGTTTCATTTCTCACGGTTTGAACACCTATGTGTGTCTGAGTGTGGGTCCATTGTTTAAGAATAATTACAAAACCTTAATACAACACGCGCAAATATAATTTATAACTGAAAAAATAAAATTTGATCTCTAATATACATATGTAGCTTCGTAAAAAAAAACCTTTTAATCAAACAACATTGGCATAGTAAAATACTTCTTTGTGCTAATTGAATAGTAATGACGTTCATATTTTTTAAAATTGTATTTTTTTAATATAATAAGTATATTGAATGATGCGACCAACATAACGGACTGTTCTTGGACGAACTTGGTACGGTATCAGTAATAGTGACATATTCCGTAGTAATAGCGATCCAGCAAATGAGGCCTATGGCTGGTTGTGATCCGATTTGGGCTACAAATCTGGCAATATGATTTCTCACAAATGTGCGAAAACATCATAAGTATGCGAGTGATTCTGACATACTACTATAATTGTCACGTGCCGGTTGTAGTCGTATGTCAGAATCCCTCAGTGTAAGAGCCAGTGTACACGATGCGTTGTGGTGGCGCAAATTTATTACATTGCATGGTCACCGTTCACTGCAACCTGTTATTAAAAATGTATCGGAAAACCCTTCTGAGTGCCACCGCTACGTCATCGCAAGGCTTGCACCACTTTCTGTCTTGTCACGCAACCGCAAGTCCGGTGCACGTGTAGCGCGACACCGGAACACACCTTGTGCTTAACATGATTTTTTTATGCAAAATGACGAAGTAACAGCGTTCCAGTACCGCGCGACCGAACCATGTATCCCAGAACTTTCACGGCAAAGTAGCGCCATCTAACGTCTTAATACATGCCATTGACGTTTCTTTTCATCGTCTGCTGAATGCTAGGTCATACGGAATGTCGCCTTGATGTGGTCAGAATTTTTTGTGATAGAATCAATTTACGTATATAATTATTGTTGCATTTTAGGAGTCTGACGATGACATCTCGCACCTGGAATGGGAGACTGTTCGCGTTCGCTTCGTGAAGGCTGGCACCGTCGATCGTCTCGTAGAGGCTCTCGCCACCGACGATGGCGAACTCGAGTCAACATATGTCAACGTGTTCCTCGCTACATACCGGTAACGTATTATTTATCGACGTTAAAACTACATAACTAAAGGTTCAGCGGACGATAGTATTAAATAACAAAGTATATAAGTAAAAAATATGGAATTCCAACATTCACATTGACAGAGCATCCGTACCATATGCGCATTGAAAACTGTCACTCTTTTTATTAGAATGAATTTAATGTTTATCAATTGTATTAGTACACATAATGTGTCTATTGTACCTTTATTTTAATGCGTTTGTGTTGTTACTACGCTTTAGAAATGCCTTTTAGCAATAACGTAATAGCTAATCTTTTACGGTGACCAATTGTTATGTGTAAACTAGGGATGTAACGGAGGCAGTTTTATCGGAATCGAAGTCGGAGTCGGAGTTTTTAAATTCGATTTATCGGATTTGGAAACGAAGTCGGAATCGGAGTCGGAGGCAATGTGATTGATTACTGACAAGTGATGGTTGAAGAAAGTAGTTTTATTTAAGGACAAATAAAAACATTATTTAGTGAACCTTTTTAATTAGAAAGTAATAAATTTACACATCCACCGACAATGAAAATAAAAATTGCTGTGTTTCTTATTAACATTTTCCCAATAACAGTGAACCAATTAAATCAAATTTGTTCCAAGGTTGTTTTTGTGTTAATTTAAATGTTATTTAATTTAATGTTAATGTAAAAGAAAACCTTTTGTAATAAATTTAATTAAAAAAAAAATTCAATAATATCTTCAAATTAAGTTGCATAGATTGTTTGATTAATTGATATTATATTTCAACAACATATAAAATGAAATCAAATGAATTGACTACAACAGTAGTGGTGACCTCCGATTAATACCTCTAATTAAAAAGTTTCGGAACCGAAGATGTAATAACAATCGGAAGTTCCGACTTATCGGAGTCGGAGTCAAAGCTCCGTAACATCCCTGGTGTAAACCATTGCTGTGTAGTTGCCGCCAAAGAAATCTGGTGTACAGACCGTCTCAGGTAGAGCCAAGTCTATGAGAAGAGAATAGCAACGGGCTAGCAACGAGTCCACACAGAACTGGACCAAGTTAAATTTTACACGACATCAATCCCTAAAGAGCAAAAGCACTATGTTAATATTTAGAAGGAAAAATGTATGAAATAATGATTGTAAAATAATTGAATTAAAACATTGTAACTGATTGTATTTTGTAACTTTTATCATTTATTTATTATATAATTTTCACACTAAATCAATAAAGATGGAGTACTAATAGTTTTTGGCCTCCTGCACTGACACCAGGTGATACCAAAAGATAATATTCTAGTCGAGATAATAAAATTTGTTTCGTATCTTGTTGTAGATTTCTTGGACGTGCTATGTTAATATATTACACAAAACATGGCTTCTCTGTATAATGTTCATTTCTTTATGTTATCCGAAAAAATCTTTGTTTTCCATGTTCGACAACGGAAAACATCTATATTAATATTGCCACGTGCCGATAACAAGTGTAAATTTATGATCGTTTTGGAGTTAAAGTGTTTTCAGTCTATATTATATGACTTATTGGTGACGACTTTTTGACAAAAATTAAAATGCAGAGCATCGAGCATCGACGTAGAGTTGCCTGCCTCTCGGTCTTTTACCGGTTGCACGGTGGAGAGTGTTCTCAGGAACTACATTCTTTGATTCCACCAGCCCCATTCCACCACAAAACCACTAGACATCGTGTCGGATACCATCCGTATGTGGTGGATGTTCCTAATATTCGCACGAAAAGATTCGCTTCTACATTTATCATGCGAACGGCTAAGGAGTGGAATATGCTTCCAGCGGCCATATTTCCGCGATCTTATGACTTAAGAGTCTTTAAGAGAAGAGTGAATAGGCATTTGCTAGGCGATCGCGTTTCATCATCGAACTCATCTTCACCTTCCACCAGGTGTGATTGAGGTCAAGCGTTCGTCTATAAATTATAAAAAAAAATGTCGGAAATACTATCGATAATATATATTACATATCATTTTTGAAAAAATAATATTTTTTTATGAATGTACTAATGTATCTCTGCTCACCCCGATTATTATTTATTGAAAATTGTAATTTAATGCAATTTGACAACAGAGAACTGAAGTTTTTCACTTCCAGAGCGAACATAATGTCATGGTGTTAACAATATATAATATACGCCGTGGCATTATAGTCGTTTTGGTACCGAAAATCATAAATTCTATACAGAATTATTTATTATACAATAAATAATGTCATTTATTACATAAAATTTCAAAGTTCACAAAAAATATATATTAAAAAAATGACATAACATATCGATAAGTATCACCGATATAGAACCGAAACCCATCAGCTTATAAAGGTCATAATTTTACCAGGTATATGCGTTGTTTGGTATAATGTAATTTATAGGTAGGTAATTGCTTGTTTTAGATCTTTTGCGGAATGCATTCGGGTACTCGATCTCCTTCTGCGACGGTATGAGACTTTGGCTTGTGAGGATGTACTACCAACAGCTGTTGAAAATTCTAAGCAACACCGAAAGTAAGATCTTGCTTTAATTTAAGATTTTTCAAATATACAAACCAATTCGCAATGCGTCCATCTCAGCGATTTATAAATTTGTTACTATCCCCTAACGATAAATGTTTAAAATTTCCTAGAACTATGTAAATTGATATACCGTTTAAGACTCTGTTTATATAAAAATGATATAACAATGGCACTAGTTGTTAAGTATCAATCTAAGAAATGCTTTTAGCTGAATAGACAATTAGACGTATACGTAATTTACTTAGCTTATCGCTTATGAGATGTGGTGGTAATATGTGTGCTTTGGTAATTTGCAGGACTCTGGTTGCATGTCTCCATGTCTGGTTGGACACCTACCCGGAGGACTTTCGGCAACCTCCCCATCACCCCGCGCTGCAACAGCTGCTTGCCTTCACGCAGCTTCATTTACCCGGTTCTGAACTACATTCGAAGGTCAATAAATGTATATTTATAATTTCGTCCAATTATTACTGTATATAATTTGCAATCACTCTTTTTAACCTTATATAGACGGTCATAACTGATCGAAAAGAAAAATGAAGGCTATTGCGTAAATATTGATGAATTCGTATAGAATTTATAACATTTGTAGCATTACTTATTTTATCATTCGTTGACATTCTTTCGTGATCCTTATTGCTTAGATTGCTCCATACATTTTAGCACGTTCTGTTATGTAAGTAATGAAGAAATATATAAAATTATCACACAGCATTGGTAATAATAATTAATATCAACAATTTTCCAGGTCTTACAGAAGTTAGCAATATTCAGTGCAGAGAGAAATGGAAGTGGCGGTGTGGGCGGAGGAATGTGCCTCGCACCAGGAATGCGTCTCCCTACACACCACACCAGTGCTTACCGCCTTCCGAATGTGCCACACCGACACTTCGCCGAACAACTTACTCGAATGGACATGGAACTTTTTAAGAAATTAGTCCCCCATCAGTGTCTGGGAGCCGTTTGGTCTAGAAGAGACAAAGATCGATCCCACGATGCCGCCACCGTTCTCGCCACAGTCAATCAGTTTAACGCTGTTTCGTTTCGTGTCATCTCCACGGTTCTTGTTGAACCCAATTTGAAACCTCTAGAAAGAGCTGATATTCTCGCCGCTTGGCTAGACATAGCTCGGGAGTTGAGAGTACTAAAAAATTTTTCATCATTAAAAGCAATCATCTCCGGTTTACAAAGTAATCCGGTGTATAGGTTACGTAAAACTTGGGCGATTTTATCTAAGGAAAAGACTGAACTATTCGATGAACTAGCCCGTATTTTTAGTGAAGACAATAACAGATGGGCACAGAGAGAGTTACTTATGAGAGAGGGTACCGCAAAATTTGCTGATACGGTCGGTGAAAACGATCGACAACTTCAAAAATTGCTGCACGAGCGTGGCTCTCCAGGGGTCAGTCACGGGACGATCCCATATCTTGGGACGTTTCTCACCGATCTCACAATGATAGATACCGCCATTCCCGATACTGTAGCAGACGGATTAATTAATTTTGACAAACGACGAAAAGAGTTTGAGGTCCTAGCGCAGATAAAACTGTTGCAGGGCGCAGCGAATGCGTACCATTTACCTTGTGATCCTATGTTCGACAGATGGTTCGACTCTGTTATAGTTCTCGACGACAGAGAAGCAGATCAGCTGTCACATCAGATAGAACCACAGACTAATCCGCCAAAAGAGAGGAGACCAAAGAAAATAAACGACGTGAACGGTCAAGGGCATAGAAAGAACGACTCTATTGCAAGTACAAGTTCAAGTAATAGTTCACAATTCTTCTGTGAAACAGACGGAACCGGCAACGCTTGGAAGAGAGACAGTTTAGAGAGACGAAATTCTCCAACACGATTATCCCATGGGTCGTCATCTTCTTCAATACCTTCACTAGATGTTTCGTTATCAAGTGCGAACAGTGGTCAGAAAAAAGGCAAACCAGGTGGTATAAGTCCAGCACACGTGAATGCTCGGAGTGGTCCTGATTTCTACATCATACGTGTAACATACGAATCTGATTGCGTGGAAACGGAAGGAGTTGTGCTGTACAAGTCCATAATGCTGAGTAACAACGAGCGCACGCCGCAAGTGATCCGCAACGCGATGCTCAAATTGAATCTTGATGGCGATCCGGACGAGTACACTCTGGCACAAGTTTTACCTGACAGAGGTATTGTTTTAATTTTTTATTTATACTGTATAAATGTAATACATTTTTCCTAAATTTAAAAAAGATAATTAACTTTATGGCGACAGAAATTATTATATTTTTTTATCACGAATCGATTATTTCTTTATTTCCATAGAAAAAAAGATTTAAAGAGATTATTTCAATGTAATTGTAAATGTAAAATAATTTTTGTTACAGAAATGTTGCTTCCAGCGAATGCGAACGTCTATTATGCAGTAAACACAGCATATAATTTGAATTTTATTCTTCGACCTCGGAAAGCACAACAATCAGAAACATTAGTAAACGGGAAAACAAAAGGAAAACGATCATAAGTGAAAAAATCAGTGAATATTACGGTTTGACTGTTGTCAGCATATTAAAGATCTTATACTCTACGTCCAACCTGAAGTGTGTTGTTATCATAATATGTATATGCGAAACAAATTGTATTCGGATTTGTTACATTTCATGATTTGCCAGAAGTTTAACTGAATGGCCATTTGCAATGGTTCACGTACAAACTCTATTTTCATTTCCTTGTTATTTATTATTCTTATCTTTATTCAGATTATAATAATATACAGTACTTCTCGCGATCTGTGTGTGTCAACGCATCATTGCATCTTGCGTTTTGAGTTGTCATTACTAAGCACTATAAACACGGGTCAACAAATGCCCGTCATGCGTAAAGAATTGCGTTGAGCTCGAAAGCCGAAACGCTTTGTGTGAGAAAGAGTTTCAAAATGTATGTGAAAACGTGTTCGGTTGCGTTACGGTTAAAAATTGTCTTTTTCTCAAGCTACCCCGTGTGACAAGTGCCTTGGACTGTATATAGGAACTCGTGTAAATAAATTCTTAATGCCACCTCTAGTATAGTTATATGTTAGGATACAAGAATTACTTGTTATAATGTATGTATATGTGTTTTGATTTTTGTATATTTATGAATATTTATAAGAATCTCATGTAGGTATTATATTAACAAGTAGACTGTAAAGTTACGAATATAATACACGAAATAAAAACTGTAATTTTTTCGTAAATATAAAATAAACTCATTTACAGTGTAGGTGGATTGATATTTACTCGTTAACTTAGGGATATTATACTAAGCCAAAGGCAACTTCTAACTCTTAAGAGCATGGTGCTGTCCTCATCTTTATATGCCACTTGAAAAGCTTTAAAATTAAACACATTAACAAAATAAATTGCAATTTTTCATTAAAATTTACATGCCCACAAGGTTGGGTATTATGATGCAGTCATACATATTTCATTACATATTTCTAGACATAAACATGTGAACAAAGTCTAAGATTTAGACACATTCTTGACGCCTCCTAATTAAAAAAAAAGTCACACGATTTACAGCGTTACTTTATGCTTGTTTGTAATTTAAAATAAAATTGTAGTCAGATGAGTAAATAAATTTAATAGGAACAGTAGAGCAAAAAGCAAGTAAAAAATAAAGAATAAAAAACGACAAATACGGAGGATTTATACATTTTTTTACAAAACAAACAATTGGAAGAGGAAAAAGATTTGAGTTGTTAACTTGATGTCCCGTTGCCATTTGATACGCGACGAAATATTAAATGCTGTGGGTATGGTCGAAGCTGGACGTTCACGGCGTGAAGTGCTGCAGTCATTAATTCTAAATAATCGGTTGTACGGTGAATGTGAGGACGTTATTGCGCCACTGGAAGAACAATATCCTGTAAGATATAGTGCAACAACTAAGTGGTAAGACTATTTTTTATAAAACATAGCCCGAAAAGAACCTTGGACTACGGCTCGGCAACTAGTAGAAAGGCTTTGGTTTGAACAGATAGTGAGATCTCAAACTGCGAAGAGGAGTTTGCACGCGATCGGTCTCAGGTTTCATGTGCAGCTACAAGTTCAGGCTTTCGGCGTAGCAATCGAAAGTTACAGTGGCGTGAATGCACCAACAATGGACTGAATATCAGTAGGATCATGTACTATTTTGTGATGAGTCAAGGTTTGCCTTTCATCCTGATTCCTTTGGCGAGATTTGGGATGTTGTAAACAACTTCGGTATCCACAAGAAGTTCAACCCTATCGAAGCGAAACAATCATGGTTGAGTTCAGTTCAAAGAGAGTTCATGCTCATAAAGATATTTGTATAAATCTCTTGCATGAGAACAATTTTTTTAAAAACTATATGGAACAGTAAAGTGGTAAGATTGGTTGGATTCGGAATTCGAGTTGGCAGTAGAACTGATCTCGTGATACGGGGTATACGGACTGACAAAATATGCTGCCACAAGTTGGTCGAAAATGTAATCTTTCCTCTCTGACAGCGAACGGGTGAAGATTGTGTTCAACCGGGGCAATGCTCGTGCACATATCGCAGGATCGGTGATGAACCTGTTTCTATCCTAGACTTTAGTTAGTGTCCTAGACTGGCCTCTGCAGTCGTACGACATGAATTCTAGCGAGAATGCGTGGGATTAGCTCGGCAAAATGGCGTTCGAAGAGATCTATCAAATTTTACACGCAGAATAAAACCTTTCCTTGTGTCTATTGCAACTTGGAGCAGTATTTAAAAGGCCACTCTAGACAGCCTGATTTTAAATATGCCGAGACAATGAAGAGCCTTATTGCATTAGGAGGTCTTACTGCTTACTGAAAGCCACCTACTATCTATTTTTTATGTTTAAATTTGTATCTCACATTTGTTTTTTTGTTTATTTTTTTCTTATTTATTTATAAGAACACTTACATAGTCCACATTAACACACGCATAAATATATAGGACAGGAGCAAGATACATTACTAATGCAACTGTATTAAAAAAAACTACTTTCACAGAACGAAAGAAAAATGAGACTTAAACTGACTTTTTTGTAAACTTTGTTCTTTATTAATCAACTTTTATTTTTTGTTCATAGGACTACAGTTCTATTTTGAATTACAAACAAAAAATTATAATATTGTTTATTTTAAAAGATGTAGTTTAAATAGTAGGTATCAAAAGTGTGTCAGAGGCTAAGATTTATAGACGTTACTTTGATTTTACTTACACTTTACCCAAACATTACATGTTATATTATTTAATGAATACCAAAATAATAAGTCACCGGCTGCGTTAGCTTGGATGTGGCTCTGCGAGTAATCAGTTTATATAAAAGTTCCAAATAGGTATATATTCCGTTTTTTGTTAAAGACGAACTTATTTTCTGAGCAAAATCTAAGTAAAATCAAAGTTTTGTCTATAAATATTACCTTTAGACTTTGTTGATGTGTTTATTAACACTTATGTTTTATTTTTACATTAGACTTAACATTTTTTATTTATTTATTTTGAAGAGCAATGGAGACACTAAAACCAGATGTAATAAATTTCAACAATTCTATTTCCTGCACATAGAGCAGTTGTTATTTCAAATCACCATTTCAATGTTATGTTTAAATAAACAAATAGATTTACTCTGAATTTGATTGGAATATTTACATACGAAAAGTATTAAAACACGTTCCTAGCGTACGTATTTCTCGTATTTTGCCTTTCTCCATAATTTTGATCATATTAATAAATTTATATGAATATACAGGGTCCAGTATTACCTAGGAAAACGCTCTTTGACGTCAATATTTATAAGCAAAAAATGAATATTTCTTATTTTATTAATAAAACACTATAAGCTTATAATTTCATCATCCCTTAAAATTGATGTCAAAGAGAGCAATGTTATATTATTTAATATATTTATATGGACTGATGTCAAAATTGCTTTAGAAAATCTTACATGGCAAAAATATTTAGGTAAAACGATAGGTTTTAGACAAATGTTATCAAACATTTGCTTTTGAATACTCATATGGTCAAAAACATGTAATTGGTGTCGCCGTAGATATTATGAATGGATGTGGTTTTTAGAAAAATATTTTACAGTGTCTATTTTTACATACTTAGCTATAGTACAATTCTATTAGAACTAGATATTAGTTCCTAACTATCGACTATCATTTTCAAATATAATTTATTATTAATTTCTTTGTATATTAGAATTGTTTAAATAAAACTTACATAATTAAATTAAGCTGTTTTGATATGTTTGTATATATGTGTACAACACTAAATAATGTTACCTGCCCTTTAATTAATGTAAGCGCTCGGAAATATACATTTGTTTTGTAAATATTTGTAACATTATCCGTAATTTTATAGTTGTCCACCAGTGTCCGTGTAACATGTTTAATAAAAATAACTATACATTAAACTCAATGGTTTTTATTTACCTACCTCTTAATAAATACTCTTAAATATATAACCAAGATTCAAATTAAAAAAGTTATCTTTGGGAAGTAAGGAGTGAATAATACTATTGTAACGCAATGTCTTTGCAACATGCATCAATTACCTGTTTTTTTACTTGGGAAAAATCCTCATCGGTTATTCCGGGTCGGGGGACCCACCAGAGGTGGGCAGGACTAGTACCGACTAAACATCCCTAGGGTGACTACTTCTGCATATACATGGGGACTGTGGGTCTTGTAATCAATTCTCCACAGCCCCGCCATCCCGCTTCCTTTGGGCACTATCTCGGGGGGAGGACAAAAGTTCTCTCTGACACCGCACAGTGTTTTTCAAGGAAGCGTGTCACCCCGTTGCGTCGACTTCTCGAGGGTCGCTCAGCCCAGAATGAGCGGTTACGACCACAAAGGCATCAACTGGTTTTGGATAGATCAGTCAGCTGGCATTCATTACCTAAATTACGTTTTGCGCTTGGGAATAGAGAAGTTAAAATATATTTTCGTGCTAATGAAATTTTGAAGGCCTGGACAGATCATACTGAAATTGATATGTATATTATCATATTAATTTATTCTAAATTGCTTCTTGTATTATTATAGGTTTGAAATATTGTTTTCAATTTATTATTACGTTTCTTTGTCAGCTGTCACGAAATTAAAATATGCATTATACAACATAAGTGCATTATTAATATTATACTTTTTTTTTACTTGGGGAAAATCATCATAGGACCGTCCCGGCCGCACAAGGGGGTAGCAGCTGTGGTGTGTTGGACTTTTACCAGCTAAAAACCGCAAGGTGACTACTTCTGCGAACTAGTGGGGACTGCGGGTCCTGTAATCAATTCGCCGCAGCCCATTAATATTATACTAATTAAACAAAACAGTGCGTAAAGTATTCCAAAATAGAAATGATTGATGAGGGTAGCTGGTTGTGTATTTGTGTTTCCGAGAGCACCATGGTGGTACCGGGCACCTGCGTTCTGCCATCGGTTGATAGCATTTTAGTTGAAATTTTCATGGCCAACGTATCGAGCGAGAGGCGGGCTGTTTGCAATCGCGCAGCCGCATCGCGCCGCCCGCCCTCGCTTCTTGCACGCGTTTCACACCACGCTCGCACTCGCCCTGAGAGGACCTCCCGACGGTGATTCCGACCCACTACACTAAACACGCGCGACCCTCAAACGGCTCTTTCTGAACTGTTCGAACTCGGTGCCGGCGAGTGCAGTGCTCTGCCCACGTGCGCGAACATTAGTTACGTTAACTAAGACATGTAAGATAAAATGATTTGTTGGCGGCACCCGCTTGGGAAATGTGGAGTCTAAAAAATACATGCAAAATGAAATAATAAGGTAAGAATTGTTTTTTAAAAACTTTAAGTTATATTTTTTTTCAAATTACATACGATCTTATGCACCACATATTCACCTGTGAAAGAAAACATCGTGAGGAAACCCGCCTGGCATCTAATATAAAAGTCATGACGATCGGCTAGGCTACTGGTCACGTTGGGCACGACATACGAGTATAAACGCAAAGTGGATACAGCCATTAATATAATTCACTCCGAAATGGATATAGCGGGAAGCTATATTATTATTGTTTATTTATTTATATATATTAATGAAATATCTAATTTTATAGTTCATTTATAACTAAAAGTTTAAGAGTTTAAAGTTAAACTTAAGTGTACCTAATAGTTACTTCAAGAAATTATTATTATACATGACTTACCCAACTAACGATGAATTAAAGGCCCATTTTCCAAAACAGGCGAATGGTTCTACCATTTAATATAAAATAATTAAATGGCTTTATAAAAATATCCATTAAAGAATTCAGCGTAATGGGAGCGGCCAAGTTTGTTCGTAGCGAAGCTCTACGAATGCCGCAATCTGATTATGGCGCACCTACTAAGCTATGAGACATTAATAAAATAGCAAAATGTAGGTTTGATCCTGTCGGAAGTAATAATTGCGACACGAAATGTGAGTTACCACCAAACTGTGAAAATTGTACTGTCAATTTTTTTTTCAATTATTAAATATTACCTTTATATGAAAGCGTCTTTTTGTCGCAATTGTGATGACAGGAGTCGTGTAACACGCGTGTGTTTTTTCGTTATTTTCGTTGTTTTGTGGTTTGCGCTTAGTTTTGCCTTTTCTGTAATGAACAACTTAACATACTATTATCATGTTCTATTTAATGTCATATTCATAAATTAACTTGCTTGCTTTTGTAAAATATGTATTTTGTTAATTGTGCAATATAAACTACACATGTGTATCACGATATTAGGTAATTGCTAAGACCCCGTGTTGATTTGCACTTTTATGTGGTTGATATTTCAGCTGCTCGCAGGAGGCGATTCGTTTCCACTTTTATGCTACGAAACGCCAAGGAGTGGAATTCACTTCCTGCGTCTTTTTCCAAAATCTTTCGACATAGGTATCTTTTAACGACGAATAAATCGGTATTTGTTGGATGAACGCGCTCCATCATCGGCCTCATCATCACTCTTCATCAGGTGAGATTGACGTCAAGCACAAAGTTGTCTGTAATAAAAAAACATAAATTTTTAATGCTATTATTATTTTTCAGACACGTTAATTATCTTGATTGGGCGTTTTCACATTAAGATTTAAATTTATATTAAATTAAATTTGATAAGAGTGTTATGACAGCTTGCCCGGTTTAGTTGTGAAGGTCTATCCCGGCCATCAATATATATCCTGTTCGAAAAAAAGTGTTATAACAAATCGTTAATGATAATTACTTGTGCCGAGATAAAAATAAAGCATATCCAACATAACATTTGTAATACATTTACTACGACAAGTCTTTTACACTTCTGTCATACTTCAGTACCCAAACGCTTATTGGTTTGGCTTATTCATAACGAGGAATTTTTAGGACACCAGTAAGACACTAGACGATGAAGGTAAAAACATGAAACTGTTACTATATATGAGCAATAGATTCGCTTAAAAAAGTCATATTGAACGTATTTTTCAGGTATGTTTTTTATCTGGAATTTTCATAAACATGAAAGCATTCAGTATAATTATGAACATACAATTATATTTTTTCTTTAGCTATTAACAAGTTTGACATGGGATATTGCGTGACCTAAAAGACGCGGCGCGCACGCAAATCAGTCTTCACTTTTGTGACTATAAGGTTCCCGGGAATAATGTTTGATGCTAATAAACGAACTTTAATTATCCGTTTTAGCTTCCTGAGTTGCTCGTCTAGAATATGTATTTAATTATGGATATTATTTTAATTTTCAGAAAAACTAATAAAAATTCATCTAGGTTAGCTATGAATTTTTATGTTTTGTACAAGCCTAAAATGTATCTGTAGGTTTCTGATTGCGTATATTTCAGAATACAGTCAAATCTGGGTAAGCGTGAACTGGATAAGTGAGAAAACTCTATAAGTGAGAGTAATAACCAGGACCCGTCATTTTAAGCTCCCAAAACTTCTATTAGCTAGAAATAGAAACCTCTGTAAGAGAGAGTCGTTTTTCACTCATGGACCTCCGTAAGTGAGACTGCTACTTATCTATAGCACTATAAGCGACAGTCGAGCTTTATTTATTTATATTATTTAGGAGGAACAAATGAAAAAACAAATTACAAATTTAAAATCTGCTATTTTATGACTAATTCTTAACTTTCGTGGAACTTCCTACCTTTTTTTTTTGTTTTCGTAAACATCTTGTAAACCCTTATATTTCGTAAACCCTTATAAAGTATTTATATGTCGAAATCTAATGAACGTAACATATACACACTATTAAAAATATATATATATGTACATAACAGGGATGTTACGGAGCTTCGACTCCGACTCCGATAAGTCGGAACTTCCGATCGTTATTACACCTTCGGTTCCGAAACTTTTTAATCGGAGGTATTCATCGGAGGTCACCACCACTGTTGCAGTCAATTCATTTGATTTTACTTTATGTGTTGTTGAAACATAATATCAATTAATCAAACAATCAGTGCTACTTAATTTGTAGAAGACATTTTTTAAAATTTAGATTAAAAAAATATGATTAAATTATTAAATTTAAAACTAAAGGTACATTTAAATTTATTACTAAAAGGTTTTTTTTTATTTTACATTTACATTAAATTAAGTAAAATAGAAATTAACACAAAAACAACCCTGCAGCAAATTTGATTAATTGTTCACTGGACAATAGAGAGAAACGCTGCCCATGTACCTGCATTAGCGAGAAACTCGGGTTAGTGAGAAACCTCTATAAGCGAGAATGACATTGTGCTCCCTTGAACTCTCACTTATCCAGGTTTGACTGTACACGTAAATACGTGTACCGAAATCGGTATGCATAGTGCTTCGAGAATATATTCGAATTTTCAACCTCGAGTGTGACTAGAAACTGCAGAAAATGGATTATTGAATTGGAGAACCAGGGTGAATCTTGTAAAAACTCGCGCTTAGTCGTCAGATGTTGGCTACATATAATTTATAATGGACAAAGTGAGCACATAGATTTGAAACTTTCTAATACGGATTTATAATTGAATTTATCAATTCAAAAATGTGACCTGATATTATGTCAGAGGTGTCTTGAATCAGATACGAATAAGGTACCACATTTTTTTTGCATTGGCTCATCATAGTGACTACAGCGTTCCTGGTAGTAAGTATAGTGTAGTTCAAAAACGAAAGCGACCATCAAAGGATGAAAATCCATTGATAGTCTCCGTCGTCATGTCGGCCCACATATAGCACAACTGAAGGTATCTAGGTATATGAGTTACTCAATAGACACAAGCTGATCCTGAAACGCGAGAGGCCAAAGCGAGTCACTATGACGGTCTTTACACTTGTTTACTGTGGTCATGACTCAGTTCCACCAATAACATAACATCGCTTATAGTGGTAAATTTATCTAGATTGAAATTACTTTCAAATTCAAAGGCACACCTAATGCCTACAAAAAACTTCAATTTTTAAAATAAACAATGTTTTAATTTATTATTTTTTCAATAATAAGCATGTAATTACATAACATTAATTATAAATAAATGTTTGTTACCTTTTACTCAATTTTGTTTTTATTATTATTATTTTTTTATATTATGTTTTATTTTTACTACGATTTTGTTTTAAATTACAAACAAGCATAAAATTACGCATTAAACGGTTTATTTAAAAATTGCAATTAATTATTTATTTGTAAATTACAGTTTTTTAGTGGGCATCAAACGTGTGGCTGAGTGTAATACTAAAACAAAAAGGGTATAATTTGAACGGTCGCTTATAAACTATGTCATACTATTCTTTATTTTCGGTTAATATGTATCAAACAATTGGATAAATCACCAATTTGAGACTTTGCTTAGCTTAACGCGCATTCTATGCTTAAAACACGACTATAAATTTCATCTTTGTCAGAGGCCAAAATACAATCTAAGCAAAGTCAAAGAAGCGTCTATAAATTTCAGCCTATGACTTTGTTGATGTGTTTGTGTTGTAACTTAGTAAATTGATACAAACATTTTTATAAAAAACAACATCAGTGTCGATTTGTTAATGATAAGTAACTTAGAAATTCTAAGTTAGAGGTAAACCAACATTTTGGAATAGACCTTTATGTCTAAATATGCAGAATTAGTAAAACAAAATTTGTTATTTCCAAGAAGATTTACTTCTTATCACTGAGTGTTTGCGAAAATTCGATTTTTAGAATAATTTATAAAACGGTGAACTACCTAAGCGGCTGTATACGATGCCTTTTTATGAGTTTTGTGTACGTGTAGTAAAAGTTTACTGGCCATTACCCTTACGCTGTTTTACGATGCTTTGGCAACGTGCACCTGTTGTATATCGAGAGTTATTTGTTTTCTAAGAGTATCTTGAAGTTTTACTTCTTTCAGTAGTTAATTGTGTACAAAAAATACGACCCAATTCTAATTCCATACGGTAATATAGCCCCGCCCGGTTTAGTTGTGGAGGCCTTTCCCGATCATTAATACTCGGACAACTCGAAAAAAACAGGTAATGTAAAACTATATATTTTACTGCCATAAGTAAGATGCTCTATTAGTCTTTAAAACGATCAAATATATATCTACATCTACAGTAATATCGGGTAAACAAGAATATTCATAACAGCAATGAAACATGGCTTCCACTAAATGTTATATGGCTCTATGGCTATAAAGACCATTCGACACGCAGTTTAGTATTAAATTAAATCCAAATTGAATTCTGGTTGTTTTCTAATTTTTTTACTTAAAGAACATCAATTGTATTATTGTAGGTATATTATTATTACGTAGGGTAAATATAAGATTTTTGCGAATGATTTAGTAGCTTCTCTCATAAACTTTTTCAATATAATAAGTAAATATTTGGTTAGTGTGACACCTTTTAAAATATCAAGCAATTGAAAACATATTTATTTTACACAAAATCGAAAGATTTATATAAACAACTTCATGTATGTAATGGAAAAAAAAGAATGACTTCTAACCATAAAAATGTAATAGATAGGGTCCTATTTCATATATATAATATCCTATATATAGGACGTGTTAACATACGGAAACAATCTTGCTAAAGCAACGCATTATTGTCGTACCTAAACGCGTGCTCCACATTCGTGACCTACTCATATGGAATATTTTGTTTTAATATATTCAAGTTGATGATTGAAATTTCATTGTTATTGTAAAAAACGAGTCTTTGAATTACTTAAAATATTAATGTTCTTTTTCATTTTCTATGATAATATTGTACTAAATGAACTAACTAGTATATTAACTGGTAATATCCTTTCAATCCTCAAAACTTAGGATAGTCACAATCATCTTATATCTACTATGTTATTAATCAATATTTATATTAAAGGATACTTATGGTGATAAAATAGCTTATATACACTGCTAACCTAAAGAATACAGAGTTTTTGTTATTTTGTTCCGGAAAATGTGTTTACTGAAGTGAAACGGTACGGTTCGGATAATGTCAGCTGTAACGGTCACGGGAAATTCCTGTGAAGTTCTTTGGCGTTCGGTTTTCTTTTCACTTGCGGTCTAATTTTTAAAAGGTCCCATTTTATTTGACCTAAAATATCGTGTCTTATATTTGAATAAAATAGGTTTGATAGTTATATACGCTAGACATTGAGTTTATTAAACATATCGTCAGGTGAAAGGCTTCTTTAGTTTCAGCGACATTTTTAGTAATAGACATATATAATAATATATGTTTTTGGAATCAGCGTACTTTTACCGGTTCCAAATATATATATATATAACTATATCACCAAAAATTGTCGCTTAAACCAAATAGCCTTTCACCCCTCGATATGTATATTCAAGTATGATAGTAAAAACGTATAATAGTATTTAAATATACTTTTACAAGTTATAGTTAATATAGTATTTACATTTATTATAGCAATCGTTTATTTGTACTTAAAAGACTGAGAGGGTTATATTATTGTAAGAAGAGCACATTTATCAGGACATAGGCGTAGTTATACGAATGAATAACGATGATTACGTTGTTGTTTCGTACATAAATATTTTTCGTTGGGTCACGTATCACGATAATTCTTCAATTAGATTGCCTTTTTTGTTCACAAATGTACAAAAGAAGATAAATTGAACGTCGTTCCTTGACCTGAATTCTTCCTGTAGCTAAATTAAACGGAATTGGTCATCCAAAGATATCACCTATTCTATTCTACTGACTATTAATAGGATTATAAAGATTCGGTAAGAACGTGTGAATAAAATTAATAAATACCTTTTTATAACAAACTAGCTGACCCGGCGAACTTTGTTCCACCTAAGAGGCAATAAATAAGCAGATTTGTCATTTAATAAAAAAATTTATTACATTTATTTTAAATTTTTACATTTTTCAAGCAATTTTAAAAAAAATCTCTCCGTAATAACCATCCTCAGACTTCATCAAACACAACAAAAAAGAAATCAGCCAAATTGGTTCTGCCGTTCTCGAGTTTTGCGCTTATCAACACATTTAGCGATTCATTTTTATATTATAAATAATGACGGTAATTATGTATTAATTGCTACTTTCAATACAATACACAACTTTCAATCAGAAAAGTATAAGACACTCTACAATACAGAGTAAAAAAAAATCTAAGTATTTATTAAGGTTAAAAAAACATACAATAAGCAATAAATTATTATTAAACGGACTTACGTAAGTTCAAGACAAAAGCGCAAAACTCACGCAGCTATAAATAACTGAGACCGGCCTACGCCTGCTATAAAAGGTTTCTGATTCTACTCCAGGGCTACGAGTTGTCTTCTAAGAAAATCTATATTTATTATTGTGGGTACTTGGTTATATAACCTGTGTTATTAGAAAAATAAATTGTGTTGGTGTTATCAAAATCATATTCTCGTTAATATTTCCAGAAAATAGGAATATATGAATAAAAACATAAATTATACCAAAATCAAACAAAGATATATTTTATTTTAAATTAGTACAAATACGCGTTGCCTTTTTTGGCATTTCATATAATATTAGGTCCTTACATATGAAATTGGCGTTTTTCGTACTGGCCACTTTAATCACAAATTTCTCCTCTTTGGTAAGGAATTCCAAATTCAAATTTGTACAGCTATAGACTCATGTATTTGTGCTTCGATGGTCGTCATTCATTTGTTTTTTTCTTCTGTTTTTTTCTGTTTGCGTCACTCATTTTACAAAATGGAAAACTTAAAATATCGCATTATTTACGAGTACGAGTTCCGCCATGGCACTAGTGCTGCGGAAACAACTCGAAGTGTGAATGATGTGTATGGCGGTCGTGTTGCAAAAGAAAACACAGTTCGTTTTTGGTTCCAACGTTTTCGTTCTGGAAATTTCGACCTGCAGAACAAGCCCCGTGGACGGCCTGAGACTCAAGTTGATAATGAAGAGTTGAAGGCTATTGTGGAAGCGGATCCATCGCAAACCACGTCCGAGTTAGCTGCAGGCTGCGATGTTAGTGATAAAACTGTTTTAATTCACTTGAAGCAAATTGGGAAGATTAAAAAGCTTGAAAGGTGGGTACTTCACGAATTGACTGAAGCAAACCGGCAAACGCGCGTCGACTGCTGCGTTACATTACTAAACCGGCACAATAATGAAGGTATCTTAAACCGAATCATTACCTGTGATGAAAAATGGGTTCTTTACGATAATCGGAAGCGCTCAGCGCAATGGTTGGATCCTGGCCAGCCAGCCAAATCCTGCCCCAAGCGAAAATTAACCCCAAAAAAGTTACTTGTAAGCGTTTGGTGGACTAGTGCCGGTATTGTTCATTACAGTTTTCTCAAATCTTGCCAGACTATTACGGCTGATGTCTATTGTCAGCAATTGCAAACCATGATGGAAAAGCTAGCGGCTAAACAACCTAGGCTGGTCAATCGCTCCACGCCACTGCTGCTTCACGACAACGCTAGACCACACACTGCGCAACAGACGGCTACTAAATTAGAAGAGCTTCAATTGGAAAGTCTAAGACATCCTCCGTACTCCCCGGACCTTGCTCCAACAGATTACCATTTTTTTCGATATTTGGATAACTTCTTGCAAGGGAAAAAATTCAACTCCGATGGGGCAGTCCAAATCGCCTTCAAAGATTTTATTGATTCCCGTCCGACTGGTTGTTTTAGTAAAGGGATCAATGAACTACCTATGAGATGGCAAAAGTGCATAGAAAATAATGGTTCATACTTTGATTAATTAAATATATTATATTAAAAAATATTCGACTTTTTGTTCCTCCCATACAAAACGCCAATTTCATATGTAAGGACCTAATATATACCATAATTTATGTGGTGCCACAGTTTAATGATAATAATATGTGTAATTCTAGAATAATCGTTTTCTACAGTGTTAATAATATATTAAGAGATGAAATAAATCACCACACCGGAAAACTCAATTACAGGGTGAACCTGTTTTGTGTTCAAAATTGTCCAAATGATTCGAATGTAAAAAAAAAACATTTATCCAAAAGAACTTTTTTAACAAATAACAACTGTTACATAGCTTTATCACTGAATAAAGCCAAATGTTTTTAGCAACAAAGGTTCTTTCTTGTAGTATTAATTGTGATAACCATTGATTCGATTTTAGCACAAGTGCGAATTTGGCAAGTTTAACATAAATAGCGGTTTATTTAGCAAAGGTGCAACAAAAAACAAGTATAGTCTCTACTTATTCATTGCAATATTTCCAATTTTGCTGTGATCTTTGTATTGTACCATCTAGATGCCGGATTAGCAATGTAGCAAAGTAGCAATTACGTTTCAACGCAATTACTACGGGTCCCGCACATCTAAACAGTCTCGAAATTTTTTTAATGTGAGGTTTTTTAGACACGGTACAATAATGTTGCATGAAATATAAAAAAAAAACGTTAAAGTATTTATGTCATTTCTTTTATCACTTTCCAAAATAACCTAAAATAAGCCAAGGGGTCTTCGCCAAAATATGATACGCGTCGCGTGCAGGTTGATCTGGCACTGGTCTATACTTATAACTACATATATTATAATGTATATAGTATACCTGTGTATGTAGTGTCTGTGCTTGCCTAGTGGATAAAGGGCCGATTTCCATGCGCGGCAACGGAAAAGGTCGTAGGTTCGAATCCCGTTAGGTACCTCTGGGTTTTTCCAAATTACACATTATTACAATTCGATTTAGACACCACATGCTCACCGATGAAGGAAAACATCGTAATGAAACCTGCATGGCATCTAATAAAAATGTCATGAGTAAGTGCCCTGAGAACGGCGATCATCTACGCTACTGGTTACGTTGGGTACGACATATAAGCGCAAAGTGGATACAGCCACTAATATATCTCTGCTCACCTCGTAAGGGATATAGCGGTACGATATATTATTATTATTCATTATTGTTAGTATACCTTAAAACGAATACTGTGTCACGTGTGAAAGCATCGAGGCAACTGAAGGTAACGGCGGAATAGAAAATAATGTACTGCACAGAAATAAACTGCTCAATGAGATGGTACCGCACGCAGTACTTAGACTGACTACCTACGCGTTCCGTTGACCTACATTGTCGTCCTTGAATACCGCACCCCGTACCCCTTATGTATTCCCGTTACGTCATAAATGCTCAATGCTGTTAACATTAACCTTCTACCGTATATTCTTACTCTCAAAAAGCTGACAAGTGAATGTTATCAGATCATCAACATATATAGTACATTATGTAATAATTTTAGTTTTAAATTTATTCATTGTTTTAAATTTGACATATTTGGTGGATTGCTCGTACAACAGCGATGAAGCCTAAAGTATAACCATTTGCACTGGTACATTCGCCGTCTTGATTCACACCTGACATTTATGTAGAATGTTTCTAGGAATGGGAAATGCTATAATTCTCTTTGAATGCAAAGTGAAATGTTGTGGTTAGATAATCACTACAGCGGACATAATACAATATAAGAATTGACAAAAGTTGTATAAAATGTTTTATTCATTGCTTGTTTATGAGATTGCAGAATTTTCTTACTAATTATTACATTAATTCTATTTATACTATATGTAATATGTAAAGTATTAACATTAGTAAAAATATATTTTAACAAATTCAAATAAGTACGCAACTACATTGTAAAAGTGATCTTAAGAAATAATTACATTTCTTTCAATTACAAAAGTTACTTAACATGTGTTACCCTTAATCATTCAATACAAAAGAGCAAACTGTCTATATAATGTAATAAAACCCCAATCTCTCTCGTTTCGGCTTGTGTTTATGCTTAAATTTTAATTGATTGTTGTACTTTCAGCATCATTTATTCATATTATTGTAAATAAATAACCGTATTGACAGATTTTAATCTTTGAATATGGATCAAATATCTTACAGTAGTGATTAGTTTTCTATGCTACAGAAAAAGTAACAATATTATTATTCTATAAATATTTCAGATCAAAGAGTTGTTGCGTTTCACTGATTTTCCATAATTTGGTTGTGTGGCTGTTGGTGCTTACATTCCAAGTCAATGGTCCGATAAAATAATCCATTGCTGTGAAGGTACCTTATATACGAGTATAAGAGAGTGTGGTTAATAAAGTATACTTAAAAACCATAATTTAATTACAATATTATTAATTTCCCATCTATGTTGCCGATCTCACATATATTATGACAGAAATTAACACATATTATATATATAGTATATAGATTATAGTGTTATCAGTTTAATTTAAAGTATATAAAGCTAGTAACGCATAGTTCAGAAACGCTCTTTAAATTTTAAGACGTTTTTAAACATTAATTGATCCAATTTTTAAGTAATTGATGATTAATTACTGTTTAAAAGCCTTTTTAGTAGCGTTTCTAAAGTTGGGCGTATAAAACTTATTTAAAAAATCGAAATGCTATATACTGAGTATCTGTTCAAGTTATACCTACTTTCTCTTAAAGTAAATTAAAAATATATACAACGAAGCTTCTTTAGCGAGCGAATGGAGCACAAATTAAATTTGTGTAGGTGGGTGTGCTTGAAAAGTAAAGTGAGACGTATATCTATCTACCTTTGCAAATGTTATATTTATAGGTATAATTTCGACAAGTCTGAAAGGATTTTTTATTGAATTAATATATTGAAAGCCAACATAACCTTTGAAATTTTTAACATAAATGAGAAATATATAAAACGGAGCTTCTTTAGCGAGCGAATGGAGAAACAATTTAATTTGTGTAGATGGGTGTTCTGGGAAAGTAAAGTGAAACGAATCTATACTTTTCTAATTGTTATACTTATAGAAAGAATTTCGACAAGTCTGAAAGGATTTTTTATTGAATTATTACATCGAAAGCCAACATAAGCTTTGAAGTTTTTAACATAAATGAGAAATATATACAACGGAGCTTCTTTAGCGAGCGAATAGAGCGAAAATTTAATTTTGTGTAGATGGGTGTTCTGGGAAAGTAAAATGAAACGAATCTCTACCTTTCTAATTGTTATACTTATAGGAAGAATTACGACAAGTCTAAAAGGATTTTTTATTGAGTTATTATATTGAAAGCCAACATAAGCTTTAAAAGATTTTTATTATATTATTTTATATTATAAAGAAAACAATTCTTGCTTTATTGCACCTATATTTTCATATCTTCTATATATATTATAAAAATAAGCTACCTCTTTTTCTTAAACCCATTTAGATAATAAAAAGACAATACCAGTTGATCGCGAAAGCTTTTTCTGTTGATCTCGGTAAATATTGACCGATATCAATTCATGTATAATTTCTGTTTGGTAACTATCGAAAATGATTCCTTTAAGGTAATTTACAGTGGTATTTTATTTTTTGTTGCAAAATAAGAAAATATTCGGTAAATTCATGATTTTATACAATAACAAATAAACTATAGTTTAAATACAACCAAAATAACATGATTTTAGAATATACAAAGTCATTCATGGGCTGGAGTAATCACACGTGTGATTAATAATAATAATATTAATAACTTTATTTCATATTTCTTAAATTAAAAATACATAAAATTTTAAAACTTAATATTAATTTCTTAAATAAATACCAGAGTGGATGAGCTTCTTCACCCAAAACTGAATGAAAGGCCCATCCACTTTCTCAGACAAAATACTTAAAATGCCATCAGTACTGCCCCTCAAACACTGCAGCATCGAAGCACACCGCCGACGCATAACTGCATGAAAATCATGCAATCCTGCTTCGGCAAACATACCCGACGCACTACAGAATCGTGGCAGCCCCAACAGCACTCTAAACGCATTATTATACTGAATACGCAGGGCGTTGTACGCCCCCCGCGAGTACCTCACCCACAAGCTGCATGAGTAAAAGGACTGGCAATATGCCCTAAACAATGTTAATTTAACATCCTTCGTGCAGCGCGCAAATCTGCGAGCAAGCATACTGCAACGAGCAGCCAACGCCCTGCGCTCCCTATCAATATCTTTATCATCAGTAAGCCATTCCGTTACAACATGTCCAAGGTATTTAAAATGCGTAACAACACGAAGTGGAGCACTATTCATATGCACAGGTGGAATAAAGCCCTAAACAAATTATAGATTTAAGAAAAAAAAGTCATTCCAAAAGCCGTATCGAGCTTCTGAAAACACAAATCGCAACCATTGCAGTTCTTTAAGGGTCTGTTGTCGGTGAGTGTATCGTAATAGTGGAATATTTATAAATATTTCACGTGATTCCTATGCGTTTATTTACTCTAAATATGTAAAGTTATTGAACTGAAGTTATCAATAGAAGGTTTTATAGCTATTTCGATTTGTTATAAAATATATTTTAATAGAAAATGTAGATTTAACAATTGCCATTATTATGTTCACAGATTTGAGGCGAAGGGCATTATTGCGTGCATATGACGCAATCAGGGAAAATTGGTCCGAAAAGCTTTGTCTTTTATCTCTAACCAAAGTCAAATTAATAAATATATTTGCTATAACTAAGCTTAGGATGTTCTCAGAATGGCATTGTAATTACGGCATATCTACTTTTTTAAATTTTAACTCTTATGATTGGGTCTCAAATTATTACTCTTTTTGTCATACTTATAAATTGATGAAATGGAGTGTGCCATTGAAATTAAATTAATATTTATATTATGCATATAAATGTTATATTGCATATTATGCTATGGTATATAAATGTTGTATTAGATGTATTAGAGTAGATGTAGTTGTATTAGAGTAAATTTTTTTGCACGTACCGGATCGATGAGGACATTTCACATTTCCTTTATAATAGTGTATTGAACAATCCTACCAATATTCAGCCTAGTCGAAATTTTTGTAACCTCACCTCTATTTTTTAGTCTAATTTGACCGGACTAATACCCAAATATTATTTTAAAAAAATGCAAACCTTTTTTTAGCTTCCGTAACAAAGTACATGATTTATTTAATCATATCCCTTATACTCCGTGTACATTCTGAAAAAGAAACATTAGTTTTTATGTTCTTTTTCTATTGTATTTTTTAGATTTCTGTTGCATTTTAGTAATAGGTACAGCTTTTGAGAATTCAAAAGACGATGCAAATCACATGATGTCTGTTTTTTATCATTCGGAAACTTTACTAAAAGGAACCAAGATTAATTAAATGCCATATTGTTTTATTAATTGTATGTAGTGGCTTAAATTAAATCCAGCCAATGTTACGTTTCATTAATCTAGATTTCTAATGGGGAAATAATAGTTAAAATTCACTCAATAGTTTCAGATTTCGGCCCTGCGTTGGGACGGCTAAAATTGTTGCATTTTAGATCCTCTATCACATCTATTAATAGGGCGAGTTACGAATAACTTTGTATAAGCAGATATTATGATATTCGTCTAAGTGTGTAGGTGAATCGGCTGACCACTAAATTTTCTACTGAGTTTGGACTCATGCCAAACATTTATGCCGCGACAGTTGAAACAAATGATTAAAAGTTAATTGGTTCAAACAATTTCTTTCTATCTACGTAAAAATAATTTGAGTGTTCTCAATTGTTGCATTAGTTTATCGGCATATTAGCCTTTTTAAATGAAATATATTTTTAAACATAGCATAAGCTACCTTACAGAATATGAGCGAACCTTACGAAGTTAAATGCCTGTCATTCCGCTATCCTGCTTATCCTACTTTTGGGTTTGTCTATCTGTGTGCCTATTGTTTCTAAACTACTAAATGGATTTTAACGCAGTTCTCACCATAATTCAGGAAATTAAATTAGCATAGTTAATATATATAATTTGTATGTATTTATTAAAAATAGTAGAGAAATATCGACGTTTCTAATGGGATTAATTTTTTGGAGAAATTACATACCGAGCGCTGACTAAACCATAGAGTAAGGCTGGTTTTCCTGACACGCTGACGATCGGCGCGTAGCTCGTCAGCGCTGATCGGTCAGCTCGTATCATTTTTATATCGCGCTGATCAGCGTGAAGTACAGACGCAAACAATGTCGATGGTAGTGAAAATTGTTACCGCGTACTATTTAGCAAAGAAAACGTCTGCAACAAAGAAATACATGTTTATCCATTTATCATACAGAGAGAGAATCTTCGCAGGGGAATTCTATATATTATACGACCAGTTGAGAGACGACGACAAAAAGTTTTTCAACTATTTCCGTATGTCATCAAGTTTTGATGAATTACTAGCAAAGCTTCAAAATACCTTGGTCTATTGCAGCTTACGTAATGTTCCTATACAGCCGATTGAGCGCTTGATGTTTACTTTAAAGTAAGAAATAATAAGTTCACAAAAATATTATGTAATTATTTATTGTTAGAAACAAAATTAAATATATTAAGCTAGACGACGATGTCATCCGAGGCTTTGTTACGTTGCATAAACATTTCTTTAATTGCACTTCTTCAATTACTCGACCGGTATCTATTTCACGATTGTCCATGATTGTATTTGTCAATACATACCTTCAGCGCGACTCAAAAACGCTATATACAACTATAGTTTTGGGAGTCGAAGCTGCTCGCGTCCGTAGGCTTTACCCTAGTTTCCCTACACGTGACTCCTGAGTGGTGTAAAACGAGCAGCAGCGAGGTGGTAGGGGGTCGGTGCCCGTCTGGATCGCGACCACAGTACATAGGTGTAAAACCCGTCATAGTGACCAGTTTCGGCTTGTCGCGTTTCGGGATCAGCTTGTGTATATCCAGTAGCTCATATACCTAGAGACCTTCAGTCCCGGTATATGTGGGCCGACATGACGATGTAGACTATCAATGGATTTTCATCCTTTGATAGTCGCTTTCGTTTTTGGACTACACTGTACTTACCATCAGGTATTCTGTAGTCACTATGCCGTGCCAGTGTAAAAAAAAATATATATATAAAAATTGACACAGCAGCGCCGACCGTCATCTTGACACGAAAACCAGCCTTATATCAAACAAATGTTATACCAAATTGTAGATATTTGAATGGCCTACAAACCCGAGCGCATATGTTTATATTTTAAAATTGACCTACAATAACCAGTTTTATATTGTATTTTGAAATTGCATTGAAAATGATGAATGTTATTCGACACTGTTTTGAACAAAAATTATTAATAGTTATTCAATTAAATAACTTATTTAAATTAAGGATAACATTTAGTCCCAAATTTTACTGTATATCGTTTGAATGAATGAGTCTTAGAAGATATTTCAAGTTGAAAAAACTTCCTTGCGATGAGCTCGGGTACGCTACTAACAATTCATTACCAAATATATATTTTACAAAATTACTTAGAGAATTGCGCATGTACATATAGTAATAATGAATTTATTTGTACAGAGCTGAGTGTGACCCCCGGCATGAGGTCGGGGGAGGCCGGCGAGGGCTCCGAGCTGGCGGAGCTGGGCGCGCGCTGGCCACCGCCCTACTCTCACGGCTATGGCTGGACTCGCTCCGCCACGCCGCAGCACCCGCCCGCGCATCATCTCGCAAGGCATTCGCGCTCACAACAGGTACATTTTGACCATATTAAATTTATTTTGTTGTTATTGTAGAGTAGAAGTGAGGGGGTGATCATAATTAGCTTTCTAAGCCAGCCCAGCATCGATTTACAAATACTTGTCGGTTTTCTGGTCGTAGCACGGTCAATTTACACGGAAGACAGCCAAGCATAAAATACTTCTTTCTTTCTTACATCTATTTGATTTACTATTTGAGTAACCCTTATCTGAGCTGATCTGCGTCGATAAGCGCATCTAGATCAGCACTGGGAACCAGCTATGTGCCTGTATAAATACAGTCTACCGCGTCTTGGTAACTATAATGAATTTGTGATAAAATAAATGTTAAAACGAAAAGTATAATACATTTACGGGTACATTCGTAATTTTGTTGGCGGTTAAATTACAATACTGGAATATAATGGTATTGTGATTAGGTACATCGATTGAACATTATAATCGTACTGAAATGTATCCCGCCCGGTTATGTTGTAAAGGTCTTTCCTGGCCATGAGAATGTCGCTAGTTCGAAAAAAAAACGTACAGAAATTAGAACACCGTATAAGGTTATTCTCATGCAGCGAAAAACGCATCGTTTAAAGAATGACTGTAACGGTAAGAGGAAAGAATAACTCTCTAGAAAATAGGAGCTATTAAAATTTGCGAAGCATGCAACTTTACGTTGTTGCTCGAAAGAAAATATTTTGCGACTTATAATAAGCATTAATATTTATTATCAATGAGCCTTCGAGTGTGACAATTAAATTGTGTTCAAAGCGGCTTAAAAATTGCCATATAAATATTTGGTGGACCCTCAGAAAATAGGCAATTTACGCCCGATCGCACTTATATAGCTCCATCGATGCGAAGAACCGCCTGACCTAAAAAAGGACCCTGTAGCAGCTATTTTTGCTCTGGACTCGATCGATCAAAGTTCAGTAAGCTTTTAACCTCATACTCATTTAGGTGTTTGAGATTTGTCAGTAGTCAGCGGTATAGTATAAATCTGTAGTCTATACACAGTTTATATAAAAGAAAATCTGACAATATACTTTTTTTAAATAGTCAGTGAGGAGAATTCGAATCAATTGATAATAAAACTACATTACTTGTGTAGAAAAAGGGTGTTCAAACAGTGGCCCGCGGGCCGTACTAAACTTACCGAACGAAGGGCATATTGTAACTTGTGGAATAGAGTCAAAGGAGCATAAATGTCAACTTTTGTTGTACATGTCATAATCCACTAGCTAAATGCGGCCTGGCAGAACTTATTAGCACAGAAATTTGGCCAGTTTAATATGGGCTTCGTCACGTGTGGTATAGAATAAATCTGAGCAATTCTGAAATTTGAGCAAGATTTGTCATTTGTTTTTTCTGCATTATTAAGCAGCACTTACCGTGTTAACCTGGTAACCGGGTATGACGAAATTTTTCGTCATACATAAAAGCCTACTGCAATGGGCATGACGACATTTTTCGTCATGGAAAATGATCGTAATATATTAAATATTTTATCAAAATAAATAAAAACTATAAGTTAGTTAAAAACGATATTTTTCGGCATAGAAATACATCGTAATATATTAAATATTTTATCAAAATAAATAAAAACCATAAGTTTCAATCGACATTCTTTTATTATTTGAGATGTGTTATTACTTATCGCTGCGAACAAAAAGTCCCCATTCTGAAACGAGTAGAGCAATAAATAGCTAATTCCCCGGTTAACAGGTTAAGAAAATACTAAGCGATTTTCTATCACAATCGCGTTCTATTCCTGAGTGAATTAATTTGCTGAACATATATAGATTTTGTCTTAAATTTTAAAATAGTTTTATCATTATCATCAATTTTAAAAACAGCACCGTAGTTTCTTAGAGCAATGTGTGTTACCTTAACTCTAAGTATATTACTTAATGGAAAACCTGATCTGTTGTTTCTAATAGTTTTCGATTGTTTCTCACTAACCTACTCGAATAAATACTTTGTATGTTGTGTGGCTGGCTACAAGATAATCTCCGAAGTTACGAATTCTTAAATTTCTTGGATATAACTTATATATTTGTACTAGTTATCGATTTTTCCACAATGAATCATTTCAAACATATCATTGTATATATCTTAGTGGCTGCAAGACAGTCGACAAAGCTACGAAGCAGAAGACGCCCGAACGAGAGCACGCGGTGGGGTTTACTACTCTCCACCTGGTACCTCGTACACCATCATCGAGAGGCCGGCGTCGTCGCACGGGCACCACGCACCCTACTCGCAACACCACTACTCGGGCAAGCTCTCTCGCGCGCCCTACTTAGGCTCCACTAATATTTCGAATACTACAGGTATTTATTTATTTTTTCACAGTAATGACTACATTATTCGATTAGACATAGTTTGCGGTTGGGATATGTTTTTTTTTATAATTTCCAGGCAAACCCTTCTCACAAACAAAAATGAAGCTGGTCGTAGAAGTACTAGGAAATATATTTAATAGCATTTTATAGTATACTACTACAATTGAGTAAAAGGTTGATCTAATTTATTCACTAATATTGCAAAACTTAACTAGTGTAGGTTTAATTTACTATATTATTTACTGCTACTACTATTTTACTACTTACTAATCTGTTATTCATTTGTTTGTAGCAGGAGCAACTAGTCTAAGAAATAGCACGAACCATTTGAGTGCACCAAATGGCAAGAAACGTCCAATATCACCGGAGCAGGTGCTGAGGTTGTTCGGACAAGGTGGAGCCGCAGCGCTGGGCAAGGCACTTCCGCCGTCACATCCACCTGCGCCGCTAGCTGCTCCTCTGCCGGCAAGGAGACATTCCCCTGCAAGCAGTCCAAGCAGCACAACACATCATGTAAGATTTCATCTATGATTCAGGTTCCCATAATCGTATAGCTCTACACTGGGACAAGAGTGAAAGAAAGGTTCAATTGGACTTATCGATAGCGCGGATGCAGCAGTGCTGACACTTTGCTAAAGCTTTGTTTTAATAAGAGCAGAAAAATAATAGTAAGTCCTGAATTGATTTGAATTTCAAAACGATCTTATAGTGCCATTAACATTTATTACCAACTGTGATGTATAAACAACCGTGACGCGGAATGACTAAACCTATTATAATAAAAAAAATCCTTGATTCATCAGTAGCAACGTCAAAGATGAAATGCGCTCATTTAAAATGTAAAAATAGTTCAACGTGCCACGAATATAAAGAGGGTGGTTTAGGGGTGTAACATAAATTATTTGAAGGCGAGGCACCACAAGTCGATAACACTACTATATTCATGAGTACACTGCCGGCCTTTTAAGAACTAATAGCGTGGACGTGACGCTGACCTGTTTATTACTTAACAAAAAATACAAACCGTCCTTTCCTTGTAGATATATTCTGTTGTAATAAATAAACACAGTCGAATAAATTAACGACAGTTATACATTAATTCGAAAGTAATTACTGAAACCATATTGTTCGAATAGGTGTGTCCACGCCAAGCCCATTATGTTACGGTCAGCAACATTAGCAAGTATCGCAGTAAATGTCAGTTGAAAGCATGAGTCGACAGAGTTCTGTTTCGTGAGAGTTGTGCCAGAGTCGTGTTTCTACTAAATTAATTCAATAATATCTACCCGTTTAAAACCATTTTGTGCCTTTTTAGCGGTCTATTTATAGTTCATTAGTATATTTGTATGACCTAATTTTTATATCTCCAGCCATAAACTAAAAGATTGATAAAATGATATATTTATTATGATTATAATTTTCCTTTTGTCAGATAGAGACTAGCTAAAATAGCAGTTGTTTTTTGAGTCATATCATGTGCCCACATTCTCACCATTACGGTGTTATATAGCAAATGTTTTTTCAGTACATGTATGTTAAGTTTGATATGGGTATAACTTCACCAAGCGTTAATAAGATTTTATGAATATACTTCTTTTACGTATGTTATAATGGAATTAAATGCTTAGATATTATTTACATCAGAACGTAATGTGCTTAAGGGATATGAAATTAAGTGACGTACTGAGCTTAATCTGTTTTTCAAATTGGATACCATCGAGGATCATGAGGTAATTACTAAATTTATTTTAATTAATTTTAAACTTTTGAATACTCTGCCCGTTCGTATGTTGTATATAGTTTTCACAAAAAAAAAAAAACTCAAGTAATAAGAGCACTTAAATAACACACTTAACTTACTGCTGAGTGTGCCAGTAATCGTAAAAGTGAGGCTCAATGATGTAAGTGATGAAATTATAATAAGAATATTCATTTGTAAGTAGAAAGAATGGAATATTAAAAGTAACCTAAGTTTTAAAAGCTAGTAAGTTGGAGAAAGATAAGTTTTTTTTAAATAAAAGTACTACAATTATTTTTGTTGCGTATTACTTATATATATCACACAAACTAATAATAAACATAAGTATCAAGAGATTTCAACTGACGATATGCATAATTTAGCAGAGTAAGTAGTTACTATGTGGAGGCTTTTCGCTTCAAAGTTCCGTGAGCCATCAGATTAGGCAACTGGAAGTAGATACTTTGAGGGTGATTACTCAAAGAAAACACTTGTTGATCCTCAAGTTACGTTCATTTATGAAATAGTCTATGCAGTGTACCTATTTTCAAACTGTTGAAAAATAGCACGAATAATACCCATAGAACAAACCTTGATGATAAGTAGGATGTGATAAATTATGTAACCAATTAGTTTACTATGTTGCTTTGCTAAGATTTTTGAAAACATTTTGTTTAAGTATTTTAAATTTCATTTGAAACATAATGAATAATTAGATTCGAGTAGTTTCGCTTCAACATTCATCATGCGAACAGCTAAGGAGTGGAATATGCTACCAGCGGCCATATTTCCGCGATCTTATGACCTGGGAGTCTTTAAAAGAAGAGTGAATAGGCATTTGTTAGGCGGACGCGGTTCATCATCGGACTCATCTTCACCTTCCACCAGGTGTGATTGAGTTCAAGCGTTCGCCTATAAGTTATAAAAAAAAAAAAAAACAACACGGCTTTGTTGCAGGACAATCTACAACCTTAAATTAATTGATATGTTCCGATTATGTCCTTTTTTTTGGTAACCCGGGGGAAATTCCTAACGGACCTTCAGGGGGTAGTGAGGCCCACCCCCCGGTGTATCAGACTTGCACCGACTAAAACCCCCGGGGTGTTCCTTCTCCCGCCTGCCGAGTGCCAAGGGCAAGGCTGAGCCATCTTCCTCGGCACCCGGCGACGTCTAGCCTTGTATGCAGGGGGTGGCTAAATAGTCGCCACCCCCTGCATACACCTAACACATTTGGTGGGTAGAGTGGTGTCAAATGCCACCCTCCCCCTCATCTCCTTGATTTGACATTGGAACGGTGTGCTGGAACACATTGCACACCGCTCACGCCTGGATCTGGGCGAGGCGCTCCCTCAAGCGCGCCGCTGGCGTATGTCCTGTTATGGCGGAAGGCCTCTGGCGAAGGCCCTCCGCCGGCGTCTTGTCCGAGCTGGGCGGCAGATTGGCTTATCGAGGGTGGCAATAGCCTCCCGAACCCGCTCCGCTGCCTCTTTCACCTTCATCGTCTTCTCCATGAAGGAGACGGCCGTCTGCCATGCCCTGTTACTGTTCACCATCGCACGAGTGAGTGCCGGCAGCGACAGGTCACCACCCACTACCCTGGTTTCGATTATATCCTACATTTAATAAAAATATACAAGTATTCAGCCTTCACGCAGATTTCAAAAGGCCTTTGATACGATCGACCATGTTATAATTTATCGCAAAGCTCATCACTCTAGCATTTACAGTTTACTGCTGCTTTGGTTAACTTCGTAATTATGAATTAGAACATAGTTTATCGCTGTCTATGGTTATGAAGTGTCCAATTTGAAGCCAAATTCGGTATCCTTCAGGGTTAGAATATGGGGCCGCCACTATTTGTGTGGCATATAAACGATCTAATGCATTCGATAAAATGTTAATATTTGACATTTGCAGATGATCTAAAAATATATAATGAAATTGAAGCGAGCGATGATCGCAATAAACTTCAAAAACATGTTAATCATCTTTACCGCTGATGAGATTATAAAAATATGAGATTGAACATTGCAAAACCTTCACAAAAATATATGCTTTTAGTTAATTCATACAAAGTTAATAGGGTACAGTTACAGCGCCGAAGAAGTACGAGTAGTTAAGGTACTTGGTGTATTATAAATTATGATTCTGAATTAACTTATATAGCTCATTATGATTAGATAATTTCGAAAGCAAATAAAATCTTGGAATTTGTATTCGGAATAACGAAGCCTTAAAAAAAAATAGCAAGTATAAGCCTTTACATGAGTCTAGCGAGGAGCCTGTTAGAATACCAATGTGTAGTCTGGCTCCCTTATTGTTACAATCATGTTCAAAGGTTAGGCTTTCAAAAACGTTTCCTGCGTCTCTTAACATCCAAATTAGGGATCCGGCGTAAGCTACCTATAGACTGAAGTAATTCTACATGTAGTCGGTAATATTGAGGCGAAGTGTTGTAAGTACATGGGAGCTTCGATGAATTTAACATTATTTGGTGGTATTCTGACCCACATTTAAATTTGAATATTTATTCTATTAGAACAGAATATCAACTGACAAACTCATTAAAAAACATAAAGTTATAAAAATATTTAATCAATTAATCTAAATATTTTAAACATGGTAAATGTTAAATAAAAAAAAAACCAAAGGTTTTTTTATTCCTCTGTTCCTTACATAACAAAAATAATATAATATATCATTAATTTCAGGAATAGATTAAATTAAATATTTAATGTAATATAAATATTCAAACGAATAAGCCCAATTTAAGTATGAAGCTGAAACGATAATATGAAATGTGATTTTATACTTACTTCGAAAGAGATATACTGTGATTATATTTATTATTTAATAAAATAATTATATTATAGTGATGTGATATGTGCATGAAGCTACCTTTAGACTATAGTGATGTTATGTGGGACTAGCTCATCGTCGTGGTGTGTCATCGTAGCGCTAGGGCGAGGGCGCGAGGGCGCGAAGGCGGGCGGCTACGCGGCGCCCGTAGACACAGAGGCGGCCCGCTTCTGTAGCTTTTATGAAATACTAAACGTTCGCAATTCGCCTCGAGAAACATTGTTTAAGAAAGGCGTTCGCATTTTATTGCTTACAAACGCCGTGTCTTGAGCAATTTCGAAGAAAACAATGTCATTTAATCTAGAAATTGTTTCCTCTTTTCTTTGTTTATATTAAATTTTGCTGAAAGATGGAAATCAAATTTATACTAAAGAAACTTATTGGATAACTTTACGTTCTCGTAATAGCTATTTTGAAGTTGAATACAGCATTCAAATAATAAATACTCAATATAATCAAAATCAAATATCACACAGCATAATGGGTTTTTACTTAATATAAAACATTTTTTATAATCATGAGTCCTTGTTGATTAGCCTCAAGTACTTTATCAGACTGTTTCTGCTGTAATCTGTGCAGCGGCACATGATATCGTTCCGATTCTCTTCTATACACTGGGCTTAATTATCAGCAAAAAACAATAGGAATGCATTTTTTGTATGATGAAGAATGGCAAATAGTTATCCCGGTGGTGGTGGTGGTCTTCACCTTCCACCTCATGTGATTGAGGTTAAGCGTTTCTGGATGAAAAATGGGAATTCAAATTTATAAAGCATGCTTATAAAGCAATTTTATTGAATACTTTTCCACTGGAAAAGAGACCGGAACTTTCCATTGGAAATAGTCACTGTTGTTAACTATTACGTATGACATAGTTTGTGTGTATGGAGTAGATAAAGCATTGTTATCTGTTCATTAGTACTGAGTGCTCGCGACAGAGACACAAATAATTAATAAATAATCGTTTATTTTAGAGACTTCATTAAATATTTATATATTTGATTTTATTATAGCGAATAATGGGGAATAAGCAAATAACTCATCCTACTGGAAAGTGGATACTATCGCCTGTAAGTTGTAAGCGAGTATAAGTATCGAATTGTTGCTATCATGCTATCAACCTTGAGAGTTATTATAGAAGGCAAAAATGAGCTGCATTTACACCGGTTAAGCCGAAACACGACTAGCCGAAGCGAGTTATTATGATGATCTTTACTCACTCACTCCGACGTTTTACATATAATTATCTATGGTCCGTTCACGGTGCGTTGCAGCGCCTCACTGTTGCGTAATAGACTTGCGTTTCGCAAGGCGAGACTATAGGGGGTGAACGCCTTGCTATTACGAAGTGGTACGGTGGTAAACATATATGAGTGCATTACTTTACATAGACCCATTTAAAAACATCACTTGGAGGTTATTCACCAATCAGCGGCAGTTTCTATTATATCTTACATTATTGAGGACGAAAAACTCCGTCTTTATTTTTTGATAGTCTGAGATATTGCGTTATAACAGGCGATATACCGTAGTGGCGACCGAGACCGCCCTTACTCATCGGGAGGTCCGGCCCCCCCGCATGCGGAGCCGGCTACGCGCACCGTCACCATGAGCCGAGACCCGGCCGACTCACATGGCTTCGGAATTTGCGTCAAAGGTGGCAAGGAAGCGGGTTGGTCCTTAACCCTTTTTTACTTTGAGAAATCTTAATTTGATTATCCCTTTTATATATGTGGGAATGAGGAATTCGGGAATTGCTTTGTTATTCATGATACAAATCAGAATTATTAGAAATCTATAGATGTAGCTTACGTTAATTTAGTTATATAATACGTAACAATAAACAATTAACAAACCTAAATAGATGACTATTTATTTGTTCGCAGCCCACGGATTAATGTTGTTTCAGCCCTTTTGTTCGTCTTTATTACAGTTGCTAACTTTATTGTGTATTCATAAACAGGTGTGGGTGTATATATATCGCGGGTGGAAGAAGGTTCGGTGGCGGAGCGCGCAGGTCTTCGTCCAGGGGATTCCATATTACAAGTAAATGGCACACCATTTTCCGGGATCTCGCACGAGGACGCACTCAAAGTAAGTTGCTCTCTCAAGAGATAAAGCGGATTATGTGATAAGTGGTAACCCGGCGAAGGTCAAGCGTAAGTGGATTGTAAGGATAAATTAGATTCAGGGTTACCTAACCGGAAAATAAGTTTAATTTGAAAAAATAATTTCGAGTCAATAATATGTTCGAAGTTGAATTCATAAAATACCAAGAATAAACTTATGTTAACTCTTCTTTTTTTAAGTTTATATGTTATGAGTATTTCTAATAAATAAGCGTATGACCTATTTAGGGCTAGTAGACGAAATTTACGTTGGTTATATCATACATAATATACAAATCATAATAATATATTATAAGAAAACTTAAAATAAATAATTAATATAGAGTAATGTGCTTATATATTGACATATTATTAATATAACTGATTATAAATTACACATTTAGGTAGCAGTATCGGTGATAGTTTTTATATATTTAGATTTTGAAAAAAAAAAGCAGACTATAGTTAATAGGTAAAAATATCGACCAACGGGTTTTAAAAATTTTTTTTTACTTACAAAAAACCCATTCTGAAGTGAACTCTTTTGTGAAGTCTCTATGCCATAAATTTATATACGATTCTTGAATCTTAAATGTTGATCAATATTCGAAAGTTATTGCCTGTTTAGAACGTATGATATTTTTGAGGAAGTACATTTTCCCTGCTATTCAGTAGTTACAGAAATTTTTCCTCTTCCAAATCACTTTAATATTCTGGTTTTGTAGGCAGTTAGTATGTCTGGGTGCTGATGGAAGTCGTTTAACCTACTCCCAGGGAAGAGTGCCAACCGCAACAGGTCTTTTCCTTTACATTATATTTATGTGCGCTATTACGGCCTAGTTTAAGCCGTAAACCGCCTGCTAATTTAGTTTGTAATTTAGGAAATGCTACGAATCGGAAAACGGAATTGATAATTGTGCAAAAATTAAATCGCAGAGTGGTGTTTTATATCTTATACTTTTTGAAAATGTATGATTAGCGCTTATTACTAGATAGATACAAAGAAATATTGTTGCATTATATGATTTATTTAAAGAATAATATTGTTTAAATATATTATTGAATAATACGTTATAGAAGATAGGTATATCTGTCACAAAATATTAATTCTACGTTTAAAAACTATATAATTATACGTAATATTAAACCATAAGTACTTTTAAGCAGGTGACCGTTAACCATTAAGTAAATAAAAAAACCACATAATGTACTTAGGTACCTACAAAACATATTATAAAAGTCAAAGATTGAAGATTTGCATCACTTGCTGATGGAGTGTGCCCGGAACGAGACACAAAGGAAGTAGCTGATGAGCAAGTTGAAAATTAACAGACAAGGTATTGGAGCATGGCACGGAATTTTGGCGAATCCTTTGTTCAGTGAAGCCAGAATTCTGTGCCAGATGATGACGCTTGCTCATCGGCGACTCCCCTAGGATGTAAGGACGTAGGTTAGGGCACAATGGGGCAGATATAATCACTGGAATAAAAATCTCTAAATAAAAAAAAATAAAAAAAAACAATTTCAAGTTTCTGTCAAAAACATAAAAATATTCTTAACTGGCTGACCCGATCAACTCAGGGCCTTATAGTCAGTAGTAGGGATTCACAGGTTCTAGCTCACCGCCTTTGGCTCTCTCACAGGTTCTAGCTCACTGATCACGGCGGCAACCCTAAAAAAAAAAAAAAAAAAAAAAAAAAAAAAAAAAAAAAAAAAAAAAAGGTTTTCAGGGTCGCTGAATCGAATGCAAGTATTTAAAATTGCGTAGCTTTAACCGTTTCAGAGATAGCATAACATTAACTAGCCTATAATAATACAAAAGCAATGGGGTACAATTAACAATGGATCATCCGAGCAAGGGTCGTCTATTGTTCGGCTCGAACGCTATTGTTGTGTTACGGTCGGGGGGTCTCAGGTACTTTTTCTATGTATAATAAAAAGCCGTCTACATTCCTTCATTAGTCATATTCATTTATTTTAAAACAGTAATTAAACAAATTCCATAATAACATATCATTGTACATGGTATCGATGTCAAATTGATTAATAAAGTAATTCATTGTACAGTTGTGCAACTTGTAGTACAAATACATTAAACAGTATTGACCACATACTGAAGTCCAATTGTTTTGCAATATTTTTTTATTGAAACTCCATCGGTGGCTATTTCTCTTTAAGAATGCATAGTGATATCCAGAAGGTGGTCGTCCATAGGAGTCGAAAAATTCACCAAAACCATTTTTGTCTATATGTAGTGCAACCCAATGTGATCCAGGTTTTGTATCCGGGTCCAAATTACTAATTAAATAAGTAGGAGTTTCCATGTATATCGGTAATCTATTTGCAGCATACACATTATACCGCAAACTTGGATGTATTTCGTTCAAATATTTCTGTAGTTCTATTGTATTCATATTTATTTAAAAATACAACTTTCCAACCCCAGAGATCGCAAACATGTGTGCGATTGTAATTACAGTAACTTATTATATATCGAAAGGGTGATTATTAAAAATAATACAAAGTAAGTTCATTTTAATTAATTTATTCAAAAATGTACACACAAAGAGATACATACAAATATTACAAAGTTAATATTTTTACAATATATATATATTCAACTATTATAATCGACGGATACATTGCGGTTTTTATCTATCTCAATAACATTATCAAATTCGGCGTAAACAATACAGTTAATAGTTTGTACAAGCGTTGACTCAAATCGAACTTCTAATCTTACAGTGCCATGTCTTATAAGATTCCAATGACCTGAAGAGTTGGCTGATAAATCCGGAGTTAAATCAAAAGCTAACAAACAGTAACCGTTCGAATATTGTTCTCTCGAAATTCCATTCCCTTCATTTAAAAAATGTATACCCGTACCCGAAAATAATGTATGATAAGCCGTGGTGAAAATATGGTTTTCAAACGAAGGTTGTAAAGCTTTCGAAGGTATTTGTTGACCATCAATATATAAACAAAATGTGTTAATGTTGTAATTTTCGAAATTAAATGGATTTTTAGTGAGATTACCGTTAAATGCCCCGTTATCAACAAACCCAATAATACATCTTTTTGGGACTTGCCCCAAAAAAATGTTGTCAAGTGTTTTGCCTTGAATCCCAGATGGTATAGTTAAAACTTTCACTTCAGCTCGAGTGACGGGATATTTTGCTGTAGAAAAAGCCAATGCTTTTTGATGTGCAAGTAAAACAGTTGGATTGATTCGTGCTTTACGAACGATAAGTGTTGCATCTGTAATGCATACTTTAAACTTTGAATCACTTGAAGGGGCCATTAAGTTAAATGTTTCTCTAGAGCGAACTAATTTAACTGACATTTCTACACCATTGATCAAGAACTTTTCTTGGTTAAATATATCGCCATGTAAGTGTCCAATCATTTCAATTTCTTGACTTTCAGAAGCTAATTTTTGTCTTTTAACAAATCCTCCATTTTCCTCGCCGGTTTCATTCATTTTGTTGGCTGTATCTTCATACCAAAGGCCACACGTAAGATGAGATTCTTTAGCTGGTTTAGCATAATTCAACAAAGTTTCCATGTAGGCACGATACGCATATGTATTATTTGGAGGTGATATAAGTTTTTGATTTAAATAGACATCAAGTTGACTGAAGATTGAATGCAACCAATTATTAACCGGAGCCACTACCGTTGAGGCAGCTACCTTAGAGGAATCTTGATGCAATATCCTGGCTTTTATATGAATCAAAGTATGAGACAGATCTATATAATCTTCACCAGTTCCTGGTACTTGAAATTCGAGGGGCCCATCATCAGCTAGAGATGATATAGGTTTATAATGTATCCATATTCCATTTTCTATACTAGTTTGTGTTGAGGGTAATGCAAATAAATCTAACTCTGATTTAATGCACTCACATGATTTGTTATGTAGAAATGACATTTTATGAAAATATGTCTTTGATTTTAGTATGACTTGACTTTGATTTTTTGATACCTTTCACCTTGACATTCGGTGCTGAAATGAGAGAATTCAAACGGTTCCTCTTTTTTATATATCCTGAACCGGACATGTTAATTCGATTAATTTTATCTTGAGCTTTTTTGTGTAAATTTGAGCTGGCCTCTTTCAATCTAGTTCTTATTGAATCTTCCATGGGGCGTGCATTAACCATATCCGATAATAGACCCACACCGGCATTTAAAGCCTCTTTACCCACTACTTTAGCACCACTAGAGAGCAATGGTAAAACAGATCTAAATAAGCCTCCTAAAAAACTACCAATTCCATGTCCACGCTGATACGGTGCTCCTCGATAAATCACACCAATACCGTGACCAGCTTGATGTGAATAATAGTGCTCATAAGGACAAATTTCATTATATTCTTTGGAATACATTATAGTTTCATAAAGTGGAGTTTAATACACAATGTCCCAAACTGGAATGGTATTTTTTGTCCTGTGCCTGATCTTATATTTATTTCAATCGTGTCAAACTCCCTGCGCATAACAGGTATGTAGTGAGGTGGTGAGAAAACATGCATTTTATTAGCTCCATATATGTATTTTGAAGGGTCTAGTGGTATTATTCTTAATAATTGTGTCATCACATCCCCAACAATTTGCGGTTCAATAATATCACTATAAACAAATAACTGGGATGGTAGCCCTAGATGTAAATTCGCTGAACATTTTCCAAAACCACCCCTGTGTGCTAAGTTTCTAGTTGGTTCAAATCCTAGTTGAAGACTTAAGCTAGGTGCTAACGTAACTGATCTTATTGATTCATCCATTACAGTTACAGATACAAACTTTGAAATTTCATCATATCGAAATATAACTTTATCATCAATGCTGTTTAATGCTGTTAAAATTTGATTAATATCATCATAGTTGGTGGCTGGTATATAATGTTTGTAGTATATTAGTGAAGGTTTATCCTCATGGGGCATTACAGCCCATTTTGTTATATAAACAATATTTTCATGTTCCTGAACTGTAAACATCGTGCATGGATATTGAAATTCAACGACACCAACAGACCATCTACCTTCAAGTATAATAGGTTTCGGTAATTTGGTTGAAAACTGGGTTGTCGTATTTTCTGGGAAGTATTCCATGGAGCTATTACTCAACAATGTTAAATAAAAACTTTCCTTCATCATATTTTCTTTAAACTAGAAGCCAATATCCAACTATTAAATTTATCCGGATAACCTTTCCACTTGACCAACACTTGCTTTCTGTTACCGGAATAGCGGGAACCGATAATTTTATCTATTTTATAACTTGAAGTAGGATCATAAGATATTTTTTGTAACTCTTTCTCATAAAAAGTTCCTGTTATTGGTTCATTTTGTAAATCTTTTAATGTGTATACTACCCACGGTGATCTATCTATTATAGAAGATATAATAAAAATTTCATCACTCCAATTGGATTCATATCCCTTTTGAAAGATATGTTTGTGTTTGGTGATTCTTACATAGTCACCAATATGAAATTTTGGAAGTGGAATATTTGTAGGTTGACTAACTTTTTCTCTGTCATACAAATTATTCCAAACAGTCATTATATTATCAAAATTTACATCGCAAGGACACATCTTAATACTAGAATGATAGCTATGGTTATATGCGTATATTAAGTTCTGTAGGATATCTATATACCTATGGGTATTTTTGTGAGTGAAATAACGCCACATTCTCATTTTTAGTGTCCTTTGGAATCTTTCTACAATGCTGGCTTTAATATCAGGGTTATTTGTTGTATAATAATTTATATTTTTACTCTTTAAATAACCCTTTACATCTTTTGAAAGGAATTCACTTCCTTTATCAGATTGTATATGTGTTGGTGTGGTATTAGCTTCACTAAAAATACTATCAAAACATGATTTAACTGTTTCAGAATTTTTATTTTTCATAGGTCTAGCATAAGCATATTTAGTAAACACATCAATAACACAAAGTATATAATTAAATCCGTCATTATGTGTAGAATAAGATCTCATATCACTTAAGTCTACCTGCCAAAGTTCATTTAGGTTGGACAAAATATATTTGTTTCGAGGAAATTTCCTATGTACTGGTTTATGCAACGTGTATGTTTCTTGTAACCGTAGCCACTTTTTAACGTCTTCCTTAGTCATTTTACCTTTCATAGCTTTCGACAATTTTTCAATACTACTGTAACCAGCAGGATGTGATGGATCATAATAAATCTTAGTTATCTCTAGTATGGGGTCCATTTTTCCCAACTATTTTTTTTTCTTATAGGTTTTTTTATCTTTTCTAGATTGTTTTTTTTATCATTAAACTCTTCATCTGTAGATACTTGGTCAATATCCTTTAATTGAAGCCGGTGTATGTATTCACTTCTAGCTGGATTCCCAACGTAAGTCAACGGTACTTTAATATCCTTCAATGCTGTTGCAAACTTTTCCCAACCTATTGGATCACTTTTTTTTAACGGTCTAATTGCATCATTTAACAAATCTACTATATTACTTCCAAGAATTTTTTCGTTATCTATAATGACTGTACCATCATCATTCCAATGAATTTTATTTGTACTTAGAGTTAGCAATTCCAATAAAGACCCACCTTTCTTTACATAGGTTTTTGGTATTAAACTAAGAATTTGATCTTTCGTGTAAGGAAGTTTTTCATAAGATATAGTACTCTCCTGATTTTTATCTTCAGTGTTTGGTGGCAGAGCTGTAACTAAACTCTTGTCGTCGGTATAATTACTTTTATTAGATGTATTTACTTTTACTTCTGGAGTGGTAGTATCAATACTTTTAGTTATTATTGGTATTTCATGAGGTTGACGGTCTTCTCCAGTAAAGTGTAAATATCTTTGTAAAATTTGTAGATATAGAATACATTTTTTCCTATCATCCATATTACTATTCAAAATATTTTTCATCTCAGCATCTAATCTAGAAGTGGGTCTATCAGGAACTTGGTTGTATTTTAGTTTGTCCATCAAACTTGGTTCAATGAGCAACATTTTCTTAGCTTGCTCCATTTTTATTACATAAAATAATTAACTAAGCCACTCAAAATTGAACCCAATATTATTGGTAGAAATGCACCACCTTTTTGAATAATAATATTTTTTCTTATTTTATTAGAACTTTTATGTAACAATTTCCGCAGTATAGATTTATATCGTTTAAGTTTTTTTTTCTCTTTTTCTGGTAGTTCCACTTTACCTTGGAGGACGTTATGTATACATTCACAAATACAGTTAATTTCCTTTTCGTCACACGATTGTAAAAGAGCTTTCTTATATTTAGGTTTAAGCTTATGTAGTGCTCTCAGTAAGTCTTTATGCGTGTTTAGACTTCGCGGCATTATGTGTAAATGACAGGAATTTGTTGATTCTTGCTATATTTAAAGCCTTTGGTGGGGACATAAACAACGCAATGTACATCTGGAGGAAATATTTTTGTTTTAATTCGACACATTTCATCAGTGTTTTGTTTAAGATCTATCATTAAATACCCATGTGCTTCCATAGTTGCATTACGATAGGCATCTTCAAGAAATTTTGGATTTTCTGGTGATACTTGGCGTGCTAAGTATCGTATTTGAGTTTTATCTCGGGGATTTTTAAAATAAACAATATAATTTGAATTTAAAGAAATGTCTCTTTGTCCTTTACCTTGGTGAAATAAATTTTGTGTGATGTAAAATACACTTAAGTTTCTATGGTGGCTTCCTTTGGTAAAAATATCAACAATGCGACCATCAGACTCTCTCATAAGATCATCAATTATTACAAGGTTTGCATTCTTCCCATCAAACATATTAAGATCTGGTATACCTTGATGATAATTTACATTTGGCAAGTTATATAATGGTTGCATTCATTAAAGCACCAAGTAATTTGTGTAAACTCCCTACTACATATGTCATTAATATATTTAATGAAGTTTGTAACAAAATTTGATTTTCCACAGCCACTTGGACCTGCAACTATTGCAGTAAATGGATGAATAAAGTGAAACATCACGTTGCATGTGTGTAAATGCTTGAGAGTTACAGAGAGAAATAAAACATTTCGTTCAATTGTTGGTTTATATATTCACTTACTACATGCATATTAAAAAATAAACATAAGAAAAAGTATTTACAAATATTAACTATTTATTGACAATAATAATTGAATAAAAGATACATCTTAAGACTAGTATACAAATACAGCAGTGTACAGCAACATATTTACAAATATTATATTCATAAACTAATCGAAATACATACATATTTTAGTTAACATTAAGGTACTTAATTAGAACATTGAATAGAAATATATATTAACAAAGAAATATTTACATACAGATTTTTCTATAATCTATTTTAATTTGTAATGACCCCACGCCAGTGTATCCATATTATTGGGTAGAATATAACGCTTTGTGTCGTTATAAGACAAACATCTTTTGTTTATTTGCTGGGTGAAAATTGTGTGTTTAATTGATTTGAATCTGTACATGTTGCAAAATTGGATATTTTTAGTGAAGAGACAAGTCTTATAATTTTCCATGGTCATTTTTTTTGTAACACATTTATTAACACCCTTTGCTTTTGCTGTCAATTTATTTTCGACGTCAAATGCATACATTTTAGATCTTAGACCTACAAACTCTTTTAAAATTTTTCCATTATTTTCATCTTTGAAAAATCCTAGTTTCTTTTTATTGATTTTTGGATAACCATATGTATTATCTGATGGATAATCGGATGTATCAAATCGATAAACGAGGTCGGTTTTAATATCATTGTAAAAGTTGTCTGTAAAAATCTGATATATTAAACTATCTGTGTCAGTATACAATAATTTTAATTTATTATAAAACTTCCTCATCATGTAGTTGTAGTGAAAGTCATACATAAGAGTTTTTGAAATATCCAATATACAAAATCCTAAATAAATGGGTTTATTATGAACCAACTTTGTTTTTCGCAATTGTACTGCAACTAAGTTTTCTGCAAAAATCGATAAACTGTGAAATTCCGGTTTTGCAATCAAATCTTGTACACCTAGAGTTTTACCGTTATTTTCCCAATGCGTTAACAATTTCACATTAACCCTTTTTTCAATGTTTTCCATAGTTTTCCCAAACACGGAATTATTCATTAATTTATAAAAATCCTTTTCAAAATCCGAGACTGCCTCTATTCTACGTTTTGTATTTAAATCAATGTATTTTTGCAGCCATGAGCTCTGTCTAAATTTTAGTATTCTATGAACTTTTGTTATTTTCATTCCCATATTCAGACACTGTTTAAGATTTCTATAATGAATTTTATATCTGATCTTATTATAAAGATTTGGTATTAATTTGGTTTCTTTAGAATCACTACTTATACATATTTTCTCAGGGCAAAGTGGAAAATCAGAGTGTAAATCGTGAAGTTCAACTGGGTACTCTAAATCTACTTCTAAAATAAAACCGAATTCAGACGTGTCGGGTATATCAAAACTTGTATTTGGACTGACCCATTCAAATCCTCCTTCAGGTAAATATTGAGACATAGCCCAACCGTAAAGGTTATTTGCATCGAAATAAGCAAGATATGATGTAGGTTTATTTTCATCATAATTATCTAAAAATTTATTATTAGCTTTAGCATAACGATTGCTGCATTGTGATACTCCCCCTCTAATACCTGCCTTGATGAAAGCAATTTTATCAAAGTCTGTTAATAATTCTAACTCTATTTTTGTATATTTTAACATAGCATCCCAGCTCAAGCCCGGTGCTGTATAATAATGAGCAGGATCTAATCCATAAGTTGTTATACAAATATTTCTAAAGTTTTCGAATACATCAGTTAACAATATAACATCTGTTTTCAGATATAAGTTAGAGTAATCCAGCATATTTTGACAACCAAAATGTTGCCAAACATTCTGTGCATGATTATAATCATCATTAGATACATTTGAATCAGTTAATGAACTGTAAAATTGATTTTTAGTGGGAATAGATGTTAATTTTAAACAGTCGTATGATGTTATAAATTCATAAGGATAAATACCTTTTCTCCTAACATACCTGAAATCTTCATTTCTTGGAAAACTATTTTTTAAAGTAATAAATTGTTCATCGTTGAGATTTTTAGCTAATTGCTCAAGACTACATGGTAAAAATTTTAGGGAATCAAGAAATCTTAAATTCAAAATTTGGCTATTTATTATTAATGTTTTAGAAAAAGATATGTATCTTTCTTTGTTTTGGGGAATGACATCCACATCACCCTCTACAAAGTTTAATGCATGAACAATGAAATGTGCATCATAGTGGCTGAGATTATGTAGGAATACTGGAACATGACGTGGTATCCTAAATTTGCTTATACAAACATCGTGTGCAACACCTCTAAAATTACCTGTATACCAATCAAAATATGAAATCTTTTTATCATCAGAAAATTCTATTTCACATATACAACAGAGTTTAGAATTCGCAATTTCCTTTTCATTTTCTGCAGTCAATGGTTTGGGGCATTTTTGAAAACTATTTTTCTTACTTATTATTTTTAAATCATCATATAAACGATTCATAAATATCTGTACACAATCTGGACCGCTATACGTTACATATTTTGACAAACTATTATCATATGAACATTTAATATAATATCCAAAACTATAAACTTCATGTTTGTGAACATTTTTAGTATACGGTTTATTTGGATCGTTAGAACACGTTTTTATTGGATTTAAAAAGGCTTCAAAATCTGCATATATAACGAAGGGTATCTTTAACTTTTTATGAAAATTTTCAAATTTTAATTGAGTATTTGACACTAGTTGTCCAAACCAATTTTTATATCTTTTATCTATATTTGGTAGTTCTACAGTAATATGTGAACAATCATATTGTTGATGGTTATTCAACCTTTCCTTTGTGGGGAAATGCAATAAACATCCATCGCATATATAAACCACATGATTTTGATTTGAAATTTGTTTACTGACCAATCTTGATAAGTTTTTAATATAACAATAGTGGTAAGTCCTTTCTCTATTTATGAGTAATAAATTAATGTGACTATTTCTACGACATTTTGTTAAATATAGTGGACCCACTACACTATGCCTTTTCATTTCTTTATTAAATTCTAAACCGAATACATTGATACTAATATTATTTAATTTTTCAACTTTTGATATATCATTTAATTTAACGGGAAAAGATACACCATTAAATTTTAGTTTATTTACATGCATGCTATAGGACGATACTCGATTTGCGTTCTTACTCACTGGATATAATGCCGAAAGTAATGCCCATTGAAAACATAAATTGTCAGAGTTTTTTACGTTTATCACAGCTTTTTTATTACTAATATCTTTAGGTAAATCAATATATGACGTACCACGTAGCGGATTAAATTTATTAATATTCATGTCTAAGCAATTAATTTGTTTAAGACTCCACCCACTGTCTTTTTGTTCAAAAGCACTTATTTTATTTGTTATAGCATCACATAATGAAGAAAAGAAAATATTTAAGTCATCACCTCGAAAAATTATATAATTACATGTTTGAAAATCAAATGAATTTAGAATATCTTTAGTTTGTTGTATAAAATCTGCGTGTAGTATAAAATTTACTTTAAAAGCAGTATGTTTCTGCATAGATTCTTCAATCAAAAATAGCACATCATCTTTTATAGAACTTAAAAACAATTCCGGCGTTTCAAAATCTAACATAGATGATAAATCAGATTTATTTTTAATTTTATATGTAATTATTCTATTTCCAAAGGCTGTTTCAGCAATTGATACATTTTTAAGAGATGTGTGAGAAGTTAAAACATTATTATTATGAATTTTGCTTTTCAAATGATTGGTAAAGTATTTTCTAGTTATCAAAATTTTACACGTGTTACATTGCACCTTGTCGACATCGAGGTCTGCTGATATCCCGATCGATGATAATGAAGTTGATGGCCTATCTTCATATCTAGTCTTTTTCTTATTATTGTCATCATCCTTCGTACTACAAAGTTTCTTAGACCCCATCCCGATTTGATATGATTGTTTTGATTGTCTAAAACAAAGAAGAAACATATTTATAGAAGAAGAACAAAACAATTCTGTAAATTTTGAGATAATTTAAGAAGGCATACTCACGCTATGTTTTCCTCAACTACTGCACAAATATTGTACAATTCTTCATCATATGTGGAGTCTTTCAATCCACTCTCTGGAACTATTCCCCACAAATTATACATTCCATATTAGATTTGCGTTGAAGAAAGGTACAGATATAATTTTAGATTATGTTTCAATAAAATGGAAATATATGACACGAACTTATTTAAAGAAAGTACTAATAAAAATTTGTATTTACAAAAATAGTTTTTTTATATTCTAGCTATAAAATACACATGATTATTATATTCAGAAACTATAAGTAAATAATATATACACGAATATTAATTGAATGGAATGCGTTTATTACTTATTACTAAAGTGAGATTTTTTACAATTTTCAGTCTTAGAAATTTCTTTAGTTATTTCGTAAACAATGTTTCTAACGTTTGCAGAATTTTTGTGTTTATCATTTGTGTAATATTTAACTCTAAAATCTGCGTGCTTCCAATGTTCTGTGGAGGCTATTTTTGCAATCTTTTTCATGTCATATATTTCTATTTTAATAAGTTTACTTGAGCTGGAACCATCATCAACGTTTGTTGATAAACAGACGGTATTACCTTCTTCATCGATTCGAGATACAGTGGATGAAAGTTTTTTTCGTTTTATTATAGGACCTTCAAAGAATTCATCTAAATTCTTGGTAATAATATTTTGCTCCCTCTTTTTCTTTAGTTTTGATTGTAAATTACTAAGTAAATCCTGACTACCTTCATCCGATAGAGGATAGTAGTAATTTTTAAAAGTATTTTCTTCATCAATAATTTCCAGTGAGTTCTGTAAAAATATTTTATAAATTTAAATCTGAATTGATGGATGTTCGTAGTGTAGCGATGGTTTTTTAGTGTATATAAGTGTGGTATAAAGTAATAACAAAATTACTTACATTCATTGTTTTATGAATCTATGTCACTAATACTTTGTAAATTAAATTTATACTTGTATTTCACTTCACTTAGAAATACACGAAATATAACAAACTAAATGTTCACTATAGAAAAGACACTTTCACAATGTAACTTAAACAGTTCCAACCCTATATATATAGAAAATATCGCTCCTACACCATGACTCATGGGTCCAATGCACAAAAGGTTTGTGATAATGAATTCCGGCTTCGATATGAACAAAAGATATGAATAGGTTTATAACATTTTGTAAGGTGTCTTTGTTAGTCATCTTTCCATTAAACTATTGTTAAAAATATTTTGACTCATTGTTTAGAAATTTTTGTAATACTTTGGAACGTTTTTCTGTTATCAGACAATGAAACAAGTTGTAACATGAAACTGTTAGAAATGTTTGAGTCATAACTAACAAATTTTGGAATGCTTTCGTCAAAACGGTAAGAAGATATGAAGATTATATAGATCTGTCTCATACTTTGATTCATATAAAAGCCAGGATATTGCATCAAGATTCCTCTAAGGTAGCTGCCTCAACGGTAGTGGCTCCGGTTAATAATTGGTTGCATTCAATCTTCAGTCAACTTGATGTCTATTTAAATCAAAAACTTATATCACCTCCAAATAATACATATGCGTATCGTGCCTACATGGAAACTTTGTTGAATTATGCTAAACCAGCTAAAGAATCTCATCTTACGTGTGGCCTTTGGTATGAAGATACAGCCAACAAAATGAATGAAACCGGCGAGGAAAATGGAGGATTTGTTAAAAGACAAAAATTAGCTTCTGAAAGTCAAGAAATTGAAATGATTGGACACTTACATGGCGATATATTTAACCAAGAAAAGTTCTTGATCAATGGTGTAGAAATGTCAGTTAAATTAGTTCGCTCTAGAGAAACATTTAACTTAATGGCCCCTTCAAGTGATTCAAAGTTTAAAGTATGCATTACAGATGCAACACTTATCGTTCGTAAAGCACGAATCAATCCAACTGTTTTACTTGCACATCAAAAAGCATTGGCTTTTTCTACAGCAAAATATCCCGTCACTCGAGCTGAAGTGAAAGTTTTAACTATACCATCTGGGATTCAAGGCAAAACACTTGACAACATTTTTTTGGGGCAAGTCCCAAAAAGATGTATTATTGGGTTTGTTGATAACGGGGCATTTAACGGTAATCTCACTAAAAATCCATTTAATTTCGAAAATTACAACATTAACACATTTTGTTTATATATTGATGGTCAACAAATACCTTCGAAAGCTTTACAACCTTCGTTTGAAAACCATATTTTCACCACGGCTTATCATACATTATTTTCGGGTACGGGTATACATTTTTTAAATGAAGGGAATGGAATTTCGAGAGAACAATATTCGAACGGTTACTGTTTGTTAGCTTTTGATTTAACTCCGGATTTATCAGCCAACTCTTCAGGTCATTGGAATCTTATAAGACATGGCACTGTAAGATTAGAAGTTCGATTTGAGTCAACGCTTGTACAAACTATTAACTGTATTGTTTACGCCGAATTTGATAATGTTATTGAGATAGATAAAAACCGCAATGTATCCGTCGATTATAATAGTTGAATATATATATATTGTAAAAATATTAACTTTGTAATATTTGTATGTATCTCTTTGTGTGTACATTTTTGAATAAATTAATTAAAATGAACTTACTTTGTATTATTTTTAATAATCACCCTTTCGATATATAATAAGTTACTGTAATTACAATCGCACACATGTTTGCGATCTCTGGGGTTGGAAAGTTGTATTTTTAAATAAATATGAATACAATAGAACTACAGAAATATTTGAACGAAATACATCCAAGTTTGCGGTATAATGTGTATGCTGCAAATAGATTACCGATATACATGGAAACTCCTACTTATTTAATTAGTAATTTGGACCCGGATACAAAACCTGGATCACATTGGGTTGCACTACATATAGACAAAAATGGTTTTGGTGAATTTTTCGACTCCTATGGACGACCACCTTCTGGATATCACTATGCATTCTTAAAGAGAAATAGCCACCGATGGAGTTTCAATAAAAAAATATTGCAAAACAATTGGACTTCAGTATGTGGTCAATACTGTTTAATGTATTTGTACTACAAGTTGCACAACTGTACAATGAATTACTTTATTAATCAATTTGACATCGATACCATGTACAATGATATGTTATTATGGAATTTGTTTAATTACTGTTTTAAAATAAATGAATATGACTAATGAAGGAATGTAGACGGCTTTTTATTATACATAGAAAAAGTACCTGAGACCCCCCGACCGTAACACAACAATAGCGTTCGAGCCGAACAATAGACGACCCTTGCTCGGATGATCCATTGTTAATTGTACCCCATTGCTTTTGTATTATTATAGGCTAGTTAATGTTATGCTATCTCTGAAACGGTTAAAGCTACGCAATTTTAAATACTTGCATTCGATTCAGCGACCCTGAAAACCTTTTTTTTTTTTTAGGGTTGCCGCCGTGATCAGTGAGCTAGAACCTGTGAGAGAGCCAAAGGCGGTGAGCTAGAACCTGTGAATCCCTACTACTATAGTCGTCATAGCGAAATCAAATTTGAAATGCGGCGGTTTGCGTAAAATGATAATTTGTGTGTAAATGACACTGTTTTACAATGCGCTCAATACATTATAGTGTCAATTATCGATCCAGGTGGTATTCTATCAATAGCATAATACTAATTAGATAAAGAAACTAGCCTCTACCAGCGACGTTGTCTGCGTTAGCAATCACGAAATATTTGCTTCAAAGTCTAATTAGTTCCGTTAGAAAGACCCTGCGAACGGCGATCACAACGCCAATGGTCACGTTCCGCACGACATATAAGCGCAAAGTGGATACACCATTATTATATCTTCGCTCACACCGAAAAGAACACAGTATGACGATATATTATTATTATTAATAAATGCGTATATACAATTTTCCGGTTATTTAAAAATATCAAAAAAAGCCGGCATGTGATTCATAGCTTCAGTGAATATGTATACAAAAAAATTTCTTGAACACAAATTCATGTCAAGATAAATAATTTTACGACGCCTTTTATACATACAATACACATTAAAATTTATTGAACATAAAGCAAGCTTTATGTGAATCGGATAGCGTAAATACGTTTTGTTGGAAATAAAAGTAATTATTTTTAACATTCGAAAGTATAATATGAGTTGAAAGTTATGAACCTACCAAGAAAATATTACTTATTCATATGTATATATATCATAATTGCAAAGATAATTCCATTTTGTTCATCAGAGAAATAAACAGAGTTTCCGCTATTAGGTAGACTGATTGTTTCTTGTAGATATTTATAAATATATTTCCGAAGAAAGGTTATAGAAATATTTACATGACAATGGTATGATATGGTAATGGTATGTGTGTAGTGGCTCCGAAAATGAACTGTTTAACTAATATTGTGCAATATATTATATTATAGGTATTGTATTACACCTATCCCCCGATTTACACGATAGATACGTTCCTGAGAAAAACGTGTAAATCAAAAATTAAAAATTTTCAAGTCAAAACCGTGTAAATCGAAAAGCTTGCAGAAAATGCATATTTAACAGTTGTGATTATTTTCAATATTTTTAGGTGTACACAGAAATAAAAATAAAATGCATTGACAGGCTAAAATATGTAATATATTACGGAAATACTGTTTTTTTTATTTAATTACAATACATTAAACAGAAGAACAAAAAATAAAACCAAAGGTGTTTTATTATCCTTCATCATGTGCAGCAAGTCAGCACATAAGCTCGGGATTCCCCGTGAGATGTGTACACAGCGCACGTGTTCAAAAACAGTAGCATTTAGTAGAGTGCGATAAAAACAAAAAAAAAACTTATTTGGAAAACCGTGTAAAAGCGAAAACGTGTAAAACAAGTACCGTGTAAATCGGGGGATAGGTGTACTTAGATTGACGCTTTAAAATACATTACTGTCGCCAATGTCGCAATATAAGGGTGTGTGTTCGAATAACTGTTTCAATAAAGCAGGAAATAATTTATCACACACACACACACACAAGTACACAAGTGTAAAGACCGTCATAGTGACTTGCTTTGGCCTTTGGCGTTTCGGGATCAACTTGTATATATTCAGTAACTCATTTACCTAGAGACCTTCAGTCGTGATATATGTGGGCCGACATGACCGACGGAGACTATCAATGGATGTTCATTCTTTGATGATCGCTTTCGTTTTTGGACTACACTGTGCTTACCATCAAATGCACTGTAGTCATTATGTCGACCCAGAGTAAAAATAAAAAAAATCTTGATGATACTTGACATTGATGGTAATTGACTGAATTATCAAATTTTAAGCTAAACAATGTTTATTTTTCGTTTTTTGGTTCTTTTTTCCTAAATATTATATTTAAATTATTCTAATAAAAATTCACAAAAAATGTGCTTCAATATAACACACTTTTAATTTATTACCTACAGTTATGGATAATAAATCTTATGTGATTTACAAATAAATATTTGTTGTTAACAAAGCAACATTCACACAGTACAGTCTGGTTAGTTTTAATGCCACTAAAACACAGGCGTGTCTTTCTTCCACCAAACGGAGTCCTTTTCACCTGACTCCCACCTTCCAGGGTGTTTCCTTGCCGATGACTGATAGTCTTGAGCTCCTCGGTTTGGAGCTGTCGGCTGATTTGAACTTTGGGCGGTCGATAGAGTTCAGAGCGAAAACAGCTGCTAAAAAATTGGGTATCCTTGTTAAGGTCAGACGATTCTTCTCACCTTCGCAACTTCTTAACCTGTATCAGGCACAGGTGCGGTCGGGTGTCGAGTACTGTTGTCATCTTCGGGACGGATCCGCTAAATATCAGTTGGCGGCTTTGGACTCGATTGATCGTAGAGCTCGTAGACTTATTGGTGACGACTTTTTGACAAAAATTAGAATGCACAGCATCGAGCATCGACGTAGAGTTGCCTGCCTCTCGGTCTTTTACCGGTTGCACGGTGGAGAGTGTTCTCAGGAACTACATTCTTTGATTCTACCAGCCCCATTCCACCACAAAACCACTAGACATCGTGTCGGATACCATCCATATGTGGTGGATGTTCCTTATATTTGCACGAAAAGATTCGCTTCTACATTTATCATGCGAACGGCTAGGGAGTGGAATATGCTTCCAGCGGCCATATTTCCGCGATCTTATGACCTGGGAGTCTTTAAGAGAAGAGTGAATAGGCATTTGCTAGGCGATCGCGTTTCATCATCGAACTCATCTTCACCTTCCACCAGGTGTGATTGAAGTCAAGCGTTCGTCTATAAATTATAAAAAAAAACTCAAAAACATGTATTATGACTAATCTATGATACTACGGTATACGAATCTAAGAACTTTCTTATACACAAACTTTATTTACATACAAAAACGGTAATTCACTGTAATCGGAGTATGTTAGGCAGTAACATAAGGTTAAAACCGTACTATGTACTAATAATTTAGTTGAGATATCTCAGATTAGTGCTTCATTATAATTACTCTTCATATGTATATAAAATATAGTTTTTTTAATGAAAAGATGCTGAAGTCATGCCGACAGCTGACGATGACTGTGCGCACGGCTGGGGCCTTGGTGGGCCGAGCCTCGTGTTCGTGGATGGATCGGTACGGCAGACCATCGTCGCCACCTAATTTACGACCACCACGCTCGGCCAGCAAAGACAGATCTGTGCGAAGGGTGAGTTAATGGTATTTATTTTTATTATTTGAAATTATAAACTAATAAATAATATTATTATACTCAATGGTTACTCTAATACCATCCAGTATACATTATAAATACTTAAATACTTATTTTCCCAAATGTGGCTGTCTTCATAAATGCGAAATACTTTAAGGTGAAGAGGTGTTGTCAGGATAACATTTTTATAATCACTCCTTTTATCAAATAGCATTTGCTAAATAAATTACAATAATATATTACTTTACTAAACTATTAGATAACTATTAATACTAAGTATTAATAGCAAATTTTCTAACATTTTCGAATGCTTTTAATATAATATTAACAATGTTAAGTAAACTCAAAAGGTAAAACAAGCAAACGGAATATATTAATGTAGTCAAGTAATTTATTATTGGAACTAAGTTTATATTTGTTCGTCTTATTGAGCTGCCAATGGCAGAGGCAAAAAAATGGCAGAGAACCTAAACTTATATTAATATACATATATACATATTACAGCACTACTAGTTCTTGTTTTAGTTTAGTTTAGTTTAGTTCTGGTTTTGTATACTCGTATACACAATCGTAAAGTATACATGGCTTACACACGTGCCAGATTTGTTAACATTTGCAAGACGAGTACGGCTCCTGAAAATGTGATTTATTTAAAAAAAAAAAATACAATTATTTTACCATTTCTTTAGAGTACCATGTCATTAATTATATTCACTCAAAAGGAATATTAACCGCTACGGGTTGCCCACTGCCAAGTTCCCTAGACAAAATAAGATTCGTTTATAGATGTGACAGCTAGAATACATTACATATGGAATTTATATAACGCGTCAACTTGTGTATTTTCAAAGCTTATGATTTTTATCCACACATTTCACACTTTTTTACTAGCATTATAGTTTATTGTATGTTATAAATCTAGACGCCCCAGGACATTTAACGTCATTTTAATTTTATATTTCCCAATAGTATTAAATGTTAATTCGTTACCGGAGTCGATGAATTATGCAGGATTTAGTCGAGAAGCTAGCAGGATCTTCAATTTTTAGTCCGGTTACTCCGTCTGCAACTGATAGTAAGTACAATGCAGTCCAGGAATGACGGTGTCAGCAAAAATATTAAAATCTATTTACAGTTGATTATAATAATTACGCTATTCTTTTTTCGTGACTGTATTTATTAAAAACGATTCTACATCGTGGTTAATAATAACATATCACGGAATGGATCATACTCCTCTTTTCTTGTAAAACAGTCCAGAAGTCGATTAAATAGAAAGCTTTTTATTACATTTGTCTATTTTATGACGACTCATAGGGCATTTATTTGTGTCAATCGACGTCGATAAAGCTGCGGTCTCATAAACTTACTTATAAAGCGGTATCGTTGATGACTGCGGAACTGCGTATGAATTTAATAAAATGCCAACGTGCTTTTATGAATTATTTTTATGTTGGCATTGCTATTCTAATATACCGCTCGTATAATCGTCATACCAGTTCGATGAATCTAGGAAATACTAACGTTTTTAGAGAGTAAAAACAAATGCTCGGCCAAAAAAAATTCTAAGTCAATAGTTAAAAAAATCTGGCCAACTGCGAGTGGAACTCGTGCACCGAGGGCTTCGTACAAATAAATTATGAAAGTACTGTTCATTATAAAAACTTTTTTTCTGTAATATAACTACAAAATTACGGTTGTTCTATACTAGTGATAACCTCGATTCTTGCAAACTTTCAAAATTCTAGGTCATCGGGAAGTACGCCATGGGTTTTGATTCGCTTGCGAAAACGGCAGAAACGATAAAAAACGCGACATAAACGGGCATAACTTATAATTGCATTAACTTAGAGGTCTTTTTTGCTGAGGAAACAGCAGATTTAAATATTTTACAGTAATTTCAACATAGTACCTCCACGTATTCCTGAGAAAAAGGTTTTAGACAGACAGACAGACGGACAACAAAGTGATCCTATAATTTTTTTTTAAGTTACGGAGCCCTAGCTTTAATAGCAACTGTGTGTAATATAGTGTATGTATGTAATATGTGTGTATATGGGTGTGTAATAAAGTATGTGGTTTATGACAACATTTTACGTAATTTATGAATGTAATTTAAAAATAAAAAAACTTTTTCCACGTCATTTATAAATTTACACATATCTTCTTTAAAATTTGAGCAATTTTTTTTTAATAGAGGGGCTTTGTATGGTTCCGCAGGTAAAAAAAAATAATGATGTCGGTGAGCTTATTTTCTCAACGAAGTGTATGCGATATGAGAGCTATCGATTTAGAAATATTTATTCTTATATTAATTATATTATTATCAAGTATAGTAAAAATAAGTGCATATTTATTTTTATAAATACCTAGCTTATATTCTGTATACATATATTGATTTAAGTTCGGCCGTGATTATTCTTTGTGGGATGCGTTCGCCCACAGCCATTGCGACATCCCCCGGTGACAATAGCCGGGCAGTATACTTGAGAGAGGTTTTGGAGGGGTGGGCTCTTTATCTCTGGGAGGGCCCAGAGATGTAACCTCAACAAGTCTTTGACCTTCGGGCATCTGGATGAATTTGGTTTTCCAGACTCGGGAGGAGTGATTAGAGGGACACCCCGGGGGGTTTTTAGTCAGTAGGAGTCTGACACACCGGGGTTGCTGTCCTCACAGCGGCCCTGATGGTCCTATGTAGGAATCTCCCCTGGGATACTAAAAAAAAGTGGTTATTATTAATACATTTCTTACTAATCTTTATTTCATGTTAAATTAAATGAACCTGAACAAAAATGTTACAATTAAAATTGTTTATACAGGTAGATTTATGTATAGAACCAGGACAATCGCTTGGATTGATGATAAGAGGCGGGTTGGAGTACAATCTGGGCATTTACATCACTGGTGTCGATAAGGACTCGGTTGCAGACAGAGCTGGTCTTATGGTGAGTCTATTTATTGTAAAACTTATATTTTTAATCAATTTGTTATCAATCACGAATGATAATTCTATGAATGCTATATGATAATATAGCACGCTCATGTACATCACTTTCCACGATGCTTGCTGGTCCTTCAGAAAATAGGTAGTCGAGGCTATCGGGGCGAGTTCTAATGGAGACAGTTGATATACATTTACACGACCACTAGGACACAAAATAAATAATCACGCTACACTCTTCGTTTATAACCTATATGAGCCACTCATTTTGAAAGTGGCTTAAGTCCATTTTCAACTTTCATCAAGTTGGCACTTGTGACATTTATAATTTATGCTGAACTGGCAAAAAAATTTTGGTATTGGTATTAAAAATTAAAAATTGGTATTGAAATATACTTAGTACATTTGACAATTTTATATCACGTACATTTTCAAAATAATATAAAAAACGCAAAACCTTAAGTATTTCAAATTAAAGATAAGTATTAAGTCACTTTCAAAATGAACGGCTCATATAGTAATTTGTGTTTTTTTTATAATAAGTACTTGGGTTGCCTTTATATCTATTATTATTAATGTTACAAATTTGTAGGGTTAACCTGTATACTTCTTGTCTAAAATAAATAATAAACTGTTGATTTGGTAAACGAGTAAAAATAAAAGACTATAAAACTTGTCATTTCTATTAAGATAGAAATTGCAGATTAATGTCACTTCCAGGTATAACTTGAGACGGTAGTAAACTAATAACTCGTACAAGATGCATGAATTTCAAACTTGAAATTGCTTCAAAGTTAGTAATGTTACCCAGCTAGATTGGGTTGTTGTTAAACACAATATAATATTTGTTTTGTTTTCTATTAAAACTCCAATGGGCGGCTTTAGTGTTATTTATAATATCTATGTTTACTGGAATAAGGGTATTCTTTGCAATCTTTGTTTTTCAATTACAAAAACCATTTTAATTTCTAGCTTTATATTAAATGAAATATGCAAATATAAAATTCACCTGTAAAACCAAGTGGTTATAATGTTTTAGCTAGAGATTCGGCCAGTTGCACGCTACATCCGAAACTCATAACTTACATAAACTTTCACCGATTTTTTTATAAACGATTTGCCTAACGTGATTGCAGTTAATTTTTAATTTTAAAGTTGGTTGTATTTTAAAATTATTTGCATTTTTATGAACATACTCATACGGAGTTGCGATTTGAATTGAAACAATAAGGGCAGTTACCTCAACCATTAAACTTACCATACACTTTCTTTAGAAAGCTATTGCAAACTTTTGGAATCACTATCATGTGTATTGATAGATTTTAAAACTAAACATGGTTCACTAACTTCCAAGGTTCTTAAACTGAAGCACTGCTCACATGGTGGTACCAGTGCTCAAGAAACCAGTGTTTGTAAAACTAGTTGGTTCATTTTGATAATAGAACTTTATCAAAGCAATTCGGGTTATGGTTGAATTTTATTTACTTGTTAACAAGTCTATTATTAAGAGTCACGTGCCCACATACTCGGGTACATCGCAGTACAATACTGTTTTCTACTGCAGCTGCAAGTTTGAGGGGCTTTACCTGTGAACATGCTAAAAAAACTTATAATATGACATCAGAAGTGATAAGTAGTCATAGACATTAGTTATTACGGAAAATAACTTAGAACAACAATCATTTTATGTATTGATCAAGTACAAGCTATCGGTAGGATTGAAGATCCAAATGATGAATAAACGTGATTGCTTTATGAACTACTAAAATATTGTTTTTCTCATACAGGTTGGAGATCAAATATTAGAAGTCAATGGACAATCGTTTGTAGATGTGACCCATGATGAAGCAGTAGCGCAGTTGAAATATCATAAACGAATGTCTTTGTTAGTTCGCGATGTCGGAAAAGTTCCTCACGCGTGCACAGCCTACGGGGAAAGGGATTCGGCACCGCGGTACTTACTTATACTAATTATATTATTTATATAGTATACGTGTCCATTATTTTACAAACTGATATTTTGCTTAATGTTGCATTTATTCTTGTGAATGTAAAATGGTGCATAAAGAAAATTAAAATCTTGTGCAAAGAATTTTGTCGTAAGTGAAAAAATACATTCGGTACTTACTCTGAGTTCGAATTCCGGCAGTCACTAAGATTAATTTTGTTTATATTCGATTCTTATTCATAGTATAGGTATTATATTTATTGTTTGGGCATATTAAATAAACCAATTAATTACTTAATTTGCTAATTAATACCTGTATAATAACAGGATAAGCGGTTGGGGTAAAAGAAGAGGAGCAGCGGCGGTTGCTGTGGAACAAAAAGCTAGATCACTTCTAGCACAAAGCGACTTGCCGTCACTCGCCTACTACATGGAGGAATATGCATCCCGGAAACTTACGCCGGATGCGTTTCTCACTGTATTGAGAGATTTGTTGGATACACCGCAAAAGGTAGAGCTGCTATTCTATGAAAGATTTTTTTAAATATTTTTTATTGTGTCTTTTTTGTGGATATTAATGCAGGTTAATGCCTAATGTATCTATTTGTTAAATGTAAAAGAAAATAGAATATAAATATCAGAGGGGGAAAGGCTTTGGAAACGAAAGAGGGGGAAGAGGTGGAAGCGGGGAGAAGGAAAGTAGGGGTGGGGGTGTATATTAACACACACGACATTCATGACAAGTACGAAATCTACCAGATCGGCTTGTTTTTAATATAACTATTATATAACTTACTAATTCACAAAATTGTACCATTAGACTCTAATGTTTTAACTGAATGCTTCATAAGATTTAAAGCGATTAGGAAGAACACTTAAAGTTAGAAATGAGTTATCTGCCTCATAATTGTTTATGTCTGTGATTATAACTGAAATAGTACAAACACTAAAGTTTTTATTTTATTTTACATAATTTGGTATCCAACATGGATGACATTGAGTAAGACAACAAAAGAACTATTGTACACAAAATAGAACATCCACAATTATAGGGCACCACAACATGCACAATAATTAATATAAAATGCTGGTTTTTCACAGTAAAGTGAAAAATATCGTAGTAAAATATTAAAAAAAAGAATATATATACATACACAGACACGATACAAAAAGTTAATATTGTGTTACACATAAATAATAACTGTAAACGAAAGTTTGTAAATTATTTCAAAGGAAATTTAAAAAAAAATCGAAGAAGTTAAAAGAAAACAAGGAAAACATGTAATGATAGATATAATTATATCTATATACCTTGTCTATCCCAATAAACTTATCCTAAACGGTGAAAAATGAGTATGAGGACTCATAAAATAAAATTCTTCTATAGTACACCCTTTTGACGGAAATCCGGGAATTCATGTTGCCTGAAGATCGGCCGAGATTCGACGAGCTTGTGTACAGGAGAGGCGATGAGCCGGTCGATTATCATTTAAAGGTAAATACCTACTTTGTATGTTACTAAAACTTTTTCTACCAATCATACGATTTGATAATAAAAACTAAACTTGTATATTGATTTTATTTATACCTTGTAAAAAAGTTTAGTATAACTCAATAGAATTTTATGGTTTTCTTTTGTTATTAAAACAATAATTATTACTGTTGTTCTTAATCCGAGAATGTGACGTTTGATCTACCTAATAATCTTATGGCATTAGCAAAAAACATTTTTTTAGTTATTTAATATCATTTTGTACATATTTAGAAGCAATAGTTACATGAAATACCTTTTATGTTTAAAGACTGCAAATAACAATACAGATTAACAATATGTACGATAGAAATTACTATCGATTATAAATAAACTTCGCTTTATTTTTGTTATTGTTGAAAAAGCTTTACACGAACTTGAAATATAGGTTCATAAAAGCGTATTTTCATTGAGTTCGTCACAGAGAAGGTTGGACTATAATCTGTTATCTCCGCGGCGCTCCACCTGGAGCCACTAATTATAACTTCGCTCTTTACATTAAAGTCGTTTGTTACTAGAATTTTAGCTTCGCATTTCTAAGTGTTTTAGTTTATTTATGTCATTTACATTATTAATATTTAAGTAGTTTGTATCAAATTTGTTCGTCCTTAAATTATAATCACATATTTTGTATCATTAAAAGTTTTATGTTTCATATTATTATATTGAAGACTGCATTCGTATTAATTTCTACTATAAATGTTGAAACTCAGTGACTATTAGGGTGTTGATATTAATAAGCGATCGTTCTGCTGTTGTAGTTGTCTGTAGGAGACAGTAACCACTTTTGATCAGGTGTACAGTCAGTTGGCTTGCGACCTTTATCATAAAAAATGATCAATAGGTATTATTCAGTAGTCTTAGACTAATCTAACGTTGGGTCCTTGAGCCACAGCTGTTTGTTTTAATATTGAGAAATTATGTTAAGGACCTCAAGCTTGTAGTAATTTGAAAAAGTTTTAGGTATAATGTAATTGGAGTATTATTTTGTTCGTAGCGTGGAGGCGAGCGCCACAGTATACTGCCTTCTTCGACAATGCACGAGTTACATGATCCTGTAAGTGCACATATTTTAAGTGTAGCATGTTCGTATTTGTATCAATTTTACCATAAACTGCTTTCACTGTTAGTATTCTTAGCTTGTTATTGTTTAAACTGAAACTTTAATGTAATGTTGTAGATACATTATGTAAGATTTAAATCGCATAAAAATTTCTAAGAAGAGGTATTTATAAATGAGAAATCAACAAAGTATTACATTATTATTTTATGCATATGGAGAGGTAATTATTGGATGGAGAAAGTGTGATAAGCGTCGTGCTAACAAAGTAGGACAGCAAATGAAAAAGATTCGATGATTTTTTATAATAAAACGTAAATGTTGGACTTATAACTGCTTACATTGGCATTGACTTAAGGTATTATGTTAATTATGACACTATTTAAGTTCAAATTTAGGAGATTATCTTAAATATTCTATATAACTAGCTTAATGGCAATTGGGCAGGTAATAGGCTATATGAAATTCGGATACATAATACGAAAAACTTACTGATACAGTTTCTTTGATTACCTTCCTGCAAGATATAGGCTCGTAATAGTGCTAGTGAATGTGAATTGACTAGTTTATAACTTAAAAAATGGTATCAACATCAAAGTTTATATGGAATGAAAGTAGTAGAAATGAGGATTTATTTAGGTAAGGATAAAGGAAATTGTTGTAGGAGATACCGGTCGAGGCGCCCCTCGTGGCCGACCACCGCTCTCCTTCCGAAGACTCCGGCTTGGGCCTGCCTCCGCATGACCATTACAGGTGATTGATATCACCCTTGATACTTATTTTTTACCACGATGAAACCTTTCTTGTACTGACATAAATTAGTAAAATATATACGTGATAAAATATAGCGTAACTGTGCTAAGGAAAACGAGATTAGAATTTGTTATGTAGGCGGTGAAGTAACTCTTATAAAAGGAGCTCAGATGCTAAAGTGCCATCAAAGACAAGCAAAGGCACATTATTGTCTTGAGTTCGGTTTCGCTCGCCTTTTTTACAATTTACGACAAAAATATACGCAGTTTTGCAAGTCTTCGTCTCGGTGCGCTTTCTTGTGAGATTTACGTCTTGGTTTTGGCTGTCAGCCAAGCACTTCTACTTTTATATGGTATCGGAATCGATTGTTTTATAGGGGCATAAACATTAACATTTATCGTCACCACTGTCGGTTTAATGTCATTGCCTTGCATAATTGTAAGGGTTGTTTAAATTTTACTGGTAACAAACCCTTTGTAATGGGTGTTATAATTTTTAATAATATAGCTAACGCAGTCGACAAAATCCGTATTACCGTTTAGTATAAATATGCTTATTGAAGGACTATTTACTACGCTTCCTGGCACAGTTTATAGTTATTTTTGAAAAATAGTCAATTCTATGCAAGATAATTGATTTATTACAGACGTTCAACAATATTTTATTCCTTAAGTATGTGACTTCGGGCTAATGTACCGCTTAAACAAAATAATGGACTATATTGACTGCTGGGTATATTTCGAAATTGTTTCTTAAAATATAATTTGGTTAGATGTACTAAATATACTTACGTGAAACTGTTGTGAGGTTATGAAATGAAATAATGGCTGTCAGTTACTGTTGTTATTGGAGCAGGTTGTTTAGATTGTTGATAGTTGACAGTGATGTGTTGTGGGGCACAGGACTGGGCGCACGTGGAGGGCAGCCCCTGACGCTTTGCCGGCTGATGACGAGCTGGAGCCGCCACATGAGGTGATTTTGCCAGAATTACCTTCTACACTTATCAATTTTCTTCTATCGATCGCACTCACTTCTGTGCGCCTTGGCTATTGCAGTGTCTCGGGTGTCACTCGCGGAATTCATCACAAACTTCATTACACTCTTCATTCTTCTTTATTATTGAATTCTGCAATAGCCCGTAGTTTCAACTAGTCAGTTAGATGAAATCTATCAATTTTTAAATAGCACAAACACATATGATACTGTATAATATTTCAGATTTGTATTTTAATCTTATTGTAACGTATAACTCAGATTATTTACGTTATTGTTCTTTTAATTGCGACGTAAATGGCTTTAGATGAAGTGGCACCTCGGCACTACCACGGTATGACTATTTACCTACATATGTCACATTTTAGTGCATGAATTGAACAGGCAAGCGTTTAGATTTCTACACCTATGATTATGGCCGTTATTTCCAGTATGGGTAAATCTGGCAAAATTTGACTTTCATATTTCATCTCGCAAAGTGGTCTAAAAGTATATTGGCTTTTTTATACAGTTCGGCAATAGCGGCCAGTTACAGTATTTTCTTTCAAACCTATTAGATAAATAGATTTTATTTAATTCATACGACTTGTACCATCTTTCCTTTTTTATGGTACTCATAATTATGGTTACTAAAAATTATTTCTTAATAATATTATATTTATATTCATACATTATGATATTGAAACTCTACATAATGGTAGCATATGTACGCTTGGCTTTCATGGATCAGCCAACCCTTCTCTAATTATTATTGCGATGGTAAAACATATTGATCACAGTGAGTTCGTGATATGTTTTACTAAGGGTTGTCACTGTTATCCTAGGTTAGGGAATGTATTTTCAATTTAACTAGACATTTTTATATCGATAGTAATTATTAATTAATTCCATTTTGATAAAGCAGTTTATGAATTGGACTTGTTCAACCCTTTTTTGACTGTGGCGTAATTTATTTTTCGAGTTTTATGTTGTGTATAAGTCATATAAAAACTATAAAAGCTTGATTAATATAAATAAGGAAAGCACATTGAATATAACTAATGTGTGTTAAATCGATTAGTAAATAAAGAAAACTAATATCTTGATCAGGTTTATTTGTTTGGATTACTAATTTTAACCATCAAAACAATGGCTCGTTGGTCTAGGGGTATGATTCTCGCTTCGGGTGCGAGAGGTCCCGGGTTCAAATCCCGGACGAGCCCATTTTCCCGCCTTTTGCAATTTATAAAATAGTACTCCTAATGGTAGGTATTGCTATTTTTTATTTCATTTTTTGCCGTAATCTAATCAAAATTTGTAATGATGAAGATTAGTTGTTTGGTAAAAAAAATCATATCAACTCTGTTCGAAGCAATATCTATTACGAGAGTAAGAGATTGCATATCTACTTCTAAAATGATCAAACCGTTAGGGTTGGAGTTCTCTTATATTTAAAAAAAACCGAGAACGATTTAAGTTGATAGTTCTACTACTACAAGTACTACTAGAGTATTTCCAGATAAATAGGGATGGGTGCAATTTAGATGCTTACATATTTCGCTGAAATCTGGTATTTGGTGCATTCATACTTTTTTTACAAATATCTACCTATATTCTACCTATTACTCCAGACATTTTTGTTTTAGTCTGCTGTAAAATTCCTATTTGGTTGAATTACGTTACGATATAGACGGCGATCAGCCGCGCTACTGGTTTTTTTTTTTTTTTTTTTTTTTTGGTTTCTCGGGGGAAAATCCTGCATAGGACCATCAGGGCCGCTGTGAGGGCAGCAACCCCGGTGTGTCAGACTCCTACTGACTAAAAACCCCCGGGGTGTCCCTCTAATCGCTCCACCCGAGCCTGGGAAACCAAATTCATCCAGACGCCCGGAGAGCGAAATGCCTTGTCGAGGCTGCCTCTCTGGGAGGGGTGGGGGTAAAGAGCCCACCCTTCCAATACCTATCTCACAGGCGGCGCGCCGGACACTGCACACCGCCACCCTCTCATCCGGACAGCAGACTCCCTCAAGTCTACTGCCCGGCTATTGTCACCGGGGGATGTCGCGCTCGCTCTGAGCGAACGCATCCCTCCGGCGACGGTGCCTTGGCCGCCGAATAGCCAGAGAAGATGTTCGCTCTCTGACCCTTTCAGCGGCCTCCTTCTGCTTCATCACAACCTCGCAGAAGGCTGTGACTTCTCGCCATGCCTCTTCGCTGTCGACCATGGCTTTTACCACCACTGGCAGCGAGAGGTCGTCCCCAATGCGGTCCTGAAGGACCTTCCTATCTTCAGCCCAAGCTGAGCACACCTGAAGCGTGTGCTGCGCCGTGTCCTCGGGGCTCCCACACTCGTGACATTCCGCCGTAAGCTCTCCTCCGGACACCCGCCACCGGTGACGGCCAAAACTACCGTGACCTGTGAGGATCTGGGTGAGCCGAAAGGAGAGCGCGCCGTGTTTTCTGTCCAGCCACGAGTGTAAGACAGGGCGCACCGCCTCAATTGTCCGAAGACCGGCGCTAGGTTGCTCCAGCCTGGACTGCCAATCCCTCACGGCCTGGTCCTGGAGAAGGACCCTCTGCCTCCGAATCTCCATGGGGGCCGGCCGCAGTCCCCTGGCTCGCTTCTCCTCGCACCATCTGTAGAGGGTTGCGAGGGTTCGTGCGTCGAGATCCCACGGCACGGACCCCGCTAGTGCACACGCCGCCTCGTGCGATACGGAGCTGTATCCCCGGATGGCTCTTATCGCCAACACCCTTTGGGGACGGCGTAGAAGGGCGGTATTATGGCGGTTGAGAGCCTCCGCCCACACTGGGGCACCATACAGCCCCATGGAGCGCACGGCTTGGAGATAGAGCCTTCTGCTGGAGGCATTGGGTCCCTTCTGATTGGGCATTATGCGGCTCAAGGCTCCTGCCATTGCCCTCACCCTAGGCATCAGACTCTGGAAATGGGCGTTAAAATTCCAGCGACTGTCCAGTACGAGCCCTAAGTACTTTATCGTGGACCCCACACCGATGCGTATTCCACTTACGACAATGTGGGCATCGGATGGAGTCGCACGGCGCGGTCCGTGAAAGAGAATAGCCTCAGATTTACCGAGAGCCACCTCCAACCCTAGGTCCCTAATCCGACGGACCACGTGAGCCGTTCCAGCAGTCGCTAGGATAGCCGCTTGCCGGTAATCGTCTCCGCGGGCCATGACGAGGGTGTCGTCGGCGTAACACACGACCTCGACTCCCCGTAAATTGACCCCACGGATGACATAGTCATAGCCGATGTTCCACAGGAGCGGCCCAAGGACCGACCCCTGTGGAACACCGCACGTCACGTCATACCTTTCCCAGTCGTTTCGCCCCGGGTACACGACTGTGCGCTCTGACAGGTACGCCACTATAACCCGGCGGAGGTAGAGCGGCACCCTGTGGTATAAGAGGGCTTCATGGATTCTACACCAGGGCAAAGTGTTGAAGGCGTTGGCGATGTCGAGAGACACCGCCAAAACAACGCCGCCCTGGGAAACCACTTGTTGGGCCCTGTCCCGGACCCGCAGGATCGCATCCACCGTTGATCGACCTCCGCGAAAGCCGTACTGATTTTCCGAGAGGTCCGGTCCTACCTCTCTAAGGTGTGCCACCAGCCGGGTAGCCACCACTCGTTCAAACAGCTTAGCGACCTCGTCTAGCAGCACAATCGGTCGGTACGCTGAGGGGGACTCTTCAGGTCTCCCGTCCTTCTTAAGGAGGACCAGTCGGCCTGTCTTCCACCGTTGTGGAATTAAGGCTTGAGCCAGACAGGCGTCGAACATTCTCCTCAGTCGGGGCCCAAGGGGATCGAGGGCTAAGGCCCAGATGCGTCCATGAACGCCATCGAGGCCAGGAGCACTTTTTTTGGCCCGGAGCTTTAGGACCACCATCCCGAGTTCCTCGCTAGTTACCAGCGGCGCTTCTGCTTCAAGTCCTATACAGGTAGCTGCGGGCAACTTCATCAAGGGGGTTAGGTGGTCGGACCCCTGGGGGAAGAGGGTTCTTACGATTTCCCTCACTAGGTGGGACTGGAGACTCTGCGTTAGCGGGGGAGTCCATGTCCGCATTTTGTTGCGCACGAGCATGTAAGGTTTCCCCCAAGCCGCGCTACTGGTCACGTAGGGCACGACATATAAGCGCAAAATGAATACAGTCACTAATGTAGCTCTGCTTACTGCAAAAGGATATATATTTATTTATTTATTTAATATACCATCGATATATACACGAAAACATAAAAAAAAACATATATATAAGTTCTAAGACCGCGTGTTATATCTTTACAGGTATACCTAACTATATACAGCACAATTATAAACAAAATAAAAAAAAACCATATTAGTTAACCCTGTTACACTCAAGCGGATACAGATGAGAACAATGCAATCAAAGCCGATATAGCGGGACGATATGTTGTTATTTAGAGACTACCTGAAAATTTTATTAATATAATTTAGCATATTTTGTTATATACGATATTTACTAGAAACAAAAACAATTTCATCTACATTTTAACTGAAGCATAGTTAACACTAGAAAGACTGAATATAGCACATACGTATATAGGGAATATAGAGAGGGGGGAGGTCAGTACAACTATTAATAAATGCTATAAGATAATATATAAAAAGTCATAATATTTTAAAAAATTGCTTCTTTATTGATATATATCTTTTTTATTTAGATGACTGTTCTGGGCAATTTAGTGTTAATAAAGTAGACAATGTAATAAAAAAAAATAGATAAAAATAGAGTAATGAATCGGAAAACTATAATAGTTTGTGATACCTATCTGAATCTAATGTATAGTGAAAATTCTCATTAAAACTCTTTTATAGCAGTCATTACATCTGAAGTTAGACTTCCAAGTCCCATTCACGACATAAGAATATATTTTCATGGTTTTTATGTTCATTGTTAAACACATCCAAACTGTATCTCTTAGTGTTTAGAGTTCAAAATGTAATATTAATTGTAGAACATGTTTACGTTACATTTATGTCTCTGTGATAATTAATCCCAAAGTAGCTCGTTAGGCGGGCCTTAATGACAGCGGATACGTGTGAATGTCTAAAATATTTGATTTGATTTGATAAATAATGTTTTATTTATTCTTTATTTCTTTTTTTATTGAAGCAAGAACACAAATTAGTATGGGATAACAAAGTCTAAATTAGGAAGATAAATGATTTAGGAATACTAAAATTAGGGCAAACTATATTTTTATAATAATGTTAAAATTGTTGACTAATACTTGTACGCATAATTTAATAAAAATCAAATGTAAAATATTATCTAATACTGATGTAATGTAAGTTCAAACGTAGTTAAAAGTACTAACAATTTCCAGTTACTACCCAAGATTCAATGATGTATATTATTTTTGTTTGTAGCATGAAAACACTCATGACAACGTAAATAATGTTTGTTTTCTGTTAAATAAAATTAAGAATGTGTAGACATAGATCAGGATTGTTATAACGGTTTTGTAAATTAAGTTAAGCATAAATCTTTCATAAAAAAGTTACAGAGTAAAATGAATTGAATTGGTTTGGAAATGAATTGAAAACAAATAAACCATGAATGTATTGAATTTCTTTTAAAATTTTTCCTGTTATAGAAACATTTTGTAAGATCAACATCAATTTAATGGGACTTAATAGTGAACTTCAGAGAACCAAATTTTTCACTATTAGTTATTTCATATAAAGAGGGTTTCGATATATTCTTGCTACGGCAAATTATCTAAAGAAAAGCTTTCTTATGTAACTCCGGATAAAATCGCTGTTGAAATGAGTCCTAAACCGACCGCATCGAACGAAAATACCCATAGCACTGCTACTAGCTTTTACGAGAGCTTATTCAGTTCATTTTTATAGTTATTCGTAATACGCATTACGACCATGTTATACGTTATTTTCAGTATAAAAAAACTATCAAAGTTTTACTATAATATACTTTAAAAGAAAAAAAAAACAGTACTTATTCAGTAGTATAATAAATACTGTATACATATCGAGGGGTGAAAGGCTATTTGGTTTAAGCGACATTTTTTGGTGATATATATATATTTTCGGAATCAGCGTTTTTACCAATTCCAAAATTGTATATATATATATATATATATATTACTATATCACCAAAAAATGTCGCTTAAACCAAATAACCTTTCACCCCTCGATATATAAAAAATTGTCAAATAGATAAATAATTTCACTAAATGGTAATTAGTGCGAGTCAAATGGGTACTTTTGGTACTTTCATGGGTACTTTAAATTATTTTCGGTTTCAGGTATCGTGTAAATGAAAAACATATTCGCTTTGTTCCATGAAATATAAATTACGGCTTTTAGACATGGTAGGAGTTTCCTGTTTAAATGCACTTACGTATTACATTATAGAATACACTGAAAAATACAATAAGAAAGGTAATTGATGACATACATTAATTTATGATTTTGTTCCATATATTTGATGAGAATTATACGTTTTATACGAGCTTACATTGCCGGAGGTTATAAATAAAATATGTGTTTGCCTGACTGACCTCGGACGTATTTCGATAAGCTGAGCAAATTCGAAAATATTTCCGGGAAGTCTCGTCCCTGGAGTACAATATAATCTCGTAAAGTCAAATAGAGGGGAGGCTGAATAGTTGGTAGGCTTGTGTAGCGCGCGGGCTACGTAGGGCGGGCGTTTGGGCATTTTGGGCGACTGACGGTAATAGGGCAGTGATACCAACTTAGCAGTTTTCATTGTGAAAATTGCGAGTTTTTGGTGAAAATATTTGTGTTGTTCTTTGGAGTATATAAATAAACCTGTTAATTAAATCAAACACAAAAGGCATAATTAGAGAAAAGATGTATAATTTTTATAATCTGTCAAATTATAAAACGGGAGATGACGATAATAAACAGGATATCTAGTCAGTGTAAAAAAACAAAGGGTAAACAGTTTTAAATACCAGTTTGATTGTGACATTTTATGTAATAGACTGCTTGCTATCGGTCGTACTTTGACGGTTGTCGGTTTTTTTGTAAAACGAATGGCTTTTTAGATACCCAATAAAAGATAAAGACATCCGATTAACAATAGATCGGCATTTGTTACTAGAACCGAAGGTTAGAAGCTGCCTTATTCATAAAATAGCTGGGAGCAAGTATTTGTTTATAACAAAATACTAATTAAATAGAAGTATTGATTTAGTTACCATTAAAATGTTTTAAGGGGTTTTTAGGGAAATTTTAAAATATTATTCGAGGAATTTTTTGGCAGAGGTTGGAAATACTTTGGCAGAGCAGTGTGCGGCGCCCTAGCCAGTCGGGATGTCGTCCCGACGGCGGCGGCGTGTCGTTTTTCGCGACTATGTGCCTATGGATGCCCGGGCTATGGCAAGGGTATAAACTAACATTAAAAAAATACGTTCCTACAGTTTTCAATATTTTTTACTACCGTTTGAGGCACCACGCTCAAATTAAACTGCTATAAATTTTCATATAACTTTCTTAAAGCGAATTTAATTTTTTTTATAGTTAATTAAATCAAAAACCACACGTTCACGTACAATTAAATAGACTGTAATATTACGTAATTATGTTCAATAAATTAGAAATAATTGAGGTTAAATTAATTACTTAGGGCAAAAAAGTTCCTAAATGAATCGCATACATTTTATGAGGCAATCCTAAAGTACTTTCTATTTGGATGTATGTCATAACTAGTGTTGTTTATGTTCAAAATTCAACTAATAAATTGGTCAAAGCGTTTTGTATGAAAAATACACACCTATACTTTTTAAATTATATATGTATGTATATTTTCATTCTTTCTAATAAATAATCAAAATTGTTGTACAATTTTGTAATTACGATTATTTATATTGACTCGGTAACGTTACTACATCGCACTCAAAGGTACGTACAGTGCAAGCCAATAACTTCGGAAACCGCCTGCGAAGAGATGGGAATCTATAAATTAATACAGTAATTACAAAAAGATAGCTGGTAATAACAATAATACGAGTAGGTGTATAAACATAATATATAGATTTATCTAATTTATTGTAATATTTCATTTTATGTAAATAATGTTTTGCTTCGACGACTCAGATTAAAAAAATAATAATATATCGTCCCGCCAAATTCCTTTCATAATGAGCGAAGATACATTAATGGCTCATATTTCAGCATTAATTGATTGAAATTTATTTTAATGCTATATCAACACGTTTAACCTGTAACCCTAATGTGTCGTTTTGAGTCATTGAACTTAAAATAACTTTCATTTGCTTTTTATACAGAATAGTTTACAATGTCAATAATACGAAGCACTTGGACCATTACCTAAACTAACCTTTTGACATTGTAACGGGCACAAACGAGCTTGTTAAACGAGACGTATTTATCGGTCACTATTGCGGTGTTGTATGCTGACCACCTATAGAATTACAATAACCTAGAAAAGACTATACATAAATAGAATATTTAATACACTACAAAAATGTCTTAATACTCCCAAATAAATAATTATCAGTGTTGTAATGTAATATTTACAGCCGTTTTCTTGCCTGATTAGACAAAAACTTACTAATGATATGTTTTTTTTGTATATCTAATTATACATAGTTCATTACATGTTATTTCTTTTAGTGATCGTTTAATAAATATCTTCTAATATTTCCTGTTGAATATAAATCATTAATTGTATATCAAAAAGGTCAGATCAAGCCGTTAAAGGAGTCTTCGTAATTATAAAATTGACTACGACTGCTGTATTGAATGCGGAAGCTTTACTTAATTTGTCTAATTATTATTCTAACATATTACATTCAATTTAATCTATTTAGGACACAGGAGATAGAGAATATCGTCGCGTAGACTTAAATAAAAAATAATAACTGCAGATGTTCATATTTTAACACGTAGGGAGACAAAAATTGTATGCGAAGTTTCATAAAAAATCTCAATGGAGATTTATCATAAGCGAGATATTTCAAAAGTTTATAAGATCTTCAACATTGGTGCTTCTATTTAATTTTTATCTTCTCCGCTAACCTGTGATAGAATTTCCTATTCTGAGGCAAAATATTATAAATTCTAGAAATGTACAATAGTGCTATGTTTACCTCATGTTTCATAACAAAGCCTCTAGACAAAATTAATTGATTTAAAAGTAATTTATTCCAATTAGTCGATTGAATCATCGGGCCATCGGCTATAGATAAGTGCGAATAAAGTATTGGCTGGAATGTTATACACTATATTAAACAGGCAACGGTCCACAAGACTTCTTACTTAGTGAGCATCTGCTATGTGCTTTTAGCTAGATAGATATTCAATATTTTAATCAGCCTTTAGTACAAGGATGCGCCACGCATTATCGACTAGATAATTGGTAGCGTGATGATAATTTGCTTTCAAATATAGTTCAGTTAATGTTCTTTAGGCACTAATGTCTGCAATATGGTGAAACATTCGGATTTAAAGCGATTAAATGACACATAATATGCGGAAAATCGCGACTAAGTTAATTCCCCTTCGCGCTGGAAGTAGACAAATTGGCGCCAAGATGCAAAAATAGCATGAAATCAATTGGATCGTCGAGACGATTCGTGTTCCCACGGTCTGCAGTCAGTTCGTGGAGCAGCCTTGTCTCGTATCAATGTGGCATTATTTGAAACTACCTTTCTTGTGACAAACGGACTGTAGTTGGGCTCCAAACCTGTCTTTTTGAATTAATAAACTGCTTGTATATGTGTAGTTACCTTGTTTAGATGCTTGTCTTTGTTTAAATCCGCAATGTGTAATGCATGTTTTATTTTCGTATTTATATAAATGGATAATAATTTTACGATATGTATTTGTGTTTAGGACGCGTTTCGAGGTGTAAAATAATGTTACTGTATGTGTAATAGAGGTATATTATATGTAATTATTATACCATTGAAATGTTAAAATTTGGACAAATATACAGAATAATAACTGAGATTCGTATGGATAATGTTTTATATTTAGATAACGTCATAATCTATTTTTACAATATATGACATCTTGTTTTTTCTTATAAACCTTTTGTGTATATAGGTTTGTTTTACAACTATAAAATAGTTTCCAACATGAAATACTATATGTATAGGTAATAAAAATATACTGTGTATCTACATTTGACAATACAGCGTTAATATAGAAGGTATAAGAAGCTTTTGATATTTTAAAATTATCTGAGGATGTTATATTTGCGTAGGAGTACGATGAAGAGGGTGAGAGGTCAAGGCGGCATTCATCGCCTTGCAATTCCAGAGAAGGCAGCACCACTGCATTACACACGCAACATTTCGACGACACTGTAAGTACATTGTTTCATAATTAATTTACAGCAAATAATTCACACACGATTGTATATATCCTGAATAATATGACAACGTATAATCATGAAAACGTATCAGCCACCAGAATTTGAGTGATGGAAAATCGCCACCGAAATGATAATTCGTTTTAAGTACCCTGTCCACATTTACTATAAAGCAGGAAATAAAAATTAACAGTTTTCAGAAGTCTAATTTATATTTTGTAAAATGTTTTGGTTTTAATTTTTCTAAAAACATAATATTTTGCTAAATCAGTCAATAAAACAGCTGAATTGAGGGTAAGTTAAACTTCGATCTTGAATAACTTTTGACTGAGTTGATTTATCAAAAATTGACTCAGACCTTTTTTGTAGAGCGTTAAATTCTCTACAAAAATAATGAATGGGTATTGCAATACAATATATCGTTCATTATCTATACAAATCACAAGAAAAAAAAACTTTTGTCCTGTGTTATTTGTATGGGAAATCGAAAAGTGCGATGCGGACAACCTAAATATTAATATTAAGGGTCACAATTTTTGAGGCCTATTTTGGCATTAAAACGACACTTTTGAGCATGGTTCCGAGGAAATTTTTTTTTTTTTTTTTTTTTGAAACGCTCTAATATATATTAGGTCCTTACATATGAAATTGGCGTTTTGTATGGGAGGAACAAAAAGTCGAATATTTTTTAATATAATATATTTAATTAATCAAAGTATGAACCATTATTTTCTACGTACTTTTGCCATCTCATAGGTAGTTCATTGATCCCTTTACTAAAAAAACTAGTCGGACGGGAATCAATAAAATCTTTGAAGGCGATTTGGACTGCCCCATCGGAGTTGAATTTTTTCCCTTGCAAGAAGTTATCCAAATTTCGAAAAAAATGGTAATCTGTTGGAGCAAGGTCCGGGGAGTACGGAGGATGTCTTAGACTTTCTAATTGAAGCTCTTCTAATTTAGTAGCCGTCTGTTGCGCAGTGTGTGGTCTAGCGTTGTCGTGAAGCAGCAGTGGCGTGGAGCGATTGACCAGCCTAGGTTGTTTAGCCGTTAGCTTTTCCATCATGGTTTGCAATTGCTGACAATAGACATCAGCCGTAATAGTCTGGCCAGATTTGAGAAAACTGTAATGAACAATACCGGCACTAGTCCACCAAACGCTTACAAGTAACTTTTTTGGGGTTAATTTTCGCTTGGGGCAGGATTTGGCTGGCTGGCCAGGATCCAACCATTGCGCTGAGCGCTTCCGATTATCGTAAAGAACCCAATTTTCATCACAGGTAATGATTCGGTTTAAAATACCTTCATTATTGTGCCGGTTTAGTAATGTAACGCAGCAGTCGACGCGCGTTTGCCGGTTTGCTTTAGTCAATTCGTGAGGTACCCACCTTTCAAGCTTTTTAATCTTCCCAATTTGCTTCAAGTGAATTAAAACAGTTTTATCACTTACATCGCAGCCTGCAGCTAACTCGGACGTGGTTTGCGATGGATCCGCTTCCACAATAGCCTTCAACTCTTCATTATCAACTTGAGTCTCAGGCCGTCCACGGGGCTTGTTCTGCAGGTCGAAATTTCCAGAACGAAAACGTTGGAACCAAAAACGAACTGTGTTTTCTTTTGCAACACGACCGCCATACACATCATTCACCCTTCGAGTTGTTTCCGCAGCACTAGTGCCATGGCGGAACTCGTACTCGTAAATAATGCGATATTTTAAGTTTTCCATTTTGTAAAATGAGTGACGCAAACAGAAAAAAACAGAAGAAAAAACAAATGAATGACGATCATCGAAGCACAAATACATGAGTCTATAGCTGTACAAATTTGAATTTGAAATTCCTTACCAAAGAGGAGAAATTTGTGATTAAAGTGGCCAGTACGAAAAACGCCAATTTCATATGTAAGGACCTAATATATATGTGGTAAAATGTGTGTATATCTGTTTATATGGATGTATAATATGTATTGTATCGATATTTTATTTGTATTTTCCCAACACTTTCGCTTAATCATATATAAAGCTCTCTTCTACTTATAATTTAAAAATGTAGATTCAAATGAGTCAATATAACTAAATGATTTCCCTAAAAATTATGAATTGGATTGAATGGAAACTAAATGGAATACCATCCAGGTTTTTTTAATGTTTCGTTATTAAAGGCATTTACAGCTGTTAATTTAAAATTCATAACATTTTCTCTTAGGGTCCACGGATTCTGGTGGCTACATATACAACTAACGTCTAACGCAAAGAAAATGTTTGTACAGAAAACCTCTTTGTTAACTTGTGAGTTTAAAACAAAAGAGCCAGCGTACAATATGAATGTTCCACATTAGAAATACATAATATCTAACTACTACTATTTATTACTACTGGGGTTAGCGATTATAGCAAGATATTGACCAGGAATTTTGTCATACGCCAGAAAGCGAATCTTTATTTTTTTGTTAAGGAATCTGAACGTTGCAAATATACCTTATATATCAAAACTTTTTACCTTTCACTCGGAATTTGCTAGCATTGAAGTCAGCGATTTCTGTCGAGGTGATGGATAACGTTCTCGAATATCCGTTCGAATCAAAAGTAATATCGCTAAAATAACTTTTTTGTTAGTTTGTTTAGGCCACTGTTTTATATGCGTTCACTGGATTTATTTATTCGGTACGAAGAGTTATATTGGATTTGACTTTTTGATGAAAAGTTCAGATCAAACAGTGCTTCATCTGGCAATCACAATGTAGCTAGAGGCTTAATAATAACATGTAAAGATAACGCAATGTGTACATTTGAAAGCCAGAAATTAGTGATCCCAAGATTATTTTTACGAAGAAGAAAAAAAAATATTTCGAGAACAATAAAAACCAATAACTTCAGCGGATGGATATTATTCATACAACATAAAAAATTCAAAAAAATCCTTTCGTACTTACATACATATTTTAACTTTATACTTACGAAAAGAGCATAAAATATTTATTTGTCTACAACGTTAATCAGTTTACAGCAACATTGACATTTAACTGTGCTAGCAGACTTCAAAGTCTTTTTCTTCGTGTCTTTTATTGATGTAGATATTAATAATTGATTACTTTGGGAAAAGGCACCCTTGTGAATACACAATAACATTCTAACCTTCGATGTTCTTTGTTGGAAATGTGTAATATATTTGGTAATTCTGCCAAAGTTCATTTGTAATTGAATTGTTTGGATTTGCGCCAAATCTATGAGTTTGATAATATGTTCATTAGTTTTTATGAATTATATGGGAAGTTTTGTTGTACTACTTCAAGGCTAATTTACTTTAAAAAAAAATCAAGGCACAGAACTTGTGTCATGGTTTTTGTGTTTAACGAAATCTGATGTGTACCATTCTTTATAACAAATTAATTTTATTTATTAAATAATCACTTAACTTTTCGACCTATGTATGGGTTAAAATTATTTTGTTAGTCTGTTTGTAATGTAATGAGATTGAAAACATGTATGAAAATATGTGAAAAAATGTAGCCGTGAAATATAGTGGAAAGAATTTTCTTTCTCTTCAAAAACGGTATTTGTGTGAGCTTGTTGAACACTTTTGCTTACCTCCATAAGCCTACTTATCGTATGTTCAGTGATTTAAGCTTTGATAAGTTAGCTAAGTAATCCGGCGTTTTCGTCGGAGTCAAAGTGTGAAAAACATTTGCTTTTGTTAAGATATAAACATAATCGAAAACATTTAATAGCATTTGACATAATTATAAATAGTAAATAATAAATATTAATAAAAATATATCGTCACGTTATATTCCTTTCGGGGTAAGTACAGACACGTAATAAAATTTTTCAGAATATTTAATAATTTATTGCCATGCTTTTGTTATTCATCACATTGCTGACCGGCAACTTTTCTGAAAATTTACATGTGCTCCGCTATTGTTTTGAAAACGGATGTGGAAGTAAAACTGTATAAATAAACTTTAATAAATTTTATTTATTACTCAACTTTTAATTTTTTTTTTCGTATGATAAAAGGTATAACAATCACCTACGTGTAATGGTACATCACAAGTTTTGAAAATATCTCGGGTTTCGCTCCGTTTTCCATTTGAGGAATGTATTCTACACGCTCTAGTAGGTTTTGTTTTTTGGCATAACTATTTTTTTCTAAGACGAGGTTTCTTAGTTATCTAGAAAGCCTGAAAGGGTGGACCTTTAGAAGGAACTGGTTTAGATCTTCAAGAAGTGTCAGGTGCTGTGCTGCATTTTTTGGAGACTACAATTATCAAGTCTCTGGCTACTTTCTACTTTCTACTGGATAGGTACAGTACATTTTATGTGTATTGAACAAGGTGCAGTTTAGGTGCCACTCCGACGTAGCCTTGAGTTTCTTTCGGCGTTTGTTCTTAAGGTACTCGCTTCTGAAACGCTAGTAGATCACCATTAGGTTTCGTATTTTGGCTGGCGGCCTAAGTCGAGGTTCCTACCCACAGGGCTGCCCTTGCGTTGCCGCCCAACTCATAAATTTGTCGGCTGAACACCTCAGTGCTCGCCCTTTCGCCCTGTTTAGTTTTGAAAGTCTATTCTATCAACATATTGTTCTGTTAAAAAAAAAGGTGCAATTTATCAGAAAAAAGGCAAATGTTTGTACCACTTTACAGTTTTACTTAAAGTATTACTATTCGCTAAATACTGATTTGCAGGATCTACTCCTATCTTATTGTATTGGAATATGCATGTAGTTTTGATTGTGTTATCTTTTTTTCTATTTCCACGAAAACACGAGTTAACTCGTGTCCGGTCAGCAATGTGTTAAGAAGGCTTAAATCAATATACTCCTTTTTATTCATATGTAATATATCAAAATAAACCGTATGTTAAAAAATAGATTTATATTAATATTACTTTTTGGACGAATAAGTTAGTATATTAGTTATACATGAAAATAAAAATACCGTTTAGATATCTTTAATCGTCTGCGCAACGATAATTAGGTTAATAATCCTTGAAATTATTCAGAAAGGAAATACTTTTTTAAAAGTAAATATTAAATTAACGTTGGTGGATTCAACGAATTGGAACACTTCATATAGTAAAGCGCTAAATTTTTAAAAGTAATAGTAGTTTTCAAGACCTAAATCAATAAATTACCAACGTAGTCATAGATCATAATAAAGATAAAGTCATAATGAAGGTTAGTCTTCGAGTAGATCTTGATCACTTGAATTAAGTAATTAGAAAACATATTGATACCTGTTTGAAAAATTACGCGAATTCATTTCAGTTTTTTAGTTACTAGTACAAAGTACGTTTTTAGCATTATATTTTAAATTATATTTTTACGGACAATTACACACATCAACTTGTCCTAAAATAAGCCTATACTTGTACTATGGGGTACTAGATGAATATATATGCGCTTAAATACATCTATGACTCGCGAGTTGTGACAAACTAATCCGCTTATCATAGAAAAGTTTGCCCTTACCGGGACATGAACGCAGGACCTTCAACGTCGCTGTTAGGATCAGTCCCATAGATGGGCAAAATGTAATCAGATTAATGATCAACGATTACAAAATAAAGTTGTAATTTTAATTTAGTTGCTCTGTGTTCATGATTAAATCTCTTCAAAACATTAAGGAGTCATAAATGTCTATGCAATTAAGGATTCCGTAGTGTTTAAAATATAGATAAGCAAAATGCAGTCATATTAATGATGAAAAACGCAAAATGTAATCGTAATCGTTTTTCATTAATTTGATTACATTTTGCCCATCTATGGTATCAATACAAAGTCCGATATAAGGCAATTATGTAAAATTATTGCAAAGATAAAGTGAAATAAAAAGTGATAATAAACAATGAAATGTATTTATTATGAAAAGTATTCTATGTAATATGTCTTGAGATTCAAATTATTCTAGAATAATAACAGTACTCAAACACAATACAGATTGTTAACTAAAATTAAATTGTCAACGTAAAATAACAACCAGGGTTTTATTTCCTTTATTTGTTTTATTAATCTTTTTATACTAATTAATAAAATTAATAATGTTGGGCAATATGTTTAACCTATTGTAGTCTATTCAACTTAAATTAATACTGATACCTTCCACGGCTGATTCCTAACGTCATTAAATGGTTTAATTATATTTATTTACGTACAAATTGATATGTTCATAGTTCTTTTTTCCTTTATGAAATAGTTATTCATTTATATTATTTTTTACCTTCGTTTTTTAAATAAAATTTAAATCTTAAGCTTCGAATTATTGATTATTAGAAATCAAATTTGTCATCACACTTTCCTTTTGCCTTTCAAGATCAGCAGATATACATGATGGCTGTATGTATTTACGCTTGAATGACATGTCAAATCTTACTAATATAGCTTATTGCCGTTCTCACATACTACACATTACACAATAATGAATAAACCTAATATTTTTGATAAATGATAGACGGGAGGATTTCCTCGCGGTCTTTTCTTTCTTTTGTTTTGTGTTATATTTTGAAGGCAAAGGCATTTACGCCATACAGCCATGTCTGAGGTCTTTTCTTTGCAAAATTTATTAAATTTCAATTAAATTTTTCCGCCACGCTTCAATATCTCTGTCGTAGTTTCAATTAAATTCATTCTAAACCATCTTCATGTCCTGTTTGTTGCACCAATTCTCTACACACCTACGCACTATATAAATAACGACGAAGACTATGCAGATTGGCGGGAAAACTTAGTGGTCCAAGGGACATCACTCTGCTAGCGTCTTGCCAAAAAACCATTGATTCCCCATCGCACACGGTCAGCCGAATATTCCACTGCTACCCAAGCCCACAACACAAGTTCAGACAACAATTGAACACCAAGCCGAACGGCGCAACAAGAAGACAACAATTATTCAACGAGAGTGCAGAAGACATGCACCCATTCCGGCTTCAAGTTTTGCCGCCAATCCCTTTCCTTCTATATTACATCAATGTATTTTTAATCATTTTCAACAATACACAAAGGTCACATAAAAGAACACATGATGCTAAGTAATAATAATAAGTACATTTTTTATTACGGATAGGCTTACTCTTGACCTCAATCTCACCCGGTGGAAAATGACGATGAGGGCGATGATGGAACGCTCTTTCCTAAGAAATACCGATTCACTCGTCGTAATATTAGTATCTAGTATATTAATATAACAAATTTTAAAATGACCATACAATACATTTTTATTATTGTATAATTCTTCTCTGTGAATCTCTGTACTAACAGATAATGTTAATAACCTTTAAACAGTAATGAATAATGAATAACCTTTAGAGAGTATAAATAATGTACTTCATAATTGAATGTAATTCTATCGTAATATTAAATTGTTTTTAGATATTTCATCCCTTAAATACAAAAGAAAGTGATGCCAGTTATAATATTTTTACTAAAGAAATCTATAGACATCTATTTTCTATTAGCTGATATGTTTTCATTCGCTTCTATAAGTACGCAAACAATTTCATTTCCTCATCGAACTCCGATTTTAAAAACAACTTCAGCATCCTACACGCGATTACAATTAATTGATTATTTTGCGTCCTTAGTCAGTCTTAAATAAGGGATTTCTCAAACAGCGATCATACGCTTCAGTCTCACGCAAATCGGTTTATAGTATTAGTGTTTCATTATCCATTAGGTACGTCGCGTCGTGCCCTCGTTATAAGTCAATCTAAAACTAACATAATGTAAAAATAGCTTTATTTCTACAGGTCATAGCTTGTCCTGGAGCGTCCGACGGAGTTCTTCAGTAGCTTTTGCAATGTCTTTATTTTCGTGTCGCCTTTTTTTGCCGCTTAGATCAGTATCTTCCAAATAATCTTTCGGTGGTTCAACTGGGTACTTATTTCCGAACTTTGGTCGTGGAATCTTCACACGTTTCACGTCGTCCAACCAGCTTTCCATTGTAACAGTACAATTTAGTACCTGTAAATTAAATTATTGATCTTTAATTTTAATTTACTGAATATGTAGCGCATAGATGTAAAGAAGAAATTTGAATTTAATTCTGCTCTTTTAAAATGGAAACAATTTCATCTTATCCAAAGAAACACGCGCTACTGTATTTTAACATAGTTGTTCAATACTTATGCAAACCATGATCCGTTAGTTATGGTGAAACCTTTGATTGCAGTATGTTGCATTAAATATAATCGGTTTCTCAGTAGTAAGTGGAGGCTAATGTAAAAACTATAAACATCATTTTTTACATAAACTTATTTACTTCATTTAATTCGTCTTATATTACAAGTCTGAGTATTAATGCAGCAAAAATTATGCTCACGACTTGTTTAATGTAAATTGAAATTAATAACCAATCAGATGTGAAACACGCATGTCAAGCCGAGACAATGATATTTATCGCACTACTTTCACCGGCGAAAGTGAGTTCATTTCTTAGTGATATAAAACGAAAAATTTTTGTTGCTCCTATTTCGTGTCTTTGTACCATAACAATATCTTGCATAGTTAATATTCCTCAATTAGCTTTATACTCATAGAAATAAGAAAATATTAAATAGGTATTTCCTAATCAGTAACACGCATTGAGTGCAAAATGTATGACACAGATGTCAATTATTGTGATAACAAACATGCAATTTTATATTTATCCCTTTTATCTTGTTTATCTATATGAAAATCTTATCGATATCATAATCTGTTGTGCGGTTTGGAAACGAATTGACGATTGCCAAACCACTATCGAATTAAATATCAACTCCTACTATAAAGTTTCACGCAATGTCCAGATACAGGGACGCAATATGATCTAAAACGCCTATTATTAACGAATATAATTACGTTTTTATATCTTACAAGCTCGCCGATGTTGTATGATTATTGTAATACCAATAAATGTTTGAGAAAGCGGGCCGTCGGAATCAATACGGTAACAGCACTCAATCCAATGAGATTGGATTGGTATACATTACGCTTATTAGAGTATTGGTGATTCAGAGAAACGTAGCATGGTAGGTGCGGGTCAAGACGACATCGGACACTTATATAGATTTCTGAGAAACATTGTGACACAACAAAGTTATCAACAACAAAAATTACCTTACTACTTGGTATGTCTTATCGTATGTTATAAAGCGAACAAATTTCTTCGAATGCAATACTATTACTTTGCAGAATGCATATGTATTCAATACATTATATGCTTATATTTAAGTAGATACGTGTTACATATTGTTTAAAAGAAAAAATCCTTTAAAGATAAAAATATCAACAAAATCGGGACATTAATTTCTTTGAAACTAAGATTTTGTTTTAGGGAAGATTATATGACATACTGTAACAATTTCTCTAAAAATATGTATATATTTAACGCATTTTTTTTAAATAACTATAACTGTTTTATCTTTCGAGGAGGAACTTTATTACGTTACTAGCTTTTGCCCGCGGTTTCGCTCGCGTTAAGAAGTATTATTATTAATTAGGTATAGTTTTTGCGGCTTTACTTTTGTTTAGCGTGTGTAAAAAATTAGGACCTACAAAACTTCTTTGTATACACTATTCTTAACTAATCTGCCATTAGGCGCTAAAACTATCAAGGTATTGGGTGAACTTACTCGTGAGCAAGCAACATAAAACTGTCCCTGAGAGAAGCAATGTTCTTTCAAGTCAATACCCACAAATTTGCCCCTGAAACTTGTTTATTGTCATGGCAAAGTAGACTTTACCTACCTACATGCCAAATTTCAGCCCGATCCGTCCAGTGGTTTGGGCTGTGCGCGTGTGTGTGTGTGTCCAGTAGAAGTGAAAATGTAAGAAGATTTATACAAACTTTCGTCCTCCATTTTATCCCCTTGGGGGTAGAATTGATTAAAATCCTTTCTTAGCGGATGCCTACGTCATAATATCTACCTGCACGCCAAATTTCAGCCCGATCCGCCCAGTGGTTTGGGCTGTTCGTTGATAGATAGATCACTATGTCAGTCAGTAAGTCAGTCAGTCAGTCACCTTTGAGTTATATATATTTAGATATACTGAAAAAAGAATCCTCAAGGCGCTTTCTTATTGCAATTAGCTATTTCGATTCTGGTTAGCAAAGTTCTCAAATAATAAATTCATTTTTCAAAAACTAAATATTATAATAGAAACTTGGTTTTAGCATAGTATTTGCCGAACCAAGTCCCTGTTGACAAAATCGGTGACTTATCACATCCTTTGACATTTATTGAGTAATTAATAAATTGTAATGTTTTATTAACGTCTAGGTAAACTTAAAGTTGTAACTATAAATCTGAGCCTTACTGTTGGCGGTGGCAACGGAGAATGTTGTGGTGCTCGCAATTCATACGCACCTCTAGTAGATGCTAAAGGTACAGATCTCGGTATAGGTGGTTATTGGAGAGCTAGAATATTGTTATTAATCCTTTATTTGTAATCGTTAACAATCTTGGAAAATGTCTCGCTTGAGAAAATCGCTGTCTTGCTGGAAGTATGTCGTCGCGTGCGCATGGTCCATGCCTTTTGTTGTTGTTTGTCATGTGAGAGACGGCATGAGCATATGAAAGTAAATGAATTGCGGAACTTACTTTTAAATTAATATTGAATCCTTAAATATGTACATACATGCGTCACATTACTTTCTATTTGTATGTCAAATGCTATATGTAAAAAAAAGCGCAAGTATTTTTTTGGTGTGATATTCTAAACTGGAGTGAATACTCATTTGTGTAAAGTCGCTTTCATATGTGTCAGCATAAATAAAAACTTGCTGTGACTGACAGCCTTGTTTCATCTTTCAGGTTGATAGAACTTTCTCTCGTATACTAATTTGTTTTTGTAATACCTACAGTACAATCATTTAATTTTTTTTAAGCCTATATAATTTTGAAAAAAAGTGTAAATTTGGGAGCTCCCCCTTACATGTAATGTGGGATAGTTATTTTTGCGCGCATCTTGTTGAGTGAGATATCGCTGAATAAGTTTTTTTCAATTTAATAAGATATTTTTAACTTTTTTTCTGCATAAAGAACTGTTTTAAATAAGGGGTGTCTCAGAATGTTTTTCGTTTTTGAATTGACCAATACGCGCCGATCGCTGGTAGCAGGGGGAGGGGAGTGGTCTCAAACGCTTGGCCGGCTTGTTAAGTTTAGTAGCCATGAATCGTTTCACGGGACCGCAGCGCGCGTTTTGCGTGCGAGCGTTTTATAAAAACAACGATTCCTACACTATTGTTCGTCGTCTCTACAGGACACATTTTAATTTAACAAGCTTAAAACATGTGCCAAGTGCCAATTTAATTAAACATTGGGTGTGCAAGTTTGAAGAGACTGGGAATACAATGCCGGACAAATCATCTGGGCGCAAAAGGACATCAAGGGCGAGCACGAACGTCGACCGCGTTCGCCAGTCTGTTATGGACGACCCACGACAGTCGTTGAGATTGCGCGCAGCTTCTCTGAATTTGAACAAATCTACGGTTTATCGCATTATTTCGAAAGATTTGCATTTTCACCCATATAAAATTGTTATTGTTCAAGAAATGAAGCCTGATGATCCTGATAAACGAGTCGAATTCTGCAGGACAATGAAAAACCGTTTTAGGAGTTTCAATAACATCTGGTTCTCCGACGAATCGAATTTTCACATCAACGGTCACGTGAATAAACAAAATTGCAGATACTGGGCTACCGAGAATCCGCTAGAACTGCATCAGAAGCCCTTGTACTCACCAAAAGTGGTTGTTTGGGCTGCCATATCAAGTCAAGGAATTATCGGTCCTTATTTTTTTGAGGATAACCGAGGTCGAACTCAGACCGTTAATTCTGATCGATATTGCCATATGATCCGGACTTTTTTGGCTACAGAAATGCAAAACCAGTCTGGCTACAACCGCAACACCTTTTTCCAGCAAGATGGGGCCACTTCTCATGTAACAAATGACTCATTAGCTGCTCTTCACGATTTATTCCCCGGAAGAGTGATAAGCCACCGAGGAGACATAAACTGGCCACCGAGGAGTCCTGATTTAACGCCTGCTGATTTTTTCTTATGGGGCTACCTAAAAAGTAAAGTTTACAACCCATTGCCACCAAACCTGAACGTTTTGAAGCAAAGAATCACTGAAGAAATCAACGCTATTCCAAGAGCAATGCTCCAGCGAGTGATTGAAAATTTTAGCTCCAGGCTAAATGAGTGTGAACAAGTAAATGGTGAACATTTGCAAACGGTTGTTTTTCATAAATAAACTTCAAGATCTGCTCTTTAATTTAACAATAAATAAAACAAGTTTTAATGGATAATGTTGTTTTTTATTTAACATCAAAAAATGAAAAACATTCTGAGACACCCTTTATAAGGCCTAACGTTTTGTGTATCTCTACAAACATACTATTAAAATAATCATATAATCACTTTTAATTAATAATATCTAATTATATTCTTAAATGTTATATAAATATGTAAAAAGAATTTCAAAGTTCTATTATCACTAATATGTAAGCATGTTAGTAACAGCCGAGTAAATTGTAATATTATGTAAGATTCACAGAAATTGTATAGGTAATTACTTAGAAGATTTACATAATGAAACGTATCTACTCTAAATAAAAGAAAACTTTTATTAATCACGACTACATAAAGTGGGTACTGATGTTTATACTGCATTTGTTCTGACGCGCAGCTTGGACAATTTTTTTTAACATGTTAATATTATTACAATGTATAACTAGCGTTATTATGTATTCTTAGATACTACTAACTCTAGAGGATCTTTAATAAAAAAAATAATATGATTATTTTAAAAAAACCTATAAAATAGTAAGTAGAGTTTATATTATTGCTACCTTAAATTAGCATTGTATTCAATTTTGGACCAGTGAACGTCTGCTTTGACGTAGGCGCAACTAATACCCGCTCTTTCTCACAACGCTCAACAGGCTCTACCTATAGAACTGGAACCCTACATTACTGATTACGGTAATATTTGAAAGGTTTCTTGCACTAAGCTGTTGTGGGATGATCGTGTTCGACCTTTGTATTTTACCTCTAACAATTACCTTCCGGCACCGACTTTCGTCGTAAATTATTATTTATACAGTTCAAGGAACTAAACTATGTACAGTACACCAAGATACATCTGTAAACAAAATTTACACACGTCTGTTGCTTTTAATAACGTGTTACGAAAATTTTGTACCGTTACCCGGTGATATTACAAGATTATAAGAGATAGCATGTGAGTTTATCGGTTTATTTTTTATTTATTTTAGAAGATTCATCCATTTTTTTGGATTAACCCTTAAGAAGCATAGTAATTTTTCTTCTAATAATAATCGTTTAAGTATGATATTATATAACACTTAGTCTATTTATAACGTCAGTGTATTTAAATTATTTATTATTATTATAATTCTTTGCCTGTTTCGTTGCACTGCAGACTTTCCTTCTCTTTTTCTACTATATTGTTGAAATCCATGGGAAGGGGTTTGGGTTTTTAACCCACCACGCTTGTCCAATGCGTATTGGCGGGTGTTCACTATATCTAGAGAAGGTGCATGCAACTAATTAGATGCCAGCAATCTGCGCGCCATTCGGCATGCTGTATATTTTAGTTGACTCTCACGAAACCTCAGTGTAATGAAGAGGGAGGCACAATTTACTCTGTAAGCCCCACCACGGCTAAATAAAATTGTACAGTATTCAATTATCTACGTAATACATGCACTTGCGCTCAATTATAAAGTATGATTAATTTGAATTATTTATTTATTAAAAGAATTATTAATTAAAAGACTAATAACACGCTAAGTATAACGCGTACATATCAACACGTACTTTGTCAGAGATAAAATTAGGAAAAATTTTTTCTTAGCAAAAGGTATATATCACAATTTTATTATGACAGCAACTTAAAATAGTTTTAACTTATAAGGCTTATAATAATCATACGTATTATACATAACCATATTAATATATGTGTATGTTTATTTATTAAAATAATTATTAATTAAAAGACTAATAACACGCTAAGTATAACGCGTGCATATCAACACGTACTTTGTCAGAGATAAAAATTAGGAAATTTTTTTTCTTAGCAAAAGATATATATCATAATTTTATTATGACAGCAACTTAAAATAGTTTTAACTTATAAGGCTTATAATAATCATACGTATTATACATAACCATATTAATATATGTGTATGTATGTAATGCTACATTTATCTCAAATAAGTATATAATTAAAGTATTGGCAAGTAATCTAAATATTATCGGATACTTTAATATATGCTTTTAAAGGAAAGGGCTCAATTTTCTGGCTGGACTCAATATTTCCTGCAATTACATGCCCGTTTACAGGCAAACCTGACACGCCACTTTCTACTTCTTGATCACTTAAATCTTTAAACATGTAGGTAAAAGATATTGCGGTTGTAACTGTATTTTAACAAGGAACCAGCTGGATTCATTTGCCTACTAGGTATTTAAACATTTAATGGCCTATCGATGTCAGATTAATTGCAAACAATTTTTAATATTCACTATTTGGTCGTATTTACAAATCACAAAATGACTCGAATACTAGAACGCTATATAGACTTCACTAGATTACCAAATTAGATCGTAAAAGTATTAAGGTCTGATAATTTAAACGTGTTCTTATGTAGACTGAATAATATGTAATTAAAATTAAGAATAATAAAATAGCATAGTACATAAAAGCTTTTTAATGTTTTATTATAAGTAATAAAAATATCAATTTGCATTTTCACTAAAGAAACTATTATAAAATATTTCCAACATTTACTACTACCGTTTTTTTACTATAACCAACTTTAGTGAAAGTATGAGTGGCCAAGGCTAATATATGTTATATTTTATTTATTTATTACAGCAAGTTTCGAGTAAGCAAGCTAAAGAGCATTTATGTTGTTTATTAATAAGCTCAGAGTATTACGTTTCGGAAATAAAGATTAAAACAACAAATAAAACAAAGCGATAACGGATGAATTAACTAATTGCAATACTAATTTGATGTAATATAGATAGTTGATCTATCAATTACTTAATAGATTTGTCAGTTGCATTGGGAGTACTTACTGTCCAGTATTGACAACTTATGTGGTTCCAAGTGTCAAGAGAGGAAGTTTTAACAGGGATTTATAATTTCTGTTGACGATAATGTATAATTTAGACATAAAAATATAGTAGAGATGTTCGTAAAACATTTTAAAGAATTATCGGGTGTTTATAGTATTTTAGAAAGTAATTCTGGGGTAGGTTGGTAACATCGGTGAGGAACAAAAGAGCTGGTGAGCGTAATGCCCAGCGGTGAACGTCCGCGATGTTTGGCTAGCGGGACCGAGACGCTATGTACAAGCCTTTACGATGGCTGTTCTCCCACGCCGCAACACTAATTGCCATCTTTATTTGCCATCCAAAACCTGCTTAAGGCTTCATAATACCGGACATTGTTTGTTTTTCGTATTCCACTTTTCTACCTAAGCCTCACAACTTCAATTCAAATTCCGTTGAATATAGGTACTTTCCATAATTTTTATATACATATACCCAATCTTTGTCGGTCACCTCCGCAAGTCATCGTTCCTTCTTGCTCAATAAAAGCTATTAGCAGGGGCCTATGTCCAACAGTGGATTGAAGTGGTCTCATAAAGATGAAGAAATAATATATTCACTCAAACACCTAGTCATACAACAGTACGACTACTATTTCTAAAATTATTGTTATATAATTCCCTCAATCAGTTGATTCGCGTGACTATCTATTGAATGTGCAATTTACTGAGAGTTTCAATATTTAAATGTAAAAATAACCCATGTTCTTCTACGAAATGCTAACTAGATTAGCTAAATATCATCAAAATCCGTTTTTTTTTTCTTATCTATTATTGCATATAACGTGATAAATTGTGTTCTATTAATTGTGTATATTAACTTACCACTAAAATTATAGTTTTATTATATCCGTAATTGCAAAGTTTGATCTTTATTTAGTATTTGAGTTTTTACTTCAGGCTTAGAAATATAAACAAAAATGTTGATAAACCAAAGATCAAATAAAAATTATAAAAATTATTTGTTTCTTATTCAGAAGTTTGTATTCTATTTAATTGATATCGATCAGTTTTATAATATCCTTATCTTGCAGTTTAATCTTGCAACTATTTTATTAAAATATTTACAATAAAATATTATAGAATAGATAGATAAACAGTGCATAAATTACCACGAAAACGTTAATACACTTACAATATATAACTCTAAGTGCAAATAATATATTTTAAACGTACTTATAATATAAACATATCGTCTAGTAAACTAGCCACAGATCTTTCTGTAAGCAAATCGAACGGTTTCCGAGGGCCGATAAGCCGACAGACTGCTTCACCGGTAAGCTGTATAAGGAAGGTGCCTGTAACATTAACCTCTTTCCACACACTTAAAGCTCCGGCTAGCTTTTTACTGACATTGGAACTAAGCTTACACGGTATTACATTTAGTATTGTAAAAGTATGTAGGCACTGAATCATTACCTCACGTGAAGCAAATTCACAGATCATTCATATGAATATATTGTATAAATAACAGATATTTTTAATAACAAACAAAGTAGTATCGTACTAAATATCAAAGCGAACCTAATCCATAATTTGTATTAAAAAGATCTTCGCCTAGTTTGATTATGATATAACACGCTCTCTCTCTATTGACAATGTCGCATTTGTGAAACAAAAGATAATACAAAAGTATCTATTGTAATGACAACAATGAAAATGCCATGAACGAATTTAAATTGTCATCTTATTCAAACTAGTCAAATAGCTTCAGATGGTAAATATACATGATGTTGTAAATTCTAATCTGTTTAGCTGAAATTATTGACCAATATGGCAAGGCTCTCAGTTTATAGAAACACGACCAATTGTGTTTAAAATCGTCTTCAAATTTAAAGAGCGTGTCTGCAACTGGGTGTTTGTCATTGTATAACATTGCATCAAACCTAGAGTGCCCGGTTAAGATGGTTATGTAATAAAGTACATTTGTATTACTGAAATTGGGAAATTGATATTGCTGTAATTCGATTTTTGCTTCTAATATGAAACTGTACAAGAATATAACGAATACGAGCTTAATGCATGAGCGGTCCAAAAGGCTTTGTCAATATTAAATAAACATACATACATTGCGAATTTTTTGTTTGATAAAATAGCAGAAAAATGTCTCTATAAACACAGTTGATGTCGGTTGGTACTTGATTTGGTAATGTTGATTTGGAAATATTTGTGCGAATAGTTGTAAATCATGTCATTTGCAGAAAGTGTGTTGCATGCGTATATCTGTGATGCAAATTGAAAAACTGTATAATTCACAATGGCACAATGAGTGGCACACGACTCTTAGAAGGCCATCCGAGCTATGTCCTTCTTACATTCAGACTTACCACTCAAGCGTGACTTTTCTACCAATTTACCTAATTTGTAAGTAGCAAACAATTAAAACTAATATATATGAAGAATATGTTAAATGTTTGAAATATTTCCGAACAGTCACTGTTCGTCTTATCGTGTAGTTTTCACAATTTCTTCGGTATACTGTATATATAAATATAATTACGGATGTTTCTTTAGCATTCCATTACGTAGAAATGAATATTTTTGACATCCCTTCGCACTGGAGATTATTATTTGAAAAAATATAAATGACAACAATATCTGACAATGGTGAAAATAAATTATGCAAAGTCCAAGTTTGTGCTTAATCAAATCCGTTTCGATGCTAAAATAGCATATTATTGCCTTTCACTGCTTTCAATAATTTAGTTGAACAGACAATAAATTCAATGTTGTCCTACTTTTAAAAAAAAATCGAATTGATATTTTGATAACTCTTTTTTAGTTTCTTATAATTAATAGTATCTTTAGAATTAATTTATGAAATGTATCAGGTTACGTTTAAATAAATATTTATAATATTTTAAATAACTGTATCAAACAAAAATACAGTTTTGATGTATTTTTAATAGTATCCTTGATATGACATTTAATATAATTCCTTGTAACAAAGGTTGAATAATAATTTTAAAGAGAAATATAAGTAGTGTATGGAAAGTCATTAGTATTAACCAATTTTGAATTTTATTATTGGAAGGTAGTATCAGAATATTCGAATATTTTTTAAATAACGACTTAAAGTATAGCAGGATAGGCTCTTGTTCTCAGCTGCATGAAACTAAAATATATTGTTTTGAGATTAAAATAACTTAGAAAACTCTTCGTCATACCTCTGTAAAGTGGTTTTATTATAAATCGAAGTTACGAGTATAAAGTCATAAACCTTTTATATGACGACATGATGCCCTGACGTAATAACTAATATTCCGTACATGTCCCATAAAAACCAGCTGAGGGAAAATGAGACTTGTTGTGATGAATGTGAACTGAATAAGCAAATTACTTTAAACTACACGTTTGACACTCGTAACACATATTGAGCTCACGCAATTTAAGTATATCCTATTTAGACCATTATATTTAATAATTTTCTACGTTTCATTATCACAATATTACAAAAAAAAAGAAATTGTACGGCGACCTCTGATATGGTTATTTTTTTGTTGTACGTAGGTGTACTGCGAAAGCCTTTGCCTTCCCCACAGAGAGGACAATAGAACAAAAATAATAATTTACGGGACTGTGTATGAACTGTCCGCAAACATCAGCGTTAATCAAATTTAAAAATAAGATTATTTATATCTGATTACCCAAATTAAAAATTGTTATTTATGATTGTTACACTCAAGTTCCTGTTACGAAATTGTAATATGTAAAATATCTCTCAGCACGTCTGACATACGCTGTATGACCAAAAATAAAAGGTACAACTATCACTGCCACAGTGTAAAACACATGTTATAAAAGCCTACTTGCAAGTACACCGACCTCGATTTTGAAATTTAACTTACTTGTCACGGTTATCCTGTTGACGGCTTGAGTACACCTTCTATTTGTAAACAAGAAAGTCGATTAAAGACAAAGTAACGTACACTAGCACCGACGTTCAAAGTGAGACTGGTTGTCCGTTGAGCACTCAGCACGGTCACATCACGGACAGCCGATTACGGAGCTCGTTCGAATCTCGACTTTTCGATTCGACTCTCTGAGAAACTCAGACTTAGACATTTTCGAGATATCCATTTTTCTTGAATTTTTTAAACGTTAAATTGTATGGAAATTTGGTTAGCACCATTACCGGTTCGTTTAAGAAACATTAACTCCATATATCTTAACGGTCAACGGTCTGATGATACCGCAGTTCGTAGTCGTGCTAAAGTCCTAGGTTCGAGTCCCGGTAGCGGGTAACTTTTCTGTGATGATGAGATTAGTTTGTCACTAGTCATGTTTGTATATTTGTATGTTTAAATAAGTATATCTATGTCTAGTACCCATACAACAAGCACAAGCTTGGTTTGGATTTAGGCCAATGTGTGTGATTGTCCGTAAATATATTTAAATACTTTCTTCCAGGAGTAAATCTTGAATAAACTCACACTTAGTCTTCAGTACTCAGGAATTCACATAATAGTCTCAAGTTCGAATCCAGTTTACTCGATAATCTTCACATGCGACTGATAAATTGAAGTAGTTTGTAATAAAGTTACAGACTTACCACCAATACCACCAATACTTTAATTTCAGCATTGATTAGTACATTCTTAACTCAACTATAATATATGATAAATACTTAATTTAAATCTCATTTAGTACACATTGTCCTTGCTTCCATGTTTAAAAAAAATAATTCTGTTTTTTATGAGAATGCAAACAGACCGCAGATAACATTTCATAAATGAAGTCGGTTAATAATAAACAATATTAAAGTAAAAATAATTAATTTTCAATCAAATAATGATTGTAAGTGTTTATGATTTCTATGGAATTAATATGAAATTATGGTAAAAAATTAATATCTTATACCGTTAGTTCTCACGAATCAGACATCTGTCGAAAACTGGATAAACCGGAACTCTTAAAGCGACCATCCGCGATTCCCATGCCCAGTGACGACAGACAACAATCATCATTGGTAATCAAAAACTTAGTTACAATAGTTCGTTGTTGTTTTGATTAGTTTATTTCCGTATTAATGTATATAAACTATGACTACATATAAATTCATAACATGTTTAAATGTTAAGTTACATACGTTTTAAGTCATTACTTGCGGTAGATTAAATGATAAAAAATATAATATATTTCCTATTTCTAATTTAATATTTGTTTACTGCATTAAAAGAAAAATATATGACTCTAATCCTGGAAATTCTCTGAGATTTATTATAATTAGTTTATGCGATAGTAATGGTGATTTTATGTTACAAACTAATGTTAGCAGAGAAAGGCTATAACGCGTAATTAACCCTTTTGTCTCACATTTAAAATATGTATAAAGTGACAAATTTCTCCTCTTAGGAAGACACCAAAAGCTATATTCGAGCTGGGATAAGCATATGTACTTATGCCGTTGCACAAAAGCACCCTCGTAGGTGGGATAATTTTATAAAAAAGTTTTCAGATAATTGTGACAATTTATATATTTATAATTTACTTACCAGGTGTGGTGATCAGGCACTTCACAAAGCACTCAATGTGTAATGTGTATGTATGTGTATGACGTGGTATACGATGTAGGTGAGGATTTGTAATGTGTGTTAACTGCAAATAAATATAAGCGATTGTGACGCCAAAAAAATAATACGATGCGGTGTTAAAGTTTGAAAGCGAGATTAGTAACGTAATAAAACCTGTTGTACTCCAGATGGCACTTGCGTTTGGGTGCGTTTACATATTTGTTATTTGATGATCTGGGGCTGCATGTTTTGGCGCGACTAATTAAAATTATAAATCACAGATTTTTATTTCTATTGTAAATGCTTATTGTAATAAATCATTATTTACTGGGCTTATTTAATATGATACTTAATGAATTTTAATATTTTAATTATTAGAGACACATTTTAGGGTCATCGTGAAATACAAAGAAATTCAAATAATACAAAAGCAGATTCTGATTTTCTGGACATTATTAACTTAAAGTATATAATTATTTGAAGTATATATTAATAATTGAATATTTATCAAGTATATCTAGAACTGTTGTACTTAAAATATTGACGACGACAGAAAGCTTGTAATTTGTTCAATTAAGCACTTTATGGTGATTATGGAGGCGCACTCACTCGGCGATCGGTAAAAGTGAAATTAAATGTCGGGTTGTTCGCAATATTGAGTAGCAACGGATTTTCACTGTCAACGTGCCAGTGTATAATAAACTGAATCATTCACTTGTCTCATTTTTTACTATATTTAAAAAAAAACACTGCCTCGCAATGTGATCTAAATACTTTATGTCACACGTACATTTACAAACACAATTTCTAGATGCACAAACACAGATCCGAGACAATTACAAATAAGCAATATTTTTTTCTTGTAGATTTCGAATTTATGAAATAAGGAAATAATAACGATAAGCAGCTTCACATCTTCCAATTTAGGATAAAAATTAGGTTGAAATTTAAATATTAGATTTTTCAGTAATAATAATTATTTTAAGTCCGATTGCACTACACGCTAACTATCTATCTATCTATATTATCTGATCTGAATAAATATAGATGTCGCTTAGAGTAATATTTTTTAGCTTTCTTTTTTCTTCTGCTAATGGACAAATGATATTTGGCAAGAACCACATATCGAATTAATTCAAAATTGCAAAATTATGTCTAATTTTATGTATTTACTCTCATAAATTCGTTAACTCTTTCCTAAAACAATAACATGGCTTATTGTTACAATGGGCTTTGTCTAAAATATACAGTTATTTAATAAACGTTCATAATGTAACGGACATTTAGATTTAGAACAGTGGTAACTCCTACAGTACAGCGATTTCATTTTGTCTAGGTATCGTTAGTCGGCTCCTTTAATGTTGGGTTTGAAACCTTGAAACCCGTTTAGGCAATATACGTTTTTAAAACGGTAACTACCCCTTTAAAGTTTGAAGATTAACATATAACTATAAAAACGCTCGTTAAATTTTATAGAAGTGTTAAATATCAATTAATTGTTAATTTGTTTCTATGAATAAGAAAATGAGGGGTCATCAATGTTTTAAATCGTCTTTAAAATTTAAAGAGTGGCTTTGCGCCTGAATTGACAAACAAATTAATGTTGATGTGTATTGAATAGTAGTTGTTTGTTTGTTTATAAATTTTACATTCATCCATTATAATTTTGAGGTCTACAATATTATTTATTCACAAATCTGTTTGACTTACTTGTTTACTCCGTAAATTATAAAAATTATAATAACCGATTGAATAAATTATAATTTTAGTAATACTGCATTACTGTTACCTGCAAAGTCTTGAAGTGATTGAACAATAAAATACAGCTATTGTCTAATCTACATTATTGTCAATATTTATGGAGCTTGTTGAACTGGCAAATGCTGGAAGTACCGTCATACAGATTCGCTACCCTTTCTCAGGCTGTGAGATTTATAAGCTAGTTTCTATTTACTTAATAGCAGCAAAAGTTCCGTAACGTCACGTTCTAAAAATTTACCTCATAATATTGAACTAGCTTCTGTACTACACTCGCACTCGTGTAATACATTACATGCGAATACATACGATTCTTCTTTAAAGGCTAAAACAGATCATAGAAAGAATTATTTAAGCTCAGTTTTTTTTACACGGCAAACAAAAACTTCTTGCAGACAAAGAATATTATTTTCATTGTATTCATTATTTATACTATTTTTCATTTCGTAACTGACTGAGCAGTATATGCAATTATAGCAATGATATATGGTTTTAATACATCATTGAATTATAAAGACAATTATAAAACCTGTAACTGAATTACGAGTTTCATTCATAAATACTATATAATAGATATACTTATGGCCAGTGGCGTGCATCCCATAGAAGCATAAAAAAGCGTTACCTTGTTATTCTTGCATATTTAACCAATATATTGGTTTAAAATTTGGTCCAATTTGGATTCTGAGACTCAGAATCGGGTAATTACAAAAATTTAATAAAATATGCAAGTATAACAAGATATCGCTTTTTGTACTTCTATGGGATGCACGCCACTGCTGATGGCCATATAAGAAATTACTATACTGATTGGTACAGTTAAAGCCCCCCCAAGGCAAATCAGGTCCGACACGCACCGTTCAAAGATACACAGGTAGTTGAGGGGTAGTACATTGCACTAATCCTCCCATAACAAAGATCGATTTAGAAGAAGGCCGGATGCACGTCGTGTGGCCGGAGAAATTGGCGAGGCCTGTCCCTTGGTTCTCGACAGTTGAAAAGTGGGAAACTCTGGGGGTTTTTAGTGATTAGGAGTCTGGCATATCTCAAGCTTTCGTGCTTACGGTAGTTGGAAAATCCTGTGCAGATTTTCCCCCAGGTCATAAAAATGGATTTCATACGGCTTCTGTTCTTTATTTAGGCATAATATCACTACGGCGATTCTCGTTTCTTCACGGTCATTTTCGATTTTAGTTGTCTATACTTACCATTAGGTCAGTTGTACTCACTTTGTCACGTTACTATTAAAAACACCGTGAGTTATACAGGTGTATATATTCGTGTTGGTTAATATTCCCAGATGCTATCTTATTATTTATAAAAGACAAGAACAAAACGAAGTTACCTTGTCCGCGACGCTCCCAGATGCATCCACCGGATAGCGTTATGATATTTTACCAAAATTAAGACAAGCTCAATAGGTTTTTTATTCTCACTATATACTGCGTTTAGGGATATTTGAAAAAAATACGCTAATTATAAGAATCCTGCATGGTATACAAAAAATAAATAAATATAACTGTGAAACAAAGAGAGGATACGAGTTTTATTATTAAGTCCGGATCTCTATACCTAACATTTACATTTAAATTTACACATTTCTGATTTCAACAATGGAGAATAAGCACCTTTGTCACTAAAAAGTGATTTAATAATTTAGTGTTTCGTAAAGAATAATATCTTTGTAGGATAAGTGAGGGAAAGTTAGCAAGATTACAATGGTCTGACGTAAAGAGTTTAAACACAATAGGGCAAACTTAGTACACGTCTCTCTAATGCAACAATTTTCCTTTTTTAATGGAAATAATTTCTTGTTTCATGCACCCCTCCATTTTTATTCTTCAGGATCAGGTAAGTAATATTGGTAAACGTACGCCAGTATTTATCATAGGTTTCAATTACATTTCATATTATGTGGTTTGAAGCAATGATTGCTTATTATTGTAACGACCAATTTTGTTGCTGTTCAGTGATGTAGTATTCGCTAACTTATGCTACATATCTTCTTAAGTAAAGTTATAATAACAAACCCCAATTTTTCAGACGCCTAGTAGGTTATTAATATTATGAATGAGATGAACTTAGTATTTATATACGAACCTATATTTAATATTATTATAAAGCAGTGTAGTTAGACTTTAGCCTTGATGTTATTAGATGAAACACAACAAACTCAATGATTTTGCTGTGTGCAAATCCAGGACTAGGGTTATGTTGAATGAACGCCGGAGTAGTGCTTAGTCCTGAGCGAGTGTGATGTTTCAGTGCGGCTATCTCGAGGGGCTGCGAACATCACTCGGTGGCTGGACGCAGAAAGTAAAGTCATGGTACTGGGGACGACCTCTAGTAAGTGGCCCGGCCTCGAACTTCTAGACTGACCGACGAACTTTCCTAGCACATAAAGATTCTTACATTTGCACGTTACAGAAACAACTTTTGAAAAATTCTATTAAAAATCCGCTTAATAAAAGAAAAACCATTGCTTGGTGTTAGACAGTTAATTACTATTTGTATGTTTTCACTTTCTTTATTGCACATCATACCGGTGTTAATTTTGTCGCCTTCAATTATTTTTTCAAATTTTATTTTAACGTAGTAAGAGCACATGTCGATTATTTACGTATACATAATTCCGGTTTAATCATTAGACTGTAGATTTTGTTTTATCTTGAATGAATCAAGCTGGAGACTGCATGAGGAAATGTTTCATTTCATTCGTATTAAAATATACACTACATCTTCAGTAGAAACAGTGAAAACATTAAATTGAAATTCTTAGTATTTTAAGTTCAATATATAAACATTAAATGCATGGTGGCATATATTTATTATTAAACAAAAGATTTCTTTTCTAGTTTTATTAGTTTTTTTTTTTATAGGGACTTGTTAATATCATTGCGATACGATGGTCATAAAGTTTTCATGCCGCCGACGGAAGGTCGGTATATTCCCCCGCATATTGGGTAAACACATGTAAAATATGTATACTTACTAAACCACGCCACCGAGTGATCGAACCGCATGAATCCAAGCCTCCAGCACACATCTCACTTACAGCTTCTCAATTCGTTATATACACTAATCACAACATGTAACTGAGAGGCATAAATAAGGTCGTGTTACAGAATTGTTAGTATCTACTAAATGTTTTGCTATGGACTCAGAAACGATCCGCTGATAATTACTATCCTTTGCCGCCCAGCTACAACACCTCTTTAATTATATTGGAGCACAAACTCGTAATTAGAGGCTGAAATTTTGCTGTTTTAGTATTGTAGCGTAACAATTATCTTAGATTGGATGCGCTAATTTAGCTATCAGGACGTTCAAAAACATTAATCTAGTATTTCAATACCGTGTAGGCACATAATTCATGATTTTAAATTAATACTTATGGATCGATAATTTCAAATTTAATCATCGAATTTAAGTTTTCGAAGTTAAACTTTAAAATGGCAATTTATTATAGGAGCTAGCGCACAATATGTCGAGGAGCTTTGATATGAAGGAAGACAGTGCCCTGTTAGACGACAGAGGTGGTATTCGAAGACACCAGTCCATGCAGAGATTGCAGCATGGGGATTCGCAGATTGATGAGGGACGAGCAGCGAGGGTGGTACCCGACCACCATGGAAATCTACATATAACGGTCAAAAAGACTAAACCGATGCTTGGTATCGCTATAGAAGGCGGTGCAAATACCAAACATTCATTACCAAGGATTATTAACATAAATGTAAGTAACAAACACTGAGTTCACAAATATCCATTCATTCTTCAATATCAACTATCAATATATATTTGAGGAACTACTGATGAAAGCCTGATATATAATTAATGAACCAGTGACATTGGGAATTTGAAAAATGTAAAAAATTATAATAACAAAGATCCATTTTTTTGTCGGATGCTAATGTTACCAGAAGCACAAAGATAGGTCCGATTTACTCTTGTGTCAATAGTAAAGCCAATCGCCATTCTGAGGGCGATATTTTTAGTAAATGATATGCTGGGTTCTCCGCGATATTTTCATACAAACAAAATCGATTTCAAACTTCTTTAATTATGTATATTAAACGACCTTATGTAGCGTCTAGATAGCGATCTGCAGTGGTTGTGTGTGATGTGTTGGTGAAATATGTGTATTAGTTAATTTTGTTCATTCATTTTGTTATTATGGACATTTCAATCAATTCGATAATTTCTAAAGATTTTTTTATTAAATTACTACACATATTATAATCTCTATCTGAAATAAATTAAATATAATAAGGTTTTGAAGCAATAAGGTGTCGATGATCGATTCTATTGCGATCACAGTACTTGGATGTAAAGATATGCTGAGATTTATAGACGCTATTTCGACTTTTCTTAGCAAAGTTCTCAAAAAATAAATTCGTTCTGACAAAAACTGATTATAAAATAGGAACTTGAGGCTAGACATAATATTCGCAGACCTAAGTCCATGTTGATAAAATCGGTGACTTACCAAATCCTTTGACATACATTGAATAATATAAATTGTATATTTAGTAAAGTCTAAGCAAAGCTATTGTTTCGTCTATAAATCTTAGCCTTAGTGACTAGCTTAGTCTCGGAATCAGTCCTTTACTTCCAGCTCCTATCTCTTTCTTGATAGTCGCCAGTATAATGGCGACATCTTTGGTATTATACTCTATCATGGGTGACAGTAGCCATTTTCAATAAGTGGGCTAAAAGTTTGTTTTCCAAATTTTTGTATATTAGAAAGGTGGTAAATTTAATAGGAACGTGTGATGGCTAATTTCAGGAGCATGGAGCAGCCTACGAAGCGGGAGGGCTCGAGGTGGGACAACTAATTCTTGCGGTGGACGGCCAACGCGTCGAAGGATTATTGCATCAGGACGTGGCGCGGTTGATCGCAGAATCATTTGCCCAAAGGGACAAGCCAGTGAGTATGCTTCACTAATCTGCAATTGCGTAATTCATATGTTGACATTATATTCTAGTTTATACGAATTATTTTTTATACCTATTCGTTGGTTGAATAGCCTTGTATTTCATTATCAACCCATATTCGTCCACTGTTGGATACGGGCCTGTCCCAAAGTTCGCCACTGAGCCCAATCTGCGACTTTTCTTATCAAACAATTGCCTCCCACTTTATGCAAATCGTCGCTTCACCTAGCCACAGGGCGTCTTACACTACGATTACCGAGGCGTGATCTTCACTTAGAAACATGTCTGCCCCTATCGTCGTCCTCTAGCTTAGTATTAATCTTTATCTATTATTCATAGTACAAGAACACTCCAAGTTTAAGAATAGATCAATGTATGTATGTGTGTGTGTATGTTCATGAAAAAATGTAGATAATGTTTGTTTACAGGAGATTGAGTTCTTAGTGGTGGAGGCAAAGAAATCTAATCTGGAACCAAAGCCAACAGCATTAATATTTCTGGAGGCCTAACACCTACTGTCCCTCCCCGCCAGCGACCCACCGGCCGCGCTGGGCAGCGCGACTCAGGGGGTCGACCTCACCGCGCACACCACGGAATAGCCAACTCCAACCTGCGCTGTCACATGCTCTTCTAAACGCGCTCATATTTATTCCGCGAGTCGCTAATGTTCACGTCGCCGTTATGTTTTAAATGACTTTAGCTAAATCAACGATAAGTAAAAAGAATTCGGCTAAAATCGTAGGCGGCGAGTTCATAGTCGACTTAGCGGATTGGACGGCGAAAGTGCGTTTTGCTCCACGGGATACAGACCATCAGATAGACGATATTCATCGACATGCGAAACGCTAACCTATTATTGCGACGGACTGTAAAGGGATACCATTTTATCTTGCCCTATAACGCAGGTGAATTAGTAGGTTATACAAAATTAATGGCACAAGGGAGGCAAACCAACATCTTGACGTATTCTCAAATATATTTAAAATTAATTATGAAGCACATGACTCGGGAAGTTTGATAAAGAAAATATTTAACAACATTTAACTAAAATAAGTCCCTATTTTTTAATGGGGATATTTCTAGTAGTTTGAAGAACATAACTTTTGTAAATTGATTTCTAGAAAAGTAGAACTTAACCAGTTTTTAATAGTAGTCAGCGATCGAATTTTTATAATATGATTCTCCTACTTTTACCGTAAAATCATCTTAAAATTTAAACAATCACGATTAATACTGTGCGATGCGATTGATAGATAACTAATAATGATTTTATTTCCGTGACTAATTAAAATAGTTATAAAATTTTAAAGAATTGATGCTAACATAGGATCTTACGATGATCATCTTTAAAAGAAAGTTTCTATCATTATATTGATCTCAAAGGTGCTATAAAAAGAAATCACTTAATATAAATATTTTTTTCATCTTGTTATTGGTAGCGTTTCACTAGTGATCGATCAACGCTTATTCGTGGGCGCAAACCATGCCATTCTCACAATTTCACTTTCGATACGTCATCCATGTGCCATCAACGTTGCATTAGGAGGCTGTGGGAGCTGGACTCGCAGTGCGTACCTCGTCCCAGGTCGTCGTGTCCAAGGTCAAGGGAGTTCGGAACATGCATTAGGCGCCCGAGAGCCACTTCATCGTCGTCATCAGTAGCGCAGAGCTTGCAGCACAAGGTGCGCTCACTAAGCAAACAGTCTCTTTATTTGCCATACGCGATTGCATCATGGCAGTTATTTTTAACAGATCTTCCGGTATATGACTAGATTCTTTTAAATCTAATTTTGATCAATAATAACTAAATAAAGATATGAATTTATTTTGAAAGATATCGTTGTGTTTTTAAACATTAATAATATTACAAAACTAGTTTGCTCAGTGGGTTGGTGGAGAGTGCATCAAATATATCATGCATCAGGTAGATAAGCGGTGAGTTTACGAAAATTTGGCGGAGAGGGATTTTAGCCCACTCTATAATTATTTATATGGATAAATTATAAGTATATGTGTGCGATATAACCAAATGCTATTTTAGATGTAGGATTCAATAGTATTTTTGGCGTATGATATTGATCAGAATAAAATGTTATATAAACAACAGGAATTATACCTGGATATTATTTAAAGCTGTAAAATTATATATAACATACTGCTAACGTGTTAAATAGTTATTGTACTTTCAGATATATTTATGTATAATATTAAATTATCTATCACTGTCGCTAAAGCTTTCATATTACTCACAGCTGTATTCGATGTTCTAATCGAAAATAACCATAGTCTAATGTTAAATATGTCATGCTATATCTGAACCTCATTACTCCTAATGATATACCAATGTAAATATATTTAACTGAATTTATAAATAGGATGTAAATATCAATATAAATGTGTAAAAATTTATATCAATATTTATCAAAGTTAGTGCCAAAAGCATTTTACAATATCCTCAATATTGCATATACTTTGTACCTACATACAGTATGATTGATAATGCAACTATCAGCGACAACAATTGATGATAGTTATGAAATATATTATTATTATTATATATATATATCATTTCTCGTCATTAAAAATGTTATTAATTCTTGAATGGCGTTGTGTATAATTTACCACATTAGCTTCCCTTTCACACAAAATAGATAATTTCGCTTACATATTTTAAAATTTGATTATTATTCATATTTAACTTACCTATGGTTTATTAATTGAAGGCCATATTTTACATTTAATCATACTGTAGGTAAGCTAACTGTAGTTTAATATGACCCAACATGAACTGAAAGAATTACTTATTAATACTTTGTACTTGTAGTAATAAAAAGATAACTTGAAGTTAAACCATTACGTACCTAAAAATATTATAATTTTATGACACGATTATTAATTATGTAAATATTATGTATATCGTTGCAAAGCAATTTTGCAACGCTATAAATGTATTTGAGTCAATTCATTACTTATTCAAAATGTACTGAATATGACAAACATAAAGCAATTTTAAATGTAAGTCGTGTGAATTATTTAAACAAAAAAATTGTATATAATTTTGATTTGTGTACTCTTAAATTGACATTTAGAATTTTAGTTTTGCAAATACAGTAAAGTTATAAAAAGAAGGTAGTATTCGACTTCTAATGCAAACTACAGTTACTTCAAATAATGATAAATGAAAAAATGTCTGCATTTTATGAAATGTAACTAATAGAATACAATACAATGTATAATTGTAAAACGTATGACAATTGATTAAAAAACGTTTAATTAACCAACAGATGATCTCATTTTGTATCATAAAATAAATTAAATATTAAATTAGCTAAATGTGTCTATAAAATTTCCATAAAGATACTATCAACCCGTGGATTTTCCAAAGTTTGCGTTTACAAATTAATTATTGCATTTGTATTTATAAAATAATCATTCATGTATTCCCCTTGTTGCATTGTTATGTCACTTTGTATTACTTTTTGGTATATAATTGAATATGATCGATTACTGTTTATTAAACCGTCCATTTATTTTCGCGTTCCTTATGTCCTGACGAGTGAGAATTTTGTGAATTATTAATACTTAGCTAGACTTCAATGTGTTGATAAATATTTAAAAAGATTTAACGCAGAGTTTCGTTAAAACTATCTATGTTCTAGTCTGTTGTTAAGTTTGTCGTTGATAACATAAATATATTGTTATCTAGATATCTATACTTTTTTATTTGAATCCCATTTTTACAGATATCTACATGTTATGGAATTTATGTGTCTAGGAGTTTCGATAAAGTTTTTATTACCATAATGATGGTAAGTTATTAATATGCATAATAAGTTATTAAGGTCCATTGAAGGTCCATTCTACATATTAGTGAAACAATTTTTGAATTCGGATGAATAATTTGGGATATTATGTTAGATAGAAACAAATATAAATTATTTATAATTTTAAGCATAGAAATATATACAACTTACTTATAGGTATACAACTTACTTATACCTAAAAGTAGTTATAGTGTAGCTTGTTTATATCCAGTAGCTCATATACCTAGAGACCTTCAGTCGTGGTATATGTGGGCCGACATGACGATGTAGACTATCAATAGATTTTCATCCTTTGATAGTCGCTTTCGTTTTTGGACTACACTGTACTTACCATCAGGTACTCTGTAGTCACTATGTCGGGCTAGTGTAAAAAAAAAAGTTATAACGTTTTATTTGTTCAAGCACCAACAATAAAATTTATAATAGATACTATTTTTCTTTTTTTTTTGTTTAGATACAAAACTCTATTTCAAAGATGTGAATATTTTTCCTTATGTGCCCAATAATTTAATTTTTATTTAGGAAAGATTACAAATTAGGGTATTCTATTTTTATGTGGAGATAGAATAAATATATGAATTGGTTTTACGGATAAACAAGCATCGGAATGAAGTAAACGTAAAACGTCAAATCATTTCGAATAACTTAACTAGAAATCCGTGTTAGATCTATTTTATACAGATTTTCATTAATTACGGATGAATTCAATTCAATACAGAGGAATCTCTTTTTTTTTCTTTTTTTTTTTTGGTTTCTCGGGGGAAAATCCTGCATAGGACCATCAGGGCCGCTGTGAGGGCAGCAACCCCGGTGTGTCAGACTCCTACTGACTAAAAACCCCCGGGGTGTCCCTCTAATCGCTCCACCCGAGCCTGGGAAACCAAATTCATCCAGACGCCCGGAGAGCGAAATGCCTTGTCGAGGCTGCCTCTCTGGGAGGGGTGGGGGTAAAGAGCCCACCCTTCCAATACCTATCTCACAGGCGGCGCGCCGGACACTGCACACCGCCACCCTCTCATCCGGACAGCAGACTCCCTCAAGTCTACTGCCCGGCTATTGTCACCGGGGGATGTCGCGCTCGCTCTGAGCGAACGCATCCCTCCGGCGACGGTGCCTTGGCCGCCGAATAGCCAGAGAAGATGTTCGCTCTCTGACCCTTTCGGCGGCCTCCTTCTGCTTCATCACAACCTCGCAGAAGGCTGTGACTTCTCGCCATGCCTCTTCGCTGTCGACCATGGCTTTTACCACCACTGGCAGCGAGAGGTCGTCCCCAATGCGGTCCTGAAGGACCTTCCTATCTTCAGCCCAAGCTGAGCACACCTGAAGCGTGTGCTGCGCCGTGTCCTCGGGGCTCCCACACTCGTGACATTCCGCCGTAAGCTCTCCTCCGGACACCCGCCACCGGTGACGGCCAAAACTACCGTGACCTGTGAGGATCTGGGTGAGCCGAAAGGAGAGCGCGCCGTGTTTTCTGTCCAGCCACGAGTGTAAGACAGGGCGCACCGCCTCAATTGTCCGAAGACCGGCGCTAGGTTGCTCCAGCCTGGACTGCCAATCCCTCACGGCCTGGTCCTGGAGAAGGACCCTCTGCCTCCGAATCTCCGTGGGGGCCGGCCGCAGTCCCCTGGCTCGCTTCTCCTCGCACCATCTGTAGAGGGTTGCGAGGGTTCGTGCGTCGAGATCCCACGGCACGGACCCCGCTAGTGCACACGCCGCCTCGTGCGATACGGAGCTGTATCCCCGGATGGCTCTTATCGCCAACACTCTTTGGGGACGGCGTAGAAGGGCGGTATTATGGCGGTTGAGAGCCTCCGCCCACACTGGGGCACCATACAGCCCCATGGAGCGCACGGCTTGGAGATAGAGCCTTCTGCTGGAGGCATTGGGTCCCTTCTAATTGGGCATTATGCGGCTCAAGGCTCCTGCCATTGCCCTCACCCTAGGCATCAGACTCTGGAAATGGGCGTTAAAATTCCAGCGACTGTCCAGTACGAGCCCTAAGTACTTTATCGTGGACCCCACACCGATGCGTATTCCACTTACGACAATGTGGGCATCGGATGGAGTCGCACGGCGCGGTCCGTGAAAGAGAATAGTCTCAGATTTACCGAGAGCCACCTCCAACCCTAGGTCCCTAATCCGACGGACCACGTGAGCCGTTCCAGCAGTCGCTAGGATAGCCGCTTGCCGGTAATCGTCTCCGCGGGCCATGACGAGGGTGTCGTCGGCGTAACACACGACCTCGACTCCCCGTAAATTGACCCCACGGATGACATAGTCATAGCCGATGTTCCACAGGAGCGGCCCAAGAACCGACCCCTGTGGAACACCGCACGTCACGTCATACCTTTCCCAGTCGTTTCGCCCCGGGTACACGACTGTGCGCTCTGACAGGTACGCCACTATAACCCGGCGGAGGTAGAGCGGCACCCTGTGGTATAAGAGGGCTTCATGGATTCTACACCAGGGCAAAGTGTTGAAGGCGTTGGCGATGTCGAGAGACACCGCCAAAACAACGCCGCCCTGGGAAACCACTTGTTGGGCCCTGTCCCGGACCCGCAGGATCGCATCCACCGTTGATCGACCTCCGCGAAAACCGTACTGATTTTCCGAGAGGTCCGGTCCTACCTCTCTAAGGTGTGCCACCAGCCGGGTAGCCACCACTCGTTCAAACAGCTTAGTGACCTCGTCTAGCAGCACAATCGGTCGGTACGCTGAGGGGGACTCTTCAGGTCTCCCGTCCTTCTTAAGGAGGATCAGTCGGCCTGTCTTCCACCGTTGTGGAATTAAGGCTTGAGCCAGACAGGCGTCGAACATTCTCCTCAGTCGGGGCCCAAGGGGATCGAGGGCTAAGGCCCAGATGCGTCCATGAACGCCATCGAGGCCAGGAGCACTTTTTTTGGCCCGGAGCTTTAGGACCACCATCCCGAGTTCCTCGCTAGTTACCAGCGGCGCTTCTGCTTCAAGTCCTATACAGGTAGCTGCGGGCAACTTCATCAAGGGGGTTAGGTGGTCGGACCCCTGGGGGAAGAGGGTTCTTACGATTTCCCTCACTAGGTGGGACTGGAGACTCTGCGTTACCGGGGGAGTCCATGTCCGCATTTTGTTGCGCACGAGCATGTAAGGTTTCCCCCACGGGTCGCTGTTGAGCGTCTCCAGGAACTCTCCCCTAACAGAGGAATCTCTGTATTTTTAGTTCTGAAAGCAGACAATTGCTCTCAATCGTCATTATTAAAAATTATTCATTTGTTTTATAGGTTATTAAAACTAAAATTAATTACTCAATTATTATTTTAAAAAAATCACCCTAAGCAGTCTCTTAAACCACAATACTTGTTTCTTAATAAAATAGCAAACCTTTCAAAGGTTAGCTACAAGTAAATTTGCTAATAAGAAATATAAAGGAAATCGCTTGTTTTATTATATTAATTTGTTATAGACAATGTATCGCGATGTTTATCGACAAACTTCTTTGTTTTTAATAAGTTCAAAATTGTAGACATTAACAACGTTTTTTCGTTTCTGAACCCGGAATATGTATGTATGTATATAAAATATAAATATCGAATAATGACTCCGAGATATCCAAATGATCAATAATTAGAATTTATTTTTACGAAGATATAAAAAGGATATCTGTGATAATTAATAATGGGATATAAGGTATATATCGCGTAGACAATTAACCAAATTTTAATTCAAACCGTATTAGTGGAGCAATAATCGATTAAAAAATTCTTGCAAGTATTTCTAAATTAGCAAGTTTCTTTCGAAACGTTTGTCAAACAATTATTACTTACAATACTAATAATATTAATTATTACTTTTGGGAGTCGAAGCTGCTCGCGTCCGTAGGCTTTACCTTAGTTTCCCTACACGTGACTCCTAGGTGGTGCTAAACGAGCAGCAGCGAGGTGGTAGGGCGTTAGTGCCCGTCTGGATCGCGACCACAGTACATGGGTGTAAAGCCGATCATAGTGACCAGTTTCGGCTTGTCGCGTTTCGGGATCAGCTTGTGTATATCCAGTAGCTCATATACCTAGAGACCTTCAGTCGTGGTATACGAGGGCCGACATGACGATCTAGACTATCAACGGATTTTCATCCTTTGATAGTCGCTTTCGTTTTTGGACTACACTGTACTTACCATCAGGTACTCTGTAGTCACTATGTCGAGCCAGTGTAAAAAAATCAATGTTAAAAGGCAGTGAAAACCCCGTAAGTTCAACACAGACACGTTTATTGCACTGAAACTTACATTAAGCCATAAAAAACCATAATAATTCGGTAAAATAAGTAATCATAAGCGAGCTACGTATTGCGCAAGTCGCGGTCGAGCACGAGACCTCACACGATTCTCCCTCCTGCCTGCCTCTCCACCGCGGCCGGTGCGCAAGCGATCCGTACAACCATTAAGGCGTCCGCGAAATTGTGCCGGCAGAGAGCACGCTACATACTTTAAAAAATTATAAGTGGAACAGTGACTTTGTAATAGTAGCTAAATAACTGAAATATCTGGGCATTTACTCAAAGACGAATGAGGTAGATTATATAATTTCTGGGCGGCGCACAACATTTCCAAGGCGAGAGCGGTGCGCGATGTGTTCCCGCGCACCGCTCGAAGAAATTGAAGGAGAGCGGAATGGTGTCCAGGGGCCTTCCATCAATAGGCCAGACGTCGCCAGGTGCTGAGGAAGCTGGCACAGCCTTGCCTTTGGCCCCGGCAAACGGGAGAAGGAACACCCCGGGGGTTTTAGTCGGTGCGACTCCGACACAGCAGGGGGTGACCCTCATCGTCCCATGACGGCTCATGACGGGTTTACCCCGGGTTAAAAAAAAAAAAAAAAAAAAAGATTATATAATTTCTCATTCGGATTACTTATTTAGATTTTAGAAGAAATTTATAGAATGAGTGATAAACAGCTCACAATTTTTGCTTATAACTTTACTAGTACAGTGATTTCAGCGATGAAACTAATTTTCTGATATTCATAATTTATATTAAAACATATAATAATAATAGACAATTTACATCTTAAAAAGTTTGTGATTTTTTTGTTAAATTTTAATTTTTAAAATCTTCAATTGCATTAAATTAATATTATATTTAAAAAAGGCATTTCGGATTTTTTTTAGATAACTTGAATTTTCCAAGTATCTCCTAAATGCGCTGGAACTGGAGAATTCTGTTCACAGTAAGCTGTAGAGCTGCCGTTCCGTATTGTTCGGACTTATAGATTGATTGGACTTTAACTTAAGGGACATCCTATATAGATTTCCCATAACCCTAAACCCCGAAGAGTAGTAGGAGACAAGATAGAGCGAAATGGAACATTAAAGTGAATTATAAAAAATATTTTAATAATAAGATATCAATACGCTATATCTCTTACGGGGTGAGCAGAGGTACATTAGTGGTTGTATTCACTTTGTGCTTATACTATATGTCGTGCCCAACGTGACCAGTAATGCAGCTGATCGCCGGTGTCAGGGCGCTTAGAATAATAGTTCTATTAGATGCAATGCGGGTTTCCTCATGGTGTTTTCCTTCATCTATGAGCATATGATGCCTAAATCTAGAAAAATTCAAGTAAGTGCCAAAATTCGAGCCTAGTTCAAGATACAAGTTGCCGCGCATGAAGACAGAGCCATTGCCCACAACAATATATTATTATGTATAAAATTTAAAAAAATTGGTACGAAAAAACAGGTAGGTGAGGTATTGAATTTTTCCAAATGACTAAGATATGTTGTATAGTGTAAGCAATTTATGATTTAAATTAAAATTCAATTACAAAGTGCTTCACAACCTCAACATAGAATTACTAGAGACGGTACTATTTGCAAGTGGAAATAATAAAACTCCTAAATTTAAATATGCATCTATATCTCCCAAAAATATTTTAAAATGTTAAATCTTCAGAGTGAAAAACAACAAATTACCTATGACTTTTTTATCAATTAATTTCTCTAAAGTAATGTTTTCTTTAAGATGTCCACGCCTCTCTGACATCGTTATCACGTCAAATGGATATGTTTTTCCAAATAAGAATAATATAACAATGATTCAAATAAGATTAATTTGACGTTAATGGTTACACCCACATGCTTATACCTATTCACTCCATATTATAATGTTATATATGTCTTGTAATAAATTTTTCACCAATTTTTATATACTTTCCCATAATGTGTTTGATTTTAAAACTAATGCCATTCAAGTTACAAATATTTTACTAATTTTACCTAGAAAATCGACATTAGATTACATTCTTCGGATTCCTAAAATTCGTAAAATTATTTATACTTACTTGAATGTACGCAAACACATGAAATTAAATATTAGTTCTTCATTTATTACCTAATTTCCGATCCATATTACATGTAAGATTTCTTTTTTTTAATTATTTTTGTAATATATTTAATCGTTAAAGTACGGAACAAATTTTTTAGAGCATATTCCAAAAACACGGTTGAGTTTGGGTATATATAAAAAAACAAAAAATAATACGTAGATAACTACAATCGAACACGAAAGTTTTGTTAAAGAAAATATAAAATAAAAAGGAGGGTTTATTTAATTTATTATTAGGATTGTAAAATAAAAGAACAAATTCTTTAATAATTCTTTAACTACTTAAGACATTTTTACTTGTAAACCGAGGAATCGTATGCTTCGCTAGTGCAACCAGCTTAAATTCACACGAAACTGAGAAAACTAATAGGAGCGGTCACTCCGCGTTTTAACATAAATCAAGCGGAGCGCTATCCCCCATCCCGCTGTTTCGACGTACTATGACATCTAGTGGAGCGCTGTGGCACTTCTACGCACTCAAACTGTTAATACGTACTTTCATTTATACATTTTTTTTTTATTTCAAATTTTCTAAATGTCGTGGCTATGGCTATATTGACTAATTGAAATTGGAGACAGTGCGTAAGGCATGTGATGATATAATTGATTGAAGTCGATGTAAGATGACGTCAATGATGTAATGTTTTTTTTTAATATTTTCAGGGAAAGATGCAGTCATATAAACAATAAACACAAAAATTTACATAAGGTAGCAAAATTCCAAAAGAAAAATACAATCCAATCTAATTATGGCTTATTAAATATATTTTTTAAAACATCTTAAATTATATATTGATCAAACTTATATGCAGTGGCTGATTTCTTCTATTTTTATTGGCGTTTTAAGTGTACGTACTTTATGTTTAGTGTAGGTGGAGGAATATTTACTACATAACAACGGAAATTTTAACTTTAAGTCCACTTGCACGAACTAATTAAACCTAATTTAATCTTGTATAAAACGCTTTTTAGCGATAAACTGTGCTTATAGTCTTACCAGAAACTTTAGTTTCAACAATTGTTAAATATACATCATAATTGAGGTATAAGCCGCTTAAAAAAATGCGTTTTAAATATGCTTAGACTAGACTTAATTTGTTAATGCAAGCCGCCTTAAAAATAATTAAAACAATCGATCAAAAGATCAAATAATAATAAATTCATAAAAACCTACTTTTCTGTCGGAATACATTATATATTAAGCTCCACTAAACTAAAAAGTGTGTTGTTTAAAAGCTTTCGATACAGTAGCTTTATTTATTTATACACCATAAATACACCATAATGATTCCATATACATATATCTAAGCATAGTCACGGTTGACAAAAGAAACCTTGCGGCCCCGCTATCATACCAATCCCACAATAAAAAAATATATTTTCTTTTCGCCCGACTGCCTTTTAAAAACATATCTATGTTTTGCGTCACTTTATCATTAAACATTGATATGGGAAATTTCCATATTCATGAATTCAATCTTTTAACAATTTTTTGTTTATTGTTTAAGGAATTTGAACACAAAGTATGGAACGTGTTTACATTCAATCAGATTCATATTGCATATCTTTTTCGTCTTCCTCTCATCATTCATCCTCTACACGTGCTCGAACCATCAAAGCATACGTTTGTGTATGCTATCGATGGCATTATATATAACACGTTCCCACCGGCGGCTGAATTCGCTGTCTTCGGCATCTGACGGCTCTGTAAAATCAAATTTGTCTCATCGGGCGGCGCCGTTTGCACGTAACCGCATATCTCTCATTAAGTGCTTCCGAGTATGCTTGCGCTCATTTGCAAACTTTTTTTCTTTTTATTAGCAAAAAATACAAATTAAATTGGTTTCTTTCATTGTTCCATTAATAATACACGCCGACCGATGGAACAGTCCTCAATGTACCATTGATGGTACATGCCGGCGGGAACGTGTTAGAACCAACCATTCTATATTACTCTTCGTTCCTAAAGCGTTCCGCAAGCGTTACTCTGCATGGAGAACAAACAGAACACATTTCCATTGCATTAATTCTACTTTCAAACTTCTTACCTAGGCCTCATTGCCATATAACAAAATGGACACTAAAATCGCTCTATACACTGCCACTCGTGTTGGTTGCGTGATGTTTTGACTTTTTAGAAAGGCGCCTAGCGAGCCAACAGTAACTCGCCTTTCTACAGCCATATTACATATACCTTTTCTTGTAAACATACTACCTAGATATACAATGGTTCTAAACTTTCGTTATTAACTTTTATGATACAATCCGTTCGTAATATTTTTTTTTTTCAATAACCAGAATCTTTGTTTTATTTCAATTCAAACTGAGATCTTTACGTTCACACAATTATCTTTTATTCTACTAGTACTAAGTACTAGCTAAGCCTATCAATCTGATAGTCCTGTAGCTTGAGCAGTCCAGTCGTGTACCTTCCCCTTCATACAAGGATACAATAAAAAAAAAAGATTTTTAATACATAATAATTTATTTATTAATAATTATCTACAATAAATTTTAAATATATCTGATAATACACCCGAATGGTATTAGGAAAACTGTAAAAGAAAATAAAGTTTCTGAAGGAGAGCATACTTGTTTTAAATTTTAAATGTTGTACGAAGTGGCACTAAAAATGACTAAAACCGGTTCGTAGAGCGCTATATCCTACATAAATAATTATAATGACTTCAGTATTTTAAAAGTTACATCATAATATATTAGGTCCTTACATATGAAATTGGCGTTTTTCGTACTGGCCACTTTAATCACAAATTTCTCCTCTTTGGTAAGGAATTCCAAATTCAAATTTGTACAGCTATAGACTCATGTATTTGTGCTTCGATGATCGTCATTCATTTGTTTTTTTCTTCTGTTTTTTTCTGTTTGCGTCACTCATTTTACAAAATGGAAAACTTAAAATATCGCATTATTTACGAGTACGAGTTCCGCCGTGGCACTAGTGCTGCGGAAACAACTCGAAGGGTGAATGATGTGTATGGCGGTTGTGTTGCAAAAGAAAACACAGTTCGTTTTTGGTTCCAACGTTTTCGTTCTGGAAATTTCGACCTGCAGAACAAGCCCCGTGGACGGCCTGAGACTCAAGTTGATAATGAAGATTTGAAGGCTATTGTGGAAGCGGATCCATCGCAAACCACGTCCGAGTTAGCTGCAGGCTGCGATGTTAGTGATAAAACTGTTTTAATTCACTTGAAGCAAATTGGGAAGATTAAAAAGCTTGAAAGGTGGGTACCTCACGAATTGACTGAAGCAAACCGGCAAACGCGCGTCGACTGCTGCGTTACATTACTAAACCGGCACAATAATTAGGGTATTTTAAACCGAATCATTACCTGTGATGAAAAATGGGTTTTTTACGATAATCGGAAGCGCTCAGCGCAATGGTTGGATCCTGGCCAGCCAGCCAAATCCTGCCCCAAGCGAAAATTAACCCCAAAAAAGTTACTTGTAAGCGTTTGGTGGACTAGTGCCGGTATTGTTCATTACAGTTTTCTCAAATCTGGCCAGACTATTACGGCTGATGTCTATTGTCAGCAATTGCAAACCATGATGGAAAAGCTAGCGGCTAAACAACCTAGGCTGGTCAATCGCTCCACGCCACTGCTGCTTCACGACAACGCTAGACCACACACTGCGCAACAGACGGCTACTAAATTAGAAGAGCTTCAATTGGAAAGTCTAAGACATCCTCCGTACTCCCCGGACCTTGCTCCAACAGATTACCATTTTTTTCGAAATTTGGATAACTTCTTGCAAGGGAAAAAATTCAACTCCGATGGGGCAGTCCAAATCGCCTTCAAAGATTTTATTGATTCCCGTCCGACTGGTTTTTTTAGTAAAGGGATCAATGAACAACCTATGAGATGGCAAAAGTGCATAGAAAATAATGGTTCATACTTTGATTAATTAAATATATTATATTAAAAAATATTCGACTTTTTGTTCCTCCCATACAAAACGCCAATTTCATATGTAAGGACCTAATATTTACGCCTGTATATAAATTATGATGTTAATATAAATTAGTATTTCCTAATTAACGGCTTAATACAATCATGGTTCTTATAAGGGGCTTGGTATTCACCTATACAATACAATACCTAAAGACCAGTGGCGTTCATTTTGTAGACGCATGAAAGTATTGCATGCCCTTACGATAAATAAGTCTGGAATAAATTGCTTTAAGTTAAACCAAAAAAAAGAATCCTTTACATTAATATCTATTCTATTTTCAAGCCATTTATATTCCCTATAAGAGCAATATAATATTTACTATCATAATATAGTATTCAAATTAATTATTTGAATTCTGCTTACTCTGTGCAAATACCCCACTGCATATGCCCCACTGCATATGCACGCCACTGCTAAAGACATCTAAGAGATATCACTATTGAAATATAAAATAAGCATTAAAACTAAATTGCTAAAAAAGGGTTATTATTGTATTAATAACTGTTTAAATGTTAAAAGTGCGTGGTCCTCATGTATACAATTGCTCTCACGAGGTAATCATTAATTCATTTGCGTATTTGTAAATTGTACCTAATTGTGCTGAAAATAGCAATTACGAATTTCTTGCCGGCTCTTATCGGTAGTCTGTTTTACAAACCGTTAGTCGATTAATGTTACTTACTTTTTGACGATTCAAAAGTGGTTGGATGTAGGTAGGCCTTTGAATATAGTTATTTTTCATTATTTTACACAATTCAAATAATATTTTTGTTTGTGAGCTTAATATGCAATTAGGTAACCTAAGAAATATATTGGCAATATATAATATAAACCCACTTCATCGAACGTATCGATAAGATAGAAGTTATCAAAATGTTATCATTATGTAATAAACTTTTATGGCTTTAGTTATCAAAATTAATTAGTATGTGTTTTGTAATGAAATGTGTATATCTTATAATATTGATGCAGGTAATGCTGTGAGAAGAGCAAATTTATTAAATTATCGCTCGGCACTTATAACAATTAATTATGAATGTAGAAAATATTGAAACGGATCATATATGTTATCTTTTAATTTTTTACCAGCAAATACAGAATACGTTTTGCATCACGGAAACATTAAATTAATAAACTGTTTAGTAACATTTACCAGTTCTTAGACTTGAAAAATAAAATTGCGTTATTTTTTTTTTAAATAATTGTTCCTAACAACCTACGATTATAGCAGTGATACGTACATATGTATTTGCCGAAAAACTCGTAAGAATAAACCTTAGGACATTAACTATTTCATAAATTGACAACTTTGTCATCTCTTTAAGGTTGTACTTCACTTGAAACTTGACACAGAAATCCTTTAGAGTTAGGGAGTGTAGGTTGTGTGCGAACTATGAAAAGCAACACACTTAACTTTATTTGCCAATCCTACAAATCAATCTAACACAGATTAGCTACTTTATCTCGCATGAAGCTTGGGATTACCTATACTATTATTAAATATTAATAAATACTCTTTATCAATTTGTAAATATGTTTAATTTAATTATCTTTTAACAAATGTATAACTAAATATTTATAATTCACTATAAACGGGATATTATAGGAGAGCTTTTACGTTACTTTTTTCGTTACTCCTCGTAACGAGTCCATTGTGTATAAAATGGTTTAATATGAGTATTTAAATTTCGGGATGTGTTTGTCTAGAGCGAGCGCGACTTCCCCTAGTGACCAAAGCCGGACAGTAGACTTGAGGGAGACTTGAAATTTCCGGAGAGCTGGGTCCTTCACATCCACCCCCTTCCAGCGAGGAAGCCTTGACAAGGCTGTTTGCTCCCCGGGCTTCTGGATGAATTCGCATTTCCAGGCCCGGTTGGAGCGAGTAGAAGGACACCCCGGGGGTTTTTAGTCAGTAGGAGTCTTACACACCAGGATTGGTGCCCTCAACTGTAGGGGTACCGTTTAGGACCACCGGGTCCTGATAGTCCTATGTAAGATTTTCACCTTGATTATAAAAAAAAAGTATTTAAATGTGAACAATCGTGTATATTCCAATTGTTCGTTCCTCGATTGATGCTGGATCACTCAGGTCGGTATGATGCGACAATCACTGCCGTTCCTGAGCTGCACTATATTTTACATCAGATCGGCCATTCCGACGCAGCCTTGAGTTTCTTTCGGCGTTTCTCCTCAAGGTAGTCGCTTCCGAAACGCTACTAGATCATCTGTAGGTTTCGTATTTTTGGCTGGTGGTTCAAGTCGAGGTTTGTACCCACAGGGGTGCCCTTGCATTGCCACCCAACACATAAACTCGCTGGCTGAGCACCTTCTGTGCTCGCCCCCTAAGCCCGGTTGAGCTGTATATGTCTGTCACGGCAATTAGAAGATAGCCCGTGTGTGTGCGCAGGATAGCGCAGGGAGACCGAAGATATTAAAAGTTTTGTGTAGCCGCCGGAGAGCGTCGCTGGTCTGGATTTCCACGTAGAGAATTAGGGAACAAAGAGTTCGTTCAGGCACAGTGACAATGAAATATTCAAAAGGCACTTACCTGGAAACTGGATGAGGAGGACAGGCTACTGCAGCTCCGCACCGTTCACCGTATACAATTAATTAGATGTTCCGCCGTAATGTCCAAAGCAACTGACTATTCCGCAGTGTGACCGAGTTCACCGCCGATGATAAGTGTAGCGGTACCGCCGTGCGTACACATGTATCACCGTTAAGGACCGAGCGTGGAATGGTCATGTAGGGAGACGGAAGGGAATCTCAAGTACCTTTTTTATACCCATGCCCTGTGCCCAAACATCCCCCCGCCTAACCAAGGGCCTCCCTTGGTTCCTAATTTTCCATTGGAAACCGGCATAATTTTGAAGTGGGTCTCATCAGAACCCCCGCCTGGGTTTTGACTTCAACAACCCGGATTATATTATCCTTACCGGGTAAAATATTTACTATCCGACCGCGTTTCCACTGTAAAGGTGGTAAATTATCCTCTTTTATAAGAACTAAATCACCGATTTTGAGAGGTGCCGTTTTCAATGTCCATTTAAGCCGTTGTTGTAGAGTATGAAGATACTCATTTTTCCACCGAGACCAAAAGTGTTGAGATAACTTTTGAATTTGTTGGAAGCGTGACAATCTGGTTATATTTACTTCAGCAAACGGATATTCCGGGAGTGCTACTAATGGTTGGCCGATTAAAAAATGTCCGGGAGTTAAAATTTCAAGGTCCGTAGGATCTGAACTAAGAGGGCACAATGGCCGCGAGTTCATAATAGCCTCTACCTTTGTAAAGAACGTAGTAAGCTCTTCAAAGGTGAGCCGAGTTTCACCTAATACGCGTTTAGCGTGAGTTTTTGCAGATTTTACTGCAGCTTCAAAAAGTCCACCGTGGTTAGGACTAGCCGGAGCGTTAAATAGCCATTTGATGTTCTTTTGCGTCAAATGGCGTGCTATGTCCGTTTGTTTGTCACGCATAAAGATATACAAATCTTTCAAGTACCGATTCGTTCCTACAAAGTTAGTACCACAGTCCGACCTAACTAAGGAGGGCAATCCTCTCCGCGATATAAACCGAGTAAATGCGGCCACAAAGGCCTCGACCGTGAGATCTGTTACTATTTCTAAATGGACAGCCTTAGAGGCTAGACATACAAACACACAAAGATAACACTTCTCAGTCCTTGCATTCCGAAGTCTAGTTGTTTTAATAGGGAATGGGCCTGCAAAATCTGTGCCCACTCCGAGGAAAGCCCGTACGCCTGTTACGCGATCCGCAGGTAAATCCGCCATAAATGGTTGTGTTGTACGCGCTCGTGACCGATAGCATTGTACACACCGAAACGTTATATGTCGCACGATACGTCTCGCGGAAACAATCCAATAATTTCGCGCTAAAATTGCCGCGAGAGTATTTGCTCCGACATGGCAATGAGTCTTATGATAGAACGCAATCAACAACTCCGTGAAGCTACCTTTACCGGGTAGCAGTATAGGATGCCTTGCGTCATACGGTAACTCTGAGGCCATAATCCGTCCATGGCTCTAATTAATTTGTCCTTATCTATGAATAAGTTAAGACGCCGTAAAGGACCCGAAAGGGCTTTGCCCGATTGCAAAGCTGTCAATTGTTCCGCAAAATATTGTTGTTGAACAAGGCTAATTAACCGTGTCATAGCGTTTCTACGCTCTGAAACCGATATATCACCCTTCAGTCTTATTTTACCGCCCCGAATGAAACTAAACCGTAAAAGATAAGCCGTAACATTTACTAGTTTGTCAAAAGAGCTGTATCGCTCAAACAAATCAAAATCCGTACTAATATTGCCAATATTTGTAACTTTTACTTTTAAACCGGGCAATAGATCTAATGGAAATTCCAAATAATTGCCTGGCCACTTATTCTTAGCTTGACAAAGCCACTGTGGCTCCCACCACAAATGGTGATGTATAAGTTCCGCCGCCGAGGTACCACGTGAGGCTACATCTGCACAATTAAATTCTCCTGGCACATGTCTCCAGAAAATAGCCGTTTTAGCCGAATTTATTTGAGAGACCCGGTTTCCCTCAAACACTTGTAGCCTATGCGGTGGTGTTTTGATCCAAGCAAGTACGATGGTGCTATCACACCAACCAACTACTTCTTCGAACGTAAGATCTTGAGTTAGAGAAGTTATAACGTGATCAATAAGGCTAGCTAATAAAACCGCGCCGCTCAATTCTAATTGCGGAATCGTCCGCTTTACTTTCAAAGGAGCCACTCTAGACTTGGCTATAAGTAATCGAAGTAACACCGAACCGTTATCTTGCTCCGAACGTATATAGACTGCAGCGGCGAACCCCACCGACGAACCGTCACAAAATCCGTGCAGTGAATAACGTGCCGCTTGCGCAGGTTTTATACACCGAGGTATGGAGATCGATTCCAAGTGCGGCAAATCTGAGATAATTTCTCGCCAACGTCTAACTACGTCATCCGACGCGGGCGCATCCCATGCAGCCTTCCGTGAATTATCCGTATCTCCGAGTAGATATTGCAAAAGTAATTTTATTTTAAACACAACCGGGCTGATCCAGCCTAGGGGATCATATAACCGAGCGACTAAGGATAAAATATTCCGCCTTGTCACTGTTTTTTCTAAAGGCAAATTTAACCTATATGTAAAATTATCGAAACTAGGGTTCCACTGTATACCTAATACCTTTAATAATTCTTGATTGTACGTTTCTGAATCAAAGCTCCGGGGAGTATCTAGATGGTCCGATGGTAAATCCTTTAACAAGGCAGGCTTATTAGAAGACCATTTCCGTAACTCATAGCCTCCAGTGTGCATTAAGGAGATTAGCTCATTACGTAGGTCCAGAGCCTCCTGGAGCGTGTCTGCTCCACCGTTAAGGTCGTCTACGTAAGAGTTTTGCCGTAATAACCGTGCAGCTCGTGGAAAATGCTTTTCTTCGTCGTGAGCTAACTGATGAAGACAACGGATTGCTATAAACGGACTAGATTTTAAACCATGAGTATTCGTTGCCAGCTCATACTTGTAAGGGTTCCGCAGGCGACTCGCGCCAGAAAATAAGCTGGTATTTCCGATCATCCGGATGTATCCAGGTCTGTCGAAACATCATCTTTACATCAGTTGTAAAAACAATCCGCGGGTACCGAAAATTAAGAATAATAGTCGTGATATCACTTTGCAACCGTTCACCCGAATATAGACACTCGTTTAAAGAAACGCCGGAACTAGTTTTGACACTTCCGTCAAACACAACACGTATTTTAGATATGTCTCCCGAGGTTTTAAAAACACCGTGATGAGCCAAATAATAATGTTCCTGGTCCGAGTTAAATTCAGAAGGTAACATGTGTCCTAAATCAATATATTCCCTCATAAACGCAACATATTTATCCCTAAAGACCGTTTGTTTTTGCATGCGCCGTTCAATTGCAAAAAAGCGTCGTAAAGCCGTTTCTCTTGAGTCTCCGAGTCGATCATGTCCCGGTACAAGAGGTAGTCGAACCGTGTATTTACCGTCCACGCCCCGTGACGTGGTGCTAGTAAATAAATCTTCGCATTCAACATCCATAGGATTCTTAATTTTAATATTTGGTGGCTCTTCCGATCGCCAAAACCGTTCAACTGCATCTAATAACGTTATACCCGATATTTGTATAGATGCAGTGTTATTATTATTATCATACTCCGGTGACTGCCCAAAAACAACAAAATCAAAAATAGTTTTTAAAGCGTATGGACCCTCGGAGTCCAACGCGACCGAATTACATAATATATTTCCCAAAGTATCACAACCAAAAATAATATCAATTTGTCCGCCATGCCATTGGGCATCATCCGAAAATTTAAAATGTTTATGCTCAATATTTAATCTATGTGCTAAGTAACTCGTTGGATTTTTTAAAACTGCCGCCGTGATTGATAAAAGCGGCTTACCGGACCGTTCCGGTCGCACATCAAAACATACAATACTTTGACTCCCGTTTGTCAAAGTTCCACCTATACCTGTTATAGGTGTGTGCACATAATATCGCTTTAACCGTAACGTCCCTACAAGATCACTTTTAATAATAGAAATCTGTGAACCGAGATCCAAAAGAGCGCGTGCGCGCACAAAATTGCCGTGAGAGTTTTTGACTTCTATTATAGCCGTTGGTAATATAACATTATTACTTAAGTGAGGACGATTAACGATATTATGGGCAGAGATTGATTGCTATTGTGCATTTACAGGTTTAAAGTCGGCGTGAATATTATCACGCGACGCACTGTTCCGTCTTTCATTCTCCGATGACGAATTACTAACACGTCGTGAGTGTTGATAAACACGAGTGTCTCGAGGACCGTTTACATTACCTCCATTACCGGACCGAGTAGATTTGTCGTGTTGCCTATGAATAAGCCGTTTCGGTCGTGTTCCGCGTGTGCTATTTGCATCCCGATAGCACACATTATTCCGTCGCGGTTCCACCTTAGAAGTATACCTGTTCTCATTTGTAAAGGTACAAACAAGAGTGTTATGTCCCGAATTACCGCACCGTGAACATACAACTTGTTGCCGGCAAGAGGCCGCCGGATGATTATCAAAGCATTTATAACATAAGTATTTATCTCTTATGCATGCTTTCCGTTGAGACGAAGTTAGCGATTTAAATTTGTAACAATCATTAATTATATGCCCAGTACGATTACAACATGCACATAGCCTAGTGGCTGTAACATGTGTATTTCGAATTGCCTGCCGTGGCAGTGGCTTTGGATTGTTACTCCGACCCGATTTTATCGACGTATCCAATAATCTACACTGAGACTGCAAAAAATCTGTTAAATTATCAAACGTGGGCAATTGAGCCGTATCTAAGCCGTAAATTTGTTCGAAACGATTTTTAAGTTCAAGTGGTAACCTCTCCAAAACGATATGTAGTAATAAATAACTCCACTTGTCAACGGGTAAGCCAATATTTTTAAGTGCCCGTGTCGATTGTAACAAAGGATTCAGTATAGCCGTTCGAAGTTCATTTATTTTATTTAAAGTGGGCAGATTTAATATTCTCTCTATGTGAGAGTCCGCTAATAACCGCATATTTTCGTACCGTAATTTAAGAATTTCAAGACCGATTTCTAACGAGTCATCTTCCATTGGAAGATGCATAATCAATGACCGTGGTTCATTTTGTACATGAGAAAATAGATAATGATATTTCTCCGTCTTTGAAATATCAGTCCGGGCTAGCACTAACGACGTATAAAGACTAAAAAAACTAGACCAAGAAAATATGTCGCCCTCAAAGGTGGGCAAATTTATCCGCGGTAACCTTGACTTATTTGGACCCTCTGTTGCCGTTTTTGTATCCGCTTTATCCGTAAATTCAACCCAAATAGCATCCAGCTGATTATACCACTCAGTAGCCTCTTTATAAAATGTTTCGTATTTAGTTATAAAAAGAGGGTCTGAATCATCCGTGCACTGATTAAGTATACCTTCATATGCCTCCGTTAATATCTCAAAATGTGACTCCAATTTCCTCAACCGAGCTCTGAGGATGCTGGTAGTCATTTTATCTGATTCCACTAGATCTACCGTATTTTTAAACCAATCATACTTGACTTTAAACCGACTTTCAGATGCTTTAATGGACATTGTTAACCGACAACCCTTAAAATAAGATAACTAAAGGTCGTTATTTATGAGCAAAATATATCCGTAACTATTCTCTACACTATTTTGCAAATCCAAATCCGTCTCGAAGGAACAAAAAAAATTGTGTGTGTGCGCAGGATAGCGCAGGGAGACCGAAGATATTAAAAGTTTTGTGTAGCCGCCGGAGAGCGTCGCTGGTCTGGATTTCCACGTAGAGAATTAGGGAACAAAGAGTTCGTTCAGGCACAGTGACAATGAAATATTCAAAAGGCACTTACCTGGAAACTGGATGAGGAGGACAGGCTACTGCAGCTCCGCACCGTTCACCGTATACAATTAATTAGATGTTCCGCCGTAATGTCCAAAGCAACTGACTATTCCGCAGTGTGACCGAGTTCACCGCCGATGATAAGTGTAGCGGTACCGCCGTGCGTACACATGTATCACCGTTAAGGACCGAGCGTGGAATGGTCATGTAGGGAGACGGAAGGGAATCTCAAGTACCTTTTTTATACCCATGCACTGTGCCCAAACAGCCCGTTCAAAAAAAAAATGGTAGTTTATACGAGTATTACTTTCAATATCTCGTCTGGAACAAATCTCAGTATCGCAAATGACAAAAAAGACATTGTTTTTATGAACGAAATATAAAATACGTCCAGTTAAAATAGACCGAAAATAAAATTAACCTATGTAAACATCTCACCCCTTTGTTTGGTAACCCGATGGAAATCCTAATGGTCATCAGGGCCGCTGTGAGGGCTGCGGTCCCGGTGTGTCCAAACTCTTACTACGTAAAACCACCGGAATACTCCTCTAATGCGTTTGATGGGACCAAGGGTATGGCTGTACCAGCTTCCTCAGCACCCAGCGACGGCGAACCTTCTGCAGGCCTCTCTCTTCTACCTTTGTGGGGGTTGGTGTAAAAGGCAAACCCTCGTTCACTGCATTAGTCTTGAAGCGCATGCCCAGACTGGGCACTCGGCAAGCGTATGCTGTGCGAATTCATCAAGACATCCGACGATACTCTGAAAATACTATTTAAATTTTAAAGATCAGGTTAATACTAATGAAACAAGTTTCCTAGTCATAATGCAAAATTTAAAAAAAATCTCATGGAGGTTTCGAGGTATTAACAGTACAGAGGGGACACAGCGAATATATATGGATTCCACAGATCAAAATTTACACAAGCGTAACAATTTGATAGTTCATGTCTATAAACAAATTGATCATTGTGTAAATTTCAGGGTTAGCAACGTCAGTACTTATTAATAACAAATTACATTGTATTATCAATATAACGACGGGAAGAAGGAACACGCCGGGGGTTTAGTCGGTGCAAGTCCGACACACCGGGGGGCAGCCCTCACCGCCCCCTGATATCCGTTAGGGATTTCCCCCGGGCTATAAAAAAAAGACAGTATCTTAGGTTGACAGTTATTTATGACTGACGCAACTCGGCTACTACGTCTCACACTAGTTTAGTATTGTTTTTAAAAATCCCATACGTCTCGATATGGCACGTGCTTGCGTGGTTAACAGCCACAAAAAAGACACGCAACTTATCTGCAAATTACAACGTTAGGCTTACGCCAGAAATATTACTGTTGCGTCAGACATACCACTGGTTGTAGTTGAAGACATTTTATAAAATACTACATAATTACGTCTCGACAAGTCCCGTGTAGGACGCTTAAAGTCCAGATGAACTGACGACTTGTGAAAAGCATTAGCATAATTCTGCACGCTTATAGTTCAGAAAATACATTAGATAGGAACCGAAATGAATGGAAATGGAGATAAAAAAATATGCTTAACAATTCAAGAGATATGCATAAAAAACGGGGTTAGATGTCTACGTGGGTCTTTTGCTTTTAGACCATTAATTAGTAAGCCTCACTTTTAATTGGCCTGTAAGCTGATTTCTTATTGGTCTATTTATGATTTTCTTTAATATAATACCATATAATCAATACATAATAATTTGTATTTACACAAACAGTTGAAAGAATACTCATCGATTCTTTCAATGATATCAAGTTTTAACAACCACAGTAGGTACTCCTACATCGCGACCTTCCTCGGTGACAATAGCCGGCAAGTAGACCTTAGGGAGTCTGCTGCCCGGATAAGAGAGAAGTTTTGTAGAGGTGGGCTCTATATTCCTCCCCTCCCAGAGAGGTAGCTTTAACAAACTTTTTCGCTTCCCGGACGTGTTGATGAATTTGTTTTCCCAGACCCGGGTGATGCGATTAGAGGGACACCCCGGGGGTTTAGCGCAGTAGAAGTCTGACACACCGAAGTCGCTGCTTTTACAGTGGACCATCAGGTTATATGCAGGATTTTATGCAGGAAAAAAGGTACATATATGAAACATCAATGTGTTGATTAGTAACGTACCTTATCCGCTTCGCACGGGAACAATTTTTTTTTTTAATAATGCAAATACATATAAATTATTTAAAATAAATTTGCCAACTGCGGTAAAACCACAATAACTTCCGTTGTGTAGATTAGAATATATGAGGAATAAGCGAACACACAACATACCAACGTAAATAGCGATTTCAATTTATATATAAAAAAAAATTACTTTGTAAAGATTATATCAAGTCGAGTCCTATAAATGTTGACGGCAACAATAAATCCAGCTGAATAACTTTTAAATCCAGCAATTGTTACACTCAAATCATTGCTAAAAAATAACACCATTATTTTATCGCAAGTTAAATACAATACGAACTGAAATCTAAACTGCACAAAGGGTAGCTAAGCCACGATTGGAGTATTAAATTAAAATAAATTCTGAGCATACAGTACGCTGATCGCGTCTCGCACACATTACACATTTTTTTAACAAATTTTCGTTCGCGTGTGAGTAAAGTAGGGCGCACGTACGTCGCACGCGAAAACTAAAAATGTTGAAAATTAGTATATTACTAGCAGTAATCGCTATTAGTATAGTCTTAGTGCTAACTGTGGTCTTGGCTACGCCAGCATGGAATTCTCGTTTCACTGGGAAACGGGATAATACGTTTATATCCATCGGGATTTTGAAGATTTATTCTACATTTTGGTCGAATTTCCTCTCGGATCATTTAATAACCTGATTATTCCATAAAATGTGATATTCCTAACATTAACTAATGCAAGACAAAAGTAACTAATTACAACTAGGTTGCCAAAACGAACACTCAGCCCTCACATAATGACAAAAATGCATGTAATTATATATTACGAAGTAACAAAACAAAATGTTATCACAAACGAAAAGGACGGTCGGCATATTATAACTTTTGACCTCAACTCGTGCCTAAAGATATATCAGGCTGACATGATCCAGATCACTCCGGATGCACAGATCGAAAGCATGTATCCGAATTAACGGTAACGTGTAACGTCTAGTTTCTTATCGTTTCAATTAAAAACATCAATTATTTGATCAAATAACTTTGACAAATTAAGTATTTGTCACTATTATAAAATTTATTATAGTAATAAATGGACACACTTATTTAAAAACCTATGCACATCTTATTTAATGCACCGTAATAACAGTAAAGACACATAACGCAAGATCGGCATACGTGGAGAGAACTTGGGGAGGTCTATGTCGTAAGACAACATGACCTGGCTGCTGATGATTTCAAAAAAATCATCAAATATTAGTTAATGTATTGTTACTTAGTTACTTAGTTTAATGTTGTTTTTTTAAATTATGCAGTATAAGCTATATTTCGTAAGATTATCTAACAATAAATTAATCAATTATTCAAAATAACAAAATGTATCGATGACGCGGTTTTCCAGCTATTGTTATGAATATATTTAAAATACGTAAATCGTTTTTTCCACTAAAAATAATATTATTTGTAAACTATTGTTCACCAAATGACATAGTACAAATTATATTTTTTAGATCAAGTAACTCTAGTAAACTTTAGAACAAAGTAGATTAACAACTGAAAAACTTGACTTAAAAATTGGCCAAATTTTTTTTCATGACATTAAGTAAAGTTGTAATTAATTATTAGTATAAAGTAAAATCATGCATAAATACGTATGAAATCTTGAAATAGATGAAATCGAATAGATTGAAATGAGTCCTATCATAGCATGTTGCAAAATATTCAGTTTTCTAATAAAGAAATCAACGACAATAAATTAATGTATAATATCATCACCGATTAATAATACACATTGGCAAAGGTCCTCCTCCTTAAGCACTGGAGTGTTTTGACGAGAAAGTTTGTAAACATAGATGGGAAAATGTAATCAGATGAATGAAAAACAATTACGATTGCATTTTGCGTTTTTCATCATTAATATGACTGTATTTTGGTCATCTACATTTTAAACTCTACAAAATACTCAATTGCACACGCATTTATGACTCCTTAATGATTTAAAGAAATAGAATTATGAGTACAGAGCAATAAAATGAAAATTACGACTACATTTTGTAATCGTTAATCATTAATCAGATTACATTTTGTCCATTTCTGTTTGTAAATAAAATTTTCTTTAATATTTATCCAGTTGTTCAATGGAGACATTATTTTATAATAACTAGGTTTTTTCCCCAGTGCCGTTTTCAGTCTCGATGATAGAGCAATTTACATTATTATGTGTAATCGTAGATGGGCAAAATGTTAGCAGATTACTAAAAATGATTACGATTACATTTTACATTTTTTACCATTAATATGACTGCATTTTATTCATCTATGTTTTAAACAATAAAGAATCCCAGATGCAAACACATTTATGATTTCTTAATATTTTAAATGGATTTAATCATGACAAAAGAGCAAGAAAATTGATATTACGACTACATTTTGTAATTGTTAATCATTAATCACATTATATTTTACCCATCTCTGTGTGCAAATAATTAGATATTAATAAATATTCAAAAAGTATAAGTAATAGTTATAAAGCCCATATATTTCAAATAAAAAAACGTATGACGACAGTGGTAAAAACATGTTAATTATTAATCGAATGTAGTTTGTTTTAATGATTATGTATAATCCTTTACTTTCTCAGTTCATTATTTAATTTCTTATCCAATAATTATCATTGTGATAAAAATTCCATAAATAAATAAATAAACCCTGCTTAATCAATATATACGAGTATACTAATTAATTACTAGTTGTTAAGTAAATAGTAATAACTTTTTATACACTGACTCGGCAATGTTACTGCAGTGCGGCTGATGGTAAGTACAAGGCTTGGCGAAGGTGAGGAGAGGCAGCGCTGGCACCCCGGTGGTTTTACTCGGGGCAGGTCCGACACACAGGGGGAAGTGGCCCTCACCACTTCCCCTGACAGTCCGTAGGAATTTCCACCGGGTTAACAAAAAAAAAAAAGTACATTGTAGTCCAAAAACGATAGCTATTATTAAAGGACCAAAGTCCATTGACAGTCTCCGTGGCCATGTCCCGGCCCACATATACCACGACTGAAGGTCTCTAGGTATCTCATACTACTGGATATACACAAGCTTATCCCGAAATGGGACAGGCCAAAGCAAGTCTCTATGAGTCTTTACACTTGTGTACTGTGGTCACGACTCGTTCGGGCAATCGCCCTACCACCTCAAAAAGTATAATATTTTAAAATCAATTACACTGTTAATAGATAATAGCACTAACTACGAATAAATGAAAGCAAAATCCTAACCTTATTGATGTCATCATTGTCAAATTACAGTGTTGTTTCTAAATTGTAAAACAAATCATATATTTCATAGAAAAATGCGTAAACTCATTGTTTACGAGTATTGCCTTTTCAGAGGCCGTATAATGTGACGTAATTTATTTTATACATAGATACGTTATTTTACGTATGGACTTATATGAATTTTATTAAATTGTTTTTGTTTTTATCAAAACTAATAATTTTTTAATTATGTGCGTATCGCAATTTCAAATTTTCCAGTACTTTTATGATAGTGCGCAGTATTTATTTTAGTTATTGGATTTTTTACTTTGACGTCGCATTGTTCGTCAATGTAATCAAATATATCAAAGTCGAGGAGCTATTTGGAAAAATAACAAAAGTATTTTTTTTAAATGAAAACAAATACAATTTTTAGTTGTTTGCAGTTTAGAAAACTATAATATTCCTTATATAGTAATTAGGTTTTTACTTAATATTTTTTCCAAAATTCAAGTTATGCGATAAATGCCAAGCTACTAAATAAAAAGTTTAATTCTGAAAAAACCATAACAGTATTAAGCTTTATCAAACTATTAATGCCGTTATGTTATTATAAAAAATTTTTTGGCTTTATAAGATGCAGATTATATTTCACTGTATAAGAAGATACTTTGGAGTTATACTCGGATTTTTAATTCTGTGCGTAATTTTTCATTTCGAATGTTCTCAGTTTTCGTAATGAATATAATTATGTACTAAGATGAATAACAAACAAGAAATACTGAATAAGTAAATGAATTATTTTGCTTTTAAGCAGCTAAATATGTTTTTGGTCTATCATTGTGAAAAACTATTTTAAAATCAATTTAGCCAAAAAATGAGGAAAAATGATAAATCATGGATTTAGAAATATCTTAAAATGTATCTAACATACCTACGCGGGCCGGGATAAGGTTTGGACTTATGCCGTTGCACAAAATGCACCCTCGTAGGCGGGATGATTTATAATAAAGTTAAGATTTCGATAATTGAGACAAATCAAGTACTTACCAAGCAGCGGTAATCCAGGCACTTTACAACCACAAACTATGTATGTTTGATTGTGAATGTTGAGTATGGTTTTGAGAAGGATTTGTGTGTGTTGCGAGTTTGAAAGAATTATTAAATGCGATTGTAATGTAGAAAAAAGGATGCGATGCAATGAGTAGTTTTAAATGCGAGAGTGTTAAGAAAGTAGTGAATAAATGTTGTACGCCAGATGGCGTTTGCGATTGGGTGCGTTTACATTGTTATTATTTTAAGGTTCTGGGGTTGCGCCTTTTGGCGTGACTACATACCAATGTTAATAATAATTATATTACATTGTTAAAATCATATTCGAACGTCGAAGAAAAAATCTTTAAATAATCGTTTAACAAGCTATATCAACCTATTATTTATCTGTCATAGGGGACTTCGTAACATGAACAGGGGTATAGCTTGTGTAACCTCCTGTGCTCCGGGGAGGGTTGCGTTCGCTCAGATCGAGCGCGACATCGCCCGATGACAATAGCCGGGCAGTAGACTTGAGGGAGTCTGTTGCCCAGGTGAGAGAGAGGTGATTCGCAGTGTCCGGCGTGCCACCAGAGAGAGAGAGGTTTTGGAGGCGCGGACTTTTTGCACCCACCACTCCTAAAGAGGGTTGCGTCAACAAGGCTTTTTGCTCCCCGGACGTCTGGATGAATTTGGTTTCCCAGGCCCGGGTGGAGCAATTAGAGGGATATCCCGGGGGTTTTTAGTCAATAGGAGTCTGACACACCGGGGTCACTGCCCTCACAGCGGCCTTGAGGGTCCTATGCAGGATTTTACCCAAGGTTACGAAAAATAAAAAGTATTGACGGTATTATTGAATGTGACAATATCACTTTTTTTTAATTAACTTTGAATTTAAGAAATAAAAAAAGCAATTTATTTACTTTGAGGATATAACTTATCTATGCGACTATGTTTGTAGTAATGAAAGGTTATGTGATAAAATTAATAATTATTTATTTACAGTTTTTAATTAAATAAGTATTAAACAAATTACAATTCTTACTTATTGAAGATTGTTGTCCATGGCTCCAATTAAAAAAATCGCGACGTTTTTTAAAGGTACATGTTCATGTTATTTCATATTATAATTATCAAACAAGCACATAGTTTTCAATATATTGAATCTTTTATATCATTATATAAAAAGTGAGCTTCCGACCTTTTTTATACGAATGAATCGCCAATTATTGTTTGTTATGTTTTGAATTATAGTGGTGTGTTTAGTTTTACACTGTTTTATACAAATGAATAGTAATAAAAAACATTAATTTATATGATTTATTAAACATTACATTCCGATATCAGAGAGGAATATTAAATTTTGAAAAAAAAATAGCTTTTAAATACAATTTTCGTATCCGAACAACTATAGACAGTTCATAACATTGCGCCTGTGGTCGTGTTATGTTTTGTTTGTTGCCGAAGTTAGTCTCTGTTACTTTCGAATGTTAGTGATTTATATTATTTAGTGCACACATTACGAATAGTTTTTATATGAAATTTTGTGATTGGAATTTATGCTTACCGAAATTAATAAGCAATAACGCGTTTTCACAGTCATAATTTTAAAAATAATTAATTTCTAAAGGACAGTGCATTCCTGAATTTGAATTATCACAAAGCCAGGTACAGTTAACACGAAATTTTTACTTGAAATATTATGACAATTTTAATTAATTGGCTGGTTGTATGATTCATACAAATCACTTATTTTGTATTTTCTGTGTTTTCGTAATAATAACTATAATATATTGACCCGCTATATCTGTTACGGGGTGAGCAAAGATAGATTAGTGGATATATCCACTTTGTGCTTATATATGCTTATGCTTTTTGGGAGTCGAAGCTGCTCGCGACCTTAGGCTTTACCCTAGTTTCCCTACACGTGACTCCTGGGTGGTGCTAAACGAGCAGCAGCGAGGTGGTAGGGCGTCGGTGCCCGCCTGGATCGCGACCACAGTACATGGGTGTAAAGCCCGTCATAGTTACCAGTTTCGGCTTGTCGCGTTTCGGGATCAGCTTGTGTATATCCAGTAGCTCATATACCTAGAGACCTTCAGTCGTGGTATATGTGGGCCGACATGACGTTGTAGACTATCAATGGATTTTCATCCTTTGATAGTCACTTTCGTTTTTGGACTACACTGTACTTACCATCAGGTACTCTGTAGTCATTATGTCGAGCCAGTGTAAAAAAAAAAGAAAAAGAAAATATCTGTCTAACGTGACCAGTAGCACAGCTGAATGCCGTTCTCTGGGCACCCATAATATTTTCTATTACATGCCATGCTGATTTCCTCACGATGTTTCCTTCATCGGTGAGCATTTGTTGCTTAAATCCTTACTTAATTTGAAAAACCCAGTGATACGAGCCAGGATTGAGACCTGCGACCATTCTCGTTTCCGTGCATGGATATCCGGCTCTTTATCCATTAGGCCACCATAGCTGTTTTTTTTTTGTATTATATTTTGTAATAATAAATGCAATTGGAATGTGGTATATAACTAAAATTTTCATAACGCCGCAAAGAAACATGACCAGTAGAAAAGTCATTCACAATTTACAGGCAACTATATATAGGATGTTTTTATAGAGGTATAGAAATTTGAAATGGAATAAAACAAAGATGTTTTTTTTAATTGATATGTAATTTACTTTATTCGAAAAATAATCTTCTGGTTTTTTAATGTTCGCATTACTGGGACGATTCTGCCCATTTCTGGACAGACATCCTGGATAGGTTCATATATGTATATAGGTATCATGGCAAGTGTTCTGAAGAGCTATTTAACCTTATTTCACTCTTTCCCTGCCATAGCAAAACCACGCGCGTAAAAACTCACACGCGGGTAAAGTTTTAAAACCAAGTCGTAATGCAGATTCATAGCTCTTACGTAATATTTAAAAATTAGTTATTTCAATGTTTTACGGCCGAAAATGATAACCAAACTATCATTTATTTATATCGTGGATGCCAAAAATCAATATAACCTTAATAAAACAAAACTTCTATTATAAATAACTTTTCTTTCTATGAAGAAAACACACGTTTTACTTTTGTATTTTTTTAATCTTATTTATCACGAAAGGATTGTGGTATTCAAAACACATTTTTTTTTATGATTGACAAATCTGTCATAACAATAATTTTTCTGTTACCATTTCTAAATTTAAAATTTTAGTGTTGTTCCTCTTTTGAACTATGAAACTAAGTTTTTTTTAATCATAGCTAGTTAATACAACTTCACACAAAGCTATTATTTTACTAAGATATACGTACAAAGTAAGAGGCCAGATAGTCGGCGCTCTTCACCGACTAGTCGCCGACTACGAAATTGGCCGAGTAATCGGTTTAACCGACTAGTTTGAACGTCACTTATATTTATTTAAATCTCTGCAGTTTTCCAAAGCCATCACAATATGTTTATCAAAGTTTATATATTATGATATGATTAAATTATCACTAAATTTTTGGGTTAGTTGAGAAACATGTTTTTGTTGTTATCGTACGATGTTTCGAAGGTTCGTTACACCGCCTGCGTCATTGCTTCTTCTGATTATTAAAAATCAAGAGCAATTGGTGATTAAGAATAATTGAAATTTAATATGTTAACGTTCTTATATTAATAAAAATTATAAAACCAAAGATTTATTTTTAAATTCAGTCAAAATTTACGTTATAAAACTGAAAAAGGAGCATTGGCATAACATCTGATATTAACAGGTTTTATGTCAATACGATTATTAATTTTTCGATTATAAGAACTTTTTATGCTTCAATGGAATAAACGCTATTGAAAAGGAGTGATAGCTGAATTCTCAAACCTAAGAACTAGACTTATTTCAAATTATAATATTAATATTGGTATATGACCACAAGAACGATCACTAAAATTTAGTATAGATATTCAGGATATAAGTCTTTTGTTATTTAAAGGATGAAAAACAGACGTATAGACTGCCGAATGGTAAGTGGCTCAATTGCCTACCAACGTGTGCAACACAAGTGTCAGTATTGAGATGTCGGTCGACCTCAGAGCGTTTTTGCAATTTCTGTAATCGGACCATCAATAATTATTATACAATATTTTTGGATTCCACCATATTTTACGATAGTTTTAACTAAAACCGATATGCCGCAAAAATATACAAAAAAGAACATGAATGTGAATAAATGACATACAAGTTAATTGTAGGTATTCATTAAAATAATTCATTATCTATATATTACACCTAGAAGCGTGTGTTTGTAAACTTCATTAAAAGATAAATTTTCAAATTACAGGTTTCTTGTATTCCTAATTATTTATGTATAAATATAACTAGTATTATTGTAGTGTGGGACTATAAATATGATTCTGTCTAAATATCTATTTTGTTTGACAATTTATCCTCGAACAAATAGCAGGTAAGTAACCAGTTCGCGTGATCATTTTACTGAAAAATATATTATAGGTACATTAAAAAAAAATGTTCGCTTAGGCGAATGAATTAGAATGATTTTATAATACACGTTGTATTACAGTAAGATATTAGAATCATTTTAATTAAATATCTCCATAAAATCTTAACGATAATCTTCAATGGATTGTCCCGGCAGCACACGAGTTTTTTTTGGTAAGCCAGGGGAAAATCCTACATAGGATCATCAGGGTTGCTGTGAGGGCAGCGACCTTGGTGTGTCAGACTTCTACTGACTAAAACCCCCGGGGTATCCCTCTAATCACTCCACCCAGGCCTGGGAAACCAAATTCGTCCAGTCGACCGGGGAGCGAACAGCCTTATTCAGGCTTCCTCTCTGGGAGGGGAGGGTGCAAAAAGCCCGCGCCTCCAAAACCTCTCTCTCTCTCTCTCTGGTGGCACGCCGGACTCTGCGAATCACCTCTCTCTCTCACCTGGGCAACAAACTTCCTTAAGTCTACTGCTTGGTTATTGTCATCGGGGTATGTCGCGCTCGATCTGAGCGAACGCGACCCTCCCCGGAGCACACGAGGTTACACAAGCTATACCCCTGTTCATGTTACGAAGTTCCCTATGACAGATAAACAATAAGTTGGTTTAGCTTGTTAAACGATTATTTAAAGATTTTCCTTTAATCCTGTTTGTTTTAATAGTATTTTAATTCCTCCGTTAATAAATATTTAATTCCTATTTGTATACTAAATATGGAAATTTACGTACAAAGAAGTATTTTAGTGACTTCGTAAAATAAACAAGGTATACGTGCGCTGAATTTGTCTCGGCTAAAAACCTCAAAGTGACATTTGCACATTAACGGGGACAATGGTACCTGTAATCAATTCAATCGAACCTTCTTACTTTTACCTCACACTTTATTATTACAGAATATTGCTATTTGGATCATTCAGGCATACCTAAAAAAATATTATTCCTGATTAGAGATGAAAATGCCCGAAAGTTTCGGAAAGTTTCCGGGAATCTTCCCTTTATTCCCGGGAAAATTGGGGAATATTCCCTGAAAGTGTCCAAAATTCCCAAATCTCATCAATTTTGTCAATCATAATTTTCTCGATTCGTGCTTTCTTAAGGTTGTTTTTAAGGTGTAATTTATACTTAGTACTAATAAACCTCGGTAATATATTACATTACAATGAAATTATTATAAACTATGTGATTAAATTTAAAGTTAAAGGGAAACTATGACATTCGTACCTTCCGGCAAGCCGAACCCATGTGTTTTTTTTTATTTCACGTATGAATTTTATAAACAAAGGAAGGCGATATTATTCATGAGTTAAATAAATAGTATTTATTTAGTTTTAACCTATGTTCAAAAATCTATATACATATGTATATAAAATCACTTGTCCTAACATTCATGACATAACACTCATGTATATATCATCGTTAAGCTCAAACGACAACAGCCAGAAACATGAAATTTGGAAATTGGTTTTTACTACTAATTGGTATGATGTAGGTATCCACAAAACGCAGAGTTTTTGTGATTCCATCGTTATGAGGGTGTAGAAACTATGGTTGGAAAAATGTTTGAAAAATCTGCCAATTTTGAAGTAAGCACTATCAAAACCAGTATTTCGACTATTGATTGGAAATTAGAAAAAAAAAATGTTTCGACCTTATTGGAAAATCAATCCCTAAGAAGATAAAATAAGGGTGAAAAGTTTGTTTGTTTGTTTAAAATCCGTCAATTTAAGTAAGCCCTATAAAAATTGATATTTAGTTTTTTAGTTAGAAATAAAAGAATATGTGTTTCGTCGTTTTTGAAAAACATATGGCGAAGTGAGTAAATTATTTCTTCCCGAGGAACGTCGGGACACACAGCTAGTGTGTAATGTTTTTTATGTATGTACACGAACTACTCCAGGTTTGTGTATTTTTTTATGATATTTATTATATATATAATTTTTATAATATTTTATAGTATAAATAAATCCGGAGTAGAAGTTTTTAGATCCACTGCAGGTGACAATCTCCTAATGGCGGTGTTTCAGGTAGTTCTTTAAATGTTTGACTGGCGTTTAGTGATTATTTACCAGAGCTATATTCACTCTCTGCTATAATAATATTTTCTGTATCTTTTTACATAATGTATATTTAGGTACAAAAATATAATTATACTGCATTACTTTTTAGAAGTCGTTATTTGAAAAGGAAAAGAGAGCCTTTATAGAACCAATTCCTTGTCTGTCTGTCTGACACTTTTTCTCAAAAACGCCCAGAGGTATTAAGCTGAAATTAAAATCAAATACTGATATTAGCAATTCCTTGTACCTCTAATTTTACTTTTAAGATAATACTAACAAAACATGTACCCTTTTATGTCGCATATTTTACAGTTTATGATGTTTTCACAAAGGAATCATATTTTAAAGGATATTTTCTGTTCATCTAGAATCATGAAGATCTTAAAAGAAAAGTACACAAAAATAAAATAAATTCATTCTTTAATTAATTATTAAGACTCGCATCTGTGCGGCATTTTTGAGCGGTGACATAAAAGTGTCAGCGGGAACGTCTTGCTGCGCTCTCACTCACACGCTCACAATCTGTATAATGCCGTCGCATGCGTTGTTTGCCTCCGCGCAACTTGTCGCTTTGCCGGTCCACAGTTGGTAACCATATCGCAGAATACGAATAAAATCCGTCAAAAATATTTTGTAGTATAGCGGTGGTGGCCTAGTTGATAAGGGACCGGTTTCTATGCGCTAGAGTGTGAATGGTCGTAGGCTCGAATCCCGGTACGTACTTCTGGGTTTTTTCAGATTAAATACGGAATTAGGCATTACATGTTTACCGGCGAATGAAAACAACGTGAGTCAACCTACATGGCATCTGATAGAAATATCATGTGTAAGTGCCTTGAGAACGGCGATCAGCTGTACTTCTGGCCACGTTAGGCACAACATATAAGCGCTAAGTGGATAAAACTACTTTTTTTATCCCGAGGAAAATCCAGCATAGGACCTAATGGTCGCCGTGAGGGCAGCGACCCCGGTGTGTCAGACTCCTACTGACTAAAAACCCCCGGGGTGTCCCTCTGATTGCTTCACCCGGGCCTGGGAAGCCAAATTCGTCCAGACGTCCAGGGTACAGAAAGCCTTGTTGAGGCTACCTCTCTGTGAGGGGTAGGAGTAAAGCCCACCCCTCCAAAACCTGTCTCTCAGGCGCCGAACACCGTGCACCGTCTCGGATAAAACTATTACTGTATCTCTGGTTACCCCGGATTATAGTGTGACGATATATTAGTATTTATCATGATTTTTTTTTTATTGTTCAACAATAAAAATATTTTAAATAATAATATACAAACATATCTATTTTGAAATATTTTGTGGTTTATTACGTCTCAAATCATTTTGAAAAGTTTGACCTCTTCATACACACACAATTTATACACTACACTCGTGTAACTTTCCTATATAATAAAGACACCATCCTTAAATAAGTATAAATAAAAAGTTTTTTGATTATTTCAAAATAGTTATGACTTCATCCGGAATGAAATAGCAAAGGTAATTTATTTTTTATATTTAAATTTTAAGTAAGAAAATAAACTGCAATATAAAAGTCTCGTTTTGATATCATATGTAACCATGTTTACAATCGACCCACAGGCCATTATTTTATTTCGAAAATAAACTTTAAGAAATAAACGGGTATTTCTGTTTACACGTTCAATGGGAATATTCCCGGGAATTAACGGAATGTTCTCGGGAATTTTGGGCACTTTGGGAAAATTCCCGGGCATTTTCATCACTATTCCTGATATAACTTTCTTACTTGCGATATAAATATAAATTGTAGTGTACTGAGTCATTATCGGTGACTTGTAATATTGCATCTATGTAATAGCTTTATTTATACGGTATCGGTGCCGTAACCTCAGGTAGAAAACAATGTGTAGAAAGCTTTTTTTTTTTAATTTACGCTTGTTTGTTGACCGGGAAAGGTCTTCACAACTTAACCGGGCAGGGCATGTGTAGCAAGCGAGTGGTCTTGACTTTGACCGATAACATTGTTGCAAACGCAAGAAATGAATCTCTAAGCTTTCATCGTGTGAGGGCTGCGATTCGTGGAGGTGTGTTGAGCGGTCGAGGCGTTCGAAGAGGCAAGATAAGCGGCCGATTACATCAGCGGCGCGTGCCATATCACGCGGCCTCCGTTAGATATATAAGCACCCAACTCACTGCCGATTCTTCATTCATCAATCGCTCCTACTAAATGAAAAGACTACAATAGTTCGTGGCAATGTTATACGCTCTCATGCATCATCCTAATATTGTGAATAATAAACTGAAATACGAACAATTGTGGCATAGTGACAATTGGTGTGATAGTCATTCTCCGCGGTTCGAGCACCAGCAGAGATAACACTAGTCCTTCAAGTATACTGCTATTGATTAATAGGTAAATATTTATTGTTTATACTCATGACGTTTAAGTTTATTCAAGATTTATTACTTTATTATGCCTGTTAGATAAAATATATACTGTGGACACTAAACATTTGAAATGAAAACATGTCTTATCTGAACATACATTTGCCTATTTTATAATTTAACTCTTCAAATAAATAAAAAGGTCATTCGCATGTCAATGATTTATCTTGAAACTTTTTGTTCGCGTCAGTATTGAGATAACCGACACGAATCATTCGCAAAGTTCAATTGATACTCATTATTTAAACTGATCTGTCTAAAATAATCTAGAAGCTTTTTTTTCAATGACGAATCGTTTATGTTCCTAACTTAAAAACTTCTGTGGCTTAGAGGTTTCGCATGGCGTTATGTAGGACTCGGTTACCAAACATTCACCAACCAGTGTACATATCTCAATGTAAATTAATCCACCAAGCTGATATCAAATGTTAGTCACACTCCGCTGCTTTCAATCAGGGTTGTCTCCGTCTAATGTACTGTTTAATAATTATGTTAGAATGATTTCATTAAAAGCCTCTTTTTTATTTATGTTTTTGTATTCATTTTTAAAGCAATACAATTTATTTTAGGAAAAAAATTAAATCGGTAGAAAATATGTTACAGTGGGCATTAATTTATTTTAAAATTTATAATATATTAACGAAGAACAGCCCTATAATTATGAAGTGAAAATGTGATCAGTAATCTAGTTTCATAACTCCTTTACAGAATTAGCGATCGCTCCATCGTTTCGTCCGCTTAAAAGAAGCAAGCTAGCTAGTCTTTAAAGAGAATTCAAAGGACCAACAAGCAGCTACTAAATTATATTCTGGAAACATACTTTATCAAGATATTTGAAATGGCTACTGTACAGACAGCCCCGGAAATGAAACTTGCGGCAGCTATGCCAGTCAATCAGGATAAAACTGAACTAGATTTAATGGTTTTAACGATGGCCGCTTTGAGATTTGTAAGCCCGTGGTCGGTGGAAGTGGAAAAAGTGCGATGGTCGGACGAGATAGTGCCGGGTGCGGATGACGCCAAGTACCGCACCATCACGCTCGTGGAAGTCAGCACCCACGATACCCCTGACGACTGCTGGGTCGTTATATACGATCGCGTTTACGATATCTCCACATTCCTCGACGAAGTAAGTACTTCAATAATAACTTTCAATAGCCCTTGTTATCAGCAATTTGCTGCATCACTACCGTTTCCGGTTTGGCAAAATAGATAAATTGCAATATTTTTACGTATAATGGATCGTTTATTAAAGATATTTATAATTTAATTAAAAATGACAATTATTAGGATATAAAATAAATTTTATTTATAACTTAACGTATGAAGGAATTATATTAAAATTCAACTTTTATAATAATTTATTATTAAGGAAAAACATTATTTATAAATATTAAAAAACACGCGATGTTTGTGTTAATATTATATTTAATTGCGGCAATGGATATAATCAAATAGAATACAAAATTTTAAAATACGTAAATGAAAATTTATTGTTCATTTGACAGTATTCCAAATATAATTAAATTTAAATATCTGAGGATCTTTAACAATTTAAAAAAAAAAAATTATACAACATTTGAAACTGACTGTCTGCGACTCTGCGTTAGTGCAGAAGTAGTACTTTTTATGATAATAATTATTTCAAGCTATTTTGGATATATTTGCAAATAGGGATCAATTATAATTTTATCATATTTACTTTAGCCAATTCATCAGAACAATTTATTTTATACCAGTTTTTTTTTTTTCATTAAGTAATCGACGTGTTTTATTTTTTAAACTAACATTATTTTTTCATATATAAACCGATGGATATAAAATTAGCACTAAACGTTAAATAAACATCGCATCCAAATCGGGCAAGACATTTCTGAGAATAGCAGGCACAAACGAATAGAGATATGTGTATATTGATTAACGATATCAATTTTACATTTTTAGCAACCTACATCGCGAAAACGAAATATTTCTGTAAGGCGGTATATATATAGAAGCTCTCAAATAATCTTTTATATAAATAACATTATATAGGTAGCTGAGGAACGGATATATTGATGATGAGCTAAATAATATTAAAAAGAAGAAAATAATAATAAAGATAACATTATACGTATACCACAGTAGTAGAAAATGTACCTATATTGTTTCTAAGCTCAAATTAACTTTAATTAAATAGAGTAGCAGGGTTTGAATGCATAATCTATAGAGAAGAGTTAACAAGAAAAACATAGTTGTTCTTTTAAAAAATATTCTTTTATTAAGATCCTTCTTGTCATTTAAGAATCGCTCGCTACCTTCTTGGACTAAGTTATACTTTTCATCAGGTGATCTGTACTCACTTTGTCAACTCAGTATTAAAAAAGGTAAATGATCGACAACTGATGTTTGGCTAAAATCTCCTTTTTAACACCATTATGATAGCCTGAGTGCGCAATGGTAGTAAGTCTACCTGCAACGTTGAAGGTCCTTAGTTAGGTTAGTTTGTCGCGAGCCATGAATGTGTATATTTATATAAGTATATATATCTTTGTCTAGTACCCATAACACAAGCGTAAGCTTATTTAGGATTAGGTCAATGTGTGTTATTGCCCAAAAATATGATTATTATACTGTTGTGAGAGCTTCAGAATCATGTAACCATGTAGGTATTTTGTTGCAGCACCCTGGCGGAGGAGACATCATGTTGGAATACGCCGGTCGAGACGCAAGTACTGCCTTTCGGAGTTCAAGTCACTCCCGCATGGCGATCAAGGCCTTGGACCGCTTTCTTGTTGGGGAGCTGCCCTTATCAGAACGAATGTATCGACGACCCGGTGGTATGCAGCTCAGTGACATTCCCGACTAATAGAATAATCTAGAATCTTTCACAATTAGTGACTATCGTTATTTCAAGTTTGTAGAGAGAATAAAAATATTTCTTTATACAATATATTTAAGTTATTTATTCATATTGTAGATATATTCTTTATAACATGAAGTAGTTAACCTCTACTATCAGAAATTTTGATAAGTTTTTTTTGTTTTGTACTTAAACGGGTATGATCTGATTAATCCTAATAACTCTGTTGCTATACAAGTCTATTGTAACTAGTAATTGTTAATGACAACTTATCTGCATTAAATTGTTATTGGTGTCGGATTTATTTGTAATCATATTTTAGATTATAAGACAGTATTATAGACGTTTCAACTTTAGCTTATTGCATTATATTAATTTACCACTAAGTACTTTGTATAGTTCCTATTTTATTTTTTATTTAATAAATAACTTTATTATTTAATTGTGTTTTTATTTATGTTATTGCATACATAATATTCTTGGTGTGCACATTTAAAAGGTTGGGCTACCTGTGACTGTTTTACAGTTATGATATGCGAGTTCTTTAAAAAAGTGAATAAATAACTTTCTTCAACATCGGTACAATGACGGTGACAGTTCAAGTATTGTAGTTCTTCATAGGCAACAGTATGCATTTCCATCACTGGAATTGTCAGCTTTTTTGCCATCTTTAGTATAAATTAAAAAAAGGGTCATGTGGCAATATCATCAAGAATTATAATATGTATATTATCGACGCGGGACAATACTACTATTATAGTTATGTAGAACTTGCTGCAAGTGATTAATTTATCGAAAAGTCATTGTCATAATAATTATCTCACATAATATTTATGTAATACTAGCTGTGCTCGCGACATCGTTCGCGTGGAAGTAGTGATTTTATTACGATAATATTTCAAGAAACAATTAAATATGAACCCAATTAGTACTAACGCCTTACAATACTCGACGATAAATGTCGACAACAGCGCTTTCATACCGTTTTTTAAACAATGTACAGACACGCTTTCGCTATATATTATATTACTATATTACCCAAAAATGTCGCTTAAAAGTCTTTCACCTCTCGATATAATGTTCATATAATAATCATTTTCATTATTTAAAACGAATGACGTGGTCCAAAATTATGCGATCTTTTCTATAGAAAAGCTGGCATGCATAGGCATATTAACATTTCAAAAATTTATAATCACTAATAATTTTACATATTTTATAGCGTCGGCCCCGAATACTGCTATGATAACAATCGTAGCCTAAGATTTATAGATGCTATTTCGACTTTGCTTAGCAAAGTACTCAAAAAATAAATTTGTCTTGACAAAAACTGACCATATAATAGGAACTTGAGTATAGCCATAATATTCGCAGAGCCAAGTACATGTTGACAAAATCGATGACTTACCTTTGACATTAATTAAATAATATAAATTGTAATGTTTTAGTAAATTCTAAGCAAACTTAAAGTTGCGTCTATAAATCTTAGCGTAAGTTACAATCTTTATCAGAAAAATATGTGGATAGTGATTGGATTCATTAACAATAATTCATCTGTAATTAAACCACTTAAAGTAGTTCCGCTTTCTCGTGTTTATAGGTTTAACCTATTTAACTCTACACATTAGCAGTAGGTACAGTATACATAACGTTTCAATATATCCAGATCACTTATCTGTTTGACGATTGTAACCCTAAGGTCAGCGATCGAGTCGAATCGAATGCCAGTCGGGAATGTTATCAACGGTCAGGATGCACCTAACGTATACGTATACTTGCATTAAATGGGGTCATACCGTGCCCCCTAATAACCAACGTTATCTCTTGAATCCTCTTGGCATTATATTACGTTGCATACACCGTATCAGACTGCGTCTATGCCGCCAGATATGTTTAAGCATATAAAGTCTCAAAAATTACATAGAACTCACGTGAGCCAACCCTAAATGGGCCATGTTTCTTAAAGGAGAGAGCAACATAAAAGGGCTTTAGGAGTCTTCGGGGAGTGTTTGTCGTTCAGTGTAAAACAGTGGTTTTAAAAACCATCTAATAATACTTTTATCTCGTCATAAATGCTTAATTTTTTGACCGGCGACAATTTAAAACTGTTTAGATAGTCTGTCGATTATCGTTGCCGAACCGCATATAAAAGTGATGCTTTTAAAGACCGCGCTTCAAAGCTGTATGTCAATCACCCCCTTGAGTCAATTAAGTAGATCTAGGTCATTTTATGATCATCCAACAATTCTTATCATGGTCTGATAACAAATTGCATATACGCGATGTGTTATAATGAAGGATTTTGCGTTCGGGCGTGGTAAAAATTTTTGCAAAACAATCCATCTTCATTCTATTTGGTCTGAAGTGTTAAAAGAAAAATATACAGATTTCTTAATATTCCTGCTAATTTATGCCATTTAAAGACCAACATACCGATTTTCAGCTTTCTGTGATAGTGGGAAATACCATACCAATTTAATAAATATTACATAGGTATGAAATTAAGGAATTTATTACAGTAATTAAATTCAAAACAAATTAAAAAATTAAATACTCCGGTGACAAAATTTTATATCGTGCCAAATAATAAAACAGCATCTAGATAATAATAGTCATTACGATACAAGTGAGCTAAGTTGTTTATAACAGATGAGGTGTAATTATGCGCACACCGAAAGGCGAGCGCCATAGGAAAATAAAATTTGTAATGGCTAAAAGACATACGAGTGTCATACGACGATTTTCATCACACTTATGAGAAAAAAGATAGTCATGTATTAATTACTTTTAGTTATTTGAAAAAACAGTAAATGATAATTCTCACAATTTGGTGGCAACTCACGTTTCATGTCACCATTACCACGGGGTTACAACTAAGTCTTGTTCTTCTGCACTACTTGAAGTCAAAATATATTGTTAATAACTCAAAGAAAACTTACACAAATCACAACATATTTATATTTGCTTTAACAAAATATTATCTATTTATTACCTAAAATATTACTATTGAATAAAGAAATACGTGGAACGATGATTTAATACAAAACACATATGTATATGACAGTAAAGCGTATTTTCTATGATTTTGTAAGTACATTCCCTGCATTCATAATAACGGTTCTTCTTCAATCATACCTTATAATTTGCAGTGAGGTATAAAATAATTCGGAATATTACTTTATCGCACACTAGTGCGGTAATTTTACTATAGCTCTGGTGTATAATTGGGATACTTATTGTGTCTAAAACCAATACAATAATACACTTGGTATGAGCAAGTGTGATAAAAAAATCTGTTTAAGCGATTAATTGTACGTTAATATTGTGTCTTTTTGGAGTAGCTCATGAGTGCAAAATTGCGTCATGACAGCAAAGGAGTGGAATATGCTTCCGGCGAGCATACTTCCACGATCTTATTAGTAATATTTAAAATAGCCGAATTTATACAGAATTAAACATAATCTTACAAAAATGCTGAGACTACCCAAAAGGAATCTTCAATCTTCTACACAAAAGGAAACTTCAATTAAAAGAAAAGTATAATTAAAATATTTTTTATTGATTTCGATTAATGACTTACAAGTTACACTCAAGAGGAAATCAAATTAATGCAATAGTATATCTTTGTTATATTCAAGACAATTTCATTTAAGACAATTCAAGACAATATTAAGACAATTTCAAGGTTACACTTTCTTATCAGATCTGAAAAAAGAAGGCAAAATAACGGTTGGTACTAAAAACTTTATTAATAGAGCTGAGATACTGTGCAGCATATAGTTCGTAAGAGACCAAGGCAATAACAATACATTAACACTTCTCACGCGTGAGCCTCATGTCCAAAATCGTTTTTTTTTCAGGAAAGCAAGATGTATACGGGGTTGTTAGAAAGAATAACTTGGCATGGGGATTGTTGTTTAATTCATATATGATGAATAGAAGAAAATATGTTTTCCAAAATGCGCTTACAAGCTTTCTGTAAATGAGGTCGATAGTAGGCGAAAAATAATTTCTGGCTACAATTATTATATTTACAAAAATATTGTTCGGAACTTTCTTATATTTGACTTTTATAAACAGACGCGTATTGTTACGCTCAAATTGTATACATATAGATAATACCAGTAGCAATACTTACATTAATTTATAATAGTATACGTTAGTACTAGCGATTGTTATGTAGTATTTTAAATATACGACGAGAACAAGAATCATAAGGATAACTGTTATTTGTATCGTCCATTCCCGGGGCATTCCGCACTTGGAGACTTTGATCTCTTCTGGTGATATTGTAAGCTTAAAAAACAAAATTGATTGCTATTGCATTAAAAGTAAAACTATAATATTTTCATTATTACCTACAAATTAATCTTTAAAATAATAGCTTCAAAATATTAAAAAAAATGCTAGATATGATAAATAAATTATCCACTTCATTTTAAACAATTCATTCGAGATCCAGATAACGGAACAACAATATTTTTATATAAACAATTTTATTATAAAGTAGAAAACTAAAATTTTATTTTGTGATCTGTGTAGACTGCATAATGTTCTGTAAAAATTAAAAACACTGAAGGATATACCTATGGTCCTTACCAAATAATACTTTGGGTCTTCTCTGTTCCTCCACGAGAAGGAAGGTACCGTGTACTCAATAAATTCTATTTTGTGATTCGGCGTCGGTACGAAACTATGCCGGAGCAAGCAACTATGGTGCGTGTGGCCACCAAAAGCCGCGCGCGGGCGCAAACTCTCGACCAAATACTCTGTAGATTCCTTAGAGAGACAATCCCATCGCTCTTCGAACAAATTGTTCTTTTGCGGCAAAGGCGCCGCTTCAGGCCCTGTACACATACTATCCGACACTCTATAGAGCGGGTAATGCTGAAATATCCCATTTATATAAATACGTGGTAATTTGTCAACAATAACACCAATGACCCTGTCCGAAATTAGGCTAATGCCTGAACCATAAGGAGATATATATTCAGTTTGACCACAGCTGGAATTCTCCTCGCCATATTCTGTAAAAACAGTCGAAAAGACTGCTTTTGCATAAAATATATTCTGTACAACCAAGAAAAGGTTTTACGTCCATACGTTTAGGTCCATAATACTTTGAACCGAGTTAATTACTTTGTTTTTTTTTTTATTACATTTTCTTTGTTTTTGGTTCGAGTCAACAGCCTACTCATCATTTCTGCCGAAATGATTAGGCTTTAATCACAACTATACGATATTTTGGACTGCATCATATTTGACATCAGGCGAATAGATATATCCTTTCAACTTTTTATGGTGGTATATTACGTTACTTATACAGATTTAATTGTTGCATATATATGCAACAAATAAATCTGTTTATCAAGGGAAAGTCCCTATCAAAACTCTACCCAAAGACTTTCAGCGTATTATTACCATTAAACCATAAGATATTGGCCTCCTTTCCATTTAAAGGGAACAATAGTGATTAACTTAAACTACTTAAAGCGATAACGGCAAGGGGGTCCATGCCCATCGTATCAGTAGGTTCATACATGGGCAAAATGTAATCACATTAATAAAAATGATTACGATTACATTTTACGTTTTTTACCATTAATATGACTGCATTTTTCTCATATTTGTTTTAAACATTACATAATCCCAGATTGCATACACATTTATGATTTCTTAATGTTTTAAATGGATTTAACCATGATTACAGAGCAAGGAAATTAAAATTACGACTACATTTTGTAAACATTAATCATTGTTCAGATTACATTTTGCCCACCTCCGAGTAGGTTTTACAAGTGACCTACGAGCGGTACTAAACAATCATGAGTGATTAGTTTAAATGGTTAGTTGGTTTGAATAAACAAGAATACCCCTAAATATTACATTTTGTTTATTGAAGGCTTAATTTAATCAAGGAAAATCATTTTTGGCTATTTTCTGTTTAATTTGTTTTAGTTTATAATACTCTTGTACTGAACTGAGATGTTTGTTCAAGATAAATAAAAAATTACATTTCCATAGAAACATATTTGCGTATATGTGATAAGTATTACGATAATTGGACACTTCTTTGTTGAATAAAAAACAATTTTCTTCATGTATTTACTTATCTCTATACAATTAAATCATATTTATTATTTATATGATGGTAAGACGATTGCCCGAACTGGGGCTTGACTACAGTACACAAGTGTAAAGACCGTCATAGTAACTCGCTTCGGCCTGTCGCGTTTCGGGATCAGCTTGTGTATATCCAGTTACTCATATACCTAGAGACCTTTTGTTGTGGTATATGAGGGCCGATATGACGACGGAGAATATAACGGATCTTCACCCTTTGATGGTCGCTTTCGTTTTTGGACTACACTGTACTTACCATCAGGTACTGCCAGTGTAAAAAAAACTTACTTATTTACGCTGTATCAATTCGTAATCCGCACCAATCATCTTGACAATCTCCATTTATTTCAAATACTAGCTTTGCAAACTCAGTCCATTGGTTAACTCCTCCATTTAAAAAATCTAACCAGCCTTATCAGCCCTTCAGTCTTTCACACAAAAAGTATATTAAGCTTATATATTAACCTTTTAGCACACATACTTATAACAGTATATATATAATTGTTACTATGACCATATACAATGAGTATAGATAGTATGGATTTCTTTGTAGATAAAAATTATTTAAAAATACGACTACGATATTACTGATCACCTAAAAAACACGTAATATAAATTTAAACTGATAATATTAATTACAGAGACGCTTAATTTAAATTGATGTCTGTAGATTCTGGTTAATTTCTTTGTACATTGTCATCAGTTTTAGGTACCTTGATAACGGCGATGCTGTGAAGTATTGAATACAGAGCCCACAGTCCTCATCAAAATGTAGAAGTAGTACAGCGCGGCATATCTCGTCCGACCCCGTGCAGACGTTAGCTCCTATGAGGATTTTTACCAAATAAAAAAATAGGTACCTGCATAACAATGGGCCTGCTATATTTGGCTAATTTAGTCTTTCCCTTGCATAACGCTGAACCGCTGCTGCATTTCAGAATATCTGCAATAGGTATTATACAAATACACATTAGTTTTAACAGTGTCCTATTCTAAAAGACATACTTTGTAACACGTCCGAGCCAACTTTAATCAGCACACGTAATTTAGATAATATTATTTCAAGCCCGACGGCATCTATGATTTATGAGCGTTAAAACCAGATCAAATTAGAAGCAGAACATAGGATATTATAAATAATATCAGTTTGGTCGTAGTCTAGTGGATAAGAATTAGAATCCATGCGCGACAACACGAATGGCCATAGGTTTAAATCTCAGCAATTACCTCAGATTTTTGAAGATTAAGTACGAATTTAAGCACCAAAGGCTTACCGATGAAGAAAAACATCGCGAGGAAGCCCACTTGACATGTATTAAGAATGTTATGTGTAAGTGCCCTGATAGCGGCGATTATTTGCGCAACTGGTCACATATAAGCGTAAAATGGATACAACCACTAATAAATCTCTGCTAAACCCGAAAAGGATACAGCATGATGAAATATTAATATTATAATCTATTATATAAAAATAAGTCCGGTTATCCTTCCTGACGATATAACTCCAGAACGCACGAACCGATTTCCACAGTATTGCATTCATTGGAAAGGTCTCGGGCTCCGTGAGGTTTATAGCAAACAAAATTCAGGAAAAATTTCAACAGAAAAGCAGGAAAACGGGGAAAATCATTTTTCACATACAGCGCCATCTCTGATACATAGCATATACTACAAACCAATATGGTTTTGCATGGTTGTAGAGCAGATCGCACCAGTATTTTAAGTAGATGGCGCCGATGCGTTATACATTGTTTGACAGCTACTCATTGTACGCTGCTCAGTTAATTTCATGTGACATTTATTATGCGCACGTTCTTTCAAACGCTACCTAAAAACCAAAACGAAGTCATCTGGTGGCGAAACGAAGTTCGCCGGGTTTGCTTGTTATGAATATAAATTCTAACTGTTTAAATTATAATTACGGTGATTTCTAATTGGGGTATGCAAGACAAATGGAATATCAATTCTCTTTGCAAACCTCTTTCACCCCTTTACAGTATCTAATCTTGTAAGAGCTTTCGCCGATTTCGAAAACATTGAGCTATATGCTTCATGAGAGCCCTCTTCAATTTATTTATGGAAGTAAACATTTAAAATAAAATTTTCTTCTGATAGAAATAATTCGAAATGTCTAAAATATGACTAGAATGAAAATAGTGGTACCTGAGATTCTATCAATTTCAGTAACTGCTCGCGAGCATAATGTGCATCCATCCCCTTCCAAGGCCATAGAATTAATGAGGACGAAATGATTGCCTCTGACGCTTATCAAGTCCACTGGGGGCGATTTCAGTTTACTTTCAAATCGATTGGCCAGGTGCGGTGTTATCCTTTAAACAAACTACAGTATAATAAATCACTACTTTGTAATTTTAGAATATATAAGAGTATTTAATTTAAGTAACAATTCAAATTCTTCATAAGCATTACTATCATCAATAAAAATAAATTCACTGATTTCCTGTCTCATTTTACGTGATTTTAATAAAGGCAATAAATAAAGCAATAAACCTATTATTAAAAAATATTACAATGCTACAGTATAAACACTATACCACAGTGGTGACGTGCGCAAGCTTTCAGTCTTCGAAATTTCATAAAAGTAGGGGAACAGGGTTGAGAACTAAGGATGAGATTAGTAAAACTTAACAACTTTTAATCAGGTGCTCAGAATCAGCGCTGCCGGCGCCAAGCGAATAAATATTTACGAATCGTGCAGAGGGCAAAGTGTTAAATATAAATATTTTTTTTATTAAAATATACATTTTAAATTACCTGTAATGGAAACCAATATCATGGTTTCCAACAACAGCATACATTTGTGTTTCATTAGGAACTTTGAATAACTGATAAAATCTATCTACATATTCATTAAATTCTTTCTCAGGACACCATTTGCCTTCATCAAATAGGTCACCTGAAATTGTCAAGATATTTAAATACACTAGCTTTAGAACATAATAAAATAAATAGAATGTAGATCTTGTTTCTTAGTTTTAATACAATCATAATGATTAATTTATACCCAGCTTTTGTAAAATATGCTCTAATTTTTTTATTAATGCATCCAGAACATTTTTATTCTGACATCATGGGTTTTGTAATATAAGATAAAAAGTGATGCCTACACTGGTCCCTGCCACCAGACTATGTTCCACTGTGTGAAGAGTTTCCAGCCAGATATAAGCAGCCTTGGCTTAAAAAAAACCTACATCACCTTTGCACTCAGTTCAGACACTTCTGAAACAACATATTACATTAATAGTGAGAAAGATATTTGTGGATGTCAAGCTCCACAAACCAAGTCACATTTACTCTTGTTTCCTTCAGACACTGCCACAGATATAAAAGGATGTAGTTCATACATCAAACAATTTAAATCACCATCAATATGAAAGAAGAGAAATATGTCTATATTCACATTGTCGGCTACACTAAGTACAGTCACCAATGTATCTCAGCTTACTCCTTAAGGGATATAGTGTGACAATATATTATTTTTATTACAGCGAAGTATTTAAATATAATATGTTAACAATACCATTTGTGTGGTGATAGAATAAGCATTTGTCTAGCTAGATTGGGCGATTGTACATAATCAGAAAGCTTAATATTGATGATAAGCATACTTCAGGGTAGCATATTTCAGTATCAGGATATCCATACATATGTGTAGTAAGCTTTCAGCCCATGGGTCTTCTGTCTCTAACATACTATTATATCTGACTGGATATTCAAAACCAAAGTATATTTATTTACACTTGATACCTGCCATAGTAATTGACATTTCAAGTACACTTCAAATCCAGTCAGAGGAAAGTCTGTTGGAGGCCTATTAATCTTGCATTGGGATGTATTAATTTATATTACGCTTGCCATCACTAGCATAGAGTTAATTTTTTAAGTTATTTTAAAAAAGAAACAAACCTAAAACAAAAACAATGTTTGGTCTATGAAGTGTAATTGCAGTTTGAAAAGCACGATGCATTTGCCATTCACGCCGCCATTTATCAAACCAGTGCCCATTGCGAGACCCAAGCAAATGTGTATCTGCTAAAACCATTGCATACACAGGTTCTTCTCCATTTATGGATTCTTTTGATAATGCCGTCCAACCACACTAAAATAAAAAGTAGATAAATTTTTCTTTAAAAATTAATAAATAAGTATAACAATTTATTAAAAACTGCTAAAATGATTAATCACATTCTAGAATGAATTACCTGCAACTGGGTTACATAATAAATAAAGTATTCACAGTAAAAATATATAAAAACAATGCCTAAAACAAAGCGTATCAGGATGTGGACAAAAATTTTTCGTCGTAAATTTCGGTAAAATAATACCATGATATCATATTATATTAAAATTACTGCGCCTGATTATTTAGTAATTCGATGTAAATAATTTTGTATATATACTAAATATAAAAATGGAATTATTTCAATTGCTATAATTTGCCACTTTATAAGTAATTTTAATCATTTTGCTTAATGTGATTTGAACTTGTCTTCATCTTCTCTGTTTAGACATTATATGCGAAAACAATTTTGCCTATGTTATATAAATAGTGAAATAAACAAAAGAGATTGGCCGATGAAATAATTAAAATATTTAAAATATGTGAAATGATATGTTTTCCAAAGACCCGGATCGAGTTATCTACAAGCAAACGGAAAAACAGAAAATTTACTTCTTCTTCTTTCTTTAATGGCAACGCGCAAGCACGATTCTGCCAATGTCATGTAAGTAGTGCAATAAACGAAGGAGATTGGTCGGTAAAATAAATTTAAAATATGTAAAAGTATATTTCTTTCACAGATCCAGATCAGGTTATCTAAAAATAAATGGACAACACAAATAAAATAAAGATTAGTCCACCACCAAATAAGTATTAGTTACACTAATGTAGATTTTAAAGTTTTATTTTGTTATGTTTAATGTATTTTGATAATAGGTCTAAAACGGAAGATTCTGAAAGGGATAGAAGACACATTAAGTTAGTAGGACGAGGAATGGATGGAGGTAAAATATCATATAAAGAGTATCTGTATTTAGTGCAATTAAAAAACAAGTGATCTGGAGTGCCGTCCTCCAAACCACATTCACACAGCGAATGGTCTCTGATTCTAAGTTTCGCTAAGTGAACCGGGGTACAGGCGTGCCCCAAGCGAAGTCGGCAAATAATAGAAGTTGTTGGTTTATCAAGGTATTTGAATTTGGAAAACCAAGGCTTCAGAGGAACTTCCACTTGTAAGTCTCCATACTTTTTACCCTTTCGGGCTTTTGAAACAATCCAATCGCTTTGCCACGCTTTACGTAATCCGGCTTTAGCTAGTGTACATAAATCTTCAGAGTAGACCCTGTAATGATCCATTGATCCCAACCGTACTGCTGCTTTGGCACATGAGTCTACGGATTCGTTACCTATTATGCCACAGTGACTTGGTATCCAGGCGAGAGTGATGTTCAGACCCAAAACGGAACAATTCAATAGTTCTTCTCTAATATTCAAAAGGACCGGATGTCTTGCTCTAGAGCGGAAGGGGAAGGAGAGTAGAGACTGTAAGCAGCTTTTAGAGTCTGAAAATATTATAGATCTACTAATATTGTGTGATTTCATAAATTTAATTGCTTCAAGAATAGCAAGAGCTTCACCCGTAAACACTGAGGTACCTGGGGGGCACTTATAATTTAAGATGATTCGGAATTTAGGAATCCAAACAGCGGCCCCAACTGGTCCATGCTCATCTAATTTTGAGGCATCGGTATATACTGGTAGCCAATTTTTCCATTTATTTACTAGAATTTCTTGGAACTTTTTATTTGCTTCTAAAGAATTTTTATCAATCCCAAGATGCAAGAAAACTGAAGGCTGCAAAGTAAGCGCCGGAAAAGGCGTTATGTATAAGGGATTTATATTAGACTTAAATATAGGGTATGAAAGCCTATTAATTTTAATCAAGGATTGGAGGATGCATGGGATTATATCAAGGGATTGGTACCCACTGGAATCGAATTGCCTTAGTAGGATTTGAAGCTTGGGGATTAAAGGGTGATTAGGATCTTGAATAAGTTTGAAAAGAAAGCGGTCTGATAAATATTGTCTACGGAGGTGCAATGGTGGATCCACACATTCTACCTGTAATGCGTTAATTGGGGAAGTTTTCATTGCTCCCGTTATTATTCGGAGGCTTTTTGCTTGTATTTTGTCTAACTTACATAAAGCGGCTTTGTTACAGGGATCTAGAAGGAATGTCCCGTAGTCGAGATGGCTCCGGATGATGGCATTATACAGGAGTTTTTGAGAAAAAGGATGGGATCCCCACCAGACTCCGGATAGTGATCTGAGCACAGACCATATAGATACTCAGACGGAAATCTTCATACTAAATAAACTAGCCATAGCCAACCCATATCGATTTTGACAGCTAGCTTTTTTAAAATTGTTGACCTTAAGATTAAGATTGGAACTGAGCCTTTTCAGCCCTTGGATATCAATCATTACGTATACAATAGTATAAAGGCCTTTATTGGATTTTTTTTCTTCTTTTAATTAGAGGATTTGAACATGATAAAAAAACACTTATTATTTATTAATTCTTTTATTTCTTAATTTCAATTTATGTTTTACTTTTATATTATATTTATTGTATGCCTTCAATTGCATATAAGGTAATTTTTTATTCCTTAATCGGAAGACATCCGTGCCTTTCAATATTCTGTTTATTACGTTAAACCAATTGAATATCGTTAATCTCAAAGTTAATTCCATAAATAGTTCAGAAACCAATGACTTGTGTAATTCACAATCGAGAAAGTCAAACAAATATGTGTTTTATTTTATTTTTAATTTCTTTCATAATCCCTTCTTTGTGTGCTTCATTTTCTAAATATTTGTTTGCTTCTTCAGCTATAACGCCAAAAAATCTTACAGCTTGTTCTGCAGGGTAGGTCAACTTATTTTTTTTAATGTTTTCAAATTCTTTAATATGTATCCAATTGTTTATTGAATATTTATCTTGTAGAATTTCTTCGTTCGATATCAAATTTGCTTTGCAATGTTTACAATTAATTTTTTTTATTATTTTTCGTATGACCCACCCTGCGGTATATGTACGCGTATGTATAAGAAGTCTCTCATGCGACGCCGTTTTTAGAATATTTTCTCTCCCTGAATTAAATAAATCTGAGGATTCAAGTGAACCAGTATTGACACATACACTTTCTATATTTTTCTCATTATTCAATAAGTTTCTTAATTTTAATAACTGCTCACCTGAATCCTCTTCGCAATTATAGTTCGTGGAATGAAATTTTATGAATCGTGTTATTAACAGTGATCTAAATGTGGTCTTAAAACTGTGGCAATCTGGATTGTTGTTTCTAAAATTATACGCCCGTACTTGTCCGAAAAAGTTTTCCAAGGGGTCACAATTAAAATAACGCGGACGCATAATTTTAATATTTTGCTTTTTAAAAAATTGCCACAGTTTTTGATAGCTTTTTAAAGTAGTAATCCAGTTTTTTAATGAAGGCACAGATGTCTCTTTACCGGAATAATTAATAAATTTTATATTTTCAAGTTTTTGAATTGCTTCTTTCCAAAAATATTATGTTGCGATCTATTTGTCACTGCCTGGCGTAAAGATTTTCCTGTGTTTGATTTGTTGTAAAGACTTGTTCCATTAACGGAGTCAAACAAATTATCAAAAAATGATACGATTTCTGCTGTATTTTCTATGGTTGAACTTATTAATTCCCGTCAGCATATCGAGCTGTAAAGAAAAATTTATATAAATAATTTTGAAACACTTGATTATAAACAAAAAAAAAATACATTGTATTAATTTTTTAAAATTGAGCAGTATACAATAAAGTAGCTGCCACTGTTTTGCTAAATACTCTAACACAGTTCCTCACCTAAAATAGAAATTTTTAATTTACAAATCAGTAATTAAAATTTTAATATCATTTAGATTTTCAGAAAGTAATTTTATAAGAAACAAGATTTTGCTACGCATGCATATCATTTGAAACGCTGCGTGGCAGTAAAAGTATGCTTGGAATTCAGTAGATAACGAAAGAAAGAAAAACATTTATTTGGCACATAGCATACAACATAGAAGGATATGTTAATTAAGATAGAAAACAACAAAAGCAAATACCCTGTGTTGTGATGATTTACTAAAGGGAAATTAGCTTAGTTTATGCTAGGAGACCAACTAAGTCATCCAGTGCTGATTTTCAGCTGACACCCATTTGTAGTATGCAGAAAACAGCGTGGAAGGGAATAATAGAGTATAGATATACAGCTCTAGATACTATTTCGAACGAGCAGTGTCGAGGAAGGCACCACCTTCACCCGAGTTTGTGCCCAGAGGGCGCAGCGTTAACGTGTTAACTGGAGGTGATAGTCAAATAAAGCAAGATTAAAATTTTTAAAAAGTGATACACTAATTTTATTTAGGTAAGGTTACCATCACAATAATTTAAATTTTAATGCATGTAATACAGTGGTTAGAATCAACAATAATTACCTTCATCTTTTTAATTTTTTCGGCAATTATATGTTCATCGTTTAATTTATGTAATAATCTCATATTCCCGTGATTACAATCAGTCTTGTAAATTTCTACAATGTCATTCCATTTCGAGATTTTATTATTATATTTAATATTTTTCGTTAGAAAATTATTTCTCAACCCTTTAATGAGATGTGGTGGGTCATAAATAACACTCAGATTATGCTCCTTAATTATTATTACGTCATCTGAAATTAAAAAGAATGTTTTATTCTTTTTTACTTAATTTTTCGTCGACAGATAACGTTTATTTTAAATACACACCTATTTTTTTACTAGCGATTATTTGTTCTCTCCGTGTATCTTCTTAAAGACTTTTCACTGCAAATTGAAAAGCTGTACCCTGATCACAGGCAAGAGCAATTGGCAAAAGTCCAGTTTTACCTACAGCTACTATTATATCCTTAATGATTTTCTTCAGCTCAACAGCAGATGTTGCTCCTTTACAAAAGTAGAAGCCCAGAGGCTGCTGCCACTTGTAAATAGATCCACGCAACATGAACACAAGTGCATGGTCAGCAAAATCATTTGTTTTTTTGTTACAGTCTACAAAACCATCTATGGTGTCTTTGTGTTTATCATAAGTCAAGCTAGCTTCAAGAGCTAGTTCATCAAAAAGGATTGAGCGAATTTTTTTTTTTGGATCCCAAGTTTTACCTGAAAGCTATAATAATTAGTCACACTTCTATAATAATCGAATAGTTGGCTATTTAATTTATATTATAAATCAGAGAAATATTATTGTTTCGAGTTGCACAACATTTTTCAATGCAACAGTTTGCATCTTAGTCATTGTAAGAATAATCTACAGCTAGTTGGATGCAATTAAATAACAAATATTGGGTGCTACTCCCTTAAAAACAGAGTCATACATACTTGGTATAAATTAGCTCAAGATGCATCAACCAACATTTTTAAAGTTAAATATAACAGATGGTAATGCTAAATCTGAATTTAAGCTAAGTAACACTGTCTGCTTATAAGCTAAGATATACTCGCCCATTATATAATAATTGCATATAAACTCATTCATGATTGGTCAACTATATAGTTAATATAGAAATTATATAAATTGATTTTGACTATAAAAACTATAAGCACAGTATTGTATTTTAAGTTTTAATCATTACCTCTTGTTTCACAGCTTCAAAGATTTGAGGATTGATCCCTGTTTCAATATTTAGCTCTGAAATCATTTTATTTAGAGTGCATTTTGATGGCAATATAAATATTTTCTGCAGGAACCGGTAACATTTTGGGCTTTGTTTCATTATAGACAATGCTATAAGTTTATCTTCATAAGTGAACCGTCTCCCCTTAGATTTTTTGCACTGTTTTATTTGCATCCACATTATTTTTTTGGCTAAAGGATTCATTTTTTCTGTCATTCTCTCGAAAGAGGTCTCTTTGGAGAACTTTATTGCTCTATGAGCTCTTTGTGTAAACTTCAGCTGTTTTCGTGATTTTCTATATTCACAGTAAAGCTTAGTAAAATTAGGTGTCAAAGATTTTTTTGTTGAAATAAGACGCAATCTTTGCTTTGATAATTTGGGAGTCTTGCAAACAGTTGAATCTATAACAATTATTAAAGATAAAAATAAATAACTATTGCACCCACCTAGAGGTTAATATTATACAATAAAACCTCATCCATAAAACATCAATTACAATAGTAGAAACTGAAATAAAATCAGTTGGTACTGAAAAAATTATGCACAGACAGGCAGTCCCCATCCAGCTGCAGACTGTTTTATGCAATATATAGATAATCATAGATGGGTGAAATGTAATCAGATTAATGATTATAATTACATTTTGTATTTGTTAATTATAATTACTGATTAACGAAATTTAAAAAAAAAACAATAATATTCAGTGATTAAGGATTATCAGTTTGTAGTCATGTTTTCATGATTACTTTCGTATGTCGCTGGCAGCAGAGCGGCGCTCGCCTATATGTATTTATAGATGTATACCAGCTGAACTGGCATCCTTAGTAACACTTTTTTTAGTTAATAATTAACACGACATCGCACATCACTTGATAGAGAGGTTATGAGGCGTGGGCACTTTACACCCACCGCTCTTGAAGATGGATCATAAAAGACTATTTGCTTTCTGAGTCATTGGAGGAATATAGATCCCAGACCCAGCTAGCAGCGCTTTGAGGTGCACTCTGAGGGTTTTAGTTAGTAGGAGTCTGAGAAACTGGGTTAGTATATAAATTATAATAAAATTATAAATAAAAAATAAAGTACCTCCTATTATTGGTATTTGTAAGCATTCTGTAGGCACATAGTCAGATGTGGAAGGAAAGTTACAATCAATATCTTGCTTGTGCACTGAGGTTAGGCCATACTTTTCTGAAATTAAAATATTTTTTTATCATTATTACTAAATATTTTTTACAACACAAAACAGCCATGATAACCCTTTGCACTCGAGAGGTGACTTTCACTTACCACATTATATGCGAGCGAAAATGGTCTCAAGTACAAAGGGATATATTGCACGCTCCCGGCCTGATCTCACAAATAGTTACCAAACCATGTAATATCTATCAATTCTCATAGATGCTTTGGAACCAATACACAGTAACTTTACAGCATGGATGATATTCCTAGTTTGGACAACATCTCCCAAAATTCCTTTCTCTCAAAATTATTGCATGTCATCACAATTAAGGAACAATACTTTTCCAGTCATACAGTCCAGATTTAAAATCACAATAATGAAAGATATTTATTATCAGAATTAATTAACAAGGATTGACATATAAAAACACCATAATAATACATTTAAACAGTAAATGAGAATAGGATAAAAGTTACCTGTTTCAGGTTTTATACATTTCTCTGCAACTTCATATTTACAGTAAGTATGATCTTCATGCCGCCTTTTCCTAGAATAGTTATGATCATGATCTGAACTTCCTAAAAATGAATTAAACTTTAATTATTATGGATTCTACCTACACTTATCTAATGTATAAAAGAAAATATGCTAGTTGTATATTAGTGTTCATATTTATAAAAAAGTATTACACTTTTGTAATACAGAACCTTTTATGGTTTAATGAAAATGGAAAAATCTTCAAAAGATATTAAAATAATGTATATAAAAACAGCAAATTAAGAAGAATTGATCTAGAATAACAATCAAAGTGGCCAGTACTAAAGAAATCACAGTATCATATTTTTAATCACCCCTATCTATTATAAAAATATGTATTCAATCTCTGTGGTTACTTAACACTACATTTACCAAACTAGTTAAAATTACTGGTCTTTATATTTGTCTTAATTTTCTTTTTCTTTTCTATTTTTAATTCTGAATAAATATTATTTACTAAGCATGTTCTTTTTAAGTTTTCGATTAATATTATAGATTTAATTTGATTTATGACAAAACAAAATAAATCATCTTATCTACCTATTTCTAAAATAGAAACAAATTATTTGCTGGTAGATCTAGTGATAAGTTGAGCTTAAATCAAACTAAACATAGAAGATTAGGGAAAACTGTGTATAGCAGTTACATACTTTTATTGAAGTTGATGCAAGTGGTTTCAGGAACACTACCAACAATTTCACTTTCTGTAAACAATGTAGGATAAGCGCCGACACGAAGACGAGACCTCAGCGAAGACGATGTAAAAAATCTTTTCCCAAAGTGCTTCTTACACACGAAGTGTTTATGAAGATCGAGGTTCGATAAGCTGTGTAACTTATCACAATTAATACTTTCTAACCACTTTTTAAGGTATATCTCAGTCTTTGGGAATGAATAAAACCTGACGTCCATTCGTCTACTACGACAACTAACAACACAACACTTGCTGTACATATTACAAATTTATGATGCTATTACTACAGTTACAAACACTGAGAGGATAAGTTCGGAATTAAAAACTCAACGAAACTTCACTCGATCAACGCTATAGCTGTAATCAGAAATGGCGGCAAGGTTTGTTGTTGTTGTTTATTATATTTGTCAAAAACAAAAAAAAAACGGCCGTACAGCCTAGTGCTGATGTAAGAATAATAGTTGAATTATAGTCAATATAATAATAATAAAAGATAAAAGAAAATTAAAAGTATTAAACCGAGTTATATTTATAATTATTATTTCTGTTAATAAAGTTCGTACATAGAGTACCTATATAATCTGCGATATAGGGGTAAGGTAGGAACAAAGTCAGTGGGGGGAGGGAAATACACTGTCATATTCTATATGAGAATTTTTCCCTATGGCTAGTTTATTTTGTAGGGAGTTATTTGCCCGTGGATCTGAGGATGTTGATGGATTTCTCACATTTATTGACTACAAAATCGCAGTGAGGTATTCCCGTAAGTCTTTTATCCAAAATTAATCCGAGAAACTTAACCTGGTCATTCATGGGAATTGACTCATTGTTGATAGATAGCTCAATAGGTGGAATTAAATATTTTTTGGTAAAAACCACGGTCGTACACTTGGGAACTGATAATTTAAGCCCATGATTTGACAGCCAAGAATCCAAATAAAATAATGCAGAGTTTAATTGCTCCTTTGCATTGTGAATAGAGAGTGATGAAGTATATAAAACTAAGTCATCTGCATATTGAAGAATTTGGCAGAATGAATCAACTGATTGACTGAGGTCTGCAGTGTAGATGTTGAAAAGTAAGGGACTAAGGACTGAGCCTTGAGGTAGACCTTTCCAGACTAAGCGGGGGAAAGGGACTTAAATTGAGTTCTAATTGAAACTGACCTTTCCATAAGTAGGTTGCTTATGAAGCTTGTCATCTTCACAGGGACATTCAGCTGAATAAGTTTATTCCTGAGCACCGGAAGAAGGACGTTGTCGTAAGCACATTCTATGTCTAAAAAGACCCCAACAAGGATCTCCTTTTTTTTAAAAGCAAGACGGATGTCAGTTGTTAAGATGCTTAAGTTATCCAGAGTACTCATACTTTTCCTAAATCCTGTCTGTGACTTAGCAAGAAGCATATTATTTTCCATGTGCCATTCAAGACGGTTTTTAATCATATGTTCCATGATTTTGGATAACGTAGAAGATAAAGCTATTGGTCTATAGGATGAAAAGTTGGTCGGGTCTTTTCCTTGTTTAAGAATGGGAATAACTAATTGGGACTTCCAAGTCTTTGGGACAATACTATATGTATAAAAATAATTAATTATTTCAAGGAAAAATAGTTTAGCTTTATTATTGCATCTAGATAGGAATGTATAGGGGATACAATCCTCCCCAGGCGAAGAGTCACACAAATTATTAAGGACATGATGTAATTCATCCCAAGTGAAATTGGAATCTAACCATGATAATGATGGTTGACATAGAGGAGAGGATATGGGGGAGCCTTCTTTTGGAAGAGAGTCATAGTGAGGAACATAAGGTGGAGAGATTTTATTACTGAATTCATGCAGCCAAACAGAAGCATCATTGGAAGGAATGTTAATGCAGTTGTAAGCACCCCTGTATCTTTTAATTTGTTTCCATATTATGGACTGTGGAGTGAGAGGAGATAAATTTTCACAAAAAGTAATCCACCCATTTTTCTTTTTTAAAGACAGGAGTCTTCTAGTACGTGCCGCTACCTGTTTGTAAGCAAGGAAATTATCCATAGACATTGATGAATTGTATCTTTTTTCAGCCTCCTTTCTTTCTCGGACAGCCTCTGTGCATTCATCATCCCACCAAGGGGGGGAAGACTTATAATGGAGGGTTTTTTTCTTTTTTGGGATATGAGCATTGGCTGAAGAGAGTAAGAGGGATACAAAGGAATCATAACTTTGTATGATGTTCTCACTGTTAAGAGGGAGAGCCTGGTCCAAATGAAAGTCCACGGAATCAGCGAATGATGACCAATCTGCTTTGCGTAAGTTGAATGTGTTATTAGATAAGGGTTTGTGATTAGAAGGAGATCTAACAGGGAGAGTGATGATAATGGGATAATGATCACTCCCATGGGAGTCAGTAATTACCTCCCAGGAGAGCAAAGATGCAAGGGAGGGAGAGCATACAGTTATATCAACTGCACTCTTACGATTTTGGGATGGGTAGACTCGGCGGGTGGGAGAACCATCATTGATCACACATAAATTTACACTATCAAGCATATCTACCAAGGAAGCAGCATATATATCAGTGTGGTGAGAACCCCACATCTGATGGTGGCAGTTAAAATCACCCATGATAATCACCGGATTTGGTAAAGAAGTAATAATGGATTGTATATCCTGGCTGAAAGAAGGGTAAGGGCGGGGAGTATATACAGCTAAAAAAGATATATTAAAGGCCCTAAGGGCAACAGCATTAAAGTTATTATTGTGAGGTGGAAGAGGTAACTGAGAAAATTGCAGGCTGCGTCTTACTAGTAAGGCCGCACCGGCATAACCATCACTCCTGTCATCCCTAAGACAGGAATACCCAGAGACCCGAAAACGAGCTCCAGGAAGTAACCATGTCTCAGAAATGGCAATGATTGACGGGGAAAACTCAGCTATTAATAGGGATAGGGAATGTTTTTTGTTATTTATACTTTGAGAATTCCATTGAATAATTTTAATCGGGTCCATTTTTATTAGTGATAGAGATAATCTGGGATAACTTGTCGGCAACGTGGGACGGTAAACAATCTCCATATTTAGAGATAATATTTATTAACAGGGTAAGCAAGACCTCCAGGAGGTTGTCATTAGGAGTCTCCTCTGGAGCTGGAGAGCAAGCCCTTTCCGCAGTGCTGAGGGCACAGCCGTTGGGCAGGGATGAGGGAATATCAGCAACAATTGCATGGTGGGCGGATTTATCAAAGGACCTCCCGAGAGGTTGCCTAGGACGCGGGGAAAGAAAGACGGTTTTACGTCTAGATTGAGGATTTGGTAGGTTAGTTGGAGATTTAGGGATAGAGCTGGGGAAGGGAGAACAGTTAGCTGTCTCTGAGTAAGATTTCCGAACTGCAGGGACCTGCTGAGAAGCTTCCTCATATGAAATATTTTCTTGGGCCATTATCGATTTTATGCTTTTCTGTCTTATATGTTCAGGGCAGGAGCTGTTAGTAGCGAGATGAGATCCAGAGCATAAAATGCAAGAATTGGAATCAGCATTGCATTCGTCCCCACAGTGAGGTTGCCCACAGCGGAAACATCTGGGTTTAGAGCGGCATTGAGCCTTAACATGACCAAACCTACAGCAATTTTGACACTGAATTGTCGGATACGTGTAAAGCTCTACAGGCAGAGACGTATAAAAAGAAAATACCCGATTAGGGAGATTTTGACCTCTAAACGTCAGTACAACAGTTTGGGTTGGGATCCAGGAGGCTGTACCATCAACTACCACTTTCCGATTAAGCCTACGGGCTTTAAGTATGGCGCCATGACCTGGAGGAATATCTAGAGACTCTACAAATTCATCCATAGACCACTCTACTGGAACACCACGGACTAGACCCATCCTGGTAACATTAAATGTGGGTATTGTTGCAGTATAATTGTGTTGACCAAGTAATGGATTCTCAAGGAAGGTGTTCGCATCAGAAGGTGATTTGAATGAAATAGAAATTTTATTTCTACCCACTTTACGGATACCGTCCCTAACTATATTTGCTATGTTGTTGGATTTCAAAAACTGGCCGAATATTATTGGTTTAATCGGGAGGCCCGTGGCCACTTCCGCCTGAAGCCTTGAAACATGAATGATGTAAGGACCTTCATCGTTATCATCGTAACGTTTAAACCCATCACTGAGCGAGGGATGGATGAACATGGTTTGGATAGACGCTGACGGAGTCGATAAGTCCCTAATGACCTTTTTTGAGGCAGGGTCATTTGTAACCGTGTCTTGTTTTCTTTTAGATGGTCCTGAGCTGTTTATTTGGGAGGAGTACGCTGGGTCAGGTGGATCGGGAGGCCGTACCTCCATTGTAAGAACAATGGAGGTACTGAGGAATGTTAATTAAAAAACTTACCTTAAAAACCACCACCAAAATAGCACTAAATAACTAAATCTGTGAAAAGTGAATTTGGAATAAAAAAAGGGATTTGATTGCAATAATCTCTCTGTACACGTGTATCGCCTAGAACACACGACGGCAGAATCCCAGAAAATTTATTTATTTTATAAAATTGACATTTTACCTCAGCAAGTTTATAGTTTTACATTATAAAAAAATCCAAAGTCAAAAAACCATGCACCCTTATATTATAAATTTATATCCATTAAAAAAAAAATTTTTTTACATTACCCTCATTACTATAATAGATGGGCAAAATGTAATCAGATAAATAATAAATGATTACGATTATATTTTTTGTCTTCATCATTAATATGACTGCATTTTGCTCATCTATATTTTAAACACTACGAAATCTTCAATTACATACACATTTATGACTCCGTTATGTTTTGAAGGAATATAATCATGATTACAGAGCAACAAAATTAAAATTGCGACTACAGTTTGTAATCGTTAGTCATTAATCAGATTACATTTTGCCCATCTCTGATTACTATAAAAGATTATTTTCATAGTTTTAAGCCGTTTATTGCTGGAGATAGACCTCCCTTAATTTTTTTCTGAGTGACTGGTTGGAAGCGACCAGCATCCAGTATCGCGGTTTAGATTTTTGGGGAATTTGGCATATGGCTGCTGAACATCCATGAACTATGCTAATTTCGGCTCTGCTGAAAATGTCTAACACCCTGAACACTTCTATGTTAGTTAGTGTCAACTGTCAAAATAATTTTAGTATTTATGTTTATTTTCTTATTAATTTAGAAACATTATAACAGATTTTCTATAGAAATGGTTGTTGATTAATTTTTTTATCTGAATTTATTTACTTTTTCACATAATGTCCGTGCATTGGAGTTCAGAAATATTAAAATGGGAATACCGCGAATTGCAAGCGACTGCGATGACGGTGGATTTCACCGGGAACAATGTGCTTCTAGCTGGTCGGCGATGGTTGGCAATTAAGCAGATAAACCATGAAGACGAAAGTAGTGAAGTTGTTAAGAAATATCCTCGACATAGCAAGTATGATGCAGCTGGCGCTGAGTGGTGTCAGTCATATCACGGGCAAAAACTGTGTGCTATAGCTGTTAGTAAATTGTGAACTAAAATTAACAATCTAACAACCAGTACTTTGCACTTGAATTTTGTTTCACATCTGTAAACTACATCTCAGCGCTACCATACCAGTCATATTATGCCTTAATGTTTGTAACTAAATTGCATCATTGCAAAATACATGATAAATAAATAATATTTCAGAGTAATCAAAGAGTAGATGTGTATGAATGGAGAGCAGGAAATGACCTCACATGCATTTGTTCCCTCAGAGGCCACACTAGGGTTGTCAGTGATACTCACTTTCACAGACAAGATCACAACTTGATAGCAACATGCTCTATAGACACATTCACACATATGTGGGATTTAAGAGATGCAAGAAAACCAATAATTTCTCTTTGTGCTGTTGGTAAGTAAAGTCAAAACCTGGTGCTTATTCTGACTAGCAATGAATTTTGAGGCCTGAGTTAGTTTAAACTGTCCAGGATTCACTTCCCTAATTAATCTTTTGATAGTATTCTGTTTTTTGGAGATACTGCATCATGTTTGATTTATTAAATTATTTATATAAATATTACAGAAGCAATTTGATTCAAATATGAGCACTACATAAGTACTTAACAGCTTCATTAAAAAAAATTAAGTCATTTAAAATAAATTCTGTTTGGATTAAAAATAATTAATTGAGCTATTAACATCATGTAAAAAACAGCAGACTTGATATTTATGTAGAAACAGTACATTCTTTAATCTATCTATTTTAAATATTAATGTATTTTATATTATGTGGTATAAGGGATTGACTTGTAATGGTCCAAGTTACAATAGTACAGTGTGCAAAAATTTCTGATAAAGTGTGAAACTTTTTGATTTAGAATCAAATAGATTCTAATGTACATTATAAGACTATCTAAATGACTTAGATATTTTTTTTATTTTGTTGAATTAATTATGAATAATAAATAATAATAATATATTGACAGACAATATTCCTTTTGGAGTGGTAGAGATACATTAGTGACCACTAAAATTTAGTGTTTCCTAAAATACTAAAATTCCATGTTTAGTGACTAAATAGAATATGAACTAGATAATAGTATGTGATTGTGTTATGTTATACTTACATATATATGAAAGTAATTTTATAAATCATATAGGAATTTTTTTTTAGCTGGTGCTTCACAAGTGCAATGGAATAAAGTTGCACCACACATAGTTGCTACAGCTCATGATGGCGACATCAAAATATGGGACTATCGGAAACATTCTTCACCTATACACTACATTTCTGCACATTTGTGTAAAATACATGGTGTTGACTGGAGTCCACATCATGAGTACCAACTTGTGACATCCAGTCATGACGGAAGCATAAAATATTTTGATATAAATAATGCAAGAAGACCAGAGAATGTCATCATGACTAATTTTCCAGTTTGGCGTGCTATATACACACCTTTTGGCAGTGGACTTCTTACTATTGGTGTCGGATGGGGTGGGTTGCCCAGAGTAGAACAGGCTGGGGTAATAGGTATTTGGGTAGGAGGCGCATTGACTCATAGATTAGCGGGCCATTCTGACACAGTACAAACAATGGTTTGGAGACCAAATACATCACCTTCCAACTATCAACTAGTTACATGGGGCAGAGATCAGTCACTTAGAGTATGGTCTATGCATCCGTCTTTACTCAAAATGTGCAACCATTACTTACCAGATGATTCTGAAAATGAAGATGACAACAATAGTGATGGTGAGTACTTTTATATATTATTAATTAGTATTTTAATCTTTTTAGTAACATGAAGTTAAAAAATTTATTCAAATGTAACTGATCAGTAAAGCAGTATGTAGAAGAGTCAGAAGAAACATAACAAGGCTTGTAGTTGTATATCCTATTGAAAGGGATGTATTGGAATATTTAATATTAAATTTATTCTATGAGACAGGGATAACATAAACAGAATTTGCTCTAATAGTAATGAATTTCATGTAAATTTTACACTTATAGTTGAATAATATCATTTTATTTCAGCTGTAAGCTATGCTTCAACGGCTGGTTCTACAAATGACATCTCATTAGGTGAAAAGGCACAAGAATTTGTAATGGTAAATATATTTTTTCAATTATTTAATTCTATGTACTTTCTACTAATGGGTATTTTTTACTCAGTCTCATTATACAAGCTAAGATATACTATTATTTTCCAATTTCTTCTTTGTGTTCGTAGAGCGATTGCCCAAACTGGGTCATGACCACAGTTCATGAGTGTAAAGACTGTCATAGTGACTTGTTTCGGTCTGACGCATTTCAGGTTAAGCTTGTGTATGTACAGTAACTCATATATCTAGAGATCTTCAATCATGGTATATGTGGGCCAACATGATGGAGACTCAATTGATATTTGTCCTTTGATAGTTACTTTCATTTTTGGACTACACTGTACCTACCATCAATTTGACCGTAGTCAATTTGTCGAGCTGGTGTAAAAAAAATCTTTGAACACTGTATTGCAAATGCTGTTTTGTAATATTTTTTTTTATTCTTAATATATATATTATTCTTAATACGAAAAAGAAATTATATTCTAGAACAAGCTACCACACAAAATATCAATTGACGAAGAATTCGAATCTATACGTGAAATGGCTAATATTGAAGTAACTGATATGAATATAGAAACAAGGACATGTCAGATCCACTCAGAGCGGAATGGTTATGTTGCAAACTTACAAGTTACATTTCCTAGGAATGTGACGGAGCAAACAATACCAAAGTTCTCTTGGTTATCAGGGACAAATGTAGACAGCCCTACAACAATAAAAATATTGCAAAATATAAATAGGACTGCATATCGCAAGAAAAAGGAGGGCCATAGATGTTTGTTACACTGTCTGAAAACTTTGGCAACATCAATTGATGAGGTGAGAGTTGCTAAAATAATCATTTTTGTCTTTTTTTTTGGCGATATCATGTAATCTTAAATTAATCTATGAGTCTATATTGTTATTTTATGCTGACCTAAATTAAAAATTGTAAGTTTCGCTATTTTTGCTTGATACCCCGTAAAGCACTCTCTAAAAAGAAAACAATTAATTTAATCTATAGTATTGATATATCCACAGATACCTGTAAAATCGAGTGACGATAGTGACTCAATGAAATCAAGTCAAAGAAGTCAATCAGAGAGCGAAAACGCAGGCGATTCCTGCATACCATTTCCACGGACTTGTGGAGCTAAGTGGTGCGGAGTCAGCACACTGGTTGTATTCAATCATCCTCCAAATGCCAGAAGACTGTCCTTAAAACATGAGACGGGGACCCCACGGTCTATGTCTTCATTATCATTGATGCCAGGTCTCTTCACAACAGGTTTGAAAGTGTATAGAAATTGCCTTATTGGAATAAATTTATATATCATTTCGCAAGGGGTAGATGCAGGCTGATTATGTATATTTTATTTCAGGGTATAATTCCGTGTCTCCGCACGCAACCACAACGCCCTCACCAACGAACGCGTCTGGGTTCCCCCAGTTGCACCTCAAACATCCTTCCTATTCTATTACCACCTTCTATTTTCAAGATAGATGGGTCAGTATTCATCTTAAGTACATACATTGTAATTTTTTTAATGTGAGAAAGGTATTCTCTGATTTTTTAGACTTATTCTTTCATCAAAATCAAAAATATAGGTTTATATTGCTGATTCTTTGATGAATATTATTATGAAAATCCTTTTCTTTTAGCTTTTTCCACTGTTCTTGAATTACAACCATCTTTAAGCGAAATGTAGTTATATTGTCGATAGATTAAAAAAAAAGTTTGTTTTAATCACATGTAATGATGTAATACCGATTCACTCGTCATTGTAAGGTTCCCATGTCGTAGGATGTTGGAAGAAATGTTAGTATGAAATGTTTTTTTTTTATACTGGCTAATCAAAGTGACTACATGACTCCTAAAAGACAATACAGTGTAGTCCAAGACCGACACACCTTGGTGTGTCAATAACTTGGTCTTGGCGTGTCTTGGTGTCTATTGTCATCACGCCGAACTACATATACCCCGACTAAAAGTCTCTTACGTTTGTAAACGAATAGAAGCAATTAAACTGATCCCAAAACATGACAGGCTAAAGCAAGTCCCTATGACGGACTTTGCACTTGTGTACTCTGGTCATAACCCGCTTCGAGTAATAATAAAAAAATATAACACACACATATTAGTATATTACACACAGAAATGGGCAAAATGTAATTAGATTAATGAGTAACGATTACAAAATGTAGTCGTCATTTAAATTTTGTTAGAGTCATGTGGGTCAAGTGTGCGCAGCGAGTAAGTGTGCGCATGCCAGATATCTAGGAAATGGTATATAACTACAGAACGTGATCCCCTTCCCTCAGTGCCTCACGTGACTCAATACGACGTGCCCTTATGTCACCGGCCTCCGTATTGCCATTTTGATTTGGGAGGTGAGTAAAGATTTTTGCATCAATTATTCCGTTATTTTGTAATGTTTGTCAACTAATCTTTTATAAACCTATTGAAACTTTGAAAATTTGCTTTGTATCATCGGCTACCACGATTCTTCCAGTTTGATAAGAGCTAATGTTTTAGTTGCTCAGATGACGTAATAATGAAAAATTATGGTCGCATCGCGATTTCACCGATTGGGTTAAGTGTGCGCAGACGCTTGTCGTGTAACTGTGCGCATGCGCACACTTACCCCTCCTTCATCACTTTACCATGGCTTTGTGTTGATGAAGTAAAATTTTGTTTCATGGTTTACCTAGATATTAAAAATGCCTCGAAATTACCAAAGAAAAACTCCGGAAAGAATTGTTGTTACAGATGACCAGCTTGAAGCTGCCAGACTATTAATTTCGAAGGGTACCAGCAAAAGAAGTTGGACTGAAGGAAAGCACTCTACGGAAACGTTTGAAAGCTGGGAAGACTGCGGGAAGCATGGGAAGATTTACCACAACATTTACGAAAGCACAAGAGGATGAAATATATGAATACCTGTAACGAAGTGATGATCTGTATTATGGTCTTACTATGATTAGCCTCCGAAAATTGGTTTATGAGTATGCAGATTTAAATAAAGTACCTCATCGATTCAATATATCCTCAAAATTAACGGGACGTGACTGGGTATACGGCTTTCTAAAAAGATATCCTCATTTAAAATTGCGACAACCGAATCCTACTAGTATTGCCAGAGCGATGGGGTTTAATAAAACCTAAGTAAAGATATTTTATGACAAATTACAAGACCTCTACAAAAAATATAATTTTGCGCCCAGTAGAATCTACAATATGCATGAAAGTGGTGTTAATACGGTACCAAAAACAATCCCAAAAGTGATATCAGTAAGAAGAAAGAAACTAGTAGGGAAAAATCGTTTCGTAAAAAAGAAAAGAAAATTATGAGAATGGTTATTTTTGTCCCCTGTGTGGCGAAAAATATATTTACCCACCTAACGAAGACTGGATTAAATGTAGCTTATGCGAAAGTTGGTGGCGCGAATTGTACCTCTATCTCTGAAAATGACGATTTACGATATGACGATTGCAATAAGTAATTTTAGTTTTTGTTGATTGATCTCATTCTTAAAGATTATTTTTGTTTATATAGTCGTTACTGTTAGTTATAGTTTAAAAATATTGTTAGAACACAGTTTCCTAGTCTGGCTAGAAATGATAATTAATTATTACCTCAATAAGACGTTGCGTACACTTACCCCCAGTAATGCGCACAGTTACCCTCCCTTTGGGGTATGTGTACGCATTTCGATTACGCTTGTTTTGATTATTTTTTAAGGATTTGGTCGAAAATGAAGGATTGTTCTATTTATTATTTTATTGATTAATAAATACACTAACTGATTAACCTTATTTTGTTTTATTTTACTTATATTTTTCGATTTTATAGCGTCACAAAGCTTAAGTGCGCACACTTGCCCCACATGACTCTAAGCTGTATCATGGTAAAATCCTTTCTAAATATTAAGGAGTAATAAATTTGTGTGCAATTGAGGATTCATTAATATTTAAAACATAGATGGGCAAAATATAATCATATTAATGATGAAAAAGGCAAAATGTAATTCTAATCATTTTTCAGTAATGTGATTACATTTTGCCCATCTATGATTACACATATGTACACACAGACCATGTACATTTATTTTATTTTAAGATATAGATACATATACAAATAAACGTAGAAAATAATTAAATTTAAACAGCTAAATATGAATGGCATCCAGTTGTTGCATAGTACGCTGGTCATCCAACAAAAAGATCTTAATTTTCGTTATAAAACTGTGTAAACTTAAAGACCATCTAATTTGAGGCGGTTTATTGTTCCTGCATACCTGCATCATGATATGATGATGATGCTTTAAAACATCACCTTACCTTATTTTAATTGTCAGAAAGCTCAAGGCCGACGTGCGGGCAGTATGCGAAGTCGCGGTAGCATTTCCGGATGCGGCTCGCCGCGCGTCTTACTCTACGCAACTAATCATTTATTTCCTCTAAATCGAAATCTTGCTGAAAAATATGTCATAAACGCTGAAAATCCTGTTGGTAAGTTTTTTTATTATAAGACCGACCAGACATTACACAATGTAACTCGAAATTAATAACAACTCATTAAAGATTCTTACATCAATACATATAATAAATATGTTTCTCAGCCACCTCTGCATCATTCCGTAGATACGATTTTTTTTTTGAAGCGGACTAACTTCTGAATGCCTGGGAAAGGCATTTAAAGTTCAACCGGGCTTAGGGGGCGAGCACAGGTGCTCAGCCAGCTCCGTAGATACGATTTTTTTTTTGAAGCGGACTAACTACTGATTGCCGGGAAAGGAATTTTCAGCTCAACCGGGCTTAAGGGGGCGAGCACAGAAGGTGCTCAGCCAGCGAAATTTTTGGGTTGGGTGGCAATGCAAGGGCACCCCTGTGGGTACGAACCTCGACTTGGACCGCCAGCCAAATAAAGTACTAACCCTACGGGTGATCTACCAGCGTTTCGGATGTGACTACCTTGAGAAGAAACGCCGAAAGAAACTCAAGGCTGCGTCGGAGTGGAACTGCGCCTCGGCGCGAAAACGCACCGGTTGTCAGCAGTTGACTGAACTATCCTTCTTCGGCGCCGCCGGCGACGCCGTTGTCGTGGAATGAAACTAGTGCGTGTCCGTAGATACGATGATTTGCAAGAAATTATATATATGCGAGTGGCCAGATAAATTTCACTTGCGCGATGTAGGTTAGTAAAAATGTATCGGAATCGTTAATCACAAAGTTAATATACACATTAAGCATTTGTAACAGCCAGTCTTTGAAACGGCATGACCGATTAAAATGCAATTTTAAAACTGCCTTTAACGTTTAGTTCTAATTTTATTTCAATGGATTCATAAATAGAAAAAGGTAAGTCATTTTAAAAAATCACGTCAATCATTTGTTGGAAAAGAATTGTATAAAATAATTGTTCAGCTCATTTGACTAAAACTTTAGTTAACGGTAATTTTAATCTGTAATACAATGATGATTGAAAGTTTGTATAAACAAACTAAAATTTTAAAAAAATGGCCAATTATTGTAGTTTCCAATATTAGTTGAGTTCCCATCTATACTGTGAATCATATAAAATAGGGTTCAACTTATGCTGTACGTGTGTACACAGGTTTGAGCTACGTCTGTATAAAGCGTGACACGGGCCGCGGGTACTAATTCCACGCGAATGAAGTCACAGGCACAGCTAGTAATTGCTAAATTTTTCACTGTCAATAACACTACCCTAGGCTTAATTGCCTATTGGTTATGAAAGCTCGTATATTTTTTTAGATATGTGTGAGAAGAATGCTAAACTAGCATCAGAGGAGGGCGAGAGGGATCTAGCGCATGCGTGGTCTTTGGCAGCGTTAACTGCAAAAGCCCTTAAAGCGAAAGTTGTAGACCATCTGACCTCTAGCGAAGAGAGCATGGGGTGGGTCGGACATCCGCTCTGTTGCAACCTCCTGCAGACCTTGTGAGCAGCTTGCCTTCTATTTATTTGAAGTGTGGTTTGCAAAACATTATTTAGCTTGAAACTTTACTTATTGTCTTGTACGGAAACATTAGCCAGTTTTAACAACTGTTAAATCATTGGAGTTTAATTAAACCGCTTCAATTAAATAGCGTTTTATACTTACGAACTTACTGCTAGATTTAATTTGTGGGTGCAAGACATCCTTAAATTTTATTTAAAAAGTTTCTACTAAGGATAACTTTCACGGACGTCTACACTCATATATTAGGTCCTTACATATGAAATTGGCGTTTTGTATGGGAGGAACAAAAAGTCGAATATTTTTTAATATAATATATTAAATTAATCAAAGTATGAACCATTATTTTCTATGCACTTTTGCCATCTCATAGGTAGTTCATTGATCCCTTTACTAAAAAAACCAGTCGGACGGGAATTAATAAAATCTTTGAAGGCGATTTGGACTGCCCCATCGGAGTTGAATTTTTTCCCTTGCAAGAAGTTATTCAAATTTCGAAAAAAATGGTAATCTGTTGGAGCAAGGTCCGGGGAGTACGGAGGATGTCTTAGACTTTCCAATTGAAGCTCTTCTAATTTAGTAGCCGTCTGTTGCGCAGTGTGTGGTCTAGAGTTGTCGTGAAGCAGCAGTGGCGTGGAGCGATTGACCAGCCTAGGTTGTTTAGCCGCTAGCTTTTCCATCATGGTTTGCAATTGCTGACAATAGACATCAGCCGTAATAGTCTGGCCAGATTTGAAAAAACTGTAATGAACAATACCGGCACTAGTCCACCAAACGCTTACAAGTAACTTTTTTGGGGTTAATTTTCGCTTGGGGCAGGATTTGGCTGGCTGGCCAGGATCCAACCATTGCGCTGAGCGCTTCCGATTATCGTAAAGAACCCATTTTTCATCACAGGTAATGATTCGGTTTAAAATACCTTCATTATTGTGCCGGTTTAGTAATGTAACGCAGCAGTCGACGCGCGTTTGCCGGTTTGCTTCAGTCAATTCGTGAGGTACCCACCTTTCAAGCTTTTTAATCTTCCCAATTTTCTTCAAGTGAATTAAAACAGTTTTATCACTAACATCGCAGCCTGCAGCTAACTCGGACGTGGTTTGCGATGGATCCGCTTCCACAATAGCCTTCAACTCTTCATTATCAACTTGAGTCTCAGGCCGTCCACGGGGCTTGTTCTGCAGGTCGAAATTTCCAGAACGAAAACGTTGGAACCAAAAACGAACTGTGTTTTCTTTTGCAACACGACCGCCATACACATTATTCACCTTTCGAGTTGTTTCCGCAGCACTAGTGCCACGGCGGAACTCGTACTCGTAAATAATGCGATATTTTAAGTTTTCCATTTTGTAAAATGAGTGACGCAAACAGAAAAAAACAGAAAAAAAAAACAAATGAATGACGATCATCGAAGCACAAATACATGAGTCTATAGCTGTACAAATTTGAATTTGGAATTCCTTACCAAAGAGGAGAAATTTGTGATTAAAGTGGCCAGTACGAAAAACGCCAATTTCATATGTAAGGACCTAATATTATTAAATATTTTATTTGACTACTGTTTTATTAGCATATTTGTGGATTGGTTTATTGTTGAGTTTATTCTAATAGTAATCGAGTTTTAAAAAATATGGCTAGGATTAAATAAAAAACTTTGTTCATAAAAATTACTGATAGTATAGAAATATTATTGACTATTCACTAATGAAATTTAGGCTTAGCCATTAGCCCAGCCTGGACAAAGATTAGATTATTCGAACAGTACACTTAAGGGAATCCGCAGTGTTCGGCGCGCCGCCTGAGAGAGATTCCGGAGGGGTGGGTCTATTACAGCAACACCCTTCAAGCGAGGTTGCATGTCTCTTCGCTGCTCCCTGGGCTTCTAGACGAATTTGGATTTCCAGGCCCAGGTGGAGCGATTAGAAGGACATCCCGGGTGTTTTTTGTCAGTAGGAGTCAACACACCGGGGTGGCTGTCCCCACAGCGGCCCTGATGGTCCTATTCTGGATTTTCTCCTGGTTAACAATAAGAAAAAAAAAGATTAAAAACCAAAATATATTCTAATTTATAACACGTCTTATCACTTTTCTGTACATTCTCAAACCTCCCTTAAAAAAACCATTCATCCTCTCTCTCTTTCTATCTTTTCGTCCTTTCACTCACGTACGTTCCGTTCTACGCATATACTCCTTCCTACATAAATAATATTTCATACAGTTACATCCATTCTACGCAGTGGCGTGCATCCCACATAAAGCATAAAAAGCATTATCTTGTTACACTTTGAGATTATATAAATATAATGACTTAAAATCTGATGTTAACCAAAACAGCAGTCTGAAAGTCCAAATTGGACCAAACTTTAAGTATATAAATGTGTTGCATGTCCAAGAATAACGAGATAATGATTTTTGTGGTTTATGGGATGCACGCCACTGCTTCTACGGATCTACATAAAAAAGGACAGATATAAAGATTAACGCGAATATTTTTACAGAATATCTCATTATGCTAAAGCGTATAATCTTCAAATGGCGGCAATGTTGGCGTGTGCATTTTCCGTATTTAATGACACGAGTAATTCCAGTTCGCAGTCTACTATTAGCACGTCTAGTTACGTAAGTATACCTTCTTATTTTATTTAACTGTAAACTTCATTTAGTTAAATAATATAAAGCGAAATTATTTATCTGCGTTGTAGCTTAGTAATTTAAAACTTCCACTTATATTTTGATTAACATTTATTTGTTTATTGGCCCATTTACATAGTTTACACCGAAACATTTTGAGGGGTGAAAGGTTATTTGGTTTAAGCGACATTTTTTGGTGATATAGTAATATATATATATATATATATTCGGAATCAGCGTTTTTTTACCGATTCACCATATATCACTAAAAAATGTTGCTTAAACCAAATAGCCTTCTACCCCTCGATATATAGATATATAAATCATGCGCAAGATACATTCGTAAATGCGATTACATTTGATAATAGTGAGTATTGCTTGTTAAGAAGAAAAGAAACATTGTGCCTGTGGTGGTCTACTGGATAAGTGACCGGTATACATGCGCTGCTAAGCAAATGGTCTTCGAGAATCGTGAGGAAACCCGCATGACATATAACAGAAATGTCGTGTAAGTGCCCTGAGGACGGCGGTCAGCTGCGCTACTCCTCACGTTGGGCACGGCCTATAAGCTGAAAATGGATAAAGCCACCAAAGTATCACTGCTCACCCCGTAAAGGATATAGTGTGACGATATATTTGTTATAACTATTGATTATTGGATATTCCATGAGTTTTAACTTTTAAGGTTTCTTTAAACTCTTGATTCCGTGGCGTGATATTATCTTGAAATGTTTGTCGCAGGGTAATGGCACTTCACCGTATAGTACAGTGAATCAGTACAGTGAGATAAGCGCCGACGGATGGACCCTGCCTATCATGCATCGAAGCAACTCGTGCTCTGACCCTGAAAACTTTTACACAGACTCGACAGTCTCCAAGTCGGAACGCAACTCGACGTCCTCGTGCGTGCTTGACGAGGTCACAGTACACTTATATCATTGCTTCAAAAGAGTTTATGCTGACATACTGGACAGATGGCAATTGATATACAAAAAAACCGAGGTATTCCTTTGTACTTATTCCTTTTATTAGTACCTATAGCGACCGTAGTATGTTCCATTGTCACATGCACGTGTCTAAAAGATAGATATAATGGTATTTTTTAACATGTGTTAATAATTTAAAGGCTTTTACTCATTGAAACCAATCACAATGCTAGAAGATAAGGATGTACAATGCTCGGACTGTGTTCGGATATCGTCGACTCGACCTTGAACACATTGCCTGTGTATTGGGACGTAACGATTGTTACAGTGATCTACTTTGGCTAGGTGCGTTTCGTTCTGACAGTAATAAAAAAAAAACTTTCAAATTGTCAATAAAAAATGGACGGACTTATAACGTGTCCAGCTCCTATGTCTGTTTTTTTTAAGATGACGTCACGATGGTGACACTTATGGTGTTGCGGTTTCGTTGATTGAAATGAATGTATGACAACACCTCAGGTAATGAAGCTGGTGCGCAGTAAGCACGAGAAGCGCTCTGGGGGCGCGGACGGTGCGGGAGGCGGGGTCGCAGGTGTGGGTGCGACCGGTGGCCCACGGATCGCAGCGGAGTGCGCGTGGTGCGGCGCCGTGTGCTCGGAGGCGGCTTGCGGTGCCTGCAAGCGCGCGGCGCTGCGCTGTGCGGTGTGCGCGCGCGCCGTGCGGGGCCTGGCCGCCGCCTGCGCGCTCTGCGGACACGCCGGCCACGCCGCGCACATGCTGAATTGGTAACTGCATATCATTCTACACAGCCCTGAGAATGTGGTGAGGTGTGGCGCATGCGCCAGAGTGTGTTTGGCGCAATTCTGTTTGGCTACAGCGTAGCGAACACGTTACCTAACGTCTGACGCAGGCACTCACTGAGCACGGCTGTTTTAGTGAGTACCTGTGCCGGATTGGTCGAAAAGCAACGACCCAGTGCTATCACTGCGATTCTGACCTAAATTTCGCCCAGCATACACTTGCACATTGTCTGGCGTGGGACAGCGAGCGGCGGGATCTGGTCTGTAAGATCGGACATGACCTGGCTCTGCCGGCATTGGTGTGGCCAATGCTGGCAGGGCATGACAACTGTAGGGCCGTCGTCTCTTTATGTGAGGACGTCATGCCCCAGTGGGCGCGGAACGGCAGGGCTATGGAGAATTAATTATAGGCGCCACAATCCCCGGTAATGCGTAAGTCACCTTGGGGTTTTTGGCCAGTATAAGTCCAGCCTACTTCGGTCAACACAACACCCCCCCCTCCCGTGCCTGTGCGGCTGAGACGGTACAATGAGGATTTTCACCAAATAAAAAAAAGTACCCAACCATGCAATAAGCAAGCCAGATATCAGAACACAACTTTCACTAAGGTCGACTTTGTGCAATTTGGCCACCCTTGTACATTCCCACTTGTTAAACTACAATCGGATAGAAATATACCGTAACCTCTTTGTAGTAGTCAACGATTGCACGTTTTTTTATATCATCTTGATAAAGTGAAACACTACACCTAATAGAAAGACGTACGGTCTAGTCCAAGAACAATAGCGACCACTAAGGTGCCGTAACTCATTGCTGGTAACACACATGTGACGAAAACATTTGTGTTCAAGCACAGATGTATATAGTCCAAATAAAAAATAAAAAAACTTGTAGTTAATTTATACATTTCTTTCGATAGGTTCGCGCAACGGGATACGTGTCCGACCGGGTGTGGTTGCAAATGTCTCATCGAAGGAAACAACGCGTGGAAGGGAGTTAAATATGTGTGAGATCTATTTTTATGCTCTCAAAGTATTTTGTATATAATCATTCTCCAATCTCAATACAACCGACAGCCTCTCGTCTCTTCGAGCACTGCAGCAGCGAAGCAACACTCACTCTCTTGTGCTGAACATAAACCGCATCATACATAACCTGCAACGCAGGCCCAACAGTCCTCTCTCTATCAAATTTGTGTGGGTCAAAGCGCACGTTGACATCACCGGCAACAACGCGGCTGATGCGGCTGCTAAAAGTGCCTCTGGCAGCCTCAGGAGATACTCATACATACGATTCCCCATCAGCTACGTAAAGAGACACACCAGAAACAACTCTGCTCACGACTGGAATTTATGGTACATTTCCTCTCCCCAAGGATCCACAACTAAAACCTGGTTCGCGGATATTAAGACCATTCAAGCCTTTCGCAAACTAACAGCAATCAATTTCTTTTTCACCCAAGCCCTTACGGGACACGGCTTTCATAAACAATACCTTCATCGTTTCCACATTATTTCCGACGACACTTGTCCGTGTGACAGACAGTCCTCTCAAACAGTGGAACATCTCATCAAAATTTGTCCCGCTTTCAGTAAGTACAGACAGAGATGGGCAAAATGTAATCAGATTAATGATTAACGATTACGATTACATTTTATAATCATTAATCATGATTAATGACTAACGAAATTAATCAAAAAAAGTAATCATTTTTCGGTGATTAAGGATTATTAATCTTTAATCGGATTACAATTAATCATGATTACTTTTATGATTACTTTTCTGTTTGATACGTAAAATGTGCTGCCGACAGCAGAGCGGCGCTCGCGTTTTTTTATTTATAGTATACGACTACTACTAGCTAAACTGGCGAACTGAGTACCACCACATAGTTAGGTGTTAGGGCGATTACCCGAACTGGGTCGTGACCGCAGTACAATAGTGCAAAGACCGGCATAGTGACTCGCTCCGACCTGACTACTTTCAGGATCAGTTCGTACTCGGTGGACATTAAGTAAATCCAACGAAATCTAGTTAATCATTGATGCTTTTACCATTGATCTGAGTGATTCCTGGACTGTTAGAACTGATTATCAAACTACCGCCCATATTTTACTGAAATACCGTCTTCAACTCGATAATCCACGCCCGCCTTCGGGATGGAGATAGAGAGAGCAAGATAGCGCAAAATTTTAATTGATCAGAATAAGACATTATTTTCTCAAATTTACACAAGCTTCTATAGCGCAGAGCGCAACATAACCTTTCTTGGTCATCCGTCTCTCTCTACTGACTCGGTTTCGTCTTTGATGTAAACCGAGCCGCCGCGCCGCACACGTTCGTATCGTATTTTGAATTTTAACTCATAACTAAAGTTGAGATATCGATCTGTTTTTATTTCCGGATAACTGACGTTCTACCTAATAACTTTGATTCTTACAATAAATCAGCGGGACACATACATAGTTTTTTTTCTCAGTTCGATTCATTTTTTTTTCGCGTTCGACTTCCATATTCTTAAAGACTAAGGAATATAGTACTCAGAAAAAAAGAAGCAAATCGACATACGGGCACGCGCCATTTTTATCTCACTAAAAACGCTTTTTGGTTTACCAATATGTATATATATATATTGTTTAATGAGTAATAAAAGTAAAAAATAGTAATTTCATTTTTCTGTTTTAAAAATTTAACTTTAACTTAAAGGATTGCACACAAAGTCTTTGGCCATTATCAGAAGTATTCTCCATCTCCAAGGCGGGCGTAGATTATCGGGTAGTAGTCGGTATTTCAGTAAAATATGGGCGGTACTTTGATAATCACTTCTAATAGTGCAGGAATCACTCAAAACAATAGTAAAATCATCTATGATCAGCTAGATTTCGTTGGATTTACTTAATGGCCACCGAGCACGAATTGATCCTGAAAGTAGTCAGGTCGAAGCAAGTCACTATACCAGTTTTTTCACTTTTGTACTATGGTCACGACCCAATTCCGGCAATTACCCTACCAACTCAAACGGCTGAAAGCACAAAAATGGTCCTGAACGTAATCAGGTCGAAGCGAGTTACTATGAGTTGGTAGGTTTATTGGCCGAACAATGTCGGGACTCGTGACCACAGTACACAACTGCAAAGACCCTTATAATGATTATGATTCGCTCAACGAGACGGATATTCGGGGGCGGACTTGCACCGGCTAAAACCACCGGGTGCCAGCACTGCCTAATCTTCGCCTTCGCCGGGCCTTGGAATCCAGATACTTCCTAGGGGCCTGGCGAGCGATTGGTCTTAGACAGGCCTCCTCCCTGGGAGAGGGTCGTAAAACTACCCAAACAATACCTCCCATTGGGGCGGCGTGTGACCACACACACGACGACACCACCCCACCCTCCGCTGAACGCCACCCTCCACTCTCCGCTGGACGCCACCCCCCCACTCTCTGCTGGACGCCACCCTCCACTCTCCGCTGGATCCCCCCAATCTCCGTTGGACGCCACCCCCCCACTCTCTGCTGGACGCCACCCTCCACTCTCCGCAAGATCCCCCCCATCTCCGTTGGACGCCACCCCCCACTCTCAGCTAGACGCCACCCCCACTCTCCACTGGACGTCACCCGCCACTCTCCGCTGGAAGCCACCCCCCACTCTCCCCTGGACACCCCCCACTCTCCGCTGGACGCCACCCCCACTCTCTGCTGGACGCCACCCCCCTTTCTCCGCTGGACGCCACCCCTCACTCTTCGCTGGACACCACCCCACAATTAGACGGAAGTTTGGGGTAATATTTAATACGAAATAAAATAACTTGAAAAATTAAATAAACGAGTATTTAAATCGGTCTCTCTCTCAGCCAGAACTCAAAAGTAATCATTAAAATAATCATGATTAATTGAATGATTACTGTAATCAAGATTAATGATTACTCATGTAAATATGATTAAAAGTAATCAGATTACAAGTAATCATGATTACATTCGTCATGATTATTTGTAATCTTATTATTAATCTGATTAAAAGTAATCATGATTACGCCCATCTATGAGTACAGATATAAACATGAAGTAATCTGTAACGCCTGTCGCGTCAACCCGTTTAATATCTCTCAACTGCTAACCAAGAAGACTTGCTTGGATTCTTTTTGCGTTTTGTGCTGCGAGATCTTTAAGTCTCTAAAGAGCTTCAATAGTATATAAAAGCAATAACTTTTTGTTATATGTTAAAATCACGCCTCCCCTGTGACATTGTATCCATTTGCGAGGTCAGTGTGTATACCCTGTATAACCTGTAAATAATAAACATAATAAAAAAAAAATCTCAATACACGTCTCAAATGAATTTGTTATATTTGCGCCACGAAAAACCGTATAGTTTGACCTCAGATATAATTCTACGGCTATCTTCGTAAAAGTTGAGTCTTGTCAAATGAAATGTAAAACTAAAAGTCTAAACTAAACTAAAACTTTTTTCATTCCTTGCCATCTGTCCAAGTATATTTCGCTCTATTATTTGTTATGAGTGAACGCCAATTCGAATTCCGAAATGTCTTCGAGAAAAAGAATTCGTACACGTTCTTCCATCGAGTCAGCAATAAGAATTTTGCAAAGTAACTCATGCGAAATGTCGGAACGGAATAATCACATTCAGGTATCGATTTTGCCAGTACAGGATAATTCTGATTTCGAATCTGAATTTGACAATGAAAGTGACGGAGATGAAACAGACGATGAGGAATATGACATATTACACTTTCTACCAAAATCACGATAGAATAGTCGATATTTGAGAAAAAAAACGAAAAAATTGACTTCGAGCCGCCATATTGGAGCCGCCATTTTGTTTTTTTCAAAAAATTCCAACGCAACGAAAAAGGAAATAAAAAAAATCCTCGATTACAATTATTTTCAATGGTCGATTCTACTTTATTCGATGTGAAAATATACGATTTTTAGAGAAAAATATCGAATAAATCGCGTTTTTTTCCAAAAAAATGGTCATAACTTTTTATCGAAAAATCCAAGGCCAAAATAGACCACGGATTTCGAAAGAGGACATCAAAAACCATCGACATTGGTACCTTTCATTTTTTTTTGCGACGTTTAGGTCAAAAGTTATCGCGTTGAAAACTGTGTAAAAATTTTGGACATTTTGGGACGAAATGGGTTAAAGTAAAATATTGGATATTGACTAAAGAGTTCGAACGTCACTTCGTAGTTAATATGCCTAACGAGAATCAAATCGAAAGCTTTCTATGAGTCTCCTCCAGCTGACATTTTATATTTCGCAAAATATCTATGGAGTGGCTGTGGTGTTCTGGCGGATATTTACCCGGTTTCCATGCCCGCCGACACGAATGGTCGCAGGTTCGAATCCCGGCACGTATGTACCTCTGGATTTTTCTGCATTACGTACGGATTTAGGCACCATGATATGTGACGTGTTAGTGACCTGAAAACGGCGACTAGCTGCGCTATTGGTCGCGTTAGGCACAACATTGATGATCTAAGTTGATACAGCCACTAATGTATCTCTGCTCACCTCATAAGGGATATAGCGTATATATTTATTATATAGTATTATTATTATTATCTAGGGCTGTTTTCTCGTGTATTTACAATTATATTTATTTTCTCGAACGCCATAGACAAATGTTTTACTTGTATGTACAAGACAGTCCGGGAAAGATAATTATAATGTTGGAAATAAATAACTAAATAAAAGGTCCGTAGATGTTTTGCAAAATATGAAACATTATCCTGAGGACACCATTACGAAGCGTCAAATGTCTCGCAGATTTTATCGATGCATTTCAGTCGTATAGTTGTGTTTTAGCCCTAATAATGGTGCATAATATAATTTAAAATTTGTAAATAAATGTAATTTTACTTTAAGACCGCCAATTATTTTTAAAATATTGCAATAAATAAGTACACATTTTACGTAAACTTTCATTTAATAATTATTTTACAATTTAAATATTAATAAAATTAATGGTGCAGCATTCTTCATATAAATTTAGTGAGTATATAATTTAAAAAAAAAGTTTTAGCATATTTTAATATCTTTAATACGACAAAGTTCTCATTGAACAAATAACCATAGGTACTTTATACAATATAATCGTGAAAACATTATTGTTTGATTATTACATAATAGAACGCCGCCGCCGGTTCGTCTCATTTCTGAACTGTTTTCTATTACCAATTCAAAAGCTGAATTTATCTATATTGAGGTGTTGACAGTTATCTACATATTTATATTTTCTAAAAAAAATTAAAGCACTGTAGCCCTTAAATATACTTTCATGTTATTTTTATCATAAAGCCGATCTTATCTGACTAACAAGTATAATAATTATGCTAACATTGAATGATCCCTCTGAATTTGTTACATTTTTTTTGTAAATAAAATTGCAACAACAAAAGGAAAATTAATAATGGAACAATGAATATTAGGAAAATCTAAGACTAGATTAAATTATTAGACATTAATCTTCGATTAAATTCATTGTAAATATAAACAATTGTTCTAATCGCAGTTTCTATGTACAATAAAATCTTAAACCTCAACTTCAAAATTAGGCACAAGTTTTTCAAGCAACTATAACTAAAAATTGTTACTTAATGTAAATACTAAATAATAAATGAGTATAAGTTCATATATTATCTATTGTTAAGGTGTCTACAATGTAATAACTTATATTGATTGCTAGAATGATGTCTGTTTTAAATATATCCAAAAAAATTACAAAACTGAATATAATAACTTGTGTCGATTCATAATTTGAAAGGTTTACAAAGAATAACTTGAAGAATTATCAATAAGAGATTTTTATGTTTGAGATATATTTTAGTACAGTCAAAAGCATCCAGAATTAGATCGCATGAAAGAATTAATGTATGTGAAGGAGACGAAAGTAATTTCCAAGGAGAGATGAGGCGTTCCAAATTGTCCACACACACGAATAATGATTTGGCGTGATGATAGATATATTGAATTCAACATAATCTGTGGATATAAATAGAACAGACACGTTGTGGCTTTATTAAATATTCAACAAAATAAGGTAATTTATTATCTACTCTCGTCGCTAAGTATCATGCACGACGCGCTGGTGACCGCGAATTTCAAAGACGAGTCGTTCTATTGTAGCAGCTAAAACAATTATAATAAACGTTTATTAATCAAATAAATTTCTGCGTACCTAAATTAGTGCTGAGTTGAGCTAAATCAAAAATAATACTATATATTAAAGAAGTACTACAAAATATAAAATGAGTAGATTGTTATTAAATATTAATTTGTTCTACATGTATCTAAAAACTTATGAATTACTTATACATCAATAGCAAACCAAATATTGTTTTAAAGGTCCAATACTGTGTTTAGTGTTGTGAAATTTTTACACAAAAGAAATAATATGGTAAGATCAAAAATGTTATTCGACATACTTCAAAAAGTGATACAGTGGTTAATTAATAATTTTATAAATCTATCAAGATCTGTATCTGAATAGATGACAATAACATATCACGTAAATAGTATATATTTATAAAAAATACACACAGTAACTTAGAGCAGAATATTTGTTATTACACTGGCTCGACATAGTGACTACCGTGCACCTGGTGGTAAGTACAGTGTAGTCCAAAAACGAAAGCGACCATTGAAGGATGAAAATGCATTAATAGTCTTCGTCGTCATGTCGGCCCACATATACCACGACTGAAGGTATTTAGTTATGTGAATTACCGGATATACACAAGCAGATCCCGAAACGCGACAAGCCAAAGTGAGTCACTATGACTGTCTTTACACTTGTGTACTGTGGTCACGACCCCGTTTGGACAACCTGCCTACCACAAAAAAAATAAATACAGTTTTGAACAATTTTGGCAGCCGTATGACTTTGTAAGCAGTATTTAATCCACGCGAGTTTGTCTGATGTAAGGAGAAAGAATTATAAGTGTAAAATGATTCCTAGCGTACCTCTCTAGCAATCTACGCTTCAGTTCTGGTGGGTAGGTGACATATATGTAATGATCGTCGTGCTCCGGATCGTCTAGCATAGCCTCGTCGCCGGCGAACCGCTCCGCACGTGTTGGTGATGAATGCGTCGTCATCGAAACCGAGGCGCTGCCAGCCACACTTCCTTCTTCAGAACTACGATCGATCCAGTGCATTTCAGAAGTAACATACAAAATGGCCACACCGTTACTGATGTGGTTAAATTCGGGGTAGAGCAGTGACAGCTTTGTTTTGGAAGCACGGAAATGCTTCACCCATTAAATCGAGGCACGGTGTTACAGTTCGTACACGTTTACAGGGAAGATATCAAGCAAACTTTTTGTCAGGCGCCAATGTTTTTTTGCATTGCTTGTAAAAATCTTGGTACACAATTTTTTTTTTAATATATCATTACGAGGAAATTAAGTTTCAACTGATTTGTGGTTTGAAATCCCCACCTTCAAAGATTCAATGGATAATAGGGTACAGAGTGGCATGTAACCCTATAAAAGCATAAAATCATTAGCTTGTTATACTTGGGCATTTAATAGATATATTAAAATCTGCTAAATACCAGAATAGGAGTCTTAGAATCCAAATTGAGCCAAAATTTTAATTAACGAAATTATTAAATGTCCACGTATACCAAGATAATGTGTTTTATGCTTCTATGAGATGCACGCCACTAATACGATAGGACTTCTGTCCGACGAGGAGCAACATGACAATATAGCAGTTGATACTCGTTTCTTAGCGCTGCCGTTCTTAAGCTGTACTGGACTTACAAATCCCAAATCGTCACAAAGGTATTTATAATCAGGAAGAATCGGCTGCCCTGTATCTTAAATAAATCTTTTGTTTCGTGCTAATTACACACCTGCCCCATTTTCAACGCGCAGGTAAAACGATTTCTTGTTTTGTTTCTACGAAAACTGTCAAGTGATGAGATATAAGAAGAATATCGATAATTAACTTTATATACTAACTCGAATACAATCCAAATGATGTAGTAACACATGCACAATGCCAGCGCAAGTCCTGTGGCTAGAGCCAGGAGCAAGGGCCACGGGAAAACGCGTGCTGTCGGCCCCGTGTCCTCCCAGTACCGATCACAGCTTAAGTACCAACACACGGCACGCTGCATCTCCTCTGTTGAATTTTAACCTCAATCAAATACTTATCAAAAGACCCTGCAACTATGACAGTGCCGGCTGTACCGGATGTGTAGGTGTTGGGAGTTCATATAGATATCATAAGATGAATTCAGCAGTTGCCATTTATTTAGTAAAGCCTATTTAAAAAAAATGAATAAACATCGTACACCCTAGAGAGACCAATGGATCGAGGATAATTAACACTTTAAATTTATTGAATTGGATTGAGTATCAGAAAGAAACACTAATACCATTCTAGAAATAGGAAACAGACTTCAAAAAAAAGTTATTATATCTATGAACATTGTATTAGAAAAATAATTAAATAAAAGAGTTGCACTATCGAACAACTAGCGGATATTTGATATTTAATTTAATTATATAATAATTTGACAAAAATAAAAAGAAATACAACATGAAAATCAGTGGAAGCTAAGAGTTGAGGTTGATTAAGATTTACCTTCGAGGTTCTGACAATAAGTAAAATCAAAAGTAATATGAAACTATTCTGGCTACGATGCAGGAATTCTCAATGTTAAAGTGCTGAAAATTTTCTTGCTACCTACTTTAGTATCGACCGTGGTGTGATGATAGGTTATTTATGTATTTTACATTTTTTAATTTGATACGAACCTTCGAGTTCAGTAAACTGATGCTGCGTAAGATGCAATAGAAGTGTCGCTATGCAGGAATGTACGATCTTCTCACAACGAACCTAATAATTCAATATCAAGAAATTAAAATAGATACTCTAGTATAAATATCTTACAAACTATGTGCAAAATAGTCTGAGGCGCAGTTCCACTCCGACGCAGCCTTGAGTTTCTTTCGGCGTTTCTTTTCACGGTAGGGGCTTCGGAAACGGTAGTAGATTACCATTAGGTTTTGTATTTTGGCTGGCGGCCCAAGTCGAGGTTCGTACCCACAGGGGTGCCCTTGCGTTGCCACCCAACCTATAAATTAGCCGGCCAAGCGCACCACAGTGTTCCCCTTCTCACCCGGTTTAGTTGTGAAGGTCTATCCCGGCCATCAACCAATATCCAGTGAAATAAAAAAATTAAAAAATAGTATCTTGATGAAATTGTACTGATAAGTATGTTAAAGTGTCATATTCGAATTAGAATAACTATTCATTACGCATTAGTATCACGTTAATATGGTGGTTACATTGGCATAACAATTAAAAGTTAGTGAATGATACATTGTTTTCAGTCAAAAGTAATTGCCTTTAATGTTTGAAGACGTGCAGGATCACAAGCTGCTCTTTCCGCTTGTAAATCAGCCAGTCGTTGTTGCCGACTGTCCGGTGGTAAAGAAGACTCCACAGTATCGGCATCGCATAACTCTGCTGTTTGGTTTGCGTCGCTTTCACTATCAGCGGCTCTTTTTTCTTCACCTTCTGGAAAATTAAATGTAGATCGAGATCTAACAATAAATAATTTTCATCGACTTTTTTGGTGCAGTCTTTTCAAATAAGGCGTCAGTTAAATAGTAAATGCTCCTTAAAGTTTTTTTTTATACACTAATGTAGAATTAAGTAAGGAATTGAAGATTCGTTAGTGTTTAGATGCGTTTTAAAATTTAAGAAGTGCTTCTTAAACTGGGAGTGAATTATATTCGAACACTGCTTACTAGTTTCTCGTATTTGGAATACACAGAATAGTCATATGCTCCTTTTTTTGGTAACCCGAGGGAAATCCTTAACGGACCTCAAGGGGCGATGAGGGTTGCCCCCCGGTGTGTCGGACTTGCACCGACTAAAACCCCCGGGGTGTTCCTTCTCCCGCCTGCCGAGTGCCAAGGGCAAGGCTGAGCCATCTTCCTCGGCATCCGGCGACGTCTAGCCTTCTTGACAGGGGGTGACTAAATAGTCGCCACCCCCTGCGTACACCTAACACATTTGGCGGGGAGAGTGGTGTAAAATGATACCTTCCCCTCATCTCCTTGATTTATCATTGGAACGGTGTGCGAGAACACATATTAGGTCCTTACATATGAAATTGGCGTTTTGTATGGGAGGAACAAAAAGTCGAATATTTTTTAATATAATATATTTAATTAATCACAGTATGAACCATTATTTTCTATGCACTTTTGCCATCTCATAGGTAGTTCATTGATCCCTTTACTAAAAAAACCAGTCGGACGGGAATCAATAAAATCTTTAAAGGCGATTTGGAATGCCCCATCGGAGTTGAATTTTTTCCCTTGCAAGAAGTTATCCAAATTTCGAAAAAAATGGTAATCTGTTGGAGCAAGGTCCGGGGAGTACGGAGGATGTCTTAGACTTTCCAATTGAAGCTCTTCTAATTTAGTAGCCGTCTGTTGCGCAGTGTGTGGTCTAGCGTTGTCGTGAAGCAGCAGTGGCGTGGAGCGATTGACCAGCCTAGGTTGTTTAGCCGCTAGCTTTTCCATCATGGTTTGCAATTGCTGACAATAGATATCAGCCGTAATAGTCTGGCCAGATTTGAGAAAACTGTAATGAACAATACCGGCACTAGTCCACCAAACGCTTACAAGTAACTTTTTTGGGGTTAATTTTCGCTTGGGGCAGGATTTGGCTGGCTGGCCAGGATCCAACCATTGCGCTGAGCGCTTCTGATTATCGTAAAGAACCAATTTCTCATCACAGGTAATGATTCGGTTTAAAATACCTTCATTATTGTGCCGGTTTAGTAATGTAACGCAGCAGTCGACGCGCGTTTGCCGGTTTGCTTTAGTCAATTCGTGAGGTACCCACTTTTCAAGCTTTTTAATCTTCCCAATTTGCTTCAAGTGAATTAAAACAGTTTTATCACTAACATCGCAGCCTGCAGCTAACTCGGACGTGATTTGCGATGGATCCGCTTCCACAATAGCCTTCAACTCTTCATTATCAACTTGAGTCTCAGGCCGTCCACGGGGCTTGTTCTGCAGGTCGAAATTTCCAGAACGAAAACGTTGGAACCAAAAACGAACTGTGTTTTCTTTTGCAACACGACCGCCATACACATCATTCACCCTTCGAGTTGTTTCCGCAGCACTAGTGCCACGGCGGAACTCGTACTCGTAAATAATGCGATATTTTAAGTTTTCCATTTTGTAAAATGAGTGACGCAAACAGAAAAAAACAGAAGAAAAAAACAAATGAATGACGATCATCGAAGCACAAATACATGAGTCTATAGCTGTACAAATTTGAATTTGGAATTCCTTACCAAAGAGGAGAAATTTGTGATTAAAGTGGCCAGTACGAAAAACGCCAATTTCATATGTAAGGACCTAATATATAGGCAATAGCCTCCCAAACCCGCTCCGCTGCCTCATTCGCCTTCATCGTCTTCTCAATGAAGGAAAGGGCCGCCTGCCATGCCTTATCGCTACTGACCATCGCACGAGCGAGTGCCGGCAACGACAGGTCACCACCCACCACCCTGACGAGAGCAGCCCAGGCTGGGCACTCCTCTAGAAAGTGTTGTGCGGACTCGTCGAAGCAACTCGCACAATGATGATACCTCGGCATGGGCTCGCTGCCAGTTGTACGGCACAGGTATCTACCGAAGCTGCCATGCTCGGTAAACACCTGCGCCATCCGGTAGGAGACCACACCGTGGCGCCGCCCAAACCACTCACTTAGAATCGGGCGAATTGCCTCGATCGTCCGCAAGCCGTAGCTGGATCGCTCCAGCCTGAGCCACCATTCCTCAATCGAGTCGGCGTCCAGCAGACGCCTCTTACCCCTGATTTCGGTCGGAGTCGGTAGCTGGCCCCGGGCCTTTTGCTCCTCGCGCCATGTCCCAGAGAATCGACCCCGCCAACACGCAGGCTGCGTCACATGACACTGTGGCGTACCCCCGGATCGACGCTGTCGCCAAAGCCCTTTGAGGGCGGCGCAACAGCCTTATATTGGGGCTGTTGAGAGCGTAGACATATGCTCCTACTAAATGCTCTTTTTGGTTTGAATCAGTATTGCTATATTATGCTTGTTTTATTGTTATTATAAATAAACTGACGCTAAACTGATCACCTGATGGAATGTAGCGATGATATACGCATTCGACTCACCAACAGTTTTCGATGCACTCTACGTTTGAATATTCCTGCGTTATAAGGTATCGAGAACACTGACGCTAGGAGCAACAAACACTTTATGTTTGATGCAAACTGTGTTCCAATAATATAATGGTGCGTCCCAAGCAAACGTTTTGTGTTTTGCAAAACATCAATTTGTCTTTTTCTTAGTCATGTATTTACAATTACTTTACTCTTTCTCGCAAGGATTTGTAACAGAAGAGGTACATAAGCAAACCATTAGTCTGTGGAGTACAAGAAAGAGAAAAATAATTGCAAATTCACGAAAAAGAAAAGGACCAGCTTTTGCGAAACATGAAACTTTAGCTGCGGACACAGGTTGGAGGTGACTAATATTCCAGTACTCAAACAGTAAGGTAATTTTCTTGTAAAGAAGTCATACTGCACCAATTAATACCACTGACTGGATTTAAAAACAATATTGACTTTAGTTTTTAAGAATGCTATCAACTTAAGAAAACATGAGAATAATTACCAGGTTCATCACTCTCTGAATCAGTCTTGGGGCAGTCTGATGGTGGTGTTTGTGTGCTCTGGAAGCGTGGTCTTCGCTGGGCAGGAGGTACTCGGGCCACGCTACGTGTAGCGGTTGGTGCCAGGGCTTTCTTCACAGCTTCCACGTCCTGCCATACCTAAGGGTTATTTTAATTGGACTGTCACAGGATAATATAAATTTCGCTGACTTCGGTACCATTTATTCATCTTAGTATTGTACAGAAGTCAAGTGAAAAATTTTAGATCTGTATTTAAACTAGCAATTTTCTTTTTTATTAATCTTAAAGTCATCAGCCGTTGTTTTACCGATAATAAATAATTGATTATAGTAATTATTCATCGACTCAGTTAAAAAATAATAATTATGAAGTGTTCTTCTTAATCTCACGACCAATTGAAGAAAAGCTCTGTAATATTTAAGACGCTTTTACAGATTAATGAAGCGTAAATTTGTATGTACGAGTAATTGATGATTATTTAAAAACGATCTTAAATTTAAGGTAAGTTTTCGAAGATGGACATCTGTCTGCTAAATGTAGATTTTCTTAAATCATCTCATTGGGTTGTACCGCGCCTCAGCTTTTAATACGTTCTTTCAAGAATGACTAATGTGAACACAATGAGTTCTTCTCGATCGGATGATCCCCCATCTTCTAGAGAAAAAAAGATATTTACCTACACAAATTATTCTCATTCTTTACTAATCACCTCACCTCAACGTCCGTAACAGGCCCCACTCCGCCGCTCAGAAGTCCGTGAGCTATTAAAACCTGACACCGCATAATGTCGCAGTAGTCTGCCAAACATACCGCATCTTCAGCCTGGAAGTATACTTTCTTATATGAGCTGTACTTAGACATTTTTATTCAGTGACCCGTGTATCCAAAGGCATACAGAGATCGCCTTAAAATTAGTGCTTTGGGCTTAGCTGGGTACATAAACATTTTTATTATAAAAACCTTATCTTTCGGATTTTGAATTAATTTATAAAAAAGTTTAATTGCACATACGCATATCAAGTAATGACGATCTTCATGCTGGCAAAGTCTGACATATTCTGATTTAACAAGAGCAAGAAGGTATCAATAAATGCTTAGGAGAAGAACGGGGATTTTAAAGGTAATGAATAGCGGCGTCTTCTTTTTTCCTACCACATTATTGACTCGGCGTGATGATAGAAAAAGAAATGGTTAAGTACCCAATGAAATATTCATGTTCTATGTCTATACAAAGTCACTGGTCCACTATTATTATCTACAGAGCAAGTTTAATTGAGCTTTCTAGTATATGCATAAATCCTGGTAGGCCCAGGTCTTGAAATTTTTGGAGGCGGTGTAAAAACTACTATCTGCCGCCCTCCACCGATCCTGCCAGTTCTTTTATCTGTTTCTCAATTACATAGATTAACCCAACAAAAATCTTTCCAACATAATTTTTAAGGGCTGCGTTCAACAATTTTGTGAAAATATATTAGACATATAATTTATCTCATACGAAGCGAAATATCCATGAAAAACGATCTCTGTCTTTACATAACTCAAGATAATGATAAAGTGTAACGTAGTCTTATGAGACTTTTGAGTCAACTTATGCAAAAACAAAGATATGGGAATGAACTAGGGAGTGGTTAGCCTATTTTTTTAGATATATTACTCAGCAGGTACGCTGCGTGATGTGCTGATGCAGATGTGCCGCACTTGCAATTTGGCACCCGGGGCGTGGGCCCCGGATTGCCTTCCCCTAGATCCGGGCCTGCCTCCTGGTAAAATCTCGTTACTTATATATTAAAATGAGATAGTCTGCGCACAAACCTTGTTAATCTGGTTCCTGTGACGCTGGTCGAAGTGAGTGTCTAGATGGCGTTCTTCGTAAAAGGACTTTCCACAAAAGGAACATGTCCATTGTGACGGCCTGTGTTGCAATTTGGCCGCGTGCTGGGGCGCGAAAATATCACGAGCTGGATGAAAAGGGCACTCCAGTGGAAGTTTTACCTGATCCAATTGGCATTATATTATAAAACACATTATATCATAATCGAAAAAACCCTGCTTATATTACGAAAACTAAAGGCCAGAATTCAAGTTTAGGCCACGATGTTATTATTTGATCTTATTTAAAATTTGGTACATTAATCTTTCATGCCTATTAGATATTAAATAAAAGGCAAACAATTTATCAATGGGCAGTTACCAGTGTAGGTTTGGGTTGCACTCTAAGAAAAGAGACATACAAAACCTTTTAAATATGTAATCGTAGGTAATTACTTCTAAATTAATTAAATACAAATATTATATTTTGCATTATTTTTAGTAAAATGTTAATTATTTGATATAATTTGGAATTATCATGATTTCTTTGCAAGCAACTAGAAATCATGATGGAAATTAAACATTTACTATACTTAATACCTTTGCAGAAACTGTTACACTGCTTAGTATTAATTTTTACCTGAAATCTCTCCAACACAGGAAGCCATTTATTTTGTATAACTTTTCTCACTATTTGGGAGTTGTCACGAGAGCATGTGATCTTGAATACTGATGGTCCCGGCCATGGGATTAGGGTCAGGAATAAAAGTACTAGAACCTGTAAATATACGATATAACGTATCGTATCATTTGATTGAGTACCTACTTCTTGGGCCTTACATGAAAACAAAACAGGAATATTATTTGAAGTATTTACCATAATAATTTTATTTTTTAATAAACGACTATTTCACAATTTATTAAAGTAAGGAGGCAGGTAGATGCAAAGGTACTCTCTATTTTAGAGATTTAGAAAAATAATCACCAATAATCCACTATAACTTTAGTACATGGTATACGAACAGTTATTTTGTTTTCAGTAAATATCTTCCAATACTCACAAATAATTAAGTTATAGGTTATGCTTATGTTATTTGGGTATCGATTTTCCGAGTGTTTGCAACTTTTCATACTTTAAAAGCATTTTCTCTTACCTCGAGTGAAAACGACGTGGTCCTCATTCATATCTCTTATGCGCAAAAATTACGTTAAATATAGTTATATTGATGTATGAAAGTTTAGTGTCCCCACACGATACGAATAAACGAAGCGCTTGTCGTGGTTTCCCATTACCGGTTCGTAAACGGCGCATGCGTGCGGACATCCCGACTTCCCCTCTCGTTAAAACTTAATAAATTTTTACCTTTGACCTTAATAATATGTATATTCAATAGCATTACTTCATGTACCATCGCTTTGTTGTACCCTCTTTTTTTACATTAGTATTCCCTGCGCACCTATTTAGTTAATTTTAGCTACGTGGTCGACCTGATCAAAAATGACTAGATACCAACATAAACAATATTTTTTGTACCTACTTGAATACATTATACTAAACTTTAATCATTTATTTTGATTATGATTATTTTGATTGATTAGAAAAAGATTACGATGAATCATAATGTAAATGACTCAAAAAGACCAGTAAATATTATCATAACAGGCCTACCAATATTTTAAATGGTCTATAGGAGTACATATACGAAGGTATTATTGAATATTTAGAAGTTTAAGGATTAATAAGAATAAAGGCAAACCAAGCTTCATTGTTCTGCATACATCAGTCGGGATTCGGTGAGATAATAAATCAATGTATCATATCTAGCACTTACTAATAGTAATCTAGCATTGCTAATTTTTTTTTAACGGCACAGTTTGTCAACTAACGAGCCAATAAGCCGGCAATCAATGGTTTAAACAATTTATGTTTGATAACAATTTTTCCAACCATTTCAGCGTTACAATTCACGTATCGGTGTCGTTTAGTTTCCATGAACAAGTATTTAAAAATCTTTATTTTATAACCGCAGTAAAAGGCAGGTCAGTTACAATAATTAAATATATGAGTATAATGATAAAAAATAGGTAAATTTATAATTTGAATTTCTTATATAAGGCAAACTAATTGCTATTTCTCCTATTCTGACATTAATTAAAAATATTTAGTCAAATAGTAGGTTTTTTTTATTTTATCAAATGGTGCAAACAAGATGACGGCCAATCTGAAGTAAAGTGGCCATCGTTGCCGATAACTCAATTCCATCACCAGAAATATTGCCTGCTGATCTTGAAGAAAAGAAATGGAGCATACACAGTCTGATCTCGAAATGTAATTTCTTAATCTTTGAAATAACAAAACCTGGCTCTGAACAATTTTATATTATTAGTAAAATATAAGTAGTACTACAGTTACTTTAAGCGAAGTTAGGTGTATACTAAATTTTCTCCACCCCTGTATTAACATTATCAGAGCATGCGCACAACTTTCATTCCAATCTCTTACATCTGAACGAATTCGCGTCGGAGATATTCATGCTATTTCATTTTCGCTTACTAGGAAAATAAAGGAGGGAATCATTTAAGGAATGCTGTATCTATAAATCTTGTGAAGGTATAACGCTACGAGATGTAGCCCAGTCTATTGATAAACGCGGAACACGCACCTTATGCTACGAACGCTACGTAGCTCAAAACAAACAATGAAACAATAATTTCCGTTCGTTTTTTCGATAGAAGAAATTGATATAATGAGTTCAAAAATAAAATTTGCAAATATTAGCCAAATGATCAAGTTGGGGAACTGTTCTATTTGTTTTGATTTACTTCCAAATTCTACATAAAAAATTATGGTCTACATGCATCGTTCATAGGTAAAGAAAACAATTTATTTTTATATGCTTTAATTTTAATAGACCTTTTGAATACATATGAATGAAATAATTATGAAACAGATGAGATGTAATGTTTGTATAAGTAAATAAGAAAGGAATCGGTTAACAAAACACAGGACCGATAAAACAAAGAATAAACATTTGAACAATGTTAACAGGTTGCACCGTTCGTGTTCTTTGAATGACTTAGCACACAGTTACAATTAGATTTTGTTGTTAATATTAGGTACATTACATTTCTAATTTAGTAAAAAATATTTTTTTACTAAATTAAAGTTTTAATACGTTGAAGTTTTTATGTCTTTGTATTTTCGATTATAACGATAAGGAAGACATAGATTAAGGAATAATTTTAAACATTCTGTATTAAATTATAGTAACCGTTTGATTTGTGGCCTACTGCAATAATATTGTCTCAGAACTACATTTTCTATTAACAAACTGAAATCAATTATTTTTTATTTCAGTATGACGAAAGGCGGCGGGAGACCGCGATATATTCTAGTTCGTTTCCGATATCTATTCCTTGCAGCTGTCGTCTTTGGTGGATGTCTTTTGATTCTCACATTTAATTCACATGTGGATATTTTTCTTTTTAAAAATCCCTCAAAAGCTTTATGGCTGAGCCACCAATATAAAAATGATGATTCAGAAGATAGTTATACTATCAAAACCGATGGTTGCACAATTCCTTCTCTAAAAGCGTTTGATGATAGTGTGAAACGATTCAGTGAGGCGCCTAAAAATGTTTACCAATGCCGACACCATAATAATTCTTTACTTGATAACAACGATACTCATATATGGATCTTAAGAGAAAATTTACACTATTATCATGTACCTGAAAATTATAATATTTCTTGCTGCTACAAACGGTTCTATAAGCCTACGCGAATTCTAAATATTAACGCAAAAGATATTGACGATCGAGTACAGTATGGTAAATGTATATTCTTTTCTGATTACATACAAGTAACCCATGAATTTGGTAAAGTTTCATGCATGTACAAGCATAAAAAAGTGTATGAACAATATTTCCTGTTCGCGAGAAAAAAACCGTTAATGTCATTTAACGAAGATTTACCACAAATACTTTCAAACCAGACAAAGAGTTATAACGTGATTGTGTTGGGCATTGATGCCATATCTAGATTAAATTTTCACAGAACTATGCCAAAAACGATGGCTTACCTCAAAGAGAAAGGAGCAGTAGAATTACTTGGGTACAACAAAGTCGGTGATAATACATTTCCAAATGTAATCCCTATGTTGCTAGGTATCAAAGCAGATGATTTAAAGAAAACTTGTTGGCCCAATTTACGGTCGACGTTTGATCATTGTCCTTTTATTTGGAATTGGTTTAAAGAAGCCGGATACTACACTGCGTTCGGCGAAGACTCTTCGTCACTTGGAACATTCAATTATCAAAGATATGGTTTCGCTAGCTCACCTACCGATTATTACATTCGTACTTTTATAACGGAAGCTGAACTAAATGTTGCAAATGGGTTAGATTTCAATGCATATCTTTGTATGGGCAACAAATATTCTTATAAGATTCTTTTGGATTACATTGAAAGTTTGACACGGATATTGAAGTCAGATAAATTGTTTGGTTTTTTTTGGGAAGTTTCTATGAGTCACGATTATTTAAACTACCCAATGATGATGGACGACAGTTATGAATTTTTTTTGAAAAATCTAGACAGTACTAAATATTTAGATGAGACAGTATTGATTTTAGTTAGCGATCATGGCATAAGATGGGGTGATATCAGGTTTACCAAACAAGGACGTTTAGAAGAACGTCTACCTATGTTTCATATTTTGGTGCCTCCGTCTTTTCGGGAATTATTCAGCTCAGCATATAAAAACTTAAAAAACAACAGACGTCGCCTCACAACGCCTTTTGATATATATGCCACACTTAATGACTTGATTACATTAGATGATATAACAAACGAGGAAATTGAAATGCGAAGTAATAAACAATATGTTTCCAATAGAGGTATTAGTCTGTTTTTACCAATACCAGGTAACCGAACTTGTAAAATGGCTGAGATAGGTGATCATTGGTGCACATGCCATAAAGGCTATAAGCTAAAAACAGATGTTAAAGAAGCACATGCAGCAGCGATGCATCTTGTGGATCATTTAAATACATTATTGCACGACTATCCACAATGCGCAAAATTGAAACTCGTAGAAATATTAGATATAACTGAAATGCACACATCATTGCCTCATCAGGAGGAGGGGAGCTGGCGGGAATTCATGGTGGTAGTTCGAACGAGTCCCAGTGATGGAGTATTCGAGGCGACGATGCGGCAAGATGACCAAATGTGGTCCATGGTTGGCACCGCTAGTCGCCTCAATCTGTACGGCGCGCAGAGTCGATGTATGCATCACTATCAGCTCAAGCTATATTGCTTTTGTCAGTAATTGAATCATAATCAAAATTGGACCTAGCTGTGATAATTATTAATTATTTATTATATCAACTTGACATATTGTTAGAAAATAATATGATAGGTGTACGCTTCTTTGTAAAAATTTTATTGCTCAAATATAGCTCGGCCAAAATACTTATAGTAAATTTTATAATTATATAGCTGATGTAGTATGTAGTGTATTTGTGTGTGACAGATATAGTGCCAAATGTGATGAATTTTAACGAGAAAATATACTGGGTGCCTAAAACCTTTAAATATTTATTTCTATAATCTTATAATAGACTTGTAATACGAGAAATCAACGAAGCTGGCATAGTATTTACCTATGCTAATTATTTGCCATTGTAGATAATCAGAATCTGATTAATGTGTTGTATAATCTGGGGCTACGCCACGCGCAAATAGCAATATCAAAGAAAGCAGGCACTACCATACCTTCTCATGTATTTGGATGTACAATGGGAGCCTTGTAACTTACATAGGTCTGATATTTGTTTCAGTGTCCAAATTCATGGTAAAGATGTGGTTGGAAGTCCTATTTAATTTCATTTATGTACTTCAAATTTTATAAATAAACACTCAACATTTTTGGATTTCTAGCTTAATCAAACATTTAAAATACGGGTACTTTTAATGGCATAAGTACAAATAATAAGAAAATGAAAAAGTTTGATAAAAAGACGATATGCTACGAAACTAGTAAATGCGATTTTAAAAATCAGATAATATTTATAATATAACGTCCAAATTGAAAAGCTCATATAATTTGAAATTGAATTGAATAGCAGTAGGTATACCTAGTCTATTTTATTCGTTAAAATTAAGATATATAAAATTGAATATTAATAATATAATACAAGAGAAGTATTTTAAATTTTATAGTTATATTTTTTGAGAATAGTTACATATCACAACGATTAAGAGAAACGATGTGTTTAACTTCGCAATAATATTATAATTAGATAGAATTAGGATTATATAAACATTAAACTGGAACTTTTGTAACATATCTGTTGTTGTAACTTTCTTAAAAATATTAAGGAAATTTGATACAAGACTTGTATTATAAATACTTATGTGTACCTTATTTTGTAAGTCCAATTTATAATAAAATAAATATGTCAGTAAATAGGAAGTAAAAACAAGATTCGTGTTACTCAACTTCTTTTAATTTCGTGTCAGCAGCAATATTTTTAAAATGAGGAAAAAGAGGTACATATACAAGTTTTACACAATATTTTAGTTTAACACGTTCACGCCGGCGCTGTAACTTCTCAACCATAGACGGCTGGTCTTAAAGCTTTTAGCTTTATCGTTACTAATAATTAATGCTTATCTAAAAATATACTAAATATATGATCTAAATTTTTGGAGGTACGCATCGCATAGTATTACAATCAGATGAGAACCACTGATGGTATGCGCCGCTCGATGGAACAATCATCTGTGAGCCACCGGTAATACACGCCGCCCGTTAAGGCAGACTTGTACGAGCCATAGGTGGGTGATTCGCGCCGGCGTGCAAATGATAAGGTGTATAATACGTAAATTGACTTATATAGGTACTTCTCAAGTAAATTAAGCTATCGGACAATAATTTTAGCTAAAAATAATCATAAATATTTAATTGCCACGATGAATGTATTTGATAGTTCATAATAAAGAGTCTATTCTAGCTTTCGTATCATTAGATACATTTCGTGTACCAGTCTAACTAATAATGTGAAAATAAATACTAAAGATTTATAGAATAAACATTATTTTGTTTCATTCGTTGCTTCAGCCTCTCGTCAAGAATATCGTATAGTGCACGAAGTCTAACAACGTATATTTTATTACCTCAAGTGTTTTCAATAAATACTAGTCATATCTATATTCACATTTTTGGCATACCTTCTTCTAATTTAAATAAATTAAGTTTGTTTATATAAAGTTTAAACAATTTTATTGGCATAATAGAAGTCATAAGTTCTAACTTTCAGTTAATAGTAGGTATGCGATTGTTTTTATAAAAGTAAAATCTTCCTTAATCTTTGCAGTAAAATGTAGACCTAAAATTATTAATAATCTAGATGGAGTTAGTTCATACGTCGACCATAAAATTCCTACGTCCCATAAAATAGACGTCATGGCTTACTAGATGCATAGCTTACTAGATTATGCTCCGATCAAAATTAAAGTTGACACATGTCATCCCATATATCCTAAAAATTGATTATATATTTAAATACGGAGTAGTAATATACTCTCAGATATACGCTTTGAAACGTTCAGAGTATAATATACAGAGATGGGCAAAATGTAATCTGATTAATGATGAACGATTACAAAATGTAGTCGTAATTTTAATTTTCTTGCTCTGTAATCATGATTAAATCTATTTAAAACATTAAGAAATGATAAATGTGTATACAATCTGGGATTTTGTAGTGTTTAAAACATAAATGAGCAAAATGCAGTCATATTAATGGTAAAAAACATAAATTGTAATCGTTAATCATTTTTATTAATCTGATTACATTTTGCCCATCTATGATAATATAGATATAACTTTTCTACACTAGATATACAAAACACTATTGGTGCCCACCTACGCATGCGATATACTTGTTATGATATTGTTGAGATCACCTAATTTTTCATATTTCGTTTTTGCTCAGATTTTACAATATCCTATTTATTATTTGTAAATATTCACTGCATCAGTTTGCTGAGAATTAAACAACCGCTAAATGTTTTGAAAACTACCTAGCCATATGTTTCTTATGCAACACTTGGTTGATTCAACTCAGAAATGAATTCGTACCTACGTTAAAATTATGTTTTATTATTTTAATATATTTTGTTTAATATTAAATATAAACAATATACATTCACTTGAGAAGACAAATAAGTTCATTATGTCTACTGAAGGTTGCAAAATACCTAGTTATCCATTAACTAGCGAGAAAATTAAAAGGTTTATAAAACTCCCACAAATACATACTTGCTCCAAAACTGCACCTTTATTGACTTCCAATTCGTCGCATATTTGGGTGGTAAAAGAATCATTGGAAGACTATAACATTTATAGAGGTAATGAATTTTACTGTTGCTACAGATACTTTTTTGCAGTTAAAAACATTGCAAACATAACTTACGGGAGTTGCAAACAATTTTTCAATATTACTAAAGCGGAACACGAGTTTGTTCGCGTCGAATGCTATTATCTAGATGACAAAATATATGACAATTTTTTTGTCTTTCATATTAAAGATAAAAAATTTAAGATAAATATGGAAATAAATAATAAACTACATTTCAATATCCTTATATTAGGTATTGAAAGCATGTCTCGTATGAATTTTCACCGTACAATGCCACAGACATCTCAGTATCTTAAAAAACACGATGCGGTCGAATTGTTTGGTTACAACAAAGTGGGCGATAATTCGTTTCCGAATTTATTTCCAATATTAACTGGCAAATCATTCTCATATATAAAAGAAAGATGTATAAAAAATTATACTCTAGACAATAAGGAGTGTACATTTATATGGGATGAATACAAGAAATTAGGATTCAGTACGATACTTGGTTCTGATAGTGTAGCAGGGTTACTTGACAACTACGAAAAAAAATTGTCAACAATCCCGACAGATTTTTATTTACAACCCCTCATAGATGAAACCATGAACCTGTTTCAACGAAAAAATTACAACTTCCACATTTGCTTTGGAAATAATTACTATTATAAAGTACTTTTGAATTATATATATGGCGTAACACAAAAATTATATCCTAAAAACTTTTTTGGTATATTTTGGGAAGAATCTTTAAGTCACAACGATTTAAACAAACCAAATATAATGGATGGAGATTATGTGGAGCTTCTCAAGAATTTGGAAAGAACTCAATTAACTAACAATACAGTGTTAATTTTTTTAAGTGACCATGGCATGCGATGGGGTCCTATAGTTAGCACCGATCAAGGTCAGCAAGAAGTGCGCCTACCTCTACTTTCTTTTCTGTTTCCTAAAAGGTTTAAATCTCAATATAAAATAGCTTTCTATAACTTGCAAACTAATAGCCGTCGCCTGACTACTCCATATGATTTTCATAAAACTCTGTTAGATTTATCAAAACCATACGATTTGGATGATAGTAATATAAATAACAGAATGTTGGCTAAAGAAAATTTGAACAGTATTGCCTCGAGTTTATTTTTACCTATATCTGAATACAGAACTTGTGAATCTATCGGCATAGATGAACATTGGTGTACATGTGTAAAAGGAAAGAGAGTAAAAATAGGAGATAAAACAAGACAACTAGCAGCTAAATACGTAGTTGAACATATAAACAAAATAATAAATGCATATCCCCAATGCCATAATCTGTGTTTAAAAGAAATATTACGAGTCAGCATGATTAAAATTAAAGAAAATCGAAATCGAATTATAAGGATTATTGTAAAAATGTCTCCTGGCGAAGGTATATTTGACGCTACCTTACATCAAAAGCGAAAGAAATTTATAATTTCGGGAACGGTTAGCCGCATAAATTCCATTCGTAGTAAAAAGGTATGTGTAAAAGACGAAGGTATAAAATTGTACTGTTATTGTAAATAAATATTAATTAGAATAAAACTGATAGCTATAGCAATACAAATTACCTCAATTAAATATGGCGTCATTAATATATTTAATTTTAAGAAAATTTTAGACATTACAGAAATATAATGTACTAGCTGATCCGGCAAACGTTGCTTTGTAAAATCTTCTAAGATGTTCATTGAAATTAAGTGATGTCAAAGACAATTTTGTTCACAATTAAATACTCTTAATTAACAACACATTTATTTGGATAAAGATTAATATTATTACGTTGATACAACTCTTAACAAATAATGCATTAATTTCGACCAAATTCGATTACCATAAAAACGGTTCTAGTAAGTTAATCTTAAAAGATAGACATATACTGTTGGGGACATTTTTTTAGATCATTTTAAGAAGAATAATTCTTTCATACATATATTTTTGGTATCTTGAACTGTTTTCGCAGCGCACGCAATGGAAGCCCTCAAGGATGAATAATTTTGCCCGTTTTTTTCACATTTTCCATTATTTCTTCGCTCCTAATAGTCGCATCGTGATATAATATAGCCTAAAGCCTTCCTCGATAAATGGTCTATTCAACTCAAAAAGAAATTTTCAATTCGAACCACTAGTTCCTGAGATTAGCGCGTTCAAACAAACAAACAAACAAACTCTTCAGCTTTATAATATTAGTATAGATTTACTGAAATTACCAAAAATGCCACAACTAGGGACGGTTTAATACCAATATAGATAAATAGTGATTAGACTACTTTTAGTAATTAGTTGGTTTAGACGCCAGCATCTATTTCGTTATTGCAAAAATTTGTACAACCCACCAGTAGTATAATATAGTGCAAAATACACTACATTCATTTCATCTATGCAGTTTTAGTTCCTAGTGCTTGTACCCAAGGCTATAAAGTTTTTAAATAAAAAACATTAGATTCTAAAATATCAAATTTAATGCGATAATATAGATTTCGGCTTTTTAAATTGGGAAAAATACATATGGCAAGATACAACAAGAAATTAAAAAACAGAATAAACATGGCGATAGTCCTCGGAACTTCAACAAATCCGATTTATTTTTCAAAAGCAGACATGGTGTATAATGGATTTGGATTTGTAAAACGGTATGGCATTAGGTTTTGAAATATATAAATTGAAATAATAAGACAAATAAATAAATAATGGATAAATAAACAAGGCTTTATCTTTTGCCTGCATTTTGAGTAGTATAATGAACAACAATAATGCGATAATAATGTTATAACATTAAAAATGATTATTTAATAAAAGATGCCTATTTAGAAGAACCATTTATTATAACTTTAGGGAGCGATACTGAAAGTGAAAGCATGCTGCATGCATTCTGACTATGAAATGACGGAGTTTGTTTAATTCTACACCGGGAATTCATGGAATCCAGCCTCTAAATTGCACAGAGGATTATCTACATGATCATAATTATAGCATTAAAATATAATATATTAAATTGTGTGTGATATATGTAAGGTAGATTTAAGCTCAATAAATGTATATTGTATGTAGGTAATTGTTTTTGTTCTGTAACGTCTTTTTCATCAATATACGCTTGGTAAACGATTGTGTTTTCGTGGTGCTCATACAATCCCTAGTTTCCTAGACATTCATTTCATTGTGTTTCAATTATTATTGCTTATTATGTTAGTATATACTAGCTGATCCGGCAGACTTCGTACTGTCTCAAAGTGTGGAAATTCTAATTAGCGGCAATACTAAATTCATCACTAGCGACGCCGACACCGGGTCGATAAGTTTGTGGACCTATAACTTAATAATTTTAACTTTATGTGGATATGAGGATTATATGGGCAAGAATTTTTAAGGAATTTTTGTTTATTATATTTAAGGCAAGATAAGTATAAAAATACATAATTTTAGAGATTTAGATAAGTACGTTTTATAAATAACTAATAATGTCATAAATTTTGTTTAACTCCAATACAATAAGAATAAACATTAATTTAAAATATTTTAATAAGTATTTTATTACCTCTTCAATTTTCTCAATCTTTCATATAATACTCAATAAATGCATATTTGATTTTATGATTTACGACTTAAGTAGATATTAAAATTATTTGCGTCTCATATAAAATATTTTAGGAAGATTTAGTTACTGAGTGTTAATAGTATAGTAGCCGACCCCTAGTTCAGTTGTCTACCAACGACGGACTCAAAAGGGCTTGTACTCAAGGCAGTAAACGTAATATTAAAAAAAATCGGTTGTCAACATATCTGTCATATTGTAAAATATCTGTATTTGTCTGTCGTAATTTAATAAAATAAATTATTTTAAATATGTAGTATATGAAATTTAACAGCAAGGTACAGACACATTGATTTTAACAATGGCTCTAAGTTGTAGAGCTATATACAGGAATTGTAATTATATCTATAATATAACCAAACTGGCTAAATATAATTTCAATAAACGTATTCCTATAAGGATTATATCAAGCAGTATTTGCTACGAAAATAACTATACTCATGAGCCTTTTCGGGCGGTAACAAAACCACAAATATTAATATCATTTCGACAATGTACAACCCAACCAAATTCATCACAGCCTGGATCTGAAGAAAAAAAACTCGGGCTCATACAAAGATTTAAGCAGATGTACAGAGATTACTGGTACGTGCTACTGCCCGTTCATATGGTAACATCAGCTTTGTGGTTTGGTGGTTTTTACTATACAGTAAGTAGGTAAGTGCTTAATCATTCTTAAATGATGCAATACTGTACTCATTGCTATGACAGAATAATTATTTTCATGTGTTTTAGCGGAGTAGATGTAATAAGCATATTGGAGTCGTTAGGAGTGAGTGATAAATTATTAATCCCTTTACGAGAATCTGGTGCAGGATATTTTGCTCTGGCCTTCGCCTTGTATAAATTAGTGACACCACTCCGATATGCTGTCACTGTTGGTAATATATTTTTATTTCTATTCAATTGTTTTATTATAAAATATAGTTACTGCAATTTAAACAATTATTGTATAATATATAGATGCAAATAGATGCTTGCTTATCTCAGATAGAAAACAGCTTACCAGTAATGTCATGACTTAAAAAATCAAATTGTTGATTGATTTGAAGTCAATCTATCTACACCCATTCTACTTAGTATACATTTGACACTTCTCAAAATTTAATTTTCTGGTAAAACTACATACTTTCACAAATAAATATGTATACAAGTCCTGTTTCTGACCTTTTTTCATTTTACCATAGAACAATGAAATGTTCACCCAAAGATTTGTGTTACTTTATAAATTAAATACATAAAAATATCCTTATAATGATTGTGTTTTTTAAGCACACAGGCTAAAGAATTAATCCCTAACTTTTGCTATAAACTAAAATTTGTACAATATTGCATTTATATTACATATGGTTGCATTGTCAGGTGGAACAACTTTTGCTATCAAAAGACTGACAACTCTTGGTTGGATTAAACCTGTTCCATCCAAGGAACGCATAAAAGAACTTCTTCAAGAAAAAAGAGACAACTTACAAGACCGTTTCCAAGAAAGCAAACAGCATTACCAGACACAAATGAAAGAGAAAAGCACACATATGATAGATGAAATGAGAAGGTATAAAACAGAAATGAGAAATATGAAAAGCAAAGTCAAGAAAATGTAAAATTGTATGGAAACTTGATAAAAATATTTATACCCTGTTTTCTTATAGAATCAGATATTATAATAATAGAAATAATCATAAAAAATATGATTTGTAGTTAATTCCCAAGTTTAAAGCAACTACATATATATATATATATATATATATTAGGAAAGGTTATATACTTGGAATTACTTATTATTAAATAAAAACGTATTTCATAGTGAAATCTTTATTTGTAAAATAGCTATAAAATAATCACATTTACCTCCATCAAAATGTACATATAAAAACAACTTTCAACATTAAGTACACAACAAAGCAGCACATGACAGGAATGTTACATTGCACATATTTTTGATAGGGTTATTTCCTTATATAGCCAATAAATTAATTAACAATTTTTACTATATTTGTGAGCTTATAATCTCAAACCGATAGTATACTATGGCAACTGTAATACTATTTATTACTACATTGCTACAATTAAAAATATTATAATTGAAAAAATTATAAAAGAAAACTTATAATCTCAAAGTAAACAAAGTTTTGTTTGAAGTCAATTAAAACAAAGACTATAGAGCACTTCTGTTATTACACTCCACACCACTCTTTAGTAAATATATAATCTAATTGATCACATTATTTTGCCAAGTTACAGCTTCATTTTAGGCCTTAAAAAATCAGTACTAGAAATTACTATTATGATCACCAAATTCTAAAAAAGACTGTCAATAGTTAAATTAAGAGCATGTTCACTGACACACAGTTTTCATTTGTTCCATATTAACCCACCCTTTTGATAGCCATTTATATGTATAGGTTTACAGCGCCTCTAGGTGTTTTCTTGGACATGACAATGCATAACTGTTGAGGCTGGGAGGCTTTCACCGTTTCACAAGGCATAATTATGGGGATGCATGTTTAAGGCGTAATTATCGTTAGTTTGATCAAGTCACGCCCAAAGACAGATGGACGTTCTGATATGAGCTGACATCGTTCTGATAAAACCATGTGACTGCATTTGACATTTGTATTTTAGCAGGCATATAGTTCAGGATGTTGTCTTCTATTTAATAATATAAATAATTTTCTATTATATAGAGCGGCCTGTACTTATAAACACAACATTCTTAAAAACGAATGTGTGGCTACAAGATAATTCATCAACCAGTATCCATCGATTGCTAAATATAGGCCTCTCCCAAGGTTCGCCACTAAGCCTGATCTTCGGCTTTTCTCATCCACAAGCAGTAGAGTTCATTCCATAGACGCATGAAAGTATTGCATGCCCTTATGATAATTAAGTCTGGGATAAATTGCTTAAAGTTAAACAAAAATTTATATCTATTCTATATTCACGGCATCTATCTTTCCTTTGAAAACAACATAATATTTACTATCATATAATATTCAAATTAATTACGCGAATTCTGCCTACCCTTCCCAAATATCCTATGCATGCCACTGACTACAAGATAATTACTACTACACATTCGTCATTTTTCACAATTCTTGAGTGTGCCAATAGGATCATAAAAGTTTGAAAATTACTGGAAAAAAAGGATTGTAGAAGATAAAGTAATGAACTGTAGATATTATTTGTCCTGGAATATGTCGTACGAGATTCATCCACGATGTACCAGTAGATCTTTGAAACATACATTCCTCAAATTTTGCCTACACCAGTGACCTAAGACACCGCGTATGTAATGCACTATTTTGTACACGTAAAATCTCATTCTTTGTACATATCAGTTTCACTATATTCTAGATGTGAAATTTTTTCTACGTCCATTATTGGCCCTATCATGGAGTACATGATATATGAGACATTGATTATAAAATATAAATATTTTATATAAAAACGAAAGCATTAGAAACTATAAAATATTAGACTATAAAAAGATATTAAAAACCAGAAGTGCTGCCATGTTTAGCTAAAATTAGTAAATGCATTTTATTGATATCATTCTTCAGAATAAAAAGTGCGCTTTACTTTATAAACCCTGTACTATTTAAAAAAGTTATCTTTATAGAAAAAACACTACTGATAGTCACCAGTATGAAAGACAAAAATATCTTTTTTTAATCTCATACGAAACGGTTAATTGCAGAGCTTCATTTATTAGGATGTAACGTCTGCACCTTGTAAACTGAACATATATAATTGCTTATTCATTGTTATACATCCACCACTTTGTACCATTATAGCGGAACTTGTTACCGTTAAATATAGTATTAACATAGTTTATGCATGTTTTCTAAACTTACATAATCTAGTCCTACGGAAATATTTGTTTAGTTTATCTCAAAGAACATTGATATCACAAGGTGTCATTAACCGATAGGCAAATATATTGTTACTTCAAACAAATCACATTCCTAAGATATACTTAAATATTCTACCTACATAAGTTAATAGTATTTATGCAAATTTCCTTATGCTAATATTAACTGTTTTTCCTAAATAATATATCTAATTGGAACAAAATAAAATAAAGTAGTAACCTATTTTGTGAAGCGTGTTTAATAACTTGTAATAAATATCTTATCATAACAAATAATTCTATAGTCACTTATTGAGGCAATTGCAGGTAATTTTAAAATATTCCATACATACTGGAACAGAAAAAATAATACTACTTTATATTAATGTCTTTCATATGTAAATAGCCTTCCAAAAAGTTAGATGAGCATAAATTGTACACTTAAATCTACCAAATATTAAAGCTACCAATATTAAAGATTACATACACCAATAACATTTCTCCAAATAATCAAATTGCAAACAATTTCTATTCTCCTTGCTTACCACCGCATTTAATATTACCATTATCTATTAGAGTTGTTAAAATTTTGAGCAAAATCAAGTATTAGCAACTCCGCTTTAGAAAAGTATTTATACATTATAAATTCAGAAAGTAATTAGAACTTGTTCAGTGTTCCTAAGTGTGGCTTCCCATTGTGATCGTTTTTACAACTCAAGTCATGCCAAGTCTGTTTTATGCAAGACCAATGGCCAGGCCAAGCTGCAGGTTCAAATCTACCAAATATTAAAGCTACCAATATTAAAGATTACATACACCAATAACATTTCTCCAAATAATCAAATTGCAAACAATTTCTATTCTCCTTGCTTACCACCGCATTTAATATTACCATTATCTATTAGAGTTGTTAAAATTTTGAGCAAAATCAAGTATTAGCAACTCCGCTTTAGAAAAGTATTTATACATTATAAATTCAGAAAGTAATTAGAACTTGTTCAGTGTTCCTAAGTGTGGCTTCCCATTGTGATCGTTTTTACAACTCAAGTCATGCCAAGTCTGTTTTATGCAAGACCAATGGCCAGGCCAAGCTGCAGGTTAATTTGAAAGATACCTTTCCATGAAATGGAATTGCCGTGATATGCATACTAGTGGGAATAATATCTTAGAAAATAGCTGTTAGTCATATATAAAATGAAATAACTATTATTTAAAATAGTCATTAGTATGCACTTAATCTGTACAAATGTCTCTTCCACTCAGCCATTGTTCTCTTGTCAGATCTTAATTCGTGATCGTTAGAAAAGAAAATTCTTATTTCTTATATCATGACACGACAATTATTGTCAACAAATAAGAACCATTTAGATAAAACCAAGCAATCAAATGTAGTGCTAGGCATTTTTTTCTTATGTTATGAAATAGATAACTCAGTGTGCTTTATACTATTTCATGAGGCCATTGTCTTATTGTATTGTCTAAACAAGATACTTATTTACCAGACTGTTTTTTATAAAATTGTCCAAAGATATAATGCTTTTAAGTTCTGGTGTCCTGATGAAGTGAAACTTCTTAGACAGGCAATTTGACAATCGTTAAGTGAAAAAAAAAACAAATTTTATTAAGGACATGCAATATTTCATCGTATTTCGTTGTACGTATACGACAATAATGTAGAGAGAAGAGATAAATAAAATTAGTAGTTAGCGAAATTTATCCTCTACTTTAAAAACAATTAAAATGAAAACCAAAATATAAGAAATATTAGTTACCGTCATGAAACAGCGCAAAAGTTTTACAATAGATGGCGTCACACAACCATATTTTAAGAAATTTCACTTATATCACGTGTACGGTGCTGCGCACGGAATTTTTGATTAATAAATTTAGCCCATGTACTGATAGGACGCTGGAGACAGATGAGGCGCCGGCGACAACCCTGGGCCGGAGGCGGCACCTATCGTGGCCAAGTGGCAAGCACGACACATCAACTTGCCTGAAAACAAACAACAACACACATTGCAATTTGTCTTTACTATATACGTCGTCGGCGTGCGTTGTATAATAATACCTCAAACTCAATTTTTCTGTATTCCAACAATATAGTGTAATTTGAAGTAGTCGGTTAATTTGGCCTGACGGATAAATTAAAGTTTAAGCTTGTATAAAATGCAACTTAATTGAAGCGGTTTAATTCGACCTCAATGATTTAAATTTATCAGTCGTTTATACTGGATGTTTCCGTGCAAGGCAATAAGTGAAGTTTCTCGCTAAATACCGTTTTATTTAACTTCAAACTAGATTTAATTTAAAGGCGCACGCTCTCGTAGGGTAAGTAGTATAGTAGGTGATAGCGGATCACGACAAACTTAACAACTGACAAATTACGTCGCGCCTTGTTTTTCATATATCTATTTATACATAAAAAAAAAATGTTGCGTAAATGCTGTGAAAGCAATATGATAAACTTATTTGTAGTCAGTGCACTAGATATTACACTAAAAATATATAAACACAAATATTCCCTTTATAGTTGACCAGTATCTGTAAATATATATTGACAATTGTTCAATAAGAAACACTATGCTTTGATAGATAATAGCGCGGTCCTTCCTTTATCGTTATATATTTTAAGGTTGCTACTAGTATTTTATATTTGTAGGAAGATTGATATAATACCCGCTAGAGGATAGCAGCGCTTGTCGGGCTCGTCAGTGAGCTGCATCCCACAGACGCAGCACATGTAGCAATCAACGTGGAAGTCTCGATCCATGGACACCACACGCACTGTCTCGTCTGTCCCTTCCACGGGAGTGATACCTGTTCAAATAACATTATTATACCAAAATATCATCATAATGCAATACGAAATACTTAATTGTACCCAAAATAAATGATGAACTTCAATAATGGGTACTAGCGGCCTTATCAAGTAGTGATTTCTTACAGGCGATCATGGGCTGAAAATAATACAATAAAAATAGAAATATAGTACAATATACTCTATTTTGCATCATTTTCATGGCTTAAATATAATGCTATTTTGCATTGATTTATTCATGTAATTAAAAAATAATTATGATAAAAACAACGTATATATTTTATTTGTATTTTAAAAAGGATATTCCATATTTAATTTAGTAAAAAAAAAGTTATCCGATGTATATCTTTATCCCAGTACCAACTCACAATTTATAACGGTGTTACTTAATGATATGTATGTAGTGGACGTTTATCTTTTACACTCGAAAACTAGAGATTACGCGTGCATTCCTTGATAAAATGCAGTTAGAGTGATGGAGAATATTTTTATTGCCATTGTATAAAATATTTATCAAAAAGTTATCACTTACATTATAACTTGTACTAGTAAACATAATATTTTAGGAAAATTGCAAACTAGTTGCATTGTTGGAAGTATGTAATATAATATTATAACCTATAGAAAATGATATACACTGTACAATATATTTGTTTTAAGACATATACTAATACTAAAGCTTTTACGATATGGGTTTTAAGAGATATTATCGCGCTAACATTAGAGCCTTTAAAATTATCTTTCTAAATATTCTTAAATCACATTTATTTCTCCTAAAATTATGATTTTTCAACAAATAGTGGCTTTGGAAAACTATTTATTTTAATAGTAATTTCTCATACATTATGTGAAATATAATATGCAAAGTGAAGCCCCAATATTTTTTATCCCAATACCTGGCTCCTAATAATAGGGTATTTTCTAAATAGTCCTTAATATAGTGCCAATTTTCAGAATATGGTTGCTGACTGAGGTTGTTTTATTTTACACATTTTTTCCTAGATCCAATAGACTGTTTTATATTGAATTTCTGTTACCAAATTGAAAAACGGTTTCCAAACTTGGTGTCAATATAATTCGAAAATTTATCCATTTACATTAAGTATTATAACATTCAGAATGACTAAAAACGATGTTACACCTTTGTCACACACCCTAAATACGATAGTAAGGCATTCTTATCAATAGTTAACAAATGTAAGTTAAGAATATAGAGCACATTTGCTTTTATCCACTACATTACATTTGAAATGAATGTTTATAAAATTTCGCGCCATAGAATCATGGGGCAAAGCAATTAAATAAAGATAATCATTCTTTGTAGATAAATGAGCCTTCTTGTTCTGAAAGTGTCCAAATTATTCATTTTCTATTCATGCCATTCAATTAGTGCTCTGAGACTGAATCAATTTTGGATGCAAGTTGCAAACATAATGCAGTCACACAATGAATAGGGTAATTTGAAAATGATATGTATAGAATAATTTTATTTCAATTGAAAAATGAAATTTCACTTACCTTTACCACAGCTTGCACACTTTGGAGCAAACATGCGATGATAGTCATTTACACAGTAAATCTTGTTGTCAACATCAACTGTAAATGGCACACCGTCTAAGCACTCATTACATACACAGCATCGGAAGCAACCTGGGTGGTAAGATTTACCCATAGCTTGCAAGATCTGTGATAGAAAAGAAATTAAACATTATAATAAAGTTGTCTCAAATATGATTCAAGACTTCAAATGAAATTTATATTCCAATGAAATGTGAAAGCGCACTACTACTCACCATTTCCATAATCAAATGTCCGCATATGGCACACTTCTCTGCAGTTTGTTGAAATCCAGAATACTGTGAATCATCAATAGACTAATTAAGGATAATAATGAAAAGTACTTTTTGTCAATGAAATTATGACATTTTTAATTACCAAATAGTCTTCTTCACAGTAAACTTTCCCATGGACATTGTAGAAAGCTTTGCCTCTAAGAGCTCGCCCACAGGAACAACAGATAAAACAATTTGTATGATAAAGATTTCCCATAGCTTGGCACGCCTGGCCTGCTCCCGTTACTCCTGCACCACAAGTGTGGCAAATACCTGCAAATAAAACATACCTATATCTTTTTCCTTATAAAGACACTCATATTAAAATATTGACTTAACATCTATATAATTATTAGGACTAATACATAATTTTATTTTGATTAATTAATCATTATTATGTCCCCAGAAGAAGTGCTAAACTTACAAGCTAATATTCCAAGACACAAACATGTTCATGGGTTTTAAGACTGATAAGTAGTCTCTTACCAAAGTATTCTCCTTCCTCATCCTGTCTCTCCATTTCTTCTTCCAGTTGTCTGGTTAGTTCTTCAATTTTACGTTGTGCTTCACTAGGCCCTGGAGGACGAGGTGGTGTTATACTATATGGTAGTAAGCTTTTGCCTCTTCCCCCGGATCCTCTCGAACCCCCTGATACTTGGGAGACTGAACTTGGAGTGGGACTTGGGGCTGGAGATTGTGCAGGTGAGCACAATGAAGTCATGCCTGAGACCAAATTCCTCGAACCTAGAGACTCGGATGCCAGAGAAGTGTTATCTCTATTCCCTCCACCCACAGCAGTTAAAAATGAGCCTCCTGTCATGCACACATAGTCAGATCCATTGTTGTCTTCTACTATTTGCATTCTGTTTGGAACAGGTTTTGAACTATATGTGCCATTCATTGATGTTTGTCTATCTTTTGGCAGGTTGTTTCCTATTGGAACACCTATTGGTGGCTTGGGATGGAAGAACTTAGGACTTGTTGTTGCTGTCTGCACTTCAGTAGCCACATTAGCTTTTGGTCTCTGAGCACTTGGAGCTATTGACGCATATATTGCAGTAGATGGTATTGTAACTACCTTCTCATCAAAGCTAACAGTATTGTCCGTTTTTAATAGGGCACTTACATCTGGGTATTTAGGAGGAGCTGACTTCATTATTGTATAGTCACCGCTCGGACTTATAATATTTTTATTGTATGGAGGTGGTGGTGGTGGCACTTTCTCTAACTTTTTGTCACCCAAAGATAGTGCTATATGTCTATTTAACCCTGTATTAGGCACCTGTGGTCCCGGGATGGAGCCTTGTTGTATAAATCTTTGTTCAATGCTTTGTTGTACTTTGTATTCATTACTCTTATCATCAGAGCAAAGCATGTTCTCATACAAGGTCGGGTTGTATTTTGGCTTAGAGTTGACAGGCACCTGCGGTTGAGCTTTGCTGTAACGCGTGTCGTAATAGCCGTCAGAAACGGGTGGCGGTGGGCCCTGCTGGTATAGCTGGTGGTAGTACGGCGGCTGCGGGTATCTTTGCTCTCTGTAATAATCTATATTTTCGTAGACCGGCACTGGATATTGCGCGTTCGGATTTCCTGGAATCTCATATAAATCATCAGTCTGATAGCTGAGCGATCTCTGCGATAACGAATCTATGGATCGTGTGGGACTTGCGGGCACAGTCGCCGTGTTTACATCGCGTTTATTGATTGAAGCGATTGTCTCCACTCGCTTCGGTGTAGCGAACTTCGAAGCTGCAATCACGTTTGAACGTTCGTAGAAGCTGTAATCTTGCCGATTGGTCTGCGTGTTTTCTAGAACTAAGCTCTCTATTGCACCCACTGGACGATTTTTTCCTAGGATATTCGAATTAGATGTCGCTGTTCCTTGCGCCTGCTCCGTACCATCCTCGACATTGTTGGATATTTTCAAATCTTGAAGTCCAAGAATACAGCGTTGTTCTTCACTATTAGTTCTCCTTGACGAATCCATATTCCGAGATAATTTTAAATAGCGTCATAAGCAAAAATACTAACATAACACAAAAGGAATATAATGAATCATCTTTTAAACCTCAACATCAAACATTTGATTATAAAACAAAACATTCAAAGAGCGAGCTTGAAAAATTATCAAAAAGCCACTTCTAGTTCTAACTTCACTGCAAATCTGTTGTCCGTGATGTGATATTATCTGTGTAATTTAGTAATTACTAACTTTTAGAGTTGAAGGTAATTTTGTAGATTTCAATATTTAATTACAATACTTCAAAATATAATCGACTAAAATAAGTAATTTCTATATTTTGAATGGTTTTGATAGTAATAAATATGAAATAAGATATTTGTAGGTAGTAAGTATAAAAATATTCTTTTGCTGTAGTGTGCGGTTCCGGCAGCATATTATGTATGTAGAGGACTTAGTAAAGTAATAATTTTTCTGAGGTATAATTAGTATACCTAAAAACCATAATTAGATGTGTAATTAGCGCACGCTTACTCAAAAATACTAATTGTAGGGAAATCGTATTTTAATGTCTTTTTGAATTAGGTCAATTATTAAACTTTTATTTATGCGATATTATAGTCGGTATGGGCGGTCCAATAAGTATTTAGCTTCATCGCCCGATAGCACTACTATCGCAAGAGCAATTTCTTTTTGCTTGGAAAATTCTCATAGACATCTACTGCTAAAATTGCAGTCAAATCGGATGCATAATTTTGTTTTGATCGTGTGTGGAAGCAAGCGTCTCCGCAGATTTGAGAAAAATGGAAAAAGAACAATATCGGTCGGTGATTCGATTCTTGTTCTTGTAAGGCACATCGCGCAGCGAAATCAAAGAAGGCGGAAACTATTTTATTGACCGGAATGGTGATAGCCTCATTTGGCGAAGAAAGAGCGCTCTTCCACCATGATAAGGCACCGGCTCACACCTCCGCCGTCCCCACGGCCAAATTGGTAGAATTAGGCTACGATCTGCTACCCTATCCAACGAATTCTGCTGATTTGGCTGCGTATGGATTTTTATTCCAAATTTGGAAAATACACTCACCAGGCAGAAATCTTAGTCGAATCAGGTAGTTATTGCCGCTACGGAGGCCTACCTGTCATGCATCCAAAAAACGTATTTTGCAGACGGGTCACAATTGGAGCATCGCTGGATCAAGTGTATCGAACTCAAAGTATATTATGTTGAGAAATAAATCGCCACTTTTTCGAAGTTTTTGTTATTCTATTGTAGGCTAAATACTTATCGAACCGCCCTCGTACATAAGACTGCCCAGGTATCCATGACGAGCCTATGTATAATCCAACCGGACTACGATTTTTAATATAATACGAATAGTTCAATGGCCTCAGAACTACGATATATGGGAATCTATGGACGTAAAAATATGTCATGTCTTTGGTTAAAATTATAGAAAAGTAGCAGTTCCTTGGTCAACAACAAATGGCCAGATGCAAACACAATATGCATAAATGTATAGAGATAGTAAATTAGTGCAATTCCATTGTTGTATTACCACTTATTAGAAAGGCTTGTTTATATTTGACGTCCTCATCGGAGTGTAGTGGTCCAACTTTAACTGACAAATTGTTTATTCAAGTGATGATGACGATTAATCTTTCATGCCGATATCGTCTACGGGCGACCTTATAGTTCATATGGTTTGATCAATTTTATGTGAAGTCCATCACATACACATGTATTTAATTTGCATACCTTAAGAAATGAAGGTATAAAAAAAAACAATATAACATAAATTATGTTTTATTATCACAAATTGACAACATTAAATGCAGCCTAACACAACAGTCACAATAAGTATATAAACAGTTTATAATAAGAAATCATTTTGAAATGAATGTTTAATATCAAAGAAGCACTGGATAAACACCAATAATCAATTGGAATATTTATGATATTAGGGTCACGATTTAGCTAATTGACGCAATAAACTGGTTTAAATAGTAAAAAACGAGTGCAACGGACGAAAGTGGAACTTCCTAAATTGCGGGAACTTCTCGTCTTCTTTTGCGTTCATTGATTTCCAGGTTCGCGCATATCTATTACTTATTCTCTTTCTGTGGTCAAGTGCCTATTTTCCGTCAGATATTCCGTCAGAAAATTTAATTTCATAACGCCTAAGAAGTTTCACTTCAAAAAGAAGATAATAGTGCAAAAAGCATTATATAATTAAAATACATTTAACAAATACAATAAAATTCATTAAATTTAACAGTTGACTAATAATTGCACTTCATTTAGGCATATTATGTAAACCTCAAATATATCGCCCAATAGATTAAATATTATCTACTAATAGTCTTAAGGCTGAAATTTATAGACGCTATTTCGACTTTGCTTACCAAAGTTATCAAGAAATAAATTCGTTTTGACAAAAAAACTCTTCATATAGGAACTTGAGTATAGCCATAGTATTCGCTGAGGCAAGTCCATGTTCATAAAATCGGTGACTTACCAAATCCTTTGACATTTATTGAGTAATATAAATTATAATGTTTTAGTAATATCTAAGCAAACTTAAAGTTGCGTCTATAAACCTCTGCCTCACAGCCTCGAATATATATATATATATATATATTGTATTCTTTTAGGTACAATATGCACAAAAAGATTGGGAGTTAATAAAATAAATTGTTCTAAGTTATTGTACGGTATTTCGATAGCTCCGCAAGTGGCACGGGCTGCCTAAAGAGTCTCACTTACCGCGATCACCAGTTCGACAACTCCTCAGGAGCCCCGGCTTCTCCTCCAGGATACTGGTGTCTTTGAGGATCTTCCAAGCACACTTTGGAATCGGATTATTGTTGAGTTTATAAATATTTTTATGTTTTATGTCGTTACTCGGCGGATCGGTTTGAGCGAGAGCAAAACTCAATTGACAACCCGTACGGTGTTGACAGAGCTGTCGAAAGTTACCCGCACACAAATTCGAATACGGAACAGCTATAATTAATTAAAAAAAAACTGAAACAATTATAATACTTTACATAAATTAAGAGAGCTGAGCGGTTTCAGACATTTTATGTGGTTATATTTTATGTATGCCCATCTTATACCTTCTCACTAAATAATAATATTTTAAATAAATAGAATGAATATTTTAATTTAAATACTAACTAATATGAGCAACTTCAAAACATGTTAGGATTGTTCAATTGACTAAATTAACAGAAAAATGAATTGTGAACTTATAAATAAAAAATGATCTTTATCCATGTAAAGTACCTACTTTACAACTTTTACCGGTTTGACGTACATGACCGAGAGTGTACACTAACGGTGGCACTATTCCACCGGTCAGAGGCCACTCGGCGTGCTATGGAATGAGCTAAAATATGCTCTATCTCTCTGAATGATAAAATCTGAAATAAAATTATTCAACAGAGGAACCAAGATTATCTATTATCTCCAGATTAGCAAGTTGAGGTGAGAGGGGGCTGGTCACATACGAAGACGAAACGATGGTCGCTGGAGCAGACGGATTCTTGAGAGGAGACCGCGATTGGCTAATATAGTGTGGGATGTACCGATACGGTGGAGCGACGATTTGCGAAAAATGGACGGTAATACTCAGAAGAAAATAGTCGAAGTCTGGACTCCATGGCGCTTATTGTGGCTTATGTCCAACTGTGAACTAGAGTGAACTGATGATGAAAGCATATATATTTCTAGTTTCATACAGCTATGTGCTTAAGGTGGAGCTTGAAGAGAGCGTAGACTATGCATTTCGCAAATAAGGAATGACAATAATTAGAGTAAGACGGCACTATGCGACAGCGACAACGCACGGCAAATTTCACAACCGACTGTTTATAGTGTGCTTTGCCGTATAGTTTCATTGGCGCATCGTGCAGTGTTACCCTTAATACAACGTAATACAAAACTAGAATAAAAATTAAGTACATTTACTGATTACTAGCAGTACGCCGTGGACTTGTGTGCGTCTAAAGACATCTGTGCTATTCAGACTTGAGTGCAAATTTCTACATTGCAATACATGAACACAGATACAAAAGATTTTACACATAATTTATTTAATATTTTATGAAAAGTAGTAACGAATTAGTTATACTTAAATTATTATTTTACTTTACAACTTACATATAGGACGCGATTGTAAAAACTCAACCTATAGACTATCAGGATGTATTTTTCAGTAACACAATAAATAGTTAAGATTTAAAAACAATAAATAACGGCAGTATTTATTAAGTCTATTTTGAATATGATCTATTTAATCTAGAATTGTATTATTGTTTTTGCCAATACAAATATTCCAGATACCATTTGTACAAGTTATGAAAATAGTTTAAAAAGAGATGCGAAGGTTAAATCTCGACGGACGTTAAAACCAGCCTTTACACGCACGTGCTTAACTCCAAGCAGAAGCTTTCGAGTTCACTCCATGACTAGCGAATGCATCGCTTACGATGCTGATGAATCATAATAATATGCATTCACAAATAAACTACAAATACTCAATTGTATGTCACGATCTCTATTGACAATGGAAAGTAACATTTTGTTCTAGTTGTCTGAAATAAAAACATCGTGTACGGTTTTTTTACACTGGTTAGACAAATTGACTTATCACACCTGATCGCGACCCCTAGCGGATGAAAATCATTTAATTATCGCCGTCGTCGTATCTGTCCACATATAACACACGAGAAGGTTTCTAGATATGTAAGTGAATGTATACCAGCCAATCCCGAGACGCGGCAGGTCGAGGCGAGACATTATAACGATTTTTATACGTGTGCTATGGTTGCGACCAAGTCAGGCTAGTTAATTATGCGTCTGTCGCACGTGCAATACGACACTGCTGATCGTGAGTGAACGAACGTTGCGTGTAAAAGAAGCTTTAATTGTCGAATAAGTTATCTTCGAGTGAGTTTCGTTATTCATTCTTAGCACGGATTTGTTCTCGTTCACTGTTCAGGGGCTGCGAGAGCCCTGCGATCTTCGGGTTCCTCTTCTTTTGGTCGACTCCATTTTATCATAGTCTCAGGTGATCGATACAGGAACACCAGTTTCGCGAATAGATCCTCTTCAAGAGACAGTTCCAGTGCCTCACGAACCTTTAAATAATTTAAAAATTATATTGTGGGTGACGTTTTTTTTGCAGAGTATGAAGTATATTAAAGGAAATTTTATGCACTTAATGCGACATAAGGATATTTACAGTTCTATGCACGACAACTAGATTGAGCGCATTGTCTCTAATGCCCGGCAAATCAATAAGAAATTGGATTTGAAGTAACGACTGCCTTTGAATCACTAGTCTCCCCTAGCGATAGAGGTCTTCACTACAAGCGGTGGCTAATCCTCCTACAGCAGGCGCCGAGCCTCGCGCCGCCTGCCTCCACAGTTGGTAACTCCTCCTCCATGTCCAACGTGATCCCATGATTGATTACTCCGTAATATTGTAAGACGGTAGTTACACCTAGAAGGTCAAGAGTACAGCGACGATAGATGGAGTTTGACCAAAAAATGCATGTTCTCTCTTCTTTTAAAGCATCCTAAATTGTAAGAACAAGCAAAATAGAGGCGGTGAGTGCTTCCACTCCCTCAATTTTCGCATCACGAGTGCAGTAGCGAACTATTTAGTGTTAATATATAGGGAATATCTACTAAGTAGGAGTGGTAACCAACATGTCTCGTGGTTTTGTGGTTAATCAGGATTCTAATGCTCCCCTGTCTAAATGGATTCAAGCTGGTTACTAAAGCTGATTTCGATTATAACAAATGTCCACTATGGATCTATTGTCAGTTACTGCTGTTATAAGATTACTTTACTGTACCTACTTATCATTAGTTTCTAGTTAATACAGTCTATAATATGAAAAAAATTGAATCAAGAAAACAAACTTTTTTTTGGGAGGGGCTTGTTCCAGCTAAGCTATGATAAAATAAATAATTAAGAACAGAGAGAAAAAGGTAGAAAAAACTTATATAAAAGGGAGAGCTCCTTAGTGCACCTCTCCTGCATCTGCTACTGTCTACTAATGTTGCTAATAAGCAATAAAATTACCAAGTAAATGTCGAGACACAGTTGCAGGACCCTGTCGACATTGGGCAGATCATCGAACATGATCTTGGTGTAGATGCCCGAGAAGAATCCACGCAGCACCCGCGACGCCAAGAACACGAACGTTGTATACAGTCCAATAATACTGTCGAACAGTCCAATACATTCACTCTAGACACCAACTGATGCCAATTGTTACTTCTTTTTTAAATCCTCGAATTTATTTACGTTTTTAAACGTCAAAAAATATGGCGTTTTTGATAATTGTCACTACACGATCATTTAAGAAATATTACCGCGATAAAAATGTAAACAAATTCGAAAAGTAAATTAGGAAAAATTCACATTTCGCTTTTGTAATTTTGGTTTCGGGCAAAAAGTTACACTGGCCGAAATTTCAGTTTCAGTCAAAAATTCTATTAAATCATTGCTAATTCATTAAATAAATGCCAGAAAAGGTACTGTTATTGCAAAGAGTAGACATCTCAAATCATAATACACGATTTTTATAAAATGGGAAACATTTCTAGGAATAACAAGTAAATATTTATATTATTAGTAATAATTACTGTTTGTAAACGTATGATGTTGTATGTCATCATGTTGAAAAAAGGTGAAGACAAGTTAAAAGGAAACATTTCGACAAAAAATCTAGTTTTAGTCTGTCACTACACGCATATATTATCTATAATTCTATAATCTATACTAATATTATAAAGCTGAAGAGTTTGTTTGTTTGTTTGAACGCGCTAATCTCAGGAACTACTGGTTCGAATTAAAAATTATTTTTGAGTTTAATTGACCATTTATCGAAGAAGGTTTTAGGCTATATAACATCACGATGCAATTATTAGGAGTGAAGAAATAATGGAAAATGTGAAAAAAACGGGGAAAATTATTCATCCTTGAGGGCTTCCATTGCGTGCGCTGCAAAAACGGTTCAAGATACCAAAAATATATGTAAGATAGAATTATTCCTCTTGAAATGATCTAAAAAAATGTCCCGGACAGTATATGTCTATCTTTTAAGATTAAGTCACTAGAACCGTTTTTATGGTAAACAAATTTGGTCGAAATTAATGCATTATTTGTTAAGAGTTGTATCAACGTAATAATATTAATCTTTATCCAAATAAATGTGTTGTTGATTAAGAGTATTTAATTGTGAACAAAATTGTCTTTGACATCACTTAATTTCAATGAACATCTTAGAAGATATTACAAAACCTTATATAGCAAAACAACGTTTGCCGGATCAGCTAGTATAATATAATACGTTATTGACTGTAATTGATTGTATATATTCTTTTTTTTTTATTAGAATTATAGTGAAAATAAGTTTAACGTAATGTAATAAATATAATTTCAAAGGCTACTCACCCGCTCCCGGATATGAAGTTAAGCGTTTCAGGGAAAAGTTTGTCGTTGAAGGTGTACATAACGAGCATGTCGCAGTTATTCATGGGTATCGTCGCTAATGGATCCTTAAATACAAAACAATTATTACTTCGATTAATTGTCCGCTGTGGTGCAAAATCATGTAAGTCCAAAAAAAAAAAAGATTTTCCATTGAGTTTATATCTTCAATTTCGCACAACATTAAAAAACCTCAAAAGGGATAAAGTGAAGTTTTATCAATAAAATAAATTATTATTGTTTATTATAATTAACACTTATTTAGTCATTGACGGCCTGATAGCGCAGCTTGTAGTGACTTTACTTATGATGCTAATGTCCTGGGTTCGATGGAACTTTTCTGTGATGAGCAGATGAGTTTGTCACGAGTTATGGCTGTTTATATGTATTTAAGTATGTATATGTATCTTTATCTAGTACCTATAGCACAAGCGCAAGCTTAATTTGGGACTAGAACAGTGTGTGTGTAATTGTTAGTAGATATTATTAAATATTATTTAGTCACTCTGGTGGCCTAGTGGATAAGTGACCCGTATCCATGCGGCGCGACACAAATAGTCGTAGGGACGAATCCCGGGTTTTTCCAGATTAAGTATGGCTTGTAAAGTATGCTCACTTGTTTGATAAAGTATGCTCATCGATAAGGGAAAACATCGTGAATAAAGCCCGCATGGCATTTAATAGTAATGTCAAGTGTAAGTGCCTTGAGAACGGCGATCAGCTGCGCTACCGGTCACGTTCAGCATGACATATAAGCCCAAAGTGGATAAAATTTATAATATATAGCTCAGCCCAAAAGTGATATATCGTGATTATATATATATTTTAATAATGTTCTGAAATATTAAATGTTTCCGTGCATCATACCTGGTCAGCACAGGCTTCCCGAACACGCCAATACATGACACTCCCGTCTCGTTCCAAACGTAACTGCACATTGCGGTACAAACGTTCGTTCTCGTCTATAAATTAAAACATACATTGAAACATATTTAACCCATAAATTCGCTAGCTGAGCACCTTCTGTGCTCGCCCCCTAAGCCCGGTCAAGCTGAATAGGCTCGTCCCGGCCCCCAGTAGTTAGTCCGTCCAAAAAAAAGGAACATATTTTTATAATCGAAACTTATGTATAGATATGTGTGTTTCGATCGTATCGATGTGTGTTTATATATTGTATTTATCCTGCATGCGTTCCTAAAACTTTAGGAACTTCGGCTGAGATTTATAGACGCTACTTTAAGTTTGCTTAGACATTACTAAAACATTACAATTTATATTTCTCAATGAATGTCAAAGGCTTTCGTAAGTCATCGATTTTGGCAACATGGACTTGGCTCTGCGAATACTATAGCTATACATACTCAAGTTGCTGTTACATATTCAGTTTTTTGTCAAAACGAATTTATTTTTTGAGAACTTTGCTAAGTCGAAATAGCGTCTGTAAATCAGAGCCTTATTTTGTTCGTCCTCTTGCCACTATTATTAAATTTAGTATAGTATTTTCACAATGGATGGTGCGCGGTATAAGTTATTGCAATACATACCTGAGAGGTTTTTTTTTATAGCAATCGTTCGTTACCCATTTTTGAGTACAAAACATTCAACAGTCAGTTTCTTGATAACCAAGAATAAAATCAGCAATCAATTGTACAAATTTAACTACCTACAATTTATACCAACATTACAAATAAAGCTATAATTATAATGTGTCGATTTTATTTTATTGCATCTCATAAACTTGTATCTACATATATTTACCATCGGAGTCAACATGAGGCATCAATTGGTATGCTGGTTTTGTAGTGCCTTTGTTGAAAACCTTCACGAACTTCGGGAACAACATCTTCACGTTTAGCCTGTGTACAAGACACGTTGTAAGACCCACTATATAGTTGATTCCATAAAAAAACAGCTTAGATGCAGTGGCGTGCATTCCATATAAAGCATAAACAGCATTATCTTGTTATAATTGGACATTTAATAACTATATTGACTTAAAATCTGGTGTTTACCAAAATACCAATCTGAGAGTCCAAATTGGATCAAATTTTAAGTATATATATATATATATATATATATATATATGTATATGTGTGTGTGTTAAATGTCTAAGTATAACGAGATAGTGCTTTTTATGCTTTATGTTATATGGGATGCACACCACTGAGTTAGATGAAACTGATCGTAATAATCTACACTTTTTGATTATTTACCGTAGAACCGACAATTTGGAATATAAAAATAAGACATCGCTGACTAAAAAAAAAGCATTATAAATACAACTTTCAAACCCGATTACCCGAAACCAGATTATCGTAAATGTCTCATCGCAAATTTCATTTCGAAAAAATATCTCTGCTCTGTTTTTTTTTTTATCCTGAGACGGCACAGTGACCACACCACCCCCCATGGTAAGCTTTGTGCAGTCCAAAAACGATGTTTATCAATAATACAAGAAATCTATCGAAAGTCGCAGCGATAATATCGGCCTGCACAAATATCTCTTCACGCTTCGTTTAAAGGATCCCATATCATAGGACAGTGGGAACACGCTCGCCAGGAGACCATTCCACAGCCCAACGACTCAGCTGCAGAAAGAGTTAGAGAAGTTTTTAGTCCTAGCTTGGATGTGAGTTGCCGTATAGCTGTGATTCTGTAAGTTTCGTATTACAAAGGCGGGTTTGTTGTTATTATGACTCTCTGTGTGATATTTTATAACAATAGAGCCTCGTGCGAGAGAGGCAGAGTAAATGATAATTTTACTAAGATTATCTGTCAAATAATTTACAAATATGTGTCATTCCTGCTGTTTTTTACTACATTACGTTCAGTGAATAAAACACCCTTAAAAATTAAAATGCTTTCCAACACTAATAATTCATAAATTCGTATGTTATTGACTACTCAGTAGTGTTTAAATGCATTTTAAAATTCAATATTTTTATCTAATTTATATTTATAGGTTATAACAAAAAACATAGAAAAAAAGATATCTATTATTTTTTCTAAATCTGTGAGTTATCAAATGTTTAGATAGCAGGGGTGAATTAGTAAAAGTGAGTAACCAAGTGTCCTGTGAGTCAGTGCTGTTGAGCAGAGCCAGCAGCGTCTCCCGCTCCGGGTTGGGCTTGTCCGCGACGCGCGCCGGCAGCGACACCTCCCTACTGTCCTCCAGCGTGGGCGGGTTCGGCACCGCGTTCGTCGGGTGCGTAATCACGTACGTGAACTTCACTTGCAGCTCGGCGCCTGTTTACAATACACACAACCATTTTTTTTAATCATCATAGGACTGTCCCGGAGGTGTGCTAGACTTGTACCAGTTAAAAACCTCAAGGTGAAGGTACTTCTGTGAATTAATGGGAACTGCGGGTCATGTAAAACGAAAAAAAAAATGAAAATTCCCGGGCACTTACATCACTAGTCCCACTGCGCCGCGCCTGACGGGCACAATCACGCGGGGAAACGCCGCCTCCCCTGATACCACCTAGTGTGCTTCAGTAGAGCGCGTCACGACGCTCCGCCCACTTCTCGAGGGTAATACACACAATCATAGACTAACTCTATGATAGACTATCCATGTTGAATAGTCAAACCAGGTAACGATATTGTTTAATCATTCAATAAGTTAAATTGCTTGTAATTACGTATTCGTTCAATATTATGCGTATTAAAGTTTTAAATGTACTACAAAGTGATAAATAATCACCTATCTATTATGACACCGATTTCCTATAAGAGTAGGCAGAGAGAATAGACTTCTCTCTATTTTGCAAACCTCTTTCGCTTCCTTAACATTAATTAATTCCTTTGTGCACTATTCGCCGATTCGCGTACTTTTGACCTTACTTTATTTCATTTAATATAATAAGTTGTATATAAAGAGAAACATGATGCTTTATATGAATTAAATTGGATGTCTTTCCTTTTTTTATCTTATATTGGTAAACAGTGGTTATCATAGTCTATTGAAAACTGTAACACAATTAGATGTTAATGCGTTGCCGACATTCAAGAACATTGTTCACTATCCATTTGAAGAAGTCCATATAATAGCTCAGAAGAAAACAATGCTTGGTAGCACGTTCGACTATTCGGAAGTGCGCTTAAACTTGAATACAAACTTGAAACGGCTTCCTTGATGAGCCTCTCGAGCTCCGGCGGCGAGATGTCCCAGGTCATGGTCGAGTTGGGGTTGATCGTGATGACGGCGACGTCGTTGTACATGTAATTGGAGAGGAACGTCTGCGCCGTGCGGTCCCGCGCGTACAGGTTGCTCAGCTGAGTGTAATCTTGCTCCGTAAAACTGCAAACAATTATGATATGCCATGCTTTTACTAGCTAACTCGGCATGCATCGTCCAGATGCGATTTACACTTAAAACTGGAGAATTTTCAAAGGAACTTTTAACTCCTACTTGATATGGAATATCATAAAATTCGTCCTCAATGGATATCCTACATCGTAAAAGGAACCTAATGTAAAAAATTAATGTTTCTAGCTTCAGTAGTTTAGGCTTTACTATGATATGTCAATCAGGACAAGTCTTTAAATATATATGTGCTCGAAGAATTGTCGTAAATAGAAAAATAAGCAACATTTGGCAAACAGCGTCTAAGGTATACAGGGTATTATAGAAATATCAAACGATACTTAAGGGGACAAATATAAACCACAAAGTTAACTAATAGTGAAAATTGTATTACTCAAAGTAATGATTTTTATCATTTAATAGCCTATTGTAATATTCTGTTGATAAACCTAAATAAAATTTGAAAAAAAAATGGCTTCCAGCATAGTATTCGTACTATTATAATACACACTCTTAACTTTAAATTCTGTAACACTGGATTTATGGCGGTTTTAACAATCGTTATAGTTTAAGCTTGTATTTGTTTATTTACTTATTTAAGGTGCGCCAACAGCAAGTATATATAAATCATAAAGAAAAAAAAACGAGGACATTGTTCTTATATGCTAGCCTATAACAGGAGCACGAGTTTTAATCTATAACTTGATTGTAACAAAAAAAAAACTTATAACATTATGACTGCATTTCATTGTCATTAATAAAAAATGGACGCTATTGTTTATGGTCGATATATTTTTAGTACCAGAGGGTTGGAAACAAGACTGGAGTTCGAAAAGGAGATTAAAAATAAGTATCACACGAGAGCAACTAACACGTCGATGTTGTGAGATTGTGCCGACATCTGATAGACCGGTAGAAAAGGACCGATTCGTATTTTCACAGTAACGTCAGTTGGCGGGTTGGGTTGGCCGACCTGTAAAATACAGACACGAGATATAAAGTTAAATTTGCCATTCATAACGCCTAGCACAGTAACATGCCATCAGCGATAACGCTAGAAAAAAAGTATAGAATAGCTAATACTTTTTGACTAGCATCGTCGTTGATCGAATATTACTTTGTTTAAGTCCTTTTCAGTCCAGTCAGTGCTAGACATAAGCCTCTCTTAATAAGCGATATCGAGCCCGGTTTTCGAGTTACATTGGCTCACATTCGAAGGGAATACACTGGCTGGCAGATTATTAGCTGAAAAATTATTTTACAGCTGTCAAATAGGGCAAACGCAGTGGCGAATTTGCAGTCTTGTCCAACTTAGAGCTTGTAATATAAGCTCCCTATACTTAGGTACCACATATGAATATTCTCTCCACTCTGACGCAGCCTTGAGTTTCTTTCAGCGTTTCTGCTCAATGTAGTCTTCGTGTTCTTATTCTTTTTGGCTAGCGGTCCAAGTCAAGGTTCGTACCCACAGGGGTGCCCTTGCATTGCCACTCAAGCCATAAACACGCCGGCTGAGCACCTTCTGTGCTCGCCCCCTAAGCCCGGTTAAACTGTATAGGCCTTTTCCGGCACTGAGTAGGTGTCTGTTCCAAAAAAAAAATCTTCTCTTGCAGAGACCCATCGAAGATATCGATACATTCAGGAGGAAAGCGTTTGACAAGAATTGCGAATGCAAACGATCCCACCCATGAGCATTCGAACGTTTATCAAAGGATGCACTAAAGGACCAAGCGCTATGGCATTTTGTTTTTTTATGTTCCTTGAGAAAATCCTACATAGCACCATCAGGCCCGCTGTGAGGGCAGCGACTCCAGTGTGTCAGACTCCTACTGACTAAAAACCACCGGGGTGTCCCTCTAATCGCTCCTCCCGAGCCAGAGAAACCAAATTCATCCAGACGCCCGGGGAGCGAAATGCTTTGTTGAGGCTGCCTCTCTGGGAAGCGCTAACAAAAAACAAAACAACAAACAAACACAACAAAACAAACACAAAAAAAAAACTAAATTAATTAATTAAAAATACAAATAAATTAAAAAATAAATAAAGAAAAGATAAAAAAATAAATAAAAAAAAATAAAAATAAAAAAAATAAATTAATTACTTTTCTTTTTTTTATTATTATTTAATTTTTTTTTTTTTTTTTTTGTGTTTATGACAAAAGCTAAGTGCGTGGAGTCTAAAAACCAAATCGACCAAGAAGTTCTTACATCCATATGGGTTTCTTGTCACTGATTTTCTTATGATTTACAAACGAACGCTTGACCTCAATTACACCTGGTGGAAGGTGAAGATAAGTCTGACGATAGACCGTGTCCGTCCATCAAATGCCTATGCATTCTTTTCACAAAGGTTCCTAAGTAATAAGATGGTCGAAACATGTTCGCTGTATATGTAAAGTTTATATGTATAGTCAAAACCGTTTTGGGGATATTTTTTTTAGAACAACAAACAGGTTATACTAACAGAACAAAGGCCCTGTAAAAAAAAAATAGGACTTCGTATCTCGAAAACATTACCTGTTGTTACTTCTATCGGTTTTTACGATTAAATATGAGTTTCTTCGATGTCGTTATAATAGATTTTGATTGTATTAATTTGAGACATACATCTCTTATTACCATTATGGATTTTTTTCTATATTGAGCGCTTCTAACAACTAATCCCCCTACTCCCGGGACTACAGGGGCTTAAGGCAAATCCGGCACGGGATAAACGTGAGAATAGCAAAACTGGGGTAATACTTACAGAGTTACCAAATGCAAAGAACACAAGCGGGAACCAAATGATGGCTATGACGAACGCCAGCACTCCTCCTCCCAACATGTACTTAGACGTGCTTGACTTTTTGACTCCACGGGGTTGAGGAAACTCGTTTTCTACGTAACGTGAACACTAAAAGACATAAATTTAGTTTTTTTTTGCTACATTCCATTTAAAAAATTCTTTTCAAAGCGTTTTTTATATTGAAAATACCTTCAACAGAAAGACGCTTGCGAATATATCCTCCATTTTGAGCCAATCCATAAGTGTCATCGAAGTATCTGTCCATATCCAGTCCATCAATGTCCTCAGTTCGAACACAAATGGTACCGCCATGAATCTACACAATTAATTATATATCACTTTAGTTTTTCAAGTATGTACAGTCCATGTTTAACCTCAACCATACCGCCAATAATGAACCGCGTTTGCTCAACAAATAGTTATTCAACACTTCTATTAAAGGCGCTTGAGTTATAAGAATGTGGAAAACTATACGCGAGAAGTACACTCCATCGCAGCATTATGAATGAAGTCCTTGGTAAACAGCGAGCGAAAGCCAAATAAGAAGTGGACTAGAATCGAATCTATCTATTATATCGGATACTTCTGATTGTTATTTACATATAAATAACACAGTATTAATAAATTCGTTGTTGAAAATAACATAGTTGCTAAGTCTAAATCTTTTATGTCCGATGTATGTTTTTGAAGAAATTTATTCATGTATGACTGACTGTACACGTAGAAAGCGCTTGTGATTTGTCAAACCCATATATTTTTATCAGAGTATTAATACTACAAAAATATACAAAAAAACATACCCTCTGAAGCAGATCATGTTGAGGAAATGATAAGACTTGCAGAGGAAGTTACCGATGATGCGCCGCGGGTACCCGCAGCGGATCTGATATGCCGACAGCAGCAAATATATGCACTTCATCATGTACCACATTGGCGGAGGCAGTAAAGCGTTGAATGTTCTAGATTTAAAATAATAAAAAATAAACTTTAATACCAAAGAACACAAATGTTACAGTCCCCTAAAAAAATTGAAAAACAAAAAGAAAGTGTTACAACCTTGATAAAAAAAAATCTGACCATTAAAATTATATTAGTGTGATACAAGTTTTTTCATTTACCGATAACGATATTAACCACTATCACTAATAAACGTACCCGCTTAGATTATTAACAGGAGTGCATTTGGTTTAGAAACAACTATAATTATCTCTCAAACAATTGCAACAAAAAAGGCAGATAGGTTATTCATTTCATTCCCTAGGCGAAACAAACTTTAAAGTAATTTACTTCTGTCGGTATCGGTTGGTGAAAAAAGCGCCCAAAACCATATTATGTATCATCGAACTACACAGCAGCATGATCAAATACCAATTGTTAATATAAAAATATTGACACACATCCATAGATGGGCAAAATGTAATAAGATGAATAAAAATGATTAACGATTACATTTTACGTTTTTTTACCATTAATGACTGCATTTCGCTCATCTAGGTTTTAAACACCACAGAATCCCAGATGCATACATTTATGATTTTTTAATATTTTAAATGGATTTAATCACGATTACAGAGCAAGAAAATTAAAATTACTACATTTTGTAATCGTTAATCATTAATCAGATTATATTTTGCCCATCTCTGCACACATCACACTAACAAATAACGTCGCGCCTTGTCCGAGCCGTGTAGTTCCGTTGCTGCATACTACGCTTTAAGTATTACCAAACAATACTTAATGTTGTAGAATACATATTTGCTGTATAAATATATTACATTAATAAAATATTTGTTGCCCTCACCTCTCAGTGATGAACGGCAGAACAAAGAACATCCAAATATGCACACCGATGATAAGTGCGTACTGGAATAGTATTTTCCCGAGCATGAACTTGCGAAGGTATAGCGCACGATCGATAATGATCAGGCCAAATTGCAAGATCAACATTATGAGGAAAGGTATCGGAACCTTGTTCTCTTCGATATACGCCTGCACTCCGCCGTCGCCTTGGTGTGTCTGTTTACATAAAAGTATTGATTAAATCAGGATTAGTTCATAAAAATCTATTTCATTCCCGAAATATTAATAAATATTTCAAATCAATAACATACTTAATACAGATTAACAATATAACTTTTCAGATAAAAAATACAAATTAACTGAAATTATAAGCTTAATTATCAAATAATTTTACGTCCTTAAAGGCGGACTAGCCTTTGTTTACTTTTAAATGTCGCATCTAGCTTATTACATCATTTAATAATCCCGTAATGCTGGAGGCTAAAACAAGTCACTATTACGGCCTTTGCACCTTTATACTGTGGTCACGATTAGTGATGAAAATGCCGGGGAATTTTCCAAAAGTGCCCAAAACTTGTATGGGGAATATTCCCGGGAATTTACGAAATGTTCGCGGAAGTGCTGGGCACTTTGGGAAAATTCCCGGGCATTTTCATCACTAGTCTCGATCCAATTTGAGCAATTGTCTTTCCACCTTAAGTTTATCACCAACTGGGCATTATGTGTACGAGTATAAGTGGAGACTGACTTCATTTAGGTGTGTAATTTGAAGAGAGCTTACATTAGGTACAAACGTAGCGAACAAGTCAGCCTCCACCTTTTTGGACACTGAATTCGAGGGTTAGCCTAAGGATAGGAACATGTAGAACACATAAGATATAATAATGGCATACTCCAAAGGCGGCGAATCCAAATATGACAACGAGGAAGTTGAAGAAGTCGCATAGAAACATGTAGGCGTACACGTCGGCCGTTACGCGCGCGCCCGGAGCCAACATGCGCTTGAAGAAGCGGTGCACCGGTCGCAGGTACCGTTTCACTCTGAACATAATAAATAATTACGCAGTAGAATAAGGCTGAGATTTATAGACCCAACTTTAAGTTTTTTTTTATCAGTTTATTTAAAGGGCTTTTGACTGCCGCATGCAGTCATGCCAGCCCTATCGTGCTACATCATAAATAAATATATAAAAAATAAAAATATAAACATTACACTAGGTGTTATAGGCACACTATAGAAGATAGAGAAACCTTAAGGTTCCACTAAACTCTTGTAAATAAATTTATAAATTTTCTCGACTACTGGGATTACTTAAATAGCTTTAATAAATGCCTAAGTCCAAAAAGTTGATGTTTAGGGTGCTCCTTAAGCTTTCTCTTTCTTTTTTATTCTGGACACATTCCATAACTTTAAGTTTGATTAGCCTTACTTAAACATTACAATTTATATTACACAATGAATTTCAATGGATTTGGTAAGTCAAATATCATTTGGAAAATCAGTGGATTTTTCAACATGAACTTGGCTCTGTGAATATATACTCTGGCTATACTCGAGTTCCTATTATATATTCAGTTTTTTGTCAAAACGAATTTTTAGAACTGTGCAAGAAAAGAGAAAATAGCGGCTATAAATCTCAGCCTAAGTATTGCTGTAACGGTCTAGCAAAATAATTACAATCTGTGGGCAAAAATTTAGGTCAGGGTTGTACCATACCGGGCAGTATGCATGTGTCCTGCATGTAATCTGATAGGGAAGTTCTGAGGGGTGAACTCTCTATACTCTCGCTTACCAGAGATTGACCCAGAGAAAGGCCGTTTGCTCTCCAGATCGTTGGAAGAATATCGAACCCCAAGCCCGTCTGGCAACTAGATGACGTACGCCCCTGGAGTTTTAACCAGTCGGGACTGGTATATCCAGATCACGGGTCACGGCTATCCTGATGGTTCTATGTAGTATTTTCCCAAGGATATAAAAAAAGCGCGCCATGTTAAAAATCAGCTAAAATAATTGATTACATTGAGGGGTAAAACGCTAGTTCGTTTAAGCGACATTTTTTGGTGATATAGTAATATATATATGTTTGGAATCGGTAAAAAACTCTGATTCCAAATATTGAATTTGTAAATTGTAATTTAAAATGTAATTTTTTTTTTCAAAAATACTTACGACAAAAACATCACCTTAGGATAATGTTTGTACGTATCTTCGACAGTCGTTGTTATGGCTATTATCGGTTCCTGGTCATCGTTTACCCTGAAATAAATACTCGATATCAAACCGATAGTTTTATATTCAACGTTTTGTCCATCTAGCTACTATTTATGACAAATTGTCATCCTTTACATATATGTAAATTGTAGTATATTTGAATTGAATGTATGAAAATATATTATTTTATTAAAGTGATTATGATTTGTCAAGCGCTACTGTAATTTTGTTCATATCAGTATTGGACATTTTCTTCTTAACTATGAATATGCGAAACTGCACTTGTCAATATCACAATTTCTTATATTTCAATGTTATGAAGGCAAAAAAATAAAAATAGTGTGTAATTGCGTGAGAGTGTGTGTACGTGTCTGCGTGTGTGTGTATTTGTGTGTGTTTAGGTTGAACTAAACTCACTTGTAATGATCGTCATCTAAAGGTTTAGAGGGGCCTGCCTCATAATCATCATAGTGTTCCTGTTGGATTTGCATTCCGTTTCTTGCTGGTTCATTTGTCTCCTCGTCATCATCTCTGCGTGGATAATATTATTTAAAAACTGAATAATTTACTTTCACATTACATTATATATTTATAAGTCACAATAATATTGTTTTAGCAACGTTGTTAATATGACTACATTATCACAAGGAGACACTACCAATAAATATATATTTTACATACCAATAAATCATTATTTGACATACAAATATGTAACATACAACAATGAATGAAATAACTACTCTAAATTATATTATAGGAAACTACTAGCGGACCCGGTATAACTTCGTCAGCAAGCGCTTTCTCCACTATTTTCAAAACAAATACATTATGCACCTACGCTAACCAGGATCATTTTTTTTTAATTTTGTGGGAAACGTGTTTAAAACCTGATGTGTACTTTGGTAGACATACGCGACACACAAATAAAAATAGCGATTTCATACTATGTAAAGATACGCTACATCTATAATTTTATGTATGTCTACTAGTTACAATACTCATTTAATCTTTTCACTGTACTGAAGAAATTGTCGCCGTTTACCGGGCGGTAGAAACGAAAGGTTCTTGTGAGGTGTGCGTGCGGTTAGTCCAAGGCAGCAGGGCGGGAAGCGTCGTGGTTGGGGGCATGCGCCTTGACGCAGGACGTGATGGGCGCAGATACAAGTGTAATCTCCCGCGTCGATGTCGGTCCACCAGCCAGTGACAACTGTCTGAGTTCCAGAACACCCTCATACTTCCATTCTCTACACATTATCGCTAACATTTGCCGATCCTATCTTTGGACAATTCATATTATAGTGAGGTTTTCAAGAGCAAAGAGCGCGATCGGTACAGTTACTACCAAAATCGTTAATCAAATAATGCTTCATAATTTAATAGCAATAAGTTACAGTAAATAGTTTAAGTTTAAACTGAAAAAGAAAGAAAAAAATCTTTGTCTTTTGTCTTGTTTGACGGATGTAAATATAAGATTTAGTAATGTTATAATATCAGGCATAACGTAGAACTAATATAATATATTTGTTATCTCGAATTATATTATAATTCGAGCTCATCTTTTAAAATACATGATACATTGAGACATTCATACGAATATGTATACACATTTTCAATTAATGTAGTATTTCTATTCAAATTTTCAAGCGAAAACATCGTAAGGAAACCCTCATGACATCTAATGGAAATATCATGTATAATAGTCCTGAGAACGGCAATAAGCTGCGCTACAGTTGACGTCATATTAGTGCAAAGTGGATACACCCACTAATATATTTCTGCTCACCCCTTAAGTGATATAAGGTGACATTATATTATTAGTATTTCTATAAAATTATAATTGCCCATAAATATCTCACCGTCCTATGTGGTCGTGCAACTGTACATATTTGCGGCCGACTTCTGCTGCACGACCCTCGACCACCATTTGAGTGTCTTCAGTGCTTAGCGGGAACTCCATGTCCTCGCGAAGTTCTATATCTGGCGTGGACTCCTTCCACAATCCAAGAGATTTCAACATGAACCTTTAACAATGTTTACGTTTTACCATATCTTATCCTATTTATTATCAAACCAATTTGGTTGTATAGCATTGTCGGAACACAAATCTCAGAGTGTGGTCTTCAAACAATTAGCCGGCTGGCAAGTGTTTTTATTGGACTTTCCCCATCACCATCAAGTGTACGATCGTTGCGCTAATCTTGAAGAACGGAGCAGGAAGGAACCTCCTGCTGTGAGAGTTGTTAAACTGCGACCGCGAAAAAACCGTCGTCCAAGTTAGTGCAATGCATTGTACGCGAGAGAAACACAATCGTGGCTAGGACAGTTAGCCAGTTCTGAATCGTTTTGTCTCATTCCCATATTGTGGTGGAAAATTCTGTGTATAAACGTGTTTCCTTGATTACATTTATTGTATATCTATTATAATCTAATTTTGTATTAATGTATTGAATAAAGTGTAATGGACTCACCGGTGCAGAAAGATAATAAGTAGCAGCAAGAGGTCGTAGAGAGCGTAGTTGAACTTCCTCTCAATGCCAATGATACGAGGCGCCGTGAACGGCATATTCGCGGGTATCGCCTTTTGGTTCCACGGAAGAATTTCAAATTGAAACATACTTTTTATTAGCACTATAACCTGCAAACGTCCATTTTATTTATAAATCATATTTGGAATTTCAATTATGGTTGTACAAATGTATGCTATGGTTAATTGTGATGATGTTAGCCTATTTTGGTATTTAGAAGTAGAAATATTGATAACACAACAAATGATATACAGGGTGTCCAGTAATTAATGGATAACTTTGAAATGTGTCATAGTAGAACTTATAGCTGTTCGGAAAAAAAAGGAAAATAAAATATATCATAAGCAGTACTTGAGATATGTATAAAAAAAATTACGTATAGTTAATTTTTAAACTTAGTTAATTAGTACTTATTATTTTTTGTCTTATTTTACTTTCTTGAACAGACGACCAGAAATGAAGGAAATCCATCGGTTTTATTGTATATGGTTTTGCACAAAGAAACAGTTTTTATATGAATGTCTCGACGTAATGTAATAATGTAGCCCGCAAAAAGTAATATTAAACTCAATTCAAAAATAATCACTGTACATAAAGACCCTTATGAAATTGTAAGTTCTAGCTCCGGGCTTACTTACCTCTGTGTAAGCAATAAGAGTGACCCAGAAAGTTTTAGTGGGCCTCGGTATCGTCAAAGTTCCCCATAGAAATACCATGAGTGGGAGTGGTATTGATAAAATAGTAGCAGATTGGATCTGTAACAACGTAATAAACAGTTATTTTGAGTCACTTGAAATCATTTACTTTAGACTTTAGTAATTTTATATTTACAAAGAATTTTAAAATAGCCTTGATTCACACGGCCAGAAAAATCTAAATTAAATTACACTAAGCCACGTGTGTAAATTTAGACTTGATTTTAAAATAGTGACATTTCGAACTAAAAACATATTTTAATCAAAATCAATCAATTTTCCAGGTTTGCATTCCCTTTCATTGATAAAAAATGCATTAACCAGTTTCAGAAATTACTTCTAGCTCTTAAACGCAAGAACTTCTACCCCTGTAAAATATTAGTTTAGATTACCTGATTAATAAAAACCATAATGTAACAGACGATATCAGTGTGCGCTAATACGGCGTACCACAGAGCGTATCCTAAATAAACGAAGGGATTTCTGTCTTGTTTAAACATTGAGTCATCCTGCTCTTCCAAAGTGGTCACGTCTTTGCTGAAAATCAAATAAATAATTTTAAAAAATTAGCCTAAAAAGTTGTATGTAAAAAGTATGTTAAAAATTAATTTTGCAGACGCTACCAAGTCTTTTCGGAATAATGCGAAGTCACTTTCCTTCATGATTATTCATAATTGTAATAACAAACTGAACTAATATAAGAAAACTGTAAATTATTTAGATAAACTTTATATACACAGAAATTATATTTAACGAAGATAAACTTAAAAACATTCAAGTTTTTGTTCATGAAATCAATATTTAAATCATGCAAACAATTTATAATTGTCCATATAACGTATAAAGTGTACGTTATGTGGACAATTCAATCAATGTTTTAATTAAAATGTAATAGAATAAATATATACATCGAAAAGAAGTACAATATTTAAAGCGGCGAGACGTGCTTTTTATCAAGAAATGCGAGACGGTAGAGGTATATCACAAAAACAGGTATTTACAAAAAAATTCGAAAATATCTCAGAAAAAGCCCATCGCACGTGACGACAAATATCGGACGACATTTGTACTGTTTACTTCAACCTACTCTCATATTAATGTTAGGATTTCTTTGTGAAGAATAATTTTTATTAAACATCTGATATTGTATAGTATTAAGCCGTCTTATTTAAACCAATGAGTACACAAAAAGGAGGTTATAGGGTTAAATCGGCCCAAAATGCATTTAGTAATAAACGTGGTCTGAGCAGAATAGCCGAATTATTGAGTCCAAAAGTTTAAAAATGTGCGGAATTGACATTACACATGTAACGAGATATTACGATAACTTACAATTGCATATTTTTTTATAATTTTACTAACATTATCGCTGGTTGGTTGCCATGCTAAATGCTCGGGACGTGAAAAGTGATAAAAGGTAATTTCAATAAAACGTCTCGTATATAGATGTATTATAGGAATTACTGTCCCTTATAAAAAAATTAAACCACAATTGATATACATACAATAAAAACTTTTTAAATAAGGCGAGAGTTGTTTTGTATAGGTTTTGTTAACAGTACAAATATTCATCGGGGCGGCCCACTCCACCTTCCGGTAGTCTGCAAGCTAAACGCGCTCTCGTGCTCCGAGGTGTCGTCATCATCTTGCCGGGTGCTCGTGCGTGGGGAGGGGTACACGTCCAGTCCGCGCTCCATGCTCGGTGCCAAGATCCGAATCTCGGGTACGCTTATTTGGCTTAACTTACGGCTGGAAACACCCCGTAAGGATATTCATTCATTTGCCGATACCAACAATAATTACTGTCACTGTTGAAAGTTCACTGCTTCGATCAATACCACGACTAGATAAAGTCAATCGCACCGTTCGCGTCAAAAGTTCGCGAACGACATACGCGGCGGCGCATCCTCTATATTTTTTAAAACAAAAGAAAATTATTTTGTTTGTCAATATTATGTAATAGATATGTCAATAATATGTACCAAGAAATACATTTCCTAGATATAAAAGAAATGTTTTATTGGTTTTTCCAATTGGACAACCAAAACGGAAGGCGTTACCTAACTGCAGGGGAAATGGTCTACCTATGCACAAAAAGCACTAAAAACCTTTACTTGTAATGCCAATTCGCTTCTATTGTTTGTTTTGAGACCCTGTCCAGTTGTATTTTATTAGTTGTATTTAATATCCAAATCTTGTAGTTTTACTGTTATCGGTATCGGCCAATGAAAGAATGGTCTGTCTGTTCGGCTATGATATGGCATACGACTACAATTGCATAGTTAAAAACGTGTTGGGTACCTAGAATTAATTATAATTGAATTCTTAACGAAATACTATTTAATATGCCAAAGTTTTGGTACTGATTCGATTAATTAAATTGAACATACCTTCATAGAACATAATCGATAAATTAAAGGATACGTGGTGGGTACTGAAGGACATAACTTTGAACGCGTGACATTATATTTTATAGAAGTGTAGGAAAACCTTCTATTCTTTTTTTTTTACATCTTTTCTATATATTAACCAAAACCCTTCTTATTAAAAAAAATTCTACGACAAACTACTAAACACGTGCATATTACATTGTTTCGATTACTGTAATCTATATGCCTATAAAAATATTATAAATACCTTTATCGATTTTTACATAAAATAATACAAACCCCACGTCATCTGTAGGCGCCAGTAGGTTTTTGTCAACAATGTCCAGATCACTACAGGTACTAGGCAGCATGCATGAATAATTATACGCTTACTTGATAGCAAACTAATTTCAACCACTACATTCTACAATCGAGAAATAGTTCCCAAAATAATAAAAAAGCGTTGATTTATTTATATAAATATTATAACTATAATTCTTATGCAAAGGGTTTCATAAAAATGAGCCGTTTCGCTTATGAGAAGACTTTAGAATGTCAATATAATAGTAGTATAGAAAAATTACACTACTGCAAGAAAAGCTCTTTTTTAGAAAATATTATAAATGAACGCTTATTTTAATAATCTGATAAGCACACCTACTCCACTTTCTACTTGATTATAAACTCTATAAAGCGTGCAATACAACTTACATAACGTTTCTAGATAATTAACTCTTTTACACATTTATACTGCCATTACTTAATAAAACCTAATAGCTCTTTACATTAGCGACTTAACTGAATATAGCAAACGCGTCTAATTTATCTGAACTCTTTAATCTAATGTGTTCATTTACATCGATTTAAAAACTTTTTTACACGAAACAGGAATTTATTTAAAGCAGTATACGGGAATCCGATCACTGGTTTTTTTTTTGTTTAAGGACAAACAGTGTGACAAACAGTGGCGGGGACATGGCTATACAGCTTAACCGGGCTCAGGGGCGAACACAGAAGGTGCTCAGCTAATAGCGAGATGAAGCCCTTTTGGGCGGATCACGCGCCGGACCGCGGTGAGACCAACGTCACTTTCCGTAGTCCGACGCACCATGTGATATTTGTTGCATTCCGGGGGTTTTAGTCGGTGAGAGTGCGACACACCGGAGGTTGGCCCTCACTACCTCCCTGACGCGTTTCCCCCGAGTTAACAAAAAAAAAAAAGATGTTCAGCCAATATGGCAGACCGGAATAAAGTTTATATGCCACTTTTTGAATTTTGTTTTTTTTTACACTGGCTCGACATACTGGCTACAGAGTACCTGATGGTAAGTACAGTGTACTCCAAATACGAAAGCGACTATCAAAGGATGAAAATCCATTGATAGTCTACATCGTAATGTCGGCCCACATATACCACGACTGAAGGTCTCTAGGTATATGAGCTACTGGCTATACACAAGCTGATCCCGAAACGCGACAAGCCGAAACTGGTCACTATGACGGGCTTTACACCCATGTACTGTGGTCGCGATCCAGACGGGCACCGACGCCCTACCAGCTCGCTGCTGCTCGTGTAGCACTACCCAGGAGTCACGTGTAGGGAAACTAGGGTAAAGCCTACGGACGCGAGCAGCTTCGACTCCCAAAATCATCATTTATCTAAGTTATAAATACTTTAGATCAATTCCGCATTATAAATTTTTGTAGGTATATCATTTAAAAGCCACTATGACTACATTATCATATGGGGCAATCGTTGTTTTTTATAATTGTATTACTATTATATACTCACTTGTGTATAAGTGCTTCAGGCAATGGTTCCCATATCATCTGCGACCCTTCTCTCAGCCCAATGCCGAATCCTTCTTTTTCCTGTAATTATTAAAATAGAACATTTTTTTTTGTATTAGTCTATACAAATCGTCGTTTAAGCTTGTGTCATGTGTGTTTATTGTAGCTTTTAATATAATATTAATTTAAGTACCACTTTAAAATAAATAAAATGATTTCTATGTATATTAACGTGTCAAAAGGTTGTTTACTGATCCATTTACAGACTAGAATTTTTAGTCAATTAAGATTTATGTTGATAAAATATACTTACCTTGAGTAATTTTTTCTCAACAGAAAGAGTTCGGGATACGTATCGATAGTCGCGGGAATACTTCATCAAGTGTCGCGTTAGTGACACTAAGAAGCTCGATATAAAAGCCCATGCTGTTTCCAAATATCGTTTGAACTTATCGAAAGATGTCTCTTCTTCTAAAAAAATAAAATAAATTTATATTATTTTCTAGAATATATATGAGGAGTCTAATTCAAAACCCACTATAACATATTTTTTTCAAATCCCATAAATTTATAGAAACTTATAAATAATCTTTGACTTGACGATCACATTCTTATAAGGTATTTTAAAATATTATTCTAGATAGAAAAAGCAAAAAAGAAAAGATTCATATATAATAAAAACTTGCTTTGATAAAAACATTTCAAATGACTATTAGGACTATTAAGTAATTTTGTACGAAAAATCATTTTAGCGGGTTTTAAAATTAGACGCCTCATATATTAGTCAGTAACGTCATCTTCTAATATCTAACACAGAGGCCGTATATATGATAGTCAAAATATTGACCTTTATTTCTCTAACTTTATAAATTTTACACATTAGTCAAAAGCCTTTTTTTTTCAAGAATAAAAAAAAATTACACAACATTTTATAAGAAGCGATTTTATACAAAACCTATGAACTTTTAAATGCACTCTGTATATTAAAAAAAAAACTTTCATGGCGTTAAAATTTCAGAATGTTCTCCGAATACGAGTAATATGCCAAAATGAAAAAAAAAAAAAGAATTCACCTGGTTCCGGAGCGAATTCATCCAATTCGGACGAAGGTCCGTCACGGCCGTGGTCGGACAAAGCGACATTAACATCACTCACGCGACTCATTTCCGTTTGGGACGCCTTACGCCGACCCTATAACATAACATTACTTTAAAATATAATAATACCAACAACTTAACAAATGTTCACAACTTAAATTGAAAAAAAAAAAAAACATTGCAAGACATTTATATTACTGTTTAAGTCATATTTACAAAGATATTGTTATTTAAAGAAGAAAATCAAACCACAACAATATTTAATAAGCATACACATATAACACGGCACTATTTATTAATAGTTTTAGTACATACAAAGCAACGACACATTATACAAAACAACTACTCGTACATTTATAACAACCAAAAACACTAAATTAGAATAATTTATTGTAACTTAGGGAGATAAGGAATCGTACGGTTATAATTCTTGAATTTAATTATTGTTTTATTAACTCCAATAGGATTGCTTTTATATATTTAAGGTGGAGTCAAACTCTTTGAAAGCTTACTTAGAGAACCTAGTTCTTTGCTAAACATAGCAGAGACGATCAAAATTTTATATTATCGGTTACACCAGTCTGGTAAGTGTTACTTGCACTCGAATTGTTGTTAAATTTCGAAGTAAACTTGTTAACCCTTTTACGCTCAAGGAAAATATTTTTCCCTTCTACAAAAATCGTTATTGATTGTTCAATAAATATTGAATCGATATTTTTTTAATGAATGTCAAAATAAAACGCATGTCCAAGGTGGCTCAAGTGTTTCTGAACGAATACAAAAAATAACTGTCCAACTTACACACACATAGGACACATAATAAATGTGTTATGTGCTATGTCCACTTGTGCTTCACAAATAAACGAAATTGTTTCGTAGAATACCATAACTATTTATTTTATTTTTCTGATAATTTTTATTATGGTTTGTATTACAAAGCGATAAATAAAATACCGATATAATAAACCTAACTCTTCGTTTATTTACTTTTGTTGTCCATAGGGAAAAATATCTCCCATGAAATTATAGGAAACCTATACACCCTATGTTTTTCTGGTGATATTCTCTTACTTTACACCCACAATAGCTAAAATATTGTGTTGTATTAGCATATTTAGTCTTGGACAACTTATGGTCCTGTAAGGGTTTAACCGATAATCACTGAAACTTGCATTCCGTCTTTTCATAGCTGTCGAAAAAAGTGCATGCCTAATTATGGGAAGCATTACCTACATGTTTTGACATATACGTTAAGCTAAGATTTATAGACGCAGCTTTGCGTTTGCTTAGACGTTATAAAAACATTACAATTTATATTACTCAATGAATGGTAAAGGATTTGGTAAGTCACCGATTTCGTCAACATGGACTTGGCTCTGCGAATACTATGGTTATACTCAAGTTCCTATTATATATTCTGTTTTTTGTAAAAACTAATTAATTTTTTGAGAACTTTGTTAGGCAAAGTCGAAATAGCGTCTATGAATCTCAGCCTTAAATTGAAGTGCCACCTCTAATTATACTCGTAAGCCATTACATATAATAGATCCGTTCCTCGCCCCCCTTTAAAACGTTTCGTAGATACGATGATTCGCAAGAAGATATACACGAGTGGCCAGAAAGATTATACTTGTGCGATGTTGGTTATTAAATCATGTATCGAGATCGTTAATCTATATGCACGTATCTGTACACGTTTGTCATCCGTACACCCCTAATCTTAGAAACCGCATATCCGATTAATATTCGGTTTTCACCAATGTATCGTGGGAAGCTGCCTTTAACACTTAGTGTTAACTTTATTTCAAACGGCGCATAAATTAAAAAAAAGTAATATTAGTTTACAAAATTACGTCAATTATTTATTTAAAGAAAACTGTATAAATTAACTGTTCAATTGACAAAAATTTTAGTTAACTTTAACCTTTAGTATGTAATACAACGATGATGAAAGATTGCACGAAGAAAATAAAAATAAAAATTGTCAGTTTCAGAGATTTGCCATCTTCTAATATTAGTTGAGCTTATATGTATATTGTGAATCATATAAAATAAGGTTTAACTTAGTTCGAAGGTACGTCTGTATAAAGCGTAATGAGTCCCGCAAGTACTAACTACCATACGAAAGACGTAGTTGACACAACTAAATTAAAATAAGTCTAGTACAATTATTAATCATCAAAATATTTTTGAAATAACTTGCTAATATACCGGACGCATATTAAAATAAGCATATTTTATTATAAGCCTTAATTTTTTATATGGTTATTTTATATTTACAATAAAGTACTTTTGTTATGTAGTCTTTTTCTATTCTAGTTCTTGTTATTAATTATTTATATGACTTCAGATTTTTTTGGAAAAAGGCCTACTTTAAATTGTTATTATAAAGTGAATTTTCATATTATAAGTGTATTTATAAAAATTACGATTATGTTACACTGTGGATATTAAGTGCATTAAAACAATAATGATTTATGATTGAGGAGTATTTTTCAACAGCTATGTAAAAACAGATTATTCGGCTTAATAGATATAAAAAAGGTATGAGATTAAGGTATGTGGGTAGACGCTGAGGGCGTTACCTCATGCGAGTAGGAGTGTGGGTAGCTGGCCACGGAGGAGCGGTGGCCGGCGCGGAACGCGGGCGCACTAGCGCGGCGCAGCGACACGGCGCGCTTCACGTCTGTCTTGATCATCGTCGACACTAGCTGCGCGCCGGACGCGACAACCATCAGTCACACACTTACCCTATTCGATACACTTTGCTTCCCCGGCTCTAGCGCTTACACAGGCCCTTGCACCAATACTTGCCATAACTTATTCGTAGAGCAAGCCAGCTTATTCCGAGGGGTCTCAAATCCATGGTATTTAAGAAAAACAACAATTGACGATTTTCTGAATATCACGGATTTGACAATCCATGGGAACAAAGTATTTTACTATACGAATACGTTATACCAAATCTTCGTGCTAGTGTCTAAGAGCACGCATGCTTTGCACTATGTATGAACATAGTTTGATTGGTCTAATTTTCCCAATGAAGTTTTTAGTATTAAAACTCATTTATTATAGACAGGATACTCGTATCTAAATAATTATAACATCAATATTAATATTTAAGAAAAATTCAGATTTACTACTAAAATGCATATTGAAAATCAGCATGGCTGTACACCATAAGTTGTCTAATCAACCAATTAGAACAAACCTGTCGGCTTGTGGTCGTTATTATTTAATCACATATACGAAACGGTGCGTCTTTGCTTCCTGCGCGTCAAAATAAAAATGAACGTACCCAAAAATTGAGTTCTTACTGCAAAATTAGATCATGCGGTTTAAGCTACCGTCGATAATACACCCGGACAATATAAGAAACGGGGATAATCAAAGTAATATATTCTGTCCATATCAGGTAAGCAAGGCATATCAAATAGCAGTAATACAATATTATTATAGATATAGTCTTTGTAAATTGCGTTCGAAGAGATTGTAAAGTGACAGGCAGAGACCATCGTGATTCTCCGCATTTTCTTATTTATGTGATTCTTAGAGTAATGACTTCGTAATCCTTACTCGCGCCGTTAACGTAGTCGTCCAATAAGTTGTAAATTCTAGTGTAATATTCTTTTAGTTAAGTAATTAAATAATATACATATTATAGTTAAAGCAAATTGTTAATATTTTAAGACAATCATGTTAGTAGTATTTTTCCATACACGTGAAATATTATTGTTTCCTCATCAGCGCTTTATAATTTCCCATTAACTGATTTTGTGTTAACCATTAGTCCCACAATAGTATTAGCACAAACGAAACAATGGCATAAGTTGTTAACTTCATGAAATAATTACTCAAATCACCTTCAAACCAATACAGTATATTAACATACCTTCCCTATGCCCATATCCTTAGGAGCATCTTCATCTGAACTGGACTCTTCGTCCTTTATGTGAACTTCAGTGTCATCAAATTCATCAAACATGTAGTAGTCTCCAGACCGAACCGCTGTGAACCATCAAACACTTCATTTTTATAGCGTTCAAAAGATTCAGACGTAACTAGATTATAAAAAGTATTAATAAATAATAAAAAAACAAGCAATTAGGAATTTAATTTAAAAATGTTATAATATTCAAAGAATTAATTCTCAATATTGACAATTCTAGTTACGTCGGTAGTAAAAATGTAAGCATAGATTTGCGAAAATCATTATTTCATTATGCAATATTTTCAGAGTGCTAGAAAATGTGTCTATACTGCTAATATATTTTTATTTCTCGGTGCTTTTACATGCATTCTGTATTTTTAAATTTAAAGTAAATAAAAGTGAATATTGGAAATTTTAAAACAAAATGCGTCTATGACTCAACCCAACCACTCACGAACATAAGCGCACCAAACAAGCGAACACAATCATGCAGACATAAAAGCGTTTAGAATAATCCAAGCCCTTAAGGCGTTTTCTGTCTTTTATTCATATTTACAATTATTTTCTACAATACATATTACAAAGTGGTCGAATTAAAAACCAATCATTGACAGTTCCCGCCACAAGACTCGCCTAAGCACCACAAGCTGAGGAAAGGGTTAGTAACGCTGTTACAAGATAATCAGAGCGAAGTTCGACTGAAAGTTACCCTTCTGATGACTGGCGGGCGGCTTATACGGCGGCCTGTCTCGGGCTACAAGAAAAAACCACAGCTAAACTCGCAAACTCACACACCATTGATGTTAATCTGGTAAACGCAGCATTTACGTAAACGTGACTCAAAACTGTATTGTTAATCTGACATAAATCACCTTTAATGGACGATGTATTATTATTAAGCGTATTTAGATGTAAGCACTGCCAGTTGGAGGAAACACATGTTATTTTGTTTGCACATAACTTTTTAACAACACAGGTAACTACTTTCATATCTGAAACCGCTTTGGCGATGACAGCCAAATTGAGCACGGTTTTTACATAAAATAAAACGAATAAACGTTCATTTCAATCATATAATTCTGGTGAAACATTTGATTTTATAGTAACGTTTTATTGCGGTTAAAAACGGCAGATAATGATTGTGGGTAAGGCTTTAGAAAAGTTCACAAACGATAATAAAAAAAGGTTATAATAATAGGAATAAGGAGAATAGAACTTGCGAAAACACAATTTTTATATAGGTAGGTACTTGGGCGCAGATCTTAATCCCAATTGATGTGCAGCACAAAATACACGTAAGATGTATTAAAACGTAGATTGTAATGCTGGAGAAGTTATTTAGTAAAATGAGTCACTTCCAACACCTTTCCTAATGATAATAAAATTACCTTCATGTCTCTTCGTGAAAACTCGACGGTTAATTGCGGTACCTCCTACATAGATAGAAATATAACTTTTAACACAAATTGACATCAAACTTATGCTTTACATTATGTACATGGTGTTACTATTCAGTGTATGTTCAACATTTATTTTTTATTTTTTGTGTTACGACAAAGCTAAGTAGTAGCGGTTCTTGGCTCTTTTAAAGATTTCTCTTTTAACAAATTTAAGTTATTTTTTATACATTTTTAGTCATTAAAAGGTTCGTCTGTCTTATTGTATTTTTTAATGTTATGACATTATGCCAATAATCATTTTCATAGACTAAAAACGGCTATTGAATTTATAAATTACATATACCGCTACTATCTAGCTTTTAAAAGTGAAATGTCATCAATTCGTAGTAGTTACAGGTTTGATGCGAGAGTGGCTCGACGCGACTCGATTGTGATATGATTGAGGTTCGATGCAGTACGGTAGGGCTCGCTAACGTGTGCCGGCGACGTATGGGCGGAGGGGAGAACACAGGATAAGATTCCTCTGGACTCTGAGCGCGTGGGAGAAGTTCCGAGGACGGAGGGGATTCGAATGAGATCCGTCGGGGTTCTAGATATGCATCGAGTGAAACGGTCATAAGGGCGGAAGACGGAGATGGTGGTCCACCTTGAGAGCTCGGCGGGGGTATTACAGGTAGGGGTATAGTGGTTGGGGGTTGCGGGGGTCGGACAGGCGAGGGAGGGGCAGAAGGTTCGCTGACAGGGGTGTGGAATCCGCGGGGGGAACCAGGACTGTCGGGAGTGTGGTATCCGCGACCCGATGCGTCAGAGTCGCCGCGCACTAGCGGCACTTGCTCCGATTCTCCTGGTTGAGTTCCTTCGTCCTCCTCTGGATTTTCCAAAGCAAATTGTGTTATTTATAATAACGTCATGTTAAGGTATATCTTAATCGCAACCCTATAAAGTATATTTTATGGGTCGATTTTACCTTGAAGATCAAAATTAGTCCATTGTGGATACCCGCAGAATACTGCTAACATAGGTAATTTTAAGTGATAAAACATTTTTTTGTTTCCATTTTCAATGTATTTTTTAATTATATTAGCGTCTAGTATTAATGTAAAATAAGGTCAACGAAGTCATATTTTAAAATACCTACATAAATCTTCTTTTTAAAGTTTATAACTAGTTAAACCCCAATCAGTTTATAAAGTGGATAAAAAAACCTGAACTCACCCTCATCGTGGTGCAGTGGCTCTTTGGTCATGGCGCCCTGTATTTTCTTCTGATTAGCTTTTATTCTCTCCATCTTCACTTTGATCTTCTCCAATATCTTTGTCTCTTGCTCCTCTTGTACTTGCATTTGTTTTTGACGTAGTTCTTCAATTAATTCTGCACCTCTAGGAAAGGATATTATTGTCTTAACATTTTAAGCAATAAATTATTTTATAAAAGTCTAAGATCCCTTGCTAAAAGGTAAACGGAAAAATATTAGTTTTCTTTGTAGATTTGTTACCTGGAAGCAAGAACTGTAGTGGCCTTGCTTTCGTCAATAACTCTGTAGAAATAGTAACTATGAAACAATCTCCGCTGTAGTATCAGAAATGCGAAACAAACGCCGTCCCAAGCGAGTCCGATGTCCTCTTGCGGCACAGAACACTTAGCGTTCTGAAAATATATTTAAGCAGGACATAATAAAGAATTAATAAGGAAATACATAATATTAAAATGGAGAGAAAAAATAGGATTCCTTCTAAACGGTTATGAGTCGATGATAATCTATAAACACAAATATTACGTTTTAAGCATATTTAAGATGTTTTTTTTTTAGTGTTTTCCATTATCAGATAACATATTTATATAAGGAGTGCACCGGTAATTGTTGGCTAAGCATGTCAAAAACGTGAAATTATCAGTGATTTAATTTAACACATTAAATTATGACAAAACTAGTCACGTGAAAGCGATAGAGCTAATAACAAGCGTAAATCAACTAGATAAAAAAATACATGGGGCACTAACACAACGAAAAAAGGGACCTATAAAAATAAGACAACATTTTCTCCCAATAGAAAAAAAAAGAAACAAAGAATGTAGGGAATTTAACCTTATCATAATCCATTTTGAGAAATCTAGCGATGTTTCCGCCAGCGAATTTGTCCACGCATCCGATACCGAGCAACTGTACCAGCCAGCAAGCGTGCTCTTGCATCACCACGCTGAAGATGCACCCCGGAATCTGAAGCAGCGCCTTCACCACAACCACAGTCACGTTGTAACGAAGGAGCCAAGACCACCTTTAACAAATTCATAGTTTTCTGCCACATCAGCACGCATAACAGTTAGTTTCTCTTGAACGTTCTAAATTGTGGAATGAGCTCTTAAATTAAAAGAATGAAGACACTTCTTGTATTGCAGTTGTAATTAATTTCACTCTGGACTAACAGAAAAGTTTTTGTAGCTACGATGACATTTTGATAATTGTTTCATCACGTGAAGATATTTACTAACAATTACTATAGCATTCCATGATTTTATACAAATATTAACGCTACTGATACCCTCCACGCTTGTTGAATTAATATGTATGTTACAACAGTATAAGATATTTTAGGACAAGGCAACCCTATCTAATAAAAAGCGTTCTGTACTTTAGTCTCTATCATCGTATGTTTTAAGTACGCCTATGTATTCTAATTTGTGAACACAATGTTTATTTTTTTATAGAAATAAACTATTTATTTATTACTGTGTAATAATTATTGTATGTATATGTTATTGCCTTACGTACTTATTTAAAATAAGTAACAGCATAAATAATTGCATTTAGTGCACAATTTGCTTTTAATTAGTTACTAAAGTATGTTTCTTAGTTTGCTTACAGAGTGTACCAAAATTTTATGATCGCAATAATATAATGTACCTAAACATATGAATATTTTGTATTAGCGAAGTCCTAACCGAGAATTTGCATACCCGATGTAAAATTTATATGTACGCCACTGAGTTTCCAATGATTTAACGAACTCAATGACATTCTTAAATTCTTGATAATGTAGACTTATTTTTAATGGGATAAAAAGTGAGACTAACAACATAATCATAATACTTTTAGCGTAATATGTTTTGAGATTTCAAACTCGAAAATTAGAAAAAATATGCAGGATTTTATCACACTTGAGTTAGATATGGCGAGCGTGAAAGTCTTCTTCGTAAGTATCACTTAATTTAACATATATTTCGGAATATCAGTGACACAGATTTGTGTCAATTAACGAAACAAAAAAAAGTTGTTTTAAATAAAAACTTTATGCTTTTAACGTAATTAATACAGAGCAGATATAATTAAATGAAAACATTACAATCTAAGAACTTATGTCACGCTTGCCTTGGTTGACCTTACTAATTTAACGTCATTAACCAGATTCTATGGTGCAATAGGAAAAAATGGAACAAAACATAATCGTAACTTAGAACAAATAACTACTCACCACTGCAAAATAGCTTCTTTTGGTCGCAAATAGAAATCCGTCCCTTGCCAGAGGAATATGAAAGACCCGATAAGGTAGCCCATCGAGAACAGATTAACTCTGTTCGTCCCGGTCAGAAACATTATAGCGAGTGTCACCCACAACATTCCAAGAAACACCATTCGCTTGATTACGTCTAGCCAAGTTCTGTAAAAAAGACACACACATATATATATATATAACAAAAGGTTTTTTTTTGTGATCAGCCTATTTCAATATAGTGATATGTCGTATCGTAATACATAAGTGGCGTGCATATCGTTTTCACACAAGGCAAGCAATCAGTAATACAAATTACTTCGACTCTTCTATTACTCTTTCTCTATTAGTGAACTGTGAAGCCACGTTATTTTTTATTTATTTTGATAAGCACACATTCCCATCACAATTTGTCTAGTATTGATTAATTAATTAATAATGTTAGAATTATATGCTAGTAGAACCTAGGGCAAGCATTGCTGTTATGCTTGTATGAGATGAACGCCACTGTAATACATAATGTGTGTGTGTGTAATGTGTGTGTGTGTGTGTGTGTGTGTAATGTGTGTGTGTGTGTGTGTGTAATATATAATGTGCTGTTAGTCATGGTCCAAAGCTAATGGAAAGATATATACACGTTATATGCGCTACTGTAAGGAAGATCTACAATTTCGAACTCATTTAGAAAAAAAAAACAAAACTTCTTTGTATTGGCAGCTTTTCTAAGGCTGAGATTTATAGACGCTATTTCGACTTATGCTTAGCGAAGCTCTTAAAAAAAATCCAATTTGACAAAGAACTGAATATATAATAGAAACTTGAGTATAACCATAGTATTCGCAGAGCCAAGTTCATGTTTACAAAATCGGTGACTTATCAAAATCTTTTGGCATTCATTGAGTAATATAAATTGTAATATAATTGATAAAACTAAAGTCTAAGCAAATTTAAAGCTATTTCTATAAATCACAGTCTAATAGCTTAGCAATTGCTTCGCTGTAAATCTGTTTACTAATTTGTTGAGTGTTAAATGAGTATAAAAAAGGGATAAATATATTGTCTATAATATCTCAGTTAAAATACTTTGTGATATCTTTATTTGCTAAGAAATTGCTGAAAAATTGAATGAATTACCCGACATATCCAAGGAAATCTGGCACAGGGTTTACGAAGGCAGGCGTTTCCCAATCCTTGCCGATATCTTCACTATTAGATCCGCCGGGATACGAATCTCCTTGCGTCTTCTCCACTCCGAAGACGCGTAGCTGCCGCGTGGCGAACAGAAGCAGGAAGTAATCGAATATCAACTTTATCGCGTGAGGTGGTTCTTTCGCATAAGGTAAGAACAGCCAGCTACGAACGTGTTTCATTTGCTGTAAATGTAGTTATTATAGTATATTAAAAAACTTGCTGCGAATAGCATAACTTAAAAAATATACTATGAAATTAAAAAATATTCATATTTGTTTGTATCATTATACACACATCGAATACACATCAATTAATTGTATTTATTTTTTTATATTATAAACAAAAAACATAACTGCGTCGGTACTATAAATAACTTCTTTAATGAGCAACATTTCAAATTTGAGAAGGGTACATTTAGCACAACAAAAGACGGAACATAAAAAAATCAATCTTTATGAATTTTTGATGGACTGTTCGTGGGAACGAAAAATTATAAAAACCATATATATATATATATATATATATATATATATATATATATGAAACAACAAATATTTTAAACACAATAAAAAAATACTAAAATCACACAAACGAAAATTACGACCCACTAGCGCTGACAAAAATACTTTGGCTTCCCAAATAAACTTGACATTCAGCTCATTTCATTTCAAACATCAGCCTTATTAGCTAATTAGTATAAACTTTTAATATCACTTTTTTTTTGAGGTGGCAGAGCGATGGCCCGATCTGGATTGTGAGCACAGTACACGAGTGCAAAGACCATTAACGACTCGCTTCGGCCTGTCGCGGTTCGGGATCAGCTTATTATATCTAGTTGTTATATACCTTTTTTTGGTAACCTGGGTGAAATTCCTAAACGGACCTCAGGGGGCTAGATGAGGGTTACCCCCCGGTGTGTTGGACTTGCACCGACTAAAACCCTCGAGTGTTCTTTCTCCCGCATGTTGAGTACCAAGGGCAAGGTCGGGCCATCTTCCTCGGCACCCGGCGACGTCTGGCCTTGTTCAGGTCTCGCCTACTTGGCAGTTGTTATATATCTAGAGGCCTTTCGTCGTAAGCCCAGTTGAGTTGTAAATGTCTGTCCCGGACATCAACATTTGTCCGCATAAAAAAAAGTGGTATATGTGGGCGGACATAGCGATAGTGACCATCAACAGATTTCCGTCCCTTGGCTGTCGTTGTCATTCTTGGACTACACTGTAATATCCATCAGCTTAACTATAGTTACTTTGTGGATCCTGTATAAAAACAATTATTTGATTTTTACATACTGTAAAAGTTTATGTATACGTTACCTGATCCGAACCACTCCAGGGATACATAAGACACAATTGTGGCAAGAATCCGACACAAATCATATATTGTACGGGCACCAGGAAAGTAACGCAGGCTGTGAACGCGGGCCATATCCGCGTCTGGCCCATTCTGCGTATCGAAACCAGTATCAACAGCCAGCCAGAGTACAGCACCGCATAAACGTCCATTCGAGATCCGATCACCCCCATTAGACATATCAGCGTTATCTGAAACAGTTAAACCTCCCAGCTCAAATATATACTTTAACACTATATTTAACAAACCAGTCAAAATGACTTAGAATTTTTTTGTTGTCTAATATTTTTTCACTCTAAAAATAACATGTCTTTTACTAATACCAGACATTGATAGATGTAATGGAATTCTTTTTATTTATAACAAAGTAAAACATTTTATACCTATTCCTAAAATAGATATAAATTGTTTTCCGGTTGATCTAGTGTTAAAATCGAGATCATCTGCAGTCAGTGACAATTTATCGTCTTTTTGTGACGGTTATAAATTTAAACAGGTCTTATACGCGAAAATTTTAGTATTAATTGTGGCTCGACGATCACAAAGTGGAAACGAAAGGTAATTTTAATCGCGCATAAAACCCGTTAAAGTATTTAAAACCAAAAACGAACCTAGCCGCGGTTTTATGTTTTTTTTTTTTTATTATTATCAATAAATTAAAATATGGTTGATTTAAAAAATATCTTACCTCTACCCCAAATTTATAAAACCCATAGTTGACTAAATACTTGGTACAGTGTATCATATCATAATCGGCTTCTTTACGGGTCACCTCTGAAAACATTATTTTGTCTTTGTCTTGAGGTAAAAGCCCCAAATCCCTAAAATCAAAAAGAAATCTATATAAAATTAAACTATGATAATTTATTATAGAATCTAAGTATATCGAACTAAATTATATTGGTTTTACAGGTCAAGTGTTAACCTGTGAATCATAAAATAAATCTAATATTGTTGATCAACAAGATAACATCCAGAAACAAAAAAGAAAGGTTAACTAAACAAGGTTTGGCTGAAGGAATAGATAGTACAAATGTTTGCAAACCTGATCGTTTGTTGGCGATAAGTAACCAATGAATAAAACGTAAAGACCGCTATGAGACCGATATATCCTTTAAGCAATACCACGAGAGGTTTTGAACGAGAAGCTTTGTAAAAGCCAATCCATTCAGCGTTATTGTAAGTCGATAATTGCATTGTGTCATTTTCCCCAATCTGTAAAAAATTAACATAATCCTTGTTTACAAATATCAAGTAACGAGAGAACATTGATAACTCCATATTAACACTTGGCAAGCGGGCATACTTCGCCGCCGAATTAGACGTGCGGCGGGCGTTTTTTCGTGAATCGCGCGAAAGTTTGGTATCATTCAGAAGAATCGCAGTAAATCGAAAACTACTTCGTTTTTATGGACGAACCATATCTAAACAACACACTACCTAAATCTACTAAATACGTACTGTTACGTGACGCGCGCTCTAGAGACAGACTGCAAAAAATGTAAAAATACGTTGCCCGAATGCCAAGTGTTAAGAAATAAATATTATAAAGAAAAAACATTAAAGGTTTATAAATAAAAATATACTTACAACTTCCTTCGATTAGAATTTATAATTATGTTATTTTTAACCATTAATTAAATAAAAATATATAATAGTTATTACAGTGAAATACAAATTACTTACGGTTGTACAATTAACATCAAAGTAGGAATGCTTGATATAGTCTATTTGATACACCATTTTAGCCATGAGGTAGACACTGATCAAAGTCGATATGAAGAGTACGCAATGCCTTTGCTTCCGTGAACTCAGCCAGAGCGCCGGCGAGATTATCAACATTATTGGCACGTGCATCGCGCAAACCTGTGATAACAAATTATACAACACACGGTACGGTAATTATGCAAACAATTTCTATCACTAATATAATAGAAAAAAGGTTTCAGTAATATTCATTATGATAACAGCATGCCTAAGGAAATGAAAATTATAAAAAAAAACAGAAGATTCATAATCAGAAAATCAGATGATTGATAATCTGTTAACGGTTGAAAAATATATTAAAATAATACGAGATATACCTTTCATTGCTTAAAAAATAATTCAATTGATGAAAGGTCTGACTCAATATTACGCTAAACGTCTATATTGACAAAATAATATCATATCTGTTTTTTTTTCTTTAAACTTTACGGTCTTTGTATATGTAAGCATTACTATTATGCGATACTGCTTTAAAACAGTACAGGTGAAATACTACGAGTCTATTTGTAGAAATATTGTCATAAATAACGATTACAATTAGCTATATCATATAAATAACTTATCTATATAATGCTACTTTAAGCCTAAGTAGACTTACATTATTTCAGAAAAACTTAGCCGGGCAGTAGACTTGAGGGAGTCTGCTGTCCGTATGAGAGGAAGGCGGTGCACGGTGTCTGGCGCATCGCCTGGGTGAGAGGTTTTGGAGGGTCGGGCTTTTACTCCTACCCCTCCCAGAGAGGTAGCCTCAACAAGGCTTTTTGTTCCCTGGGGGTCTGAATGTACTTGATTTCCCAGGCCCGAGTGCAGCAATCAGAGGGACACCCCAGGGGTTTTTAGTAGTGTCCGACCGAAAGTTCGGTTTCGGTTTCGGTTTCGGCCGAGTTTCGGCCAAAAATCAAGTTTCGGCGGCAGTTTCGGTTTCGGCCAAAATTGGCCGAAACTTTTGCCGAAACCGAAACTGATTTCGGTAGTTGTCATACATGCTTGCCTAGCTTCGTTTCTAGCGGCAACGCTTTGACGGACGCTGGCGGCCCTGTTCGGGATTCGTGCGCCGTTCGCATTGCTTTTTTTTTTCGAATTTACTCGTGTTTGTTGACCGGGAAGGTCTTCACAACTTAACCGGGCGGGTAGGCGAACACTGAGGGTGCTCAGCCGGCAATTTATGGGTTGGGTGGCAATGCAAGGGCACCCCTGTGGGTACGAACCTCGACATGGACCGCCAGCCAGAAATACGTAACCTAACGGTGACCTAATAGCGTTTTGGAAGCGACTACCTTCAGAAAAAACGCCGAAAGAAACTCAAGGCTGCGTCGGAGTGTAACTGCGTCGTTTAGACGACAGTTGACGGATCTAATTCGCATTGCTCTATAGCAACACAACTTAGTCAGTGCGTTATCACCCGACGTAAACATTCTTTAGAGGTTATGCTTTGATGGTACTGATTACATGTAAGTTTTTGTTTCATTTTTTTACTTGACCACGTTGACTTTTATACTTGACCACGTGAGTTTCGGTTTCGGTTTCGGCCGAAACTGAAGCAACGGCTGAAATTTCGGTTTCGGTTTCGGTTTCGGCCGGAAAACCAGTTTCGGTCGGACTCTAGTTTTTAGTCAGTAGGAGTCTGACACACCGGGGTCGCTGCCCTCACAGCGTCCCTGATGGTCCTATGCAGGAATTTCCCCCGGGATAAAAAAAAAAGAAATACTTACGTTCATAACACAAAGCAGCATCAGAGACAAAAATATGATCTTGATGAGATGGATATCGAGATATATGAACACTTTGTCGGTCCACTGCAGTATTAGTTGCCTTGCTACACCGAACACCTTTACTAACACCGACCGGAAGCCAGTTGAAGGGCGCTCCGTCACCGTTGGCGCGTATGAGCGAGCACGAGATGTCTTTCTGTAGTAAACAATTACAAGCGCCGTGTAAAGCAGATAAAATACTGACATAAAAATTAGCAGTTCTAGTTTCGAGTTCATCAAGAAGTATCTCCCTTTACAAAAATTAAGTTAATAAAAAAGAGAGTTTAAAATAAATACATACCTTAGTAACGAACGCCGAGCAGTAGTGTTTACAGAAGACATTTCCAATGAATGTTCTGCCTCTGTGCCGCTTCCCTCAGGGGACACAGGTCTTTCTTCTTCTAGAGGTAGCTGTGGTAACTACGACAGTATAATTTTTATATCAGAACATTGAAAATTTAAAATATAAGAAAAACTCAGATCATTCCAAGGGAACTGTAGCATAGACGTGTACATAGAAATCATAAAAAGCTTGTCAAATGAAACAAACTTAATTTCTTTTTATAAAACAAAATATCGTTTCACTATATCACTTTTAGGGGGGGGGGGGCAGAGATACATTTGTGGCTGTATCCATTTTGCGCTTATACGAGTCTGTCTTATAAGAACGCCGTTCTCGGAGCACTAATTAGGGTTTTTTTACAAATGGTATATTTATATTTATTATTGTTCACATTTCAACCACATAATAATTAATTAATTTAGACAAATGCAAAAGTAAAAAGGCCCACTAGTTATGTAAAAACAAAAATATTTAATTTTTGCAGCAATGTTTTGTGAATCTTCAATTTTTTCAAGTAAATATTTTTAGAACTTACATCATCTTTCATAGTAGATGCTCCCGTTTGACTCGGTCTACTGGACTCTGCTTCTCGAATGATGCTGTTGTTCCTGCAAAACATTGGTTTTAGTATCGCGTCTTAAAATAAAAATAACAATAGCGGATAAAACATATACCTCGTTCTTGGATCTGATAATGCCATGAAGTCCTTGTGGAAATAGTGGACTTGCATTATGGTTATTATTAAAAACAGCGTTGGTGTCAACAATTTCACAAATAAATCTGCCGGATGATATGGTTCTAAGCCAAGGTCGTGTTGTCTGAAATTTAACCGTTTCTTTACATACTTATTACGATATTTTACTGAATGTATTCGAATTACAACAAAACTTACAAACTTTCGTTGATGAGCAGGTACTCCTCTATAGTCTTAGAGAAGTTATCGAACTGATAAATGTAAATTAGAATAAGATTTATCATTGAGTAAATGATCACAGTTATCCAAAACACGTACATTAAACGTCGCCACCAGTACCAACTTATCTGTAAAAGTACAAAATCAACATACCATTTTCGTTTTTGTACAATATCCATAATCAAATTGAATCAGTGGTTAGGAGGTTATAAAATAAGAGTATTAGTTAGAAGTTAATTAAGAATATTAGAGGAAGTGAAGGCTATCAGACTAAATAGGGAAATTGAATGTGTAACTTCTTAATTCGTTTGAAGATATAGAACCAAATTCACGAGAAGATGGAATAATTTAATACGTTCACGCCGGCGTGTACCACCAGTGGTACACGCCTAATTGCGCCATCGGGCGGCATGAACCACCGGTGGCTCTCATTCGATTGTGCTATTGCACAATATGCACTCACTGGACTATTAAGCAGACATACAACGCGTATGAACTTCTAACATGGTCTATTTAGGCACAAATAGTGCGCCGCCAGATGATGCGATGCAGTAATTTGAGCGCTATCTCACAGCGAAACCACTGAAAACCGGCCCCGGCGTGAACGTGTTAATGATGAAAAACATAACGAATTTAAAAAATTCACTAAAGAAAATCTTAAAGATATATAAGGCTGATATGTGTAACCTATTTATAATTTCAGAAGGAAAGAAGAAGAGTCAGGAAGAAAAAGAGCGAGGGTCGCTACTAATAGTTATGATTACAGAATAAATGAAAACTAACCTGGAACATGAGTATGAAGCCGAGGAAAAGGAACATGTAAATGATCCTGAAGATAGTCATGCGGTCCCCGGTGACACCAATGACAAATAACATGATGACGACCACGTATATCCAGTAGCGAGCGCACATGGCGCGCAACCACTCGCCGAGAGCGCGCAGCAGCCGAGAACGATTCTCATCCTCCCTTTGGGCTTCTACCACTAAATATATTAAAAAGGGGAAAAATATATTTGACAATATGTATAAAAGATATCTTAAAAATGCTGAAATAACTGCTAAATTCTTAATGCTCGCAATGTATTTCAAAATTGTTTCGTTTCTACAGCCTTTCCCGTTGAAGGATTACTGTGACAGGCCAACGCAATATGGTCAGTCATAATAGTAAATTGGTGCACTATGTTAACGACCACTTCATATATCTAGATAATGAAATTGTGGTAGTAAAAGTTAATTCGTGGATAATTGATGAAACAAAGCAATCATTGATATTGCATTAACAATAATATATTGTGTAGTGGAATTAGTAATAAAGTAAGTTGACATAAAACCAGAATGGAGATTACTGTATTATTATTGAGGTAACTGATTGTGGTATAAGATATATCAAAAGTAAAGTTATTAGTGCACAAAGCAATGAAGATTTTGCCGACGGAAAATAAGAAGAATCTAAAGTAGAGTAACATTTATAGTTACCAATGGCTAGACCTGTATTTAAATAAGTTCATATCAATAAATAAAATTGAATTTGAGATTTTATATAAAAAACTGTATTTCTAAATGTTTTGACTGTTTATAAAAAATACAATTATTATTTGGGTCGTGATTCCGAAACCGATTACATAAAATATATTCGATCTAGAAGATTCAAATTTTTCATTTCAATTTTATTCATGAAGTTAAATACTTTAATAATATAAGACAACGCAACCGTTATAGGTAATTAACATTTGATTGAAATATATTACCCACAATTTATTTTTTATCGTGTTAATTAGCTTATCGGCTACACAAACGAAAATAAGATTTATAACAAGTTCTTTGTAATAGTAAGCAATTTCGTTTTTGGGAGTTTAAGGCACCCACATTTTGCCATTTTTATGGTACATCAATTGAGTAGATACACACTGAAGACCAATTCCCTTCTTTTATTTTTAGTCCATGTATTACCATATTTCAATCGAACATCACAATCGATGTTTACTTCTACATAATCTAATATTTTTGAGACGGAAACTTGATTGAGCATTTTTAAATTATGAAAATTGCTCGTCAGATAGTGTGTCGAGTACTAACCGCTGGCGGCGGTAGACACGGTCAGCTGAACTGGGGCGGCCATGTCCGTGATGACAGCGGACTGACGTCGCTGACGGATCTCCTGCACGCGTTGGCGCAGCGTGATCCAGAACATGCATGTGAATAGCGCCTTGATCAATAAAGGCACGCACGGCTCTCCATCCGTCCGACCCAAGCCGATTTGACGCAAATTTACTTCCTGAAGCCAATAACAAACGATCTCAGTGCAATGCACCTTTACAAATAAAGGTAAAGCAATTTGTAAAATTGAGTCAGCGGCTAATGAAACATAGCACTGTTATTAGTCATATTTGACTGAATTAATGCTATATAGTTTGTTTAATGAGTGTAGTTTAGTGTAAGCAGAGATGGGAAAAATGTAATCTGATTAATGATTACAAAATGTAGTCGTAATTTTCATTTTGTTGCTCTGTAATCATTATTAAATCGCTTCAAACCATTAAGAAAAGAAGAAGAATTATAAATGTGTATACAATTAAGGATTCCGTAGTGTTTAAAACATAGATGAGCAAAATGCAGTCTTTTTTTTTAATTGAGCAATACGTTGATGGCCGGGATAGACCTTCACAACTAAACCGGGTGAAAGAGCGAACACTGGGCTGCTCAGCCAGCAAATTTATGGGTAGTGTGCCAACGCAAGGGCACCCCTATGGGTACGACCTCGACTTGGGCCACCAGCCAAAATACGAAACCTTACGGTGATCTACTAGCGTTTCGGAAATGACTACCTTGAGAAGAAACGCCGAGAGAAACTCAAGACTGCGTCAGAGTGGGCAGTCATATTAATGGTGAAAAACGCAAAATCGTAATCGTTTTTCATTAATCTGATTACAATTTGCCCATCTATGAGTGTAAATCATATGTAAGAAGCTTAACTACGCATTTAGTAACTAAATAGCGATTTTTGCTTATTTTGAGTCCTACACAAAAATCTTATAAATGTTCTAGCTTATGTATAAATTAATATTGGGCTTATGTTTCGTGCACGACAGAACATACGCAAAAAGGCCATAATTTAATTACCGAGCAATCATTCACAGCGCTCTACTTACCCACCGACCGCTGTACAAAACATCTGCCTTCTAAATTTCGTTTTATAACATTGTTGTAATTATTTTGAACATACATCTTAATGCTATTAAGTATCAATAACTGGGTCCACATAAAGAGATCCAGTGCACTCCAATCGTATGTGATAAAAGCGCGCTCCAAATGCGCGGTTCGTGAATCGTTTTAACCAAGCATTATCAGTTCTCCGAAAATGCTTAAAAGCGTTTTCAGCTAGGTCCACAACGGGGTCACAAACCGTGATAATCCATAAAATTTAGATAGTCCCATGTCCACCAAGCTCATTATCAATTTAAAATCAAATTCTTAGATTCAATTTACCGTGATATTCGAAGGCAATTCCGACTCGAGCAAATTCATCCCATAAATGTATTGTGCTAACAGTAGAAGCATGGCGTAGCAGACCAATACAGGGCTTGTTTTTAACATAAACGATCGCTGATCCTGGCAGAGCCAGACTATATTCGCCCACATGAGAAACACGAATGTCAGCCACGAGTGAAACATTATACTCCAAGCCATCATCGTTATCGTTGTTGCTATATACGATGAACTGAAATTAAAAAATTAAATATACACAACCTTATTTGATTAAAAAACAAAAAATAAAAACATCTCTGTATACACTTTGGAGTGCATTAAATAATTTGAATTAAAAATAAAATTCTAATAATAATTTTTAGTTACCGAATTAAAACTTGGAAGAAATCCACAATCGCAGCGATGACGTCATCCAAGAGTGTTGGTTCGTCTTCCATTATCGATTCTGTAACAAATGGGATATTAACTTTGCACTGCGATTAAAGCAGGCAGGTGAGCAGGTAAATTTACAATAGCTGTGAGAACTTTATAAAACCAAGCAATCCTCTCAAAGTGATACGACGTCGTAGACTTTAATGTTCCTATATGTTTAACGTAGGTATATGAAAGTTTTACAACATGAATAAATGTTAAAAATAAAATAACCTACAGATATAAACGGTCTAATTACACTTTGGGCAAAAAAAAAAACCTTAAATTTAGCTGTTTATAGACTGGTGCAATTAATTCTGTGTTAATTTTAAATATTTATAATTATAAAATCCTCTATAATGATGTTATAAGAGGTATGCTCTTTAGTATTTTCAACACTTCCGTAATTATGTATACCGATGTACATAAACGTCAGTTTAACATTAAATTTAAGTAACAATTATAGCAATTACAAAGTAATTAAACTTAGTGTCTAAATCAGAACGAGAAACATATTTGATCTGAATGTGTGGCATATAAGGACGTGTATGATACATGACATTTTTATTAGTGTCCGACCGAAAGTTCGGTTTCGGTTTCGGCCGAGTTTCGGCCAAAAATCAAGTTTCGGCGGCAGTTTCGGTTTCGGCCAATATTGGCCGAAACTTTTGCCGAAACTGAAACTGATTTCGGTAGTTGTCGTACATGCTTGCCTAACTTCGTTTCTCGTGGCAACGCTTTGGCGGATGCTGGCGGCCCTGTTCGGGATTCGTGCGCCATTCGCATTGCTTTTTTTTCCGAATTGACGCGTGTTTGTTGACCGGGAAAGGTCTTCACAACTTAACCGGGCGGGTGGGCGAACACTGAGGGTGCTCAGCCGGCAATTTATGGGTTGGGTGGCAATGCAAGGGCACCCCTGTGGGTACGAACCTCGACTTGGACCGCCAGCCAAAAATACGAAACCTAACGGTGATCTAATAGCGTTTCGGAAGCGACTACCTTCAGAAGAAACGCCGAAAGAAACTCAAGGCTGCGTCGGAGTGTAACTGCGTCGTTTAGACGACAGTTGACGAATCTAATTCGCATTGCTCTATAGCAACACAACTTAGTCAGTGCGTTATCACCCGACGTAAACATGCTTTAGAGGTTATGTTTTGATGGAACTGATTACATGTAAGTTTTTGTTTCATTCCGAAATTTTTGTTTTTGATTTGTTTTTGTTTGAATTTTTGTTCCGAAACTGAAGCCACGGCCGAATATTCGGTTTCGGTTTCGGTTTCGGCCGGAAAACCAGTTTCGGTCGGACTCTAATTTTTATTAAGTTTTTAGAGAAGAATCGCTTCTAACTAATTCTCATTACCAAATTATTCCATACTTACTAAATAATATTTTGTTTAGTAATAAAATTTAATATGATGAATATTTGAATAGTACGTATGTATCAGTGTTTATATAGTTTATAATTAAATTAATATATAGTACCTTCATCAGGAACAACTACGGATCCAGTAGAATCTTGATGCAGTTGTTTGGCAGCTGATGCCGAGCGAACGCTTGACCACCTTTTACTCGGACTTATGTTGCGCATAAGCTACACAACGGTAAAAAATTAGTATTTATAATAAAAACATCAACAAAGTCTAAGGCTGAGATTTATAGACGCAACTTTAAGTTTGCTTAGACTTTACCAAAATATTACAATTTATATTACTTGTGGCATACTCACTATTCATTTATTTATTTCTGTCTTTAAGATTATCTATTTTCTAATTCTTTTCACTATACTAACCTATCACTAACAACTATTTTAAATAATATTATTATATCTTCACTTATTTATCTAAGTAATTTTATTAACACATTTCGTACTAACATACTTGATATTTAATCTCTAATATCGTGTCGTGCGATGGAAACGGCGCTAAGCCAGAGAGCCGCGGGATACCGGGCGCGCGCGGGGGGATTGTACATGTACACACGACGCGAGCGCCCGCGCACCCGGCAAACAGTCTCGATATCTCATTCGACGCACCTCCACGCACCACCCGCTCGCTATTTATAGTTTTCGCCCGCATTATTATTTTTGTGTTTGTTATTTGTATTATTGTGTCGTGAACTTTATCTTACTTGAACTATCTTACTTGTGCTTCATTATTCTTTCTGGACTTTGTACTGTGCTTCATTAAACCCTATCTACTTGCTGTCTGGACTTCTTCATTTCATTTCTTCATCATCTCATCTCTATCACGCTATCCTGCGCTATAGTGTAAGGTAGGTCACTACCATCATACCTACCACGCTAAATACTCAATAAATGCCAAAGGATTTGGTAAGTTACCGACTTTGTCAACATGGACTTGGCTCTGCGAATAATAGTATTCGTCTTGACTATAGCCATCTTTACTTTAACTAGCCAATTAATATTATTCCTATTATATATTCCACACTTTTTCAAAACGAATTTGATTTTGAGAACTTTGCTAATTAAAGTCGAAAAAGCGTCTAAAAACTCAGCCTTAGACTTTGTTGATGTGCTTACAATGATTGCATTCAGTTTCTGATAATTATTTAAACATACTTAAAACCACAAAGCTCGTAAAAAGGATATTGTGCGACAACAATGAAGCACCCAAGTGGTATAATTGTAAATCGATAATGATTCTTAGAAGTTTGATATTTATGTGAGAATATTAAAAAAATTCACCAGTGATACAATAAAATAAAAAATACATGTAAATACATTAGTATAAGAACTTCCTTATATGACATGATAAAAAAAACCTCAAGATAAATTATATGTCAACTAAAATTCCAACAAAACTAAATTTTCATTTTCGATACATTAATTTATACTTACCATTATTTGCACGAACGTAGCAATACAATTAATACAATGAATTTTATACATTCACAGTGAAAACACACATCAACCTACATCACATTACATTAATTGTGAAAAACAGCACGCGTGTCACATGAACTTTTGCGTTACGAGTTATAATTCAGCACACCAAGCTTTCACGAATATACTTGTTTCAGTTTGTCGTATATTGTCATTTAGTTAATTACAAGAAACATTTGATCACATTACTATCATTATAAAGTATAATATATCTGAGGGAACTGAAATGGACTAAAGTTTCCAATAGTAGAGAGCATCTGGTATCACAAGTTTTTTTTTTTTTCGTTTTTGTATTTGTAGTCTTCGAGATATAGTTCAAATATGATTTATCACTCAAGTTTAATATAAAGTAATAAAAATTACCACAACCGATTAATTGATGTGATAGTGATTGTTTTATTGTTTATTCAATGAGAAGTTTTTATTCTATATTAATCAGTGGTACTTATTTGGTTAGTAGGTGAGCTTGCATTTTTAGTTAGTATAATATCGAAATAAGTAATAATGACATTATGATCGCAGCTCTGTACTGACTCAAATGTTTCTTGTAGCAAACGAAAATTTTCCCAAAATAAACAACTCCCAAAAGAAACAAAAGAATATAAAGAAAAATACCTACAGGGGTGGTCTCACTGGCGTTCCCACGTTGAAGTGCTTTGGAATTTATGTATGAATATGCAACCTACAAAAGAACGAAAGCAGATTGCAAAAATAATATTGAAAAATTTTGTAAGAGCGGAAAAAGAAACACCTACCACCCGGATGGTGTAAATCAGTTAGCACAAGCATACATGCTTTCATTGTGGTCTGTGGAATGTTGAGTGCAATTCTATTACTATAATGAAATGATTGTACCTACTTAAGTATCTACAAAATTGAAACACCATGCATCACAAAGTTTCTGTGCTATTGTGAGAAAGGTGGATCAAAAAATATATAAAAACCTATTGTACAAACAAAGTCAAAATCAAATTGCTACTTTGAAGTTATCTACAGTTTGCATCGTGTAACATCAATTTATGAAAGAAAACCATCGGTATCCCTTTCTAAATAAAATCTCCTTTAAAGTTTACAATGAATTTGGCTTTTCCATTTGGTCAATAGATCGGAACAATTACACAGGTTTTCTTATTCTACCTAAGTTAGGTAGATTAATATTGTGCTTAAAACACATTAAAATAAGAAAGTAATTTACAGGTACTAAATTACATTATATTGTGTTATTTCAAATTATATGTTTGTGTTATTAAAAATTATAAACGATATTACACGAAAACAATATGTGATACAAACAAACTACGATGGAACCGTTGTTGTCGCGCAAGCTTACTCGAACTTTTTTTGTGGCGCTCTTCCACTTGTCGCGCGGCGCGCGCCGGCTCGCGCGGTGGAACGACACTCCTCGGACCAAGGAGCCGTTCAGCTTGCCCGCCTCTACACCGGTCAGGGCGCTCTTTTTTTTCGCCTATTTCACCGTTTCATAGCTCAAAAGATGTACATCTCTCCATCAACTCACACACAATTCGAATTTTAAGTGCTCGTTTAGAATCTTACTGGCGAAAACGTAAGCCGAATCAATGATCCAAATATTTAAAGTGTAAAATGGAAATTTATTAGGTATTTCCTGGCAATAAGCGTCCGGTCAATAATGTACAAAAATGTTTAGCCGTTGCGGTACGTCAGAAAGTTAGATATGCTAGATGAAAAATTATTTTTATTGCACCATGTTTTAGTTTAAACTAAACCCACAGCAAGTATATTTCTAATGCCATTACTTGTTCTAGTCGTTAAAGCTATAAAATTATTTACGCGCGTTTTCGCCAGTAAATAAATCTATGCGATCTTAAAGCGCTTTATTTTATTTATCAGTTCTTTAAACAGTGTAGAGTTGGACTGTATTAGCATTAATCGAGTATGGAACTTCTAAAGCTTAATGTATTCAGCATTAATAACTGCAAAATCCCAATTGAAAATTATGTTAACAAGCATAAGATTGATAATCACGAGGTTAGTCAGATATCAAAAACTCAATCATATTCAAATGCAAGTTAAAACTAAAATTGTACTTACTTTGGGTTTGAAAAGTTCCCTTGTCTCGATAGCAAGGACGAAATACGTAAATAGTATGACTAGAGGACTTGCCAACGTAGCCCACATGTGGTCGTCTGTCACTTCATATGTGAAGTTTAGAGTTGTATCATTGATTACAACTAGTTTTGTTAACCCGAAGTACCTGGGAATTAAAAGATGCTGCAAAATGTGTAAAACTCCCGATAATGGTTCTATAGTATTTCTATCGGCTTAATAATGCTCCGATCTTAATAATTTTATTTATGGGCCTAATTTTAACCTATCGAATTTCTACATAACTCAGTGTATGCCCAGTACGTTTTTTATTTTTCTTTTTTCAGGTCGGCAGCATGATTCTAATAATTTTTTGTTAGTGTACTCTTTAATAGGCGACAGTAATAACCTCCCAGTACAGGACAAACGGCTTGTTTCCTACTTTTTCGAATAAAGGAAATGCAGAGATGACTAATAACTATAGTTAGTAATCTTAATAATGTCGCTATTAATTTACCTAGCGAAGTTCATATCCGGCGGGTAGAGCTCCATTAACCAGGTACATTGGTACACCAGCAGGAGAGCAACGTGCACCGCCATAATTGCCATTAGACACCTCCCAACAACAGCGAAACCCTTCTCGAGGGGCCTGCCGAGAGCCCAGGCCGTCGCGGCACCCATGAACACCAGGAAATAAATCCCGGACGTTACGCTCGGTCGCATGATGCCGGAGAACATTATCAGGAGTAGACATAAATATTTTCCTGCAATAAAAAGAAATACATTACATTTTATTCATGTATTTTGTAAAATCTATCAATCTTGAAAAAGATATTACGTTTATTTTTAGTATAAGTTAAACAAATGTTAAAGTTCGATATTACAAAAATAAAGTATTTGTTATATACAAGATAACCGTCTTTTGCAATAACCAATATAATAAATAAAGCAGACAATATAATAAAAAAGCCGAGCAAAAATTTTTGACAGAGGTCATATGTTTAAATGCATGTTTAGATTGATCTCGTTACTATGATACATCTTGTATATGTATTATAGATTTGAATAGTATAATGCAACGCGATGTTGTTTATTGTCGAAAGAAACAATGCTCTAATTTCTAAAGATAACTTATCGCTTCTAACGTATTAGTTGTTATAGCATAATTAACCTAGGATTCCGGGTTAAGTATACTTTGATATATATTAAGAAATACAACCTTGCAAGAAGCTAAACAAAGGCAATATTGTAACCGTTTATAAAGAATATATTATAGTTTATAACAGATATATAAACAAAATATATAGGCAAGGAGTATATAGGTCATTTACGTATTATAGTAACAAGTTTCACAAGCATCAATTACTGATTTTCCCTTCACAGTGTGTAAGTATATGTTACAAAAATTACTTAATAACAAAAAATCAAACATGAATAGAATAATTATTCAAACTTGAAATCGTTAAAAACATTTGACACTTAATTTTTCGATACAAGCCTAGTGGCTTAGTACGCAGCATATTATCCGTTATAACAAAAAACAAAATAAAGCAATTAAAAAAAATATACCAGCACTAGTTAAAAGTGGAAATCTCTGATGTTTAGTGTCTTTCTTCGGAACTTCTGGCTCGGGCCCAGTCAACAGTTTCTTGACCAGGATGTACACGATCAATGATGTACCAGCCATAACGAGCTAAAAATACATACAGGTAAGGTCACCCAAATCGGGATAATCATACATATAATATGTAAAACATTGGCGGCATTGGAGTGAGGATAGTGAGAGATAAGACTTCATTAGAAAATGTCATAAGTTTCAGCATGAAGATTGTTAAAAAAAAACGTCTACTCTTGTTGATTTTTTTTTCCTTCTTGTTTGCAATTATATATTTATGTTAAGTAAACTAGTGTATCTATGCGTATAAGTTGAGTATGATATACGAAAAAGAAAACTAACTGGAGTCTCCAAAAAATATCTTTCAAATACACCAACAAATCACAGTAAAAAACTTACATTGTTCTAAAAACATTTCAAGTATTTTTTTAATATGTCTTACTTGGAAAACTTTTGGATTAAGCAATATATGCACTGACTAAAATGTAGATGATACATTGCTCACTGAAAATAGAATATGTATACCTCTGGTGCCAAATAGTGTATGGCCATATGAGGTTCTATGCCCAAGTAGGAGACGAGCCCCAGATTGTGACCGATCTTTTCTATGAGAGGATGTTTCTCGAGCAGCGATCCGTACGGCGCGAATGCCGCCAACACGCTGTGCCACACTGCATGGCACAGCAGCAGGATATATGATACAACCACATTGATTAGCAGATATTTGCCACGCCATCCTGGAATTATAATAAAATATGTAAAATGATAATAACTCGTTCTCACAAACTTATTGTTTCGCATTTAGCTTTCATAGTCAATAGTTAATGCTCAGTAGTAAGTTTTTCTATAAGAAAGTATATAAAAATAAAATCATCATGAAATTTTTCGTAATTATTTTATTAATTTAGTATAGTAAAACTGCTCAAGGTAAAATGCTGATACATTACTATTTCGTTCATGGACGAATTTAATTTCTTTCTATGTTAAACAACTACTAGGAAAATGTTGAATCTAAATTATAAACATTTGTGCAGGGACGAATACTTGGGTTCCCCCCAAACTATTTAGGGCAATTTAGGAAAGACTTAGTCATAACAATATCAGAATTATGGAAATAAAGTAATACAACATTATAAATCCGAACGAATTCAATAACTATAACTCAATAAAATTGGTTTCAATCAAACTTTCAATACTTATGGTAAAAAGACTAACAAGATAGATTAACAAAAGGTTCAGGTATGATAAAATTTATCGGTACGATCTCAATACCGTTAACTGGTATAGGATACAAGAATGTTTATATCTTAGATACGTTAGGTGCAATGAGACTGGTATTTCAAATACAAGTAATTTCAAATAATCACAATGCTTACCAGAAAACGTATTTGTGTCTGGTACTTGCGGTAGTGGTGCTAGTAGATACAGCAATAAGTATACCAACGAAAGGCCGAATGGTCGAAGTGCTATACCTGTAAAAAACGATTTCGTTGTTATAGGTAGTAAGTAAAAATTTCTAGACCAATGTCTACAGATCGGACTACAAGTCATAAGTGTAAAGATTGTTTTTTCAAATTTTTATTCGCGACAGTTCTACATATTACTTAAAAAAATATCAGTACATCTACCAATTTTTTTTTAAATTCTGGATATGTTTTTAGTCTAGTTTACTTTAAAAAAATTATTCACAACTTTTAAAAGAGGCATTTGTTCTATACATCGAATTCTTATCTGTTGCGCATGGAAATTTGTTGCGTGGAATTTATTGTTTTTCCCTCGCTCTTTCCACCAGGTATGATTGAGGAAAAGTCAGAATTGCATATATAAAAAAATTAGGGTCCACTGAAAGTAGCTTTCTCATAATAGGCTAACTTAAAAGATAGCGAAGCTATTATCAATCATATTATTACAACATACAAATGCACCATATTGTACGCTCAAAGTCTAAAGTTGCTCTCAAAGATTAATATTTGTAAAATCAGTATTATGATGTAGAAAACTAATTAAATATACACAGAGGTTGTAGATATATTTAAATATTAAAGACATGATATCTTTATCAAATATAAGTCCTCAAAAAAGTGTAACTTGAGGTAACAAAGACAAATACTATGAAGAAAATATATCCAGAAACATTAGAAAACAAAACAATAGTCAAGATCCCTATAAAATAAAAGAAAACGTAAGTAATAAAGGGAAAGTCACAGACACAATAAATCACGGGCAGTTCGGCGCCACCAGGCAATACGACGAATTTAGTCAACTGCTTACTCTATTCGTGTTCTACGTAGGTTTTGCTAAAATTGTTAAATATTCGGTAGAAACGATTTTGTATGACCTTGACCCATTTTAAAACAAACACGCCGACGTGGAATTGATATTTATAAATGTTTATTTACTTTGCTTTTACGATTCATGCCGAAAACAAATATTTAGAATGAATGCCATGTTGAGTAATTCCATACGAGTAGTAAACAGTTAACTATCATGATTTATAGACTGCTTCTATTTTAAAATTAAACATTATGGCATAATGAGACAGAACCTGTCAAAGTTGTAGGCATTATTTTGTGCAAATACATTGGTGCTAATGAAAGTATCCTTACTCTATGCATTGGTACCTCTATAGGTATGTCAACACCATGGTGGCTCCGCTATGAATCCCTCAAATGTCAGTGTAGCATTTAGGATAATAATGTATGTTTTTTATGTTCTGTAACGTTTCAATATTTTCTATTATCAGCAAATACTACATTAAGCTTATGAAATACGAACATTTGTACAACAGTATTGTAATTTAACGTCTAAAAAGTATAGATAGGTAATGATCTTTATAATGGAATTGAAATACGATGTATATTAGACCATTAATCTATACTAATATTATAAAGCTGAAGAGTTTGTTTGTTTGTTTGTTTGAACGCGCTAATCTCAGGAACTACTGGTTCGAATTGAATAATTATTTTTGTGTTGAATAGACCATTTATCGAGGAAGGCTTTAGGCTATATAACATCACGATGCAACTATTAGGAGCGAAGAAATAATGGAAAATGTGAAAAAAAAGGGGAAAATAATTCATCCTTGAGGACTTCCATTGCGTGCGCTGCGAAAACGGTTCAAGATACGAAAAATATATGTAGGAAAGAATTATTCCTCTTGAAATGATCTAAAAAAGTGTCTGGGACAGTATATGTCTATCTTTTAAGATTAACTCACTAGAACCGTTTTTATGTTAATCAAATTTGGTCGAAATTAATGCATTATTTGATAAGAGTTGTATCAACGTAATAATATTAATCTTTATCCAAATAAATGTGTTGTTGATTAAGAGTATTTAATTGTGAACAAAATTGTCTTTGACATCACTTAATTTCAATGAACATCTTAGAAGATATTACAATTTTAAAATAAATAACTAACTAAAATGCCTAAAATAACTATTCCACGCGGACGAAGTCGCGGACACAGCTAGTTGCAAAATAAATTCTGCAGTTCGACAAATTATAAAATACTAAATTAAATACTACCACAGGAAAATAATTTCCTTGAATTTTTCACATAAGTAAATCCATAGGAGTAACAACTACATTCTAAATAATAAACAATCTGCTGAATAAAACAAACGGCGTGAAGAGGAAAAGCAACTAAACGATCTTATAAATTCTGACTCGATTCACGATCAGAGTGACTCAGCGCGTAAACGTAAACATAAGAGTGATTTTTATAAAGCTAATTCTATTCTTAACCGAGATCATTCTTGCTTTAAGTGAATTAACGCAGCCAATTCAGATTGAAATAATGCAAATAGTTCTAAAGTTCTAATACTTTTCTGATTACCTCCCACTTTAATACCATGTTCCGAAATTATTTATATACATAACATACGTGTATATGTAGTGTTTTCTCAGATATCGTAATCTATAATTAATCAACTTTCGAAAATTAAGCTTTAATTATCAGTAGTATAGTGCTTTTGTGCAGCGGTATAGGTGCCTACTTAAAGTTTATAACGAAAATAAAATGCAAAATAAGTTTTGAAACATCCTACTCTTTTGTCCATCTGAATTTTTAATGTACATCCTAACTACTTATAAACTTGGGTACATAAACTGCGGTAAACAGTAAATATAGCACAATAAGTAATTGCTATTTTCTACCGTATCAATTCAGAGCCCCATTTTGTACTTAGGGGAGTTCAAAAAGTATCCGATAATTACTGCATTTTATTAATTTTCTATTATATTTTATTTTTGCATATTAAACGCTTCTAAATTGAGAACACACACATAAGACTGTATTAAGTATATACCTTTTGTAGATCTTTTATTATATTTGAAAAGATACTTGCTTCTCCAAAAATATTGCCAATGTTATTATTCCTGTTACTTATTATACGTCGATCCCTGGGGACTTTAATCACTAAGTACTATTTGCTGATCATAATACCTCAACAGTTTTAATCAGTCAAGTTATAAAGAATTACAACGTTTCTTTAACAAAAAACTACAGTATTAAATTTAATATATGCATGACTGAAATGACAATTATTCTAAGTGATTAAACATTTTAATGGAGTTATTATCCGATGTATTCAGGTCGCGATAAACACTAGAAGAATGCGATGAGACTGATAAAATAAAGGTATGGCATAGTATTTAAAACCTATGTAGAAGCTAAATAAATATGTGCTAGCTACATAGCATGTTTATTTATGTAAGTATAACACACACACGCAGATGGGTGGGGACGCTGTTGATAAACCGTGTCACTAACATACTATTGCCGCCAAATACGGAATGTAAAAAAAGTATGTTTGTCCGTCCTCGTCGGCAGACTTAAATGTAGCAGTTATCAATTTTATAGGTACAACTTTAACAAATGCATTGTAAAAATCTGAGGTTGGAACCCAGCAGTTGGAACAAATTAATAATGTGCAGGATATAGTGGAGAAAGTTCTAATTTTGGCCAGGCTGGACTAGCGAGTAGGTGGGTGACTGAATAAACCAGTTATATTTAGACAGAGAAAATTATATTGGCAGCTTGCAAATACCCAAGTGAAAGTAATTACGGGAAGGAATGTAAATTTAGCATTTTATAGGTCACAATATGAGCTAAGTAACTTTTATTATTTATCTACTGACATAACAAATACACATTATCTTATCTTTATCCATTGGTTATGTTCGATATAGTGAGTTAAAATGCATTTCCAGCTCCTGATTGATTATATTGACGTAGTTATAGTTGATATTATATTAGTTTTGGGTCCATACATTTTCCTGTTTTTATATAGCTTAGTCTAAACATAAATGCCATGACTAACAATGTAATTAAGAAAACGAACCATTACCACTAATGTCGACGCCAATATTTTGGATTCATATAAAATTAACTACAAAAAATACTGGTTTTATGAAAAAATATTACACAAGATGATAGACACGGTATTCTATCAAGTAGCATGTATTAGGACTATTACTGAAGCAAAGTGCTAAACTGCTAACAAAGCAGGCCTAACAATGAAATGAAATCATATTTCTATGAAATCACTGAAAATCATGGCATGGAACCAGTACTACTTCAATGAAATCTTCGACGCTTAATAATGAGTTCAGCGTGTGCTGACACAAATACGTAACATGTTATAAATAAAACATAAAATTTAACTCGGGGAAAGAATTTAAGGCTATCCTAAAATATTTACAATTATGTGTTTTCAGTTAAAGTAGTATTGCAGACTGAATATTATCGTTTAGTGTTATGCAAGTTTTCTTATTCTGTTTAATTTATGGTTTCAATTTAAATACGTACAAAAATGATTTTTCAAACGATAAATAAACAAAAGCAGTCGTATCAATTGCAAAGGTGGGAAAATTGAAACCTTCACCCTAACCATGCATCCTATTAATTAATTTTATCGTGATATCTGTGAACATATTCTCACAGATAATTATTGTTATGTATTGTTTTATGTATACGTAGTGAAGCTTTAATTCTTCGTTATTTTTAAATCATTGCAAACATAGTTTTGTTAGCTGAAGAAACACATAGTGAGGAAACCCGCATGACATCTGATAGTAATGTCATATGTAAGTGCTCTGAGAACGGCGATCAGCAGCGCTACTGTTCACGTTGGGTACGACATATAAGCGCAAACTGAATGCACATTTTTGTATCTCTACTCACTCCGTAACGGATGTAGTGTGACGAAATATTTTTATTATTTATTATTTTTGTTAACATAAACATTGCAGCATAGACGGACGTAATGAGATTATGGTTTTTAGTTAAACATTTAATCATAACCCCTTTCAGTGTTTTAGTACATAGTATTTTATACATTAGGAAACACTCCACCCAGTCGTCTGTGATTGGGATTGTTCATCGTGACATCAAAAGGCTGGCATTATATTAAATTTTTACCTTTTGCAGTATACACATATAGTGTAATTACGTGTTCAGTTAAATGAATTCGAATGATGAGATCACTGTTAATGTAGGTTGCCGGATAACTAGTTGAACTATAACAGTATAACCTCGTGAATCAGACGGTCGCGGGCCGATAAGGCAATGTAATTCGGCGGGCTCCAAATGTATTCTAATTACATATAGGTATTATTACTATCATGTAAAGGTACCTTCTTTGCGTGTGAATTACGAGTGTTCCACCGTTACGTAAGGTTTATAAAAGAATAACTTGAAGAAAAAGGTTCGCAATGTCATTGTTTGAAATTTTGATTGCTGGGTGTATGTATGTGTAAGAGGACGACGACCCTGAATAAAACCGGCTTTATTATTACGTAACCAACGTATTTTCAATTTACGGGAGATGTTTTCGACGTGCCTGTGCAGAAATTGCTATACTTGTAACACAAAATCTAGTATTTGTTAGATTCCCGAAGTATTGCCTATGATTTCAACACTTTCGAGATTATATGTTATCTCGAAATGTGTCAGAATACTGCGTTTAGTGACCATGTTGATTGGTAAGAAAGTAAACTCTTAGATTGGTTAACAGCGGTAAAATTTTGAATATCTTCATATTTGCTGCATTATGCCATGTCTAACACAAATAAAGACTAAGATCGAGAATAAGACTAGTAATTAAACGTTTAGTTTATTCATTAATTTAATTAGATGCCATTGTAATAAAAATAAACAACCATAGATTAAAGAAACATTAGCATTTGTGATCGTCATCGTTAATTTACTTAACTGGATATATCTCTTATTAAAAAAGTGATAATTCGATCTTATTCGATTTGACTCATCATCACAAAGCATTCTAAGTTAAGGGTTAACTATTAAAAACCCTAATTATAAGCGACAACCCTGTAATAGGGAGATAGAGAGAGAATAACGGAACTGTCCAGTAAAGCTAGTATTGTATTATATGTAAACCTTAAATATGTTTGTCGTTCATATATTTTTTTAATATAATAAATAAATTAAGATAAAGTATTGACCAACTTCTATATGTTATCTTTAACCATATACTTACTGTATACTTAATCAATTGAGCAAATGTTTCAAGTATACGCCGTGAATTTATGTAAATATGTTGGGCAAGTATTTAGTCAGATTTGTTTAAAGAACCTAGTGAAAAATACCGTTTTAATTAATTACGACCACCGCCCATCATTGAAGGTTGTATTTCGCGGAATATTAGGTTTTGTTTTTTAATACTACTAAGTGCTATGGTTGGTATGTATGATAATGTGTCGTATTTTAATGGCAAGGTTATAAAAAGCAATACGAAAATTGTCACTTTATAACAATATACATGATGAGATTAAGGCTTGTTATATTATAAAGATTCCCATGGTGAGTTTTGTCGTGTGTCGAGCAGATGTTACTAAGAGATAAATGTGCACACTTTTGAACTCTGTGTTGCGCCAAGTTCTATATTCTTCTCACAACGCGAGCTCAAGTTTGTGTAGGAAAGCTCTAAGTCCAAATTCCGACTAAAACATACCGAACAACGTCAACTCAAGATTGCGCTTGGAAAAGTTGCCCACTCGATGCAACGCGACTTAAATATATTTGAATAAAGCGCTGTTCTGTAAGAAAGATATCATTTGAGGTAGCGCATAATTTTCTTAGGCACCTGCTCCTAACCTGAGTTACTGAATCACTTTTTTTTTATTCTGACACGACATAGTGACTGCACCGCACCTAATGTTAAGTATGGTGCAGTCCAAAAAACGCCAACAACTATCGACAGGTAAAAAAAACCCATCGATAGTCACAGCAATCATGCCGGCATGCACAAATATCTCTTCACGTTACGCTTAAAGGATCCCATATCATAGGAAGGTGGGAACACGCTCGCCGGAAGTTCATTCCACAGCTCAACGACACGGCAAAAGAAGGAGTTAGAGAACTTCTTAGTCCTAGCCGGGATGTGAGATACCGTAAAGCTGTGACTCCGCAAACCCGCGCGGGTAGTTCTATTAAGGAAGGGAGAGGGTGGAACTAGGTTAAACAATTCTTCAGAACACTCGCCATGATACAGACGGTAGAAAACGCTCAGTGAGGCAACATCTCTGCGCAACTGAAGCGGTTCACTTGCCTTGGGTAGGCTTTTTTATATCCTATATTTCATATTGTTTCAGCGTACATAAACATACATACATATATACATATACAGGGATACAGGTAACTAACGCAAAACCTCTCAAGGGTGACTTTGTTATATCAAGGCTAACAACTTTTGTTCTACGACTTTTTATAATTCAATATTTTTTTCCCCATACAAAAAAATAAATAAATCAAATTTGCAGTTCTGATCTTCTTAATACTCTGAAAGGCGGCGCGATGCAACTGGGGCAGACGATTTCGTAGCATCAGCTAACTGAACTTTAAACAGAGCTAACGATTTATAGAAATCCCTACTAAAACTAAAAAAATATATATCTTAGGATGTGTTAAATTTGGCAAAAGTCATAGAACAAAAGTTATTAGTCTTGATGTATCTAAGTTACCTTTAAGAGGTTTTGCGTTAGTTACCAGTAACGTTGTATATGGAGCTAAAATTGTAATTTTTTACAAGAGTAAATTTTTCTTTAGTAATTTTAAAGTATTTACGGTATTTTATGAAATATTATTAAGATTAAGTACAAAAACAGGTACATAGCAAAGTAGTATTTTTCAAGATTATGTCAATTATAATGTTCTTCCAGAACACGCTTGATATTATGATATGATTGGACATAGAAAAATATAAATTACTGTTAACTTTATAAATCCATCAGAGAAAATGATTGAAGGGACATATTGTAAAAAAAAATGACACATAAAATGCTTCGTCGTACTGTAGTTTAGAAGTACTTTAGTAAATCGCCTTCCAGTTCAGCATCATAATGTAAATTTTTATACATTACGGAGGTGTCAATTATCTAGACAATGAATCATTTCGGGTCAGAGACAAACGGCCTAACTTGTCTAGCGGAGTCGCTAAATGAATCTTGTTAGACCTTAATAAACCATATAATATTCTATAACGATGTTAATATCTATTCATAACAGTAATAGTCAGCTACAATTATTAATTTATGGTTTGACCGAACAATATGAAATCTTTAAAAGGCTGACGCAATGCAAAATATTGAAAGAAATTGAAAAGGTACAAGGGCTGATTATGAAAATATATCTAGCTGTTGTTACAAATATTAAAATTTTATTCAAGATAATAAAAGTAATATAGATCATAGATTTCTAATAGAAATGCCATGTGTAAGTGCCACGAGAACGGCGATCAGCTGCACTACTGGTCACATTGGGTACGACATATAAGTGCAAAGTGATACAGCTTCTAATTTAGTTCTGCTTACCCTGTAAGAGATATAGCGTGACGATATACCATTATAATATTATTATATTAGAAATAAGAGACTTTTCTCTAATTGCTTGAAATATTATGTAGTGTGTTCAATGTTTTAAAAAGTAATACTATGTAAATTGAGAATGAATTCTGAAATCAAGATAACGACCTGTCTGTAAGTGTCTAACACTGACTTTTCTAAGCTTGTGTTTCATTACTTGTGACTTGCGAAAGGTGGCTAGCAATAACTAGATAATCCTTATCCTTAGTTCCTACTCCGAAAATTGGGTTCAGTAGCGCCGATTAGGCATTGATTTATTAGTAATTTTTCATCATTATTATTAGGAGAAATCTGTGTCCAACAGTGGGTCAATGTGGGCTAATAATGAAATAAAATACATCATAATTTTATAATAGATTCTACAGTCAACCATAGATGGGCAAAATGTAATCAGATGAATGAAAATGATTAACGATTACATTTTACGTTTTTTACCATTAATATGACTGCATTTTACTTTTTTATGTTTTAAACACTACAAAATCCCAGATTGTATACACATTTATGATTTAAATGCATTTAATCATGATTACAGAGCAAGAAAATTAAAATTACGACTACATTTTTTAATCATTCATCATTAATCAGATTACATTTTGCCCATGTCTGCAGTCAACAAGTGCATAAATTTTAGCGACCGGATAGCGTGGTTAGCTAAAATTAATTAACTGGGTTTCAATCATGGTGGCAGATTATTTTTCTGTATTTAATAGATTTGATTGCGGCGCTTGTAAGTCGTACTAATTTTAGTAATAATATCTATATCAAGCATTTATAGCAATACGTAATTGAGGAATTCTTCCATGTGTATAGGTATGTGTAAATATTGTCATTATGAATAATGAAGACTTTAAATAAATAAAAAAATATTACATGAAATTAAAGTAATTCATACATTTACAGATTTTTTAGAGGTAATATAATTTTCTAAAAGGGAAAAACAGCGTACTTTCAACATACAAACTAAGTAAATCAAAATGATAGTCTCGGCTTGCAAGCGATAGGTGGTTTAATTAATAGCATTTTGTAAATACGGGTGTGTCCCATTAGTTCAACAAACAACATGATTTCACGAAGACTGAAATGTATATGTATATTTATGGGGGAATTTAAAAAAAACATCAAACTTAATTGTAACTTAAATACCTACCTTTTTACAAATTGACTGCAGTTGTAACTGGGAGACAAATCATCCAATCGCTTTGATATTTATCTATACAACGACCCTCTCGTTTTTCGATTATATGAAAAAAAAAATTTTAGTGGGCCAAAAATCATCTCATTTTTTAACAATATTCGATTTTTTACACTCTGCCATTTTTTTTTATTTAATTTTTTTTACAGTCGTGCTTCATCATATAGGCAATATCTTATAGATCAATAATCTTCTTCTTTTTTTTTTCGTTTTTAGCAATCGTGAATGCCGCAATTACTACAGCTGTGGAGGACTTTTTTGTAACTTGGGAGATTATATTATTATTATTAGTATTTTATAGTATTTTATAGGTTTTTTTTTGTGACCCGGGGGAAATCCCTAACGGACCTCAGGAGGCGATGAGGTTGCCCCCCGGTGTGTCGGACTTGCACCGACTAAAACCCCCGGGGTGTTCCATCTCCCGCCTGCCGAATGCCAAGGGCAAGGCTGAGCCATCTTCCTCGGCACCCGGCGACGTCTAGCCTTCTGCAGGCCCCGCCTTCTTGGCAGGGGGTGGCTAAATAGTCGCCACCCCCTGCGTACACCTAACACATTTGGCAGGGAGAGTGGTGTAAGAAATGTCACCCTCCCCTCATCTCCTTAATTTGTCATTGGAACGGTGTGCGGGAACACATCACACACCGCTCACGCCTGGATCTGGACGACGTGCTCCCTCAATTGCGCCGCCCGGCGTTTGTCCTGTTATGGAGGAAGGCCTCTGGCGAAGGCCCTCCTCCGGCGTCCTGTCCGAGCTGGGCGGCGGATTGGGTTATCAGGGGTGGCAATAGCCTCTCGATCCCGCTCTGCCGCTTCCTTCACCTGCATAGTCTCCTCCGTGAAGGAGAGGACCGCCTGCCATGCCCTGTCACTACCGACCATCGCGCGAGAGTCTTTTATAGTATTGGGATAGACAATAACTCGCTAAAACTTTTTTTTTTCATTGGAATATTTCAATTTATCTTTATTAATGATGAATAAATATATTCTCAAAATTTTAAAACACATAATGCATCAGTTTTCTATAAAAATAAAAACTTCAAAAACCACCTTTCTTAGGCGGTCAAACTAGGTATACCTACCCCTTAATGTACACGCATTTTGTTAAACTGACAACTATTTTATTCATGAACGGAATGAAACAAAATTAACACTGAGTGAAATAAGAAGCTTTCCACTGTATTAGTAAAAACCGCCTCCCAATCAGTAGTTAAGCCGTTTCTTAAATAAGTGGGCCCAACTGCGTACAGATATGTGTATATTGGTTATAGATACTGATACGTTTTTAATAAATATCAATAGATAGCACTATCATGCATGTTTCTTGTATAATTAAATAAAAGTTCATATTACGTTTTATCTTTAAAAACTTTTTTATTAAAGATGAGATATAAAGATTTCGAAGGGTGAAAGTCTATTTAGTTTAAGCGACATTTTTCGGTGATATATATATATATATATATTCGGAATCAGCGGTTTTTACCGATTCCAAAATATATATATTACTATATCTCTAAAAATGTCGCTTAAACCAAATAGCCTTTCACCCCTCGATATGAATGCAGTGAGCACCCAACGCCAATCGCTTACTTTCGTCTTTATAAATATTTATTTTAGTTTATTTATATTTGTGCTTAGTTATGTATTCGCTCACCATAACACAATTTGCGTTTTTGTTAGTTAAAAACATACACTCTTTATGAAATTTAAAATATCATACATCGCGCAAGCGAAATTATTCTGTGCGGCAATATATATGCCGTATGGATACATATGCATACATACAAATGCATATAGTATTTCCTTTGATAATGGAATATATATACACAATTAGCAAAAGAACTAGCTAACTAAATAAATAGATAATCTACCAAGTGCTGCAGGAGTGCCATTACACATTTATTAATGGAATGCCAATTAATTTAGCAGTTCCATTTTATGGATTCAGGTCAGATTGCGTTAAAATTTTTGCGTGTAATAAATGGGCAGGCAGCATGTAAATTAAATGTTTCAACAATCAAAGGGACCGCAGGCAAGGCCGGCCTCATGTCGGTCAACGGGACAGACGATGTATACGAGTCGTGAGGACGCGCCTACAAACACCCAGTCGACCGAGGCGCTCCCTCTCAAGAGGATATAATATCACTCCTTCCCGCAATGCGGCGATAAGCAACCGTTTGAGCTTTTACTGTCTAAGCGATCCTTCATTGATTTGTAGGAATATTATATCACAACATGAAAATTAATTAAATAAATAATACTGACAATGTGATATAAAAGAGTCTGCCATTTTTAATAGCATTTTTTTTTAACAATAGATATCTATTTATAACATATTATTGATGAGACGATTTTTAAGATTTATTAAAGAATTACGTAATTATTATGTGAATGACCTTTATTTATCGAAGATAAATTTCCTTTCGCCAGTCGTCAGATCAGCTTATCAGCTTATATCTGCAACCCGCATTATCTTAATTTTTTTTAAATATAACACCATACAAAATGGAAAAGTTACCAAACTGTGTTGTTTTTGATTTAGGGTGCCCTGTACCAGCATATTAAATCTTGTTTAAATTTATATAAAACCCTATTTAGCTGTAAGCTGTACTTATTATCTTACACAAAAACAGTAACCAGTTTTAACAACTGTTAAATTTAAACAATCATTTAGGTCACTTAGTTATTCATCATTTAGTTAAATCTCTTTAATCAAATACCGTTTTATGTCAACTTAAATTAGATTTCATGTTTGTCCAAGCCGCCCTTAGGGGTCTAGAATAAAATGTAGTGAATAGGTACCTACTCGAATATATACAATGTGTTACGATTTACGACTTACGTGAGACTTATTTGTGGTTGTGGCATTGTTAATATAAAATTTAGCATAGTATTATTATAAAATGTATACTCACCTAAGGAATAGTATGGTAGGTATGGCGCATTTACACTGAGTACAAATGTAAAATATGAACTAAGCAACGATTTGATCGAAGTGACGGTGACGTCAGTTTTATTTTGGTTATGTTAATGCAGTAGTGATGAGAATATAATATTAGGAAGGCAAGCGGGGCATTGCTGTGATTCGCGCCTCGCGCCGCATATCACCCGCTTTCAGGATCAGGAGAATTCGGTTTTTACATACAATCTCATTTATTATTAAATTATTTTTCCCTAGAATATAAAGTGGAGATACATGTACGGTCACATTTGATGAAAAATTCAGAAGAAAATATCGACAAAAATTACATTCATCCACACTATCCATCAAACTCATCAAAAGATTCGCCAAAAGAAGTCGCCAGAAGAAGTACTACACTGTGCTAGTATTGTTGAGTGTGGCAAATATTATTAATTATTCGAATAAGAGCCCATTGGTAAAAAAAACATTCAAGAACGTGTGCTTAATATATGCTATACATTTAGATTTATTGTAGAGGAATATTGTATATATAGAGGAGGATCCATTACCCCATGTTTATTTTGTGTCTTGTACGATAGTACAAGATATACAGATACGATAGAAGAGGAAGATATCCTCTTTGTATTATTTATTTATTTGCTTAATTTCATTCAATTTTCTATTTACTTTGTATTGCGAAATAAACATATGTCTCTCTTTCTTTCTTGAATACGACTAAGCATAAATGGATCATCCATCAATATACTTTGGCTAACGCCATAAAATCAAAAGCAGAAAAAAAAACAACTAAATAAGAAACATCGATTTTTTTAAGTTATAATTAACTTGTTACTACGAGTATTTAGGAAATTTATTTTAAATATAAAAAGCTATTGAACTACTAAGCACTTTGATATTTACATTTGAATTTTTTTTAAAAGTGGTGTGTTTGAACTGTTAGCTTTCGAGATAGACTATGCACAACAATTAAGAGAGCAAAAAAATCTAACTTTTGTTTCCCGTTATTTGACGGGGTGTATCTCAATGAGAAATGGTCATGTTATAAATATAATAGAATGTTGAAGCTTTTCAGTGTCTATTCCGTAAACCTTTTGGCAAAAAAAAAATTAGGGCTATGGTTTTTGCGCAACCGAACGAAATAAACCATATTATACCTATTTATATAAATTGTGCGCCGGTATATCTTGTGTTAGCCATCGACATCTTAGTGAACAATTATTGCACAGCAAATTAAAAGAAAGTTTCTAAAACTAGAACAATGTCCTGTGTGGTAATATTAAGAAATTAAAACGAAAAAAAAATTTTATCCACACTCTATAATGACTTGAAAAAAGCTGAAAAACGTTTTTTTTTCCTTGTTTTGGTAAAACTAGTGCATCTTCTCGAATACTGATAAGACTTACTTGACTTTTAGAAATTTTTATACCTCAATGTATCTCCAATAGCCCTGTGAAATTGCAGAAAGATCCAGTAAACGGATTTTCTTTACCGATTGATCAAAGTTTTAGAAAAATTAATGGATATAATTTTTAGTACATAAAGATGTCTAATCGTCATCAAAATGACAAAAAAAAACACTTTTCTTTAATTAAAAGAAAAATTAAAGAAATTTGAAAAACAAATCCCCGTAGTTTTTTTTTGATAAACTATTTCCTCCATCAATGTCACTGATGGCTGTGATATCAGGCACATATAATTATTTTTTTGTTTTAATATTTCAATGGGTCCTTTCAGTAAATTTATTCCTATTATTATTATTATATTAAATTCCTATTAGTATTATTGTTATATTTATTCCTATTTATTTATTTAAATTATAGTTTTAAAAACTGTTCTTCTATTTCTATGCAATCATTGATTGTTGCGATATCAATAGATAAAGACAAAGGATCCTTTTTCGTTCAATTTCAAATATACCTGTGGCAAATTGATATAGCCAGCAGTTAAATAAGCAAACTAAAGCTCAATATGCGAACCATGTTTCTTTATAGAATTGAAATAAAAAAAAATGAATTGCTTATTTAATTGTTGTGCAGTGTATGTTCTCATGTAAAGGGAGTTGTACTTCCATTATCTAATATCAAACTAAAATATACCTTTTTATTTAACACCTAGACTTGGTAGTTTTTGTATGGTCATATTAGTGGTGCCACAGTTGTATGAACTATGATGAAATATCCTAATTTAACAGTTAGATAAAAAAAACTACAAATACTACCTGTATGACTCAGAAAAAAGCATAAGATTTTAACTTCGTTGTAATAATTGTATGTAGCTTAAAAATCAGTAACAAGTACTTACTTAGGAGCAGCCCCGCTGGTAGTACCACCCTTACTAGCAATAGTGATAAGACGTATTTATGCATGATGTTATCTGTCAACAAAAACATTTCAATGTAACAAACATTTTAGAGAAGATTATTGAAAGTGCTTATGAACATAATATTTAAATGCAGCAGTCCAAAGAATTAAATTACTCTATTTCATTACCAAATATTTAAAATATAGATTATAATTTACAAACTGATTTTATCCAAAAATAATGGGTCTAAAAACAAAGGATAAGGTTTAATTTTTTATAAAAATAAGTCCTGTAATTCCTTTGCATATGTATACTACTGTGAGTTTTTAATATATGCAAAAGTACTGTGACTACAATATATTATGGTATCCGACTTGGTCATGAAGATCCTCTTAAAAAAATAACACAGTGTAAAAAACTACACTGGTATATATGATTTATATTCTCATTCATCCAATTTTTTATTTCTTTATACCAAAATAATTTGTCATCAATATTAAAAAATGTTGAAATACATACGAATGTGTAGTTACGTTATTTTAAATTAAACAACTATTGTTATTTGCATTACTTTATTAAAAATAAAATAACAAGTGAAAATTGATTGGTTTGTAAAAGAAATCCCAATTTTGTACCATGACTTTTATCAAATGATTACAATAACATATAGGACACATTTATATATGAGGGTTTACTTTGTCCCTTAAGGCAGCTGGCTCTAAACTAAAAATGAATTAACAACATTACCTACAATTATATATTATTAGCTTAAATGACAAAATAGCCCAATAACTCTTTATTAATTTAATACCAAAACTAATAACGAAACTGTTTATGTGGGTATTTAATATTATGATAATATCTAAACCCTTCAAGTTTTAATTTTCAAAAGGTAAACTTCTCTACACATACCTTCTTATTACCAATTATTGGTAATCAAATCATTTCATTTGGCACCAACCGCACTAATTAAAAAGTCATAATAATTTGTTATTTGCCCATCAGAAAAATTTGCGTAATCAAAAAACATTTTTATATCATTGCTTATTTAAAAACAAAAACACAACCACTCTCCTTGCGTTCAGAATTGACACTTCGGAATTTGGATCAGAAAATGTCATTGATGACAATAGTCCAATTTGAACTGTCAAGCAGTGATGCTACAATAAAAAAAATATAGTACAGAGTATACACAGTAAAGCCTTGACTATACTAAAGAAGCCAGGCAACGGTAGCCAATTGTTGCGAGCGCTTCCTGGTATTGAGATAAAGATTATTCATTTAAAATAGTGATTTAGTGTGGTAGAGACACCATTCTGAGGCGTATTCAGTGCTCATATATTTAAACTAGCTTGTGCTACAGGGAATAAATAGTGATACGAACGTAGGTATTTTACCCTTAAATTCTGTGTTTTTATGTTTCTAGGTAGATTTTTATGAGTGGAAATTGGCTATAGGGTCTTTACAATGATATAATATATGTAGATGCGTTACCTGGACTTAGACGGTAGATGTGCGATATGAAGGTAATTGCCACGATCCATTTTAATACTGCGCGAACGAATGAGAAAGACAAATGTCGTTTGTGAGAGCTTTGTGAAGCGATAAAAATGCTTTCTTCTATTTTTCGCAACAATGTAAATTATACAACGACAATAAAGGAAAAAATATCTTTTGTATTACAGCGAATGAGAGGGTATTACGCTTGGGTAGATAGGGCTTACTTTAACCTGTATGGTATAAACTTTTATTCAGATTAATTAATTACATTACATGTAAATTGTTTTATTGTAACAATCGACTATTTTGCTTCTTTAATTTCTTTGTTTTAATATATAATTTTATGAAATGCTTTACTTAACCTACATTTGCGAATATCTTTGAATAGAGATCCTATTCGGTTATTGTTATTTACATACATCGTAATCATGTTTACCTAATTGTTGTCATTGTAAATTTAACTAGTTATTGTATTCTTTGTTTGTCATTATGCTTAAAGTTTTTTAATAATATACTTACAAGTATTTAATAGTAATTTGATTCTATAGTTTACGTTTTAAACAGCAAAAAGCGTATGAATATTTTTTTAGGATATTTTCCGTGGGATTTTATATAATTTTAGGGGAATTTTCTTGATTAGACTTGGCAACACTAAATTCAGAAATTTATTTTTATTGCGAATTAATGGCGTAGCCAGGTGAGTGTTGTGTTTATTTCTTATTATTTCATAGTGTTCCATGATATTCAATTGTTTTGTCTAAATATTTTTCATCGAGCAAAATAGTCTACCTACTATAAAGTCAAAATTTCTCCAGCTGATCCCTTTTTATTGCACGAAAAAACAATATTACGAGTAATGAACACGTATTGGATTAGTTCAGATTTTATTTGCTAGGATCATTCATTGTCATCACTTTCACTTTTTGCCCGGTTTGCTTTTGTACTGGTGCTAGCGTGCAACGAGCCGTAGGCATTATGGATGAGTGAGTTTCCCTATTTTTTTTGTTAGTTGAATTATGAATAATTATGACAAGGTTACTCATTAGTAAAAATATGCCCATCATTGTTCGTCATGAATGTCTATATTACGAGATTCATACAAACATGCGATTGTTTATACGCTTTGTTTTGTTTTATTAGCACCATGTCGACCCTAACGAAAATGACCCGCACAGTTAAGAAACTGGAGGTACCCAGGCCATTGAAATCTACTACTAGCTCCGCACACAACCGTAATTCTGTCTTTGATGTCAAAATAAATTCTGGTAAGTAAAAAAAACTAAAAGTTTTTTTGTTTTATTTTTATTATTTGTTAGCCTGAGTATAGAAATAGGTACATGCAGTAATAAACATTAAATATTGTTCCCGAACCCTCTGTTGTTGTGTGTTGTTGTTCTTCTTCTGTGGCTTCTTTATTACACAAGAGATCAGAGGTTTTTTTGGAGCTTTTAAGTGATAGTTTTGCCATCACCACTTTCTATCATCAACAACCTATTTTGGCAGCTATAATTTATTATGTTTAAATTGCTGTAAATATACTGTTCTTGAACATTTTGACATTTAAAGACAATAATTTTATTTATTATCACTTACTCCATAAATAATTTTTTTTTTTACTAATTAGGCTAATTTAAATCTATCAAGCTTAAAGATCGCCTTCAATTTCCCATTTACAGAGGTGGATAAAGTATTATATTTGACATTGTAGAAGCTCCAAGAACAGTTTGAAGTTTGTCATTAGTAGCAAAATTGTCAAGTTTCATGATGTCATAAACCTATATGAACATTTATATTTTTGCTGTTAAATACAATATCTACCTCTGTGAAACACCTTAGAATAACCCTAAAGAATGGGAAAGGATGATGGTCTATAAGGTGGTTTTGGCCTTAAGGAATTTAACATGTATATTTCAACCATGATAAAATAGAATACATAACAAATTTATTTAAAAACATCAATATATACTTAGAAATTTTCTGTGAAGCAAAACTTAATGTTGGCTTCTTTTTATTTGAAATTGATTATTATAAATATATAACTGCTTAAAGATCTTTTATGTAGTTTAGGAAGTATAAGCCAACAGACTGACACAAAAATAGACTATCTAAAGATTAGTTTCAATTTTAATTTTAACTATGAGGATAACCCTTTCATTTTTAACCCTTAACTTGGCAGAATGTTCTTTCTTTCAATATCAAAACAATATTCATACCGGTTAACCTTTATGTTCCAAGGATGTCTAATAGAAACTAGCTGTGCGTTCAAAAACTGGGAAATGACCAAAATATTCATATAAACTTATTAAGTTTGCGCTAAAAACTTATGGCAATAGGTTTTGTAAATTCTGATGTATCTCCACAGATACACTATCAAGAAAAGGGTTAAACATGTTTTGTGCCTAATTGTGTTTTATCACATTAATTTAATTGCTCCCTTACACTTATATTAAATTAGTGAAATGTTAGAATTTCCATCCAGAAAAGTTATAGTAAAAACTTGGTCATTTAAAAAAATAACTAAGTTCTATAATTTAATGTTTTTAAATGAGAACAAAATTAACATTTAAATACAAAAATATCATTGTCGATATTTTCAAGGCCAAAAAACACCTTCATATACTGTCATGCTTTATCTAGACATGTGAGTGGAGTCTCTCTTGGCACTATATATTTATCTTAATATGAAGTAATGGAAGTTACGTATGTAAAATTACCTTTCTCAAAAACTTTCTCTGTTGTACAAAATTGAAGTAAAATATTGGTGTCAGTGATTATCTCTTGACAAAAATGATCATTGTAATGTTCATATTTTCTTGAGAAGTTCAATATTTCATAGTAATATGAAAAAACATATTGTATGAGTATATAACTTAACAATTTTAGAATGTCTTGGTTATAGATGAAATTAACCACTTTCTGTAAGGTGGGCTTGTTTTATAAAACAAATATGGCAAATATGGTATACCATATTTGGGTTTAAATAGAGGATTTAATTGAAATTTATTCATGTTCATATACTTTTTTAATGAATAATCTGTATTTCTCTAATTTTGCAATACAATTTTGTTTTTAATAATAATAATATTTTGGGTCCAGTTATAAAATGTAATCAAAACTATGGGAATATTTATTGCATCATAGAATATCAAAAGTTTGTGATAAATACACATCATAGAAGCTATAAATCTTTCCATATATGTTGGTTAATCTATATACAGACAATTCAATTGAATGAGATGACTGCTTCTATTCAGGGTAGTTAATGCTTTGTTTGTTAATCATCCAGATATTTTATTTGATAGATAAATTTATATAATAAAACTTCCCTGTAAAATATTTGACTTATAAATAGAGAAAAATCTTTTTGGTTTTATTATTGGCACCATTATTATTTTTTTATTTAAACCTAATTACTTTTACTGTTTGAATGCTAATATAAAAACCACCTGGAATAATCTTTCTAAACAATAGAGAATAATATGATTCAGTGTGTAGTTTAGAAAATGTTTTCAAACACAAAAAGAAAATATTAGCAAATTTAATTTATGAAAATAAAAAAAAAACTTTTTTGTAATAATGTCTTTCATTTTTGCGTGATAAAATTGATTTAATCATGTCTACTAATTGCTATTTATTTTGTAGTTTGATGAAAATAAAATTTTTTTTCAGTTGATGACTTGATAGTGTTGGCTGAAGCAGTGGCTTTCCAAATGATGCAGGGTAATTATGACCGTGCACTTCAGAGCAATGTGGCCACTATGTACTCTAATTTAAAACTATATGGCGCCCAGCTCGAAGTGCTTTATAAAGATTTTCTTGATAGGTATGTATTTTTGACTCTACTGGTTACAACAATATTAACATCTTTATGTATTTTAAATATAAATTCGGTAATAAATAGCAGACTTAATGGTACCTCATTTAATACAGTCATGATGCTTATTTTAAACCCAAAAACCCGTTATAGCTTTACTATCCTAAAATATTCTTGATATCATTACAATTTTTCCTTTTGCAAGTATTCCAAAAATGCATGCAATTCTATAGCAGTTATAAATTCAATGTATCTGTTCCATTTTAATGAAGTATTTTTCACACATTTCAGATACTTTGTTGTATTCCGTAATGGTTCTCAAGATGAGAGACTTGACAAGAAAACTAGATTACATCTTCTTGAGCTAATCGAATTGCGCGCCAAACTCTGGCAGGGATCCGACTATATGAGTCAATACTACAGGCACCGTGGCACTCATGCTGAGGTAATTAGATGTAATATTTAATTTTAGCTTTGGTGAAACATGACACTTTATATAATGTATATATTATTAATATGTGAAGGTTAAAATTTAAGGTGTAAAGCAATATCAAAATTTGGTCCAAGATTTTTTTATTCGTATTTTCCCAAATTTATATCGCTATAATTACGCTCAGTACGAAAAATGACTTATTTGCCGTTAACGAGCGCGGTCTTTACAGCCATTATTAGTGCCGACAATGGAGGGGTCCGGGTCGGGCGGCTCGGTGTCCCCTACGCTGGCTGCGCCGGCCGAGCCGCCCGCCATGCTCGGCCCCGGCGAGGTGATCAAGGCCTCCGGGAAGTTCCCCAAGCCCACTAAGATACCCGGCAAGAACTACTCTAAAGACGAGGTCGTCATTAGAAATGCTGATTCTGGAAAAGGTAATGTTACGACTAAATTAGTGGCGAGCGGGGACCGTCTAAAATGGAAGACGATACAAGGAAATACCTATACTGACATGCCGTCAAGCTATATAATTAATTATCTTCCAGCATATTTATTACCCATCTTCTTAAATCATTGGGATCGTTAAAAAGTTAATGCTCCTCTTTTTGTGTTTATAAATGTATGAAGTCGAATCACTCTCTTAAATGTCAACCAATTTAAAAATCGCCACAATAAATATTTTTTTAACTACAAAAATAAATTATAAAAAATACAATTGGTGAAGAGCAGGATACAGGCATACATCGGTTATTTCAACTGCCTTCCTGATAATAAATAACTTCACGCGAGTATGTATTCTTATGATATGGGAATCTTCAAACGTCGAGTGAATCGGTATTTGCTGGGTGAGCGCGCTCCATCATCGGCCTCATCATCACTTTCCAGCAGGTGAGATTGAGGTCAAGCGCAAGCCTGTATGTAATAATAAAAAAAAAAAGTTACTGTTGAACTTGTAAAAAAAAAAAGATCCTTTGAGCAGGCCGGCAAAATAATGGCGTCTTGGCTAACATTATATTCAATTAACTTCATGTGCCGTGTAGTCGCATTTTTTTCGATATAGCATATAAAAATATTAAAAAAGCAATTTTTTTTATTAACTATTCTAATTTATTAGGTTAATTTTATAATAATCCCAGTTATTCTCTAGACTTAAATTGTAATACAAAAATTTTGATTTTACTTGTTTAGACATATTAAACTGTTCCGGCTTCACTTTCGGATGGTCACTGCACTCTTATTCAAAATGGTTATAAGTTGACGCATGTTTAGGCGACTTTATGGAAAATATAAATTTGCATGAAGATGTTAATATAAGGTTTATCTATTTATTTATTTAACTGAATTTGTGTACTTATATTTTAATGTTGCATGTTCAGTTAGTTCTGTGACGTCATTTTCCGTAATGTAAACAAGATGTTTATTTAACTTTTCTGCTATATAAAGTTAATCATAAATGAAGATTTCAATGATCGATATATGCATCAAGGGTACATTAAAACATCTTTGCATGACAGACTTTAAGTGTTATAGCAACAAATGCAGAAGATATATTATTCTTTTTGGTTTATTTTGTAAATTAACATGTTAAGGGGACGTGTACCACCGGTGGTTCTTACGCGAATGGGCTATTAAGTGGCATGTACCAACGGTGGCTCACATCGACTATAGTTTTAAAATTTAGTTTTGTTACATGAAAAATACTTTGTGGTTAAAAATTTTGAAGCGTGAAGCATTGAAGGGTGAAGCGAAACAGGAAAAACTACGCCGTCCTTAACGTGTTAATCTTGAGTATGTTTTATTACATGTGTTAGAATTTTGTGTATGTTTAACGATTTTGTTGGTGTTGTCGGGTAACATGTGGTAGGTGTATTTGAAGTTATATTGTGGTGTTCCAGTGATGGGTATCAAAGGCAGGCGGGTGCACATGATCGAGGAGCTAAGTGACACGATTATATCGTTTCAGCGAGGTATGAGCGCACGGTGCGGGCTGTGGACTTGTATGGGCCTTGTGTGGCGGGCTCTTCCCATCACTATTCATCCATATTCCTGAGGCCGCGTCCATTGCCAAAACATTAGTACAAAGCAGCTATAGGTCTTTTTCTTTCTTCTGTATTTACAACTATTTTCCTCTTGCTCATAAATATGCGTGAGGAAAGCGAAAACTTTTTGTAAATACACAATAAAGAAAAAGAGCCATAAATGTTTTGAAATGTTTCTTTTAAATATGCGAAACATACAATGGGCACGACTTAACCCATAACCCTCTTACTTATTTCAGCAGATTATACTAATTCATTGGTGTGCATTAATTTAATAATGTATTTCTTTTGACCAACTAATCCATTAAACTACTTCGCAAGTATTCTATTGTAATTAAATTTTTAACATATCACAACCTTTTAAACACATTCAGCTTTAAGCTTATTTATAATAATTACTAACGAATGTATAAAAATTCAAATTATAAATACACGTAAATAATATATGTTTATCTATTTTCAGTCAGTCCTGGTGCAAAGGAACGTCTTGTACAAATCACCGGTCCCAATGAAGAGAATGTTAAGTAAGTAGTCATATAACTTTTAATCTTCGGAAATTTCAGTTATTAAATACATTTTTGAGCAGGATTTATGTGTTAATATACCAACTTTGTAGTATTTAAATTAATAAAAAAATATTTTGTTACGCATAACACTAAAAAAGAAAGAATGGAATCATTATATTGGCTCCAATGTGCATTATTTTTTTAAATAAAACCCAGTGTTATTCTCAGAAGAAGCTAGCAACCGCTTTTTCGCAAAGATGTGATAGATGCAAATGCGTAGCCACGCGCAGTATATGGTTTACTTCGAGCCAAGATTGACAGATTAATCTCTCGAGTCAACCTCACATTCTAGTTTCAATTATAACTTCCAGCCTGAGACGCACAGTACTGGTTCTCCAGCATGTTTATCGCTCAGATTTAGAAGCGCTCCTTAAAGTTAAAAAGTCTTTTAAATAAAACATTCGTACATTCTAAAAGTATAAACTGAAAAATTGACAAATATGAACAAACCAACGGTAACGCTGAGGCTTCGCAAATATTCCCGTGTAGTTCTATTGTGGAACAGAAAGCATTGTTTAAAAGCGTCTTGGAATGTAAGAAGCGTTTCTGAAACTGGGCGTATAACGAGTGTCTGTGTGTTGCGTGTACAGTCACGCCAAGCACCTGATTGGCGACACGATCCGGCGCAACGCGTCTCCGGTGCGACTGGAGGGCGCCGGCGCCGGCGAGGGCGCGCTGTGCGGCTCGCGCGCCTCGCTCGACTCGGCTGGATCGGACGAAGCGCCTCGGGCGCCGGAGGTCACTAGCTTACTATACTAGTTATGATATATCATGAGTTTATGCACCTTCTGGGAACAACTCTACACATATACATAAAAGTCGGTGAACACAATGCGTTGCGTATATATTATAGTACAAAAAAATAAGAAAAATTCAAAGATTTGTAATGTGATGTCGTAGGAAACCTATTTTTGTGCGGTTGAATCGCAATCTGTCTGTCTGTCCGTTATATGCGCTGTAAAGGGCGGGTCGGAGAGTGTTAGAAAGGTAAGGAGTAGGCTTAACTCTAGTATTCTATAAAACACATCAATCACAGAACCTTTTTTAAGACAATAAAATTGGTTTTATTCATCTGCGCTTCTCTTCAGTATTTTAAATATCTTTAATAAGGGTTTACATATTGTCTCAATATTATTACCTATATTAGTATTATTTTATTCGTCTTATTTTGACGGCCTGATAGCGCAGTTTGCAGTGACCTTACTTACGATGCTAAGGTCCTTGGTTCGAGTCCTAGTAATGGTAAACTTTAGTATGAGCAGAATAATTTATCAAGTGTCATGGTTGTATATATGTATTTAAGTATAACTTTGTCTAGTACCCATAATACAAGCGCAAGCTTAATTTGGGACTAGGTTAATGTGTGTAATTGTCAGTAAATATTATTATTATAAAATCAGTTGTTACCTTACTTGATTTAAAATTTGTAGGCCTCTGACAGACTGGCACAATGTCGAACCGCGTGTGGTCTCAGAGACTTCGCTTCTCTAGGTAAATAATATTATAATAAAATTACAGAAGTCGCACAATTCTCGAGCTCTACTACATAGTTTTTCAACTAACGACGCAGCGCTTGGAGAATACAAGTACACAGTGACTTTCGGGCAACATTCCATCAAGATCACAGGCCAGAACCTGGATTTTGTTAAGGTAAATTGGGTTATGTGTGTTTTTGATATTTTATTTATTAATATGTAAAGTAAAATGACTAGATACATTTTGCAAAATGACTTAACATTATTTTAATTTGTGGCGAAAAACTAATTGTATTGGCTTCCGTTATAAAGAAGATTATTCTTTTTAGTATGAAACACAGGCCAGTCGTTATTTTCCAAAATATGCAGGACACATCGATGAAATTTTTACGATAGGAAGAGAAAGTTTGAAACCACTATTTTTTTTTAATGAAAATGAAATGAGTGGATTTAAATGAAAGCGTGCAGAGATATTTATGTAGGCCGCCGTGATCGCTAACGATAGGTTTTCTTTACTCTTATTATTTGTTGTCCTTTGTGGACTGCACAAGGCTTTCCATCAAGCGTTGTATGGTCACTTTGCCGAGTAGAGATAAAAAGCCATGATTGTGAGCCATGCAATCAATTGCTCTACAGCCCAGCCTTGCGCTGCGTTCATTATCCTTTTAAGTGGCTCATTTTGTCAAACGAAATTACCACCACCTATCCCCATTCTTCCCATTCAAACGCAACGAATGATACGCGAACTTCTAAACATATATTTATACGTATATTATACGCAAGTGAACATATTCGTATTATCCATAGTGATACACAATTTAATTTTATGCGAATATTCGTCTTAGGTGTTTTGGAATGCATATGTTGATGACGTATATATCCGTCATAGCTACTTATAAGGTTAAGCACTATCTCGGTGGAAACTTTATATTGCTTGCAATTTGTGTCAAGGAATTAAGGTGGAGTGCAGTCACCCCGCTCCACCAACCTCTGACACGTCGCGAACTGTCCCCCAGGGCTCCTTCCTACCTTAAGCGCACGCGACCCATCATAGACAGCCTTAGAAAAGCATTTACAGAAAACACGGTACACGGCTTAGTTAAACTTGAATTGACTTAATTAAAAGCGTTCTTCATAATTGTAATATATCAATGTTGCTGAACATGAAATAGATGTCCGAGTAGTTGATTATAGATTAACTATAAACTGTGTCGCGATATCAGACGGCGAAGCTGGTGCTGGACGAGTACTTTGAGAGCGCGGGCGCGCTGGAGGCGCTCGGCGCTGGCTCCGGGGACTTCTTCACGCTGTCGCAGCGGCCCGGCGCTGCGCTGCTGCTGCGCGACGACGCTGCGCTCAACGGCACCGACGACGACGTCTTCGTTCCCCCTGACAACGCCGACGAACATGCAGGTCGGAACGCACACGCACTGCCTTCACGTACACTTGTAGATATACCTTAAGAGAACCATCGAATACTGCCAGCCGACCCACCAATGCCAGCCAGGTTGCTATGTCACTTTTCGCTTTGTATGCATTTTTGTGTAAACACGTCCGATGAAGGTGACTGTTTGTTTGATGCTATCAAGCTTCATGTCAAATTCGCGATCGTGCGACCTACATTAGACTCCTTAAATACATAGGGAGCGATACATTATGATTTGGCAGCCTCTATTTGATCGCAACTGCCAGAATCCGAGGCGCACCTTAAGCTATGGGCGATTTGTCATTCGATAGTCCCCATACGTAATCACAGATACTAGCGACCAGGTGCAAGGATCCGTTTTTGTAACGCATATTTCTGTGTTCAATACATTTCTATTACAATTTTGAGTAAACACCCCGAGACGTCTAATTGTAATTTGTATTACTGTTTCAATGTTGATTTTCATTCCAATAATTATTTGAGCGAATAAATTGTCAAACTAATTGTCAATTGTCATCTCATTTACTCCTTCCCACCAATTGTTCATTTTTTAGCCATAAGCTAATTTGTTGCTCCTTAAAAGCGCGTAAAGCTTCCTGGCTGGTTTAAACAAGGGGAGTGAATCGAAAACTCGCTTCAGATTATCTAAGTTTAAGGGGGATACTAATAGTCAAAAGGCATGAATTTTGGACGTTTTTCCTGCTCGATGACAGAAAAATGAATAAGTTGCCCATATATTTTTTACCATCTGTGTAGTTATATTTCACAAAAAACAGAGATTTATAATTCAAAAGTTCTGAGATAAATGACAAGGTTTTAAAACCGGCTCGTCTGGCGCTGTAGTCGAGTGTGCGACTCCTGCGAGTTTTGAATTGCACGAAATATTTGTTTGTGCTATCTTCTCGAATTCCAATGTATTAAAAGTGTGACAAGGACAAATAAACTGAAGCTTGTTTGATTTATACCCTTCAGTACTTCGGACCTGGTGTTTGAGGAAATCTAAGATCTAAACAAGCAAGTATCGAACAATAATTGTGCCTATAGAACAAAATTCTTAAAGTCATGAATCGTAATTGTCACCTGCAGATGGTGAAAAACTCTCCCCGCTTAACTTCTCCTTGTCCTTTAAGGAACACCACCACGAGTGTGTTTGTTTCGGCGATGACAGCGATATCATCTCATTGACAACCACTTTATTGGTGATGTCAGTTATTCCTGACGCACATTGGATACGTTTGCATTACATAACGTATTCAGCGTGCAATGGGTCTTATTTTGTTTAGATATACAATGTAAAATACAACAAGGTATGAGGCTATGAGTCAGTCGTAGATATTTTAATGTCTGTAAAATGTTCAATATCCAATTATATTTTTTTAACGAAATTTAGTACAGCCAAGTGAGTAAGCAAGCTTCTTTTAATTTTAATATAAACGCATACATCAAAGTTTGTATTGTATGGCAGTAATATATTATTAAGATTTGACATCTGGTGTGGCGATTTGTACAATTAGTATATGCATGTATTTTTTTCTTAGTTTTTCGGCTTTCGAGTAAATTGATCCGAATTCGATATGCCTTATTTATTTATTATTAGCGGATTCAGAAAAGTTATATATTTAACTATAAATATATTAATTGCGATTAACAATGGACAAGGTTTACATGCCAGTTTAAAAAAGCATGGAAAGAAAATTGAATATATTTTAAAGCATGAATTTTAGCAATAACAGTTTGAATATACCTCTTATTTTAAAGTAGAATTATACAAATGACGACTGACTGAAGCATGCATAAAATACATTATTTAAAACATTCCATAATGTTTTGAATCCATTAATTAATAGAGCGTTGTCCACGCGAATCATTTTCATAATTCACAACAACCTATAAATGACAAAATATTATAGTTTTGTCAAGCCGGAGCTAAGGCGGGGCCTGCAGAAGGCTAGACGTCGCCGGGTGCCGAGGAAGATGGCTCAGCCTTGCCCTTGGTACTCGGCAGGCGTCAGAAGAAACACCCCGGGGGACAACCCTCATCGTCCCCAGAGGTCCGTTAGGGATTTCCCCGGGTTAAAAAAAAACTACGTTGTAATCGCGTTGGCATCGTTTCTGTTATCCCATATTTGACGTCGTAAAGGTAGTGTTCATGGTCTCAATTCATCGTCCTCAGTACAGAGATGGTTTTCGCTTAACGCGAAATATTATATTTATTTATGTATATGATATCTTGTATGTTTGGTGACGTCACCGGAACCACGTCGAACCACGACCGTGGCAGTGTATTATTCCAAATTATTGGTACTGACTTCTTAATTAATAACATTATTATAACAAATCATTAGTGTGCATTCATATACCTGCCATTATCACATCACAAAGTCTAACTCTATAAAACATTCTATCCAGAAGCCACTGTTCTTAAAAGCCAGTACACAAAGTTTGAGTTTTTTTTCTTCCTAAAGTTTTATATTGTTACTAAATTGTCAAAATAAAGCTGGGAGACTATAAAAATGTTATTGCGCATATATATCTCAGTAATATTTTTTCGATGAAGAAAGTAATTAAAAGTTATATTAAGTGATAAACGTTTGTCCTGCGCTCGCATACTGTGTTGCATGATATTGTCATATCCTAAATTACAAAATATAGAACTACTCGCTTGTGGCACACTGAGACCACGCGGAAATATTTGAAAAAAAGACAAGAAACTCAATATATAACAAAATTGAGATAAGAATGATAAAATGTTAAAACCCTATAAGGGACAGATCTTTTTGAAAATCATTTGTCAGTAATGATTGCCTATGATATGAAAGTAACACAGATCTGCAAGGTTTTGTTGTTGCCGAAGTGAGGGTCATTTTCGAAGTAACTTTTTGCAAAGAATTCGAATCTGGCATCAGAATTGCTCCATCACGTCAGATTTTTAAAATATTTAAACCTAAAAGTGCATAAAAAACTATATTTTGCTATATTAGAACTAATTTAACATTTTTTTTTTTTAAACGAGTTGAGTCATTTTAAAGGTCTACTCTTACACTTCAAAATCCTTATAGATTTGGAAAATCAAAAAACGCCCCCTTTTTGCATATATGGGTGTACCCATCTTCAAATTATTATTTTTTAACTAAAGTAAATATTATTATCGGCTTTAGGTCAAAGGCTTTCATAATATATACTAAATTCAAACCGTTATCTTATTTGGTTTAATAGTTAATAGTTTAATAGTTGGCGGACGGACAAAGTGCCTTAGCCCCCAACTTGACTCTGAAACCTTTGTTTGCTCGATCAAATAGGCGAAATAATAATTATCAAAAAATAGATAAATAAAAATATATTTAGTATTTACACTTAAATTTAAAGAAGTCTAATTATTTTTTTAACGAAAGAACCAGTTTAAGATTATTTCTATTTATGTCATATATGAAAGTCGCTAGGTATATAAATAAAGAGGCCAACGATGCCCTATCATGCATAGCACCGTGCGTGCCGTGAACACGTTATAGTTATGTTTTATGGTAAAATGAGCCAGTGGACATTTGTAGTGGCTTCTGTTTAGTAGTTGAGGGATGGATGTGGGTCGTGGACGACGTGCCGCGGTGAGCGTGACCCGGGTGCGGGTTTGCGGGGTTGGGTGCGAAGGGGTTGTGCGTGTAACGGGACTGTGTGCAGCCGCGGCAGACGGGGAGGGAGACGCCGCGCCGCGCCGCCCGCGCTTCTCGCGCGCCGCGAGCACTGACAAGAATCAAGGTAAACTAACTTCACCCTCTGCATTCGGATCTACTCTCGGAGCGGGGACATCGGCGACCAAAAATAAGTTACTGTAAACAGACACAAATAATAAAAATAATCTTTCTGCAAAAAATAAGGTTGTCTTCAGCTTTATGCGACAGAGCAATGTCCGTTGTGATGGTTTTTGAGGAGGGGCTGACATTATAAAGGGTAAATTCTCTACCGGATATTATACGCAAAAACTTCTAATCAGTTGTAACTGGATACACGAGCGAACTATTAAACATTTTACGGATAAAGGATGTAGTTAATGGAAGAAAACAGAAAAAAAAAACAAACAAAATCGATTAGGTTTTTTTATTTTTCAAAAAAGTTTATTTATCTGCATATTCCTATGTAATCCAACACAATCACTCATTAAGTTTTACAAAACTATTATGTGAAATAATATAATATTTCAAATATAAATAATACTTCTCGTTACATTAAAAATCTAATTACATTATCATTTAAACGTAAAGGAATATGATAAAGGACCAGATAACCGTATAAAATAGTATGTATGCAATGCTACATAAAGACATATGACGTTTTAAACATCTGATGCAGATCTACATCACTGCATTTTAAGTTAAAGAGAATTAATAAACAATCTGAAATTGATTACCGTCCGTTAAAACAGATGATAAAATTATTATTGCCAACATCACATGTGCAAAAAAAAGTTTTTATTATTTTTTATAAATTGGCACTTAAAATTCTGTTGTCTTTTAAATGTGTCAGATACAGCAAAGATCTATCTGTATACAACCTAATGACACGCAGACACAATGTTAACAAACTGGTGAATATAAATCCATGAACGTACAACAGGGGGCTGTACCGGTCCCATTGTGCTCCGGAATAGCGAAAAGGGATCGAAAAAGCAATTATAATTATAAAGAAATTCAATTAATTAATTACAATGTTTGCTATTTAATTACTATTAGTTAAATATTAAATGTGAGCATCAGAGTAAGTGAATTACGATGTCCCAAATCTGTGGAATATCCAAATGCAAAGGGTTAAGATCCGCTTTCATACAAAATGCTGCACACTTATTACAAACATGATACATAAAGACATTTCTTGGCAGAATATTATTTTGATGGTTACCAGATAGCTTAAAAAAAAAGAATATTGCAGTCAGTATAACATTAAAAAACAAATCATATTGCAATGATGAAGTAATTAAAACTTATAAGAATTGAGAGAGCTATTTTACAAGTTATACTTGGATTGCAGTTTCCATTATTTTATTTAAATTTTTATCATCTCTTTAATATGATTATTTTCTAAACTAACAGGTTAAGGATAGTTTCTTATATTCACGAATAAGAAATATAATAGCAGTTTTTTATACAATTTTTAATGTAGTAACGATATATCTATACCCTGTACACTCCATTATTATGTGTGTATGTATGTTAATTTGTTTCACTCATAAATACATTGTCGTTTCACTCGCTGTAACAAGGAAATAAATCATCAGTAATATATATATTTGTATGGTAATTGTCTGCATGAAATTATTTATAAATGCAACAGTCAGTCAATAACAATTTACCTATAAGGGATAATTTTTATTTATATGAATGATTACTAATGGCTTTTGAATCCTTATACCCTAACGTCGTATACGGTGTGAATGCGTGCTTTGTCTATTAACTTCGTGCACGCGCAAATTAAACTGCGGTATGAACGTATTGCCTGAAACAATCTGACCGCTACGCCGTATTATACTATGACCTTGCTAGGAACCTATGGAACAATAAACAAGGTGTATGGAAACTTTTCCTACTAGACCATACCGTCACCGTTCTAAACCGTCATGGGCTATGTATAGAGTATTTGATACACAACTTTACCATCCCTGAATGCGCAAGCGGTAAATCGGTATGCATAAAATAATTTTATAAACATAAAATGTGGGTGTGTGATAAAAATTTGTATCTTTGCGGCTCCCACACAAATAATGTTCGGGAACATTATGTGATTTGGTACGATTCATTCATTTACGAAAGAAAACCTAATTCCAAAATTTTGTATTATTTAACGAATATATTCATGATTACAAAGTAAAATAAGTTCCATGACCTATTTATAATTATTTTTCTTCATTGAATTGTCGAACTATTTTGTGAGGTTCTTTTTTATTTTATTAAGAATGTAGGCACCTAACATTTTATATCAGCTATCTATGATTAGTCGCATCCGCGACCATTAAAACATTCCATTTCACTCTATATATTTATTTGTTGTACTTCAAAATTTACTATGTTGCCTTATTCCCGATAATTGATGGCCCTGTAGATACCGTGATACAATAGTCATTATGCATGTACCCAACTAGACTTATATAGACTGAGACCGAAGCGACGCGACACTATGAATTTAACATAGTTAATATAATTATAACAACAAGAACAATAGAAGCGTCCAAGATTTTAAGTATATAAAACACCGTATGAATGATCCGCGGATATAACGAGTATAGTACAGTCACCAACCCCTTAAAATCAATCGTATATGGTACGCGAGTAAGTCTGGACGGCAGAGAAAACCGTAGTTTCTTGCCTTGTTTGATACGTTCATAGCACGGTCGATCTTATGATACGGTGTTGAGGACAGACAAGGATTTTCGAGTTTGTGACATGTTTGGTAGAATAGCTTATTACAGTTATATAACATACCAGATACTGCGTGTTATTACAATAGTAGGTGATGTATTCCAGGAAATATCAGCAAGCTTCAAGTAACGAGTATAAATAATTTATAACCACCGTGGTTGTTGCTAGCCAACATATACCACAACAAAAGGCCTCTTGGTTTAATATATGACCGGACGAAACGGATTGATTCTGAAACGCGACATACTGAAACATGTCACTGTGACGCAGTATTTGGTTTTGTGTACTGTGGTCACGACCGGGCTTGTATAATACCCCATCCACTTAGTCTATTTCAGTTGTTATTAAGATTTTAATAGCGGCAACTTTGGTCCACTCTGGTTTTGATTGGGTGGTATAGCGCAGTCGGCAAACATATTTGGGACGTAGTGCGGTGGTTCTGTGCGCGACTGTGACTGTTGGTGACGTCCGCGGCGGGTGTGTGCAGGTACAGGCGCAGGCGCGCGACAGACGTACACGTACGAGACGCTGGTGCAGTACGCGGACTCTCCGCTGAGCAAGCTGCCGCCGGCCGGCCTGGCCGCCTTCCCGCCGGAGCTCGCGCGCAAGGTAACGCTGCCCTCGCCGCGCACCCCCGCGCCCCTCATGCGCCGGCCCATGACCCGCTCCCCGTACGTGCACGCGTACTGGCCGCCACTGCACCGCCCCAATTACCTGGCCGCCTTACTCTGCCGCAACTTCTACTGACTATACCTATTCACTCGCTCCCCCTCACCCTGCCTACACCTACGCCCTCGTAACTGCTTTACACTGTCGCTGTAACAGTTACTGATGACTATGTACAAAACAACATAACTCTCGCGTTTTATTCATATTGTAAATACTTTATCTAATTAACTGGTATGCACCCCACACACGTTCTGTTACGATCTACGGTTCCTGGCTGATTGTAATTGTGGGTTCTATCTAATCAACGTAATATAAATATTTTCCCGAAAAGGAAGCGGCATGAGTCGTACTGTCGCCCAGTACTAGAGGTGACAAATTTTTCACTTTTATTCGCATATACAGGCTCTCATACGCTTAAAACTTAATTTTAGCCTGATATTTCGGGGTCTAAATTTAGTTACACAGAACTTTGCCACGAGCATACTACTTTCGGATTGTGAATTTCTAAAGAGCTGTAGAGGTCCGGTAAATTACAATGAAACCAAATTAAACAGGGTCTTGCGCTGTCCGAATTTTTTTACTTTGAAATAAATTCAAACATTGTAAGTATATATTTAAAAAGTATCTAGGCGTCCGGTTACTTGAATTTATTAAATTGAATTTGATCGACCGATATTGACAGTCGCCAGGAATGATCTAACGAGAATGTAAAGCCAGTGTTAATATTCCGAATCGACTGCCCTGGATGTATTAATTGTTCGCTTCATTTTAGTTAAATATGCTATCGTTTAGAGTAACAAATGTCCCCAGATTTTCCAGCAATGGGCAAAAATCGCGTCGATGATGTTTACGCATCCGTTTGACTTTTGGGATACTCTGGCTCGATCATTTTTTGTATCGCGATAAGTTGAACAGTTCCTTGATAGGCAGCTGTATAACTTACACGGAATGTTTTGAGTGAAACGAACGGCTGCGTTTGCACATCGACGGGCTTTCATACCGCATGCTCTGAGCTTTCACGTCACTTGCTTTATACTAACACTGAAGTTTACTCAATTTACTATATGAAAATTCCCAGTGCTTAATGTCTTCTCGAATTTGCTGTAACGTTTAGGATTAGTTAACAAAAAGTAATATCGATTCCAGCCACGAGTTCCTAAGTAGGCCTAAGTTTATTAAGAATAAGCAGCTGTATTTTAAGAAGTTGTTGATCTCAACTAAGGAATATGTGATCTCAATTAAGTGCAACTCGTTGTTTTAAGGAATACTTAATGGATAAGACTGACGATAATATTGAAAATTTATAAGACTGATCATAGTGCGTATACTGACCTGAAGGTGACTGATAATGTCAATACGTTTGACAAATCTTTTGTGGATTGAATTCCTTATACCAAAATGTCAGTTAAATACATGGTTTATTTTATTCACTTTATTGGAACGTTATGAGATATAATATATTAGAATAGGTCTGGCATTATATGAGACTGAAAGAAATGTTTTTGAATTATAAAACTATATTACGCCTTGTTATAATTGTGTCCTAGTTTTGTTGTCCTAATTTCTAGTGGCACTGTAGGTATACCTACATATAGATATTGTTTGTTGAATATTAATATATTTTACGCATAGTTTACACGAGTAGTTTATAATGTGTTTATAAAGTATTTACTAGAGATAATACTAATATAAATTGTCATGTTTGTTTGTACATGCTGCTCGGACAGAATGGGTACTCGAGAGGGGTTCGCTACAGGTAGAAATTGTCACTTCGCCTATTTACATTTGATGAAGATTCTTATCTCGTTCCTATGTCGATGTGTTATTTTTTATCGTTATGGAGTATAAAAATTACCAGTGTTATAATTTTATAAATATAGTACTTTGAAAACTCACCGTCTTTGCCTGTACTTCCTGTATTGACTAATTTTTGCTTACCTACTAACATATCGCACGCAGGCCTGTGGGCCGCGACAACCTTACAGCATCATAGTACTTACGTAACAAATAGTTTACAAACTAAAAGTTTTAAGCGCTGTTTAAATACCTTGAAAAAAATGCAAAAATTCTTACAGTGGTAAAGTTATTTTTATAAAATGATATACATACGTACGTAGTTACGTATACATTTTTTTTTTTAATTAAAATTATAAGCCAATAATGATAAATAATATTACTGTTATTAATGATAAAATGTTCTGCTTTGTAATTTATTTATAATCTTTAATTGTAGCACGAGCAAATGTAATTTTAAACAGCTTTCTTTACAGTTTCACTGAATAACTATCAACTATAATAAATTAATACATATAAAAATATCTGCTAAGTAGCAAACCTACCTACCTACCTTACTTGGTAGTACCTTTATAAGAGTATGTAATAATGTTCTTGCTTAATGTTGAATGCTTATACTAACACTAAAATCAGCTCAGTGAGTAACCAGAAACTTCTCACAATATGGCAAAAATAATAATATCAACTGAATGGCACATGTCACTGTATATTTATGTATAACGATGGCGTCTGTCTAATCAATGCCTCTCATGATAATAGTCATTCTCGATTATTACTGTAATTGCCACCCGGTGTAAGGCAGTGCAGAAACTATATAACATCATAAAAAGTAAATATCGCATGTTAAACAATCAAAATCTATGACGATTTTGTCCAAGTGAAATGATGAGGTTAGTTTTGTTACACTGGTAGGCGGTTTGCTGCTTGAACCAATATCAACAATAAGTGCTCAATTGCTGAAATGGCATGAATAGACTTTTGTCTATTAAATAAGTAACATTAAATAAGTTTTATCCTATTGATATATTATAATAAAGATTTTTGCTATATTCTAAATGCATCTTCCGAGTGATCTATACTATAAAATGACTTCCGGTGGAGCGGATATCGGTAACTATGGTGTCGTGTCGACAGAGCTGCCTGGAGTTCGACAGCGCCAGTTACCTGAAGAAGGTGCGAGCGGCCGCGGCCACCACAGTCGCCGCGGTAGACGCGCCAGACTCGCCAGAGCCTGAGTAAACGATGGACCGGCACTGGTTCGCTCGCATCGCACACACACATTCACACACACCACACCAACGCACTTACCACGCGCCTTAGGAAACGAATACAAAATTTTGCAAGTGTAGATAAATAATGGGATTGGAAATAGCGCCTCACTGCTCTTGTACCGTTAGCATACTTATGAACAAATTGGACCTTTAAATTTATAGAAAAAAACGTTTATTAAAAACTTTTGTCTAATAAATTTTGTAGTTGCTTTAATCATTTGTAGATAGGTTTTATGTGTATTAATTAATTTGTCTATCAATTTAACAAAACGAACTAAAAACTATCAGCACACATAAAATACAAAGATTAGCGAAACCGATATGAATTAACGTTTTTTTTTGGGTCGTTACCCATCCTTTCATAGAGAGGTTGCGGGTAAAATAAAAGGAATATACTTACTCCACCAATTTCAATCCCATTCTCCAGCTGCGCAAGTAGTAATCTCATTAATTTAGGAAATGGTAAAAACAAAGATGTTCGGTGGTTGATTTCTGTAAAATAATATACATGAATTGTCTAGTTTAAGGTAGATGCACAAATTGTTGCGCACACGAGCGAGCGAACACGTACGTTCTCGGTACGTACTAGTAGCAGCTATAGATAGCACTATCGGTGCGAGCTGCGGGCGAATCCCGTGCCCTATATCTTTATAGTTCACAGTATGCGAGATTACAAGTAATACTCGTTCGATAACCGTCCGCAGTGTCTCACCATCACTTCTTGTAGCAGCTTTCAATCTTAACACTAACGGACTTCTTTTAAAAGTATTAAGCACACCAAAATATTTATTTTTTTTAGAGATGGTTTAGGATATATTATAATTATTTACCTCATTTTTGTGAATGTATTTGGTTCGTGTTAGCTGTGTATCTGATTGTGATATGACATTACCGAATGCACGATAACTAAATTCTCTTTGTTATATATTTAGGCTTAAAATTACAAGGAATCCACAGACTAAAGTTGATCTCCCGTCAATGGTTTCGCTTATAAAACTATTAATAGAGGAGTACATAATATGTCAATGAAATTATGTTAAACGTGGAATTTGAAAGTGAATGACTCTCTTAACGTCCATTATTCGAGTAATTTTATTTTGGTGTATATATTGACTCTGTTGGTATCTGCAGTCATAGGGTGATTCCATTTATTTTAAGAAGAGTGCATGCATTTCTTTTGTGTGTTTGTATACTCATTTTTTCTTTGAACTATCTAGTGTCTAGTCCTGACAAGTCCATTTCTCGATTCTCACTATATGGTAAGCTTCTACTTTGGAAGCCTGTCAATAAAAATATATTAATAATTTTATAACCAATGGACAAATTGGAATATTTATAGTTTTGTAGAAGAATAATTATATTATTATTGTTAAATTATATTGTTAGAATGTTGTGTTTTTAGAGCTTATATACAAACTCGCTGTGCATCTTAACCAAATAATTATTATTCCTATAAATAATTTAGTAGATTGTTTATTGATTGGCAGGCTTTCAATGTGTTACTACTTAAAAAAATAATAATTGTCTCATTTGACATGAATCTAGAATCTTCCTGGATATTAATATTTCTTAATAGTTGTTTTAATGAAGTTAGTCTATTCGTTATGCGTACTCGTCCATGCTGTTCCATGTCTATGTTTTCCATAGAATATATTTTGCTAGAAGTAACATTAGACTGTTTGTTACAAGCTAGGACAGTATGGATTGGGTAGCTATGCACTAAGATGATATATTTCCAGTGTTATTAATAAATATATTATTTACAAAAACATAAAACAAATTATTGGTGCTTTATCACTGGCAGCATTATCGTTGAATTTGTTATAAAAGTTTGTTTACACATTTGTTTTATGTATAAAACAAAGCTATATTGTGAAAATTGATGATATACTAAATATTCTAATATCAAAGAGTTTTATTTATTTTTCCTGTACATATCGGCAGTACGGTGTAAAATTTCGTTTACTGTACTTTTTTTTGTCTTTATAATCACTTTAATGGGTCCTAAGCACGAATTATCTTAACTTTAATGTACTCTTTCGTTTACAGTAGTGTTATGTTATTACTCCCAATGTTGCTATAGAATACTATTGTTTGTACAAACATACAGTTGTTGCACGAATGCTTTACATGTTCTCTTCCAAGATCTAGGTAATCCAAAATTATCATTCCTAAAAAGAATACGATAAATGAAACAAGACACGTAGTTATTTGTTATTTTAATTGATTCATAAAATAAATATAAAGCTTTACATTATTATTTAGCAAAACATAAAGAAATGCGATATATGTAAACTGTTACGGATCTAGTTTAATGGAATGTGCATTATCTTTCGCTATGAAATTAAATGCATATTTAAGTTTTTTTGAGGTACAGTTGATATCATAATAACATCCAATAGCTATCCACTATTTATTTAACATATACACGTTTATCTATTCTACACAAGATGGATCATGGAAAAAAAACAAGTATTTATTAATGATTATTAATTATATAAGCTGTCATTATATTAATTAGAATATCTATCGTCATAAAACTTGTGCAATCTATAAAGCTTGGAGTAGAATGGGTTCAGTCAAGTATACACATAACATTATAAATGATTCTCTATCAATTGTCTGTGGAGAGGCCACATAATAATTTAAAAAAAAAACTTTAAATGATCCAACATTAGGTATCTCTAAAAGTAAGTTTACAAGGTAATTTAGGCAAAGTAATATTTTTTTTTAATTATAAATTTATGAAGCAAATAGTTAAAAATATTTAATAGCTAATTATTAAAAAAAAATTACATGAATATTAATTTTAATTAAAGGAAGAACTAAATAAACACTTATATTGTTAAAAATCTAACGGAAGCTAAATAATTTGGCATCACGATTTGAAACAATTTATATTTTGTATCAAAAATGGTTTTCCAAACCTCTTGCAGTCAATTTTACGTCTTTTTTTTTGTGTAATTATCTCGATGATTATAATGTCTATAAAATCTAATAACCATTAGTACATCTCTATAGGTAGTACCTACGGACCATAAAAGAGAAAGAAACTACTATAACAATTATATTAAAACGATTACAATAGACAAGGCTGTTATTATCTATATTATAAAAAAATGTGCTACATTTAAAATAATATTAAAACAATTTTCAAATCACATGAAGTGGTAAATTATCGATACTATACAAGTAAACTTTAGTTTAACCGTAACAAGAAGCACTTTCACCTTAAAACTAGCCGATGGCCAAAGATTTTACACGTTTGAACTGGAGGCAAATATATAAACAATATCTTACATACACATTCTCTAACATTACACTAGAAATGTTATAATACATTTCCATAACTCTCTAATTTATTGCTCGCAATTATTTGTTATAAATAAACTAATTAAATATAACAAAGTCCAGTTTTTACTGTCCACCTGAATAAAGTTATAACTTATTACATTTTTTCTAAATAGGTAACGATAGTATCGCTGTACATAACAAACGTGGTTATGTTTGTATGTATGTAGTTTGGTAAATTAATATACAGTATTGCATTTATTTGTTTTAAGATAGTTTATCCTATACAATAAACCATATATTACACCTCCGTCCTATACAATAAACCATGTATTATACATATAAACCTTCCTCGTGAATCACTCTATCTATTGCTGAAAACTGCATTAAAATCCGTTGAATAGTTTAAAAGATTCAAGCGAACAGACAGCGCAAACGACTTACACTATTTAAAGATATGGATTTAATTGTTTACAAAAGTATCACGTTATTCCAGTTTCTAAAACCAGCAGTTCTATTGTTTTACAACTATATAAATGCCTTATATTTCAAAATATTTAATATTTATTAATGTACGGGTTTCAATTAGATATATTTTATATGGAGATTGAGCGAACAAACAAAACGATCATTTGGATAAAGAAGCTCTGGAACGACGTTTAGATACTAGCAATTTTAGCTACTCACACAATTGGATAGCACGTCAAGGAAGTTATTGCGAAAATTAAAACTGCGGGCTCAGAGAACGTAACGTAACGACAACGAAAATTGCAAAACATATAACGTCATGGCATAACATTGAAACGATTATGTCAAATCATATTTTATACTTTTCTACTATAGTTTATCGAATGTAACTTTGTCTAAAGGGGCAGGTCTATCTAAGTCTGTTAGTTTCGTTCAGCAAGTTTATCAGTGATGTTGGCAGAGCGAGTCCTAGCGTGCTGCATTATGTCGACAGAGAGGTCTTCTACGTTAGTGTATTTGCATTTCTGGAAGCTGAATAGGTCCGTGATAAAGCCAACGATTTCGGCCTGGAACGCCTCGCAGACGTCGCGGAGGCGCTCCTGCGGCCCCAGGAAGCCCCAGACGAGCACGGGCAATAAGTGCTCCGATATCGAATAGAAATGGGCCATGAAGCCGTCCGGGTGCTGCAGGTAGCGCCGCTTGGCCTTTATCACTGACCATACAGCTGTTGTTAACGCCTGGAAGGTGGCAAAACTGAATTCAATACCAAAATGGAGTTTGCTCAACAATGATTTTGTGTCATCTCATCACCGTGCGCAATCATGATCAAATAGCAAAATATCGTTATTCGAACAAAACTTTGTGATTTGAAACTAGATGAAAACACGACAAGAAAAAGAGTCAAACATATAAACCTGCGGGAGAAAGAGATTGAATACATTATTCTGAGGTAGTAGGGCGATTGCCCGAACTAGGTCATGACCACAGTACACAAGTATAAAGACCGTTATAGCGACTCACTTGGGCCTGTCGCGTTTTTGGATCAGCTTGTGTCTATCCAGTAACTCATATTTCTAGAGACCTTCAGTCGTGGTACTACATGTGGGGCCGATATGACGACGGAGACTATAGATTTTCGTTCTTTGATAGTCGCTTTCGTTTTTAGACTACACTGTATTTACCATCAAGCGCACTGTAGTCAATTTGTTGAACCAGTGTAATAAAAAAATACAGTTTCACTTCAACTGCGACTGAAATGCATACACAAACTTTTTTATTCTTTGTTAGCAGAGTTTATAAACATCTTAAGTGTTTAAATAGAAAACGTGAACGGCGAAAGGTTTTATTCCAGTTAAATTTAACCAAAGAAAGTACGAACATAGTTATTGCATACTTACCGGTGAAAAAAAAACATTGTTAGGAAAACACGTTAGGTAACAAAGACACGCCTTACAAGCGCCAAGTGGATACAGCAACTGATTACAGTATCTCTGCTCATCCCGAAAAGAAAATCGTGTAATGAAATTATTTTACTCTGCGTGCTACTGCAGATTTTTTTGTGAATGTAATTTATGCTTTGGTATGTATGCTTGTCAGGAAATATCGAAATATGTTTAGGGTTTACATGAAAAAACTTACACTTTCTTTAAATCCATCTGAAAGCCAACGGTTGCGCACGACAGCCAGCACGGACGAGGGCGGCGAGGCCAGGTCTTCGAACGCGTCCAGAAGGATATAGTCCAAAACTATATCATAAAACGTTAGTGCCTGAAAGAAAATATTTTTCGTCTTCCAAAATTCTTTTGATCTGCTTTAAAAAAGGTAGTTTTTAATTATCCAAAAATTAAATCTACATAAATCTTTCTTTTTTTTTGGTGAGATAGTAAGGCACAGAGTACAGTAATATAGATGAAAAAGAGAGCCCACTTGCAATTTTTGTGGCTTACGTTTTTGGTTACACTTATATATGTATGTAATTTGAGTGTGTGTCTATGGGTTTTAATTTCATAATATTTGTATCATAGTAGCGTTCTCGCTAATCGAATATTACTTTGTCTATGCCCTGTGGTCCTTTTTTCTTTTTTAATGTCTGCAGGACGATGGAGACAATTCTGCTATTGCACTGGGGTACCGGTACTTATAACTCTTCTTATCAATTTGTTGACTATATTCTTAAATAAACAATACATGTCTAAAAAGTTAATACCTTAACGCCTTTGCTTGTCAATTCACTCTCTATCGTCGACCAGTTTGATCCATCCGTCGCCCAGGATACCATTTCTTCGTACGCCACAAGAAATTCTTTTGGTTCCTGATAATATAAATTATATTTTATGGTAAAAACATCTAAACAGATCTTTAAACGCTGGATATAGTTGCTAATAATAATAAGAGCTGCTAATGTTTACCCCAAAAGCGATATACAATAGATATATAATGATATTAGGTATATAGATACTTTCCATAACTGATATTGAATTTATCATATAAAACATCCTAATAAACATTATTATGCCTATTACCATTTTTGTGTGACAATACTGTAATCGTATGTATTTCATATTAATGTTGAAAAATGTAATCGTAATAGCTTTTCATTAATCTGATTACATTTTGCCCATCTATGGTATGGAGCTGTTACCTTATCAGCAAAGAGCAGTAAGTCCGTCAAGACCTGGCGGCCCGCGTCCACGAACCACGCCCAGACGGCCGCGTCCCTGAACACCTGCTGGAACGCGAGCCGCAGGCAGTACAGCTTGCATAGGAACTCTGAATCAGAGCTGCACTGCACCACTTCAGTTCGTAGCGTTCTGAGACAAACGAAAAGTGCGATAACACTGATTTTACGCCCAAAAAAACACTATAAGACTCTCCAGCACTGATCAATTATAAACATGTGTGCGTTTCATTCATTAGTGTAAAAGGGTTTACTTATAATTTGCTTTATTTTACGTCCCACTTTGGTGCAAAATTGCTCCCTCAATCCGATTTTGTTCTTGATAATTCCAATAGTCACAAAATATTGCATGTCATACTCACCGAAATAGCATTTTACACGATCAAGCAACTCGAAATCCTGGAGATTATTTCGCGTGTGACCCGTTAAAATGTTTATAAAACGAAAACGATAAGGCTTTCCAACTACACTTCATTAGCTTTAGAAGTCGTATCAAGATACGAGTACTTATACTATCTAGTCCTTAATTTTACGATTTACTCCTAGTTCACTTTTTTTTTTATAACTTATAGGCGAACGCTTGACCTCAATCACACCTGGTGGAAGGTGAAGATGAGTCCGATGATGAACCGCGTCCGCCTAACAAATGCCTATTCACTCTTCTTTTAAAGACTCCCAGGTCATAAGATCGCGGAAATATGGCCGCTGGTAGCATATTCGACTCCGTAGCTGTTCGCATGATGAATGTAGAAGCGAATCTTCTCGTGCGGATATAAGGAACATCCTCCTCATACGGATGGTATCCGACACGATGTCTTGTAGTTTTGTGATGGAAAGGGTATAATTAGTAGGGTCGGCACGGCTACCCTTTTTGGGAACTGGCTGCACATTTGCAAGCTTCCAACACTCGGGAACAATACCGGTCCACAAAGAGAGACGAAACAGGCGTGTCAAAACAGGAGACAACTCTGGAGCACAGGTTTTAAGCACTCTTGCTGGAATACCGTCTGATCCACTGGCTTTGTTCACATCTAGACCACGAAGCACTGAGCGCACATCCTTCATTTTATGATTCGGCAGAGGTGTTAACCGAAAACTTAAATAGTCTGGCTCCTTGTGTTAACTGCGATCTTTCTATTCGACGAGCTTTTCTTTTCTAATATAAAGGGCTTAATAAAATGTTAATCTTCAAGTTTGTAGTACCTATAAGGAATCCCAATTTCCAATTGTTTCACGGCAGCCTGATACAACTCCAAATTTTCTAATTCTGGTATTGCTTCTGTTAGATCATCAAAGTCTCGAAGATCTGCTACCTGGAACGGAATTACAAGTTCTATATGTGGAATGTATTCCATGTGTACATTCTGTCAAATGTCTACCCGGAATTTCTCAATAAAAAAAAAAACAATTTAAACTAATCATGAACATTTATTTTATCTCCTTCAAAGTAAGCCTCTTCTGAGGTAATACATTTTTACGCCAACGGTTACTCCATTTATCCATACAATCGGGCAGTAGACTTGAGGGAGTTTGCTGCCCGGATAAGATGGCGGTGGTGCGCAGTGTCCTGCGCGCCGCCTATGAAAGAGGTACTGGAGGCGTGGGCTTTTTATTCCCATCCCTCCCAGAGAGGAAGCCTGAATAAGGCTGTTCGCTCCCCGGGCGACTGGACGAATTTGGTTTCCCAGGCCTGGGTGGAGTGATTAGAGGGACACCCCGGGGGTTTTTAGTCAGTAGGAGTCTGACACACCGGGGTCGCTGCCCTCACAGTGACCCTGATGGTCCAATGTAGGATTATCCCCCGGGTTACCAAAAAAAAATTTATCCATACAAATATTATATATAGGCCGCGGCCGGGATTAATTTCAGCTCCTTCTTCGATTTTTCTTTTATTGCTTCAATCGACTTGAATTGCTTATCCCGAAGTGTCAATTTGAGTTTGGGAAACAAGAAAAAATCACTGGGTGCCATATCTGGTGAATACGGTGCTTGTTCAATCAAATTAGTTGAGTGTTTGGTTAAAAACTCGTTCACAATTGCAGCTATATGAGATGGTGCATTATCGTGATGCAAAATCCAATAATTGTTTTTCCACAAATCCGGCCTCTTTTGACAAATGCTCTCTCGTGACCGCTTCATAAAGCCTAAGTAGTATTCATTATTCACTGTTTGACTTTGCGGTAGAAATTCATAGTGCACCATACTACGATAATCAACGAAGACAGTGAAGACAGAATTCCGAGTAGACCTTTGACAGAATATATGGGTGTTTGGCTTTATTTTATTTACAAATGGTACTTCTACTAGAGTGATATATACCGCAACGGATCACGTCTGCAATATAACCATAGATGTAAATATCACGAATATAATGACGGCGGCCGCTGCAGGATTTTCTTCTATCAGCAAATGTTTTCACTAACTTTGGTGTTTTGGGCATGAACATTAAATCACAGTTTTTTAAACAATGGTAATATAAAATCACGTGCACCCCACTATAAAAAAAACTTCAGTCAAAAATTACCCACGATTGAACTAAAATATAAAACACCGATTTTTTCACTAGTAATAACAGTGAAAAACAATAATAATTTTTCGACGTTATTGCTAAAAAACAGTAATAATTGCCATCGCCAGTGTTCACTTACCATCAGGTGCAGACACACCATCGAATCTGTATAAAAAATCTACGTAAACTTGTCACTGAAGGGAAACAAATAGCTAATTGGTGAGTAATGTACCTGATCCTCTGCGGAGGCAAAAGATTCCGCACTGGAGTGGTGTTCCCGCCTGGTATGTGAGGAAGCCGTATGCGTCGACAGCAGCCGAGTGCGGCGGCCGTCCGCACCGGCGCCCGCCTCGCCGCCGCTTTCTGAACGAAACAGCACCGACCGCTGGTCTAGGAACAGCAACTCACACCGTTCCTGGGAAGAAATATACGCAATTACAGATAAACAAGCTCTAACATAGTCGTTCCACCTGTGACGTTAAAGGGGAGGTAATTTTTAACGGTAGTCACATGCTTCCGGCGTGATATCCTTTATTGTCATTACAACTTTATTCTTAACTTCGCAGCTGAGGGCTGTGTTATCTGGTTGATCTACAACGGAGTTGGTTCGTCTTAGTGCGGGAGCAAGATGTGTACTTTTTTTTGTATTATGCGCATAAACTTCTAATAAGTGTCATTAAGCTCGGTCTATTGATTTTCTCTTTTGTTTCTGTTTTTATTGACCCACTTTCGCAAGTTGTCGTCGCCCATTTGCCACGGGGCATCCTAATATTGAAAGAAAGAAAGCAGAGTTGCTACCAATTCTGCTATCAGATCCTGAGGAAATACCGAAAAGTAAGAGCTAACGTCGAACAAAGCTTACTTACGCAAACCAATCAACTGAAGAGATCCTAAGAAGATGAAAGTGCGAGAGTTAATGAATAGTAACTATAAATTTACCTGTAACAGATAAGCATTCTGCAGTAGTTCCTGTATCTCTCTACAGAACTCTGCCTCCTCCGGCGTGGTGAGCGCGAGCGTGCCGGTCACGCCGCCGCGCGCGCCCAGTGAGAACGCGGCCAGCGCGTCCTCCCAATAGTTTATACTCGTCTCTAATGCCTCCATTCCTGTATGCATCATTATAATAATCATAAGTCACCACACTATATAATTTTTGCGATAATCAGAGGCATATTCATATACACTATGTAGGGATTGTTTTACATGACCAGTAGCGCCGTTGATTCAAGTTATCAGGGTAATTCACATTTTTTTTAGATGACATTGGGTTTTATCATGAAATATTCTTTCTCCGGTGAGCATGCTGGGATGTATAAATGCTACTTGGACTGTGCACAAACAATAGGTTTGTCTAAAAAAAAAAACAGAATACATAAGAGGAACTTGAGTATAGCCTAAGCATTCGCAAAGCTCGCTCGTGTCCGTAGGCTTTACCCTAGTTTCCCTACACGTGACTCCTGGGTGGTGCTAAACGAGCAGCAGCGAGGTGGTAGGGCGCCGGTGCCCATATGGATCGCGACCACAGTGCACGGGTGTAAAGCCCGTCATAGTGACCAGTTTCGGCTTGTCGCGTTTCGGGATCAGCTTGCGTATATCTAGTTGCTCATATACCTAGAGACCTTCAGTCGTGGTATATGTGGGCCGACATGACGATGTTGACTATCAATGGATTTTCATCCTTTGATAGTCGCTTTCGTTTTTGGACTACATTGTACTTACCATCAGGTACTCTGTAGTCACTATGTCGAGCCAGTGTAAAAAAAAGCCAAGTCCATGTTGACGAAATCGTTGATAAAAGTCACTCATATACTTTGACGTTAATTAAATAATATAATTTGTAATGTTGGAGTTACAGCTAAGCAAAATCAAATATGACGTCTGACTGTTGTTAGCCCTTTTTTAAGTCTATCTCTATTCATAATATGATATTCAAAGTAGTTATTTAAAACTTCAATAAACGGATATATTTTCTAAACGTACGCCGGAAATTTCAGAACTAAATCTGATAAAAATAATCTTCTTAGATATTTAATATTATCATATCAAATATCTAAGTAGATATAAGATCTAAGAGAATTACATCATCTGTAGTTAGAATAAAGTGACATAAAAAATCAAATATATAGCATAATATATTTTATTATTGACTAATATAATAATAATAATATTTACATGGATGGTTTAACCAATACAATTTTATATTGTAAATGTACATTCAACATTCCTTACATTCTAATGGAATAAATAGCAAATTATAATTTGCAAAAAAATACACAAACAATTCACAGCAGTTTTATACACAATTTACATAAAAATATTCTTTATATCAGGCTCGTTGGATTGTGCGGGATGTATCTTTTGCAAGTGCTCAACGGCTTCCTGCAGTCTGCTATTCAGATCTTGCACAGTTCCTGCAATATCATTCAAGGCCTCAGCCAGTCTTTCTTCGAGCAGCACTCTTCTCTCCTCCAACCCGCGCATTACTGTTGCTATAGACTCTAATGCGACTGCTGAACGTTCTTCTGCTGTAATTCGCCTTTCCTCCAGATCTAACGCCCATTGAGGTGGTGGTGACACTGCTCGTACTACTTCAACTGTAATAAAAGAGCATACAATAAAATTGTAAACAGACAAGATCTAAGGTGTAAAAATTGACTTAGTGACCATAATTGACTGTTGTGTTTGGATCAGCTCACATATGTGTGTTTTTTCTACTTCAAGATCAACAACCTGATAGCAAACCATCTGAATTTGCACTTGGTTATGTAAGACATTTAAATTGTTTACTACTGCTTAGTATAAATAATATGTTGTACTTTCCCGACTAGCGTCTATTATATTCCAATCTATACTACAACTCAAAAAATAAACTGAACTTTTTGAAGATGTTGTTGTTTAGACTATGTTATATTAGTTTTTTTTAGAAAATTATTAAATAATTGGAAGTCTTCCTAATAAGCTTGCCTTTTTAAATTGTACTGCCTGTAAAACAGATTTCTTTCTATAGTTGAATATACTGTCAATATACATAGTATCATTTACCTGGCAGAGGAGGGTCATTTACTTGTGGTCTTTCTTCAATTTTTATCGGAGCACATTGCGCTTTTATATTCTCAAGTGGCATTGAATCATCATCATCATTATAATCATCACGGTCATTCTTAGATGTGGATTCAGAGGGTTCCATCACTCCGTCTCCACAAAGTTCTAAAGCTCTCACTTCCAACTCATTAAATGGAATACATTTATCAGAGTCCCCATTTGCATCTTTTTGATATTTTCTTCTTGCCTTCTTCCTACATTTATGCCGCCATTCAAACCAATACTAAAACAAATGTTACATTATTTTATCTATCTTAATTATATTGATTTGTAATGAAAGAATCTACATCTGATTCCATTAAAGAATGAAACAATTTAATTTTGTTTAAAATTTTGGATTTTATAAGAAATAGTATTTACTTAAACTAATATTAGGTAAATACCTGTTAATTTGTAATGGAACTTACCTTTTTCCATCCGTCAGGTGTTTTTAAAGCACCACCTTGGACAGCGTTTAATCTTTTTGCAAGGCAAGCCCATTTCTGTCGTGTTTGCTGATGCGAAACAGGAGTTCCAGGTACTAGGCCTTTTGACATTTCTTTATTCGCCTCCAAGAAGTTTATTAAAAATTCCAATTGCTGTTTTGAAATCCGTCTAGGCGGAGCCATCTATGAATTGAAATATAGTTCCTATTATAATAAATGGATTATTAGAATATATTTTTTGTAAATATAATACATGTTTTGAAAGAAAACTTCAGAATTTTAAGAAAAGTTGCAATAAATCTATTATAAAATATTACAGTACATTGTACTTACTTTGATATAATTTTATGATTGTTTACTTGTTGTTTTGCTATTTAAATTCGAACGAATATAATAAGTACTTGAATTAACCGGTTAATTATTTGACACAAGCAATCTCTTTCTTTAGCGACTCAGATGTAACGTGTTTAATTGCGAATACAAATTACAAAGACGATATGTAATGGCGACGGGATCAATAATATAAGGAAAGGTTCACACTACGGATAGGAAATAACAAAAAAAAACCTGTTATTTAACAACAGATAATATAAAATAAAACGGTTGTGACCAAAAAGGCACCATAACATATCTACGCGTGCAAAAGAGATAAAACTAATAGCATGTATGCCCCTGTTATAAGTTATTTGATGCTAGCTCACACTACTGTCGACAAACACTTATACAATAGGCTCAATCTACTTTTGAGAAAAAAGAAAAGATAAGCAAGTAATTTTTTTAATTGTAATTTAACTTTTATTGTGTATATTAACAATAGCAATCCCTAAAATTATTTGTTATCTTTTTCATCTGTTGGTCAATTTTACATACTACTTATAAGTATACTTGTTTTCTGCGGTTCTTATGATTTGTTAATTTTATCATTATTATTCCTTTTTGATCGTCTAGTAAGCAGAGATGGGCAAAATGTAATCAGATTAATGATTAACGATTACGATTTCATTTTGTAATCATTAATCATGATTAATGATTAACGAAATTAATCAAAAAAAGTAATCATTTTTCGGTGATTAAGGATTATTAATCTTTAATCGGATTACAATTAATCATGATTACTTTTATGATTACTTTTCTGTTTGATACGTAAAATGTGCTGCCGACAGCAGAGCGGCGCTCGCCATTTTTTTATTTATAGTATACGACTACTACTAGCTAAACTGGCGAACTGAGTGCCACCACATAGTTAGGTGTTAGGGCGATTACCCGAACTGGGTCGTGACCGCAGTACAATAGTGCAAAGACCGGCATAGTGACTCGCTTCGACCTGACTACTTTCAGGATCAGTTCGTGCTTGGTGGATATTAAGTAAATCCAACGAAATCTAGTTAATCATTGATGCTTTTACCGTTTTTCTGAGTGATTCCTGGACTATTAGAACTGATTATCAAACTACCGCCCATATTTTACTGAAATACCGTCTCCGACCCGATAATCCACGCCCGCCTTCGGGATGGAGATAGAGATACAGAGCAAGATAGCGCAAAATTTTAATTGATCAGAATAAGACATCATTTTCTCAAATTTACACAAGCTTCTATAGCGCAGAGCGCGACATCACCTTTCTTGGTCATCCGTCTCTCTCTACTGACTCGGTTTCGTCTTTGATGTAAACCGAGCCGCCGCGCCGCACACGTTCGTATCGTATTTTGAATTTTAACACATAATTTAAGTTGAAATACAGATTTTTTTTTTTCGGATAACTGTCGTTCTACCTAATAATTTTGATTCTTACAATATATCAGCGGGACACAAACATAGTTTTTTTTCTCAGTACGCTTAATTTTTTTTTTCGCGTTTGACTTCCATTTTCTTAAACACTAAAGAATACGAGTATAGTACTCAGAATAAAAGAAGCAAATCGACATACGGGCACGCGCCATTCTTATCGCACTAAAAACGCTTTTTGGTTTACCAAATTATATATATATATATATATATATATATATATAATTTATATATATATATATAATATTGTTTAATGAGTAATAAAAGTAAAAAATAGTAATTTCATTTTTCTGTTTTAAAAATTTAACTTTAACTTAAAGGATTGCACACAAAGTCTTTGGCCATTATCAGAAGTATTCTCCATCTCGAAGGTTGGCGTGGATTATCGGGTAGGAGCCGGTATTTCAGTAAAATATGGGCGGTACTTTGATAATCACTTCTAATAGTCCACGAATCACTCAGAACAATAGTAAAACCATCTATGATCAGCTAGATTTCGTTGGATTTACTTAATGGCCACCGAGCACGAACTCATCCTGAAAGTAGTCAGGTCGAACCAAGTCACTATGCCAGTTTTTTCACTATTGTACTATGGTCACGACCCAATTCCGGCAATTAACCTACCAACTCAAACGGCTGAAAGCACAAAAAATGATCCTGAACGTAATCAATCCAAGCGAGTTACTATGAGTTCGTAGGTTTATTGGCCGAACAATGTCGTGACTCGTGACTACAGTACACAACTGCAAAGTACCCTTATAATGATTATGATTAGCTCAACGAGACGGATATTCGGGGGCGGACTTGCACACCGGCTAAAACCACCGGGTGCCAGCACTGCCTAATCTTCGCCTTCGCCGGGCCTGGGAATCCACATACTACCTAGGGGCCCGGCGAGCGATTGGTCTTAGACAGGCCTCCTCCCTGGGAGAGGGTCGTAAAACTACCCAAACAATACCTCCCATAGGGGCGGCGTGTGAGCACACCCACGACGACACCACCCCACCCTGCGCTGGACGCCGCCCCCCACTCTCCGCTGGACGCCACCCCCCTCTCTGCTGGACGCCACCCCCCCCTCTCTGCTGGACGCCACCCTCACTTTCTGCTAGACGACACCCGACTCTCCGCTGGACGCCACCCCCCACTCTCTGTTGGACGCCACCCCCCACTCTCCGCTGGATCCTCCCAATCTCCGCTGGATGCCACCCCCCACTCTCAGCTAGACGCCACCCCCACTCTCCACTGGACGAAACCCCCCACTCTCCGCTGGAAGCCACCCCCCACTCTCCCCTGGACACCCCCCCACTCTCCGCTGGACGCCACCCCCCACTCTTCCCTGGACACCAACCCCACTATTAGACGGAAGTTTGGGGTCATATATAATTCGAAATAAAATAACTTGAAAAATTAAATAAACGAGTATTTAAATCGGTCTCTCTCTCTCAGCCAGAACTCAAAAGTAATCATTCAATTAATCATGATTAATTGAATGATTACTGTAATCAAGATTAATGATTACCCATGTAATCATGATTAAAAGTAATCAGATTACAATCAATCATGATTACATTCGTCATGATTACTTGTAATCTGATTATTAATCTGATTAAAAGTAATCATGATTACGCCCATCTATGCTAGTAAGTACCCCTTGATCAGAAAGTAGGTACTATGGTCCAGGTAGAAATATCAAATAATAAAAACGTTTTTATAATTGACACTTAACGGAGTGTCCCCGTAGATTTACGTTTTTTTCCATTCTGACTTCCAAGGATGGGTCACGTAGATCTACGTTTTTGCTTAAATTTTAGGTACGTTGCGTTAGTTTTTTATTTTACAGATTTTTTCTTGGTGATTTTTTGGCTTAGTACCCGGAAACTAGAAAAGAGAGCAGATTCGGTTCGTCGGTTAAGTGTTAACTAGCTGTCCCCGCGACTTAGTTCGCCTGGAAGACGTACTTTTGCTGTGATAATATTTATTTCAAGCTGAAAATGTTGTATAAAAATGTAAATGTCATTGATTATTTATTTATATATAGGGCCGCCTATATATTATATATAGGGCTGGCTGGGCTGCATGCGGCAGTCTTAAGCTTACTTGAAGTGAAATGTTTTCTTAAATAATTATTTCTTAGAGCAAATAGATAAATTAGAGTTTACGAAATTGTAAAAAACAAGTACAGAAAAGAATCTCGTTTAGAGCAGAACTTTATGATGCTATTTAATGTTCTCATTCTATAGTACAGATGGCACTGAACAATTTTATTTTGTAGCACAATTAGAAGTATTTTAAATATATGAAGCACTAATTACGCTCAAAATAAATCAATGAGTCAGATAAAATAATTTATAAATCAATTATAGATTTAATCAATATTTATATTTTATAATAAAATAAAGATTAACAAAGTTTTAAATAGCGCCACCTGTTGACTAATAGCAGTATCAACACGAAATTATTACCTTCGTATAGATTATTTTTACTGAAATAAAATATGGTATGCCCGGTTCATGTGTTTCGTTTTCTCGCCGGTATACAAAACACTGTTATAAATCATTTGTATATGGGCACAAGCGTCTGTGTCTTTGTACTTCTGGTAAATTATTTATACAAAAAAATTGTTTATGATAACGTTTTAGTCTTCTTTATTCGTGGATTTAACATAAAAAAGGATCTGTCTATCACTCCGACGTAGCCTTGAGTTTTTTTCGGCATTTCTTTTCAAGGTAGTTGCTACCGGAACGCTAATAGATCACCGCTAGCTTTCTTTCCCTAGATGTCCGCCTAAGTCGAGGTCGTACCCACAGGGGTTTCCTTGCGCTGCCACTCAACCCATAAATCGCTGGCTGGGCTTCTTCAGTGTTCGCTCTTTTAGATCCGGTATTTGTAAAGGCCTTTACCGGTCACAAAACAAAGTTCCGCCGAAAAAGAAACCAAATGTACTTAACCAGTTCAATATATTATATGCATATGTACTTACATATTTCAATCAATTCTTAGTACATTTAGCTTTATTTAAGATATTATTTATTTTTGTTATAAAATCGATTCAACTATACTTGAATTACCGGCATTAAAATGTATACATGTTTTTCATCGAAAAATTTTGTTGATAAAAACTTGTGGATGTTTTCACAAGTTTAGTGAATGCGAGAAAATGTTTTGTGTTTGTATTTTTGGTAATTGCAGGTATGAGAAACATATGCAGCAGTCATGCATTTAGAATAATGTTATTAAGTAATATTCAAACAATAATGCCACTAATAACTATAATATTTCGAAAATAAAAAAAAAGTTTATTATGTAATATTATTAAAAAAATATTTAATCATGAGCTTGACAGTAATCAAGTGTCAGCTTAGAGGGTCTACCCACGAAAGTAATTAATTTGCCCGAAATTTTAAACAGAAAGTGCTATGCCTGGTTAAGATTGTGATTTACGATAAGTGCTTCGCTTATTAAACTCCGCCAAATCACCCTGTTGAGTATTCTGAGGTGTGTTCAGAGTGCTACATATTTTCGTCAGTGGCGAAAATAGCATTGTTCATGGAATTTCAAAGATGTCGATAATAACGTCACTATTAACCCACCTCGGTAGATCGAAATTTGGCGACGATCTATCAGTTTGACAGATTTTGAATGTATGGGAGAATAGTTTTATTTGGGTGTATTTATGAGTTTATTGTACCTAATTTAGTAAAAAAAAAACGTATGATCTTGATATATAACTGATCTTGATAATAGGATAAAACACAACAATACAATATCCACAATTGAAATAAAATTACTGATATTAAATTTTAAACACGCAGAATCAACATAAATGCATGAAAGTATTAATAAATTTAAAAAAGTGAAAGAGGTTTCCAAGAATAAAGAAAAGTGGCGTTCCACTCCCTCTATCTATCCCAATATAGATTCGGCGTGATAATATACAGATATAGAAATGTTAAAGTGTTCATGGAGAGTATATGTTAAGCAATTTCGACGTATTCAACTAAAGCTCCATGAACGAGCTGTAGATAATTAAAAACGGCGATGGCAAAAGTGTTGTTTTTAATAGCTCCAAAAACACACCTTTAGTCTATAACTTTATTCAGTAATTGTAACTAAGTACATTCGAGACTGAAAATATCATAATCCAAAATATATTTTAAATCGTATTACATTTTTTTTCTTGAAGGTGTATTAATGTTGATCTTTTCATTATGAATAATTTATTATTACTCGAAAAAAAAAATCTTTAAATAATCATCGCATGTTTTCCTTGCTAGAACATGTATTATATGCATATATATTTATTATTTTATATAAGCGCAAAATGGATGCAATCACTAATGTATCTCTGCTCATCCCGTAAGTGATACAGCGTTGTAAAAGTTAGGATTGTGAAAAATATAGAATTTTTATCGTAAAGGAATGGGTCATAAACAACTTTTACTAGCTTCGAATTATTATGAACTGTAAAAACAGTAGACATATAGGAAAGGTGTGTAGGTACCATATATGGGCAAAATGTAATCAGATTAATAAAAACGATTACGATTACATTTTACGTTTTTTACCATTAATATGACTGCATTTTGCTCATCTATGTTTCAAACACGACGGAATCCCAGATTGCATACACATTTATGATTTCTTAATGTTTTAAATAGATTTAATCATGATTACAGAGCAAGAAAATTAAAATTACGCCTACATTTTGTTATCGTTCATCATTAATCAGAATACATTTTGCCCATCTCTGGTAGGTACACATTAGGGGTACCTATGTAAAAGGTTATGTGATATGTCTACTTATCTACTAAGTGGTATGTACCTGTGGTTATTTATATTATGGGTGAAAAAATTTTTTACTATTACTGATTAGGTTTGAAAACCTAATGAGTAACCAAGTTCATAAGCAATGTACTTATGTTACACATCTCGTTCGTTATTACGTGATCATTCGATTAGTAATAATTATAAGAAAAGTTCAAAATGTATAGGATTGATATAAGCTTTTGAAATATCACATCGACACGTTTTGTCAATTACTCGTGCATACAATTTGCACTTTTCTACTAGCGCTCTCGCTGATCGAGTGCTACTTTGTTTAAGCCCTCAGGATCGTTAGGTAATTCTGTGTAATATCGTATCGTACTATGGGTATGCCGCAACATAATTAATCGATGCTTGTCTTATTTTCATTATAGAACCAATTAGGGTTGTTGCGCAAGAGTCTTCATGGAATTGGATGCAAATCGGTTGAAGTTTTCGCATTTTACCGCCACAGAAGCGAAAGTTAAACGGAAGTGGAAACAGAAAAAAATACAATGATAATGGTTTATTGTTTTTTATTTTATACTAGCTGATCCGGCAAACGTTGTTTTGCTATATAAGGTTTTGTAATATCTTCTAAGATGTTCATTGAAATTAAGTGATGTCAAAGACAATTTTGTTCAAAATTAAATACTCTTAATCAACAACACATTTATTTGGATACAGATTAATATTATTGCGTTGATACAACTCTTAACAAATAATGCATTAATTTCGACCAAATTTGATTACCATAAAAACGGTTCTAGTGACTTAATCTTAAAAGAGACATATACTGTCGCATACATTTTTTTTAGATCATTTCTTCGTCATATATCTTTCGTATCTTGAACCGTTTTCGCAACGCACGGAATTCGAAGCGCAATGGAAGCCCTCAAGGATGAATAATTTTCCCCGTTTTTTCACATTTTCCATCATTTTTCACTCCTAATAGTTGCATCGTGATGTTATTTACCCTAAACCCTTCCTCGATAAATGGGCTATTCAACATAAAAATAATTTTTCAATTCGAACCAGTAGTTCCTGAGATTAGCGCGTTCAAACAAACAAACAAACTCTTCAGCTTTATAATATTAGTATAGATAAAAAAAATCTCAATAAAATGGATGATTATCGTGTGTCAGATGAGAAGCTCCATGTTTTAACTGGCTTAAAATGACTATTTCAGATGAGATTTAAATACATATGGAAGCAAGAAAAATAAAGATTCATACTTAAAACACATAATTAAAATAAATAATAGCATAATTAGTGGTTTTTATTTTTTTGTTATATGGCGTAATTTTTTAATTATTAAAAGATCATATATTCATAAAAAAATGAATGAGGAATTCGAAAAAAATTCTTTTGTAACTGTACCAGAATCGTATAATAGTTAAAAATCGAAATTAAAACTAATGTCATTTTTTTCGAGGTTTTTATCAATGGATTTTTCTCTCAATTTTTCTATAGAAAGCTTCCATCAGTCCCCAAAACACATCCAAAATTCAGACGAATCGATTCACTCGTATCTGAGAATATTCATTTTATCTGATTTGAACATATTTTACTTTTTTCAAAAACTAATTGGATTAAAGGCCTGAAACTTTCAGGATCTTATTAGTACCTAAATATACACCCAGTATCGTGCCGATATCTTTTAAGGGCGAATTCACTATGCTTATATCCCTAGGGCCTTTCAATAATAATCATCTAAACTGAAAAGTGAAAAAGGCATCCAAACAATTAAGGCGTTTCTGAAATTAGCACACACAAATTAGACGAATAGACCAGGGATGTTACGGAGCTTCGACTCCGACTCCGATAAGTCGGAACTTCCGATCGTTATTACACCTTCGGTTCCGACTTCGGTTCCGAAACTTTTTAATCGGAGGTATTCATCGGAGGTCACCACCACTGTTTTAGTCAATTTATTTGATTTTACTTTATATGTTGTTGAAACATAATATCAATTAATCAAACAATCAGTGCTACTTAATTTGTAGAAGACATTTTATTTTTAATTTAGATTAAAAAAATATGATTAAATTATTAAATTTAAAACTAAATGTACATTTAAATTTATTACTAAAAGGTTTTATTATTTTACATTTACATTAAATTAAGTAAAATAGAAATTAACACAAAAACAACCCTGCAGCAAATTTGATTTAATTTGTTCACTGGACAATGTTCACTGGAGGATAACGGTTTCTGATATATCCAACACTTTGTGAACAACAGCTTTTATTTGCCCAAGTTAGGTTGTGTTGTGTTGGGTTGTGTTGTGTTCTGTTGACCCAACTTGATATACGCCGGCGGTGCGCTTGAGGGAGCGTGCCGCCCAACTTATCCAGGCGAGAGCGCTGTGTGACCCCGGGGGTTTTAGTCGGAGCAAGTCCGACAACCAAAAAGCTCCCTGAGGTCCGTCAACAATATCCCACGGGCTATCAAAAAAAACCTGATATACGCTTGGAAACAGTCTCGATCCTCAACATCTGTCTACACACGAGGGAGATGTAGAGGGAAATGGATTATGCCGTTGTCAATTCAAAAGTTCTGGCTTATACTTTCGAATACATGTATCAATCCTGCACCATATTAAAATGGGATCAAATTTAAGATATAATAAATAACATATCTTCACGCTATCACGCTATGTGAGCAGACATACAATAGTGGTTTTATCCACTTTGCGGTTAAATGTCGTGGACTACGCGACCAGTAGCTCAGGTAATCGCTTTCTCACAGTACTATGAAAATGTAAATAAGAAACAGCAATTTTTATTGGCTGTGTATTTGTAAATTTATCATTTTCTAATTAAAAAGGTTCACTGAATAATGTTTTTATTTGTCCCTTAATAAAACTATTTTATTCTGCCGTCACTTGTGACTGACATTGCCTCCGACTCCGATTCCGACTCCGAATCCGACTCCGATAAATCAAATTTAAAAACTCCGACTCCGACTTCGGTTCCGATAAAACTGCCTCCGTTACATCCCTAGAATAGACATAAAATCTGATATCCAATTTTTTTAGATTACATGTAAGCCAGCGATAAGTTACACTTTAATAAAAATATTTAATCAAAGACTTTACTCATTTTTTCATTAATCGAGCCTTATACCTAAGTGAAAATTTTTATTCTTTCTACTGTTAGTATTCAAATTGTGTTATTTGCAATCATCCGTGGATTGATGTTTGCAAAGATAATATAATAATATGTATGTATATGATATCATATGTCAATAAAGTTAATTAAAACCCTAGAAGCATTTGAAATCAACGGTAACAGAATTCCCTTGGGGATTCTGCGTAGCTGGCGCAGCGCTGAAGCCGGCCGCGGGAGGTACGGGCACGGTGTACCAGTGCTTCCACTTAAGACTTTAGTTTTACCCCAGTTTCTTTAGAGATTATCCCTAAATATTTCTAAAATTATTTTAAAATTCCTACATTTAAGGCAAATGTAATTTAAGGTGTAATTTTGAAAAATAAAGCACAGCATATGCTTTATTATAGTATTAAATAATGTGAAATGTCAAAAAAATATTCATAGGTTTACAATATCCGAAGCTAATTACTTTTAGACCTTATCGCTACGTTTAAGTGATATCACATCTTTCGGGTTGGGATAAAAAATGATTGAGGAACTGTGTATCAATTTTTTCAGTAATAAGTTTGACTACGCTACGTATAGTCCAATCTGTATTTATAATTTCCTTTTTATTAAATATAATGTGGCCTCTCGAAGCAACGGAATGCCGAACGAGTTGAAACAGTAACTCGCTGCTCCAAATCTATCCCGTAAAGAAAACTCTATAAAATTTTGGATTGAAACAAGACATTTTACCCCAGTTCTTTCAAATTTAGCACTTAAATACTTGATACCTACGGCTTTCTCTGTACCTTCAGAGAGAGTAGCTTCTGCCGTAAATCTGGCGGTCTAACAATAGAAGCCGGCTGACAGCGTAGCATGTAAAAAGCAGAGATTATATACTTTCACTATCGGACAAATACTGGATTGTCTGATTTATTTTTGTTTGATATCTTATATAGGTCTTAAAGTTAGAAGATAGCCTTTAAGTTCTTGATATTTTTGTAAATTTTATGTAATAAAAAGGAATACTGATAAAATACTTTCGTGTTTATTGAGATTTAATCGTAATTTTTCCTTTGATATATCGACTCCGATATTGATATTTTAATTAATATCGATATAACGTTATTTTTTTCATTTTCAACATCCCTAATTTATTATTACCTATAACTTCACCAAACAATAGAAAGATCCGTAAAATTTTATAGGTCAAGGATGGTGGGTCGTTGACACACGATGAAACATATGATTTCTAGGGCTGCCTCTTTATACTTTTAGTATGTAAATCTATAGGTACCTGTATCTCATTAGTTATTCATTTTTGCGAAAAGTTATAGTACACAAGATGTTTATTTTAATGGCCCCCTTCCTAGGTTTTTCGCTTTATATACCCTTTTCGACTAACCGTGTATAATACTTACTGTTAACGCACTGTAAATAAATAAATTTGAAGTATCCGTTTATATCACTCATACAGTGAGTGTAATAAGTATTCGTACACCACATAAATCATTTTATAAATGCATATATCTTCGATAAATATTATTACTTTATTAAACTAATATATACAACTGATTCCGGCACGTTTTAAGCTTTATTGCCAGAAAGGAGAACAAAAAAATGTCAACATAATAACAAATAAATAAGATTTTGTCCGAAGATGCCACGAATGTTCGCTCAAATACTATTCGTACACCCGATAATTTTTTAACTTTAACACTTTGTTCACTCCAATCAATACTTTGTTGGGTACCCTTTCGATTTTATTATTGCTTCGAGTCTCCTTGACAATGGAATTAACTAGGTTGGATGTTGTTTCAGCTGTAATTTTGGTCCATTCTTCCTGAAGGACGTTTTTCAATTCCTGCTTGCTCGAAATTTGCTGCTTGTGGATTTTTTTATCCAGAAAATCGCACAAAATTTTGATGGGGTTAATGTCTGGATATTGTGGGAGAATTGCTAAATACTCTGGAGTATTTTCGTGCAACCAACCTTTGACTTTCCTTGCAGTATGTTTGGAAGCATTATCTTGCGTAAATACAAAATTATCTTTGACTCCCATTTTGTCTGCACCAACTGAAAGATGAGTTCTCAGGATGTTCAAATACAAGTCCTGGTTCATAATGCCATCGATGAAATGTAGATTCCCGACGCCACTAGCACTCATGCCCCCCCAAACCATTACGGAATCTCCACCGTGCTTTACTGTAGACTGTAGATTTTTCTTTTCCATCTCTGTATTTGATTTTTGCCAAATCATACACCTTCCGTCGTAGCCGAAAATGTTGAATTAACTTTCGTCAGTGAATATAACTCTGTTCCAGAAGTCAACAGAACGATTAATATTATTCTTAGCAATAGTAAATCTCTTTTTCCTGTTCTTTTTGTTAACGTAATATTTCCGACGAGCAACTCTGGCGTGAAAATCATTTTTCCGTAAACAATTTCGGATTGTACCAATACAGACACATGGTCCAGGATGCACTTCCAGCTTCGCCGCAATTTTTGGCGTGCTGGTTTTAGAGTCCTGTTTCACTTTTCGAATTACAAAACGTTCGTAGCGTACAGAAAGCTTACTCGGACGAAATAATCTTGGCTTATTTTCGTGGTTCTTGCAATCATCAAATCAATCTATCACACCTTAGGCAGGGCTATGCGCCCTGCCAACAGTTTTGGCTATTTCGCGTAAAGATTTACATTGATTATGTAATCTGATAATAATTTTTCTTTCAGATTTACTCGTTTCACGCTGTTTGCAGCCCATTTTTCGCAATTATACTGAGATAAGCACTGATGAGAGGTTTCCGATTAGGCTCGTCATGAAGGAAATTATGTTTATTGACATTGATATACCCCAATAATATTAGTACAAAGATATGAATAGTTTTCCTCTAGAATTTGTAGGTGTACGAATAGTATTTGTGCGAACATTCGTAGCATATTTGGGCAAAATCTTGTTTATTTGTAATTGTGTTGATATGTTTTTGTTTTCCTTTCTGGAAATAAAGCTTAAAACGTGCCGGAATCAGATGTATGTATTAGTTTAATAAAGGAACAATATTTCTCGAAGATATTCGCATTTATAAAATTATTTATGAGGTGTACGAATACTTATTACACTCACTGTATATACGCAAGCCGTGGTGGCTGCCGGCAGAATAGAATAGCACCCCCCTCTTCTTGCTGAGGTGTCGTAAAAGGCGACTAAGGTATCTCTTTAACACCGCAATTCAGCCAGGTGTTCAGAGAAGGAAAACTCGACCAAACCTGCATCCCGCTCCCTCCCGATCGTACTGGTTCTCCTTTCCATCGGGCCAGAGGGAGTTCGGACGAGAGAGTGCTTTTCTGACAGCGCGTCCAGTTATGCACTTAAATATCTCCTGCGCAATTGACTGTATCCGAAAACTGGACCTCGATTTTCTTAATCGGTGTTGAAACAGTCGCCGTGGCCGAAACCGGCCAGGACATCATCATATACGCACACAAAGATAGTGAAAGTGTTGAAAGAGAACATAGCGCCGGGAAATTACAATCAGCCTCCCGTGACTCTGACTTCCTGCGCAGAATTAGACCACTTAATTTGTAGGATCGGATTGAAAGTTATGGATTCCTGGGAGTGCTTTAAAATGGTATTTATAAGTTATTAGCAATCCGAATTATCTCTCAAACAAAGCATTAAGAGTTCTGTTGTTAAAATTATTTCTAACCTAAATCAAAAAAATATATAGAAGACACTTGACATTAGTAATTTTACCCAAAAAGAGGGTGACATCCTTAGAAGTATAAACACTGCCGTACACCGATCCGCTCGCTTGGCTTTGGTCGCCGGCCTCGCTACCAGCGTGCCAGGCGCCAGCCCGCCAGTCCAACGGCAGCTCCGCACTGCGTCACTACTTTTCGCTCTTATATTCACATCTCCTCGGCGTTATCAGTTGTATAAGAAAAATACGTGGATGCAACGTCCCCTTAACAAAGTAAAGTGGTTTTGAACGTTCTCCAGTGTATGTGTTTCGAAAACTGATAAATATCAGTGAATTCTCTTTAAGGCTCTTTTTATCCTCCAAGATTTTTTAACGGCGATCTCTCTTCAGAGGTAAGAAAAAAAATAAAATAAATATTTATAGAAAGATTTTGAATCATTGATATAGTTTCATTACAAGATTTTGTTTATACTCGTTTCTACTTATCGTTATCATTATGATTTTTTTTGTACAATCGAGTCGAGTGAATAGATACTTTTGTATTTTTTGTTAATCCATAAAATCAGGTATCAAGTTTTTGTTGAACCAGTATAGCAATTAATAATTATTAAGTACTACAGAGAATTCTTGGTCATACGTATGTGTTGGTATTCTCGTGATATCTTGCCCACCTACACTTCAAAAAATGATTTAATTCTAGCTCCTAATTTTATAAATCGATTTGATCTATACCACAATGGCTTCCAGTTTTCGGGAAGTCTCCACGTTCTCCATAACGCAGGAGACGGAAGAAGACCTTTTAACATGTTATAAACCGGTTAATTTCAATACACGATGGGACTTATGCAATCGTCTAACTAATCGACACCGACCAACGGCTACGTCCGAAATAACGTGGAAGTATTTATTGTTACATAAAACAAATACTGAATATAAAAGTTATTCTACGCAATTAATGTGACTACTGGTTTGTAATTATTTTTTTAATTATGTTGTCTATTTAAAGAAATAGTCTTAAAAGAATTAATGTTATATTGATATTAGTGACACTGTACGATTGTAATCTACTATAAATTCGATAAAATTGGCTTCAATTTGTAAACTGCAGCTGCAATCCAACTTGTGTTATTTGACAATGGAGATACCGACACACAATTGCCGGAATTCGTATTGTGTCGAAATTCAAAAGGCGAATAAATGCGAAATCGTGGAATTCCCAACAAATTGAATCAAGAAAGGTTTTTGTTCAAGTTCTACGTTTTATTAAAATATATGTTTTAAGTCTATATCACAATTTTATTTTAACTGATTTGAGTAGAAATGTGACTTGTGTGGGCGTATAATTTCAGCGAACAGAAATTCTGGTTAAGTATATGTCTGGCATGTTAACTAAGATTTTAGATGGTTATATAAAGCAAAAATAAGTAAATAAGCTCTGTTAGTAAAAAAATCTTTAACTATAGATTACGCAACTAAATATTATACTAAAGCAAAGACCTGCCTAAGTTTATAACTTTGTCACCAAAAGCAACAAAATGTAAAAATTAATTTTATGTATTTATGATGTGTTTTTCATTATGTTGGTGTATATCTGAAAGTCTATATGAGAAAGTAAACAAACTTGAATGAAGTAGAAGAGTAAACATAGCAACAGTTTCCAACGTCTCGATTGTTGAACCCCCTTCTTGGGTCAGCCATCGTCACGACTCCGACCAATTGGCGTCACAGTATCGATCTGCAGTCTGTTTTATTGCCGACGTCATTTGACCGCTGGCCACACTTAAATAGATATCTTATTTCTGACTACACTAATTGCATTGATTTAGAGCTGTAATTTATTATACATTTTCCTAGCATCATTGGGGATATTATAATACTCAATTATTACATTGATCCTTAATGTTTAGAGGTTAAAGCACTTATACATAGTTACTTGTAAAGTATATTTTTAAAATAAAAATGCAACTATACCAATATAAGAATTTTAATTATTCATTTAGATTTTCAAACCACATGAATATTAATGATGTTTACACCGAGAGAAGACTTGCTAAATTACCTTCATCGTACAGTCTCCGTCGCTATTGCCCGCGTCCGTTTTTACGATTGGCGTGTCATCACTAACCATATATAATGTACCTACCTACCTTGATGTAATTTTCATGACCTATAGTTAAAGTTCACTGAACCATGATAATTAGAAAATTACCTATTCAGCAAGATATTTCATGAGTGTTAACATATTATATAAATTTCAATTTAACTTCGTTAAGATCAATCCCTTGTGGATTAAATATACGTATCTCCAGAACTTTAGGAAGCAAAGGTAACTGGAGCAGGGTGAGTAAAGTTACGTAGAAAGTAGACGCGACATCGGGCGGAAAATTGCCTAAATTTTTATGATGAAACCCACCTTAAACATAATAAAATAAGGTTACCGCATCAAAAATAAGGTTTTCTCAAAAGTTAATTTGTACACTGGGCACGCAAACCCTTTTTTAGCATACCTATAATTTAATTAATGTTCCATTAATGTGTTATAGTAATTTGATAGGTACGGAAACATATTTGTGTATATCTTCGCTTATTTCTAATTTATGCTTCTTTAATAACTGTTTTTCCAATATCACGTTACTAAATTACATAGTTGATTTATTATCTATAGTTTGCATTAAAATCAATTATTTAATATAAAAATACAACTACTATGATGCAATAACACTATAAAAAAACTTTGATTTATTACAAGGTCTGAAAATTATATAAAAAAATTACACGTCGGTTCTCGTGCATACTTCGTTTTATTAAAAAAACAAAACATTCTTCAGCTACACACAACAATAATAATATATGCTATATTATACAGTTTATTAAAAATAATAATTCTTTTTAAAAATCTACATTTGCGCGATATAGCATTAGTATTATAAAATCAAAAATAGTAGTCATTAATCCATTATAATGCCCTTACCTTTTTACCATTGACTTATTTCTGGATATAAATAAATATTATCATTACAAAAATGAAATATATTTTCTATTAGCCCTATCTTCTTTTACACGCAATCTCATCTCCATTTTCCGTTTCTATGTAAATGTTGTTCTTTTTTTCCAATCTACGAAATGAGGGCATGCCTCTCACTCGGGTCGAGGGCAAATGGGAAAGCTTTTTTGTAATTTTGACTTGCTATATTTCTTTGCAGTGATAGTCAAATAACAGCTATTGTAAAAGATTATTTTCGTGTTTGTCATGTACCGTGATATGTTAAACATAATTAAGTCTGCCTGACCCACGCTTTCGTAATTATATGTCATCGCATTGTAAAATAAGTAATTTTTGGTCAATTAATACCATTAAAAGCACTGTCACGCAATTAAAAAGGATTCCAGGTTGTTGTCTGGTAAAATGAGTTGATAAGAAGAACGGAGGCGATTCTTGTATTCGTATGCAGGTCGCGCGGTGCGGCGATCGATACGCGCCCGCGCGACGCCTCCCTCACCAGTTCGAGCTAACAAGTCTGTCACTGAAAATACATGCTGTATGTATCTAATTTCATGTCCAACTTTTCACTTCCGAAAGTTAAAAACGTCTTGAGGGGAAATTTACTTAATTTCGTATTGTGGCATGGGCACTGAAGGAGTAATCTTTTGACGATAGTTTTTACTGACAATCTAAACATTATATATTCTGTATTCATTGTGTGCTCAATAATGACCTTTCCATGAAAACAATCGCGTTCTTAACTTCTGCAGGTCTTCAGTTCAATATAATATTTTTGTACAATCAACAAAATTGTAGAAATATATTTGGCGGTTGTAATGGACCCTCGCGACGAAATATTGCGAGTAAAGTGTATTTAAAGATAAAATGATGACATCATCGACGCAAACGGCCAAGGAACTTGATAAAACATTGTAGTGATGTGTTAAATTCATGAAATAATTTGATGATTTACAAATATATAAAGGTTAACTATTGAGTCAAGGCATTGGCCTTGCAAACCTTCTCATTATTTTATTGTAAAACCCATTGGATTTTCAAACCTTAACATAAATGTATCCTAAACCATATTATTTAATTATTATTTGTTTGAATTGATCATTTTTCCGGTCGGTATCGCCTTTAAGCAATAAAGCTCAAGATATTCTGAAATTTATATCTAACATAACCGTCTAACCATTTTTGTACCTCTAAAAGAAGTGAAACAAAAAAGCTGGAAACAGTGTATATAATGACGAAGTGGCGAAGTCGAGCGGGCGGTGACCGCATGGCCCTGATCTTGACGGAACAGGCCCAATAGTGGCGCGTCAACCATTGCAATCAAAATAGATAAAGCCGAAGACGAAGCATGATTTAAAGTAAACGTAAGAAAACGACATCGACAATAATATCGATAAGATGAAGCACCCGCACTGTGGGAATTGCATTTTTTTTAAATTTCTACAGAATTTTACAAGGCGTAAAAAAGAGACAATAAATAATATAATAATCTATAAAATTTGAGCCTTTTATAAGACATTATATTTTAGTGTTTGATCAGCTTCTCAACCCGTTTTCTGTAAAATCAAATCATTAAGTGTTTTCGCTTTGTAAATAGAGCTTACGTTTGGAGTTCCGGTATACATTTTTTTTAAGTTTGGTTACGTTGAAAATAAACAATTTAAAATAAATAATTGTTGTAAAAAGATAACTAACAGGAAGATACCACTTATTTATGTTTAATAAAACACCTTGTTGTAAAAAAACAGGTTAGTATAATAAAGTTCTGATTCATATAATATTTGCTTCGTTTTTTTTTTACATAATGTTGTTACATTGATTTAAATTATGTAGTTATTTTAAATTTAGTCTGTCTATCCTTCGATAGGGATACTTAACATACTCGGATAAATTTAATCATATTTACAAGAGTAAAGTTGCCCCTTTTCATTATGGAATTTACTAACTGTTTACTAATAGCTCAATTCTCTTCGTGACTGGCAAATATCAGGGGAGCAGTCATGAAGACTCCGAATTTTGTAGTCAATATATATCAGCCTCAGCCTAATGTTCCTCAGCCACCTCTCCATTATTCCGTATATATGATTTGAAGATAATACGACAAATTTAAAATTTCGTGAAGCTAATAAAAATCGAATTAAACTAAAATGACGTCATTTTTTAATTTGTAAATAAGGAAGCAAATAACAATACCGCCGGTTCTTAATATGTAAATTGTAGTTACGTTTAAGACGCCACACAAGTACCTATACAGGTTTGCTTTCTATTGTGATCTATTTATGACACGTTGGTATAGTAACGCGTTATTTTCACCGGAGCTGAGATAAGAAACTTCGTATCATAAAGGTGTCTTTTGGATTATGTATCTCAACTAAGTCGTATAATACTGTTTCATTCTGACTGAAAGAATTATAAGTAGTCTGTAATATATAAGCTTTTTGCTTTTGTAACTTATTTTATTCGAATACTCTTTTGACCTGGTTACTTTAAAATATAATACTTACTACTTATAAACATACTTTGAATATAATTTATGTCTACTTCATCAACGATGTCCTAGCTAAACTTTTCAAAGTTACGATTAAAAATTATATAAGTAATTTTTGTACCATAAAGTTACAGTAATCTCATTGCATAAGAACAACGAGACATCGAAAGTCATATAAATTATTACCTTATATTGTAATAGTTGATAAACACATCCATAATTGTATAACATGAAAGATCTAGAACAACCAAAATTAGTTCAAATTATATCTTACACTAGCAAGTTATTTCATTAAATAATTTACTTATGTACTTATGTATATTTTGTTTCCTTATGTTATTATTATATTATCCTTAAAAGATAAGGTAGCTTTTGTGTTTAATCAATAGGCAAATAACTTAAATCAAACGCAAAAGATCAATGCGTGGGTATTTCGGATGCGTTCCTTTATTGTAGATTTTTTCCATGCCCCATGCTCCCTATTTCGGACGACCCTCTGGTCGAACAATCATTAGACTGAGGGGAGCCAGATGCAGCTGCTTTTCTTTCCACAGCAGTCCATATTATTTTACTGAATACACTTACTGGTTTGCGAAATATTGCCAATACAAAGATTTCTACAAAATCTAAAGTTTTTTTCCTATTGGTATATAAATAAATATATATTTTATTTATAAGTCAGTGCTAATAAATTATTGTTTATATTGATTCCGTTTCCATTTTCCATTTCAATTTCGAATCGTTTCCAACAACACAATGAAAACTCGAATGTGATTTTTTTTTTGTGTAAGTTCAATTTATCCAAAATTTCTTCAATATCTCTTATTCATCAAGAGACTATTATCTTAATCTTTCATATAAATTCTATTCATCTAAACTAATAAACTAAATTATTTAATAAACTATTTTGGTTAGAATTAGATATTCATATATGCAAGCAACCCAGACCATATTTGAAGCGAAAATCGTATGAAAGATTCTTTAAATTCTTAAGCCCCAACATGCAATTTTGTGTAATTCTAATATGTTATAAAAGTTTTTACTTTGTGACAGATACATTAATGTTTTTACTTCAAAAATACTAATAATTACTCGATTCCATAATCTAAGATACGTAATGTATAATGTCCAGAAATAGGTATACAAATGTTAAGGCGAGTCTGGTAGATATAAGTATAGAATACAGAATGTGACATTATTTTGCTTATTTCAAGTGTTTTCACTGAAACATGCTCTAGCTAAGGTGGTTCGAGTTCATGGCCAACGAAACAATCGATTGCCGAGAGCCCGGGAAGCTGCGTGCCTTGTGTGGGTATCAGCCTCAGTAGCTGAGACATTTGTAGCTTACCTTGACCGCTAAATATTTTAAGCGTCTAATATTTATTTAGTTTTATGCTAATACCTCTGGCGCCATATACAGCTGTATACACACAACTGAGATAGTTTTTTATTCAGCCTATTAGCATTAGATCAACTCAGGACTAAAATAGACATAAATAAGAAAGAGGGGAATAATCGATAGCGCGATGGTAAATATATTGACATGTAACAATTGAAATATTTTTATTTTAATATCCAACGAATTTATTTTACTTCTATCAGCGAGAATGTATAATGAGTCACTTTTAATACGTAAATGAATTTAAAAAGTGCACTCGGATCAACTACGTATATACCGAATAAATCTGTGATTATTAAAATCATTACGCGGACTCCATTGAAATCGAAAGATCGTATATATAGTCAAGTCTTTCTTTGTTATTATTTGTTTTTGATATAATTTATATCTTACAAACACAAAAGTGTAGATTGTACAAGGTATAGGTTGCAAACAAATTTGATTATCTTCGCCGTATATAAAGCCACAGAAAAGGAACCTACTAATTTAATTTATGGATGAAAATAAAGTAGCACTATATGTACTGCGACAAATTCAACGCTTGGTACCGGAACAATCTAATTTGGGAAGTACGACCTTGACGTGATTAAGTGATACAATACTTCTAGAATATTCTACCCAACAAATTCTTTATGAAATACTCACGCTGTGTATTTGGTGGAATCAGCTGGGTGTGGTGTATTACAAGTTGCTTAATCCAAGCGAAAATATCACTGGACCTCTCTATCGAACACAATTGATGAGATTGAGCCGAGCTCTGTAGGAAAAACGCCCTCAATACTACTTCAAACACAACAAAATTATTCTTTTGTAGAGGTTCCGGTGAAAAACAATTTGAAAATGCTTGAACGCTTGTAGAAAGTGCTACCCCACCCGCCGTAATCACCAGACTTTGGGCTGTCCGACTATAATCTGTTCCGGTCAATGGCACATGCTCAGTTGGAGCAGCGGTCCACATCATGTGAAGATATCGAAAAATGGGTTGATTCGTGGATAGTCTTAAAAGATGAGGAGTTCATCAGACGTGGAATCCGAACGCTGCCTAAAGGATGAGATAATGTAGTTCATAGTGATGGACAATATTTCGATGAAATATAAACTACTACTCTTTTTCGATTTATTTTGACAATAAGCAGCGGAATCTTATTTTACACTCTTAATAATTACCAACTCCAAACCTACAAGCGGTCATTGCGGTCACTAAGAACAAGAAATAAATAAACACGCCATGATACTTTTTTTTATATTAAACTTCAAGATCGAGTACTGTAATAATTTAAGCATAATGCATATACAAATATTGTAAAGAAAGTTAAACTACGGAATACGTGTTGAAAAGTTAATTAAATCATTAACTGAAGCAATATATCATATATATGCAGAATTAAAGTTGGAGAGTTCGGAAGTTTTCAATTGAAAGTTTTCGCATGATTGAAGTCGACAGGTGTGAAGACAATGTCACGCAAGAATCGACCAACGCTAGCTAGCTTCCGGCGCGTGCGACTACCACGTGCTCACTGCCCATACAAACATATCACTTATGGGTCTTTATTGTCGTGTAATTACATTAAAAGGAAATGTTAACCGATCTTCTACATCGAGTGAATATAAATTCTATGGATTACAATAGCCTTTCGTTTTTAAGTTGATCGCTCGCACTAGTGATATCTCTATAGGTTAATATGATCATAAGAGTATGTTCGGCAATAGAGCCCGCACCGTTTAATCTGATACTCCCTAATTTAATATCCGCCCGAAAATAATCCTCTTTACCCGGAAACACCACTAACACGCAGGGACTTAAATACCGGTATAAAAGCGGTAACGTTATAAGCCAAAAAGGGCGATAACGTTATTTTTTAGAGTAACGTTACTCAGTATTTGTTATTTTTTATGTTACTTTTCGTTAACGTTATCTTTTTCGTTCTGATATTTTCTTTAGCGTTCCGATATCTCGATAACGTTATAACAAAAAGTAACGTTATTTATTTTCGTTATTGTTTGTCTCATTTGCTCAGTTCAATTCTCTTTTCTTTTTGTATGTATCGTACGCGACATTTTTTGGTTGCTATGCGATGCACATTAAGTGAGTCGATTTACTTAAATCTTATCAAGACCAATTAAAGGTATGATTATGTATTTATTAAATCTTTATTATACTATATAATATTATTGAGTATATTATATACATAATATTAAAATGTTATCTTATATTTTAATTATAAAAAAATATATATAAATAAATAAAAAATATATATATATATATATATATATAAAGGGTGAATTTACTAGACCATGCATGTACTGTTCCTCCAGTTATTCATATACCTAGATACCGTGGTTTCATTCGTGGTATACGTGAGCCGGCATAACGATGACGATTGTCAATGAATTCTCGTTCCTTGGCGGTCGTTACCGTTCTTGGACTGTCTATGTAGAAGATACGGCTTAATCACATTGTCGAGCCATTTGCCATTGTGTCAAACTGAGAACATGCTGTACTATTATTTTTTAATACAGATTGGAGCCAATACATAAACGTGATGTAAATAAAGAGGTAGACTGATTGCAACTTGAGCTCTTTTATGTAAACGAGAGGAAGGCAAGATGGAATTAATTCATTAGCTCAACTGTGAGATATATCAAAATTTAAAATTGGAATTACATAAATTGATTAAAATTGCGTAATTATCTATTGCATTCTGTGTTAAAAAGAGTACATGGATTTAAAAACATCGTATCTCTTCTAGTCAAGTGTTTTTACATACTGTGCAAGAAAAACAGTAATTAATAAGTATATATAGTAATAATAAGTTAAAGATAGAATTAATTATCATTTCTATTGTGTTTAAAGAATGTAGCGAGTAAATTCTCGTGACTTCATGGATTCAAAAACTTTTAATAGCCCTTCGATGTTTGAAATAAGTTCTAAAATCTGCAAATCTACGGGAGACAAAAAAATTGTATATGCACAACAAAAAACTTCTAAGAATGAATGTTGCGCATCTCACAACAGCAAGACAAAAGAAATGATCAATTTGCACATTTGGTATTTGAATTGTTGTATTGGTCTCTGTCTCGAGTAGAAGAATAACTACTAAAAAGATTAGAAAATAGACGAAAAATAATACCATTGCGAAAAATATTTTCCCATAGGAAATGTTAATGAGTTTCGTAGCTGTAAAACTTTTAATATACATCCCGTCGATACGGTAAGCTCTCGCCTCAAATTAAAGAACGTATTTAAATGAAAGTTTCGAATCGACAAGATATATGCACAAATTCGGATATTGACATGTTTTGAATTTTAACAGTGTAGAATGATGTCAGTACTGAAAAAGGATTTGCTTTAAATTTTTATGAGTGCGTTCAAGAACTTATTTTATGTAAACTAAGGAAAATATATGAAAATAATTATTTTGTATTCATTCGGTCTATCGTCACTTTCCATCAGGTGAGATTGGAGTCGAGTGCAAGCTTATCTGTAATAAAACGAATCGATGGCATTTATATCGTTTACACAAAACTTTCAATTTGAAGTAATTATTATCCTAAGTTATTATCATAGAAACAGTATTTTTTCCACACAAACGAAGTCCCGGGTACAGCTAGTATATTATAAATTAGTTTAAAAGGTAGACAATATTCGGTATTTACTGGGTGAGCGCGCTCTATCTTCCACCTCATCATCACTTTCCATCAAGTGACATTGAGGCCAAGCGCTATCTGTAATAAATACCAAAAAATAAAATTTAAAAATATTAAAATTCCACCATTAATTAATAGACCACCATTAAAATTTTTCGTCGACTAAATATTTAGCACGCTTCTTTGTTTCATCTATATCAACATATCTGTACACTTTGCCAACTTTTTTCCTCCCCGTATTGTAAAACAAGCCAAAAGTCGAAAATACGTCACGTCAGCTTGCAATGCATGAGTCCTAAACATCGACACGTATTGAAAGTATTGAAACAGAAGCCGCCGCAACGTCGCTATATTTCTATCAATTATAGCGCAGAATTTGGTGACGCGTGTTTAAAAAGTATAAGAGTGGCAACGTCGCATTTATAACGTTATAATAACGTTAATTTTTTTGTTATAAATTTCGTTCTGTTACCTGAGTAACGTTACTGATACCATTATGACGTCATTTTGTTATTGCGGTAACGATACAAAAATAACGTTATGTATCATTACTATAACGTTATTTTTAGTAACGTTACAAGTCCCTGCTAACACGTGCATGTTTTTAACCATGGCATCAAGCTTGTAGTACTTCGTGTAAGCAATACTTTCATGATTGACAAGATCTAAATATTGTTGTTTCAATTAATTTGCACTCAAAACGAGTCGCAGTAGCGTCAAGTACAGATGAATTAATTATTATAAATTTGAAATTATATGTTTGTAATGGCATCAGACATGTAAATATGTTATATTATTATTTATAAAAGTATGAAAATATTTGTCTAATACCTATAATACAAGCGTAATCATACTTTGGGGTTAGGTTAGTTGTGTAGTTTTCCACAAAAAAATGATTTGGTGCTTAAATCTTTCTTTTCTATTATCCATGGTAATGTAATTTATGATTTAATATGAATGCCAAATGAAAGTTCTATTTTGGAGAAATAAATAATTCATGTTAATGCTTAATATATAAAAAATATTATATATACTTCTCATTAAAACAATAAAACTATGCGTATTAAAATATGAAATGATAAAAATGAATCTTATTAATAAAATTAAAGTTAGGTAACTACGTTTTTAAATACAAAAGGCACCAAGGACGTCGCGCTTATTAATTTATTCAAGGTTATAAAAGACTCCGCCAAGCTAAAGCAAAGGCCTTGGCTTTCACAGCCTATAAACTTTCATCTCTCATCGCCTCGCTCTATTTAAATTTAGTAACGACAGGCTAAATGTCAAGCTTTCTGCTGGCTGGAAATTAATTAACCTTATGCTAGTATAAACGGCTATGTAAACTTTCTAATGCAAAATTTACACGTTTAAAAATTCAGGAAGCCGTTGCAATTCATCGAGGACCACTTCCGGCGGCAGGTTGTTAACCATGTCCCTTTTGTCCGTTTGCTAACGGTTAACAATGTAATGTATTGTATTACAATCCTCATAACTAATTAATGAATGAATTGCTCATAACAGCCATATTTGTATATATTTATAACTGGTGAGTGAATTAATTTATTTGGTTAAATGTAAGTAAAACTCGCTCGAGTTGAGAGTTCAAATGCACGCACCGGCGCGGCTGCCGCAATAAACTTTACGATTTTATTGTTATTACCGGCAGTATAATGCATGCCATTATTATTTCAAATAATCACCACCCACTTCTTTAGGTTGTAATTTTGATTATGAAAACGGATTTACGATTTTTTCTTTAAATTATGACGTGCGTTCACAATAAACGGTCATAAGATTGAGCTTTTTCGGCAGGAATAAATTCTGTTGTTCGAGAAAGGCCTTTACAACTTTACGGCCGATATGTAAGAACGTATTTTTGTTAATGTTTTGCGTGACTTTATTAATATTTCATTGTTATTGAAACACTTTAAAACTTTGTTTTAATCAAATATAAGGAATAATTAAAAATAAAAATAATACATTGGTATCATTTTTATACGCATTAATAGATAAGATTTTACTATTTTATTTCACACACTATTGATAAGAATTTACTGTGTTATAGAAAAACCTTTTTTTTCCGTAGTCTATATTTAAATTACATCAACGACAAGTGCTACATTTAAGCTTGTTGTATCACAGATTGAAATTGAATAAACGTGTTTGTTATAAAATAAACTTGTTCGTATACACAAGTGATAAATATAGTAGACGTGAGGATATATGTTATAATAATCAATACTCCTGGATTTAAGGTATTCTGTTTCGATATATCGAATGACCACTGCACTTCAAGTGTGACTACCGTTAGCACATGCTCCATTGATTCTACATCTCTTGTTACCACACAAGAAGTACTTTTTCAAGTATAAAGACAAGCTTCCTGTCACTTCGTAAAACGTAGAATAAAGATTTGTTAAAATATAATTTTGACGTGAACCCAGTTCCATAACATATACATTTTCAATTTACATCAAGCATACTGCTTAAAGTACTGTAATATTCATTTACAATAGTGACGTGCATAGGATACTGGGACAGGCTAGGCAGAAGTCGCGTTATTAATTTGAATATTATATTATGGTAGTAACTATTATATTGCTTTTATAGGAAAAATAAATGGCGTGAATATAAAATAGATATTAATATAAATTGTTCTTTTTTTTGTTTAACTTTAAGCAATTTATTCCAGATTTATTTATCGTAAGGGCATGCAATGCTTTCATGCATCTATGGAATGAACGCTACTGATTTACAATTATATGTTTTTAATTAATCCTACACATACATAGATAAAATTCGCTACTGAGTTTAATGATCTACAATAAATTGAAAGCATTTAAATATTCGTAATTTAATTTAAATAATATACATATTATGACTTGATCAAATCGATGTTGAATTTTAATTTCATGAGCAGATTAAAGTAGATCATTACCCAAATATTGTGAATATTCATTGGAAATTCCTCTCTTTAGGTACACGCTAAACATAGCAACCAAATCGTTATCAGAAAAACATTTTATTTAAAATATTGCATGTTAAACGATGATGAAAATTGTTTATAAATATTGTTAGTGTATCTCATCACGTGCTTTTGCCAACAAAATTATTTTTGACAATGACGAGTACATACATACCTTAGATAAACAAATGGTGTTTTTTTATTACTAAAGTAAACAAAAACCGCATTTGGCAAAAACCGCAAAAAAATATTTATTAACATTTACAATTTTGTTTTAAACCTTCGTAACCTCAGTTTACTAGGCATGAGATTAAAAAATATCTTTGAATTAGGTTCTACCATATGGAATTCAACGAATCGCTTAGATCCTACTCATCAATATAAGTTCATATGACATTCTACATGATGTAACATTCGTCAAAAAATAGCTAATGACAATTTATCAACATAGGGATTGTGTCACTGATGGCCGCTAGGGGTAAACAATAATTTTGCACAAACGGTTATTTAATTAGAAACATGTCATAACCACCCCATCAGTGTTTTGCGTTGCCGCTAATGGCTGTTGGAATTATTCAACGACCTTGCTTTGCAATCATTTCGAGTGTCCGAGTTCACAGAATTATAACATTAGACACGAAATTAATTGAACCACTGTAACTCGGTAAAATATTCTTTAATCAATCTACGCACTAAATAAATGAACTTTAAAGTTTTCAAGAAAACTATAAATATTGTTTAATATGTATCTATTTTCATTAAATAAACAATTAAGAATCGATGCGTAAGTATCAAGAAAAGTAGTAGAATAAATCGAAAATTGTTCTTTGACTAATAGTTTTTTTTAATGGTGAAGAGAAAGCCCATTAAATATAGTACAAAAAGCGTAATTGACTACTTCTACCGCCATATCGGACATGTTGGAAGCTTGACGTTAAGTCCCGCATGCCCATATTGGGAACTTGATCCAGGCCATGTTCCACTATAAGCTTAGATACTATAATTGGGTCAAGTTTACATCATTCATTACCATTCCCAGTATCTTATTACTTATATAGCACTCAAAACGAGACAAAACTATTACTATCGACTACCACAATGGCAAACTAAATCGTATAATAAATAATGATAACGTTAATGAGTAAAAAAAGAAAAAAATCCATAAACCTTTTTCTGTGATTACTCTTTCACACATTTTTGGGTCGTAGCACGAAAGTAAATTATCATTCAATGCACCCTCGTTGGGTCCATTCTGTCAGCGAATATATTGTCGTTAATACCTCTCGTCAGCCGGAATGCAGGACTTTCTAAATTCACCCTAACTATTATAGTATTTAGGTATTTGTAATTAATTGTCAATATTCATATTTTATTACATGATTATGCCGAATATTCAAGATTAAATAAGTCGCAGGAATGTTAATGATGTGTGTTATGTCATGTGAAATTTGTATGTTGTTAAATGCTATAGAGGTGCTATTTAAATGCTGAAAGACGTTTACAAAAAAAATAACTTTCAACATGCACTCACTTAGAATGTATTATTGTGTACAATATTACGTATTTGTATCAGTTGTACCTTCATGTATATGTCACAAGAAAATGAGGATACTTGCAATTCCATGAATTCCATAGAGATATCACGACATTAGTAAGATGTCGTATATATGTTAATGTGATTGTCTTCTAACTGAAAGCATCTAATGAAATATATTTTTTTAATATCTCAGTTTTCGGCATATCGTTTCACTGGCTCTTGCCGCGGCTTGCTCGCCGTATTTTCATGATACTAACCTAACTTAATGTAAAATTGTGTATAAAGGGCCTTTTGTTTCCATATCACTGTGCCATTAGAAATTGAGTTGTATTCAAAGTTCACTTTTTTATATGGAAATTTGCTTGTAGTACATGTTGCGCTTTCACGTAATTGGAGTGGTCCACTGTATGTGTATATGGCATGATATCTATTGTTATTTTTTAATGCATACACTCTGTTTGAAAGCCTTTTAAAATAAAAATTAAATTAAATTAAAACTTCGTTATTTATTTTTGCATCATAGAAATAAATTAAACACTTAGACTGAGTACCGACTCCTCGGAACTTAGCCTTGAAATGAGCATGACAAATGCTATACTCCTAATGTATGCCGCTTGAAAATACCTCAGATATAATATATCCGTAGGCACTTGAATTATATTTGATATTTCACTTGATTCAGTGTAGTGAAATAACGTATCACTGAATTTAATGATGTTATTTTGACATATCATTAGATATTTTCAATATATAAACATTAAAATATTCATCGTCTGTCGTAGTACTCCTAGGGAATTCACAGAATTCCTAGTATTCTCATTTCCCTGTAACATACATAAAGCTTACTTTAGCATATTTTCGTTAACGTGTCGCGTACTGCAATCAGAGATGCGGTAGAGGCCGATGAATCAGCGATGCTCTTGCGTTCATCGACCTGCATTCACTTTCTTGGCGCCGTTACAGCCAATGTTGCACTCAGATAATACGTGTGTGCTTTTCTCTAGATGACTAAAGTTAAGCACTATTCATCTCGTCTACTGATTCAAGGTTTGACAATAAGAAAATACTTTGACTCATTCATCTGAATAAGGAATACGAGTAAAACTGACTCACTAAACGATTATACGTTGACGTCACTTGATTTGTGTGTAAGAGTAGCAGAGATGGGCAAAATGTAATCAGATTAATGATTAACGATTACGATTAAATTTTGTAATCATTAATCATGATTAATGATTAACGAAATTAATCAAAAAAAGTAATCATTTTTCGATGATTAAGGATTATTAATCTTTAATCGGATTACAATTAATCATGATTACTTTTATGATTACTTTTCTGTTTGATACGTAAAATGTGCTGCCGACAGCAGAGCGGCGCTCGCCTTTTTTTTATTTATAGTATACGACTATTACTAGCTAAACTGGCGAACTGAGTACCACCACATAGTTAGGTGTTAGGGCGATTACCCGAACTGGGTCGTGACCGCATTACAATAGTGCAAAGACCGGCATAGTGACTCTCTTCGACCTGACTACTTTCAGGATCGGTTCGTGCTCGGTGGACATTAAGTAAATCCAACGAAATCTAGTTAATCATTGATGCTTTTACCATTGTTCTGAGTGATTCCTGGACTATTAGAACTGATTATCAAACTACCGCCCATATTTTACTGAAATACCGTCTCCAACCCGATAATCCACGCCCGCCTTCGGGATGGAGGTAGAGAGACAGAGCAAGATAGCGCAAAATTTTAATTGATCAGAACAAGATATCATTTTCTCAAATTTACACAAGCTTCTATAGCGCAGAGCGCAACAACACCTTTCTTGGTTATCCGTCTCTGTCTACTGACTCGGTTTCGTCTTTGATGTAAACCGAGCCGCCGCGCCGCACACGTTCGTATCGTATTTTGAATTTTAACTCATAACTAAAGTTGAGATATCGATCTGTTTTTTTTTCCGGATAACTGACGTTCTACCTAATAACTTTGATTCTTACAAAAAATCATCGGGACACATACATAGTTTTTTTTCTCAGTTCGCTTAATTTTTTTTAGCGTTTGATTTCCATATTCTTAAAGACGCACCATTTTTATCTCACAAAAACGCTTTTTTGTTTACCAAAATATTTAAATTATTAAATTATTATATTTAATATACATATATATTTATATATATATATATATATTTATATATATATTTATATATATATATTTATATATATATATAATGAAATATATATATATATATATATATATGTAAATATATATTTCATTTTTCTGTTTTAAAAATTTAACTTTAACTTAAAGGATTGCACACAAAGTCTTTGGCCATTATCAGAAGTATTCTCCATCTCGAAGGCGGGCGTGGATTATCGGGTAGGAGTCGGTATTTCAGTAAAATATGGGCGGTACTTTGATAATCACTTCTAATAGTCCAGGAATCACTCAGAACAATAGCAAAAGCATCTATGATCAGCTAGATTTCGTTGGATTTACTTAATGGCCACCGAGCACGAACTGATCCTGAAAGTAGTCAGGTCGATGCAAGTCACTACGCCAGTTTTTTCACTATTGTACTATGGTCACGACCCAATTCCGGCAATTAACCTACCAACTCAAACGGCTGAAAGCAGAAAAAATGGTCCTGAGCGTAATCAGGTCGAAGCGAGTTACTATGAGTTGGTAGGCTTATTGGCCGAACAATGTCGTGACTCGTGACCACAGTACACAACTGCAAAGACCCTTATAATGATTATGATTCGCTCGACGAGACGGATATTCGAGGGCGGACTTGCACCGGCTAAAACCACCGGGTGCCAGCACTGCCTAATCTTCGACTTCGCCGGGCCTGGGAATCCAGATACTTCCTAGGGGCCCAGCGAGCGATTGGTTTTAGACAGGCCTCCTCCCTGGGAGAGGGTCGTAAAACTAACCAAACAATATCTCCCATTGGGGCGGCGTGTGAGCACACACACGACGACACCACCCTACCCTCCGCTGGACGCCACCCCCCCACTCTCCGCTGGACGCCACCCCCCTCTCTACTGGACGCCACCCCCCACTTTCTGCTGGACGACACCCCAACCCTTCGCTGGACGCCACCCCGCCACTCTCTGCTGGACGCCACCCCCCACTCTCCGCTGGATCCCCCCAATCTCCGCTAGACGCCACCCCCCCTCTCAGCTAGACCCCGCCCCCACTCTTCACTGGACGCCACCCCCCCACTCTCCACTGGAAGCCACCCCCCACTCTCCCCTGGACACCCCCCACTCTCCGCTGGACGCCACACCCCCACTCTCCGCTGGACGCCACCCCCCTCTCTACTGTACGCCACCCCCCACTTTCTGCTGGACGACACCCCAACCCTCCGCTGGACGCCACCCCGCCACTCTCTGCTGGACGCCACCCCCCACTCTCCGCTGGATCGCCCCAATCTCCGCTAGACGCCACCCCCCACTCTCAGCTAGACCCCGCCCCCACTCTTCACTGGACGCCACCCCCCCACTCTCCCCTGGACACCCCCCCACTCTCCGCTGGACGCCACACCCCCACTCTCCGCTGGACGCCACACCCCCACTCTCCGCTGGACGCCACCCCCCACTCTCTGCTGGACGCCACACCCCCTCTCTCCGCTGGACGCCACCCCCCACTCTGCGCTGGACACCACCCCACTATTAGACGGAAGTTTGGGGTCATATATAATTCGAAATAAAATAACTTGAAAAATTAAATAAACGAGTATTTAAATCGGTCTCTCTCTCAGTCAGAACTCAAAAGTAATCATTAAAATAATCATGATTAATTGAATGATTACTGTAATCAAGATTAATGATTACTCATGTAATCATGATTAAAAGTAATCAGATTACAAGTAATCATGATTACATTCGTTATGATTACTTGTAATCTGATTATTAATCTGATTAAAAGTAATCATGATTACGCCCATCTATGAAGAGTAGTACAGATTACGGTAGAGTTTTACTACAGTTGCATAGGGGCTGACTCATACTCCCTGTAAAATGTATATGCAAATGTTTGTGTATTACAGCTTAAATTGAAACACTGCGTTCGTGTGGCTTAATCTCCTCGCTGCGCTCGTAACATCATTTCATATGCAAACGCCAAATTCTGTTGAACTCTGCCCGCAATGTTTGGAAAGGGAAAAGGGGACAGTTCGAAATGTAAACGCGAATTAGTTCTTTTTTTCAGTGTTAAATTCGTATACAATAATTCCAGTAAGATCACTATTAATATATAAGCTTAGATAATTATTGATAGAAGTATACAAGTTTTAAATAACTATATTCTGTTAATCAATATAATAACTAATAATATAATAGACATTCAAACGTATAGTACCTATTATTTAGTTTAGTATGATGCGACTATTAAAAGATTCTCGCCTCTAAGGCTGAGATTTTTAGACGTAACATTTGATTTTGTTCAGACTTTGCTCAGAAAATAAGTTCGTATTTAACAAAAAACTAAATATATAATAGAAACTTGAGTATAGCGTAAGTATTCGCTAACCCAAGACCAAACTGACGAAACCGGAGACATACCATATATTTTGATATTAATTAAAATATAACAACATGTAATATTTGCGTAAACTCTAAGCAAAATCAAAGTAGCAACTATAAATCTCAGTCTAAGATATCGTTGTAGTTCTTGTGCATTGTAAATACCGCCATCATAACATGCAGTGTATTCATTTCCCTAATGATGTATAAAAATATCGATAATTCGTCATCTAATTATTCATAAATACATATACATTTCTCTTTCAGTGGAACACTCCGTAACTAACTTCAAACCAACTTGGACCGACAAACTTAATTAGTGAGATATTGCACAATGTTTATTACTCGACAGTTTGTTCAGAGGGTAAAGTTAGTTACTCGGCAGTAATTAATGCCGAGTTCGAAAGCTCCGTCACATTTAAACGCAAAGTTAAGAGCCGCTTTATGTATCCATAATGTGGAGATTAAAAATAACGAAAATGAAATTGAATTCAGTATTGTATTTATGTTGGATATAATAATTTACACTGATTTAATTGCCCGAACTGGGTCATAACCACAGTACACGAGTGTAAAGACTGTCATAGTGACTCGCTTTCGTCTGTCGCATTTCGGGATCAGCTTGTCTATATCCAGTAACCCATGTATCTAGACACCTTTAGTCGTGGTATATGTGGGCTGATATGACGACGGAGACTATCAATGAATTTTCATCCTTTGATGATCGCTTTTGTTTATGGACTACACTGTACTTACCATCAGGTGCATTGTATTCATGTCGAGCCAGTGTAAAAAATAGTAAACTAAACCAGCATTAGTAGAACAAGCATTAAACAATTATTTAAAATTCACACAGCAGCCACGGTCGTTAGCATTACCATAACCGGAACTGTTTTCAACGGCTATGATTTCATTATTGATTAAAAATTATTTCATGGCGATTTTATTTCGGACAAGAATCATGCAATCTCAATACGGTATTCGACATTCAATAGGTACAAATAATTTAAAAGAATATATTCTAAGGAATTTACATCCCAAATATCGTAATCCCTTAAAAATACAGTCAAAATCTGTTATAGCAATATCGAAGGGACTAGTCATATTTAGTCGTAAAAGCCGATAGTCGTAACAACCGATGAATTTTTCGAGATGCGAAGTCCTATTTTTTTTTGCCGGAACCTTTGTTCTGGATCGATACAATCGGTATGTTGTTTTAAACGATGTCGCTTGTTGAGTTGTTATCTAAGGAACCAAAGACAAATGAGAATTACAACGACGTTGCTAGGAAATGTCATAATGTTATTTGATTAATTAAAAATGTCACTAATATAACGGATGTTAAAATATATTAGGACGGAACATTGGCGACGAGGATGTCCCAATTTGGTAAAATATTAATATTTAACCACCAACATCAATCGTGGGAAACATATAAAAACCGATTAGCGCAGTGGCTTATTGCCAACGACATCGACGATACAAGAGATCCAAGTGGTATTAAGAAACGAGCGATTTTATTGAGTACGCTTCGTGATTTTTCCTATACATTAGCAGCAGATTTGACTTTGCCTAAGCAATTACACGAAATATCGTACGAGTACGATAAAGGAACCTAAGGAACCAAAGACAAATGAGAAGAACAATGACGTCGCTAAGAAATGTCATCTTGTTATTTGATTAATTTAAAATGTCTATAATATAACGGTTATTATTTATATAAATAATATAATTAAAGTATATTAAGACTGAACATCGCGATAAACAGTTTTGACTGTAGTTCAACGAAGAATTCACAAGTCATTTCACAACATTGCTATGTAGCCGACATTTATGATAAAATCAAACGCAGACCCTCCATGTAATACAAGAAAAATAACCGGGAAAAACATTTTCATTTTCTCTCGAGTTCTTGAGACCCTGATAGCAATAAATATGTAATGGAGGCAGCCGGTATCGATTGCATTACCAAGAGGGGTGGTGTTTTTGTTACGGAACAGGTATGATATCAGCTAGTAACTTGGCATACTTTTGGGCCCTAGTGAATGGTTTAGCTCTTTGAACAATTACGTCATTCACGATGGGTGCACTAAAGCTAATGAAAGTAAGGTTTTATAAAGTGCCAAGCCCTAACCGTCTCTGAAAGCATTACTAAACAACATATTATGTAAATATCATTTCATTTTCGATAAAAGTCTATATATCCAAAAATAGTCCGAATATTACGAGCCCCATACAACTATGCCCTGTTCATTTTACGAAGTCCCCTACGAGAAATATCATTTATACAGCACTAGTGAAGAAATATCAGTCCATTCACCACGTTAACGATGTTCAATTACCACGACGAACAATATACAAATGAATATAGCTTAGAATCGAAAGTTTTCATTTTTAAAGTTGATATTTTTTAAAACATAACTTAAAGAATACAACAATACATTTATAAATTTAGTTACAATATTTAGATTAATTTACAATATTTATGTATATATTAAATTTATTGTCATTGATATAATTATGTTGTGAATATTTGGTTTTTATTTTAAGTTCACAAAATTTATTTAATTCAAGATACAAAAAATAATAAATAAATAAAATAACAAACAAGCATCATGCATAGAAACCGGTTGCATACTTGATTTTGGATTTACCGAATTAAAACGTTTTTTATAATTCTAGTCGCATCAATATGATTAAAATTTAAAAAAATTGATGATATGTATGTAACTGGTCTATGACAGTGAATATTATTATTATTATTATTTTATACCGACTCGACACAGTGACTGCACCATACCTGATGGTAAGCATGGTGCAGTCCAAAAAACGCCAACGACTATCGAAAGGTAACAAAAAACCCATCGGTAGTCGCAGCGATCATGCCAGCCTGCACAAATATCTCTTCACGCTACGTTTAAAAGATCCCATATCATAGGATGGTGGGAACACGCTCGCCGGAAGACCATTCCACAGCCCAACGACACGGCAAAAGGAGTTAGAGAACTTCTTTGTCCTGGCCGGGATGTGAGATACCGTATAGCTGTGACAACGCAAACCCGCGCGCGTGGATCTATTCAGGAAGGGAGAGGGTGGAACAAGGTTAAACAACTCCTCAGAACACTCGCCATGATACAGACGGTAGAAAAGGCTCATTAATCCCTTATTTTAATTATTAGGGAGTAACATTATTGTAAAAGAAAGATTATTATTTAAATTTTATACTTTAAATAAATTATGTATTAAATTACTAATGAACTAATGAATACTTACCAGATTCTATTATTGTCAACACTTAACAATAACTTAATGAGCATCAAGGGTTTTTAGACCCCTCGAATCGGTTCGAGGGCCCTGAGGTCTTGAATAAATAAAATGCAATTAGACTAAGGCAAATGCAATAGCATTTCGAACAAAGAAAATGAAATATTGTAACAGTGACTAGTCAGGTGCTGTAATTTTCTATATTTGATGGCATTACCACTATTTTAAAATAATTAAATAAACATTGCTGAGACTACGCAAAACCCGAAAACGGGTCTCCTTAATTACGAAAATTACACGAACGATTACACTTCAAGCTCCATATGCGGTTTAATCGGTCACTATAAAAGGATAGTATATGAATTGTAGACGCGTGGCCCTGTCTGTTAATTCGGAAGGCGGTCTCGAAAACAGCCACGTGCGGGGTGTCGCCATGACAACAGAGGAAACTACGCAGTTTTCTACGTCCCTCGCCCTATGGGCATCTCCACAAAACCTGAATTTACAACGTAACGAAAGTACATACGTTTTAACCTACCATACATTGGCAATATTGGTATCCATTTTTTATACGAATAATGTATACAGAAATAGCAGAAAATATTGGTACTGTTATTAAAAATATTATATACCGACGATTTTTTTTTTCTAATTCAATAATCTCATTTATTTACTTCATTTGGATTTTACGCAACAAAGTAATATGCATATGTATCTAAGGTAGACATTAAACATGAAAGGTTCTGAATATTTTCTATTTTTTGATGAAAGCGTATCATAGCAAATATTACATTCGAAGCGAAGTCTTCATTAAATCAGTGTTCCGTAATAATAACTTAATCACACAAAGGGGTGAGATTTTACCAGGCAATTTAAAACGGGCAAGGGGCAGTTTATAGGCATAATATCAAGCGTATGATAATAAATTGATCTTCGCGACTGATGAGGGTTATGTTGTCTTTGAAAATGGCGGAAATAACAGAATGAAATAACCACTGAAATTCCTTACCTAAAAGTCATGTAATAAAAAACCGAAAAATTTAGAAACAAACAAACGGAAATGGCATCGGCAATAGTCACAAAGAAACGATGTAGAACAAGTTTAAATTAGCTAAAACTACGCATGTGTGTCTAATATAATTTATTACAAATGTATCTCAAACAAGTGATTTCTAATAACTAATAATATTTACAATAAAATTAAAAGACAACAAATATTGCACTCCTTGTAATAGACAATGTAAAGGGTCTTGTTTCGATTTTCGAAATTTCATCGCGTTGTACCATCTATAATTCTATATAAACGAAATTAGCGTATCGATTTAAAATGTTTAATTTTATATCATCTACGTTCATCCATGCATTTAAGTGCAATCAACTTTTGTTAACGAATTATCTTGTTCTCATGAATTAAACGTTTCCTGTGCACTACGTAATTAAAGTGGAGACGGTGTTGAGTGAAGACGCAAAGATCTGGTTACCAAGTATACATTGTGACTGGTACACAATGGACCCGTTACCGTGGCGAAGGACGACCTACCGTCGCATACCTATTACAAACTTGCTATTATATTATTATGATTTTGAAATAAATCTTATTAAGAAACAGATTTAAAGATTTTGTGCATTCTAAATTTGATTTGACCATACGATTATGCTGTTTGAAAATCCAATCGATTAATCACACACATTTAATAGCCGATGGTAAACCGCAAACTGGCGACTGACTGCTTGCGGTTTTAACGCAACTGTCGACAAACCTATCACTGGACACGTTGTCAGGATGCCTTTTAATTTTATTGAATTAATTATAAAGGATACAGCCTCTTTAATAATAAAAACCAGATTTCTATATCTTTGGCTACTTGTTTGTGTAGTCGATATTATATTAAGTGGTGACTGGCGAGTGTCACCAATAACGATTAGGAAATCATAAAGGCAACTGGCTACGCTTATTAGTTCAAAACTAACAGCTGCCTCTTAATACTGTATTGCACATAGCATCTGTCGCATTAAGTACTTTTATTAAGAATAGAAAATGTAGGCAGCTGTGATAGTACTATAATGGTAATTATATTGCTGCTAGGCTCTAAATACTGGTTCTTATGTAGGTAATACCAGATAATTAATATTCTTTATAATAACATCGTTTAAATGCGTATCCAATGCAGTTAATTTCTTATACATTTTAATACGGCCTCGGCGTGATTTTCCTTACATTTAGAATGCATATGATGTCACATTTTAATAACTATGTACAATAATGTACGTTTTATGTGTTTGTAATATACATTTTACTTGTGTATATTAAAAATGATCATATTGTTTGTTCCGCAACGGATTGAGGACAAGGTTATATTTGGGAACTGAATGAGTCGTAAATTCGTAATAAAAACACTTGGGAGTTATAATTATTACATAAACTATATCAAATGATTTTAAATAACTAAATAACTATAATATTTATTTTGTTACAGATTTGATGTTTGTAACATTATATTCATATACTACACACAACAATTAAGCGAGGCAAGAAAAATGCAATTTTTCCTCGTTTTTTGAAGGGCAGTAGATACAACTAATTAAAAAACTAAGTATTTTACTTTATATTCTTCACTAAGAATAGTGAAAACAGGTCGTATTGCAAACGTAAAAAATAATTTCGAAGTTTTAAAATTCCAGTCTTTCGTTCTGTAAACAATTTTTTGAGCTACGGTTCAATCAAAAGAATTAGCCCGGAAACACATCCAAAATTTTAGTCTCCTTTTTTCGGCCCAGAGGCATGGTTTTTTTTTTATTTCACCACAACATGATACCGATAGCCTGTTTATTCAGTTTCAGTTTGATTTTTTAGATGCTTGATCATTTTTCGTGGAGATATCCGAAATTGAACGAAAAAAGATACTTTGGTGCTTAACTATCGATATCTCGACAAAATATGATTGTAGGACAGTTTCAAAGACTGCAATAATTATTTTTGAAAGCTCCGATCGAACATAAAAACGAAATAAAAAAATTGCAGTTTAATCAAAAAAAATCTTCCATGCCCGTGTATCGAAAAAAAAAAACGAAACAAAATTTTAGATTTTTTCCTTTGATTGCGTGACTATCGTAGCTTAATTTTTTGTTAGTAAAAGTTGGAAAAACTAGAATATTGAACCTGCATCAAAATCGTTTTTTTCCATAAGCGATATGACCATTTTTAACTATGACACAACCCGTCAAAATCAGAAAAGCATCGGGAAATCGGTAATGCAAAGTATATAACAATCCTGAATAAATTAAAATAATTCATACTTCACTAATAACCATTATGTACTTGTAAATAAGAAACAAAGCTGACAAATCGGTGGGATGTTTCGTCAATGTTGTCACCGGGCTAAAAATAGAAAGACCACAATCATGAGCGTTGCTCCTCTTATCCTGGCACGTAGAGAGATTTTGCAATTATTCTAAATATGTGGAACCGGCAAATAGATTTCCATTAATAATAATAATAATAATAATAATAAACAAGCCTTTATTTTTTCACATAACATTTTTTACAATTCAAATCTGTTAGTATTATTAGTTTTTTTTTTTTTCTTAAAATATAAAATGAAAAATTGTTAATTAATTATGATGCATCATTATTTATTGTCTTTGATATTTCAACGTTTAGAATATCCTTCAGTTTTATTTCATCTACGCATACCTATTGTTGTTGTTCATTGTGTATTTTAAATATGTAAGGAGGTGCAGCAAAAATCATGAGCAGTGGTAAAATTGGGCCAATATGCCGTCAGTATATCGTAAGAGCTATTATCAGCAATCAGACTGTGACCTTGCTGCTCGTTGTCGCGCAAATCGTGGGGAGGAGGCGCAGATTGCCATCCTTCATTCTGGCATCCGCCTTTTGCACTGTTTGCACTTCATTACATAATATTCCTCACTTATTCGCATTATACGTGCGATAAACATCGGATTTAAAGTGATAAATGTCATAACACGTAATAGATGCCACAATTTATCACGTTCAACAACATCTTAATGTGCTATAATATCAAGTACGTAATCAATTTGCTAGCAAGTGCTAATTATAGGCACGTATTAAGTGAGAAGGATGTATTCATCGTAGCACGTACTAAAACGGACAAAGACCGCGTGCTTTAAGTGTAAGCAATTGGCAGTTGTTGACATAACTTACTGTTAACACGCTCGTTGTTGACAATTTTTATTATATGTACTGTAGTATTGGTGAACACAGCTACTAATGAATCTATGCCCTCTCCGACATACGAATATCGTTGCTACTGATCAATCAATTACAATCTATTAATGAGTCATATGTAGTATTTATCTTCTAATTCATAATTATAGTTGAAATTTAACTTCAGTAGTTTTTTTTTTTACTGATATGCTTGCGCTAAACCTCAATCTCACCTGCTGGAAAGTGATGATGAGGCCGACGATGGCGCGCGCTCACCCGGCAAATACCGATTCACTCGACGTTTGAAGATTCCCATGTCATAAGATGTTGGAAACACAGACGCTGGAAGCGAATTTCACTCCTTGGCCGTTCGCAACAAAAAGGAGGCGAATCGCTTCGTGTGAGCAGCTGGAATGTCAACCACATAAGAGTGCAAGCCCGCACGGCGTCTTGTCAATTTATGGTACAAGGGGAGGGGAGAACTAAATCATACAACTCAGCCGCACACTATCCAGCGTATAAGTCCAGTAGTTTGCATATCGTATATTTTTGATCATATCGAATTTCATTAAAAATATAGTACACGCGGATAAGTTATGTAAATGTAGAATAATATAAAACAATAGGAAAACTGGCGGTTATTTTAACGGACAATGTTGGCTTTTCACAAAAAAACGTGAATATCTGTGTAATGACATCTCCCAACGGCGTCACGCACCGCGGCCGTTATGCGATGGCTGTGATAACCGCTGCCCGCTCACATGGAAACATTAAACCGTAAATGAAAGTGACAGAAAAACCATTCGACACTTTAGTTTTCAGTACATATTACAAAAGCAAACTTTACTTATAATAAAATTCAAGAAGCATATCAAGTTACAATCGTACACCATTTTACAATTTGTTACAATTTTACAATTTGTTATTCTGTCTTCATGTCCTTAGCAATACAGTTATAATTGTTCAAGTCAACGGAACTAATTCTATATTTTTTTACAGTCCCAATATAAGCATTGCAAGGTTAATAACCCGTCTTAAATATCAAATATGACATAGACTGCAATATGTATACATAGCAACACTATTACAAACTATTTTGTAGCAAGTAAGTCTATACAACATAATTGATGTTTAGTATAGTATAGTTATTAATAATATCATTAAATTCAAATAACACAAGTAATTTTCATTAAAAAAGATGAGTAAAACGTGTTTAAGGTGCAAACACAATATAAAGTCTAATCAATCCATTGAGTACAATGGAGATTCATTTTAGCCATAGCGTTATTCGGGTCGCAATAACATTGAATCGGTATTAAATAATTGTTATTAATACTAATAAAAATATCTTTTGCAAATGATTATTTTAAAAGAGTTGTTAATAATGAACTAGTTCAATGGTTACTTATTATACCGCAAATAAATTAAATTGTGTATCTAATTGCAAATGACAACTGTTTTCATTATCTTAATTTGTACGGTAGTAAATAGTGTCGCGGTTCATTCAAGCGGTAACAACTGAGATAAGCTTTTCTACCGCAAAAGATAACGTACTTCATTTAGCTATACGTAAAGTTAATTACGAACTCGATAGTTATTAAATGCCGTTTTTTCTTTATTCATTATTCCTAATTGTATCAGGAAGCTGTCATTGTTGAATAGAATTGTCAACAAAGTCAGCAGCAAAGTATTGTCAACAAGCCTCTAAGCCGCCCGCATTCAATTGTTTCAAGACTTTTGACGGAAACACTTAGTACATGAGCATACTGTGAGTTAGTGGTGACAGACACCCTTTGCTTATTCCTACATCTACTTACACATAATTTTATAGCCAACTGTAACATTTAACACAAGGTTACCTTATTATGAAGACACAGATAAATAAAAAATAGCTTCTAATGAAATCAAAGTATAAACACAAACAATAATTATCTTGTTCTTCATTCAACTATCTTTTTTATTCTGAAGTTATTTGTAGAAAAATGACATCAGAAATAAAATCGTCTCTTTCAGCATCAATTCAAATGAATATTACACTATTAAAATTTATCTATGGGCGTGAAATCATGATCATTCAGTTAGGTTGAACCTTCTCTACCGTGAGTTTCATGTGAACGAACGGCGAGACATGCAGTTTTATGCACGAGGTTGTTCCCACACTATCAGTTGGCTGGCTTAACGCGCCAGCACGCACGACCTGGGCCACCACCAGTCACCGCTGGTATACTGTCACTCGTACAATCGAGAATATACTGCTTTATAGTACTCTTTAAATAATATTTTCAGTCCATATTTGGAGAAATTGTATAAAACTTCTTTTGTTAACAAGAAAATGTCATGAGATTAAGGCTCTTAACAACAATAAAATTAAAGAGAAATGATATATTGACTTGTCACGCGGTGCGCAGAACGTTTACGATTATTATTTACTCATGTGGAACGCTATCGCTCGAGAGAATAATTTGCAGCCACCACAAAAACTTATATCACCGGTATTGGATGGATGTACGCCTGCATTGTGATGCGCATACCATTTATTGCAATGTTTCTGATAAAGTCGACACATAACGGAATATTGTACATTGTATTCGTATTTAAGCGACGCTTCCTTTTTCGGAGAAATCAGAAAAAATCGGGTTCAATAAACCTTTTTCATCGACGGATAAAAAGAACTCCTTTTAACACTTTAATACAATGGACATAGATTAAAATTTTGAATACAAACCAGATTTTGATTATTACAGAAGAAAAACATTTAATTTCCTTATGCTGTACAATTCAATAGGAGTGCTTGATTATAAAAATGGATGACCTCAAACGAATAAACCATAAAAAAGTCGCCATTAATATTATCGCATAAATAGTAACTTGTAATACTTTCGCTGAATGTTCAATGAGGGCACGTATCGAGACCGATTACCTGGCATTATTGTAGTTAGATAAGGCAAAACTATAACATTAAATTAAAACTAATTTATCACAAAACAATAATGTATTAAAAAATCATATACTGACATGAATAATAATAATGGGGATTGTTATTATTAATAATAATCCCAAAATTAGAGGATAATTGGACACGATGCACTATGATGTAGGTGTAATGGTCGCAATTAGGAAAACTGTGCCATTAACGGTTCTATACAGACGTCGTCGGCTGATAATATGTGATACATCTTGACGGATGTGATTCCTTCACATTGTGCAAACATGATTGTGTAGTGTGTCAAATCAAGATATACATTTTTCTGAGCTAGAAACGAAATATGGTTTCTAAAGATTCAGAGATTAATCCGTGGTTATTTATAGCTTACATCTGATTGTGTAAACTACTTTAACTACTACTTTACTTACTATTTTAACTCGACTAAAAAGCTATTTATTATTATACTTCCTAGAAAATGAATAAATAGTGCATTCAAGTGCATTTTATAGACACATAAATAGAACAACGGGCGTCGTCGTAAACTAGGTTCTGTACTTTATGTAATTAAATATTACCATTGTTAAATCGCAATTGCAGGGTAGGTTAAAAGGTTTTTGCTGTATCTTTATTATTCCTAAACAATAATGCCAAATAGGATATACACATTTTGCACCATAGTGAGAAAGTCAAAAGATGCATTACATAAATTTGAATTTTTTTTAATAAGATATTTAAATGGATGAAATAATTTTTACTATTTAAATGAGTATTTCATTATTATGTTACTTGTACTTGAATCGCCTGTGGTCGTCGAAATATTTATTTACACATACGTGCTCTAACAACAACATAAAGGTACAATTCATTCTTTGTGCAGTGTGTATATTTAAAGCACATCACTTTTCGATTAATCAGTTATTTTTACTAAACAGCCATAAAAGTATTAACATATAGATCCAAATGTATGACGACTGTATTAGTGTGTACCTACTTACTAAATCCTCCCTGCTCCTTGCGCGTTAGTAAGCTGCTCTAGTGATATCGATTGGATGTAGGTAATCCGATTACTGTGCAAACTATCGTCTGAGTAGCTTTGCTTCTAACACTTACACTCAACTACATATTAAGATTAATTTATTTTGTAATTACATTCTTCAAACACATCTAGATGTACACACCTACATACATAACTATGATGAAAAGAATACAGTGGTTGATTTATTTCGTAGCGACTGATTTTATATTTTTTTGGGATGCTATAACAGTGTTTTCTTAAAGTAAATGTAATTTCTAATTAAAGTAAATTCAGTTATGAAATACCATGTACTTGTACAAAGAGCGACATATAACCTTTACGTAGGAAATGCAAAAAACTAGATCAATGTTGACAACCATATTGACATTGGCAAAGGTAAACAACGTCCTTGTCCACAATTGTGGCTTATTTATAGAATTGGACACCATTGAAATCATAAATTTTAACCTCGAAAATACGTAGAACTGCCATGAAGGCGGATAATAAAATATTATGATCACTTCATAAATTTTAAAAGCCATTAGTGTTCAACAATAGCCTTTGATTATACAACATTTTATATATATTTAAATAGAACGAAACCCTTTTGGTGCTGTATTTCATATTTTATACATACACATATTTTAGATGTACCGAATTTTAAAATGTATTACAACTTGGTAGTATGAGATTGCGCTTACGATTTCCAACTTATTCAGTTAGATGATTTACAATATTATTAGAATAATTATGTATAAAAACTCAACAAGAAAAAAAAAAGAAACAAAACAATCGTTTGTAACGACAAATGCGACTAGGTTTTTTTTTGTTTCGTGTTTATTGGAATGAACAAGTTGGAAAACTTAGACGGCATTTTCCCTTGTTTTGTTTGAAGCGTCGTGTCGACTCCCCTCGAATATTCATTCACTAGTAGACACGGGGACGGCATTGTGGCGGAAGGAATGTATGGAGCGTTCAAATCGACTCATTAAAGTCTACCGCTGAGTAATTGTTTGAACTTCCCCTGAACACTTATCGCAACCAATTTCTAGACGAAACTCGGATTACGACATGCAAACATTTTTCATTCATGATATATTTAAAGAACTTAAAAGAACAAAATATTTCCAAACCATAGTCCGACTGAGTTAGAAATAGCACTCGGTAAAATTAATCGACTGTACTGGGTGTCATATGGTTAGCACACAATTACTACGGTTCGATATGGTACATGCATTCTTACAAAGAGATTCAGCTCGCCGTGGGTTTTGGAATGTTACCAATCCACATATAAAATATACGTTTTCCGTCGTAATAAATAGGTACATATAATATACAGTAAGGTCATTAAAGTATCTTTATACGATCAACAACATATATATGTACGGTATAATAATATATAATTATATACGCTAAATATATGTATCTTAACTTGGTAAAGTTAAAAAAAATACGTTCTATAATATGAAAGTACTTTTAATGATTTCTCAGTATTTTAACTTTTTGTAAATCCATATTCAGATATTTAGTTTTGTTGTGTAATATTAGAAACAAAAGTAAAATAAGCTAAGTAACATTTTAGAATTATAAATCATAAAATTGTTAAGGAAAGGATAGATTAAAAACCTAAATATAATGCATTACATGAATATAATGTGCGTAGTTTAAATCATATTTTGCATGTCGTACTTTGTCGTGCCCTAGTCTGAAAATACATAATAAAATTGAATTTTATTGTTGTATTATTTAAATTCAATTTAATGTAAATCCAATATACCTATTAGTAATTGAAAGCACAATACATCATGACTTCTGCTCTGTCCGGATTTGTGTCGAATCAAATGGGCCGTGTCAATCTCCAATTGAACTTATTAAATTGAATTTACCTCATTTACTACCCCACTAACAATAAAATTATTTATTGGTTAGTAATGTACCACTGAAATCGACTAACATTATAAAGCATGTAGACAACATATGAAACTCTTATTTTAAATATTATTTGAGTCCGGATTAGTGATGAAAATGCCCGGGAATTTTCCCAAAGTGCCCAGTACTTCCGCGAACATTTCGTAAATTCCCGGGAATATTCCCCATACAAGTTTTGGGCACTTTGGGAAAATTCCCGGCCATTTTCATCACTAGTCCGGATGCCGCGAACTTGATTCGATAGTGACAAATGGCCTGTTGTGAAAGCCCGTAAGACACCAACTACAAGATTAATTATTGACATATTAATGTCTGTCTTCTGATTTATATCAAGAATATGTAGCTTCCTGTTAAATTAACACTTTGCAATAACTAAAACATCTCGATTATAAATTAATTATAATTCAGACATGACAACGTTAAAAAAACAATGATGAAGGTAAAAATATTATCATAATTATATACTTTTACTAAAACTCATCTAAATAAACGTGATACTAAATAAATACGATCGAGTTACTGAGAAACGAGAGTTCTAATAAGAAACCGCTGTATTTTTTTTATCTAAAAATATATTAAGTAAATTATAATGCAATTTTTTAATTAATAACCTCATATTTGATTGTAAAAATATGTGCAAGTTACATTGGAGTCGTTTTTTCATTTAATTGTTAATATAACGACAGATAAAATTTAAATTAAAGTTTAATGATAAACAAGACTATTAATAAAACTATGTTGATTTCTAATTATATCATGTTCGTACATAACAACTAACAAAGTAACAACTATTTAATAAACCTAGGTACCGCGATTCTAGCTATTTTTTTTTTTAACAAAGTTTTTGTCTCATTCAAATAGGCAACCAAGAGATTTAACAATAACCTTTTTTAAATTTACAATACAAGGTAACAGACATTCAAAATGTAAAGGATTAAAAGTATTTATGATAATACACAAAACTTATTTCCCACCTAAACACGCGCGTCGCCTGGCAGAATAGCTCAGCGCGGTCTGTTGTTACATTGCAGCTTTGTAATATAACATAATTAATGAATTTGCGACGGAACGAAAACATTGAGTGGTACGTGGTAACGCAATTTGTTTATAACATGCCTGAACAGATGCCACCCAATATGTTATCCTTATATACATATGCTTACAATGTAGTAACAACGATTAATTTTAGTAAAATTTGCACATTTAATGATAAAAAGTAAAAATCTATAGCTCAAACAAGCTATTGGCTAACGATATAGAAAAATAGGTGGAAAAAGCATAAATATTAGTATTATTTATTTTCTCGATCTATGTACAAGGTATGAGGTCACCAGTGGCGGGAGGTGATTTCTTCGAAATTATAATGACCAAAATAAAATAGGCTATTCTGGCCTCAATCTCAAATGTGGTCACGAATTAGTAGTTTCAATGTTTTCTTATAACGTCATAATGCATAAGTTGCAGATAATATTTTTTTTACTATACACGAATTTAGAAATATACTACTATTTTGGGAATAATATTTATATTTTTATTGTTTCAGAACAAAGATGAAAAATTTCATAAACAATCACAGTGCGTGGTGGATTGTATTCCTGACGGCTACACTAGCTGTTTCAACAATGGGTGAAACCGGTGTATGCCTTTTCAACGCAAAATTAAAGCAAATTATTACGTCAAACACATTAAAATGGACTAATCTTAAGAAAGAAGCTATGAGTAATTACGTTATCGGGGCAGAATCAGAAAATGGTTTGTCTTTGAACTTAATCAATTTAATTTATTGTTTGTAAAACAATAACCCTATTGTAATATTATCTTTTCACAGGTCCAATTTACTTGTGCAGAGCACGTCACGAAGGAGATATGATATTGGGACAACTGAAACCCGATTACACCTCTTGCGCTGTTTCTGGAAGCAAAAGTTACAATATTTTTGAGGTTTTAGAAAATATTGAAAATGCGTCATTAATTTATTGGGTTCCGTGGCTTAAATTTCACTCCAAACCAAATGGTGCTGTTTTATTGATCTGTTCTCACGATTCCGTGTTCATTGGACGCATGAAAGGTCAAAGTGGATCATCTCACTATATCGGCAGGATAGCTTATGAAAATGTTATTGGGCGACTAATTACTTTTGATGATAAAAATAATGAGTTGATTGAAAATAGTGGTGAGATTTTGGTTGAAACTGAACCTGTGAGTTACAAATTGGAAAACGTCGAGTTAGATTTAGCCACGGAACATGTTCGTCAAAACGATGTAGAGGAATTCCAGGAAATCGTTTTAAGAAATGACGATAAAGAAGGCGGAACGTTTACAACAGAAGTCGAATATAATTATAATTATACTGTATCATGGGGCCATGGACATGGAATAGCTATCGGTTTAAACACTTCGATTGAAATGGCTGACGGTAGTATGCTTCCTCTAATTCAATGGGCTAATCCGTTCACTGAAAGAAGAACAAAATTGTATATGATTGAAAAATATTTGGAGCCGGGTACTGCATGCAATGTTACATTCAGAGGAAATGGTACAGACCGCGATGTCCAATACACAGCGAAATTGATAACGTTTTATAACGGTAAAGATTCACGGTCCAGACAAATGCGAGGGCAACGTATTGAGAATACCTTGGAAGTGGAAGCAATATACGGTGACATATATTTTTTGGCGAACAACAGTTTAGTACCAACGACTACTACCACAACTACTACTACAACTACAACTTCAACAACAACAGCAGCTCCTACTGTTCCCCCAGCACCTGAAGAAAATGATATCTCTATGAAAAAGGCTGATTTGTCCAAAGAAATTGACAGCAACATGTTGGGTGATAGTAGCGAAGGCGCTATAAAAACACCATCAGTTAAAGAAGATAACATCAATCAATCTGTTGTGGGAGGACTTGGAAGCAAACCTAACGAAGCGAGCAAGACAAAAATTGTTTCTTTGATGTTATTAATTCCCACATTCACCCTTTTAGCATATATTTAAAACGTCTACACTTGTTGTAAACATGTTATATCAGAAAAATGGAAAATATCACTAAAATTAGTTGCTTTGTCGATGATACGTCGTGTATTTATCAAGTTGGCTTAATGCAATTGTTCTCGATATGTGATTAGAAAATCATTATCTAATCTCAATAATTTTGTATATAGTATAATCTTGATTTCATAACATTCCTGTTATGTGAATTCATTCCAATGTATAAAACGAAAAGTCGAAATAATCACATAACTGTAAATAGATATTTGTAAATAGTAACAGATATAGAAGTCGCAGAGCGGCGAAGAACATTTGTCATTACATTTGATGAAAATGGGTGGCATTGTAGATAGGAGTAATGAAAACAAGTGCTACACTGTTACCATAAATAAAACAAACTCAACTGAATAACAACACATTCATTATTAAATTAGCAATCAACAAAATGTTGAAAACAATCTCAAACTTCAGGTTCATTTCATAAAACCTCTGAATATGTATTATATATTTTATAAGTTCTTAAAAGCAGCTATTCATTTGATAAATAATTTATTTTAGACTTGACAGTCAATTATTCCAGTGTTTTAATTGTAAGATTTATAAGATATTACTTTTTTCAAATAGGTACTTATTTATTTTCAATAGATCTGATTAACTATATAAAATTTTACTATCGTATAGATCTCTAAAATTACCGGTCTATTGCCCACAATAAATTTAATAAGAACAAAATAGTGCGTATATCTAATAATTATTTGAAGACAATCACTCATACATAGTCCCATTTTAATGACAATTAGGAACCTCCTATTTATCGTATTGTATTTTTATTATTAATTTTAAGTTGTGAGAATTGAAAAACCAGAATTAAGAGATATTATTACTATTAAACCTTTTTGTATAATCTCAGACAATTATTACTCTACTTTGTACTATAATACATTACATTTAAGTTAACACTAGATTTACCGAACCAATCCAAATGACCGGTCTTTATATTTGTGTACACGTTTTTTTTTCTAATTTTTTTAATTCTTTAAAATAGCCTATCGTTTACTGATACAAGTTGTTGATTAATATTATCGATTTAATTTGATTATTAACAAAACAAAATAAACTAAGTTAAACCGATTTCTAAAATATAAATAAATTGTTCGCCGCTAGATCTAGTGTTAAACGTCTGAAATTATTTTAATAATTAGTAACTTTCATCATAGAAGCCAAAGCTGCAGTTGTCATATGTAGAATTTTGTGCGTAACTTTAATTCATAACATAAATAAACCTAAATCGATAATAAAATCTCGAATATCTAATAATGTTATTAAAAATATCAAATGCTTAGCGATGATTTGTCAATGTGTTTATAAAGAAATGGATGATATTTTTGTATGAATCGATTATAAATAAGTGTTTGCCTTAGTCGTATGTAGAAGTTCTTTATATTTCGATGTTTTTGTTGTTCTCCGTAGTTATAACGTTATAATTTCAGACATATTAATAGTAATTAAATGAGAGTAGTATTAGTATTTAAACAGGTATCTCGTTTGACTAATTTATGTAAATGTCCCACCTAGCGTACCATTATTGAATAGGACTATATTTAATTAATATAAATTGTAACTGAAAATATATTTATGATTCCCTCTCTGCTTTCAAAGTACTTTTTATCTTTGAATTGTACTTTAGTGTTAAGATATAACTTGTGAAATTGATGTTTGTAGACGTAAATAATTTTCTTTTTTGCGTACCTCTAAAAGTTAAATGAAAGCCTGCACGTTCAACGTCAAATATTTATTAGCAAGCTTGTATTCTATGACAATTAGTATATTGTTCTATTATTAAGGAATGTTTTATTGTTATCTTTAATTTAAATTTATGTAAACACCCAGTTAGGGCAATAGGAGCAATGAATCTCTTGACATCTATATTGTTTTGCGAAGCATAATTGTGATGTTCTATGTAAGTTCTATTTGTTTAAATTCATTAAAATATAATAAAATATCTTGTTTTATTTATATTAATATCTTGTAATAGTAATAAATTCATATACATATACTGTGGTTAACGGATAAAAATTATAATGACAAAGAAGACTTTCAAAAGACATCTATTCTGCTGTTATAACTATGCGAAAAATAGTTTTAAATTCTAAGTTAAGCCACAAATTTCTCGAAATATGTAGAAAATTATACAATAGAATTAAATGAAATAGAAGAGATTGATCTTTAAAACAATTTACAACTTATCATTTGTAACTTGATTATAATTATCTAATAAATTGGACTGTCTTCTAATTCCTAGGAAGGAAATCCCTACGAGCATGGTCCTTTAGTCGATCCTAAGACCTTATAAGATAAAGTCAATAAACAACAATTATCGATAAAATAAAATAACTACTCGCTCAAAAACTGTTCGCACACCTCATTGTTTTATTAGTACCTGCAGATCTATACTACACCGAAATAAATTAATTGGAAGTTAAACAAAATAGAATTAGTCATATTTAGTAATCATTTATTACTATAAAGTAAATTATAACGGCGACACACTGATAAAAATCACTTAAAATTAACTGTGTGCAACAGCGGTATCCGGGACCAGGGAGACGGAACCGATATCCGTGCGTGACATCGCAGTCTTTAGTTCGAACTACGGCACGTTTCCCTTGTCTTACATACATAGATTAAGTTCAGATTTAGGCACCATATGCTCACTGGTGAAGAACATATCTTGAAGAAACGCACATGGCATCTAATAGAAAATTCATGAGTAAGTACCCTGAGAACGGCGATCTGATGGTCTTCTGGTCACATCGGACACGATATATAAGCGCGAAATGGATACTGGTCCTAATATATCTCTGTTCACTAAGAAAAGGATATACCGTAAACATATATAATTATTATTAAAACAGCGATACTTTAAGTGGCTTCTTTCATACAATGTACGTTGTACGTATGCCATAATAAACAATTTATAGATTTTTGCGAAGAGATATCCTGCAATCTCCGCCATGTTATGCGACAAATATGAACTTTGGTATAACATATTAGATATATTTATTAATACGAAATACGATATACGTTACACCGCTATAAGTCTACAATTCGGACACTTTTTTATTTGAGAACATATTATTTTCTCCATTATTATATTTACTTGAATTCTGAAAACATGCAAATAAAATAACTTCGAAAATATATTTTGAAAAGAAGCCTTGATATATTGACATATCAGGCATTAGTAAGTATGCAATGTCAGAAAACATCACAACACTGCCAGTTGCATATGGAAATAGCGTTATTATGAGCCGTTATGTTTGTATGAAGTCGTAAAAAGAAAAATTTCTGTACCCCTCGTATAGAAGCTCTCGGAATATCCCATTCGGCATTCAATTGGGAGGGTAACTACGAGTGACTATAACAAAGGACAGTAATAAAAATATATATCTCTCACATATAGTTGGCGAATACGTTAACGGCGAACGAAAAGCAATGGAATATGATTACTCTGCGATTATTTGAAATAGGCAAATCGTACAGGAATTGTATATTATACTATAGAATATATTAGGAAAATCAATATTTACTATCATCATCTCAGGTTACCTAACCCTTGGGTTGGTCCCTAGGTTTGGTAACCCTTATTTTCCAAAATATGTCCACAGGATGGTGATAAGTGGATAGAAATTAGTTGAAAAGGTGTCCTTGCTCGGCTGGATTAGGACTACATTATTGAGTATACTTGGATATAAAGCTCATTATGGTGACTCTCTTCTATCGGTCGCATTTTAAAATCAGCTTGTGATTGCCCAGTAATCTATATACCTAAAAGCTTCCATTGTGTTATATTTAGGCATGCAGGCAAAGAGAAATATTATTTATTATGTATTTACGTGGTTAAAGACACCACGCCTAAGTTAAAATCGTTCTAGTTATTGGCAAAGTCTTTGGTTTTGCCCTTTAATACTTAAAATATTTATACGTTTGTCATAAATTGTAAATATGTTGATCGCTTTAAAGCCTATGATTAATATAAACAATAAATATCATAATATATCACGTGTTTATTCGTTTGTTCAATGAATAATTGTTTGTTAAATACTGAGTAATTGTAATGTCTTTCTTAGAACGGGATTATCCGCACCGCATGTCGATTTATAGTAAGTGACAATTACGTAGAATTACGTTAATTCTAGTTAATTCTGGTTTAGTATTTTCACATGGTTTATTACATACAGCATGAAACAAACACCTAAATTTTTAAATGGCTTACAAAATATGCTTCCAAATAATTACAATTTAATAAAAGAAAGGTGAATCTGAACTAAGAGAAGGGATACTATTGACAGTGCTTATATTTATAGCATTTTATAATATAAGACTATCTATACTCATAGCCTTAGCTAGCCTGCCGTCATAGCCAGGGTTTAATCTAGAGAATGCATATGGAAATGAATGGTACATGCCCAAGCTATACATTAATTTTACAATACTGCGTCAAATAGAGATATGAAAGTGGTTGTCTATCACATCAACGATTGACTGAGAGACTTTTTTAAAATAAAGTTTTTTTTTATATAGTGGCACGGCAAAATGGCTGCACCTCATCTAATGGTAAGAATTTATAGATAAACATTCTAGTCAATTAACTGTAGAATTTAACTGTCAGACTGCAAATTGTATATCTATAACGCGTTTTACTTATACACTTATAAAATATTTATTACGGAAGGTAATTTGAAAATTACAAAACCTATTTTGAAACTTAATTTGCATTTCAATAAGGAAACATAAAACATTTTAACCTTGATAATCTCAACCTAATATTGTATTGATTTTGATCATTGATGACCATGAAACTAGTAGATGTGTAACAGTGCTGTCATATGATCTAATCTAGGGTTAGGTACACAAAATACAATAATAAAGATTAGTAAGATAAAGGATGAATAAAAATAAAACAAGTCTTGAAAATTATTGTACATTTTCCTTGACATTTGTATTAAGACCCAATTCAATAGTCAAACAGCGTTGTACAAAAGTTCACGGCACTGACATTTAGCAATGGTATTACAGGAGCGGTAGGCATATTTATCAACTTCGTTGTTTGCGCACCAGTGTTTCGTTTATTTACTATACCTTACTGTAACCACTTGAGTAAATATCGTACAGAGTATTCGCTTCCTACTGTGTTGCCAAATGGTTACACTATTACAAGCAAGCGGTTAATGTGTGCGTGTTCTCTGGCTATCTATCACGTTCACGGCGAAACCGGCTTACGAGAGCACAGCCAGTGGACAAACTCAGGACTGTGCAAAGCGTGCGGTAATAATTTTCTTTCCACATTTCAATATCAATTCAATGTTTTTATCGAACGTGACCATAAGATTTGTTTTTTATAAAAAAATTAAACTGTCAATATATTAAGGGTACAAATAAGTTTCCGCCGTTCTAAGAGAGATGGCATGGCACGAAGCTTATGTCAGAATTCGCAGATGACAATCGGATTAAACATTAGGTTGATCTTTCAAGAACAACATAATTCTATCATATTATTAACTTCGTACTAACATCATTTTTTTTTATCCAAAAACGTCTAAATTTGTTCCTGACAAGAGTTATGAAGATACCAAAAATTGGTACATAGTAGTAATTGAAATTTATTCGTAAATAGATAAGGAGTTTTGCAGACGTGGAATCCGAATGCTGCCTCAAAGATAAGAAAAATAATTGCTAGAAATCGACAATAGTAATATTTCGATTAAATATAAACTACAGTTTTTTTACAATATCCTCCTTTTATTGACAAAAAACGGCGGAGTCTTATTCATAGTTCTAATAATGTTGTAAATTTAAATACTTTTAGTTTTTTCATAAATTCGGTACTTTATTTAATTATTAAACAAATTCAATATTTTTTCATTCTGTGGTAATACTGTCAATTTGATTATCATAGCGGTAATCATAGAACCATTTCACTAGAAAATATTAAAAAAAAAAATTACCATACCACATTAAACGAACCTATTAGAGTAAGAACATTAAATAATAATATTCCACATGAATTGACAGATACATAAATGTTTTCTGTAATTTATCTTATCCATCTGTGACAACCCTTGTATTTTAGATAGGCTTTTGAATTATCCCTAATCGAACCTTCTGGTTGCACTTACCTGTTCCTGTACCTGTTGTGTTGTAGCTACAGAGAAACTAGATAATGTTTCTGTACAATCGGTGCAAGTATATTTAATAGATTTGGTTTCATCTGTAACTTCTTAAACTAAATATTGTTAATTCTACTTACTGATCTCTTTTAAAAGCGCAAAATACAGGCTTTACCGAAGCATACTTCAACATCTTCTAAAATATATTATTTCGTTTTATGTGGTGACATATGTAAAGTACGAATGACGAAAATGAAAGATGTCTATAATATTTGTAAATTACATTATGATTTTTGATAAATAAAAAAACTCTCAAAGGCATAATGCCATAAAATCATAATAATGAGTCATATATCATATTTATTTATTCATTTACTTTAAATATTTAATTGTATTTGGCGAGTCTCGTATTCAATACAATTACGTTAATTTGGTCACCTAACAAAGTAATGAAAAAAAAAAGTAATATTTTTACGAGATTCATTATGTAATTAATCTCTGTATCGTCTAAAAATAGCTACTTTTCAAGTTTTGAATCGACATTTTTTTCTGTCGAACGAGAATATCCACTTAAATTATAACATGACAATACTCGGTAAGTATATCGTGTAGCACGGAAAACGTAACAGGTATAGTATTTGAACTCACAGGCCATCTAGAAAGTGTGTATGAAATGCAATTCAAACCATATAGGAAGTGGCAGAGAGAAACCTGGCCTGCGATCCACAATGCCCCATAGAAAAGGTATTTCACTGTATCGTAGTAAAAGTATATACTGAAACGAAGGTTAGGTCAACTGCAATTGAAAGCATTTTTAAGGTCCGGCAAAAATTGGTCTCGTACTTTATCCTCAATTATTCAATTTTTGCTTGAACTAATTATGTTTGTTTAGTCTTTATTTTTGCATAATATTTACTTACAAAGTTATATAGCGAAACGGGGCACGATATGATGCTGACAAAAAAGTTGTGTTTTTTTATTCGTTAGTCCTATTTACTACATAGGAGCATATAATAATTTTTCCCTGTCTTTACCAAATTGTTTTTATAACACTTATGGTGGGTAGAAGATCGAGATCGTAAGATATGATATCTCACTAATGAACTTTATTCATTGTTTGATATCATCATGTCGATTTATAGAATGTTTAATATTTCTTAGATCTTTTTTAATACATTGCCACCACCTAATTTGAGAAGCCCAGACTAACAGAACTTCGTCAAAAAAATAAAAAATAATAATAATTCTTGTAAAGTTTTGTGGTGGTAGGGAGATTGCCTAAACTAAGTCGTAGCAAGTGTACACACCGTCATAGTAACTCACTTGGACCTATCTTATTTCGGGATCAGCTTATGTACGTCCAGTAACTTCTATACCCAGAGACCTAAGAATCATATACCTCAGGCGTGGTATATGTGGGCTATGACGACATAGACTTTCAATGAATTTTCATCCTTCGGTAGTCATGTATTTTAGATCAGTTGTTAGTTCTACATTCTCGAGACAATCAGACACCGGCAGGGAAACACTTCAGATTACTAAAAATAATTATTTCCTCGCACCCACAAAACAATTTCCTCATCTACTTTGCAAACTTTAGAGCACGAGCGTCAAATAGAAGGCGGTGTTTAAATAGTGGCTGTTTCTTTTCACCGCAGGCTTCATGTTTTCTCTTTGTGAAGACGTTTCACCTGAGATACACTCAAAGCTACGGTGGCGGAGCTTTAATAATTATTCTCTACAAGCGAGAGGGACGTACGAAGGGATCAGAGAGAGGCATTCCCTAGGGATTCGCGTAATAAATGTTTGCAAACGGATATAATAGTCGCGTCCAGATCTACACGGGACAGTCTACGTGTTTACCTGCTATTTAAAAAAAAAAGTAGGAATATTGCGGATATTTGTATAATCGTAATTAGTTGATTTATGAAAAGATGTCCATGCCCTATCTATATAATCTATAATGTATATACTTGTATTATAAAATAGTAATGTTTGTTGTAATCTTCGAAACCGTCTAACCGATTTCTAATTTTTAAATGACTCTTCAAGATGGACATGGGCAATAAGCCATTCCCATTCCAAATGGTATAATATCCCGTTCTCGTGCGACACGGGAATTCTACGGGAGGAGACATAAAGCAAACACAATCATACAGATATTTCTGATGGTATTTTTTATGTTAATTTTATATAATTTATTCACTCTAAAGCCTAAATACACAGCGAATTTTATCGAGCATTCCACATGGATGTTATTCTGCATCGTCTATCGTTACAGTACAATTTTTCGCACCGTTTTTCACCAGTTCGTGTATTTTCATATAATTTCAAGTGTTATTATAGGATTTGCAATAAAATACCGCAAAAATTGGCAGTGTGCAAGACTTCAGAAAACAAATTTTATAAAGATATCCAAAACTGACACTAAATTCGAAAAGAAGTTAAAATTCATATCTGTATCCGAAACCGGAATTCTCTGTTCTGTATTTCTTTGCACAAAACCATATCCTTAATGATTTACAGGCGGACACTTGACCTCACCACACCACACCGATGCAGCCTTGAGTTTTTTTCGGCGTTTCTTCTCAGGGTAGTCGCTTCCGAAACGCTTATAGATCACCCGTAGGGTTCGTATTATTTTTGGCTGGCGGTTCAAGTTGAGGTTTGTACCCACAGGGGTGCCCTTGCATTGCCACCCAACCCATAAACTCGCTGACTGAGTACCCTCTTTGCTCGCCCCCAATCCCGGTTGAACTGTATAGGTCTTTCCCGGCCACCAGTAGATGTCCAACCAAAAAAATAAAATAAGACCTCAATCAGACATGGTATAGTGTATATATAGTGGCTGAAAGTATATTTCACTCCTAAATCCCATCCATTTAGCCAACAACGATAATAATAAGTTTTCTTAAATAATACTAACTCTTCCATTTACACGCCTAATAAGAATCTTTCTTATCATGACATTCATAAACAATCTTCCCTGATTAATATTTACAAATGACAGAAACTGATGAATGATTGTTTTTATATTTTATTACAATGAAGTTTTTTTTAATTCTATTTATTTAGGGGACTTTTACGTGTGTACGTATGTCAACCCCATCGTACTCTAATACAGAAATACCTAATATATGACATCCATATGCTCCATGGCCATTGATCTGAACAGGTCAGACTCATCAGAAAACAGTTTTGTTAAGACTTTGTTAAACATCCCGACGTCTAGTCTGTTTAAGCCCAAGTTTAGATTCACAAATGCCTAAATTAAAAACAGAAAATATTAATATCAGACAGATTTGGGGAAAAAAAAATATGTTTGGGCTCGTCCGGGATTTGAACCCGGGACCTCTCGCACCCTAAGCGAAAATCATACCCCTAGACCAACGAGCCACACACTATGTGAGTTGAAATTATACACAAGTTAATACATTATATTCAGTTTTGTGTACTTATTCAAATCGATTATTCGTATTAATTATATTATAATAAGTACTTGTTTTTAAAAGTTGTGAGATTCGAACTACAACAAAAGCAATTTAAATATTGTGAAATGATACAACAAATATAGAGTACGTGCGACATCTAGTGCACAGTAGCAAAAACAGTAAAATATTACAATAAATAATTATTATAATAAAAACTGCTGCTTATACCACCAACCTAACAATCCTACTTATACCTATATCCTATAGATACCTATTATCCAATTACTATGAGTTGAATATTTTTCCATAATTTGATTTATGTCATATCAATGACAATTTGTTTTTAAGAACGATCAAATCGCTATGACTTAATTCCTTTACTTATAAATAATTTGATGAGATCGGATATGAAGTAAAACACATTAAATGATCAAATACGTACATATATATATATATATATATATATATATATATATATATATATATATATATATATATACATATATTAACTGTGTTTATGTTGCATTTATTAATTTTTTCTATATGCCTAATCATAAAAAATATGTTTAGTAATATAGTCTCCATGAATGCAGACTATATTATGAAAAATGTAGTAGCAATGACCTAAGTACGAACATATTATTATAATAAGCATGCCCCAATTGCTTGTTAAACCATCATCATTACAAAGTAACATAGAAGATAGTAAGGTGAACAAAGTAATACTTTATAGTATGTGTAATACATGTAAAACGATTTAATAGGCGGTAAAGATATCACTGATCTATAGGGAATAAGGTTTTCCATAGTGCAAAGCCTTTGTATTAAGGACGGTTACAATACACGATATCTGTAATATATAGATTGCACGTCTCATCTACCAATCGACCGTCATCACAAGCTGGTGTCAGTGGGTCGGTAATAGTACTCGATACGTGTTGCGATTGCGAACGCAAAGGAGACAGAATATAGGATTTAAGTGAAGGGTTATTGCATTTCTATATTATGGTAGAATTTTGTCTTTTTGTTGTAAATAAAAGTTATTTTAAAGAGATTCTTGGCTAAAATCTAATTTTTCATACACGCTTTCAGGTTTAAATATTTACAATAAACATGTCAACATAAAATTATTTTATATATAAGAGCTGTGAATGCATATCGAGGGGTGAACGGCTAATTGGTTTAAGCGGCATTTTTTGGTGAGATAGTAATATATATGTATATATATATATATATATATATATATATATATATATATATGGAGTTGATAAAAAACGCTGTTTCCGAAAATATATATTACTATATCACCAAAAATGTCGCTTAAACCATATAGCCTTTCACCCCTCCATATTATAATTTGAACCATGTTAAACTATCATATCTGACATCATGTATCAGAAGTTACATAGTAAGTATGTAATTACATATAGGAGTAGTACGTAATCAATTACAATTTGATTTCCTGTATTATAAAAACAAGTATATTTACATATATTAATGTATGATACAAAGCATACAGTAGGTAGAGCAATATAGATAGAGAAGGACCCGTTTTTGTACCAAATGGTAAAGTGTTATAATTTCAAAATATACGAGTAAATTACATTAATGTTTAATAAAATAATATTAAATTTGCAAATCCGACACTGTTCTTCAATGGCAATGGTATCTTGGCCTCGTTTACATACTTTATATATAGTATTCCTCGGAGACTAACATAAATCCTTACGGTTAACCATTGTTCCAACGTCTTTGACCTAATAATCATATACCTACATTATACATTAGAGATGATAAAAAAAAATAGTTAAATGTTATATAAATTATCGTTACATTATAATTACACTAAACATTCGGGAAACTTAAAAAGCTTTGTAACACTTACATAGGGTTTTTTTATACCAAAAGGTGGCAGACTCGTCGAGAGCCGACCTCATGGAAAGCGGCTATTCTCGTCTACAAAAAAGCGCAACACCCTAGAATTATTGCCATCACGTTATCGCTCTTAAAGAAGAATATATAGAGTAAGGAGTTGAATGGACAAATACTAATGCAACATTCACAATAAAGTATTAACTACATTAATTCCATAATTTTATTTTTCTGAATGATAATAAATAACCACAAAACGCGAGAATTTTTTTAAAATTGCTTATTCATAAGAAAGTGGACAATCCAAAGTGTAAATTGTGTTTATTATGCCAATTAAGAAATTCTCTAGGTTTACCTGTGTCGACAATTACAGGAAGAACAATGATCCGGAGTGTTTTTGTCTTCTATGGCATTGGGTTCGTCAAAAATTGACTAAAGAAACAGTATTAGTGTATATTGGCATGATTACGACGATTATTCATCGACGGTTTCCTAATTTTGGTCACAGTGATTTTTCAATTATGTCCGGTAATAAATTTTATCTCGGTTGACAAACAAAATATAAAAAGGCGGGCTCGTCCGGGATTTGAACCCGGGACCTCTCGCACCCAAAGCGAGAATCATACCCCTAGACCAACGAGCCAACACAAACTAAATCGAATTTACTTATCCGCATAGCTTTCAGGTAATATTTTTGTTTACGTCATAAACCTATTTCATAACATAATAGGTATATTGGGTGAGAACAATTTTTATTGTAAACTTGTTTCTGACATCTTCGGTTGCCTGTGATCAGTTGTATTCGCCTCTTATTTTATGTTTACGTATTTTGTAAACAATAACCAAGATAATTTAGTTTATGCAATTTATTTAGTTAAATTACACTAATTAGTTTTAACAAATCAGAACTACGGCCTCCATCCGGAACAGATACATTAAACATCGTCGGTTCTTTAAGAGTTTCGAATACAATAAAATGTAAAATGTGAACTCTCTTAGGAGTTATTTTATAGTGATGTCATGCAATTTTTTAGTTAATTTTGCTGTGGGAGCAAGGTGACATTGGAATCAAGGAACGCATATGTATCATCATACTAATTTGACATGTCAATGAAAACACAGTCCCGTTAGGTGACGAGATTCAACGATATAAAAACAGTCATTGCGTCATCTTTGAATGCATTCTGTATAGGTATTATAATCGTGGATCTTGTTAATAATAGTATCAAATATTATAGTAAAATAGTAGTAGTAGGTAGTAGTTATTATCAAACTATAACTTAGTAAATAAGGAATAAAGAAATCGATAATAAAGTTAAAATAAAACAATAAAATAAGAAATATCAATTACTTTGTTTACTCTTTCAACTAACAAGTTAAAAATGGGATGGATGTTGCATCGATATTTCAGTAATATGTTAAAAATCTGTTACACTTTAAATAAAAAGCTATAAATTTAACATTAATTATACCCTATAGGTATTTTCTTTGGTAAGTAAATAACAATCTTATTTTGATAGGTAGGTAATTACCATAATACGAATATTATCTACAATATATAGAGAAGTGTATATGTGTGTAATAAGTGTAGTTGTTTTTTATTAACAATGTAGAAAACGGTGTCGCAGAAGACACCAAAGTACTGTGCGACAAATAATAATAATACATCGCCACACTATATCCATTTCGGGATGAGGATAGATACATTAATGGCCTTATCCACTTTGCGTTTTCCACGAATAATTTACAAAATACGTAGTACATAACTCAGTTTTTTTAATGACATAAGATCTAGACTCATCGCGACAGACAAAAAATTATTTACATCATTTCTAAATATTTATCGATCATGAAAATTATTTCATAAAACCACAATATAAGATAATTCATAGTTATCTAAACGTCGAGGTATTAGGTGAATGCACAGTGAACGTTGAGTACAGGAGCTAACTGACCGGAAATGTGCAATATTGAAAACGACTTCCCAGTGAGTTCGTTTGAGATGTATGATGTAATTGACGTATTGTCCTGGGAGCTACCAGTATTAGAGGAAAGCCTGTTCAATGGTATTTATTCAATGTATAAAAAGAATACCCTTTACCCGATTTCTAGTCTAAAGTCTTAAATACGCAGAGTAACGAATATAATAAAAAAGAAACTTGATTTAACCATATAAAATATCATGTAATTATATAAATCAATCTATAATAAAATACGTCCTATCTGTATCTTTTTATTTTAAATCATTATTTTATTTATACATATGTGTAATGTTGTTTTACATGGTGAAAACGTTTATTTATACGTATATGACTAAGATAGCTAAGAGACATTGAAATTAAATTAAATATAAATAAAAATTTAGGTAACAAAAGAGACATCTCAACATTACAAAGGATACTAAAAGATTAGTTAAATAAAAATATCTATACGTAATTTAACTACTCGATAATAGATGGCGCTATAAATTTTTTTTAACAACACTCACAAGCTATATTTTGTTGCAGAATTTAAAAAAATGATTCCGTAAGTTAAAATGAAACTTCGTACAAAAACAAATCTTAATAAATTGTGGCAGCTTTAATGATTTCGAATGAACTTATACGCCTGCCTTTTGAAGGCAGAATATTTCTTAAGCATACTGGTGAATTTGCTCAAGCCATAATTATTTTTGAATTGTTTTAAATACATATTAGTTTAGTCTGTTTTTGATCAGGCCTCTTTTAGCTTATTTTTAAATTCTGGTTATAAGTGAATTAGAGTTTATCACATACGCAGAGTTATGTGTATGTTGTATTTAGAATTGTTATTGTATTTCGGCAGAATAATCCTGGTAGTATAACATGCAGGTATATTGCAAGCTATTATAAAAATGGAAAAATTTTATATAATTATCAATATTTGCCTGTGTAAAAGAATCTGTAAAATTTCAAACTTACCCATTACTCCAAGTTGTTGTGGTGAAAGAGGAGCAGCATCACCCCCACCAGATCCAACAGAACCAGATGCGAGAGAAAGACGTTCACTGAATCCTAGTGGACTGCTACGACCACCACTGCTTGCAACTGATCCCATTCCTGAGATACAAATATAGACTTTATCAATCAAACATCGGTGGCATATTTTACTTCAATTAAATGTACAATTCTTGAGACAAAATATAACAGAATTATTTCCCAAAGTAATTACTATTTCACCATTCCATTATTCTTATTTATCTAGCATTACTTCTAAAAATTCTAGATAGCCAGATAATTGTTTAATTGATTAATTCTTCTCTAACTTAGTAGTTATTGAAATTTTTTCCTTTTATTTTAACACATTTATATCATTTGGTACAGAAAATTATTCAAGTTTTTATATTATAATCATATAAAATTGTAGTTTAATTAACAAGAAAACAAAATAAACAATAATAATATTGTTTAATTTATATTTCAGTTGAGAATACATTTTCACCCAAATTGGTACAGTTGAGCACTAACATTTAAATTTATTAATGGTAAATATATAGATGATTCCTTTCTATAAACCGAGTAGATGTGTTCACACTGCTAAATATTTTAGCTAATGACAACAATCACACCTTTTATAGTGATTTATGAAATCTTCAAACTTGACAACTTTGTTACTTTTGCCAAATGTCAAACATTTCATGGAGCTTTAATGATCTTGAAAGTAACACCACTTTCAAATTATCTCAGTAGATGGTGATCTGTCAGTTTATTAGTTTTTAAATGCCCTTGTATATTGTGAGCACAGTTTGATTTTCATGCATTTATGCATATATTGTAGTAATTAAGTATATGAATAATACTTATAGTAATTAAGTAAATATTATAATAATTTAGTATGTGCTTTATGAGTTAAATTATTCTGATAATAGGCAATAAAAAATTAAATAAAACAACTGGTATTATAAGTCAAACTGTTTATGTAGGGTACATTTTTAGCAATTGGGATGTATTTAACTAAAGTTCCCTGAATGGTTTGTAGTAGATGGAAAGTGGCAATAGCAAAAGTATAATTTTTAACAGCTCCAATACTTAGGATGGTTTATGATATAAATGGGAAAATAATGGTTTTTAGTAATTAAAATGTTGTTAGCAAAATATATTACACAACACTACACATACCATTAGGACTCCTCATACGAGAAATCCTTTTATTAATGGCCCTTTGAATTCGGGGATTAATAATAGGTTTAGCCCTTCTTCGTGCTAAATATCTTGACAACACTCCTACTACTATTGCACTAGTTCCAACAACTCCTATGCTCCATAATACCACCTAAAAATAAATGATACATTCAAACTAAAAGTCTCTCTGTAATTAAGACTTAGTGATAATAAAAGTAATGCTATAAAGTTAAGAAATTATTTTTTTAACAAGCAAAATCGTATAAAAATTTACTGCTTTATTTTTGAGTATGTGAGTAGTATAAATTATATATGCATGATAAATCATTAAAATTAAATGGGCGAATTGGGCTTTCAAATTTATGAAAACTGACCTTTTGTGAAGTTGTGAGCTTAATTTCATGAAACGTTAGAGCTCTTTGGCAGTACTTTAGTTTGTCAATTATAGGACCAGCTTGTATTAAATGCTGCATTTTACAATTGTACTTAGTAAATAAACAGTATTATTTTTGTATTCAAAATTAATAAAACCCTTTTAGGTTATCTGTCAAAGAGTTGGTGTTTACTTATAATAGTACAAAAACTAGTAAAATACGCTCATACTATCCATTATTTTATAATCGATTGGCAAAATTTAATTCCAAACTGTAAGTCCAGATTAACTGTAATCTTAATTTTAAGTTATAACCTATACTATAAATCATAAAAACATAAACGCACAAGCATCCGCAAAAATGAAAACTTAAATATTCGCGGCTCGCGCTTTGCACTGCTTGTACTGATTTTTTTTGGTAATATTTTCCCATTTTTGGGGGAGGCAAAGGCATATACACCATACAACCATGTCTGAGGTTTTTTTTTCAATTTCTTATTAAATATCTGTCAAGTCTTCCCGCCATTCCCATTTCTAATATCTCTATCCCAGTTTCAATTCATTCTAATCATCTTCATTTTGAGAGAGAGGTTTTAGAGGAGTGGGCTCTTTACTCTTTCCGCTTTCAGGTAGATAGCTTCAATAAAGCTTTTTGGTCCCCGGGGCCATTGAATGAATTTGGTTTTCCAGGCACCGGTGAAGTGATTAGAGGGACACTCAGGAGGTTTTTAGTAGGATTCTACCACACCGAAATCGCTGCCCTCAAAGGGGCCCTGATGGTCATATGCAGGATTTTCCCCCAGGATATCATAAAAAGGTATATTTTTTTCGTAATTTTTTAACAAAAAAAAGATAGAGCACACTATTTTTTGGATTAAAGTGAGAAACATTACTTTTTGGCCGTCTTTTGGACCTTGTTACTTTTAAAGGTCCGCCTCAAAACTTCAAGCGAGAGTAGTTGGACCTTTTCTGCATTCTCATTAAATTATTGTTGTTTTCTTGTTGCAGCGATCAACTGGGTATTTCGTTGTTGTCTGAACTTGTGCAATAGTTTCGGGCAGCAGTGAAATGCTGAACTAGTTATGTGTGAAGGGCAATTAGTTATATTTTTTCAAGACACTAATGGAGTGATTCATGAATTCTCCACTAATCTTTATCTGTTAAGAAGAAATGACAAATATAGATATGGCTTCTAACTTACAAAAAAGACATTACAAAAATCAGATAAGGCTATGAAAATGTATGAAGAAAAAAAGATCCCAGACAAGGCTGTATAGCTTAAAACCTTTTGTCTTACCTGTAATGGGTAAATAAAAAAGATACAAAACTGTAACTTTTGATTATCAGGCACTGGCAATATTGCAAAAATGTCAATTGTTTTCATTTTTAGTGGCGAGTCGAACTGAATTTTTAAGTCAGTGAGCATTTCAAGTTTTCAATGTCTATTATTTTAAATGTGGCAGTGTCTCTGAATATCATGGGAACAATGATATAAAAATTACACGGCAATGTAAATAAACGAACACCATGGAAGTAATACATAGGACTTTGCGTGATCAAACTTTAAGAAGTACTATCGACGATCTCCCAGACGAAGTGCTGGAATTCATTATAAGTTTCTTACCTCCTTATAAAGATTTAAAAAATTGTATGATAGTATGTAAACGATGGTACATTTGCTCACAAAGTAAGTTTGCTTTATTAACTGTTTTTACTGGTATTAGTTTTTTTGTAAAATAGTTTTAAATACATACCCACAACAATTCATTGTATATATTTTATTTTTTTCTTATCCAAATCTTTTTAAATTTTATTAATATCAAACTAATCTGATTTTTTCCAGATGTTTTACATAAAACCTCCACAAAGCTTGTCAAAGCAATTGGAGAATTCAACATTTTATGGAAAACAATTGCCCCTACTGACATGGTACCAACAATTACAAAGAGATTCTCACATGCAGCTTGTGTGGTAGAAAATAGGATGTACATATTTGGAGGGTGTACTACAAACTCTACATCCTTTAATGATCTCTGGAGTTTTGATTTATCCAAGAGACAGTGGGTTAGACCTGTTGCTACAGGAACTTATCCCGTTCCTAAAGCATACACGTCCATGGTTCATTATAAAGACTGTTTGGTTGTATTTGGTGGGTGGACATATCCATCTCTTTCACAATTTTACCAGAATATGACAATGTTTAATGAAATACATTTTTATTGTATTAGTGCAAATAAGTGGCTCTTGGTTGAAACTATAAACTGTCCACCACCCACAGCAGGACATTCAGCTTGTGTCAAAGGCAATGAAATGATAGTATTTGGAGGTTTAGTAATGTCCTCAACTCAGAACTATCAAATACAATGCTCTAATGATGTTTGGGTTCTTGACTTGTTAAAACTCAGTTGGAGGAAACAGGCTACAACTAAACCAAGGCCATCTCCTAGATATGCTCAATCACTTATTCAACTGGATTCTGATAGATTAATGCTTTTAGGAGGAGTTCAAACTCTTCATAATCGCTTTGTATACAGTGACTGTTGGATATTGACTATGAAAGGTCCAAATTGGACATGGAAAGAAATTGCTGTAAAAAACAAGGAATGGGCATCAGCAAACATTTGGTGTAATCCTGCATGCAAAGTTGGTGATAAGGTAGTTAGCCTAAGCAGAAGTAGGAATGGTTGGAATAGTGCAAAACCACTGGTTACATCAGCTGTTCGTTTATCTGCTATGGGTAGAGCAGAGAGTGCACCAATTGCTGTTAGAGTAGAACAAAGTTTGCAGAGACCTGTAGATAGAGATCAAAATATAAATGGCAAGCGAGGTGTTTTACCAAGACGAATTGCCAATCCTCCTGGCCAAGACCCACAAAATTTAAATGATGAAGCTCAACCAGGTCCTAGTAATGAAGAAGAAAAATGTAGTGATTCAGTTGCCTGCAAAGAAAATTCCCATACTAATAATGTGGCTGGTTCTAGTTCAGAATCTAAGTATAATGATAATAGTATAGATATTTTGAAGAAAGATCTCTCATTGAAAAGAAACAAAAACAAGGTCTGTATATTTTTGTTAAAGTTATAAGGAATTTGGGATTTTGTTTACTTTCAAATATGTGAAAAATAATTATTTCTAAAATCTGAATCATTTGAAACAATTTTGGTTAAGATATATTTACCATTCAATTATTTATTTTAAAAAAGATTTTTTATTTTTTGCACACGTCTCACTATTAGAAATTAAGAATTAGTCAGAATGTCTATTAAGAACAACATTGTTTACTCCATTTTTGGGGCATATTTTTGTACTGGATATGAATGTTAAATATTTTTGACCTTAATTAACAAATATGAATATCTTGTAGCATATTTACTAATTCTGATTACAAAAGAAATAAAATTGTTATTTAGACTTTTCTGTAGCTTTATTTTTATTTTTTTAGAATAAAGGAATGAAGATAGTACGTCAGTTGCAGGAAGCTAATAAATACAGGATGGCAGCGTTTGCCTGTGATGCCTCTCAAAATAATTCACCACCAGAAAATGATCTCATCAATCAAAGACAAATAGCTCATCTCGAAAATCGAAGGGAACCCCTTCCACCACAAGATAATGCACAACAAAGACAGCCTGCAGTAAAGAAAATTAAACGTAATACTTTGAGTATGCATGTTTTAGACATTTCAACAGTTGTTAATGGAAACTCAAATAACTATGTATCGTGGTTATGCCCTCGATTAGGGGAAACAAATGGGGCCCCTGAAGAATTAGTTATGTATTCATTAGTGAAAGGTAATGGTGAACTAATAATGTTTGGAGGTGTTCACAATGATATAAGTCTTTTAACTTATTCAGGACATCAAAGCATGTATTCAAATTCTTTGCATTTCATTACACCACCTCAAGACATAATATAATTTCATATGGCTACTTAATTTTTATATTATTATTAATAATGTTGACTTACAAAAGTGCTTCAATAGAATTTGCTTAATGTTTGAGATTCCTATGATAATAAAATTTGAGGTATTGTTTTTTTATATTAATTTCATAGTGTCTGACCAAAGATTGATTACTGGTCAAAATCAAAACCGAAGCCAATTAATATGCTATTACCATAACCTTTGGCCAAAGCTTATAGCAAGAGTTTTAAAAGTCCTAAAAAAATTTAATTATGAATTGACTAAAAGTTTAAAATAATTCTTTTAAAAAGTTTTAATTAAAGGTTTCAGACTGACTTTAAAAAAACTTGCAAAGGAGATGATGAGGATCACCTTACAACTTGTAAAAATTAATACCATTTTAAAAATAATATATACATTCGTAAAAGTTCCTTCAATGTTGATGGTTGCTTGAAACCTTCCATTATGTCAAAAAAATTTAGTTATAGCCGAAGATTTTGCCGAAGCCGATGCTCTGGTTGGACACTATACACTAACAAAGACTTATATTTGAAATTTTGTTTTAGAAAATATTTAAGTAATAGTTGTAAACAAAAATCATAAGTGTTCTGTGATTCTGTTGTAAATATTAATGATTTGTACAATATAAATAAGTGTATTATTTAATAAATTGATTTATTACCACAATAATATAATAATAATCATAGGTTAGCATATTCATCAATCTTCAGAATCTTTTAAAAGATTGCCAAATACTGTAGCTGGAATATCTTTTTTCTGAACTGGAGAATCTTCACCATCTTCACTATTTTCTGACTCATCATCAATATCAATTTCATCTGGATTGACTATCTTATCAGAGTTATCTCTGAGTCCCTGTGTTTCACCTCTTACAAACATAATATTCCCTTTATTTTGAGCCATTTCTGCAGCTTTTGCTTCTAGCATTCTCATACCATCTTTCATACCAGGAGCAAGATCTGAAACAGTTCCAGCTGCTTGAGATGCAGAACTTAACATTTGTGCTGACATCATATTTACTTGAGTATTATAAGTAGCTTGAACACTCCTCTTGATTCTAAGCATTTCACGCATTGTATCTTCATTACCATGTCTTACTTCAAATTCTTTCCACATATTCCAAAACTCGGCTGTAATTCGTGGGTCACACATTTGACTACAATGTGCATAGATTGCGCGTGCTCTATCTATCTCTCCTAAACGTGTTTCCATTTCTGCAAACCGAATACACATTTCTCTTGCTTGTTCATCAGTTAAAGTTTCGATTGCTTTTTCGTAAATTTGACGTGTTTTAGGTACACCATATATTTCAGCAGCTTTCTTAATATATACATTAAACATCTCAAACATTTGTTCTGGAAGAACTGCAGTTGTAGCTCTTTCATAAACAGACATAGCATGTCTGGCTAGACCATGTTCTTCCTCTAATTTAGCATACAGAAGAAATATGGGTTTTGCAAATTCTGCAGGACAGTGCTCTAGACATTGCTCAAATAAATCTCTGGCTCTTTCCAGCTTTGAACCTCCATACCTTTTTAAAAATTTTGTCAAATAAGTATTCCATATGTCATACACATTAGGCCATTTAAATAGTGCAATTCCTTTTTCATAAGCTCTGAAAGCTTCTTCAAAATAGTTGTGTTCTTCCAAGAAAAGTCCATAATTTATAATAATTTGTGGAGTTGCAATTTTTAAGTCAATTATATGATCATAAACAGCTTTGCATGATTTGTATGTACCAAAACTTTCTTCCAAATCTGCATACATGGACCAAACTTTTAAAGATTTATACAATCTCATTTGAACTGTCTCAGAGTCATCATGGTAGGCAACCTTTCTACTTGGTAGAACAGTTGCTTTTTGCATTAGTTTGAGTGCTTGTTCATAGTTTTCATGTCTTATTTCCATTTCTGCCCATTCACACCATACAGAAGCTAAATCATCAACTTTAGCATAATTAACTTGTGTTGCCTTTTCGAAAATAAGTCTTGCATCCTCAATTTGTTCATTTTTTTCGTAAAATTTAGCAAATCCAACCCAAAGTGTGTACAACTTGCCTACAGCTAATTTAGGATCAACTGTTTGCACTGCTTCTGTATATGTATCAATAATTTCATGAGGTTTACCTTCATACAATTTAACTCTTTTGTGCCATTCAGCTACATTATGTGGATTTTGTCTTAATAGCACTGAATTAAGTAATAAAAGTCTTCTTTCCATAAGGTATTCAAATCTTGCAAGTCTAAGTTCTAAATCTATATCTTCATCTTCTGTTGGGTTAGATTTTTTTGCTACTTCCTCCATCTTTTTACTTAAGCTGAGTTCTTCAAATTGTGCATATGCATCAAACACTTGAGTAAAATCTCTTACAGTAGTAACTGTTTGTATTGCTTCTTCATAAATATCTCTTGCTCTTTCAAAAAGACCACTTCTTACATAATAATCTGCAAGAGAATTCCATAAATGTCCTAATTGATCAGTGTATCGTCTCAGTCCCCCTCTTATTATAGCATCAACATTTAGAGAATGTATTAAATCTGGATTTTTAGATATCAATTCACATAATTCATTCCACAATTGATGGTTTGATTTTCCATGTTTTGATTGGAAATTTTCATTATTTACAATATGTGCTAATTTAACAGCTGCCTCGTCCAATTTATTTATAGATATTAAATAATCAATGTATTCTTCTGTGTCTTCAGGACACAATTTAAGATATCTTCTAAACACTCTAACAGCTGTCTCTGGCACATTATGTTTTTTGAGAAAGCTTAAATAAAGGGGCCACATCCTGTGATGTTGGGTTATGGGTAAAGCTCTTAAAGCACTATCAAATGCTTTCCTCGTAATAGTAATTTTACATTGATCAGTCAAAAAAGCACAATAATCCATCCATATTCTAGGCATTTTATGCATAAATACTAATGATCTTTCAAAGCAATTGTTCACATCTTCGTAAGACGGATCAGTAATGCATCTTCCACGGATTTGAGCTCTTCTTAATTTCAAATAATTATACCATAGTTTAAAAGAACCAGGTAATTCTTTTAGTGCTCTTTCGTAAAGCATATTTATTTCATGTTTTGAAGCAGTTTTTTTGTGGTCAATATATCTTAACCAATGTTTGACAGAGAATGGATTTCTTAATATCTCTTCTTCATATGGCAGATCTTCTTCAGTCTGAAAATAATCAAACAAAAACTACATTATACAGAGTTGTATTATAATCTCCTAAAAACCATTCTTTAGCTTGAACTTAAGTAAAACATTCTAGTTGATTAAATTTATTGAATATGCAAAATGACTGTACTATGCCTATTTATATGTATAAAACAGAATAAGAACAGTGGCATCCATTAGAGTTGAATACCTATTGATCATTTAATGTTGGTCTGTTTACACTACAAGAAAGCCTCTTGTTATAAAGTTAAATGGATATATGGGCTGATTGTATAAAGAAAAAGACTAAAACAAGCAAATATCAGTTATCAGATCTAAACAGTTTTGTTTCTGCAACTCAACGTCAAGATGCCCCTATAGTGTGACACTGTGTCAGGACAATTTTAATCTCCCTTGCCCAGTTTTTCAGGACATCCGCCAGCCACCAGATAAAGCTGGTTACTTCCGAGAGAAACCCCGGCATAGGTGTCTTGCTCTTATATTAGGTTTACTATTTATCTATTACATTCCCAATACTTACAATTTACATAGTTATTCCAGGGAAAGACTAATAAGTAATGGAACCTCTGGAAACTGTTTTAATACATATCACTTCACCAGATCTTTTGCTCTCTTTTTATTTATATATGGGCTATCGACAGTAACATTGCAAATATTCTTAACAACAAAGATGGGCAAAATGTAACCTGATTAATGATCAACGATTACAAAATGTAGTCGTAATTTTAATTTTCTTGCTCTGTTATCATGATTAAATCCATTTAAAACATTAAGAAATCATAAATAAGTATACAATATGGGATTTTGTAGTGTTAAAAACAAATGAGCAAAATGCAGTCATATTTATGGTAAAAAACGTAAAATGTAATCCTTAATCATTTTCATTAATCTGATTACATTTTGCCCATCTATGCTTAACAAAATTGTGTGCACTAGTTATATACCGACACTATTGTAGATATTGTAGCAGTAGCATCTATATACTGCTTTTACTTAATGAAATAAAAGACAACTGTTACGTTACTAATAAAGTCATTTGTAGCTAATACTTACAAAAAATATATCCATTTGTTTGCCATCGAGACTAGGCATCGCGGAGTGATGATTATTGAAAGTGAATATAAAAATTGGGATATAGTAGGAAGAACTATTCGATACTTTTTTTTTTACTTAGAATGTTTTAAAAAATAAATACATTTTTAACATAATTTCTAACTTTCAAAAACACTTTATAACATTTGTAACTTCATCAATAAAATTGTGAGTCCTAGGAGCAAGGGCGGATAGTAGTAGGCGATATATATCGATATTTCAAAAAATATCGATATGTTTACGTGATATATCGCTTCAATCCGATATTATCGAATCATCTAGTATCAAATGTAATATAGATATATTTCATCTAATATACCAAATATCGTGTCACATTCCGTTTTTTTCTCTTTATATCTGCTTATTCCTTTAAATCTGCAATATTCTCAATTTTAGTAAAAATAAAACGAAAAACCCCGGATTATTGAAAACTAGCCTTCGCAATAACGAAACGCAGACATGAGATACTCTCCGCGAGGGCAGTACTAGTAGCAAAACTTTTATAATCTATGGTGGTGGCAATATTGGGACTATCCAAACTTCACCTTTTCTATTTTTTCTTAAAATAAAAAAAAATTGTGGTGTCTATGGTCACTTGTTTTGGCTAGGTCCGTTCCATCTGAACGACTTTTCTTAAAAGCCACAGAGGTTCTTACACAGCAGAGAAGCAGATTGCAAAAGGGTAAATCAAAATTTGTTTTTGCAAGGTTTAGAGGAAAAGTACTGGGATTTATAAAACTTTCATATTGGTATGGCAGAAAAGAAAAAGCTACAATTCATTCCGCGCAGATGCTAAACATGGCTTTTAAGTCGTACTGCCTTGGATTCAGTTTCGTATGATTTATAAATAACGTTAATTTGTTTCTTCTCTCTAAAGTGTTTTCACTCATAATCAACTTGATCCCTATTTAATATTATAGACTAAATAAATACAAGTAATTACATACGATATTTAAAAAAAATCGATATATTTGTTCTTTATATCGCAAAGTTTCGATATAACATTACAATATATTAAATCGAATTAAATATCGATATTCTTTTCCATGAACATCCCTAGGGCGGAAGAATTTGTTAGATATTTGACGTTTATTGTTTTGAATGTGGTTCCATCTATTTTTTGAGAAGATCTACTTTAAGTATAGTTACCTCTTAATTTCGCTAGATGTCATCCTTAATATTAGTATATATTATACTCATATATTATATTATATACTCATACAATAATATATATTAGTAATATTATAATTACCATATAATAATAAATACGAATTAGCTTTGACGCTTTCTTATTACATTAATTAAAAATTAATAAATCAAAACGATAAAATTTCTTTATAAATCCATTTTATAGTAGACAAGAATGGCACCATAATAATTGATCTCTTATTATTAAAAACAAAGTTTTCTTTAGTTCAGGGAACTCAATAATTACCATTGTTTATACAACCATAGCCATAACCATAGAATAACTGTTATTTATTTCCATGTATAAAATAAAAATGTATTTAAATATATTTAACTAACAAAATATTTTATGGTTTTTACAAAAATATTGAAAATCTGTTGGTGATTGTTGTTAGAGTATTACACATCATAACAAAATTTTTTTTACCCGAATAATCGTCTTTTGTATTAGATGATTATAGATCATCATCCCTATTGTAAACAAATATGGCGATCGGGGTTAAACCGGTGGGGAAATAAACTTATTGGAAAATTTAAATTACTGTTGAACCAATGTATTTTGATTATAATGTCAAAGCAAAGCAAAAGAAAGATAACTGTGGAATTGCCAAAAACAAAAGATCTATCTAATAGACCCAGCGTGTTTGAACGTCTTGGCACCAAGAAATCTACCAGTGCTAAAAAAACAACTGAACATTGTAGACAGTGGGTACAGCACGGTAGTTGTGCTTACGGTAAAAATTGTAAATTTGCCACGACACATACTTTAATTAGTCCATCAAAACAACGCGCGGCCAACAAAGATAATGAACAAAAGCGATTAGTTAAAGATGATGCGAAGAGTAGATTGCATTCGACTGTCGTAGTGCGATCGGGTCGCAGCCCAGATGGTGAGATCGATAACTGGGATCAAAATGATTTAGAATATGCAGATACTGATGTTCTCGAGAAAAGACGGCAGCAGCTGCAGCGTGAGTTAGACTTGCAGATGAAAATGGACTCTGGCAAAGACATGCGTAAAGATAAAAAAAAAATCGTGTCTAGTACCTCGTCTTCTAGAAGTTCGAGTTCTTCTAGTGTTTCATCGTCATCATCTGAGGGTAGTTCATCTTCCTCATCATCTGGCAGGTGAGATTGTAAAAGGGAAATAAATTTATCTGAATCTGTATTTAGGGAGCATAGTGACTATTCTAATCAATTAATATTACCTATGATGTAAGAATAAAAGAGTTAGCTAAATTTACCTAATAACAAATGTTGGGGTGACCTTCAGAAATTTGTCCATTCTTGGTGGGAACATGAAATTAATGTGGATTTTAAAGTAATTTAATTTGACCTAGTTAAATAGTTTCATCAACTGCCTACAGTAAATAATTACTATACAAACTTTTCAGACATTGTAAATTTTAAACTCCAACTAACTCCATACTGATGTTATAATTATCATGTTGATGTTATTATGTTATGTTATTTGTTATAAAAGTATTTCTGTCTGTTACCATTTTATGCTTTAACAGCTGAACCAATTCATGTCAAATGTATGGAGATAGTTTGAGAATGAGAGGGACATGTGGATGTAAGTGGGCAGGCAAGATGGAGAATGGATAAATATTTATATGAGTTTTGTATATATTTTATAGTATTTTATTGCTTAATTTAAGGGATACTAAGAAGAAAGGACAAAAAAGCAAGTTAAAAAGGAGTTCTAGTACATCTTCAGATGGAGATGCTCCATCTAAAAAGAAATTCATAAAGAGTGAGACTTCAAAGAAAGATAGAGTTGAAGTTAAGAAGGCTCCTTTAAAAAAAGATGAAAAAGTCCCTAAAAAACCTGAAAGTCTTAAAAAGAAGGTTATTTCTAAAGTCCCTGTTGGAAAAAAATCATTATCTCCAGGTAAGAAATCTGGTGGAACTCCTCCAATCACATCTAAAAATATTACTAAGAATACATCAAAACATGGTAAATCACCTCAAAGAAGAGAGAGAAATAAAAGTACATCCCCACATACAGCAAGAGATAGAGAGAAAGAAAAAGAACGTAATAAAGATCGTGACAGAGAGAGAGATAAAGAAAGGGAAAAGGACAGAGATAGAACTAGAGCCCGGAGTAGAACTCCTAGAAAAGCTCGTTCTAAGTCACCTCGTCAACATTCAAAAGATCCTAGAAAAAAAGAAAGTTCAGAAAGAAGTAGACCAGTATCACCAAAAAAACAATCTAGGCGAGATGGTAGTATAGATAGACACAGAAAGCGTTCCATTAGTCGAGATAGAGCAAGAGATCACAAAGATAAATCATTAGAAAGAAGGAAAGATAAACACGATGATAAAGATAGACATGACAGAAAAGAAAGAGGAAGAGACAGAAAAGATAACAAAAGAGATGATAGCAAAAGGCGCGGGAGAGATAGAGGCTTGGGAGGCAGGAGTGGTGCAGATAAGGGCCTAGAGAAACCTAACAAACCTATGGAGAGACTTCTCCCTAGGCCTGAAGAACGGCTGGCAGCTCTTGCAGCCATAACAAATAGAACTTTAGAAACTGATAAAAACTCTACAACATCAAAAGAGAGACAAGATACGCATTCAGAAAGAGGTGGGAGAAGACATGAAAGAGACCGCTCTAGTAAGAGGGACAGAATGGACAGTGTGGATAGAGAACAGGTTGATTATGAACTTGGTTTAGAGCGTCAATATGATAATGAGCATACTGTAGACCGATATGATAGAGTAGATGATCGTTATGATGGAGTGCCAAGAGATGATGAACGATCACCAGTTTATAGCATGCAGGGTAGAGAGAGGCATTATGAAGGTGGATATGATATGCCTGGTCCATCAAGAGGCTATCCTGAGGACGATGATAGGATATATGGTGAACGTACATCACCATCACAGCATCATCGTGGTGTAGATATTGGTATGATATAAATCAATAAGATACTAATAAACCTGTACAGATTTAATTGTTTACTAAATATTTTCAGTTTATGATGAACGACGTCCTCATCGTGATCGTTCGTGGGAAGGCCGCTCAGGTTCTATGGATAGAGAACGTGCTTACATGCATAACCGTAAAGATTGGGACAATGAAGATTATCACTCTGCTGGTGACTGGGGTCGAGAACGACATTGGCCAGTTCACGATCCACAGGTGCTTTAAAATTAAATTTTGTTTCTTATTTTCGTTTAGTCAAAAATGTGTCACATTTTTTATCTTTAATATGTGTTTTCTTTTATTTGTTTTCCAATAGGTTAGTGTATATTATCAATCTATGTACTTGAATGAACCAGTTGATTATACTACAAGAAACTATAAAAATCCTTGCTTAATCCTGTCCCACATATTCCTGGGTTGTCCTATTTATCGTTTTGGTATGTGTTTTTATCATTTATAATAATGGAGTCTTTAACATTTCCTTATCTTAGACATTATTTGTTTAATCTGCCAATAGCATTATAAATGTTATTTTTTTCTCTACTTTAAATTCAAAGGTTTATTTTAAAGATTTTAATACCATTAATAATGCCTACATCTATCTACATATTAAACATTTATTTTTCTATTTTATTTAGAGGTTGAGCAAATATACAAATTGATCTTTCAGACAAATAAGTACTGAAGTGATGATTGATTGAAAGTCACATACATATAACATTGTTTTCAGATGAGTGAGTGGCCTGATAAAGATCCTGAAATGGATGGATGGCATCATAGAGGTCATCCGGGATCTCATCGTGGTCGTATGCATGGTTTGTATTGTAACAGTCTTGAGTTAAATATATATATTTAATTTTCCTATTATGATTATATATTTAATAATTATTGCAGATGATTATGGAAGAGGAATGAGAATGGAGATTAGTCGAAATGATAAACGGCGTGTCGGCCGAAATGAATTAGAGCCAAGTCCAAAAGAAACTCCACCACCAACACTAGCTGTGGCTCCCCAACCACGCCAAGAAGTTGATATTGATGACAAGCCTATACCCGACGATTTAAGTGAAATCAGTGATGATCCAGATGACATTTTAAACAGAGAAGACGTAAATAATGATAATTTATATAATACTTGTATAGTTTTTTTAACATTTTGTATAAAACAAATAACAATGTTTTAGATGGGTGATCAACATCTCGAAAATGATAGTCAAAGTGTATTACCTATTGAAGAATGTATTTCTAAACCAGATGGATTTGAAAATGAAACTACACAGGTAAAATTCTTAATTTTCTGATATTTTTGCAGTGAATCTTTTCAATGTAATGATTTTTAGTCAAAAATGTTGTAGTAATTATTCTACAAACTTAGTTTGCTACTTGAACAAACAATAATTTACTTCAGTTACAAATCATTTTAAAATAATTTATAGAAAAAAAAAAACTTCTAATGTGGAAGAATACGTATGTGTATGTATATACTGTTCAAGTTATTTAGCACTAAATTATATTTAAACATGTGTTACTTAAATATAAAATCACTATACTATAATTATAAAATACTAATGATTCTTCCTTTTTAGGACACCAGTGGAGCAATAGAGGAAAAGGAATCACAAGATACAAAAGATGAAGATGATGGAACAAATTTGGACTTTGAAGAGATTTCAGATGGTGAACTTGAAGAAGAACGAACTAGAGGTATTGCATTGACATTCTTTTATAATATTTTAGTGCTTTTATATAATACTTTAAAAATGAGTGTTCTAAACTGTCTGTCTCAGTTTTAATGATTGGAATGCTCATTGTGCTATTTAGTGTGTGACAATGTTTTTTTAAATTAAGATTTTATAGTGAACCTCAACAAACTAATATTTGATCATCAATATGATCGCTATTTAAAAACTCCAAAATCTTTGGAATCGACATATTGTGTTGATTGGATATTTTGAAAACTTGTGTCAGTCCCATATATTTGAAATAAGATTTAAACTAAATAACAATCAATATATTAACTTCGTATATTGTTTAATATTGTTGTATTATACATGAAATTAAAAACGGTTGTAACTAAAATATTATATAAAGGTAAGTCTATAAACCACTGGAACACAACACCAGGGTTGAAACATTCCAAAGACTTTCGACAAGCGTAAAGCTGTAGAGGCTCTGATGCTTAGAAGAAATCAAATACGAGTATTAGTAAGAGCACTGACTGGCCACTGCTGTCTGAATAAACATTTGTTCAGCATCGGTGGCCGGAGCACTAGAGATTGCAGATTCTGCGAAAGTGCGGACGAAACGCCCAAGCACCTCCTGTGTGAATGTGACTTACTAATGCCTAAACGCAACCGCATCCTGGGCCGCCATGTGCTACACCCAGGTGACGTTCCAGATATCTCTGCCAATAAAGTACTACAGTTCTTTAAAACTATAGGCCTTGACAGAGAGCTTTAAATGGTAGGTGGCGATCACAATATATCTTCTAGGTCGCGGTGATACAGGCTGAAATAGACTGCATAGCACAATAACATTGCATAATATTAGGTCCTTACATATGAAATTGGCGTTTTGTATGGGAGGAACAAAAAGTCGAATATTTTTTAATATAATATATTTAATTAATCAAAGTATGAACCATTATTTTCTATGCACTTTTGCCATCTCATAGGTAGTTCATTGATCCCTTTACTAAAAAAACCAGTCGGACGGGAATCAATAAAATCTTTGAAGGCGATTTGGACTGCCCCATCGGAGTTGAATTTTTTCCCTTGCAAGAAGTTATCCAAATTTCGAAAAAAATGGTAATCTGTTGGAGCAAGGTCCGGGGAGTACGGAGGATGGCTTAGACTTTCCAATTGAAGCTCTTCTAATTTAGTAGCTGTCTGTTGCGCAGTGTGTGGTCTAGCGTTGTCGTGAAGCAGCAGTGGCGTGGAGCGATTGACCAGCCTAGGTTGTTTAGCCGCTAGCTTTTCAATCATGGTTTGCAATTGCTGACAATAGACATCAGCCGTAAAAGTCTGGCCAGATTTGAGAAAACTGAATGAACAATACCGGCACTAGTCCACCAAACGCTTACAAGTAACTTTTTTGGGGTTAATTTTCGCTTGGGGCAGGATTTGGCTGGCTGCCCAGGATCCAACCATTGCGCTGAGCGCTTCCGATTATCGTAAAGAACCCATTTTTCATCACAGGTAATGATTCGGTTTAAAATACCTTCATTATTGTGCCGGTTTAGTAATGTAACGCAGCAGTCGACGCGCGTTTGCCGGTTTGCTTCAGTCAATTCGTGAGGTACCCACCTTTCAAGCTTTTTAATCTTCCCAATTTGCTTCAAGTGAATTAAAACAGTTTTATCACTAACATCGCAGCCTGCAGCTAACTCGGACGTGGTTTGCGATGGATCCGCTTCCACAATAGCCTTCAACTCTTCATTATCAACTTGAGTCTCAGGCCGTCCACGGGGCTTGTTCTGCAGGTCGAAATTTCCAGAACGAAAACGTTGGAACCAAAAACGAATTGTGTTTTCTTTTGCAACACGACCGCCATACACATCATTCACCCTTCGAGTTGTTTCCGCAGCACTAGTGCCACGGCGGAACTCGTACTCGTAAATAATGCGATATTTTAAGTTTTCCATTTTGTAAAATGAGTGACGCAAACAGAAAAAAACAAATGAATGACGATCATCGAAGCACAAATACATGAGTCTATAGCTGTACAAATTTGGAATTGGAATTCCTTACCAAAGAGGAGAAATTTGTGATTAAAGTGGCCAGTACGAAAAACGCCAATTTCATATGTAAGGACCTAATAATAATAATACTAAAATATTCAATTTTTTCGTATGATATGAAATAAATTAGTGTCAAATACATAATCGATTCTGTATTGTACATAGATCGTGACTAAGGAAAATTAAATCTTGTCTCGCCTCATTGCCAGGATTACACAAATTTTAGTAGAAACAGCTAAAATTATATCTGCGAAATCTATCCTGATTAAAAACAAAAACCTCAGTACCTTTAACAAATACAATAATTGTATATATTCTAATATTACATTCAATTAATTCATTTGATTTCAATATACAGTGCAAACTTTATATAACGACCCTCAAGGGACTGTGCATATTTTGACTTTATAGAGATTTGTCGTTAAATGGAGAGAAGAAAAATCTGTGTTAGAAAAAGTTTTAAAGTTTTGCCATGTTTACAGTTTGAAAGTTTGTGAGCAACTAAGATTATGATAACGTATAGATAATCCACGGCTCCTACTAACAACAGTCGACACGTGCGCTTGCAATCCCAATTTGTAAACAAAAGAACTGATTTCTTAGAAAGTTCGGAATGTAATGGCGACAGTCGAGTTTATTACGGGATAGGATAATAAACCGACAAAATAACGTACACAGCTGCGCAATCTTTACTAATTTGGGCAACTTAAAAAGTCATCTTAGCTTAAAAAGTACTTTATATTATTAAATTTCTGTTATTATTGAGAGTGGGTGTAATGCTATATAGAGTGTATCATTGTATGGGAAACAAGGTAAACCAACCAAAACCGAGCGATATCGACGATTTAGGGAGTTTGTCGTTAAATCGAGTGACGTTATATGGAGTTAACATTGTAATTTAATAAGGATGATATAATGTAAAAAATAAGCTAAAAACAAGTAGGTTTATGGATATATTATGTACAATAGTGCCATCAATTAAATAATTAATGAACTGATACATCATAGTAAAAATATATAGATGTTATACAAAACTTTGTTTTATGACAAAACAGTTGAAAAAATATGAATTTGACTTGTCTTGTTCAATTATTTAATTGAGATCTCTGCAAAAAACTATTGAACTATCCTAGATTACCTTTCTGAGGTATTAAAACACAGTGAGTGATTTACAATAAAACGAAATGTTATGAGATAGACCCAAAGATTCTTCTTGATATCTCCCCAGTAATGGCCATCATATACTATAGTATATGATGTATAGTATAGTATAGTATAGCTGTATATAGCTCAAGTAAAATAGCCCTTATCCCTAATGTTATCTCTTAATCAGTCAATACATTTAATATGAGCGTTCCTCACCCACATATATGTAACATTATCTAAATAAAATATTATTTCGGAGCTTCTATGGTATATACTAGGGATGTAACGGAGGCAGTTTTGTCGAAACCGAAGTCGGAGTTTTAAATTTGATTTATCGGAGTCGGAACCGAAGTCGGAATCGGAGGCAATGTCAGTCACAAGTGACAGCAGAATAAAATAGTTTTATTAAGGAACAAATAAAAACATTTTTCAGTGAACCTTTTTAATTAGAAAGTGATAAATTTACAAATACACAGACAATAAAAATTGCTGTGTTTCTTATTAACATTTTCCCATTAACAGTGAACAAATTAAATCAAATTTGCTCCAGGGTTGTTTTTGTGTTAATTTGTATTTTACTTAATTTAATGTAAATGTAAAATGAAAAACCTTTTAGTAATAAATTTAAATGTACACTTAGTTTTAAATTTAATAATTTTAATTACATTTTAAAATCTAAATTTTTTAAAAATGGCTTCTATAAATTAAGTAGCACTAATTGTTTGATTAATTGATATTATGTTTCAACAACATATAAAATGAAATCAAATGAATTGTGAACAGTGGTGGTGACCTCCGATGAATAACTCCGATTAAAAAGTTTCGGAACCGAAGTCGGAACCAGAGGTGTAATAACAATCGGAAGTTCCGACTTATAGGAGTCGCAGTCGAAGCTTCGTAACATCTCTGGTATAGACTGTCGTACAGAAAAATTGATATTATTGTTAGGTAAAAACGTACCGGAATTGTTAATACACATATAGATGGGCAAAATGTAATCTGATTAATGATTACAAAATGTAGTCGTAATTTTAATTTTGTTGCTCTGTAATCAAGATTAAGTTCTTTCAAAACATTAAGGAGTCATAAATGTGTATACATTTGAGGAATCCGTAGTGGTTAAAACATAGATGAGCAAAATGCAATCATATTAATGATGAAAACGCAAAATGTAATCGTAATCGTTTTTTATTTATCTGATTACATTTTGCCCGTCTATGTGCGTTTGTGCTCGCTAATTTTAGAAGGGATTAACCAATTTAGATGCTGTTTTCATTATTGTATTGTGGAAAAATATCTTAGTGTTAATTTTATTTCATCCAATTTATAAATAAAAAACTTATGTTAGTTTAAAGAAAACATGTCAATCATTTATTGAATAAATATCGTATAATTTTTCAAGTGATTTGACTGAAATAAAATTACAATCAGCAGTGCCTATTTAGACCATAGTGTTTAGAGCGGCATTTAAATATACTGAAAAATAATGATTATACTCATAACCACAATAAAACCACACCTAAAATTCCATTTTTTTTTTTAAATAGTTATAAGTATCAGTGGAGAATGATTTGTATTTTTTTTTAAGCTGGATTAGGCGATGCTCTTGGAGTGGATTGGGCAAGCTTAGTGGCAGATGTACGTCGTCGCGAACAAACGACTTCATCTGGTGGAGCACGCGATCGGTGGAGACCGGAACGTGTGCTCACGCGTCTGGGACTCTCTTTTAGTATGGCCGGAAAAGACATTGTCGAAAACATATTGCACAAGAATTCAGAATCTCAACAGGCTGAAATAAGAAATACAGAACAGAAAACTGAAAATACAGATGAGGAAAACATTGTCGAGCAAAATGGTATCAATGAAATTTCAAAAGTTAAATTTGAAGCATTGCCAGATGTTGATTCGTTACATCCTGTTGCATCCATTCAGGTATATAATAACTACATATGCTTTGAACTTTGTATGATTTTAAATTAAGCATTTCAATATTTGTTTTTTTAGGTTGCTATTCAAAAAAGGAAACGTCAACGAGCTATCCTGTTTGGATCAGGGTGTGAAATAACTCGAGGATTGAGTGCCCGACGTGATTTGGCTCTACGGCGATATTTGTGTCACTTGCCGGCAGCTGAGCGCACGGGACAGTCTCGTGTGGCACCCCAGCCTTCACTATTCCACGCCGCTCGAGCTTTATTAATGCAAACACCTGTTTCCTGATAAAACTTAGTGAGCAACCTTCGTAACTAATCCTTTAAAGTGTAATAATTACACCTATAAGATAAGTTGTTATCGAAAGTTTAAGAGTTACAAGTGTAACAAAAAAAAACATTTATTGTGACAGAATTAACTGTTTCAATCATGTTATTTAAGAAAACGAGCACATGTGAATGCTATTGTTGCAATAAAATTTAAAGACCATGTCAATAAAACTATGTTTATAATAGTGAAGTGATAATTTACTTATTTCTATCAATACAATTTAAACGGATATGGTGGATGGACATAGTTTTGTGTTACTTAAGACATTGTATAGAAACTATAGACCTACTCATGTACCTTTGAAGATTTGTGAAGGTGATGATTTTAAAAATAGTGTTATCTCTATAACAATTTTTACCACTGATATAAAATGTTTGCTACCGTCTGTCAATATTATATTCATAATATTTTATTATTGGCAGACTTATGCATGTATATCTTGTGTGTATTATAGTGAACACAAAACATGGAAGTATTTTCTCAAAGCATAAAAGTGTAAATTTTCTCCTATAGTCATGTGCAGTAACAAGCTCATGGGTTGTTGGAATCCTTCAGCCTGTTTTGCTAAATAATGTCTTATAATGAAATGTTCACTTAATTTTTTGGTTGGCTTGGTTTAGTTGGTACTGTCACTTAGTGATGTTTTAGCAAGATTGTGGCAAAATACAGACTTTAGACTCTCAATAAAAGTTATATTTTAGTGCTAGTAATCTATGTTTTATTTAGATTCACTGTCTGTATAGGAATACTTGTAGTTGCTCAGTAAATTAAAATATATTTATCATTATTACTGCTTCAATTGAGGTTTTCCTTATCTGTTCTTGTTAGTTCAATAATAAAAATCAAATTATATTTTTTTTGTTTTTATATGAATATGGATTTATAAAATTACAATCAAAAATGCTTCAACAATATTCTTTATATTTACTCCATAAGAAAAGATACATCTGCTCCAACTGGATATTCATGCTTCTGCATTCCTCTGAAAAAATATTGTTATGATCGTAAAAATACTAGGAATAGTATTTATCTTGATAATAATGATCTTACGAAAATGAACAAAGAATCTTATGTAAATGATTTCAGTTACAAAGTTTAAGCCAAAATAACCCAATTTGGTGACTTTCTAAGAATGGTACCATAGGTACTGTTCATTAACAATTATTTTGGTTTTTGAGTAAAAAACATAGTTATATCTGTGGACATGTCAATATATTTAGTTTTTCTAATGTGCAAGGAAGGCAAGCGGACCACCTGATAGTAAATTGGTCACTGTTACCCATGGACAAATGCAACACAAGAAGTTTCATCATTGTGTAATGGACCCAAAAGAGCATGTTTCACTCTTTTTTTAAGACTGCCCTTATTTTAATCCAGAGGAAATACTGCACCTGAAAGTGCATTCCAAAACTTTTAAAGTGGAAGACAAGAAAATTCTAGAGAACGGCACCGCTGTTGTGAGCAGTTAAACTTTTAAAATTTGGAAATGATCTGATATCTTACTATGCAAAGTGCACCCCAAGAATGGTGATAATGGCATTAGATCAAACAATTCATCAGAAAAGTTCCCATTGTACATACAATAAAATATGCAGAGGGAACCTGTTTCTGTATGAAGACTTAACAGTTCCAAGCTACCAGTTAATGTGGAATCATCAATAATTTGAATAGCAAGTCTTTGGATAGAGTCAAAAGGATTGAGCTGATAAAGAGATTTTGAGTACATATTTTCTATTAAAAATTAAAGCAAGGGAATGAAAATACGATTAAAATATTTGTTAATGTCATACAAGTTAAAAGCTAAATATATTTTATATTTACGTCATGATTTGTGTTGTGTCCTTGTTCTTGTTTTTGTCTTATTAATAACTTCTTTATGTTTGTGATGTGTATTTTGTTGTAGTTAGTAGGTGTTTTTTTTGTTGTTGGTTCCTCTACCGGACAATCTCAATATAATTAAAATTAGTTAACACCGATCAACCTTCCTCGAACATTAAAGTCTAAATCAAAACGCTGACTTTGGCAAAATCACATTGGTCATACACCAGTGGAAAAGCCACAAGAAAGGAAGAAGGAATATTTTATATTAAGATTTAATAAAGAATCTAATAGGTAAATAAATAACTTATTTTACAGGGTGTGGATATATAAGATAAACAATATTATCATTGTCCCGCCCGGTTTAGTTATGAAGACCTTTCCCGGTCAATCAACACATGACAATTGAAAAAAAATTGTATCAGTATTTAAAAGATATGGCATACTTTTTAAACAGGACAGCTCCGGCTACTCCTTTCAATATAAGAGATGTACCATCAATATGAAGAATAGATCCTTCTCTTAATCCAAGTACTGGGGAGGCATGGTCCATTTCCATATATTCACTTATTCTTTGATCTCTGGTTTCTCCCTTGTGGGTTTCGCTTTCCACCTTGTCGATATAGTGTGGATTTATATTAAATGGAACTAGACCAATGGCTTCGAAAGTAGGTGGAAAGGTTATAGGCATATCATTAGTTGTATGAATGCTCCTTGTGGCTACATTAGTCCCAGCGCTGCTTCCTATGTAAACAAGATTACCTTGACTCACTCTCTGCTTCAGGAGGTTTACCAAATTATGCTCATAGAGTACTTTCAATAATAGAAAAGTGTTTCCACCCCCCACAAATACAGCTTTTGCTGAATTAATCGCCTTTGTAAGGTCAGAGAATGTGTGTAAACCAATTACAGTAAATCCCCAAGGGTTAATCACTTCCCGTATTTTACTTGTGTACTTGTCATAATCATTTTGAGCATATGGGACAAATATTAGTTCTTCTACATTATTTCTGCAACAAAATATATCTTACGCAAATGTTATTAATTTAGATGGTCTTCTTTCTATTAATGTTGTACTTACTTTGTCAGAAATGTTTTTATTTCTTCTTTAGCAAATTCAAGCATTGAATACCCGTGACAATTTGAAGAAGAAAGCAACAGAGCCTGAATAGGTGCCATGGTGATTTTAGAAAATGTATTATGCACTAATCGACAATGATTTGTAACGTTATACGTGTTCCTAAACAAGTACTGATAAAGGAACTGATAACAATAGCGCATTGAGCCTCGTTTGTATATGCACACATATAATAAAACAGCATCGCATAGTAATTTGCATTGTCACATAAACTTAGATCAATGTTTATTTACAATAAAATAAACATTCACATCAGTTTTTTTATTTCTCAGTATCTGTTGTTAAAGAACAGATAATTTCATGTTATTTGACATCTATAATCATAATCATGATTCATTCATGATTAAAATGTCGGAAAAAATAAAGATTCTGATATGATCAAATGATATCAATGATTAAATTGTTTGGTGATCCGTGTATTGTATAATCTGTTGAATGCATTGCGCAAGCTAAGCATCTAATACAGATAATACTGAGAACATAGATGGGCAAATGTAGTCAGATTAATAAAAATGATTACGATTACATTTTACGTTTTTTACCATTAATATGACTACGTTTTAAACACTACAAAATCCCAGATTGCATACACATTTATGATTTCTTAATGTTTTAAATAGATTTAATCATGATTACAGAGCAAGAAACTTAAAATTACGACTTCATTTTGTAATCGTTAATCATTAATCAGATTACTTTTAGCCCATTTCTGACTGAAAACTGCCACGCTTAGATCCTGGCTGAGCACCTGTGTTCGCCCTCTCACCCGGTTTTGTTGAGGAGGTCTATTCCAGACATCAACATCAGCATCAATAAAAAAAAAATGCTAAGATGATAATCATATAATCAAAGCTGCCATAAAACTGGCAGTTCAACGAAAACCACGTTTTGGTAGGATAGTTAATTATCGCAAGAATAGACTAATGCATTGTTTATATTCAATGGATAACACTGCTGTAGAAAAGTAATAGCAGTCAATAATTCATTGATCTCCTTCTCCTTCTTTCTTTAATGGCAACGCGCAAGCACGATTCTGCCAATGTCATGTAAGTAGTGCAATAAACGAAGGAGATTGGTATAATTCATTGATATCACTCTCAAGCGTAACAACATATTTATAGCTACATGCAATCTGTCAGACTGTCCGTTCATAATTAATATTAAGTTTTACGGCTCTGGGTACAAGCCTTTTTGAGGTTCATAATTAATTATATCAATGTTGTCAGCGCAATAGCACTTAACGTCGTCATTTATGAAAATGTTACAAGAGATGACGAAGATGTCATGGTGTACTAGAAGGCGTAGAACTGCAATAATTTATATAGTTTCTAATATCGTACAAACACTTTCTATTAATATTTACTTATGTCACAAATATATCATTTCTATATTAATTGAATAAAATAATTAATTTAATCTGTTTATTCTGTTTTATTGAAAAAAAAAACTAGATACAATGCTCCTAAAACGAAGGTTGGAATTTTTTCCCCATTAAAAACATCATTTTTTTTACATAACCCTGGATCTTTGATCTGGATCCTATTTAGTTTTTACTATTATTTATTAGTCTGTGGTTTTTACACAAACTGATACAATGACATAGCATAATAAAATTTATTTTATGTGCATAATATGACGAGCCTCCTAAGTGAAAATAAAACCTGTTTTTACAAAAAAAACTACGTAATTTTTTTCTCGAAAACCATGTGATCCACAGATCACAAATTAAACAATTAATTATTAATTATTAAGAAATGAATTGTTAGGTAGGACGTCAGCTTAGATTATTAGACGTCAGCTATCCAAAAAAAAAATCAATTCGATATTTCAACTTTAGTTGTTATGTCCCCAAAAATTTTGGATCGGACCACTGTGCGCTGTCGTTCGTATGAGAGGAGTTTGTGATATATCATTGCAATGCATCAAATATGTCCTGTGCGGTTTAAGCTCTATCTAGACATAGTAATAATCTCATTGAATGATTTAATTTGTTGGCTTCTTATTATGGTGTTCCATACAGCTCAGGGGACAGCTATTTCTAATATTTCACTGTATGATACTGCCATAATAATTATCTAAGGATACATATAAACTAAACTAACTATAACTATATATATATATATATACCGAATCTTAGTATATAGCTATATATATGTATATGTAACTATATATACTAAGTAGTGGTAAACTTTTCTGTGATGAGCAGATGAGTTTGTCACAAGTCATGGTTGTATATATATTTAAGTATGTATATCTATTTCTAGTATCTATAGTACAAGCGCAAGCTTAATTTAGGACTGGGCCAATATGTGTAATTGTTAGTAAATATTATATTATTATTATTATATAATATCTGATCTAAATTTAAGTTATAGAATATTTAAAATTTACGTTCGTATAGTTTGATTAATAAATGGATTGATAAATACTATTTTATATCACAAAATCGCTCAAGAAATGTAATAAAATAAAAATATATAACGTTACATTCAGATATTTATTAAATGGACAGGACAATGGTATTTCAAATATCACTGAATTCTGTAGAATATAACAACATGCACCTTTATTATTTTATACAACATATTTCACTTATACACTCTAAGGCTATATTATTATTCAATTAAATTTATTATTACAATTCATATAGAAATAAATAAAAATTGTTTATAAATAATCACGTTATTTGTCAAGGATAAAGAATCTCTCTTGTTGGGGTTTATCACAGTCAGGGCCCAGGTATCGATGTCTTAGTTCTAGATCTAGGGGCGCGGATATATCTCCTTGGAGAATATGGTATGCTTGTTCTATACAACTCTCGATTTCTAGTTTCAGCTCCTAAAATGAAATTCAGGTTAGAGTTTTAGTTAACGTTAGTTTAAAACTTAACCGACTTGGATTGGCTAAATAGAATGTTACAATAGTTTTACTGGACAACTACCAGCGTGGTAGACGTTAGATCGGAATCATAATTCGAGGCTGCAAAGTAGTGATTCGCCTTGGTCAGTCGCGTTTCTGGTTCAGCGTGAAATATGTCTACTTACTTTTTCTTAACCTTTAGTGTATTGCAGTTGTTTATAGTCGCCTATTTTGCATCACAGGCTCTCAATTTGTTTGCTACCTTTTTATTTGTATAGAGGTCCAGCAAAGTAACTACACCGCCCTAAATGTAAGTATAGTACACCCTGAGAAAGATGGTGGTCGCCTACGAATGGCAGTTCGATGATAGTCGCCTTTATCGTGCTGTCTAAAATTATCACAATTGAACTTCTCTAATAAAACATGAATAATTGCTTTTTTTTCTCGTGTATTTACAGTTATTTTTCTCATTTCCGCACGCCATAGACAATGCTTTTGCTTGTGCATACAAAGCATTGCGAGAAAGAGAAAAATACACTGTACATAAACTAGAAACAAATAGATATGTTTCAAAACTTAAGACAGTTGCTGCGGACGTTTTATCGAACTCAGTAGTCGCAATGAAGTCGGTCAGAGACCCTGTATTACATTACCGCTAGCTTTAATCAGTATTTAATGTGTAGTATTGAGGATTATGCATATGGGTGCGAGCAGAATCAACTCTCAGAAAGCTATAAAAAGGGCGAAAGAACATTAAGTAGCTAGTAGAGTGCGGTGGCATGTTTACTTCATATAGGTCTGGGTTGCGGCGGGCACGCTCTGCCAGCGCGGCGTGGAGGTGGTACAGCAGCAAGCCTCGCAGGTGCGCGTCTCCCGTGCCCAGCGCCGCCAGCGTGCGCAATATGCTGCGGCACAGGCTCTCTTTCAACGCTACCCGAGACTCCGACAGCTCTGGAATTGACAACGCTTTATTCAAACAATTGGATTTGCATTGATGACGATGTTCTGTGAAGACAATAAAACTGATAATAAATTACAGAAAATTGCACACTTTTATTTAGGTCTAAACTAAGTTTACGCTTGTGCAATGGATACTAGATAAAGATATCTAGAGAGGGAAGTCTTAGATGGGAGTCTTTAAGAGAAGAGTGAATAGGCATTTGCTAGGCGATCGCGTTTTATCATCGAACTCATCTTCACCTTCCACCAGGTGTGATTGAGGTCAAGCGTTCGTCTATAAATTATAAAAATATATATATACACATATTTATATGTAAGTACGCATCCATGACTCACATCACATAAAAGTTTACTGATACCGGGACTCAAACTTAGGACATTCAGCATCGAAGGTAGGGTCACCTCAAACAACGTTTTCAGGCCGTAAATATACTTAAAGATACTTTTTAAAATTTGAATACCTTTTGATGGTGTAGTACTGTTGGCTTAGAAAGGCTTTTATAGTTTCACCGGACGAGAAAGAAAAACGGTTAAAGCATTCGCAAGGGCAAATATATACATCATTATTGCCGACCCTACGAAGGTCTTGTGGTATGTAAATATTTACAAATTTCAAATAAAATGTTGTTTATTTAAACGAGTTTAGGTTCAATTAGTTATATGTTGAATTCTAAAATTATAAAGGTTGTGTTAGACTTGTACACTTTTAGAAATTAATTAAACTGAGACCTAATTTATTAACTATCTGTTGGCCTTTGTCTAGCTTACAGCGTCACTGATGCACCATCCAACTATTAACCAGTCATTGCGTAAGAAATTATTTCTCAGCCTTTATACTGCCAGTTAATTGGGGAGTCAATCGATTTATAACTCTACATAATTTCTTATTAGCGATAATGCCCTTTGTGAAGAAAGTGCGTTAGAATATTAATTTCCACTAATAGTTTTAATCGAACGTTTTTGTTTCTGGATTTTTTGAACGATGCGACAAAAACAAAAATATGATTACTCATATTTTTATATAGGTGAATAATATCAATCAATGTTATAATAATAGTAATTATCTTTTTTTCTTTTATATTCTGACACGTCCCAGTAACCACACCATGCTTGATGGTAAGTATAGTGCAGTCCAAAAACGACGACTACCAACAGTAAAAAAAACATCGATAGCCGCGGCCATCATGCCGTCCTGCAGAAATATCTCTTCACGCTTCGCTTAAAAGACCCAATCTCGGACAAAGGAAACACGCTCGCCGGAAGATCGTTCCACAGCCCAACGACTCAAAAGTAAGAGTTAAAGAACTTTTTGGTCCCAGCTGGGATGTGAGTTACCGAAAAGCTGTGACTCTGTAGACCCGCGCGAACTGTAGACCCGTGGTTCTGCTATCGAAGGGGACAGTGGAAGAAGGTTAAATAGCTCTTCAGAACACTCGCCATGATACATACGGCTTGATTTTTGATACTTGCAACAATTTAAAATTTTTAATGAGTAAGAGACTGTATCTAGAATTTAACTCGGTCAAGGATTATAGCAATAGAATGTGCATTTAAAGTAAAATTTGTTTTATTTGTATTGCAATAATTATTGTAAAATGGATTAGAAATAATCTTCCATTGAATATTAACGTGTTTTGTTGTCTCAGATTGATTACCGTTGAAACTTGGCGCTGAGGAACAAATACTTGGCAGTACAGAAAATGATGTAAACCTTTATCGACAGCTGAGCTGAGGCGAGTCGCCAACTCGAACACGCACAGAGAGTGATAACCGAATGGACTTTCTTTGTGTTACAACACATGTAACTATTACAATAAAACACTATTGTTATCACTGATAACAATAATATTCCTTATTGATGCCAAATAAACGTTGTTGCAAAACAGTGAAAGCTGGATGGCGACTCGCCTTTGCCTGTCTTGTAACGATCTGCTCCTGTAAATCCAATTCCCATATGCCTTGAAATCTTCAATCGTGGTATATTTAAATAGACCAGCATGACGACGGAAATTTTCGTCGGTCTCTCTCATCTTTTGGTTGTTCACCGTAATTCGTAGACTGCTTAGCACTTACCATCAGGCGCAGTGTGGTTCATTTATCCATGTCAATAAACAAGGCTGTTTGATGGGTGTGTGGAAAGAGTTTGGTGGGTACTAACGGCACGGGCAGACAGATCCACCTGGTGACGACGTGCGGTCGAGCGTTCCTAGCTGCGGCGCCCATGTCAAACGGCGTTCAATCGCGCAACTGATCCTCAAGATAATGTCGTTCACAATTTTATTCACTTGTTGCGCAGTACTTACTCGACGCACGGGACACGCTATTCTGAACTACGATGCGACTTACTGTATAAATTTCAACAAGTCTTTAAAATTATTTTACGCTTTTACGTCTATATGGAAGTGACGCAGTTGTGACTGCGCAAAACCACAACAAAGACATTTTAAGTTTCATTTTCGTATAATAAAAATATCAATTCTAGTTGCGTAAAACAACGCTACTATTTTTAAATGGTCCTTTTATAAGAAATCCCGCATTTTGACTCAGAACAACTTAAATCAAGTATCAGAGATATATCTGCTAATGTTAGTTTATTGGTTAAAATAATTGCTCATTGAACAGATTGCATATACCTATGTTTGTTAATATGTAGCAAATTTTATGTAAGGATGTAGTGGTGCTATCATGTCCTAAATGCTCAACAAGCGCATCACAATTTGTACACACAAAAGCAACGCTGGGTCAAATACAAGAGTACAGTTTCATGAACAAACGTGTAAATTGTAAGGTACCTCAATAGCTTAAAGATTCAATTAGATATAATAAACACATTCCGTGTTCGAGATGTAATTATGTGTATTATAATAATAAAATTAAAAACAACAAATTCTCGTCTATAATAATTTCAAATTAGGATTGATAGTTACAAGCTATCATAGATATAAAAAAATCGTTAAATTATTCATGTTACGAAATTAAATGGGTATCATTTAATTTTTTGTAGCAATTTTTATTATAGTATTTTCTGACAAAACATTTCTAAGATCATAGTCTTTATTATATATACAAAATGTTAAGGATTTAGAAAAATGATAGATTCTAAATGCAAGACCTTTAAAACTATATGATAGATACTCTTTGGACGTAGAAAAATCATTGACACTTTAACAACCGCAACATGCCCTAGAAATATAATATACGTAACAATGTCAGTCCAATAAATATAAGTCCGAAGTAAATTGAATTATATTGTCTTTATTTATGATGATTTTACTAATAAACACGAATTATTGTTATTTATAATATATTGATAAACCTTTATTATAACCTACATAAAAGATAATAAATGTAGCCCTCAACATATGTTAGGATGAAAATACTGATTTATTTTATAGCTTGTTAGAATTCCGCATAGAAATTACTTAATTGACATGAAATAAGTAGTTATTAAAAAAGTAGAAATAAGGATTAAAGCTTTTATTAGATTGAGATAAAAGCGAGCGCAATATCATTTTTGAAAATACCATTAATTTTCATGTCATCTTCAATTTGCAAAGCCAACCGTAATCGTAAATCAACAAATATATGGTTTGAATCTGGTATAAAACGTGACAATCTTTCTAATATAATATTATCTAAATTTAGTGGGTTGTCCAAGTCTAGAACTCCTACCAGACTTCCTAGGATGCCATGAATTGTGGAGATTTCGTTAGATGATATCTTTAAGCTGCATCGGTCACATTGCCATATTGTTCTTGAGTTTGTTGGTGATACAGGCAAGACGAAATGAGAACAATTTTTGCTCATGCAATTTAAGGCCGATAGATTTGTACCCATTTCCGTCCTGTCCTCACATCTTTTACATTGACACCAAAAATGCTTTGTTGTATATAGCTGCAGCCGCCGAGCCGGAGTACTCCACAATAGGCCAGTATAACAAGTTACTATTTCATCTCCAGTTTCAATATCTACAGACGCGTAAACTGACATTCTATAATTCTTATCGAAAACGTTTCTTGTGTTTGGTGTACATCTATGGTTTAAGAATGCTGATAAAGGATAAAATCCTCTTAGCGCTATATTATTTAAGCCATTTCCCGCTATTCTGAAGGTGTTAATTTTCATAACAGAATGTAAAAGTACTATGAATTCAATATGTTCGAGGGGGATTTCATATTTTGAAGATAGGGTTTTTATTTCCTCAATTTCATATTCCTTATTACTCTTCTGATATAAATTCAATAATGATTTTTCTTCATCATTTAATAACAAAGCACGCAAATAAATAAGTATATTGGAAAGGGTTTCTGAGTATTTGTCACAATTAGGCTTTTTAGACCAATTTGATGTAATGAAGGTGCATTCTCTCACGTGAACTTCCGATAATTCACATTGTTTGGAGCAAATCATAAGTTGGCATTTATTGCAAGCGTAACAAACGTTATCAATTTTGTAACAAACCGTACAGAATAATTCACTGATTTGGTCAGGTCGTGGGCCAACAACGAGTGGTATGTTGGAAAAAATTAGAGATCCTCGCTTGAAGGGCTGAGTTGCGAATACTCCTCTTCCTCCAAGATTCGACTGGGATATCATCCAATACGGACTTGGCGATTCTTTCATATATTTGGCGAAGATTTTAGTATCGGGGCAACGATTCGATGCAGCCATATTGGAGATATCGGAATAGTGCGCTGTTGGGCTACCTCGGTGGGTCCAGCAACGCGCCGCGGTTGACTGACGGCTCCAATACAAACGGCATCGATGTTCATGACCCGTTATGAAAATAGAAACTGGAAATCATATATCTCATCTGTTAAATGGAGGGAATTTGTGTCGAACCTGACGTAATATATAATAATACGTCGGTCTTGTATCTTATATGTTGTTAAACTAAAATGTTTGTGATATACTCTAAGTACATGGAATTTAATAATAAAGACTTTAAAGAAGATTAAAAAGTGTGCTACCAAAGTGAAAAGTTATAAATATTATGTAAGTAGGTAAATATAATAGTAAGTAGATATTGATTAGTGTAAGTATAGTATTGTAGTGTTTTTACAGAGTATTCTTTAGAAAATTGATGATTTTTTTAAATTCGACTCGACACCATGACTTACCTGATGGTAAGCATAGCGCAGTCTAAAAAACGCAAACGACTATCGACACGTACGAAAAACTTATCGGTATTCGCAGCAATCATGCCGGCCTGCACAAATATCTCTTCACGCTACGTTTAATGGATCCCATATCATAGGACGGTGGGAACACGCTCGCTGGAAGCCATTCCACAGCCCAGCGATACGGCAAAATAGTTAGAGAGCTTCTCAGTCCTAGACGGGATATCGTATAGCTGTGACTCCGTAAACCCGCGTGCGTGGTTCTATTCAGGAAGAGAAAGGGTGGATCAAGGTTAAATAACTCTTCAGTACACTCGCCGTGATACAGACGGTAGAAAACGCACGGTGAGCCAACATCTCTGCACAACTGAAGCGGTACAAGATGCTTAGTCACGTTAGGATCATTCACAATGCGGACTGCACTCCGCTGCGATCTGACTAGGAAATTACACAATGAATATTATACGTTAGTAATAATATAATTAACTTATAAATATCCTGTTAATCAACCATATAGTTCTGTAGATTCCGTTACAATAGTATCTAGGTACAAGTATAATACCTTTTATTTTGAAGCATTCCAATTTATCCATAAATTCACACCTTGAACATTAGCTGGCTCGATAGAATCATTTCAACCAAAAACGAATGCTTTAAAAACATTGGTTTTGATTATTTATATAACCTAAATACAAAGATATTTTAGGTAGCCATTTTAAATGTTTAAATTATTTGCTCGGAGAAAATTGGGGGATAGTGAAGTAAATGTTCGGAAGCTATTTGTAATAATAACTAAAACCAGACGTACGCTACATCTACTATATCGGCCTTATTCCTACTTTATTTGATTATATGTTTTATTAAAAAACATTGTCTATACTACGTTACTGTACAGTTTACTTTTGATTGCTCTCATTATAATGACCTCATTTAAAATGTTAGATTGAACTTTGACATAGTATAAATCTCACATGGCAATGATTGTAACTGTAATTTTTAAGTCTTTGTAATGTAAATAAAAATGTTTGAGGCGCTAGATAATAATTGATTCTTCAAGTGGGTAATAGACGAACTAAGAAGAAGTTGTTTTACTCTTCCCCGCTCTATCTTTTCTCTTATTATTCTAGTATCCTTCTTCAGGTAAGAGTTGCTTGGACGAAGCCACTCTTAGTTAAAGTCGCTTATTACCTTTTACTTTTATGGACTGCACCATGCTTACCATCAGGTATGGTGCAGTCACTATGTCAAGTCAGTTTAAAAAAAAGTAATATTTATGTGTATCTTTGTCTTAGGTATTTAGTATTTAAAGTTTTAGAACCTCTGGGATGGAATAACATAATTACCAATTATTTTATTATATACCTTAAACCAAAATTAACAGTGAATAGATATTTTTTCAGAAATCTATGGTTTTCTTGTTTACGGCTTAGCAGTCCCTGCGGCTTTATTTGTTGTAGAATTCACATGCCAGGTAAAGTTATTTTCTGTTGAGAAATAAAAGAAGAAAGGGTGCAGAACCTTTTATTAGGATAAATAGTACCATATTATGCTTTTTTCTGTATCTCGAAAAATGTATGTACAAATTCCCTGAATATTGATTGAGCAGGTAAGACGTAAAAAACTGTTAGACAAAGAAGAATTTAATATATATCTTTCAACTTTTAGGATATTTACTCAAATAAATATCAGAGAAATGTGTAAACTAAGGAAACATAACGAAAAAGTTTTTTTTTGTATGACATTCATAAATTGTATCATAAGCAACTCAACATTATATACTTGCACCTATATTTAAGCTTTTTTTTCAACTAATGCTTTTTAAATATGATTGGGCACAGGACCTGAACCTTTTCCTGATGGAGTGTACGTAGAGAGTATAATCTAAAAACTAAGCATAGGCATCGAGAGATGGCTTACCTTTCAATGGCCACCACGATCATGCCGGCCTACATTAATATTTCTTTACGATTTGTTTAAAGAACCCAATATTAAGGGAATTAAGTCGGCCTAAGCCAGCCCCGTAATTAAATCAAATAAACGAGAACATGCTCGCCGAGAAACCATTCTACAAACAAACTACTGGACAATGGTAAGACTTCAAGAACTTGTTATTCCTAACCGAAATGAAAGTCATCGTAAAACTTTTTCCACGATCGATACAATATTACTTAAGATTGTATAGGTATGTATTGTAGTTATAAAATGGCAGACGCAGTGATTGCTATAGCAGCCGTACCAACAAACTGAATAGGATGTGACGCGCACCTTCCTGGTTGGCAAGTGACACAGTTAATAAATATGCAAAAGTATTTCATTACTTGTTTATAAAACAAATTAATCTGTAATACAGTCTTCCTATCAACGTTTTCGCTCCTTTTTACGATAAGTCCTTTAAAAGAAGTGAGGACAGACTTTTTAGTAGGTCGACATTTATTCACAGTGACTATATTCGTTATTCAAAACCTCGGTATTTGCGGCCAGTTTTTAGTCTGTTTTGAGGCCTTGGCATAACTATTTGCATTAACGTATTGTGGTTAATTACCTTATGTCGAGGGGTTCTGAAGTCGCCATAATATTACGAGAGATTTAATAAAACAGCAATTCCTATTTAAGTAATATATGATGGTGTGGTTATAGTATTTAATAAAGTACATGTATTGGAGTTTTTCAAAACAACACACATTTCGAAAGCTCTTGGAATGAGGTGGTTTACCATACGATTATATTATAACAAATATTCGTGCTAGGGCTTCTTCATACTACCGATACTTTGTAGAGATTTTTTTGTTTTAATATTTGTAATTTGCCGGAATATTACGAAAAAACTAAGTGCTGGAAAATGTTTGAGGGAAGTATTGTATTTAAGTTTATTGATTGCATAACAATTTAATTAATATCGGTAGAGTAGAAACTAGAAATTTATTTTATTAAAATTATAAATAATATATTACTGCGTCTGAAAGTGTTATAACAAGATTTGATTTTTAAGCATAAATACAAACAAATATTACCATATTAAGATAAAGATAAGAATTATCGCATTTCACGTCGATATCTCTTAGATCAATGTCACGATATATATTTGAAGTTTATGACTTGTGTGATGTTTATATAGTGGCATCATATAAATTTTAGAATATAAAACTGAAAGTAAAATAAGCGAACAGTATACATAAGCATAATGTTATTACGGGATTACTTTGGTTTTGTTTTTTATTTTTTATATAAAAGGATTGCAAAAAGTCCACTTGATATTTAGCAGATAATGTCGCACACGAATATTAAAAAAACTACAATAAAAGTAACATTATCGCGTTGCCAATAATAATGTTTTTTTTTATATCCTATTATGCAAACCAGATTAATGTAATCCAGTATAAGCAAGTTAGTGTTAAATTTAATAATAGTACGGTAATATTAAGATATTTAAATAAATTGAAAAAGTTTCTTGTTTATAATAATTAAAATTAAATGTAATCTATACCACTTCAGACGATTAAATAATAATAATAAGTAAAAGTAATAAGAATAATATAAGCCGGAAAAGTAGAAAGTTAAATTATTTTAGTGTATTTTTATAACTATTCAAATAAAAATATCCTATCTTACCGTGCCAGCGAAGTCCTTCAACATCTCCGAACTCCCATATCAATCTACATTGCAGATCGACAACTATTTGGTTTGTTTTAGGAATATATTTCGTGACTCGATGTAGAAGGAAATTTTCCAGCTCTAAAACATTCTCGAAATCCAAAGTGCCCATTAGACTTCCTAGTGCGCCCTGTATTGTACAAATGTTATTGCACGGAACGCGTAGACCACATTCTATACATCGCCAGGACGTTGATGTCCTTAATGGTTCGAGGGGCAGCAAATAGCCAGTGCATTCGCTCGAGAAGCATTTAAGCGCTGCTAATAGTGTGCCTCGTTCTGTGGGGTCCGCACACCGGTCACATTTACACCAAAAATGTTTAGTTTTGTATAAATGTGTCCGTCGCGCAGGCGTTCCCCACAGCACCCCGGAGTAACAACTAAATATTTCAGAGCCGGTGCGAATGTGTTTAACTGCTTTGACCGTCATTTGTTTCTCGTTGTTGTAGCTGTACCTCGTATTCGATACACAGTTATGATTCATTAATCCAGACACGGGGTACAATCCACGCAAGCTCATCTTCTTTTTACCGTAGGGTGCTGGTATATGAAATGCATTTGTGTCTAAAGTACAACAAGCTAATATCATTAGTCGCTCGTCTTGTTCTGGCAATTCGAAATATTGTTTTAAGTTTCTTATTTCACTTCCATGTTGCGGTAAGTCGTGTGCTTGAAGATAAGCCATAAATTGTCTTTGCTCATCTTTTAAAAGTAATGACCTTATTGCTGCTAGTGCCTGCGACATGACTGTAGCATCAATGTCTTCAATAGGAACTACATTATTCCAGCGAGAAATAATATTGCAGTCATCATAATGAGTGTCAGTGTTTTGACATTCAACAGAACACAACAATAAGGCACAACGGGCACACTTAAAAAACGTGTCACTGTCTAATTTGCAACAAACTGTACATCCTCGTTGTATAACAGTTCCGGCTCGCGGGCCACAAATGAGCGGATGATCCACAAAGAGCACTTCTCCTGGTGATATGTCTTCGGTCGCGAATATGCCTCGTCCGCCCAGACATGATTCTCTAATGACCCATTTACAAGAATACTGAACGCCTTCGATACATTCGTAAAGTCCTAGGTGTTCCTTCACCATTAGTAACAATTGGTCCGACGACAACATCCTGCCGCGGCTCGGGCGATGACGGCACTGCACTGTGCGCTCAATGCGAGCACAAATCAACGGATTTGATAACAGCTACGCGGTGATCGGATGTTTGTAACATCGCCAAAAACGTGCGTGATCTTCCCTGTAATTAACTGAGTCTGATCGACGTGCGCCGGCGGTGCGTGTCCAATATGAAGCTGGTTGTTTTTCACCGTCGTTGCCAAGCTCACAACGAATAGGTCAGGTATCGAACGATAAACTATTTCGTTTTCGCGTTGCCGCGTTAAATCGGTTACCTGAGTTCGTACCGCAGACTGTGAATAAAGAATCCGTGACATCTGGGAAATTTTCGGAAACCTATAAATATAGATTGGGGAGTAGACTATTTTTAAATAGCTCTGTAGAGTAATATATTAGAAACTTCTCAGTGCTGGCTTAAACGAAATATTTACAGCTTGAAGGATGATGTTCTATTTATACGAGTATTAGCTATATGGTTCTAAGACGACAATTTGTATATAAGTCTACCTTTTTTCTAGACAACATTATCAATATTTGAGAAAATGAAAAGTATTATAAAACCATACAATGATTAATAAAAATAAAACATATGTTAAGATATAAGTTTAGTGCTTACAGTTACAGTAAAGTTGCCTGGAGTAATGGTTTATAAACAAATATAGTAAGATATATGTATATATTTATAAACTATTATAAAACATACGTCCTTGAGTTGGCAATAAAACGGTTGTTGATTATAATATAAATCATTTATATTCATGCGGCGCGGCGGCGCGAAGGCATAGCAAATTTAAGAAAGCCTTAAAACCTGTTTAATTTAATTTATAAGATGATTGTGTAGATTTGTTTGTAGTTTAAAAATGTGTAAAATGTATTCCGGATTTTGCAGGTACACTATTATGACTATTATCGCACATTGAATAATGATAGCACGTGCTTCTTGATTCATTGTCCACTGTCTTTAGTTGTAGTATTAAAATTGTTGGTATTTTATATCAATATATAAAATTACACAATAAAAACTTAACACAAGATACTATTTGGAACTATTATATAAATAATATTTGAATGTAGATGCGGTGGACTAATAAATAAACGTAAAAGTGTGGTACTTCAGAAAATATCCGTAAACGATTTTGAAAGTGATCCAATAAAGCTCATATTCGGATCACGTGTTACATAGATTTAGAGTAATATACGTCTTTTAAATGTGCCATGTCTCAAGTTAATTTGGTCAGTATAAAATCAGCCAGATGGTTTAGTATGTTGTAAAAAAGGTCCTTTTAAAGGGTCGAAGGGAAATTATCTTTGTTATGGTTGTACGTTTAAAATACAACGGAGAACAAACAGCACGTTCATGCCCTCGATGTCATGTACAAAGTGGCGTCAGGTTCGTAACCCGATCCATACCTTTTGTTCAGAGTCCCTTGGTTGGTTCGACAACCTGACCAGTCTCTGTGACCACTTGCCCTATGTGGACGTTTACAAATCGGCAAATAATCTAAATGCGCATTAAACAGTTTTTCGGAATCGGTTCGGTTGGCGCATGATCCTGTTATCGCTGGTAGTGAATGATTCACCAGCGATGTTCGACTATAACGAAGATGAATGCCCGTGGTATTACTTTGACGGTTCATATAAAACTTTGTTGGGCGCTTGTCTTTTCATATTTGGTTAGTTTCGGACACAAAAATCTTGTGTTTTATTATTAAGGGTTTTAGGGTGTCTGTCTATATCTTTTTTATTGTGTACGTACACAGTTATTTGATACAGCAATAAATATCAAGCTAGATGATTTTCAACATTACCGGCGTGGAACAGATTATTTTTACACTCAAGCATGATTAAAAACATGATAAATATTTATGAAAGCAAAGTACGGTAGTGGTGCGCGTTGTGCTGAAAATATTTATACTCCAGTATAAGTACTTATAATACAATTCAGTTCCTATAATACAATTCAGTTCCTATAATTGTATTAGTTTTTCAAATTATTATCAAAAGCTAATAATTTATTTTTAACTCGCTTACACTCAAATTTATTAAACTTGTGTCAAAATTTAAACTTAAATGAATGAGAGTCGTCAAATACTCGTTAATTGTAACAATTAAAAATATTATTACAAACCAGGTGTGTTTGGGGTGCTGCTCAACGGATGGCTTTTCGCTACTTTCATTCACAGTCACCTGTTAATATTCAAAAGCTATATTTTGGTACTTAATCTATGTACAGCATCGCTTGGAAGAAATTTACTTGGATTTCCTTTTGCGGGTTCATCTGCAGTAGCTAAAAGGTATACAACATTGCCCCCATCACTTTGTTATATCAAAGTAGTAGTTGTTTCAGTATTTTTTATTTATTTTAGATGGCTTTTTGGACCAGCGTGTTGTCAAATGTTTGCATTTTTCAATCAATTGTTTGGTGTCTTTCAAATGATGGCGTTATTTGTATTGGTTTTGGAAAGATATTTGGTAGCAAAGTATTATAGACGAGGTTTGTATACATATTATTAACAGCAATGATTTATATTACTTTTTCAATTAGATGTATATGATATTATCGTGTTGTTACAGAGAAATCCTTATATGTCAGATTATATTGGACGTTAGTCGGTGTATGTTGGAGTAACGCTGTGGTGTTTGCAACCCCTCCTTTATTTGGTTATGGATTGTACTCTTGTGATTCTACGGGTACGTCGTGTGTCTTTCTATGGCCCTCTGTATCTTCAGGATCAAGGCATTTAGGATTCACTCTGCCCTATATATTTGTATGTGCGATAATTCCAATAATAGCGATGTAAGTTCAAAGCAATTTTGATTCCTATCAAATAATTACATGTTTATCTGTTTTAATTACCTAATTTTTTAGATTTTATTATATGGGAAAGGCTGTTCGATTAGAAAAAATATTTTACAAAGGAGAACTGCTAAAAGAACAAAAACGTCTAACGCAGGTGGTATTAAATTTAATAAGTAATGTATATTCAATTTATAATAATGATTAGACTAAATTTTTGCTGGTTTTCTAGAGTGTCCACGTAATATGCGTTACTACTTTGGCGATGTGGATGCCTGCTGCTGTTTTAGCAGGATGGCAGTGGATGCCGCTGATCATATCCGGTTACAGGCCTCACGTTCCACCGGCGTTGGCCTTAATCGCTTCTATAGCCTCTGAGGTAAGTTATTGATACCAGTATCTCTTACATTTTTACTAAAAATAAGAAAAATGTAAAGGTTAAACTGAAATTATTTTTATTATAATTTTATTTTAAGCCAATGAATTTTTCAATTTATGGGTCAATCAATTGTTTAGGTATAAGTACATAATTTAAGTTGAGTATAACTGTGGAAAAAAATTGTATAGGTGATATTCTTTATATTTTATACATTTAGACTGTTAATCTGTATGATTTTGTGATTGTTATTTCACATAAGATCGAGACAAAAGAAAAAAAAATAACACGTACAATATACATATTATTATATAGTAAAAGTAGCCTCATAAATATCTAAGGTGCTTGGAATAATAAAATATTCATAATTTTGCAAAGAATCACTAATGAAAACTGTTTGAAAATGTCTTCACACACAACTTTACAGACGAGGTTTTCTAAGGACTCCTTAATATTTCGCAGTTATTCAAGCATGTCTGCTGATTTGAATCGTTTATAATGTAACCGAAACCGCAAGCGACACTTTATTTAATATGTCGGCCTGTAACGTAATACATATTGTATTATTAAGTTGATGAGCAGTTATTAATAACCCACACACGACATTTATATAAGGTTACCGTTCATTAATTATCATTATAGCTCTTCCCGTTTATGCAGTAAATACTAGATATGCACGTGAAGCACGAAGTTTCCTATGTTTGTTTCTAAAATGAAAACAGAGATATATTAATAATACGTATCAAATATAACATATTTTATATTTAAAATTACAATTAAATATGTAATTCAAATAAAGAACAATATGGTAGGTATAATTTTTTTTTTGTTGATTCTTCAATGATAAATTAATATTTTCGTATTGCTTGCTTCAATAAATGTTTAATAGTTTCCTTTATTTTTTTATATATAGGTATCAAATGTGAGTAATTAATAAATCTTATATGTAATATTACATTTTTATAAAAGGGCGCAGGCGAAGATATAATACCGCATTCGATGATGAGTGGAACAGGAGACGAGAGTTTGTTTATAGTGGCCGACATCGCGTCGTACGGTCATTCAGGTCTAAATATACTACCAAGACGAAAGACCTCTAGGTGTGTAGCTAACTGAACGTTTACGAGGTGATCACGAAACGCAATAGGCAGTAGCAAGCCAGTATGACGAGCTTTGGACTGTTATACCATAATCACGATTCAATCAGGTATAGACGTGATAGCCGTATTGGTATTTTAGGTGGTATTCAGCCAGGTTGTCCGGACTGGATTGTGACCTCAGTACACAAATTTAAAGGCTGCCATAGTGACTCCGTTCGGTCCGTCGTATTTGAGACAGCTTGTGTACGTCCAGTTTTTTGTTTGCCTGGAGACCTTCACTCGGTGGCATTTGTGGGCTGACATGGTGATGGTAGCCAGAAATAAATTATTCCTTTGGCAGTTGCTGCAATTTTTGGAAAATATTCTACTTTTCATCAGGTGTGGTCACTTTGTAGGACCAGTAAAGAGACTATCTCATTGCTGCTATTTTAAGTATTCCTTAGGATCGTATTTGGAGCAGGACCTCCCTTAAAGCTTTTTGCTTCACGGCTGTCATATAACGAGTGAGGTTCTGTAAAGATTTACATCTCTTCCAGGCGGCTACTAGTGTTCCAGTGCTATGTTACTTGGCTGGGGAAGAGAGGCTTCGTGCTGCGTTACTAGGCCGTATGCGCAAGCATTATGCTTTGCTCCATCCGGACCGAGCGAAGAAATATAACCGTGTTTAGTCGTACTTGGAGTATTTTATAATATGAATGAGAGGCGTGACGGCACTCCGATGTTGTTCTAAAGTGTGTCCCCCGGTAATGAAGTTGGATTATGGGGCGGCGACTAAAAACTTTTTGTCTTGTGCTTAAAATAAATAATCGTTCTTAAGCTGTCATTATCATTTACCTTAATTTTAGTATTAAGTTTAATAAAACCTAATATTTGGCGTAAACATGAATAAAAGAGGTTTGGTATCTACTATTTTATGTATTAGGTGTATATGCAACATATTACAGAAATGTGAAATAATATTTAATGGTATGCATATTTGCAAAGCTGATTTTGTAATGCTGATTGCTCAAAGGGTTGATTATTTTTACTTCACTTAGGATTATGTTATACTGATAAATATATGTCGTTGAGCAATAATATTTTCATAATTAATTCGTCTCTTGGTACATATGCATATCCATAAGTATTATTTCATACTTCTGTAATATACTAAGAATAATAAATAATAATAATAACAACTGAAATATTGAAGCCCTCTTGCCTACATAAATGCCATGGCTTTTATGTCCAACATGGTCCATATTTGATACTAATAAAAAAAAAAAACATATTTGTATACACTGTGTAGTACAATAAATGATTTGATTTGATTTGATACAGTGTAAGACATAGGTACACTTTGATTTTTATGGTTGCGATATATCAATGAAAAGATTACACTTTTCTTTAAAGAGAACATTATAAATACGAGTTCCGGTGACCACCCACACAGGGTGTTAATGGCCTCATAATACATATATACGAGCCAAACTAATAATAGTATTATCACAGAGCGATAAATAGTATTTCGTCTTCATAGAAATATACTCAGCGTGGCATGTATCAAACACGCCGAGTATCATACATACGTTTTTGCATACTTAATACAAGTATGGAAATTTATAAAAATGCTAACTCTTCTCGAATACTGATTAAACTATTTTACCAATCAATCACTAACGAAAACCAACCAAACAATCACCAAGGTAGTAAATTAGCATCAATTTTTATTGTTACAGTTATTTTGTCATTGGTCATCATTATAGTTCGAGATAATTGCTAAAGATTTTTGGCTGGCGTCTTATTTATAGATGCTATAAAACTGATAACAAAGCGCGTCGTTAGAAAAAGCTCCTGCACGAGGGTAGAATGTACTGCTTGTGTAGTATTTCGGACTTGTTCAAACGAGGAACAGCGTGATCCGATATCGAGAGTGAATGCACATATTCCGGGTTTATTTTAGGCGAGAGTGCATCGCAAACATTGATTAGCAGTGCCAAGACCAATGTTGTGACAATTTATTAGCACCATTTGGCACAAAAAAGAAAATAAATTTCTTGTCCACAGTTAAATAACCAATAAAACTAGATCAATTTCTCCATTCCTAGTTCTAGTTCATATTAATCATCAATAAGTTAATCAATATTTCTAAATATTTCCTATAACTTATATCCGCCAAATTCTAAACATATTTTATTTGAATGTTGTAGAAAAATTCATAGAACAACAATCTAGATATTCGATAAAAATCAACAAGGCATAAATAGGACTTTTTTGCAGGTTACACATGTAACATAATATTATTATTTTAAGGAATCCAGTTTAATGTAGATAAGAATGAGCCTTTTTTAGAAAAAGTTTTAGATTAGAAAATTAGATTAGAAAGTTTTAGATTCAAATCTAAAACTTTAAAGTATAAAATGAAAATGGAGTATGCTGAAGTCAACGACGTCTAGAATACTCTTATTTATTAAAGGCCTTACAAAACTTGTAAATCCCGCACAATAGGTGCAACAGGCCGTAGTCAAAGACAGGATTTTCAAGGTACAATGCAACTCGGGTACTTATTTTCTTCTTCGACGCATCTCAAGTCACGTTTAAAAAAACCTTACTCAAATTTAAAATCATTATATTATTTTATTATTTCTGTGATGTTTAGTTAACATTTTAAATTTCGTTGTCTATGTAATAAGATTTACATTTATTGATGCCCAATGTTAGTTTAGTTGAAATGTATAGCAAATGTATGTGGCAAAATTGTTTGAAGACAATACGCGACCTACTTTAGAAGAGGGATTGACTTTAATAGGTAAATATTTTTGAATTTTTCTGATATCTAATCTATTTATCGTTTCGGATGAATTATTTACGCCTACGGCTGGATTCAGAGCAGTGGTCTTGATACAATGCTGTTAAGTTGGTATTATTTATTTGTGTGAATGTCATATGAAAGTTTTTTTTGTTTTATAGTGGATTGTAGTCCATATTCATACTTTTATATCGACAAATTCTTAAGCATCGTTATAATTTGTACTTTCGCCTCTTTTTAATGTTCGCTATGCTTTATTCTTATCCACCATTCCTTGGTATTTATCAAATATAGCGTACCATTATCGACCATTGCCAATTAACTTTTCCTGCAATAATTGTACTTTTGATATGGAACTGCCGAACTCGTGGAAAAAGTACGTGATTGTGATTATTTTTCTACTACGGAGTGTAAAAGCTACTTTTATCATGTAAGTGAATACATGATTAGAAAGCATAAAAACTTAGCTAATTCAATATTAAGGTAACTTATGTTATTAAAGTTCATTAATATTATTAAAGTCTCATTAATGTATAAAAGAATTATTTTCTAAACTTTTAATTTTAATTTGCTGTTTCCATGATAAATATTTGATTTCTAATATAAATGTGAGCAACTACAAATACATTTATAAGTACAATGTAATACTTATATATTATAAAATATTATTAGTATTTTCATTCGATATATTCTGTCAAAGTGTGAATTCGCTATTTCTTAGGACTGTCTAGATTTTCCATCACAAAAAAATAGTGATTCTCTCAAATAGGAAACATGTTTGATTTAAATTCTTAGTGATACATTATTATATTTTTATTAAATCGATTAATAGATTTTTTTCACATTTAATAATTATGCATTCAATAAATTAACAACTTTAATTAATGATCAATTTGTTGTTTTGCTCTATTTCAGGTCGAGCCTTATATGACCGTCATAGCATTATTTTTGAAAGATTATTCGGTACAAAATGTTAAACTTGCTTTCCGCGAAACATTTTTAAGAGAACCAACAAAGCAGATTAAGAAACTTATTCTTTATCGTTTAATTAGAAAAACTTGAGAAAATATAAGAACATAGTACTTATTTATTCAAGACGCCTAAAAGTTACTTCATATAACTAGTATTCTAGATACCTACTTAATAATGAATTAATAGAACGTAGATCTATACACTGGATAGTATACATCTATAATATAAAAATGAATCGCAAAATCTCTTGATAAGCGCGAAACTCGAGAACAGCTGAACCGATTTGGCTGATTTCTTTTTTGTTGTGTTTGTTGAAGTCTGGGGAAGGTTATTACGGAGAGGAAAAATTAAAAAAATTGTCTGAAAAAGTCTAAAAACAACACTTTTCTATGTTCTCATACAAAAAATTCGTTATAAGTCATTTTGAACTTTAATACCACACCATAATGTTCAAATGTCAGTGGACGGGTTCCGGGAAGGCAAAACAAATGAGTGACGTATAAATATTAATGTCAATATTTGTCAAATTTTATACATATAGCATTAAAGCCAGGTTCCTTCAAACAATTTTCAAAAAAATCTGAGGGGGGAGCTATTAACATTAAAAAAAACAATGTGACTTTGTTTTAGAGAAATAGGGCAGAACAAGGTCTGCCGGGACAGCTAGTTTTTTATAAAAGTGTTATATCTTGCCCAGTGGTGTTGCTAATGTAAACGAGGCTCGGTGTGGAAATATACTGGAGGCCTCCGTATTAAGACGATCATCACTGACAAAATCATTGTTAATCCTATCCGTAGACGCCAACTAGATTTGATACGTTATAATTTAGTTAATCGCCAGATTAAATTAAAGCGTTCTTTGAAGCTTTGATTTCTGTACGAGTTTCCTTGTTGTAACTACGTCACTTACTACACATTGCCATTGTTTTATTATGCTGTATGTGTTATGTGTTCAGAATATAGGAAACAAAATATTTGTAATTGTAAGGAATATAAATAATGTCACAACACAAGAGGAGATTTTCAAATATTTTAATATTTGATTATTAGGTGTAATAATATGTATCCTATATAAATAGTAACTTTAATGCACAGAAACCGTATCATATACGATTGCAAGAATGCTAACAATATTATACAAAGAGATAAAGATTTGTACGAAGAATATCAGCGCCGTCGAGTTCTGTAAGTTACACATTGTATGTTTACCTAACTCAGTCGTATTATGCAATAAGTAACCGTACTCTAAAGATATTCAAGTTTAATTTAAAGCAAAAGGAAGAATATATGTTCTAACGTACATACTATATCTACTTGAACACAACGTGGAAGATATCACTAGTGGTTAACAAAAATTACACAATAATATATAAACAGCATTTAAAAATATTTTGATATACAAACTAAATTTGGTTTACAACTATCTTTCTATAATCACATTAAGCAGATTATGCTTTCTTTAGGTACATTTGGATCTCATCACATATTGCCATGATTGGTCCACAATAAGGCCATATTGTACGAATTACTATCATACAACCTAACTACTTATGTATGTTACAGTATGTCATTGTTTACATTGTATAATAATTATTGGTAACCGACCAATCGCTTATCTTAAATGGTATAAACATGTTTTTCACTTAATGCCACAACTTATGTATATTTTCCATGAAATATGACATTATGTATATATATTCTTATGTTATTGGTAACGTACGCCTATAACTTAAAATAGATAAATAATTTGTTGGAGTTCTTTGAATAGCGTAAAGAAGTCACTTTATTATTACACTTAAGGTATATGTTGCACCATATTAACACTAACTACACGTTCATATATTTCATCCGGACTTTCAACACTATCTTTGGAATGGGTCCGGTGATTCTCATATAAATGTACGTCGCATTCGTCTCTTGCTTTCTCAAAGTAGTCACAGTCATCATTATCTAAATAAAGGCTAAAATTATCTTCTTTTAGTGTAGTTGTATATACCCTGTTGCTGCCTATATCCTCCGTGGATCCAGTGGAGGATGGTGTCGAAGGGCTGTTGAGCACGATCACTGGGTAATTGCAGTGCGGCCCGCGACACGGTTCCTGCTATATTTCCTCCAGAGCTGTGTCTTCCATCCACTGTTTCCTCGCATTCCGCCGTTCGATCAGGGGAATAAAGTATAGAATTAATCCGCTAAGTGCTATATTAGCACCTGCAACGTAGAAGGCCGGTGAATAAGATTGAAGCGCATCAAATAGCCAACCTGGAGGAAATACGATTTGTATTATGTACTGATGCTTGGTCAAATAAATAAAAAGATTTATTAACGTATAAAATTATTTAAAAGTATAAAAATAATTAATGCTATTTTATCTCGTTACAGCGCGTTATATAAAAGCTTTTAATTTTACCAAAGACAATAATAAATTTAAAATATTTATAAGAATGTGTATTGGTTACCTGCAAACGGTGGTCCTATTAATGATGCAATTCCTTGAAACAATAAAAGAAGGCCAAAAGCGTTGGTCAGTTTTTCAAGACCAAGTAAATCGACGAGCACCACAGAAGTCAATCCTACGTAAGCACCGATGCAGAAGCCAAAAGCAGTGGCATATAGCGCTAGACCCCAAAATTCCCAGCAGATCATAGCCAACGCTGTGCCTGAAATAAATTATGTAATTATATTAATGTTTTTCTTTTTCTAATGATTAAATTATGGTAGCCTAGTTTATAATGAACTGGTATGAGCGGCAACGCGAATGGTCACAGATGCAAATCCTGGCACACGGACCCCTGGGTTTTATCAGATTTGGGTACCACATGCAGTATGCACACTGCTGAAGGAATACATCTTGAGAAAACTCGCAAGACATCTAATAGACATATCATATGAAGTGCTCTGAGATAGGCGATCAGCTGCGCTACTGGTCACTTTAGACAAGACACAAGACATTTGAGCGCAAAGTGGATACAGCCACAAACTTATCTCTACTAGCTTCGCTAAAAAAAAAAGGATATAAAGGGATATATCTCTGTGATATAGTTTTAAAAAATAATATATATGATATAATATATAATATTAATTGTTTCATACTCACTGATGCCAGCTATGGTGAGGCAAACGTTATAAGCTAGCAATCTGTTTACCCATGGCTTGTCACTTATGTATCCCAGAATAATCCTCCCTACTAAATTTGAAGCTCCAATTATAGATATCAAATATGGCGAATTTTTCACTCCCAATTTGTCACTCATCGGTACGATATATACGTACGGAATATAAAAGCCAATACTTGTTAAAAAGTTTGAAATAGCGAACAATATGAATATAGGATCCACGAGTAATGATACGTCCAACATTTCAGACAACACTGCTTTAAAATCTTCAGAACAAGGCAACCATTGACAGCGCGTTTCTCGATCAATTTTTATCTTTTGCGGTCTCTCAGGGGAAGGTGCTCTGAACCTAGCCAGGCTAGTGGCGCTTCCTTGGTATAAAACATCAGGGCGCAGCATGATGCCGCTTCCATGACGCGAGTACTGTCTTTGTTCATGCGGCTTATTCAAAGCTGGTTGTGATAAGGTCAGTCTTGCAACATCTCCGTCGTCAACTTTGCCGTTTGCTCTCACCACTTGTTCTGTGCTTTGTGATCTTTTTAAGGGTGTTTTGTTACGTCTAGGCAGCATTGGTTCTGTGACTGGTGTTCGCGGTCTTTCAGGTACTGGTCGAAACATAAGCCCTAATGGAATGCAGTTGAGTATTAAGGCTCCTATAATGGCCATTGCTCCTCGCCAACCATACGTTTCTATTAAGGACGAAGTTATTGGCGCAAATAGAAACGTTCCAAGGCCCGATCCACAAACTGCAATACCTGTAAGATATTTCATTCGTATTAGTTGCTATTTGATAATTTAGCGTAATACTATTTACTATTACTATTTATATATGTAACTATTTATATAGGTTTTTGATTATTATTGCCTTATAAACTGTGGTAGGTGTAACACTGTGCTAGTTTAGGTTAGGTTAGATGATAAAAACGATTTAATGGAATGGGCTCTTTCCACCCACCCCTCCTGAGAGGAAGCCTGAATAAGGCTGTTCGCTCCGCAGGCGACTGGACGAATTTAATTTTCCAGACCTGGGTGGAGTGATTTGAGGGACACCTCGGGAGTTTTTAGTCAGTAAATGTCTGACACACCGGGGTCGCTGCCCACACAGCAAACCTGATGGTTATATATAGGAATTTCCCACGTAATACAAAAAAAAAAGAAGATAATAAAAACGATTCCGGCTAGTAGACTTGAGGGAGTCTGCTGCACCGATGTGAAGGAGGCGGCGCGCAGTGTTTAGTACGCTGACCGTGATAAAGGTTTGGAGATGTGGGCTTCCTACACCCACCTCTCCCTGACCAGCAGCCTAAACAGGCTGTTTGCTCCCCGGGCTACTGGAAGAATCAGGATTCCCTGGCCCAGGTGGAGTGGTTTGAAGGGTATGCCGGGTGTTCTTAGTCAGTAGGTGACTGACACACTGGCGTCGCAGCCCTCACAGCGGCTCCGATGTTCCTATGTAGGATTTACCTCCAGGTTACCAAAAAAGTTGATAAAAACGACTTTAGTACTTGTTCGATGTTAAACACAAACGTCGTAGAGAAACCAACTTATTTATAAAAATATCATGTCATGTTGACTTCCATAAACAGGAAGCAATAACGATAATGGTGAACGAATACGTTGGCTATACGACATACACGCATAAAGTGAATACAACTGTAGTATTATTAATTTTTTAATAGCTATTATGATAGATGAAAAGAAAGAAAATCAATGTAATACCAGTAGCGAGACTCCGGTACCGTTCGAACCACACGGTTACGCTGACAATGGCAGGAAGGTAGATGAGACCGAAACCGAAGCCAGCGCCGACACCGATGGTGAATATTAGAGTAAGTATATTGCAGGCGAATGCTGATGCCACCACACATACAGCTGCCAACAATGCGCCAGCCACCGTCACAGTCTGGCAACCCCATCGGTTCACGAATGAGCTTGATATTGGTCCTGGAATATTTAAATTTTACGTCAACATAAATTTTATAACGGTCTTATTACATAAAAACCTGCCAAATGTGAATTAAACGCACGCACCGAGGGACCCATACTAGTATAGGCTTAAAATGTATGAAAGAAGCTCTCATTACATTTGACTAACTTACACTGTTCAGATTTATTTTATGCGCTACAAAATAATTATCCTCAAATAAAACTCAGTTCATTTCTATGTAAAACAAATTGATCGATTTGTTAGTTTTCGTAGAAAGTTCAAACGTAGTCAACCTTATCAATTTTATTTTCAAACAAAAAGCTCCAACCTTTCCTAGCATTATATTGTTGCATCTGTTATAGTTTAGAATTATCCCAATGGGAATGGGAATATGCATACTGTCCCCCTTAAAAATTAAATACACGCAAAAAAATTATGACTACAAATTTGATGTTTTCGGACTTTTTCCTATACTTGTGGTATGAATCCTGCCTTTTTGACAAATTTCATGATTCTAGGTCAACGTGAAATATCCTTTAGGTTATGATTCCCTTGAGAAAACGGCAACAACGATAAAATACGACTACATGGACAGATGCTATGAATACGTTGTCTAAAAAGTATGATTTTTTAAGGGCCACAGGGGACCACGCATTTGAGTATTTGATATTAATTTCAACTTGATATCTCCACCCATTCCTGTGAAAAAGGATCTTGACAGACAAGACATACGGATAAAAGAGTAATCGACAAGTGAACAAAATTAGTATATAGATGTAACATGTATATAGATGAAACAGCTGCTTTTGTCGCTACTAATAATTTATTAATATTTTGGCATAGTATTGTGTGACAGAGTAATCGTGTGTTACATAACGATACCGTGATTAAATTCTCTACCAATGCCATCTTTCGAACAAATAAAACTACACCCCACTATCGATTCAATAACAAGGATTATGTTTTTAACCGAATAGAAGCGATTATTTAATTAGAAGCTGCTGGACACGAATCTATAATTTTTTTAGGTTATGAAATGAAATATAACTAGATATAAATAGGCTAACTTCCAACATCTTATGACATGGGATTCTTCAAACGTCGAGTGAATTGGTATTTGCTGGGAGAGCGCGCTCCAACGTCAGCCTCATCATCACTTTCCAGCAGGTGAGATTGAGGTCAAGCGCAAGCCTGTCAGTAATAATAATAATAATAAATGAATGTACCGTGAGAAAAATTGTATACATTAAGACCACACAAAAAACCTTTAACGAATCATAGGTCATCATAGTTTTAGTAATTTTTATTTTATTTTAATGAAGATAACTGTAAGATGTCTTTAGTTATTGTATCGTATATGCCAATATCAAATCCCCTGACCCAAAAAAAAGAACTTGAATTTTTTGTATTTTTCAATATGTATGTTTATTTATGTTAATCATGATTGTTTTTAATTATAGTTATTGATTCCGCTTGTTTACCTATTTATAAATCAAGTAAAAGTACGGTTTTACTTTTGGAATGAGAACAAAAAATACGACAATAATTGATGAGGTAAAGATTTTTTGTATTTTAAAGAACAACTTCAACATTTTTGTTTATCCGCTGTTTTGTATTATAACATACCGTGTGGGCACTGTAATAAAATAACGACTTAGCAACACAATAAATGCAGTTGTGCTTCATAAAGTTGCTAGCAGTTATCTCGCACCGAATGTTGATAAACATAACATATGGTACGATTCTGAGAACAGAAAAATATTCCACACGTTAATTTATGTATTGTTTGTAAGTACTCTTACTATTTTTTTTTACAGTATTGTTTTACACACACACTTAAAGCCGAATACTTAAAATGACATTAACGAAATCGCATGTAAATTATTTCATATATTATAGCTATAACTGTGACAATGGATTGGTTATATACTTTATATAGTTTTTGTTAAGTGAAGGCTGAAGCGTAATGAGGGGTAGCAGCTCCTTTTGAGTTAGATTTCGCCTTGGCCATCATGTAAAAAGAACTAGATATTATATTAAAAAAAAACTCTGCTAGTCCCAGGAGATAACATTACCTGCATGAAATAATGTGTTATACAATATATAAATAAAACTTAAAAAAATATTTATCTACACATGCAAGTTAAGGTAATATTCCGTACGCAGCGGCAGAAGGAAGGCGACATTTTAATTATTATGAGACCGATTTTTTCATGCAATTGCAATCGTTGCCTGGTACTCGTATTTGCATTCGTACATTGGAATGGCGGCCATACAATTTCATATTGCATATTTACACTATCTCCCATCGCGCCACATGTACTTGCCGTTTACCGCGTCGTACGGATTGCTACCTTTATTAAACGCATTGTTAACTATAGGTATAATATTACCTGAACTTAGAGTGACCCCTACGAGAATGGAGACGATCCAAGCGGTTTTGCCTTTGCCCTCTTCAAAGTAGGTCAGGAACTCCGCATAGAACACCCCAAACGAATACGTCATACCATCGGCTGAAAAAAGCAAATGGTTAAATGTAGATTCCAAACTTATTTGCATTCAATAATTTTTCATTGTATTAAGAGTAGAATAATAATAATAAAATATTGTCACGCTATATTCCTTTCTGTGTGAACAGAGATACAGTAGTGCCTTTGTCCACTTTGCGCTTGGTTATACGTCGTTCCCAACGTAAGCAGTAACAGCTGATCACCGTTCTTAGGGCACTTACACATTTCTATTAGCTGCGATGTGGGTTTCCTCACGATATTTTCCTTCTCCGGTTCAAATCCGTACTTAATCTGGAAAAACTCCGAGGTACATGACAAGTATTAAAAATTTCAGATAATTGTATTTTTTTGGAAGGTTATGTATTATTTTAGAATACATTTAGAATTTTCTATCGTGACAACGCGTAAGTAATAGGTAGCATTAGTAAAATACATTACACATTACAAATACATTAAAAATTAGTAATAACAATAAAAAATGTCATGATAATGATTAAAAGTGACGGTAATGATATTGTGGAGAATTAAAACATTTTTACGCTTTTTCATAATAAAATATGTAAACGATTGGCACGTTTACTATATTATTATTTGTAGATAAGAATATTATACCTATTCAGATTTTTTAAGCTTAGTAATAATATGAGCGGTTTTACAACGTGTCACACACGTGATGTAAATATTTAAGTTCCTAGATAATGGTTCCCTTGTTTCATTTTGGCGGTGACTTACAGCCGGCACACACGGTGCCGAAACGCTGTCGCTCCGTCGTATTACATACAAATATCCATGGTCCACACACGATGTTATGCGGAGCCGCACCGCAACGCATCGTTTGCACCGGCTGTAAAGCCGACGCATTATCGACGATTTATCGACGCAAATTTGACTTTACTCAAACATTACAAATTATATTATTTATTAAATGTCAAAGTAGATGGCATGTCACCGATGTATCAACTTGGTCTTAACTCTGCCAATACTTAGGTTATATAATTAAGTTCCTATTATATACTCAGTTTTTTGTTAAAAACAACACAGTTTTTGAGCGATGTCAATGTCACTAATTAATAAGCATTAATTTCAACCTAAGCATCAGAAACTTCCCATGAAGTTGACTGCCTACAAGGTTCTTTTTTTTTTTGGTATCCCGTAGGGAAAATCCTACATAGGAGCATCAGGGACGCTGTGAGGGCAGCGACCCTGGTATTTCAGACTCTTACTGACTAAAAATCCCCGGAGTGTCCCTCTGATTGCTCCACCCGGGCCTGGGAAGCCAAATTCGTCCAGACGCCCAGGGAACAAAAGGCCTTTTTGAAGCTTTCCCTCTGGGGGAGGGGTGGGAGTAGCCTACAAGTCCATACTTCAATTATATTTAAAGTTACCTATGCTGAATAAATCGTGCAAATTAATGTAACATTATTTAATAACTTAATAAATAAACTAAAATTTTTAATCTACATGTTTCTACATAAATTATACAGGTACATTGAATAATATGATTGATAGGAATACGCATGTGCGTCTTTCTGAAATTTTAATATGTAAAATCTAAATATTAGGAAGAAGGTTTAAGAACATAGTAGTTAACAAAATATAATAATAATAATACATAGATTGATACTATATATTGTAAATAATCGGTAAATGGCATGTGGTTGAAGTACGCGGTATTTGGATACTTTTGTTTGCGAAACTATACTGCATTGTCTATCATCTGCGCATCTGCATCTATCAATAAATCAATATTAATTGCATAGAATCGTATATAATTACACAGAAAATATCGGGTGATGATTAACTTTAATGCGTTCTTTTTATCTCAATATTTTACGGAAAAAGCATAAATTGTCACTCAGGAGGGCCTGTAATATTTAGATATAAAATATAGAATATTCAAGAAAGCATGTCAAAAGCATTTGAATCCTATTTTTTAATAATAATAAAACACTCTGAAATAGGCTTCTAGATTTTTCTACCAAGACATAGTTGGAACTCATCTTCAAAACTGACCCTCTCCAAGACATGCCGATTCAATCAGACAATTCCCAATAGAATAGAGGCGATCATTTCATCATCACTTCACCTCACATCGGTCCACTGCTGTACAAAGGCATCTCCCAAGGCTCGCTGCTTATCTCAATTCTGGGCTGCTCGCATATAATTATATTTAAATAATCGGTACCTCTTGTACCAAGGTTCTATATATCGCTGCGTGACAGTATAGACAAGTTTAGAAATGACCTTACAATGATACAGGAATGTTAATGAAAGTTAAAAAATAGCAGTTAAATGTATTAATAATGGCTAATCTAGCATTAACTATACTGCACAGTTTCTTCAATAATATAAATGACAAATAATTAAATATAATTAATACAAAAGCGTGGCTAAACTGGTTTCATAGCTTGATGACCTCCCTTATCGCTTGCAAATAACGTCACAGTTTTATATTAAAGTAGGTTAACATGATAGGTATGTAAGCAGGTACAATATCAATGAAACTGGCATATGCTAAGAAACAATGCCCGTCGTGACAATGGAACAAGTGGCTACATCAAAGAAGCTTCCTCACCCATTCGCCGAGTTGCAAAAGGAAAAGTGTGCAGTGAAAGATACCATCTCTATGCATTGTTGTCACAAAGGACTTGCTGGACAAAAGTGACAGAAGAAATGTACCTATAGTCGGTGGACAGCAACTGCGTTCATGAGAGAAATAAAGAAATGAGACAACATTATCCTGCGGGTGGCATAAATGGGAAAATGCCGATTACCCGAAGTGCCTGTCTATCACCTGTCTCTTTCTCTGTACGACATTTATATAGACGATATGTACATTCCTTACATAAATGTAATGTATATATGTATAACCGTGATAATAAATATGTATATATTGTATTATTGTGTTTTACTACGTAAGGTCTATTTGACATTGACGTTGACATTTTGACACAATTGATATACACTGTGATACGAAAACGATGCGGCACGTTAAGTAAAATAATAACAAAAAATTTGTCAATTTATGATAATGAATCACCTCGCTGTGAATGCGCGGATAATTTACATCATTTTGACTTTAAAAGTATATTAAGCTCAAGGTTCCATCTTGTTGTAAACAAATTAATGGTTTATAGTTAATCAAAATAATATGATGGTCCAATCCAATCATAAAAGTAAGTAACAGTTTCGTAATTTTATTATCATTACATTTTATGGTATATTTATTTTGGCATGCTCACCTTGGGTTTTCGATCGAGGATCTTTAGGTACTTATTAAAAATAAATACCGCAAAAGTTAATTTAAAGTAATAAATAAATAGCTTCATTAAATATTCGTTTTTATTGCTATCGTTCTGTATTCGAACTTGGGTTAAGATCAATTTTATATACAGTGTAAACTCCATGTAACGTCACTCGATTTAACGACAAACTCCCTAAATCGTCGATATTACTCGGCTTTGGTTGGTTTAGCTTGTTTCCCATACAATGATACACTCTATATAGCATTACACCCACTCTCAATAACGACAGCAATTTAATAATATAAAGTACTTTTTAAGCTAAGATGACTTTTTAAGTTGCTATAATTAGTAAAAATTGCGCAGCTGTGTACGTTCTTTCGTCGCTTTATTATTCTAGCCCGTAATAAACTTGACTATCGGTTTACACATACCGAACTTTCTAAGAAATCCGTTCTTTTGTTTATAAATTAGGATTGCTTGAACGTGTTGACTGTTGTTAGTAGGAGTCTTGGATTATCTATACGTTATCATATTCTTAGTTACTCACAAACTGTAAACATGGCAAGTAAGAGCTTAGAACTTTTTCTTTTTCTAATACAGATTTTTCTTCTCTCCATTTAACGACAACTCTCTATAACGTCAAAATATGCACAGTCCCTTGAGGGTCGTTATATAGAGTTTGCACTGTATTTCGATAATATAAAGCTTAATAAAACGGTATATCAGTATAAACTTTTGTAATATCCTCTGTTATTACGATAACAGCTTATAAGAGAATTAACAGTATATAACTCCATACATAACTTATGTTTTGTGTACACCTAATCCTCGAATATTACTATATCTTCATTTTTGCCTAAATTGCGTTCTGGTAAAATGAGATTTGCTAAATAATTTTTTGAGAACTTTTGAGATAGATATATTGTAATGCGAGTACATAAAGTACTATTGATGTATACTCGTATTAAGTAGTATTGACGATCTGATAGCGTAGTTTTTAGAGACCCTGCTTACGATGCTAAGGTCCTGGGTTCGAGTCCCGGTAGTGGTAAACTTTTCTGTGATGAGCAGATGATTTTGTCACGATTCATGGTTGCATATATGTATTTAAGTATGTATATCTTTGTCTAGTACCTATAGTACAAGCGCAAGCTTAATTTGGGACAAGCCAATGTGTGTAATTGTAAGCAAATAATATTATTATTATAAAGTACTTCAAAATTGAAGTAATAGCATTATAATTTTCAAAATGTAGGAGAATGTCAGGTGATGACGTTATTATGGGAACTCATGGCATTGATTGGTAACAAAGTAAATGATTAAACATGAATAGTATTTTATTATAATTTATTTTATTATAAATTTCTAACTTTACAGAGAAGATGTTATGGGAATAATTTATAACAATTTTGAGTATATTTAAATTGAATAAATTACATTTTTACTTTTATAATATTGTATCAATATAGACCAAAATACATTAAAATTGTAATATTACAAAAAGTGAACGAGAGTTAATTTGCTTTTATGGCTCTCAATTACGGTTATCTGAAATCAAATTGCTTTATTCAACAGTATTCATCAACAAACAGTGTTCCAGAAAAGAAAAAAAAACAGTAATTTATTTTCTGAAAACATTGAAAATAATGATTTACGAGAATTCGGAATAAACAACAACAATTCACTTCTTAAATATTTATGTACTTGTTTCTTTGAAATAATTATAAACGAAGGCAGTACTCACGCCATCGTCATACAAATAAGCGAACTAGGTACTTTTATTTGGTGGTGTGCTTTTATGAAAGCTTTTAGTATCATCATAATACTAAAATCATGGTTTTCAGAGCAATTTAGTAACGAGTGGTCACAATGCAATCAGATTCGCGTATGCTGTAATAACTTTATATATTGAATTTTAGCGAGACCTTACTCAGCTGAAGCAAAATAATTGTTCAGGCTGATGGCTCCCCGTCACAAATAAATGTGAGTAGTCTGCTTTTAGGATACGATGGGAGTGGCATGTGCTTCGGCATAAATGTCCCTTAATTTTTCTTTTTACCTGGTGGATACCCTTCTAGACCATCAGGGCAGTGGTACGGGCCGCTACCCCAGTGTGTCGGACTCGTACCGACTAAAACCATCGGGGTGCCAGCACTGCCGACTCTTTGCTTTCGCCGGGCCTGGGTAACCGTATGCTTCCTACGGCCCGGCGAGCTATTGGCCTTGGCAGGCCTTCACTGGAAAGATCCTTAAATAAATAGAAAAAAAAACTTGTATGTTTTTCAGTCATTAAATATTTAATTAGGGACATATACAAAATATAACTGTAGTTTCTTTTAACATAAGTAAATTCAAAGTTATTCATCCCTTATTTTTGCAAATATTTCCAGTTTAAAAGACGAATCCTTAGCATAATATTATTTCTTTTGATCGGCTGATGATAACCTTTGAAAGAAAATGTTAATATTACGATGAAATACATTATAAGTAGCAGATTTCTAGTAATAAATCTCTATCAGACCCTCTGATTGATGGATTTATTTTCGTTGAATGTTATCTGTTGGCATGAAAGACGAGTAAGATGATTTGATTGGAAATCTTTTCGCATTTTTCTTTTGTTGTAAATTTATAACTATGAACCTAATAGCGCTACAAATAATGATGCTATTACGTAATTATATAGTTTGTAAGGATATGCTCATACACCAAATAAATTATAATTACATTAACGCTACTTGACCTTCAACATATATATTATTCAACAAAAATTTGCTGCTATTTATATATTATTAATATAAGTATTATTTAATCATGGACCGTGCTTGCAGTTCGAAGAGAGACTTAATTATATACTCTTTTGATTGAGAAACCTGGGTATGTACATAGTATAATCATCCATTTTTATATGGGCGGAGAAAATTACCTAATGCGCCGTACTGATAGCATTATGTATTAGGTTGCTGCAATTATCGGTACATACTAACAGTAACTATACAAAAATAATAAATAAGGTTGTAATCATTAATAACCTGTTGACTGAGGCCGATATTATTTTCGTCTGAATTTATCTCAGACCGGCACATTATGGTTATAATTCGGTCAAGTAGATCCTACCCTCTCACTGCCGCCTGTTTAGCACTCTGCATCATATGTAAGGATAGTTTTTTTTTCTAATTGATGGCTTTATCACATATATGGACGTAACAACAACGTAGTTTCAAGATTTAGAACTATAAATTGGTAGTAATTCGGAAAATTCGTTTTAATAGTTTGATTAACAATGGCTATACGAGAAAATTAATGTTAAATTAATGTTAATTATTGTTATATGGCATACAGATATTTATTTCGAGCCTGTGTGTAAAGTTAAAAAAAAGAAAAAATTGTAATTGTCAAACTAATATTTTATATAGGCACTTACCTTGGACCTGATCACGGGAACATAGAATTGACTAAATGTTAGCACATTCCAATCATACCTATTATCATAATTGACACGCTTGAGAAGTTTGATTAGAGATAAGGTCGATGGCCTTATGTACTGTCATTATTGTCTGTTGCTCCTTACAATACTGATTATTAATTCTATATATAAGTACTATGATGCGTTTTATATTTCACTTAATAATAAATTAAAATAATCACGTTGTTTGTCTTGTTTTACCAAACAAAATAAGAAAAGTTATCGGCACTTGAAGCGATGTTGTTTTTCAATTCAATCGTTTTGTTGTGTAGTTGACATAATATTTTATTTTATTATAATACTAGATGACCTGGCAGACGTTGTTCTGCCATATAAATTATAGCAGACCCGGTCATGCGTTGCTGTGACTATGGTTTTTGATATATGGCAGATACATGTGAATACGCATTTATTGTAATAACAACCCCTACAGTACGTTAAACATAGCAGTATATAACAAATAATTACTCAATCCAGTCAACAGATACCGCCATCTGTTAGAATCGTTTGGAGCTAACTGAAAATTGTGACTGCCAAATAATAAAGAAATAATTTGCAATAAAATAATATTACGACTTTAAATGGAGATGAAAATTATCCTATCTTTTAAGTTAGATCAAACTGCACGTGGTGTGTAAATTTCATTAAAATCGGTTTAGTAGTTTAGGAGTCCATCGCGGACAAACATCGTGACAGGAGATTTATATATATTAAGATAATAGATATATTGTTTAAATTCCAATGGAAGGTATCTATATTTTATTTTTTAAACGCATTGTTAGCACATTTATAAAAATGGTATACACAATGTACAACATAGAATAAATTGATGGAACCGGGATTTTTTTTTTACACAGGTTCGAATTAGTGACTACAGTGCACTTGATGGTAAGTACAGTGTAGTCCAAAAATGAAAGCGACCATCAAAGAATGAAACTACATTGATAGTTTCCGTCGTCGTGTCGGCTCGCATATACCACGACTGTAGATCTCTAGGTATACGAGTTACTGGATATACATGAGCTGACCCCGAAACGCGACAGGCCAAAGCGAGTAACTATGAAGGTTTTTAAACTTGTGTACTGTAGTCATGACACAGTTCGGGCAATCGCCCTCCACCAAACCCAGGATCATCAACGTCGCGGATAGAATCATTATTACCAATTGATTTTATCTAGATCTGCTCATAATACAAACTTAGTTTGGGGCTAGAAAAAAACCTAAGGTTACATTAATCGTCTATTTTATTATTATTAATTAGTGTGAATATGTTTTAATGTTGTTATATTGTTGCATTATACACTGTATGACCACAAAATGGAAACACAACGTATCAGCATTATTTACAATGGGACATTAATTATTTAGACATTATTTACTGCCCAAACAATGAAACATGTAAATGTCAGGTCTTACAATGCTTTTATCATATCTATTCTAAAATAAATGTTAGGACAAAGGAAACATTGATAGCATTTGACTGTGTTATTTTTAGATGAAATTATCTTACTCCGTTGATATATTAAATCCAGTGAGACAAGGTACTTTTTTAAAGATATTCATTATTAACGTTGTTTACTCTAAATGCGTCTATTTTTAACAATTTTTGCAACCTACACTTTTTAACTGTTGGCGCTTTCGAAGACCGACTGGAGCGAAAGAGAGACACTTTGGTATTCGAGAAATGAGTGTATTTATTTGTTCCTTGTTTCATGCCTTTCAACAGGAATGATGTAATAGTGTGAATGTTTGTATTGAAATCGAATCTGGCTCATGAAAAAAGTATCACAAAAGAAATATTTAGAACGACTGGTTTGATAAATATATAAATTTTAAGATGATGATGAAGAGAGAAATGCCTTTCCATATTTTTATCTGTTCAAATAAGGTTTAAACTTCAAGTTGTCACTTCCAAGATCAATAGAGCTATCACTTTTTCGAAAAGATACGAAAAGAACAATCATTGTAAGCGCGGGTGTTTACAGTTAAATTAACAGCAAGAACCGATGCTTTATCTTAGAACGGTTTTATTTGTTGAAGTTTCTCCGGATTCTCAGATTTTATAATAACATCCAGGAGGTTGTATATACCTTCCTTAGTTTCTTATAAAGGGTGCAATTCTTTAATACAGCTTTCGGATCTCATTATTTTGTATTTTAAACGGAAAAATCTACAATAATGAATCATAATTATTAAAAAAAAGTCTAAAATGAATGCTTTAACGTAAATTGTAAACGCTAGCTGTTAATAGCGTGAAAAGTATTATGAAAAAATTTAATTCAGTGTGGTCTTTCTAATGTAATTAAAGTTGTGCTTTTTATGCAAGGCGGATAGGAATAAATCATGTATTACAATTGATTATATAATAATCATTGTAGATTATCTGATCGTGTATATTAAAAGACAATAGGTGTACGAGTGGATTATAAAAGTTACAGCAACAGTAATCTAGTGAAATATTTTTATCAACCTTATTGATTAAACTGTTTAATCTTATTATTAGATATATTATCAAAGTCTCTTACTTAAGATAAGCTACTGAATATTTTGCATACGACACATAATTTGCAGACGACTGTGCTGATGTTTCAATAATGATAATATATCATCACACTACTGTAGGTGTGTACTGTAGGTATTTGTGATCGAAATGCGTAGCTATAGAATAATTTTTGACAATTTGTATCTTCAAGCAAATGACCACAGTACACAAGTGTAAAGACCATTATAATGACTCGCTTTGACCTATCGCGTTTCGGGATCAGCTTGTAATCCCGTAACTCATATACCTAGAAACCTTCAGTCGTGGTATATGTGAGCCGACATGACGACGGAGACTATCAACGGATTTTCATCTTTTGATGGTCGCTTTCGTTTTTGGACTACACTGTACTTACCGTCAGGTGAACTATAGTCACTTTGTCGAGCCAGTGTAAAAAAATACACTACCTGCCCCATTTTTATAGACAAAAGACATCTTTTAAAACAAAGCTAAGAAGATAGTTTATTTTAATAAAAAAAATACTTAATACATTCACGCTATACCTTTCTCATGATATATTAAAATATATTATCCCGTTAAAAACATTATTATGGAAAATTGCTACCAGGATTCAAAATTTTCTCTGAAAGATAGATACGAAAAGCCAATTTTAAAACATAGGGATAGGTTTAAAAATTGTTTGCGGTTCATATAGTCCATTCCATTTCGGCGACATGACTAACATGGTGTCTCACGATCGTCAGAGATGTATGTAGGTCATATGGGATAACTCTCTTAATTACAACTCCACTGAAATTAATTTAAAAAAACGCCCGAATCGCAGTATTTATGTTATCATCGCGATACTTGTGATAAGAGGTAACATATATATCTTAAAAACAGACATTTGGAATACAACACCAACTACATTCCATATAGTACAGGTGTTTGTTACTTTTAGTAAACAATGTTTAATTTTTATAATTAATATTATGTAAACAGTAGACATTTTAAAATTCATTTTCATCTATAAAATACCTGTTAATTGTTGCTTATTCGTAAATTAAAACTTAAAATAAACCATAGTAACCAAAAATGTAAATTATTAATTTAAAAAAAAAAGCGTTTAAACACTAATATTCTGCTGCAAAGAAATATTGTTTTATGTTTATTTTACATTTGATTAAAGAAAACGGTAAGGTAAACAAAGAATCTCACAAGTGATAAATTGAGTTTGTAATTTGTAGTAACGTGTCACTTACAATATTGTTTGACTTTCATGGATGTAAATATGATACTTTTCGTAACGTATCGTAGGTATTAAAATTTCGTGATACTCTCTTTTGACGAACCTCTCCTCTAATGGAATTGATAATTAATAATTTTATTTTATAAAAATATCTACATATTCTGTTCTAACATAATATTTTAAGCGACATTGTAAAACTCCTGAATAACCGAAATTGTCAAAGTTAGTTAACATAAATGTACAAGCCTTAGTCGAGAATTTTGATACATTTCTAAAGTACTAATGAATTTCCAGGGCTGCTGTTTATTCTCGCTTTGGGAAAAATAAGGCTAAGGTCAGGCATTTTGAAAAGCAGGTGCTAAATATTACTTTTTGTGTACTAAAAAAATAAGGAACTATAATTGATCATTGACGTCAATTATTTGTGTAAGAAAAAACGATTTAACTGTCGCAATTTCTTACGCAAATAATGGCAATGTCATCACTATACTTGTTTTGATAATTATTATAGCCCCTAGGTCATGGGCCAATGTCCCGCCCTGTGATAATAACAGGACATTAGGTCATATTGTTACCAGAACTAAATAACTTTATTAATATTTTAATAAGTATTATTAAATAGTTTATTTAAAATGCTACTTCGACCGTATTCTCTTAATAATGTAATTAATTTCTTGCTATGATTCTCTATACAGGTTTTGTAGAAACGTAGAAGTTGATATAGAAGCACTTTATTTCGAAGTAGTTTTAGTAGTAGTAGTTAAGAAACCAAAAACAATATAATTAAGGATTCACTTTAAATTTGAATTTAAATATTATACTTTTCTTTTAATGTTTTACCTAGTTTCGATAAAAAATAATTTAATTTACATTCAAAAATACAGTTTTAACTACTACATACAATCCCAAATCCAGCTTTTAGTTAAAAGTATGAGTAACAAAAGAAGTTCCAGAAAAAAATACATACCTTTCTTACTGGCTAGGTCACCTTATAAAGGTCTTCCTAGCAAACTGCATTTTGCCCCGTTAAAATTTCTTTTTTCTTATTCTATCGCTAAACAATCTCAGTAGACTACATAACAGTTTTTATTTGAAATTAAATTATATTTATTACATTATACCTTGTTCATTTTGCGAAGGGCTATAACAATTCTTTGAACGTAATTTTCTAAAGTGAAAATAAACATTTATCGATTGTGACATTAAAACACTATTAAAACAAACTAAAACCAAATAAAACATTAAATTACTGTTTCATAAACATAACTAACGCATTTTTTGTCTGTCATGGGGGACTTTGTAAAATGAACAAGATACAAGTTTTGGAACATGATATTCACTGTATGAAAAACCTTGTAGAACTATCATAAATATCATGTTTAACCCATTTGCGTAACACTACTTACGTACTGCGACTATAAATTCGTTAATAATTGTAGAAGGTCCTTTGTGACTTTATTATCTTCTTTTTAATGACCGATTGATACTATGTGGGGTCTCGTTTTATATAATAATTCGATAAATGTTAATAATCTAAGAATCTCGGCTTTATAATATTAGGTCCTTACATATGAAATTGGCGTTTTGTAGGGGAGGAACAAAAAGTCGAATATTTTTTAATATAATATATTTAATTAATCAAAGTATGAACCATTATTTTCTATGCACTTTTGCCATCTCATAGGTAGTTCATTGATCCCTTTACAAAAAAAAACAGTCGGACGGGAATCAATAAAATCTTTGAAGGCGATTTGGACTACCCCATCGGAGTTGAATTTTTTCCCTTGCAAGAAGTTATCCAAATTTCGAAAAAAATGGTAATCTGTTGGAGCAAGGTCCGGGGAGTACGGAGGATGTCTTAGACTTTCCAATTGAAGCTCTTCTAATTTAGTAGCCGTCTGTTGCGCAGTGTGTGGTCTAGCGTTGTCGTGAAGCAGCAGTGGCGTGGAGCGATTGACCAGCCTAGGTTGTTTAGCCGCTAGCTTTTCCATCATGGTTTGCAATTGCTGACAATAGACATCAGCCGTAATAGTCTGGCCAGATTTGAGAAAACTGTAATGAACAATACCGGCACTAGTCCACCAAACGCTTACAAGTAACTTTTTTGGGGTTAATTTACGCTTGGGGCAGGATTTGGCTGGCTGGCCAGGATCCAACCATTGCGCTGAGCGCTTCCGATTATCGTAAAGAACCCATTTTTCATCACAGGTAATGATTCGGTTTAAAATACCTTCATTATTGTGCCGGTTTAGTAATGTAACGCAGCAGTTGACGCGCGTTTGCCGGTTTGCTTCAGTCAATTCGTGAGGTACCCACCTTTCAAGCTTTTTAATCTGCCCAATTTGCTTCAAGTGAATTAAAACAGTTTTATCACTAACATCGCAGCCTGCAGCTAACTCGGACGTGGTTTGCGATGGATCCGCTTCCACAATAGCCTTCAACTCTTCATTATCAACTTGAGTCTCAGGCCGTCCACGGGGCTTGTTCTGCAGGTCGAAATTTTCAGAACGAAAACGTTGGAACCAAAAACGAACTGTGTTTTCTTTTGCAACACGACCGCCATACACATCATTCACCCTTCGAGTTGTTTCCGCAGCACTAGTGCCACAGCGGAACTCGTACTCGTAAATAATGCGATATTTTAAGTTTTCCATTTTGTAAAATGAGTGACGCAAACAGAAAAAAACAGAAGAAAAAAACAAATGAATGACGATCATCGAAGCACAAATACATGAGTCTATAGCTGTACAAATTTGAATTTGGAATTCCTTACCGAAGAGGAGAAATTTGTGATTAAAGTGGCCAGTACGAAAAACGCCAATTTCATATGTAAGGACCTAATATATTAATTTCAGACAGTTTTTAGTTAAGAATCATCGGTGTAAATGATCTGAACCTTCTCTTTTTGTTTATTTGTGGAGAATGAAAATTACTAGTTAATGCACTTACAGATTAGTAGTTAATAATTCAATGAATTATAAATGTCAGTAATGGAGACATAATAGTATAAATATTACTCTCTGTTTTACATATCACACAAAATAGACGTGTTTTTCTACTATTGTGACCATGTGATATATTTTTAATAACGATGATTATTTTTAGAGGTAATCTTGAACTATTTCTATTTATCCAGGACCAATTATTTAACATTTCTCGATCACATTTTAATTATTATGATGATGATGTCCAAGCCGGTTTCGGCCACGGCGACTGTTTCAACACCGGTTAAGAAATTCGAGGTCCAGTTTTCGGAAACAGTCAATTGCGCAGAAGATATTTAAGTGCATAACTGGACACGCAGTCAGAAAAGCACTCTCTCGTCCGAGCTCCCTCAGGCCCGATGGAAAGGAGAACCTGTACGATCGGGAGGGAGCAGGATGCAGGTTTGGTCGAGTTTTCCCTTCTCTAAACACCTGGTTGAATTGCGTTGTTCAAGAGATACCTTAGTCGCCTTTTACGACACCTCAGCAAGAAGAGGGGTTGCTATTCTATTCTGCCGGCAGCCACCACGGCTTACATTTTAATTATAATTCGTAAATAATCCATAAATTAAAAAATATATTTTCAAAAGTTTAGTTATTAGTTTAATTATCATAAACAAACTTTTCTTTGCTAGAATACATTCTGCTGAATACATTCAAAAACTCGTGCTTTCTCATTCTCCCGAGATATAAATATAAAAATCGTAATTTATCAGAAAGATTGTTATAAATATTTTATGTCACCTTACAGTGTAGGTAATCTCAGCCCCTACAATTATTAATCGACATTAATGGCACGCGCGATAAAGATTATTGCGTGGGATACGTAAGTTGGCTATTAATCAAATGTATTTTTAATACGATTACTACATGTACATATATTTTTTACTGACGAATCGCATCAAACATGTTTATAAGTAATAATAGAAATAAACGCGATTCTTACATATAATAATCTTAAAATTATAAATAATTATTAAACATAAAATATTTTTTTTCACATATCGTTTCATTATTGATAGATACGTACTGAAACAAAAAACTTTGTTTTCTAAATATGATTGATAGTGATAATTTTAATTTGTTATTTGCTCAGGTGAAAAAATTTAAGCAAAACGACTAATTATTGTTATAACTATTTCATTTTATTTTTATGTACTGATCAATATAAACTATCTCAGGCAGTTGTGTAGGTCAATCATTATACTTTTTAGTTTTATAATCTACAATTTCGATTATATAAAGCTTAGCTTAGGTGATAAATGACTTAATTTGATTGTAAACTACGCGCTGTAGCGAAACCAGTGGGATATTACGTCACAACGACAATGGAACATGTGGTTCTTGTTACCCTATCACGCGAGATTCATTTGGCGTAATGAAGTCTATCACGTTTTGTCGATTTTCAACGCTTAGTCTGTGATAAGTTACATCCTTACTGCATGCGGAACTGTATGTCATGTCATGCACACATTCGCAGTCCTAATCTAGTATAATACAGACCTATCATATAACTATGACGACCACCGGGGACGTCACAGACGTTGCTAGTAAATATTATGTACCTCTTTAACACTTTTTAAAGTTATTAAGCCTATCACGTTATAAATAAAACATATTTCGTATGAAAATTTTACTGTCAGCCAACTTGTCCATGTTTATGGAGTAATAAACATAGATTTTCATGAATGACGATGAATATTAATGCAGAGGGCAAACTTACTCCCCGGTTCTACCCAAGCAATAATTTTCAAGCATGTAAATGATTTAAAGTAGTAAAATATATATAAGAACTACGGATTTTTTATTGTATAATTATAATATAGATGTTCGATTGTGAATAAATGCGTTATAAAGTATCCCATATTTAAACAAAAATGGCGAGAGTAGTGGCACGATACTGAAATTAGTTGCATCACTGATAACAATGAGTGCAAGCAGAAAGTTATTATTTATACTGAATATAGTGATATAAATTATTAACATATATTTACATAACCGATAAATTGTATTTGTACAGTAAACTAAACCATCTAGAATTTTATTGTCAAAAAAAATTATGTTTATACACGTGAAATTTTAATGCCACGACATAAAACAAATACAGTGATATCAATAGCAAACAAAGCATTTAGTTTTTGCTTTAGAAAATAACTAAAAATATATGCATAAACGTATCTATAGTTAAAATTAGTTCTTCGTGTTGTACAGTATCAGTCATAATGTTGTATTATTCCAGTTAAAATTACCTACTCGTTTTGTAGTTACTATGTTACCACGTTTTCCTATGTCGGAATGTATTTAATAAATGTTTCACATTATATGTGTTACTTTAGTGGTGCTTAGGAAGCTTATTTTTATGGCGACGCGGACGAGAGACGGTTTTATTAAAGTGACTACTATATTATATCTTTTTTCTTGTCTTTCAAATACCATCATTCTAAGGACTCTTAACGTCTTATCAAATCTATGAAAAAGTGTATATTAGTCTAAAAGTGCATATTAAAATATAAATGCGTGTGCGGTAATATATTAGTAAGATATATTTTAAAACTTATCGCTTAATAATTTTAGCACAATATATCAAGAAAATAATGAGATAATGATTAGTTAAAACAAGCAATTATTGCAATGTTTACAAATGTTGTTCGTTTATCAGTTGACAAGCATATTGTTTGCAGAGAACTCATTAGTGATGATATCGAGTGTAACTACGTAGTTTAAGAAACAACTAAGCTTAGTTAAATTTTCTGTAAAGACTTTTATAAATAAAATTTATCAGATAAGGACTCTAGTTTAAATATTTCATTAATTTCATAGTGCAAAGTTAATAAAACATTGCATGTTTGTGAATAATAAATGTACATATATCAATTTTTGTTTGTGACAAACTATGTAATCGTCCATTGTTCTCGTATTAGCGGATGTAAATGCGTATGAGTCTTATGTAATAAATATAGCCAATAACTATGTTAGGACAAGTTTGAGATATTCATGAAACAAAACTTTAATGTTTCAGTTGATGCCCAACCGAGGGATAGACGGAAAATTTGCGTAATGGCCCATTTACTTTAGTCATTTCGCTGCTTTTAGTCAAAATATGGAATATTGACTGCCTGCTTTATAAACACACAGCCTGAATAGCTGCAGTTTTCTTTCAAAAGGTATATTTTAATTAACAACGTCGACATCGACAAATATAGTTTTTGAATTAATTTTTTAGCATGATAAAAATATTATTATAATTAAAAAAAAAATTAAGTTATGTTTAATCTTAGTTTAGAAATTATTTATCGATTTAGGGCTGTTGTTGATGTCATATGTCCGTTATGAATTTAAAATAAAGCAAAGTTTCTGTTTGTGATGAATCACTAGTCAAATTAATAAGTAGGTACTTTTTTCCATAACTTACTACTCAGATATCTAATTTAAACAATGATTATCGTTCCATTCTTTCGAAGTCATTATGGAAGTTAAATTGTACTTATTACAAATAAATCGAAATCGGAATTTCATAAAACAAGAGTAATATTTTTGTTTATTATTCCCCAAACTTTAATATATTAATAAGTTTCATTCTAATACTTTCTGAAGTGATAAACGAGGTGACAAATATTGTCTTTTTTAAAACAGATGAACTCAATTTTTAGAGTTAGCATATTTTTACGTTTTGTTACGTTGTAACTTTTATGGATAAAATTGAATTATTAACATAGGATGAGGAACGAACAAAGAAAAAGGCAATGTCATGTAAAATGAGTCCACAAATTAACGTAAATAACTAACGAGCAACTGCTGAAAAATCCAAACTTTAAAGCTGAATGCCGCTTTGCGGTTGTGTCATGACAACATACAAAGAACCGTAGCGGCGACAATAAGCCAAAAAATAATAACTGGAATTTTACTACATTGGACGATACATTTTGACTTGTCATACACATCACACATGGTAATGAACAATTGCGACCTACTGCTTCCATAATATAACAAATATTTGCATATATAAAAAAATATTACATGAATTCCCTTAAAATGCAGTGTTTTTTTATTATTATTATAGATATATAAACCATGCTCTGTAATTAATGAAAATATTGTCCAAAGACCCTATAAGAACAATGGTTTAGAGGAAGGTATATGACAGTAATAAATTTTTTTTTTAAGTATTCTATAAAATAAAGTTTTTAGTAAAAATACATTTTATTTCTGATACTTTACTGATGCTACTTACAATTCTTAATGCAGTAGTACCCAATGATTATAGGTTCGAATCCCGGCAAGCAGCTCTGGTTTTTTCAGATAAAGTACGGGATTGGGCATCACATTTTTACCAGTAAAGAAAAACATCGTGAGCAAACCCGCTTGGCATCTAATAAAAATGTCACGTGTAAGTGCCCTGAGAATGGCGTTCCGCTGCACTATTGATCACGTTCGGCACAACATATAAGTGTAAGGTATATTCAGCTACTAATGTATCTTTGCTCACCCTGAAAGGAGTATAGCGTGACGATATATTACACAAATCTGCAAGGTTTTGTTGTTAACCAAGTGAGGTTCATTTTCGAAGTAATTTTTGCATAGAATCCGAATCTGACGTCAGAATTGCTCCATCACGTCAGGTTTATATATATTATATACACCTAAAAGTGAGAAAAAATCGGTTTTTTCTTATATTAGCATTAATGTAACATTGTGATTTTTTTTACCGACTTGAGCCAGTTTAAAGCACTACTCTTATGCTTCAAAATACTTATTTTACATTTGGAAAATCTTTTCATTTCTCTGAGATATCGGCAATTGAAGTTTAGTAACAATATGTTACTTTCGTTAAATACCGTTTTTTGCACTTTTAGGTTAAGTTATTTAGAAATACTGACGTGATAGAGCAATTCTGACGCTGGATTCGGATTCTACGCAAACAATTACTTCTTAAATGATCCTCAGTTGGTCAACAACAAGCGCAACACATTTTTTTGCAGAACTGTGTTATTAAACCTGTGTACGTCATGAATGATATGAGCAGTGAATAACTTAAAAAGTGAATAGAATATTTTTAATATAGAATTAAACACGTATTAGAAAATTTAATTGTATGTTTTTAATTTGTAATTAATGTATACTTACTGACTACGTGAATCATGAATGATGCGAACACAACCATCCAACCCCACCCGCCGTCTGGAGGCGGGGTGGGACTCTCTGAACTTTCTCTTGATGACTCCGCTGCGTGGACGCCATTACCGTTTTTCCCATTCTTCACCACTCCGTTAGACATTTTTTTCAATAAAGAATTACTTTTGGCACTTTAAAACTTCCTTTTAAGGTAGCCGATAAGAAATTTGGAAAAATGTTTATTGAAACTTATTGTCATAAGATATGTAGGTTTTTTTAATTGGTGATTTCTAATTTTGAAGCGAATTGTATAGGCACTGTGTAGGAGGGTTGGGTTTATAGAAATATAATAATATAATTGAAGTAATTTTCAGGAAGGATTATAATAATGTTAAAAGAAATGTTGTATGTCAGCTTTGGTCATAGACCATTCTCTTCGTACCTATCTACGGTTTAGTACTTCATAGTCGAAAATGGATTTTACTAAGTAAATGCTGGACATCTTCCCTTTAGCGTCCGTTTACTGAAACAAAAGAAAAATCTGTTTAGTTGTTATTCATTTTTTTTATTTTGGGTCGATAATATTGAACAAAATATTCCTCTCAATGTATTAACTTTATACATTCACACTCTCTATTTCAGGAAGTCATTTAGAAGTTAAGGTCTTTAACGCTGAGGTAGGGTACAGAGTGATCTGTGAATAGACCGTGTATATTTGTTACAACACTTTCAAAAACTTATTAACATTAGAATAGATAATGTTTATAACCTTGATAATGATTAAGCAATATTTTAAAATGTTGTTTTGGAATTAATACTTTATTTTCTTTATTATATACATAAAATATGAAATTCAATTGTTTTAAATTGTGATTGTAACTAAAATTACTAATTAATCGCATTAGCCAATACAATACAATTCACATGTTCATCGCTACGTCATCCTTATTTGATGAAGTTGATAGGATTTTTAGTTGAATTTTTAAAAGGAATTTGATGGAATAAGCACTTATATGTAAATATAGGCTATACAACAATTAATACTAAACATATTTACATTATACAATATCTTTTATTAGTTTATAAAGGATAATATATTGCATTATGACAGCGCATGTTTTTCGTTAAAACACATTTAAGGTGAGAAACAAATTTCTTTGCGATAAATAATAATATCACAATATAATTATAATATTCGAGTTACATTGATTATATTCCTGCAGATCGCTTGTTTAAGCAAATTTTGACCCCACGAGAAAAATAAACGAATAGCGTTGGGCGATGAATGTAATAAAATTAGTGACCACTTCAGTACTAAATCAAACATTGGTCAAACATCTATGCATTAAATAAAAGTTATAAATCATTTTTATATAAATTACTCAAAAGTGAAATTTTAGAATCTGCTTTTTATTTCAAATAGTACCTTCTAAGGCGGTGTCTACATTATTAAAAGAAGATACTGCCTTCTGTGTTTGCCAGGCTGAATTTACTCGTATTAAACATAACATTGGTATTAAAATGTGAGTAATTACTCGGAAATAATTTAAAAGGAAGAAAAGATGCAAAATACAAAAATATTTATCTAATCATGATGTAAAATAATTGACGAGACGTGTGATTAATGAGATAAAGTAAAGGGGCAGCATAGCATTATCTACTATTATAGATTTTTAAAAAACAATCAAAGTAGGTATTACTAGTTAAACCAAATACGTTTTATGAATAACTGATAGTGCTGTTATCATAATTTTATCGTACATACTGCTTTTATAAGTAACTAAACGAAGACTCATTAGAATTTTAGAGATAGCACGTAAATCTAATTGTAAACATTGTAATCGTAACATTACGTAGATTACGTATAATTTAAACTAATGATTAAAATAGATTATGAGTAACGCTTTAAACGTCTCGATAGGTGTATGTACTGACGAAGGAAATACTTGAATTTTTTTTTTTAAACAGGCTCGTAATATTGACTACAGAGTTCCTGATGGTAAATACAGTGTAGTCCAAAAACGAAAGCGACTATCAAAGGATGAAAATCCATTAATAAATTATTATTATTATTAATTAATTAATATTTATTATGTGAAAAATGAAAACAAAAATGTAAAAATACCGATTCGACTTTGTTATGATTGAGTGCTTACTGAGTTAAATATCAGAAATATAAACCTACTTATATATTTTTGGTTTTTCCATATTTTATTCAAAAAAACTAAGAGCCGGTACATATGATGTGTTGCGGAGACGGTGGGGTGCCGCATAAAATAATAAAATATATAGGAAAAGTCTAAGGGCACTATATAGAACGCATTCATCGCACTTCGGGTCGTCTCGCAAGTCCGGCACGCATGCACCTCCGGTGCGTTGTCTCTGCAGCGGACCCTGTGCGTTCCATGGATATTTGTATGTAGAACGATCCTGAATGTTACTCTTACCTAATACAAAAATTAGACATCAAGTTTAATGTATAGTAAACATTACATTTCTTTATTGCAGCTTTTCAGTAGAATTACGGAATTTGTATTTAATATTTATTAAGGATAACTTAGATATTATTAATACTATTCCAAATTTTCCCAGTGGAATTTAAGCGTTAAGTCGGCGCCAATGAAGATTGAAAGCACACTTAGTTCGGTCACTAATCGCGCTTGTTACGATTAATCTTTGCTTCTGTGGGTCATTTGAGAAATCTTTTTTATATAAAATTATCATTATAAATGATTTTAATATGTAATATTTAAGGTCGTTAGTAAGGTATAAGTAAAAAAGTAAGTATGACCTGAAATCTCAAAAGACGTTATGAATAACATAATCCTTTTACGATTGTATTATAGTGTAAAATAAACCATGTTTATAACATTAAATTTTTTTTTTCTTCTTAAACACTTTTAAACGTACTAAATAAGAATTTATATTTAATTATAAATGGCAATAAAACATATAACATATTTGTAAATTAAGAATGAATTACTACGAACTGCATAATGCATTTTTCAAGGCAGACTGGTATAAATAAATACCTACTAAGAAATAGGTTCCCTTCACATCATCAATAAAAAAATATGTTAGATTTTTTAGTTCAAAGTGTTACAAAATTGGTCCGGTTTATAAATTTGGAATTTGCCTTTTAAGCTTTGATGAAATTTTAGTAAATGTAACACAATACACATAATAAATGTACACAGCTACTAAATAAAGTTTTGTCTTTTAAAACAATCATGGAATTTAAAGTAATAAAATCGTTAGGCATAACCTTTACAACTTCACAAAGTAGCCAGGCAAGGAACTCATATCGAAATAAAGTTATGGAGCGAGCTGTCGAGGGCAATATGAATTGATCGATCGATGATACCGCCTCTCGCAAAACATATGATAACGTCGACCTGTAGATGAGACAAGTGATTTCATGATAAGCTGCAATATTATATTTAGGTTATCTATTTATCCTGCATTTTTATCTATTTACCGTGTTGTTACCAACCAATATAAAAATAAGCCGTGTAATGAAAGATACAATTATAAGTAAGGTATTTTATACGGATTACAAAAAACATAACTATTAAGTATTCGGCTGCCTGTAATAAAGCCTTAAAGTTTAAAAATATATACAGTTTCGTAGCGTATTGTACTAAATGTACAAAGTTCTCTTATTAAATGCTTATAATATTTTTTCTAATTAATTTACGACGTTGTCCATTCTATCTACCTATCTAAAAAGACATATTCGACATTGTGTTTAAATTTTTGTATCGACGACATTTTTTAGTCCACAGATGAAAATTATTGACGAAAAATATATACATTAGAAATAAATAAAAAATTAAAGATAAATATACGATAAAATTAAATATGATAATAATTTAAATGACATTCTTACATACTTATTTACAATATTATATCTTTACACATTATTATAAAAATTTAATAGGCTTTATATTCGTACGATATGTTCTAAACTGTTTGAACACATGTTTCTGTATTATCAGAGCACGAAATAAATAATTATATTATACTATCATAACTAGAGTAATAAAGGCGAATCCAAGAGGTTAATAAAAATTATTAGTTTTCTCAGTAATTTTATGTAGCTAATAAATGTCGCATTTATCTTTTCAATATAACTTAAGCGAGAACAACATTTTTTTTTGATCGTTTGAACTCTTGTAATACCAATGAATTATGATTTGTAACAAATACAAAAGATTTAATTTTATATCATCATCAATGTAATGCGTCGCAGTAGTGCACTCAACAGTGTCATTAACCTACAATTAATCTTTCAATGGTTTTCGTTGACTAAACATTATGTGAACAAATACTACAAACAAATGCTAAATATATTCATTAATAACAAAAATTAGATTATTGTTTTCTTTTTAGTAACTCATAAAAATACTGGACGTACTGTATCTAGGGTTGTCTTGAGAAATAGAAAAATAGGAAACAAGCAGTAAGGTGTATTATAATAAGAAATAATATTAAAACACATTATTTGCCTTTTAGAAAGTATACATAATCGGTAACCCTAAACCCTATACTAGGATTCCCTGTATTATTGGGGTTAGTATTTTCTGATTTAACTCTAAAAAGATACTAATCACAACAATACTATATATAATGAACCACGCGAGAAAGATATAAGAATTTTAACAGAGTTACAACAATTATAAAATAATACTTTTACTATGATGGAGGTCATAAGTGATTTTGTTAAACTCTGTGTCCTGGAGATCGTGATCCAAATCTCATTCTATCAAAATAGAAAAATGGAGTTCAAAGATTCAAATTATTACAGAAAAATCATTACTAGTTTAAACATTACAATATCTGCGTATCTTCACATGCAGTAGTAGTAGTACATTACAGTTTAAGAACGGCAACCACCACCAAATTAAGATAAATTACTGACTCGGAGGAACATTGACAGGAGGCAAAGTCTATGTTAAACATGTACAAGTTGATCCAGAAATACGACACATCAGAGCGAGTCACTATGATTGATTATGTAATACACACGTGTACTGTGGTCGCGATCTAGCTGGACAAAGAAAGACTAGTTTTGTAAGCACCACCTGAGTTCTTAGAGAAAACATTAAAGCATCTATTCGCTAAGGGCAATACCTACGGACGCGAGTTGTACCAACCCTGAGTTCTTGATAGTTATTAATTGTGACCTTGTTTTACTCAATAATCGATAATTCCTTCGGCTGTTTGTACAGGCGTATTGTATAAACAAAGAATATAATTATTATAATTTTTTAAATATAATGTTTAATTACGACTCAAAATAGTTTTTGTATTTATCAAATATCAGAACTGAATATTTAGTAACATGGGGCCGGAAAACGATTGATAATGAATAACGATGAAATAGGCCTAGTAATTCAAATAATAAATAATAGGTACCTCATTATAAAAATACCTATTTAAATAAGAAATATTTAACTACAAAGCTCTTGAAAAATGACGAAACTGTTATGAATTTTGCTATTTTCTAGTTTTAATTTGCCGAAAAATTTTCTTGAGGCGCCCGTCACACAACGTCACGATCGTATGATTAAAAGTATTTTTTGCAGTAGTAAAAGTATCATACAAAGGCTCATTTAAAAGAAAATAAATTAATTAAAAATATGAAACAACGACGGATTTTCTTTGTTGTTAAAAATGCATGTCAAAGATCTCGCGCCAAAAATAAGATTTGGCGTCGCGTTTGCTATTCCCGTGTTTTCCTGATACACAATTATTAAAAGTCATTCATTTATATAGTATTTTGTTTATTTTATATACCAAAATAACATCGGGTTGACATTACTATTATCGACGTTGCTATGCGTTCAAAATAAATTTTAATAATTATAATACTGAAACCGTACCTTTGATAGCGTAAATAAATCCGATGCACAAAGACTGTATATAGAGTCCAACTCGTCGTATTTTATAATCAAATTCACTTTTTGTTTGCGTAAACAAAGTACTATGATGGAACAATGAATAAGTACGGATCGGTTTGGCGAACGTTATATCACGCGCGCTCCCGCCCTCCGACTGAAGTCAATGGAGTCTGAACTGACCACGAAAATAGCAGATAACCGAGGAAACGTAACAGAAAGATAAATCAAATCGGTTTTTCTTGCGAATACAAATAAAGACAATTTATTGTTCAATACAATATATTATTTTATATATAAAAATGAATCGCTAAATGTCTTGATAAGCGCGAAACTCGAGAACGGCTGAACCGATTTGGGTGATTTCTTTTTTGTTGTGCTTGTTGAAGTCTGGGGAAGGTTATTACGGAGAGAAAAATTAAAAAAATGTCTGAAAAAGTCTAAAAACACCACTTTTCTATATTCTCATACAAAAAATTCGTAATAATATTTAAAAGTCAATTTGAACTTTAACACCATACCATAAAGTTTAAATGTTAGTGGACGGGTTCCGGGAAAGCAAAACAATTATTGGGTGACGTATAAATATTAATGTCAATATTTGTCAATTTTTATACATATAGCATTAAGGCCAGGTTCCTTCAAACAATTTTCAAAAAAATCTGACGGGGAATCTATTAACATTAAAAAAGCAATGTGACTTTGTTTTAGAGAAATAGGGCAGAACAAGGTCTGCCGGGACAGCTAGTTGTATATAGTTTTGAAAGATCTTGTATTATTTATGACAATGGGAATAAACGTAACCGCGAGAAAAGTGTAACTCGATGTATTATTTCAATAAATACAAAGTATGTTTAATTTTTACTATTTCTATTCGGCTAAGCATGTTTATCTGCCCCAGAGAGCTTTGGTAATGTAGCACTGACTGACCTATTTTTTACACAAAATAAATTTATTTATTTCAAATGAAATTCTCATAGAATAAAAGCAAATGCTGATAAAAAAAGCCGAGTCGAGTCGGATTTGGATGCTAGTAGTACATGAATAAATTGACAGCGGAAAATCAAGCGAGGCGGTGTGATTAGATCAGATAAAAATTTGACGCCCTGCATTCTGTAACTTTGCTTACAGATGATAGGACTGAACGATTCATGCTACTTGATACATAATTTATTAAGATCAAATAGCTTATAATTTCAGAAGCTAAATTTGTTTACTGTAGCGTTCTGGAGTTTTGCGATAAAAAAATTAAGACAAGCAAATAGTACGTGTTTATCTTGGATTATAAATAATATAAGGTCTTTATATTATTGTCCTAATATTTAATATTGTTTATATGAACATCTTCTATAATCACACTGAATAAAATTTAATATAAATATGTATTTATAAGGTTAAAAAGTGACACATATATTAATCAATGTACAGGGGCTATCGTCGGAGCTGGAAATTCAAAATTAAAAGAAAGGTCATATGCAATAAAGGCGAATGGATTTTCTAAGTAAGCAGTATTTTGTGATATATTTTAAACATGGCTTTAAGTTGAAAGTTGTTGTTGCTGAAAACAACTTCAGTGATATTTTATAACTTAATGATGAAAATATTAAAAATAGAACTATAAATATTAGGTTCACATTGGTCAAATAAGTTTTATTTAAAAACGATAATATACAATACAATGGAAAATCTTGCTAATACGCTATAAAATATTATTGTAAATAGGTAATATGATATCACAGAACATAGAATTGACTTACAAGCCTTGCAGTATCGTCTGAGTAATTTAATAATGTACTTTGGAGCAATCGTATGACTAAGCAGTACTTGTGACCACAGTAGAATAAGGAACAGTGTCGAAATTCTATTGTAGCGTACTAGCGTCGCATCGGATATCTGCATTGGCATTTAGTTGACAAAAAACGTAATTAGATTTTCGAAATATATTATTAAATTTCACATTCAAGAAAATAAGATAACGTTACGCTACATATTTTCCTTTGCTTGCTTTATTTTTCAGGTATCTACTTATAATAAGTATTGTATATGACACCTGTACCCATTAAAGTACATTGCTCGTGCCTAGCACGGAGTTCAGTTTCTCTACTGTATCTATCTATCCTATTTAGTGACTTACATAGTGCGGCCTCATTCCGATCGTTTGTCTATCGGATCGCGGCCGGCAGTCGGTCGGAGGTCGGCCGGTCGGAGAGCTGCGTATGAGCAAGGTTGCGATGGTGATCCATATTGATTGTTTGTAAATTAATGCATTCCAAGCTATTTAGAATTCTATTGTTGAACGTCCGTGTTATTTCAATGTCGCATCACGTGTATGGAAAAAATAATTTTAAAAAGTCTATATCAGTCTTTTTCAATCTTTTTAATGACAAATCCCCAAAACACTATTATTTACAATATTCATCAAAATTGTTGTTTTGTCTATATCCCCTTGAGGTATGATAGCAGTCCACAGGTTGGGAAACATTGGTCTATACCAAATGTGCAAATAAAAAATAAACTGTTTAATAGGAGCACACACAACCTTATATCAAAATCTTTAGAAACACCTGCGTGTAAGCACAAAGTATATCTCGAATTCCTGCAGGCTTAAAAGTTATATGATAAGTACCGTTATATGAGGTAGCGGTAAGCTTTTTGAATGTTAAACGTGTACTAGTTATTCTAAAGTATTTTTTCATGCAAAAAATACTATAGCAATATACTGGATTAAAGTTTCAATAATGTAAATAAAATTATATATTTTCTATGATATGATACAAATTAAATTAATTGCTTTGCAATTAAATCATTAGCTGCAAGCTAAGTAATCCTTAGATATAGTGGAATATAATTCTCAATTATAGGGCAAAGTTAAGCGTAAATATTTTAGAAAATTATATGGGTATTTCGGTATAAAAACATTTAAAATCATTGTGACTAGTACTATCCCCTTTACGTGTGCATTTGGCTGTTTTCCAGATTTCGGTGCACTTCCTTCTCTCTCTTTTATCTTTTAAAGATCGTTACTGAACCATCTAACCTTAGATTTTAATACACTTGTACAGTCTTGCCTTTACCAGCGTATGAAAATTAAAGAAGATTTATTTTTAGATCTTGGATATAGTCTTTGAAAGTGGAAAAAAAATCTTATACGTACTATTACAACTAGCAGGTATGTGAGATGTTCTGTTAAATATTTATAAACATTTAATGATAATATGAACTCAAAATAAAGTTAAAGTCCTTGGAAATATTACATAAATTGATCTATTCATAGTGGCGGGTATGAAATGAATGAAAAAATCTTATAGATATATTTATACATTCAGAAGATCAGCAGTTTCTAAGAGAGAAACCACAATTTGATTTAAACAGTTTTGATCTGGGCATTTTTCCGAGACTCAGAGCTAAGATTTATAGACGCTATTTCGACTGTGCTTAGCAAAGTTCTCAAAAAATAAATTCATTTTGACAAAAACTGAATATATTAGGTCCTTACATATGAAATTGGCGTTTTTCGTACTGGCCACTTTAATCACAAATTTCTCCTCTTTGGTAAGGAATTCCAAATTCACATTTGTACAGCTATAGACTCATGTATTTGTGCTTCGATGATCGTCATTCATTTGTTTTTTTCTTCTGTTTTTTTCTGTTTGCGTCACTCATTTTACAAAATGGAAAACTTAAAATATCGCATTATTTACGAGTACGGTAGTTCTGCCGTGGCACTAGTGCTGCAGAAACAACTCGAAGAGTGAACGATGTGTATGGCGGTCGTGTTGCAAAAGAAAACACAGTTCGTTTTTGGTTCCAACGTTTTCGTTCTGGAAATTTCGACCTGCAGAACAAGCCCCGTGGACGGCCTGAGACTCAAGTTGATAATGAAGAGTTGAAGGCTATTGTGGAAGCGGATCCATGGCAAACCACGTCCGAGTTAGCTGCAGGCTGCGATGTTAGAAATAAAACTGTTTTAATTCACTTGAAGCAAATTGGGAAGATTAAAAAGCTTGAAAGGTGGGTACCTCACGAATTGACTGAAGCAAACCGGCAAACGCGCGTCGACTGCTGCGTTACATTACTAAACCGGCACAATAATGAAGGTATTTTAAACCGAATCATTACCTGTGATGAAAAATGGGTTCTTTACGATAATCGGAAGCGCTCAGCGCAATGGTTGGATCCTGGCCAGCCAGCCAAATCCTGCCCCAAGCGAAAATTAACCCCAAAAAAGTTACTTGTAAGCGTTTGGTGGACTAGTGCCGGTATTGTTCATTACAGTTTTCTCAAATCTGGCCAGACTATTACGGCTGATGTCTATTGTCAGCAATTGCAAACCATGATGGAAAAGCTAGCGGCTAAACAACCTAGGCTGGTCAATCGCTCCACGCCACTGCTGCTTCACGACAACGCTAGACCACACACTGCGCAACAGACGGCTACTAAATTAGAAGAGCTTCAATTGGAAAGTCTAAGACATCCTCCGTACTCCCCGGACCTTGCTCCAACAGATTACCATTTTTTTCGAAATTTGGATAACTTCTTGCAAGGGAAAAAATTCAACTCCAATGGGGCAGTCCAAATCGCCTTCAAAGATTTTATTGATTCCCGTCCGACTGGTTTTTTTAGTAAAGGGATCAATGAACTACCTATGAGATGGCAAAAGTACATAGAAAATAATGGTTCATACTTTGATTAATTAAATATATTATATTAAAAAATATTCGACTTTTTGTTCCTCCCATACAAAACGCCAATTTCATATGTAAGGACCTAATATTATAGGAATTTGATTATAACCATAGTATTTGCAGAGCTAAGTCCATGTTGACAAAATTGGTGACATACCAAATCCTTTGACATTCATTGAGTAATATAAATAAGTAATGTTTTAGTGAAGTCTAAGCAAACATAAAGTTGTGTCTATAAATCTCAGCCGTAGCTGAGCAAACATCTTGCGCAGCTGAAATACGCTACAGACTCACATATAAATGTTAAAGTAGATTATAACTTAAGTGGCATAGTTTTATTAAGGGACTAACACAGTAAGCCTGATCGAAAGTCTAAAAAAATAATTAAAATGAAAAAAAAAAAAGGAGATTAATATTTTCTTATACCAACAGTGCAAATATATCTAAAACGACATACTAACTTTAGATACAAAAAGGAGAAATTGAAGGTTCATAAGAGGTAACTACATACTACACTACTTACTACTACTTACTTACTACTTTTGGGAGTCGAAGCTGCTCGCGTCCGTAGGCTTTACCATAGTTTCCCTACACGTGACTCCTGGGTGGTGCTAAACGAGCAGCAGCGAGGTGGTAGGGCGTCGGTGCCCGTCTGGATCGCGACCACAGTACATGGGTGTAAAGCCCGTCATAGTGACCAGATTCGGCTTGTCGCGTTTCGGGATCAGCTTGTGTATATCCAGTAGCTCATATACCTAGAGATCTTCAGTCGTGGTATATGTGGGCCGACATGACGATGTAGACTATCAATGGATTTTCATCCTTTGATAGTCGCTATCGTTTTTGGACTACACAGTACTTACCATCAGGTACTCTGTAGTCAATATGTCGAGCCAGTGTAAAAAAAAAAAAACATAAAAAAATTAAATTCGTATTTATACTCGGTACTCTTAAACTATTATGACAACAGGTATTGCACCCCTAGATAAAGTAACACTCGTTTATTAACAACGCTAATCGAAAAGGGAAAATGTAGGGAACTGACATAACGTGTCAATGAAATATTTTAAAAGCTTATGTTAATTCTATAGGATTTTCTACTAGCGTTAACGTTTATCGCATGTTAATTTGTCTAAGCCCCCAGCTGACATACTGGTAATATTTAGAGCGGCATATGAATAATGTATTAATGAGCTCAACGCGAAAGGAACATACTGTGACGATATATAATTGTTAATTGTTATATTACTTGGAGTAATAAGATACTCACCTCTGACCTAAAAAAATTCCTCTTGAACTGGCCACGTAATATGAAAGCGTTAGTTAGGAAAGATATATTGATTGTAAAAGTGGCCATCTATTTGATATCTCACGCAGCCATAAGGAGCGCTCTCATAAATAGTGATTACGCGTGAAGATACTAATATAAGAATCGATAAAATCAGCGAAAATACACCAATCTGGCAACCCTTTAGTACAGAATAATTCTATAAATAATCTATTAGTAAATATTCTTATAAAGCAATGTCAAGGATTAAATTCTATAATTTTTTATTAAACGTAGACATAGCATGTTATGACGCAATTAAGAAAATATGATTTTGAAATGCGACTCTATGCGAACGCAAATATAGTCATAAACGAATCATTTGTGATAAACGGAGACCTCGCGGCATTATTAGGTTATAACGACACGGAAAAATGTTTTTTCGAATTCTAGTCCTTAACACTTTGCACTTTTAAAGTAAAACGGTTATTAAATGAAATTACAAAATTTTACACAAGAAGGAAATAAAAAACCTGCCAAGTACGAATCGGATTCGCGTACAGAGGGTTCCATACCAGAACTGAGTAATTTCAATTCGACATGTCACACGGTCTTGAAAAAAGGGTCTAGACAGACTGACAAAAAAGCTATTGTATAGAGATTCCTGTTGATTTACAGAACCCTAAAACAAAATTTTTTAATACAGTCGCTATCTTATAGTACTCTTAGCTGTATTTTATGTAATATTTTAAGGAAAGTTTATCGAATATATTTCGTATTTGTATATTGAAATTCGATTTAAAATATTATGTAACTAATAAATTTCTTGAAAATTTTCATTAGTACTTGGTTATACGTTTAAAATGAGACTTAATACACATTTGTTTATAATTAGTGCCTACGCTGTAAAAGAGACTATATTATAAAAAATGAAATATCTGACTCCGAAGGTAACGCCTGTACATTGATTAATATAAATATTTTAGATATAATTTTTGCAGTTCTATGGATATAATATTTTATATATTATAATAATAATAAAACATTTATTATTATTAATATCGATATTATTATTATTATATTTATTTTATATAACAATCTACACAAATTAACATTATTGGAATATCTCCTTTTCAGTTAAAATAATACGATTAATGTATTTTGTAAATGTACTAAATATATAATGTTCATCCAAATAATATTCGAGCAATTGAACTTCTGGCTACAAACATAATACCTCAATTTAGTAGGGCTGCCAAGAATGGTGCATTTTATAACGATTCTATAACGATAGGAGGGAGCCAACGATTTCACGTTAACAGTATTTTTAGTTAATTTTTATATTGTACAGTTTACACACTGAGAAGCATAAAGATCATTAAAAAAGAACAAATTCGTTTAAATTTATTTGTTTTTTAGTATGTTTCCCTTTTTTTGGTGACTTTGAACTAAAATAGTCATGACAACCACATGATTACTTCAATTGCACTACTATAAGTTCTTTAGCTAGTATGAAAGTGTTGTTTATGGTAGCTTAGTAAAGTGACCCCACTGCGTCTAAAGCAAAGTATAGCGCAGTTCAAAACAAACAATAAATTATTAAGAAACAAGAAATTATTGGTCAATATTCACTTTAAACATGCTGACCTGCTCAAAAGTCTATTCATATTTTTTTTAAACGACAATGTTATAGGAAAAAGGGATATATAAAAAGGGGAAATACATAAGCTGGTAGATCATTTCATAGCCTGACGACACTACACATTTATGTCTAGTTAGAAAGATATTTATATAGAGCACAAGTTATTTTTAGTTCAAATATTATACAATAAACTCATGTCAGACCTGTTGAAGTCAAACCGCTTAAAATATCTCTCATAGAAGCGTTACTGATAGAATCCACTTAGAATTTATGAACATTTTTTTTTTTTTGGGTCCTCATAAAACAACAATGCTATTTATTGGATATTCAGGTGTCCAAGGCATTTTTAAACTAGTCTAGTCACAGATGTATTTATATTCTAGGTATATGCGGAAAAGTACCTGAGAGTATTTACATTTTAGTTTACAATTTAGATTTGTGTTCTTTTTTTATTCTGGCTCTACTGAAAAACAGAGAATGACGATCAAGAGGCAATTAAATGCAAATAGTCGCCGCGGTCATACCCAACTAGAAAAAAATCTCTACATGCCTTATTATAATAACCCAATATCATAAAACAATGGGAACACAGTCGGCGGGAGATCATTCCACAATTGAAGGATCCGGCAAAGCTAAGAATAAACTTCTTAGATCTAGCCGAAATAGGATAATATCATATTAGTTCTAGCTTTGCTTATAGTATCCATATAAAATCGAATATTAAAGTAGTTTTGTACGGTAAAGTACTCTTTCAACTACGAAGCAAACGAAAACGTTGTCTTTTCTTATATAAAGCAAGTTGATTTTCATCGCAACGCATTTCATTGCCTACATTTTTTATAAATGCGCCTGTGAGTTGCGTTGATAAATTAAATTATAGTGGCCTCTTATGAGAAATGCCCAGTTTATATGATTAAACCAATGTCATGGGAATTTAAATAAGCGAAATATACTCTTTTTTATTTTAAAGAACATTCAGTTATGTCGACCAGCTGCTGGCAACTTGTCACGACTAGGTCACGGATATCTTGCCAACTTTTCAATATGCATATTACGAGTATTGTTACTGTTACTCGTATGCTGTTCTGAACAGGTTTTTCTAGCTTAACAAATTATAAAGATTAGTTTTCTCAATTAAATGTTTTCAAATATTGTTTAATTATCTAGACAATAAGACAGAAAAAATACCATCATGCTATGTGTAATAAACTCTTTTCAATGTAAATTGAAATACTTTATACTGATTTTTTTTGAATGAATCTCGAAATGACGCGTGGTAGTTGTCCGGGAAAGGTCTTCACAACTAAACCGGGCGTGGCTGAATATATATTATCAGTTCTGCGCATTTATTGTGTTTTACAACGCTCAGTGACGTGCATCCCATAGAAGCGTATATATTGTATGATTAGCCAGTTTGGTTCCACTACAGGACAAAGCCTGCCTTTTCTTTTTCCTAAATAAACAAAGTCTAAGACTAAGTCACACTTCTGATGTCTACTAAAAAAGTTATGATTTTTCAAATAAACAGTGTAGTTGATTTATCTTTCATGATATTCGTATATTAATCGTAATTTCATGACTGGTTGGTATTTAAGATAAAATTGTAGTCAAATGAACAAAAAATATTGTTTTATTAAGGTTGAGTAGGTAAACAGGTTGAGTAAGAGGTAAGAAAAAATGAAAAAAAAAGTTCAGAGAATTTTACACAGAGAACTATGTATTTTAAGGAAGAAGATTTGCATTTTTAGCTTAATGTGACATCATTATTTGACTCGATAAGAAATGTTGTGTGCTGAGGATATATTCGTGGCTGGATGTTCACAGCGTGAAGTTGCTGCAGCCATTAGCTGTAAACAATCAGTTGCTCGACAATTGTGGGGACGTTATTGGGTCACTGGAAGTACAGCTGAACGGCGTCCTAAAATATCGTCAATTTATGCAAAAATGTGAGCAAAATGTTTATGATTTTTTTAATTTAGAACATTATTTTTACCACATACTTATTTACTTTTTAAATTGACTAGTGCCCAGTATATAAGTTCGAGTAGTTTATACGATGATGCTTTGATTTTCGGATTGAGTCTTCGATTCTGTCAATGTGTACAGTTTTTTCTTTGTTCTTGATTTGTTACGCACAACCCTAGAACGTTAGGACGCAGAGTGGCAAGTAACGCGATTATAAACGCTTGATCGAGGTTCGCTCAATGTTAATATTGCTTTAGTACTTTGTAACACTGGTGCGACGTTGCTGTACGCTGTTCAATGAATTTACGGATCTGATACAAGGGCTTCTTGTTCAATTTACTGCTTTATCTCATTTCTTTATTATTTGAAGGTATTTTGTCCTTTGTGTTGATGGCAGATGCGTAATTGCTGGAAGTTTTTGTGCCATATTTACGAGTAAATCAATTTTACTTCCATTTTTACAACGTTTAGCTTCGTTTTCGTTTACTTTATGTCGTATAATTTATTATGAAATAAAAATATTATCTATGCCTGTCTGATAAGTTATTCTGTAGTTTTTAAAATTCGTTCTTTAAGATATTTATTCAACTTGGACCTAATGGAGCATTTATGAATCTTTAACTTCATACAATTTCTTATTTGGTTCAACAAGGGGACTTAATTCAGGCTAGGGGGATGAAAACACCTTCCCTTGTTACATAAAATTATTTTAGGAATCACGGTGTCGCAAGAGATAATATAGCGATAGGAGCATTGCAGCATCCAATTTACCATTCCAACATACATGGCAATGAAAAAAATCGAAGGAGCTTAATAAGCTCTGAAGAACATCCACTTGGGCTTCCATTTTTGAATTCATGTGAATAATGTTGTTCAAGATTTTATGATATAAAAACGTAATCTAAGTCAAATACAGAAAACAAAAAGACATGAAAAAATTATTATTAAGTCAATGTATATAATTAATTAATCAATTCAAGATTTCATTCCATTTGATACGAATGCGATTATGGACAATTACATTATATATCGTAGTTATGATTTTTTATGATGTTCCTAGCTATGAACTAGACCATGGACTTCAAAAAAGTATACTTAACATATGTTAAGTAAATTTTCTATTGTGATAATATCAGCTGTGCAGAAATGAGCATAAATATTTGCAACGGATGAAGATGGAGAGGAAGAATGGATACAGCTGTGGTTAAGCTGAGATCTATAAACGAAATTTTACGTTTGCTTAGACTTTACTAAAACATTACAATTTATATTACTCAATGAATTTCAAAGGACCGAATTTACCGACAGATTTCTATTGGTAACTCGCCGATTTTATCAACATGAACTTGGCTCTGTGAATACTATGCCTATATTCAAGTTCCTATTATATGCTCAGTTTTTTGTCAAAACGAATTAAGTTTTTGTGGATTTTGCTAAGCAAAGTAAAAATAGCGTCTATAAACCTCAGCCTTAGACGCTGCATCTATTATTAGTACTCAGTCTAGACAGTGATCCTCGGCAACGTGCAGTATCCGTTGCTGTCAAGCTCGTAGTTGTCGCCACCCATTACCCACGTGTACTTGTAATTAATTGATACAAAGAAATAAATGTGACATTATAAAGGTCAACGAAACTTTGTACATTTGTTTTTTATTCAACTGCACACTAGCGGCTATTTTTATTTTTATGTTTGTGTTCAGTCCTCAGTTCCCCACAGTTATATTTTGTACTAGCTGTCCCGGCAGACCTTGTTCTGCCCTATTTCTCTAAAACGAAGTCACATTGTTTTTTTTTAATGTTAATAGCTTCCCCGTCATTTTGCTGTTTTTTGAAAATTGTTTGAAGGAACCTGGCCTTTATGCTATGTTTATAAAAATTGACAAATATTGACATTAATATTTATACGTCACTCGATTGTTTTGCCTTCCCGGCACCCGTCCACTAACATTTAAACTTTATGGTGTGGTATTAAAGTTCAAAATGACTTATAACGAATTTTTTGTATGAGAATACAGAAAAGTGTTATTTTTAGACAGTTGTAGGGAATTTTTAAAATTTTTCTCTCCGTAATAACCTTCCTCAGAATTTATCGAAAACAACAAAAAAAAAAAAACCAGCCAAATCGGTTCAGCCGTTCTCGAGTTTCGCGCTTATCAAGACATTTTGCGATTCATTTTTATATTATAAGATATACGTTTCAGGAATTGTGGATTTTTTCTTGTAATATTAATAAATTCATACACTGTATATATCTAATGAAAACGAAATATTACTTAACTAATTTACAGATTTCCCATAATTACGTATCAATTATACAAGTTATCAAAAGATTTAGAAAAAAGCTTTATTATTTATGTTTAGAAAAAAAAGCAACACATATATATATATATATATATATTTAATGCATATATATCATATCCAGATTATAAGATGGAATTAACACTAGATCTACCGAACCGGTCAAAATGACCGATCTTTGTGTTCGTTTTAAAAATTTATTCTTTATTAATTTTCTATTCATTCAGTAAAATAACATCGTTTACTAATACATAATAGTGATTAATATTATGGATAACATTTTATTTTTAACAAAGCATAATAAATCATGTTATACCTATTTCTACAATAGATATAAATTGTCCGACGGTAGATCTATTGTACAATAAACAAAAATGTATGTTAAAAGCTGAGTAAATTCAAGAAAATATAAATTATAGTTATACAATAAAACCACAATATATGATTACCCATGATCCAAAGAATTATCAAAAACTAATTAATTAGTTTGCAGAATTTAATATAATATTAATAAAATAAACAGCACTTATTAAAGTTTCTGGAATGTTTGTTCGTATGTCAATCAAAAATACACGTGACTTGATTTATTTTGAAATATTTAAGGTATCTATTCATAGTTGTCAAATTGTTAACTTTATTTAGAATTATTCAGACTTGTAAGAAAAACAGAAATTATTTTGCCACGTGCATTGTTACACAGTTATTTCACAGTTATATGAAAAACACGTGTTGTGTTGTAGCTGAAACAATGTGGACATTTTACATTCCTTATATTCTTTTAGCTACTGCAGTTCAAAAGCTGAATGTAATATATATTAATATTAATAATATTGCGGCATAGGTTACATAAGTAATCAACAGTTTACTAACAATATATATAATATATATTGTCATTTAATTTCAATAAATATTTCAGTTTTATAAATGGTTAATAACAAAAATCTACTTTATTTAAAATGGATTATATCTATTCATATCTAAAGAAAATTCAGTTTACTAAAAGTGCACAGTAAAATATGTTTGAAGAAATAGTTACATACCGAATTATTAAAAACAACTTCAAACATCAAATCGATAGACACCTTTGTTTTGATTTCGTCGCTTAGTTGTAATTCTGACATTTATTATTACAATTTTCAGTCACTTTATTCATATATAAAAACTTTAAGAACAACTATTACTTCATTTAGTCATTATAATTAATATAAGTTTGCTTTAATAAGGATTATATTGCTAATAGGCCGTCTGAGGTTATGTTAAATGCTAGATCGACTGCGTATAACGTTTGCCCTGACCGGGCGGCGTTTAGCGACTGATATCTGAATGCGCAAAGCTCGAGGACGGGCGGGAAAGCCGGAAAATGTAGGGAAATAGAACCGAATACGAGCACCATCGAATGACGCTCTCTATAATATTTTATTTACTTTTATCACTTGCTGTGATCATTTTAATATTTTATTTGGTTTTAAATGTATGATGGAGCTTAGAAAAGAAAAGTTTTCATAAGTTTTATTTGCCTTTTAAATTTTAATCAATTTTTACAATTGAATTATATCTATTACTAGCTGTCCCGGCAGACCTTGTTCTGCTCTATTTCTCTAAATCAGATTTTATTCTGCCAAAACCTATTGGCCCGTCGGCTGTTTTATGAAAATTGTTTGAAGGAACCTGGCCTTAATGCTATATGTATAAAAATTGACAAATATTGACATTAATATTTTTACGTCACTCAATAATTGTTTTGCCTTCCCGGAACCCGTCCACTAACATTTAAACTTTATGGTATGGTGTTAAAGTTCAAATTGACTTATAACAAATCTTTTGTATGAGAATATAGAAAAGTGGTGTTTTTAGACTGTTCCAGACAATTTTTTTTATTTTTCTCTCCGTAATAACCATCCCCAGACTTCAACAAACACAACAAAAAAGAAATCAGCCAAATCGGATCAGCCGTTCTCGAGTTTTGCGCTTATCAAGACATTTAGCGATTCATTTTTATATTATAGATAGCTTATAATAAAATAAAACATGTAAATAAAAAAAAATTATACATCGAATATCAACTAATAAGGAGGCTAGACAGAGATTGCACCTAATATAGTATTGTAATATGTTTCAAAAACCTGTCGTTTTTAATGAAGGACTGAGGTTTTCATTTATTTTATAAAGTTCACTTGAACAAAGAAAGTCTAACAATTTTTACAGCGCGTTATAAAATATGATAGATTTAAATACGATTCTCTCGGATATCAACTCCTATCTAAAATCTTATGTTTGAAATTGTTCACACGAAAATTTTCCAAAAATGGAAATAAAACAAATAACCTTATATGCTTGCACAAATACGTATTAAAAGATTATAGACTACTAAAACGTAATTACTGCAAAGTTAATTGAACGGCGGAGTCAAGTTAATCTTGAACCATTAATTAAAACTCAATTAAAGGTATAAACGTACATACATACTTTTCTAATTTACTAGAGTTGAAGGTATGTTTCTTCAACTTACCTGCTATGTTGATACTATTCTCATTACTATTATTTTCTTATTAAAGCCTTTATCCGTACAGTTGGTATATGATAGTACTTTTCTGCAAAATGATACTGCAATGAATTCCAGTAATTTTGAGGGAAAGATTATAGGAGGGAAAGCGGTCTCTCTAAGTAGATTTCCCTTTCAAGCTCAGTTTTTCAACTTAGGAGCCTTGTGTTCCAGTATCATAATAAACAGTTGGACAGTTCTCACGTCAGCACATTGTCTAGATAATAACAAGGACACACGAGATATGCGCATACAAGCGGGTAAGCACATTATTTTATATTAAAAATTTGCTTATATCAGCTATTTTGAAGCTTCTGAAAAAAAGTAATGATATCTAAATACAACGAATCAAATACCATAATGACTTCTCTAACACAAATCTGATAACTTTTTAAACATATAATCAAACATAATAATTAAAACGCTCAGGCGTTGAAATAATTTATATACGTTATAGTGTGTCAAATTACCTTTATTATTTGAGATTAAAATTATATTTTATTATAGAAATCTATTGAGTGGCAAACTTTAATATTTATTATACTTTTATAGTTATATCTTGTGCCTGTTCTGTATTGGGTATTTGTTCATCAGAAACGTAAGGTTGAGTTTTTACAAAATTTATTTCACAATTTAATTTACGTTTTATAAACAAATTGAGTGAAATTACTTCCAAAACAATCGGACAGAGGTGCTAACCAAAATCTTTAGAATTATATATTTAAAAATTTTAAATTACTTATTTCGTAAAAACTAATCTTATTCTGCCGAATATAAAAGGTAGGAATTCATGGTAACGGGAGATAATTTATTAAATAAATACTTTTTATCTACTATAAATCTTTGTGAATATTTTTTAGGTTCCCGGTACGTATATGATTATAAAGCTAGGTTATATGGTATTGAATCATATGTGATACACAGAAATTATAATGTAAGCGCACAATTCGCAAACGATATAGCGTTGTTACTTTTAAAAAAGCCCTTGCAGCTAGGTAAATATTGTCAAAAAGCAATATTGACCAATACCAAGAAATGGATGAATGTGAAAGAAAAAAACTTTTTTGTCACTGGATGGGGTTGGACTAAGGTGAGGATTTTTTTCCTTTCTATTATAGTGTTAGTGCTAAATAAACACCGCTTGCTTGCTAAAGTTTTTGTTATACCTATATAATAATATACATAATAAATACCTATATAAGTGCTTCTTAGGTTAATTAGTAACACAAAATTCGTAATAGTATATCTTACAGAAGTAAATTCTTTTTTCTTTCTCGTCCTGGTAAGTACATACCTGAAGAAATCGAGTCATCTGGTGTATATTTTCGATAACGAAGCTATATTAATTTATTGTATTATTACTTCGAATAAATAAATAGCTGTTTATAGACACGAAGTTATACATTAGATAATTCGTTTCTGTCTGAGTGCCTCCCAACGCTAGACCGAGATCAGTAACTTTGATGAAAACCAAATTGTTTGATTATATTTTTGAATTATTATTTGTAAACAGGAAAATGTTCTAATTTATAGTGTATAGTTTTGCTTGAAAAATGTTTTGTTTTTAAGTATGGCGGTCCAATATCAAAATTGGGTTTGATGATGACGCATTTAGCATTCGTACCGTCGAAGGTCTGTGGAAGGCTGCATCAACTGACGATCACACCCGATATGTTCTGTTTATATGGCGAGGGGTCGAGAGACACGTGCAAAGGTGACTCGGGAGGTGGCGTTTTATGGAATGGGTAAGCGTTAGTTAGGGCTTCCATCCCGGGACTTCTGAGTTTTTAAATCCCGGGAGTCTCCGCGATTTTTCTTATATTTTCAATACCGAGACCATAACCATAGAGTTTCAAGACTTTTATTATAATAAAAAAACAAATTGATGTCATTAGATCAACCTAAGATCGACATTCTTATTTTATATATCTTGTCCTAAAATAAACAGCAGGATAGTTTAATAATAACAGTAGGAGTTTTAATAAAATTTTCTCTGTCTATCGATAATTATGTGTGATAATATGAGTCGCGCTAAATCTAGTAAAATACTCACACTCTCTCCTTGAAGAAAAATCAAATTCATTTCAAACCTTTGATTCCCCAGGAAGGGTAAATTTAGAGATTTTGGCTAATTTCGAAATTCTGTGTCGCATTGTGGTCGAGATTGGAAGCTCTAGTAAGTATTAAGGGGTTAACACAAAGGTATGATTGACTTTGTTAGCTTGAAAGGGCGTTTCGGATGTCCGAGGCACGTGAGCGGTATTGCGGTTACGTGGGTGATTTGGACTTTGTGAAAATATGGGGCAAGCGTACTGTTTGAACACGTTGTGCATATTTTGGTGGTTTATATATCGTTATATTTTAAAAAGTTGTGATATATCAATAACAGTATATTTTTGAATATTAATAGCGTTAGTCTGATTTATACAATTTAATAAGCCGAGTATAGACTTGTTTAGCATGTAATATAAAATTTCGGCAAATGTGATGCAATTTTTATGTATAGTCGACACTAGAGGGTTAACTTACGTTACAATAACGTTCGTTGCAATGCCGTTTATAGAAATAAGTTTCTCTTTAGATAACTATAGACGATACACAAGTCTAGAGACAATATCCACACTAATGATTAAAAGAGCTAAACCAATTTGGATGAATTTTAGCATAGACCTTAGATACGGACATAGGCTAAGCTACCTTCGGACGCGAAAATAAAACTTGAAGAAGTTAAAATAGGGAACACAAGTTAGTGATAAAAATATAGATTTTTATATTTCGTTCATTGATCTAGTGTAAAGTGTAGAGTAGAGAGGAGGACTAATTTTAGTTAAAAGTTAACGCGACGTTTATTTATTGTTAGGCGGTACGAAGTTCGCTGAATTAGCTAGTAGTACATATATGCCTACTTCGTTACAGAATGGTTGTGGGAGTGACATCACATGGTGATGGATGTGCAAAGAAGCACAAACCAAGTGTCTATGCAAATATATATTACTTCCGACAGTGGATCGAGAAACAAGTGAAAAAGTTGTTTGATATATATTGTCAAAAACAAAGAAATGAATCTTGTAAATAATTCCTTTCATACGAAATTTCTGTACACTCATAAATTAATTATAGTAATACAAATCACAAATTATATTGATTTTGAGAAGAAAATGTTTTTTTTTTCCGAAAAGACTAGTGTCAGTCTGGGAGAGCTTTACTGGGCAAGAGGGACTAATGTTTCAAAAACTCAGACAGCTAAATGGGTTGGCAGAAATTTAAGGGTAACGAACCTCACCATCCATGAACAGCGGGAAATTATACTATTTGCTTTAGTTACTAGCGATTCAGAAGGACGTTAAGAGGAAGCATCGAAAGAACGTAGGTTTGTCAGCTCGTGTATATCTACCAGCCGCAGCAGTTGATAGTAATATACTAAGAGGCTTTCAATCTTGGTGTATTTAGACTAGCAAATCTACTAATGCATATGAAATTATCATCCCTTGGTGGTTATCGTTATTCGACTGAGCTGTAAATGTGATGATCTGCTGTGTAGTCACTTGTATTACCTGTATAAAAATAAAAACTCAATGTAAGATAGTAGTGAATTTCTAGCCCAGGATCTTGAAATTTTTCAAGGCGGGGCAAAAACTACTGGGTGCCGCACCGCCGTGCCGCTAGAATTTGGTGCCCGGGAGGTGCGGGCTACGGCGTGCCTCAAGAGATCCGAGTCTGTGAATTTTGCCTACATTCCTATACTAGTAGAAGAGAATAGGTAGATTGTCTTTGTACACCCAAAGACATATTGATGGTTGTATATAGTTTACTCTTATATTGCCTAACGTGACCAATAGTCCAGCTTATAGTCGTTTTTAAGGCATTACACTTAACCTTTTTCTTAGATGACTTGCGGATTGCCTCACCATTATTTCTTTGACCGCAAAGCATTTAATGTTAATATTATAAAAAATACGAAAACTGGTAAATATATAGTAATAAAAAGACTACATAAAACTTACAGGATGTGTAGTAGTTAATTACGGAAAAATTGTAAATTATTCTATCGGTTCGCAATATTTCTTCAATAAACGAGAGCAGTTGAGAACGATCCACCTTTAACATAAGGAGATATCATTAAATGTATTATTAAAAAAACATTTCGATTGATGTTGCTACCAGATAGTGCTTATCTTTCTATATCTCTATACATATATCAAATGTGGACTGAGATATCTAATTCTAAAAAAGACGTTTAATTTAACATATATATATTTTTTAATTTTCGTATTTTATAGTAATTACAATTACTTTAAGGGGTCCCATGCGCGAAGATATTTAATTGTAATTATGGCTCGACGGTTATAACCTTTGCCGTCCTTGGCCTTTTATTTCGGCCTGTGTAGCCATGTCGAAACGTCACGCTATAATTATAAACAAGTTTCTTTACATATTGGTTAATACCTATATGTGAATATTCGCGCCCTATAAAACATTTATAAAAGACAATATATCTCTGCAAAATTTTAAATTCTTCGGACCTACGTTTGAAGTAGATTTATAATACCTGTGAAAATATGAGACGTTAGTAAGAACTGCAATGTTAGGTTCATCATAATTTGAAGCCCCAAACGATACTACACCGACCAGCAAATCCTTGAACACAGCGGGACCCCCGTTGTCGCTTAGACGACGTTCCTAGAATTAAAAATAATTTTGTAAAATAAAAGTCCGTAATTTATTATCTACGATATTTTTTTTTTTTTTGGTAACCAGGAGGAAGTCCCTTACGGACCTTCAGGAGGCGGTAAGGGCCGCCTCCCGAAGTGTCGGACTTGCACCGATTAAAACCCCTGGGGTGTTCCTTCTCCCGCCTGCCGAGTGCCAAGGGCAAGGCTGAGCCATCTTTCTCGGCACCCGGCGACGTCTAGTCTTCTGCAGGTCTACAATAATATTAACACTTTATACTTTTACCAAGTTGTTATTTGCGTTTTAGTAACTATTTGAATATATTTTTTAAAAGATCGTTGATGTTTTTACCGTCAATACTTGTAATAGCTTTAGACCATGACTTTGCAATTTTTTTTTGTCTCGTAGATCTTTTCCATGTTCTTTAATATTGGGTAGACCCCTGACGAAGTTAAAATTGGATTTTACAAATTCGTCACTTTCAAATGTGTTTTTGACTGATTTTGGACTGTACTCAAGTGTAGAGTGGAAAATAATAAAAAATAGTTTCATAAATTTATTAATGAAATTTAAATTGACAAAACTAAAATAAAATGTATTGAGTATGTATTATTAAATTGCATTTTAATGAGAGCGATGAATCTCATGCTTTGTTAATAAACTTTCAATATTTGACATTAGTTTAGTTAGGTTTAATTTCCTCCAATCCTCCAATTTGTTTCTCACATTCGTATTTATTGGTTGATGAATTGAACAAGATCTTGTTCAATGCTAATGGGGTTCAGGAAAAATAGGTTCGATAAGATTATCGAACCTATTTTTTTTTTTTGTTTATCGCTCACATAATACCATAGCGGTCGATATACATCAATTGAGACGTAGGAAGTTTGCGGAATATATTTTGCTACATAATGAATAATAATAAACATCTACTTTATGTATTTATATTTGCTTACCGGCCGATATTTGACACAAAAATTTGATGGAGTTATTAAATGCTGATAGAATTTTCTGCATTCATCCTCGCTTATTACGATCATTTCTGACCTTAGAAGCATATTTTGATATTTACTAGTAAGATTCTAAAAGAAAGAACAATTTGACATAAAGAATCATATAAACATTAATAATCTTATTTTTTTCTCTTTAAATTTAAATGATATATGCGAAAGCAGAGATACAAAGGGTTTTGAACAATTTTATCAAATATTGTGATTATACGCCACATAATGGAAATGATGATTTTTTTGAGAGTGCTTGATTTTTTTGTACTCCTTACAGCATTGGAAAATCCTAACCTACAAAAGATATAACAATGCAATGTTAAGAAACTTTAGGGCTATTGTCTGAAAATAAAATTGGTGAAGTTAATGGTTAAGTGTGAACTTTCTACGAAAATCAACTCAGTTAAAAGTGAGGATCAATATTTAATAGGGCAAGAAAAAATCTAAGTAGAGCAAGTTACTTAAATTCAATATTAACTTTTTTCACAAATTTTAAATTTATACGAAACCATTGGTGTGCAAGTCTGACTCGCATTTAATCGTTTTTTTTTTACAGTGGCATGGAAACGTGACTAATTGCAGCCTGTACAGTCCAAGCAATAGTGTCGACTGCCTAGGGACGTGATTCCAATCAGAGTTGTTGTCATTGTGCTAACCTAAATACACCAGGACAGAAGGTCTATAGGTTCATAGCACGTATACGAGCTGATCCTGAAACTAACAGGTCAAAGCGAATCACTATACGAAATTGCCATCCATATATTGTGGTAGCAATCCATAGGAAACAATCGCTCTGCCATCTCAAAAACGTTATGTAATATTAACAATGTAAATCCTTTTTCCCCACCGTTAAAATTTAATAATGCTGGGTGGTCTCAATTACTGCAAACGATTAGTATAATATAACATTTGGATATCATTATGCCGGCGGCGCCGACGACGACGAGTAAGGTTAGTTCCGTCAACTGTCGTCTAAATGACGCAGTTACACTCCGACGCAGCCTTGAGTTTCTTTCGGCGTTTCTTCTCAAGGTAGTCGCTTCCGAAACGCTAGTAGATCACCGTTAGGTTTCGTATTTTTGGCTGGCGGTCCAAGTCGAGGCTCGTACCCACAGGGGTGCCCTTGCATTGCCACCCAACCCATAAATTGCTGGCTGAGCACCCTCAGTGCTCGCCCACCTGCCCGGTTAGTTTGTGAAGACCTTTCCCGGTCGACAAAACGCGTCAATTCGAAAAAAAAAAAAAAAAAAAAAAAAAAGGATATCATTATGATATTTTCAAGTTTTATGGTAGGCATATGAAAGATTTACGTTAAGTGCTGCCATCTAGACACAATACATATAAACAGCTGCTAAATTGTAAACTTTTCTTACAATGCAATGAATAGGGAAAGTTCAAGTAATTTTCGATAGATGGCATTTATTTCATTTTTTTAACATTTTTAAAATTTATTTTCTGAAAGTAATTCTATAATATTTAAAGATTATATAATAGGAAAAACTAACGATTTTTGTCTAATTCTGATATTCAAAAACAATACTAATATTAAACCTGAATACAAGTTATTTGGTACCTATAAATTATAATAATAATATTTGTTCCTGTGTTAATGAAGTCATTGTATTATACACATATAACATACCTGACCACCCCATCCAAACACATCGACAACTGTATCTATTCTTAAAGCAGAATCAGAGTTAATTAGCATCACCTTCTCAATGTTTTGTCCAAAAATGACGTTTTCCTGCGTAAATGAATACATAAATAAATAAAAAATGCACCAAGTATTTTATGTAAGGTTTTGAAGTTATTATAATTTAATATATGAATAGATAAGCTTATTGTTTTACATGCCTTTAGAACTAACAATGCAATATCGTTGTTCATGCTGCTGAAATATGCGAAGTATTCATGAATCTTTACTTCCACAATTGGTATTAATTGGCTGAAAATTTAATTTCGTTTAAAATATTCCTGTTATAAGTTTTAAGAGTATTATAATTTCTACATAATATCATTTTTCGGCCAAATTACTATAATTTTTTCTGTTTAAATTCTTTTAAAATTAATTTATTATAATTTTTACATTTATATTTTTTTTACGTTGTGTTTGTAACATTCCTCCGCTTTAGTATTTACTCCTACAAAGTAAGTGACTTTAAACACAAATTCAACGTGCTGAAACAACTGGACTAAACACAACTATCTGTGGCCCATTAAGCATACAAATATGGATTCAACCACGCGACCTCTACTTGAAGGTGTCTTCAGTTATTATTTGTATTTTTTAAATGAGCTAAATATGCGCTAAGTTATCCTATTAAATAAATATAGTAAAAGAAAAAATAAAGTATTGTAGCGTGCACAGTTAATAATAATGCGCACGGGCAGTGGCGAGGCATACGGCAGTTGCCCCTCACCGCGCCAGTCTTAATTTGATGATCGCATGAATAGTCGCGCGCTCCCACGCTCCGCGATCGTGCTCCGAATTTCGCGTTAAACTGCACCGCGCGAACGGCACAGTATATATTTAACATTAACACTAGATTTACCAAACCAGTCAAAATTACTGGTCTTTATATTTGTCTTAGAATTTTTCCTTCTCTAATATTATTTCACTCTGAAAAATAACATTTCTTTTACTAATACAAGATATTGATAGATATAATAGAATTAATTTTATTTATAATAAAGCAAAATAAAATATGTTATACTTATTTCTAAAATAGATGTAAATGGTTTGCCGATAAATCTAGTGTTAAGAAACAATTGTGAAAATTTTATTTATAACACAAAACAGTTAGCGCTTTACTGCATGTAATAATAATGAACTCAAGTAATAACGAGATTGTGAATCTCTCACCCTTTACCCGGCAGTGTGTCGGACCCAACCTTAACTACACCTTGCTGATAATTTCCAGCAGTGAGGCAACTTGCCGCAGAGACAACTATTTTACTCCGTACTAAGGACCCAGAGCAGTACAAATTACTATATACGATTAACACATGGTATGGAACGTCTTTTATTGTGGCGATGTAGCTGTTTTCAGAGTTGTTACTGAGTCTCGACTGTGCTTGTAATTTTTCGGGTAGATAATTGTAAGACATTACAACTGGCCATAATAATGATAGCAGTACTCTGAAAAAGAAAATTATTTTTTAATTATTTGGTTATCCTCCAGAACAACGGCACTTTCGGTAATTTTTATTATAGGTTTTATTAGAGTTTGAAATATTATTTTCAGCTTTTTTAATATTTTAACGACATGATTGTTACATACGTTGATTGGGAATAGAAACAGTTGTATTATATAGATATATAGATATATGTACTTTTCAACCGAAAATAATTATCTTATTATTCATTATTATGTCTTCATTGTTCATGAAGTAGACAATTTTTAGAAGTATATTTCATATAAATTAGTATGCTATATAATAAATGTTGTTACTAAAATATAAATAAAACTTTTTCGAATTGACAAAAATCAACATCGAATATTCTAAGACTGAAATTTATAGATGCTATTTAGACTTTGATTAGCAAATTTCTCAAGAAATAAATTCGTTTTGACAAAAAACTGAATGTATAATATGAACTTGAGTATAACCATAGTATTCGCAGAGCCAAGTCCATGTTGACAAAATCGGTGACTTAACAAATCCTTTGACATTTATTGAATAACTAGCTGATCCGGCAAACGTCGCTATGCTATATAAGGTTTGTAATATCTTCTAAGGTGTTGATTCAAATTAAGTGATGTCAAAGACAATTTTGTTCACAATTAAATACTCTTAATCAACAACACATTTATTTGGATAAAGATTAATATTATTACGTTGATACAACTCTTAACAAATAATGCATTAATTTCGACCAAATTTGTTTACCATAAAAACGGTTCTAGTGACTTAATCTTAAAAGATAGACATATACTGTCGGGGACATTTTTTTAGATCATTTCAAGAGGAATAATTCTTTCTTACATATATTTTTGGTATCTTGAACCGTTTTTGCAGCGCAAACAATGGAAGCCCTCAAGGATGAATAATTTTCCCCGTTTTTTTCACATTTTCCATTATTTCTTCGCTCCTAATAATTGCATCGTGATGTTATACAGCCTAAAACCTTCCTCGATAAATGGTCTATTCACCTCAAAAAGAATTTTTCAATTCGAACCAGTAGTTCCTGAGATTAGCGCGTTCAAACAAACAAACAAACAAACAAACAACTCTTCAGCTTTATAATATTAGTATAGATATAAATTGTAATGTTTTAGTAATGTCTAATCAAACTTCAAATTGCGTCTATAAATCTCAGCGTCAGTGTGTGACAATAAAGACCAAATTTTGTAATTCACTACTCACACGATCATATCGCTACAGCAATACCAGAATAAATTCTGTTACCCCGCGGCTCCCATTATGTAGAATATTTTCAAGAGTTCGCTTGTTAGTGCGGAGATCTTGACGAAACTCGAGTAATAAAACCGAGCGAACAATAAACAAAGAGAGAATGGCAACAAACCAATAAAGCAGATTCGTATTGTAAGAACGAGTACTATTCGCAATCATAGTTCGTCGGACCAAACGGTTGACTGTGTTATTACCAATTTCATAAAAGAGCAAACATTTTCTGTATTGAGAATATATTTATTTGTCTTTCACTACAAAGACATTCCGTTTTATTTTATCGAATGAAATATCAAATAATTGTCTGTGAATGCACTATATAGGTTTATGTCTTATTAAAAATGTGTATAAAACATATAAGTTACACTCTTTCAAATACATAAATATTTGGTAATATGACTTTTTTATTGTTTAGTAGATTACTTCTTTATTTTTCGATACAGTATTTTTACAGAATTCAATACTTAATATTTTGTTGCCAACACCTTTACCTTTGTAGGCTGCTAGGCTACTACCAATTAAGCCAGCAGACTAATTAGGTTTAAATAGTACAAATTACTCTAGACAATTTTGTCAATAAATACGATTGAGGTATATTGGTATTAATTATTAAGTATTCTGTGATCCTATTCGTATAACACCAGACATAATAAAGGTGCATGTACATATTACGTCGGTACTCGCCCACTCATGTGTTAACGACGTGTATAGAACAGAGCCGTATCGATTCAAAACTTTGCCTACCAGTCCAGTGATAATATTATTAATGTAAGTAGCGAAAAGCGACAACAATGTTGACACCAAATAGCCCTAGTTTCTACGTTAAAAAAGTAATAACAAGCCCCCAGGGAACTGTGACCCACATATGTGTTACTGACAGCTTTGGAAACAAAGCTTGAATGATAAACAATTTCATGAGTCCACTCTTGGACAAAGCTTTTAGTTTTTTGTTTCTCTATTTATATACTTGTATAGAAAGAAACGGCCTACTTAATAAAATACAACCTAAAAATGGTTACGACTCTCGAGAATTGAACATCGATTCCTTATTTTAATTTTAAACTATACTACGGTATAAGGTACTAGGTTTTTTTTTTAAAGTTGAACAACTCTTTGATAAGTCATGTACTGTTGGTGTATTTACAAATATGATCTGCATATAAAAATAACACACAGATTCAGCACAGCCGTTGATAGACCGTACAAATTTTGTTCCGTGTGGCCAACGATCCTACAACCCGTAGCGCAGAAGTCGTACACACGACCACTGCGCACATTACAATATTATTGATTAAGACCATTGGCTGCATGCATTACGATAGAAGCTCTCTAAATATATTTGTAACTAGCTTACCCGGCGAACTTCGTACCGCCATGAATACCGTAACTTACAAAGAATAATAACTACTAACACAAATCAATGCACGTAAAAAATATTTTAGAGCTACAAATATTGCCGAATAGAAACATTTGTGCAAATACATTTACCTAATGGTTAACAGTAACTCACGAAAACATATTATAAATACAAACTATATAGGTCAGAACCATTTAATGACAATGACAAATACAACTGACAGCTGAGTTGCGTTCCATTTTACTCAACACATTTTTTCCAATAAATTATCGACGTGTATTTTAAACTAACACAATTTTTTTTTTTTAGAAACCGATTGAAATGTAATGAACACTATATGTTAAAGGCAGCTTTCCATAATATGTTAGTGGAAACCGCATTTAAAACGGTTATCCCGATTCATATATTACAGTGCACAAACGCGTACAGGTCGATTAAGGATTATGATACATTTTTACTAATCTAAATCGCGTAAGTAATATTTTTCTGGGCACTCGCATATATACACGGAGATGTAAACCGTAGTATCTACGGAACGTCGGGGAGGTGGCTGCGGTACAGATTGATTATATATATTGATAATGATGATATGGTATATATATATATAAATATAATACTGACGACATTTAATAACTCTGCGTTATTCAAATAAAACAACAAAACTTATATTAGGTCCTTACATATGAAATTGGCGTTTTTCGTACTGGCCACTTTAATCACAAATTTCTCCTCTTTGGTAAGGAATTCCAAATTCAAATTTGTACAGCTATAGACTCATGTATTTGTGCTTCGATGATCGTCATTCATTTGTTTTTTTCTTCTGTTTTTTTCTGTTTGCGTCACTCATTTTACAAAATGGAAAACTTAAAATATCGCATTATTTACGAGTACGAGTTCCGCCGTGGCACTAGTGCTGCGGAAACAACTCGAAGGGTGAATGATGTGTATGGCGGTCGTGTTGCAAAAGAAAACACAGTTCGTTTTTGGTTCCAACGTTTTCGTTCTGGAAATTTCGACCTGCAGAACAAGCCCTGTGGACGGCCTGAGACTCAAGTTGATAATGAAGAGTTGAAGGCTATTGTGGAAGCGGATCCATCGCACACCACGTCCGAGTTAGCTGCAGGCTGCGATGTTAGTGATAAAACTGTTTTAATTCACTTGAAGCAAATTGGGAAGATTAAAAAGCTTGAAAGGTGGGTACCTCACGAATTGACTGAAGCAAACCGGCAAACGCGCGTCGACTGCTGCGTTACATTACTAAACCGGCACAATAATGAAGGTATTTTAAACCGAATCATTACCTGTGTTGAAAAATGGGTTCTTTACGATAATCGGAAGCGCTCAGCGCAATGGTTGGATCCTGGCCAGCCAGCCAAATCCTGCCCCAAGCGAAAATTAACCCCAAAAAAGTTACTTGTAAGCGTTTGGTGGACTAGTGCCGGTATTGTTCATTACAGTTTTCTCAAATCTGACCAGACTATTACGGCTGATGTCTATTGTCAGCAATTGCAAACCATGATGGAAAAGCTAGCGGCTGAACAACCTAGGCTGGTCAATCGCTCCATGCCACTGCTGCTTCACGACAACGCTAGACCACACACTGCGCAACAGACAGCTACTAAATTAGAAGAGCTTCAATTGGAAAGTCTAAGAGATCCTCCGGACTCCCCGGACCTTGCTCCAACAGATTACCATTTTTTTCGAAATTTGGATAACTTCTTGCAAGGGAAAAAATTCAACTCCGATGGGGCAGTCCAAATCGCCTTCAAAGATTTTATTGATTCCCGTCCGACTGGTTTTTTTAGTAAAGGGATCAATGAACTACCTATGAGATGGCAAAAGTGCATAGAAAATAATGGTTCATACTTTGATTAATTAAATATATTATATTAAAAAATATTCGACTTTTTGTTCCTCCCATACAAAACGCCAATTTCATATGTAAGGACCTAATATTTTACGTTCTCATGATTTGGGAACCTTTAAGAGAAGAGTGAATAGGCATCTTCTATTAGGTGTAATTATGGTCATGCGTTTGCTAGTAGTTCATAAAAAATATAATAATTAATCTTTAAAATTTAATGTCGTGTTGAATCTTAACAATTGTACAAAGCCATTTGTTATTCTACCAGTTATAAACAGAAAGGGGTTTCAAATGCTCTCAGTGTAATTGCGTTTGTTATACTTCAGCCGGCCAATTACAAAGATCAAGTTTGATTGAAAAGGTAAGACGCTTGTTGCTTTAACTTAACATTTTATTAATTTGTTATTTAATTTAATCTTAGTTTCCAAATGTTTTGCTTAATGTCCTTAAGTATATTTTCAGTAATTCGAATTTTGTTCTAAGATTCTCTGATTTATAGAAGGAAAGTAAGGAAGTTGTGTAAGAAAATCTTACTCTATATCCCATTTTTTGGTAAGCTGAAATATATTAGTGGTTGTATCTAATAAAGTGATATGAGATAAACCAGAAAGACATATTTGTTTACAGCTATAAAGTTAAAAAGGGGTATAACGAACTTTTATTTATGTATAATTATTACATATACAAATAAATGACACACTCAAAGTAAACGAGCGAAAGAAATATTATTATAAGTTTAATAACGAAACAAATTTTATGCATATTAGACATGTGAACTGCGTAACCGTATAAAAATTATTAATAAATTGTTTGTTTTTCTGACTTTTTTGGGTAGCCCAGAGAAAATCTTAAATAGTTAAAATAAACACTAACTATATCTGGTGTGTTAACCTAAACACCCCCCGAGTGTCGCTCCATTCCGAGCCAGCTGAGCCTGTCGATGCATATTCCTCAAACGACCCGGTTAGTGTAAAGTCTTTCTCAGGCTCGGGTTCTGGGCGGGATTTATTCTGGTTTAAGCCAAACTATAAATTTGTAAGTTTATTAAAATTTGAAGGTTTAAAAGTAAAAAAGATAAGACCAGAACTAATGATTTGATTTTTAAAATGATTCTTCATAAACAAACGTCACCTTCTAAACTTAAGTTCTCATTAGCAAAGGTTATTTTTCCACGTCTGTTATCAAAAGCGTTCATATATTTCACAAATTACTTTGTGTGCTACGTAAAACTAAAAGGAGAGAAACTCATTTTAAGTTTAACTATTTGTAACTTCCCGAGGTGAATTAGATGTTCGGTCATTTTACGACGGTACTAAACAGTGGCATTTACATAAAACTGTCTCTATTTATTTTAATTGAGATAGTAGGTTTATATTTATAGAGAACAATGTTGACTTTTAAGCTGCGTAATTACTGAATACTGACTAATAAAAGTGCGCTTGTAAATGTTTGTTACCTCTATTTACATTTTTAATCAGACCCACGTTAAAATTGTTCTAGTTCGCTTATTTTATATCAAAAGGTTCTAAACAAGCTGATAAGTCAGGATATTTTTAACTGAGAGTAAATAGCGAGTATTTTTTCAGTTTTAAGTCCACCCAAAAATTGTCTGCTGTTTATAATTAATTATATAGAGAGAGACGCTATGAGTTCAATTCTATAACAAGCCAATAGTTTTTTTACATGTTTGTATAGTATAAAATATGATAATTTCGTATAGTAATGATTTAACTTTATAGGTGCTAAGTGTTAAGAAAAAATTCTAAACATTCTTTTTTGCGTATTGTTACAATTTAATAATGCCGCGAGGTTTCCATTTGGCACACACGACTACTTGTACTTGTATATGTATAGATTAAATCAAATGTTTTTCCTTATAACAAAAATAAGAACTACTATTTTGTATCAGATTGATTCCAATAAACAATTGTAATTGTCGCGCGAATTGACATGAATTTATTATATATTGATATCTTGATTGATTTGTGTTGCACACCGTATAAGCACAAAGTAGATACAGCGCAGCTACTTTTTAAAACACAGTCAACTCACTGACAGGTGGAAAATAATGAAAATATATAGTATTGTTGTATTAAAACTGTGTATCTGGTTGTAATTAATCGGAGCGTTTACCATTATCATCCTAATAAGTGTGGAGTTATTCAATAATTATCAGTGTATAATATATATTTTAATTTTCAGGGAATTGACTGTAATACCTATATAAAAATCTGTATGATCACACAACTTATTATTAAGATATTTCTCGAACTTATTATTAAGATATTTAACCGAAGTGGCTTTTGCATGTAGGTCAGCGAGCTCTTTTGCAAGTACGTGCCTGACAAACTTACGTGTGTTAACTCTCTTTACCAAGTCACAAAACGTGATGCTTTGCTTTATCATTCCTTGGCGACGTGACATCGCCTGACTTGTAGCTATCTTTAGATTTAAATGGGTCATTCTCTATTCCTTGCATACATTAACACATATTACGATACTTAAGTTACTTAGTAGACCGTCATAATGACTCTTTTTGGCCTGTCGCGTTTCGGTATCAGCTTGTGTCCAGTAACTCATATACCTAGAGGCCTTCAGCCGTGATATATATGGGCCGACATGACGTCGGAGACTATAAATGGATTTTCATCCTTTGATAGTCGCTTTCGTTTTTGGACTACACTGTACTTACCATCAGGTGCATTGTAGTCACTATGTTGAGCCAGTGTAAAAAAAAACTCGATTGTTACTCGTGTCTATTCGAGTAAGTAAAAAGCGTGAGTGAAATGAATTAAATCGCTATTTACAACATGACTATTTATTATTTGGACATAATATAGTCTATGGAAGGTTCCATATTAAAATCATTATTATTTTTAATGAATTCAATATAAAATTTGTTATAATTAATTGTTCTTCGAAAAAAATTATTAAAGTGATCCAAAGAAATCTTCATAATTATTGAAAGATACGACCAACTAATACCAACTAATCTACCAACGAATTATTAAATTAAACTAGATAATTACGTCAAATATAATCCCATTTTAATTGTATAAATCTAACGTTCAGCAGTATATTTAAACTGAACTTAAAGAATGATATTTGAAATAATATAAAGGTGTCGTTTTCTGGGAGGTGGGAATATATTTCTTTCGTTCCCTTGACCTTTTTTTGTAGACAATTGTATAAGACAATGTTCGTTACACAGCGGTATTGTGGAATACTTTGTTTGCATAATGTACGGAGTTCTGAATATGGAGGTCGCTTAGACATTGCTGGTTCGTAGGCTGCGGCAGTCACGCTACGGTATCAGCTACGGGTAGACGCTACGTGGTCGCGTGCTACGGGCTCCGCTACGAGACTCGTAATGTTTTGTGCGGTGACGCTTTTGGCTCTGCTTGCCACCGTCCAAGGAAGAGCTGTAAGAAACTATTTGTTATTTTATAAAAATGCTGTTTATTCTTGTTTATTTTAAAACTATATATAGCCTGATAATAATTATATAAACATTTTGTTTTTTTTTAAGTAATACCCTACTGTTTGTAAGCTTGACTTATGTTGTACTATGTATGCTCTAATATAATGCAGAAAAAATGTATATTAAACAAAATATAGGTTACTCTTCGCTTTTAGACTAATGAAATTCAATTAATTTATTTAATTAAATTCAAATTATTTAATGTGATATTTAAATCACACTTAAAAAGCTATATCTGTATTGTTGTAATATTATTAACAACATTTTAGAAATACATATTTCTAATATTTCGTTCTATGTTTAGTTCATTTCTGTTTCATTCAGTAATTATTATTTAAGTTTAATTATTTGCTTATGAAGATAATAATATCTTTTAATATATTTTATGAATTTTGGTCTTACGCTCTCTTTTATTATAAAACAAAATGTTTAGTTACATAAAATTATTTAAATATTTTTATTACATAACATATACCAATGACTCCGCCGTTCATGTGGAACATATTACGACAAAATATTGGTTTTCTGCTTCATGAATTTAATGATTTACTTACGTTTATTTAGTAGATATGAACAGAGTAGAACTTCGTATGTTATATTCCACGTTATCTTACATTATATTACGTAAATAAAGCGAAACATTTCTGAATTAATTATACTTACTTCGGTATAAACTGAATAAATTATATTCTTTAACTTTTAAATAGATAGAAAACAAAGCTTATTACACATTTTTAATAGTAACAGAGAATCAAAGCTGTTTAAATTCACATAAAATTTGTATATTACTCCCGAAATATATTAACCGTTTATATTGAGTGTTTCATAAAATGTAAGAATGTTAAATAATTTTTCATTATGAAATAAACGAATTACCCGTCATATTCTCTACGTACCAAATGAGTCCTGGATTTAAATTCAGCCCGGGTGGATAATTTGAACTTCCCACATGCGACTTATCTTGTGCCACGGGTTCATGTATAACCACCTAAGTGTCATCTCAAACTACTAAATGATATTAACACAAACAACTTACATTGAAATAAAGTACAGTCGTTACTGTGATTTCACTTATATGATTATATACATTAGAAACATTTTAGAGTGAAATATACATTCTTTTTAATATTGTCGAAGAGAAAAGTTTCTCCGTGATTATCTAAATACGTTATGGCTTTAAAGAAACGAAGGACATACACAAATTTTAGCTAATTATTATTATTATTTTCTTTTGTTAAAATGTTAATTATCATACTATTGTTTCGATAATTATGATATTATTATCACACATAAATGTTAATACATATTTATAAAATGATATGCAGACTTATAAGTAACTAGAGCGAGCAATTGTTTGCAATGTGAAGACAAAGTCTAACGGAGAACTTTAGAATTCAGCATATTAATTAAGTTATCGAGAAACAGCTTGTTCGAGGGTTGTTCGAGGTTTTCGTTGAGAAGTCGAACAACGAATATCAATTAGCGTTATTTTCTTGAAAAATAAAGTAAAAGTTCAAGCAAACTTTTAGATATTTACATAGAAATAAACGTTTAGTATTTACCGTTCATGACTCACGTGAAAGAGCCTGTCCTAAGATCGTATTTTATGTGTAACAATATTTTCAATGTTTTACGAACGATTCGAGATAACACAACAGCAACATTCCAAGAATGTTTTCATAATACTTTATCTTTGTCACGCAAAGAAAGTACTCAATGGTAAAAAAATATAGAGGGCAGGCAATATTTAATACACTATTTGTAATCAAAAGTAACAAATGTAAATAAATAATTCATAAAAATGAGAAAGAAAAAGGGTATTTGTTGTAGAACAGTGTATTCAAAACAGAATAAAAAACATCAAAATTCCAAAAACCAAAGTCAATTTAGTATTTTTATGAATACATTCGAAAACTGGGGACTTGAAAGCATAGGAAACAGCGAAGACATCCAGGGCGCCAAAGAAGTGTGTTTTTATTTCACTCTCCTTTTTTTTCAATGTTGTCTGTACAACTTTGGTGTTACAATTACTTATAGGCAGCAGTAGTCAATTTCCATTAGATGGCCCGTTAGCTTATTTGCCTCTTTCTAGGATAAAACCAAAAACTGTCTACTTTCTTGGCAGATAATGTTTGTATCAAGTTATAAGACTAAACAAGAATAACAAAGCTCATTACAAACATAGATCTTAATACCGTGTCATTTAAAAAAATATTCAAGCAATAGTATTTGCTTGGTACAGTTTTTTTTTAAATAATTCCTTAAATAATAAATTTGAACTAAAATATAACTTTTATTTCATTCGTTTTGAAGAAGTGTAGACATTGGTATCTTTACTAAATCACTACTCGAACTTGTGACTCCGTAGATTTTACTTTATACCTACCCTGATGACGTACTTTGACATCCCATAATAAATATAACTATGACACAAATGTAATATTTCATTTCTTATTTTATAACTACTGTGTCTCAAATGTGAGCTTAGATTCCTGAAACTAATTGTAATGAAACATTTATTTTACAGTTTGAAAGTAATTTTCTATGCAATTTCAGGTTCATTAATCACACAATGCCAGAATAGGTCATAGATGGGCGTAATCATGATTACTTTTAATCAGATTAATAATCAGATTACAAGTAATCATGACGAATGTAATCATGATTACTTGTAATCTGATTACTTTTAATCATGATTACATGAGTAATCATTAATCTTGATTACAGTAATCATTCAATTAATCATGATTATTTGAATGATTACTTTTGAGTTCTGGCTGAGAGAGAGACCGATTTAAATACTCGTTTATTTAATTTTTCAAGTTATTTTATTACGAATTATATATTACCCTAACCTTCCGTCTAATAGTGGGGTGGTGTCCAGCGAAGAGTGAGGGGTGGCGTCCACCGGAGGGGGGGGGGGGGGTGTGTGGCGTCCAGCAGAGAGTGGGGGGTGGCGTCCAGCGGAGAGTGGGGGTGTCCAGGGGAGAGTGGGGGATCCAGCGGAGAGTGGGGGGTGGCGTCCAGCAGAGAGTGGGGGGCGGCGTCCAGCGGAGAGTTGGGTGTCGTCCAGCAGAAAATGGAGGGGGGGGGGGGGGGGGTGGCGTCTAGCAGAGAGGGGGGAGGCGTCCAGCGGAGAGTGGGGGGTGGCGTCCAGCGGAGAGTGGGGGTGGCGTCCAGCGGAGAGTGGGGGGTGGCGTCCAGCAGAGAGTGGGGGGCGGCGTCCAGCGGAGAGTTGGGTGTCGTCCAGCAGAAAATGGAGGGGTGGGGTGGCGTCTAGCAGAGAGGGGGGAGGCGTCCAGCGGAGAGTGGGGGGTGGCGTCCAGCGGAGAGTGGGGGTGGCGTCCAGCGGAGAGTGGGGGGTGTCCAGGGGAGAGTGGGGGGTGGCCTCCAGCGGAGAGTGGCGGGTGGCGTCCAGTGGAGAGTGGGGGTGGCGTCTAGCTGAGAGTGGAGGGTGGCGTCCAACGGAGATTGGGGGATCCAGCGGAGAGTGGGGGGTGGTGTCCAGCAGAGAGTGGGGGGGTGGCGTCCAGCGGAGAGTTGGGGTGTCGTCCAGCAGAAAGTGGGGGGTGGTGTCCAGCAGAGAGTGGGGGGGTGGCGTCCAGCGGAGAGTTGGGGTGTCGTCCAGCAGAAAGTGGGGGGTGGCGTCTAGCAGAGAGGGGGGGTGGCGTCCAGCGGAGAGTGGGGGGTGACGTTCAGCGGAGGGTGGGGTGGTGTCGTCGTGTGTGTGCTCACACGCCGCCCCAATGGGAGGTATTGTTTGGGTAGTTTTACGACCCTCTCCCAGGGAGGAGGCCTGTCTAAGACCAATCGCTTGCCGGGCCCCTAGGAAGTATCTGGATTCCCAGGCCCGGTGAAGGCGAAGATTAGGCAGTGCTGGCACCCAGTGGTTTTAGCCGGTGCAAGTCCGCCCCCGAATATCCGTCTCGTTGAGCGAATCATAATCATTATAAGGGTCTTTGCAGTTGTGTACTGTGGTCACGAGTCACGACATTGTTCGGCCAATAAACCTACCAACTTATAGTAACTCGCTTCGACCTGAGTACGTTCAGGACCATTTTTTGTGCTTTCAGCCGTTTGAGTTGGTAGGTTAATTTTCGGAATTGGGTCGTGACCATAGTACAAAAGTGAAAAAACTGGCATAGTGACTTGCTTCGACCTGACTACTTTCAGGATCAGTTCGTGCTCGGTAGCCATTAAGTAAATCCAACGAAATCTAGCTGATCATAGATGCTTTTACTATTGTTCTGAGTGATTCCTGCACTATTAGAAGTGATTATCAAAGTACCGCCCATATTTTACTGAAATACCCACTCCTACCCGATAATCCACGCCCGCCTTGGAGATGGAGAATACTTCTGATAATGGCCAAAGACTTTGTGTGCAATCCTTTAAGTTAAAGTTAAATTTTTAAAACAGAAAAATGAAATTACTATTTTTTACTTTTATTACTCATTAAACAATATATATATATATACATACTCGTATATATAATTCGGTAAACAAAAAAGCGTTTTTAGTGAGATAAAAATGGCGCGTGCCCGTATGTCGATTTGCTTCTTTTTTTCTGAGTACTATATTCTTTAGTCTTTAAGAATATAGAAGTCAAACGCGAAAAAAAAAATTAAGCGAAAAGAGAAAAAAAACGATGTATGTGTCCCGCTGATTTATTGTAAGAATCAAAGTTATTAGGTAGAACGACAGTTATCCGGAAAAAAAATCAGACCTATATCTCAACTTTAATTATGAGTTAAAATTCAAAATACGCTACGAACGTGTGCGGCGCGGCGGCTCGGATTACATCAAAGACGAAACCGAGTCAGTAGAGAGAGACGGATGACCAAGAAAGGTGATGTTGCGCTCTGCGCTATAGAAGCTTGTGTAAATTTGAGAAAATAATGTCTTATTCTGATCAATTAAAATTTTGCGCTATCTTGCTCTCTCTATCTCCATCCCGAAGGCGGGCGTGGATTATCGAGTTGGAGACGGTATTTCAGTAAAATATGGGCGGTAGTTTGATAATCAGTTCTAATAGTACAGGAATCACTCAGAACAATGGTAAAAGCATCAATGATTAACTAGATTTCGTTGGATTTACTTAATGTCCACCGAGCACGAACTGATCCTGAAAGTAGTCAGGTCGAAGCGAGTCACTATGTGGGTCTTTGCACTATTGTACTGCGGTCATGACCCAGTTCGGGTAATCGCCCTAACACCTAACTATGTGGTGGTACTCAGTTCGCCAGTTTAGCTAGTAGTAGTCGTATACTATAAATAAAAAAAGGCGAGCGCCGCTCTGCTGTCGGCAGCACATTTTACGTATCAAACAGAAAAGTAATCATAAAAGTAATCATGATTAATTGTAATCCGATTAAAGATTAATAATCCTTAATCACCGAAAAATGATTACTTTTTTTGATTAATTTCGTTAATCATTAATCATGATTAATGATTACAAAATGTAATCGTAATCGTTAATCATTAATCTGATTACATTTTGCCCATCTCTGGAATAGGTGTGGTTATTTCTTCATGCATCCCTCGGTCTAATAATAAGTTGTAAATTGCTCAGTGCTATCGTAGAGTTTCGAAACCCTCGTCAAGGGAACGTACACGTCGTAACGTTATTTTACTGTATAGGTGAATATCAGCAACACATGGGTGTTACCGGAGGAAGGTTTCCCGGTTTTCTATCGCTACTTCAGGGACCGCATCTCGTGGTACGAGGCCGATGCCGTGTGCCAATTTCATCACGCCAATCTCGTGACAGGTTAGTGTACAAATATAAAATTACTGGGTTAAAAATACTCATAAACATGGGTGTATTTTGTTCCTTAGTAAAAAGCAATAACTACTCTAAAGGAGAGCCGGCATAGTCAAATATATTAATATTAATATATGTTCCTGGATTCGAAACTTTTAGACTTTATATTAGAGGTAAAAATTAAATATGATGTGCCATGGTAAATCAGCGTATTTAAAACTTTATTCATCGCTAGATATAATTTTCTGCTCTGGAGTAGCTAGGGTCTAAATTAAGAAAAGTTTTAAATGGTTTTGCAACATAGTTACTTAGGTAAATCAGGGTCCGTGATAATTTTTCTTTTAAATAAGGTACAAGGCTACAAGTAATGTTTTAGAGTATTATGAAATAGTCGTACATAATCTATATTTTAGCTAGACATACATATATCGTAAAATGTTTAAAAAATTTATAATATTTTGTATCTAGATATTACTCGCCACTTTGATTACCTTTTTTTTTTGGTAACCCGGAGGAAATCCCTAACGGACCTTCAGGGCGCAGTGAAGACCGCTCCCCGGTGTGTCGGACTTGCACCGACTAAAACCCCCGGGGTGTTCCTTCCGGGGCAAGGCTGAGCCATCTTCCTCGGCACCCAGCGAGCCACTTTGATTACCTAGAAGAAATACTTAGATATTTCAATCGACTTTAGCGTATTAATTTAGGTAGTAAAGTAGTATTCTTATATGATATTTTTCCAAGGTTAGTTTGGTAGCTATGTTTACTTTTACTTAAAAACAGCATCTTATTGTTTGATTTTTCGTTTTTAAAAGAATTTTTTAAAGGATAATTCTACATAATGACCTTTCTTTATACAATCATGCATATACAGTTTTGTTATGTACACCTGCTGTCCCATCTGATGAAAAGTAACTTCAATGGCTTCTAATTTCATGCAACACCAGAAGTATTGTCATCCTGCTGTCAACCTTGAGAAAAAGAGAAAATGCTGAGGGGCTAGTTAAAGTAACAGTCAATTAGCGATAACGCTTGTACATATAAAAATGTAAAATATTATATATGGAATAAACGTTCGAAATATGATGTCGACACGTTATGTCAATTCCATTAATTGTGTACTTATCTACTAGCATTATAGCTTATCGAATGTTACTTTGTCTAAGCCCTCTGGACATTCCAGGGCGGATTCCAACCCTCGACAGATTGAGTCTTATCACTACAATGATCATTTAAATGTATCGATTAGGCATTGGACAAATTATAACTGGAGGCGTACCTGCTGTTAGTTTTATCCTTTTCACACTTGTAGTGTTGTCATAGTGCTTTTTAAGTCTCGGTCTGCGAGATATTCATTTAGCACTGTTAAATCGCCAGTGATTTCGTGTTTTTTTTTTTCTATTTCTAGTGTCGATTAATGCGTATGCCATACAAGTACGCCTACGCAACAAATGAGTATCTTAAAAATAATCTCCATACGTAGCGGTGTTTGGATGACAAAATGGCATGTATGCAGTGGAGTACAACCCATAGAAACAAAAAATCTTTATGTTGCTATACTTGCACAACTAAGCCATGTATTAATTTAAAATTTGCTCCAATTTACGTTCTGAGATCCTTACTCTGGTAATTACTAGATTTCAAGTCAATATATTTATTAAATGTATAAATATAATAAAATTATTTTTATGCTTTTATGGGATGCACGCCATTGACGTCATATTATATTACAGTTAAGAGACTTCTTAATAATCTGTCGTAAATCTGTATGTGGATCTTCTTGCCAAAAAATATACTAAAACGTAGAAATGAGATCTTTAAATAGTTTATCGTTTTTTATGAATCTCAGCAGCCACCATCAAAGACCGAGTCTTAAATACGAACAAAAAGGATACGTTTCAATATTCTCGGTAGAAGTTAGTTGTAATCGCCTGCAATCCAGCGAAGACCTCTATTATCCTTGATGGCATTCCCAACCTCACGATAGACATCGGCTCGGCACTAATAAATTTACGTACCGATAAGAAAATGCAAATAGGGGATGTGCTATCTATGCGAAAATAAAAAAAGGTTTTAAACATACATGTATGGTTACAAAAAGATTTTTGACTGCTTAGGAAGTTTTTAAGCTTTTCAAGAATATTAAATTTTGTTTTTGGCTTTTTATATTTTGCGACCAGACAACATATTTATCTTAGGTATATTTTTTAACTTCGAAGTAATTTAAAATACTTTGGTTTGTTTGTTTGCATTATAATTTCATAGTCTTTTCAATATTCCAAAATGATATGAAAGTAAGTATTTAAAAAGATCAAATACGCACTGAGAAAAATAAATTTACTTCATAACTTCAATTAAAAATTTTTCAATCCCGCAAACGAAAGGAATATTGAATTTGGCTATTAGGAAGGGTATCCTGTATCCTAAAGGTTGAGTCATTATGTTTCCATAAATATGGGTCTATTTAATCATAATGGTTACGGAAGAGGGTTTATAATTTCGCCAACTGATTTCGCCCTAGAATATATCACGGCTTAGCAAATTATTTAAATATCAGCTTCGTGCACAGAAGCTAATGCCTTTATTTTATTTTTATTATTTCTAAGGTAAAGCATAATAAGCACAAATAAGCAAAGCAAACAGTTACATATCGTTGCGTAGTAAAAGTGTAGAAATATTGAGCATTACCACAATATGTACATTGTACAGTTAACAAACAAAAATCTATTATACATTACATAAAAAATAGACAAAATTAAAAAGTATTACTAAAAAGAAGATATTATGTATATTTCAGTCATAAATTTTGTAAATAACTGTAATTTGTAACTTTGTAAAAATATAATAAACAGGATTTCGGTTAAATAATAAAATTTGCCAGTAAAAGTTCATATGATGTTTTAAAAATGTCACTTGTTCTTTAAATTAATCACATATGGAACAGATTCAGTGTAAATATTGTCAATAATGCGTAATTTTATTTACGAGTACATACCTAGATATTGTAGAACAGTGATAGGTACATTTGATTCCAAATTGGCGTGAGATAGAAATCGCCTTGGGGATAAAATTCTTTATTTGATAACAAATTTTACCTTAATTGTTTGTACAAATAAAATTATATATTATTTTGTCTAAATACAGACGAGAAGATCGGCTATATTTATTTTTCGTGCCGTTTATTATAAAGGGCTCCGCTGAAAGCAAAACAATACCTACTTATTCGTCTTTGTCTACAATGAGCCTGACGCGTCATTGTAGGCTCTCTAAGATGTTGTTGAACAAATCCTTTGTAGCACAACAAACCTTTGTTGGGCGAGTGAAAATTTTAATTAGTTACGAAGTACTGATGAAAAATTGTTTTCTAATTTTAGGCGTTACACAATTTTTTTTAATTATTCCGCACAATAATTATTTTATGCATTATTTAAATATCATAAATTATTACGAGTATGATACTTTAATATCGCGGTGGTAATATATTTTATTTCGAATGGAAGTAGTCACAACTATAAATTTACAATTAATCAACGTAATATACAATTTTATAGTTATATAAACATATATTATATTAACATTATCATTATTCTCTCGGTTTACATTTTTTGTCATTGACAACCAACGCACCATTCTCCAACATTTGGAGCTTTTATAACACTATTAGACAAAATAAAGTTTTTTTATTTAAATACCTTAATTAATTACATCTCCCTTAGAGTAGTTATTATGTAATACAAAAAGAAGTCCTATCAGTATTAAGTATAAAATAAAATAACATTTCCTTGTCGTAGTGTGTTTTATCGGTTTCGAAACAAAAGGTTGAATTACAGTCACAGCAATTTCGTGTTCCTGTCTAAAGTGGTTTAGAACTTGGCATCGGTTTGCCTCGGGCGAATATAAAATTACATCCATGCCTCTGTTACATAATAAATGTGCGTCTTCGGGTTTTGCTTGGATACGCTTAATGATTCAGACTTTAAGTACGTATAGAATAATTAAGAACTTATAACTTAAACTTGTTAAAAGTTTTCCGCTTTTTGTAGTTGTTAAAATAATATTTAGGATAACCTTTTAATATTATGTGCTGAAACAAATAACAAATATATTAGTTATACGTTTAAAAACTAAATAAAAGCCTTAATTTAACTAATTGCTATATATAATAGTTAAATTATAAATATAACATGTTTTTGAAAAAAAAAATTAATAGTTATAAGTATAGGTAGGTGAATACCGAGAATTATAATATTATAATCATAAAATAATTTGATATACATTATTATTTACACATGATAATTTAAATAAGTTATTATATATAATATATACCATATGAGCGAGAAAAATTGGACCTGAAGCTTCATCGCGGAACTAATGTAGATTGGAAAATTTTGTTTAGGTATTCCAAAAAACCTTTGGCAGATATAAAAACGCCTTCACAAATTGCTAAGGATTTTGTTACTAGTGAACAGACATTTTATCTTATATTTAGGTACAACGTTTTAGAGTTGACCCTTGAACTTTCAGACACCACGGATATACCGAAAGTGAAGATTTCAGCGTATTCCATCCATTTTCTTTTTATCGCACCGTATATCCATTTCGTGTTGTAGCTCAGTAAGACCTCTTTGTGAATCCTTCAGTTATGAGGTCGAGGTTATAACGCACTCCGAGGACGCTTGATGTTTGAAGGAAAAGATTAATGTATGGAAACATAGTATGTTTAACGAATGCTGTTTTGATTTTGTTTTTATGATATTAGGCATATATAGTTTTATTGACATCTTAAATATTTTATACAGTTTTCTTAAACACATATATAATGCTAAAAAATTTAATGTTCATACTTTCTGATTTCGTAAAAACTGATGTTTTAGGATAAATTATTTATGAAATGGAATATGTAACAAGTCATTTTTGAGATTTTGTTTGTTTAATTAGGTTTGTTTAAACAAGATCCTTGAACTCCTTGATCCTTGGATACCTTACTCAGCCTAAATGTGTTTACATTATTGATTTGGGATATATTTTATTACTATACTATTATATATAATAATGTCGGTTAAAAAGGAACTTAAAACCATGATTTAACTAAATAAATAATATTATGTATTTTTTACAATATTACTTTAAACATAAATGTAACTATTATATTAGGTCCTTACATATGAAATTGGCGTTTTGTATAGGAGGAACAAAAAGTCGAATATTTTTTAATATAATATATTTAATTAATCAAAGTATGAACCATTAGTTTCTATGCACTTTTGCCATCTCATAGATAGTTCATTGATCCCTTTACTAAAAAAACCAGTCGGACGGGAATCAATAAAATCTTTGAAGGCGATTTGGACTGCCCCATCGGAGTTGAATTTTTTCCCTTGCAAGAAGTTATCCAAATTTCGAAAAAAATGGTAATCTGTTGGAGCAAGGCCCGGGGAGTACGGAGGATGTCTTAGACTTTCCAATTGAAGCTCTTCTAATTTAGTAGCCGTCTGTTGCGCAGTGTGTGGTCTAGCGTTGTCGTGAAGCAGCAGTGGCGTGGAGCGATTGACCAGCCTAGGTTGTTTAGCCGCTAGCTTTTCCATCATGGTTTGCAATTGCTGACAATAGACATCAGCCGTAATAGTCTGGCCAGATTTGAGAAAACTGTAATGAACAATACCGGCACTAGTCCACCAAACGCTTACAAGTAACTTTTTTGGGGTTAATTTTCGCTTGGGGCAGGATTTGGCTGGCTGGCCAGGATCCAACCATTGCGCTGAGCGCTTCCGATTATCGTAAAGAACCCATTTTTCATCACAGGTAATGATTCGGTTTAAAATACCTTCATTATTGTGCCGGTTTAGTAATGTAACGCAGCAGTCGACGCGCGTTTGCCGGTTTGCTTCAGTCAATTCGTGAGGTACCCACCTTTCAAGCTTTTTAATCTTCCCAATTTGCTTCAAGTGAATTAAAACAGTTTTATCACTAACATCGCAGCCTGCAGCTAACTCGGACGTGGTTTGCGATGGATCCGCTTCCACAATAGCCTTCAACTCTTCATTATCAACTTGAGTCTCAGGCCGTCCACGGGGCTTGTTCTGCAGGTCGAAATTTCCAGAACGAAAACGTTGGAACCAAAAACGAACTGTGTTTTCTTTAGCAACACGACCGCCATACACATCATTCACCCTTCGAGTTGTTTCCGCAGCACTAGTGCCACGGCGGAACTCGTACTCGTAAATAATGCGATATTTTAAGTTTTCCATTTTGTAAAATGAGTGACGCAAACAGAAAAAAACAGAAGAAAAAAACAAATGAATGACGATCATCGAAGCACAAATACATGAGTCTATAGCTGTACAAATTTGAATTTGGAATTCCTTACCAAAGAGGAGATATTTGTGATTAAAGTGGCCAGTACGAAAAACGCCAATTTCATATGTAAGGACCTAATACAATATAGACGAATAAATATACGTTTTAAGCACTCGATTCTACCTGACGTTTTCCAGCTTATACCAATTTTAGCTGGAGGCTTACTGCCTTGCAATGCAGGTTGGAAAGTTATCGACAATAGTTGAAAAATTTTTACCTTATGAAATCACAACCCTGTATAAAAGTCGACTTACAGTACATTAAATTTGAAGCATTGTGAAAAATAATGAAAACATAGATTGTTCGATCACTATTGTTAATACGTAAAAAAAGTCAACACGTTTCAAGGAAAGTATTGCTACAAGTCATGGCTTATCACGTCCGCAAAGGGCTCGGACCCGTGATCATGTCAGAGGCGGAGCATTAGTCAGTCGCTGCGAACGGTAAGCCTTTGTAAAGGAAAACCCGCAGGCTTGTCGTAAAAAATTGAACCTTTGCGTCACGTTGGGTGGAATCGTGACTTTTGCGTTTGGTCTATAACTGCGATATTATTTTCAATGATAGTATCTGCTATAGTTATGGCTTACGGTAAATAAAAAAGAAGCTTATTATATAAATTAAGATTTAAATATGGTAGTACTACAAACGACTTGTTTAAGAAATAGGATAATAGAAAAAGTCTGTATTGTATCAAAATTTTATTGACATAAAAGTGTGAAACAATAAAACGTTTCCAACGGCCTATAAGTTCTAATAACTATTTAAGATCTACTATTTTTTCAAAATTTCTTAGTTGAATCTTTATTCTCCAGTAAGTTTACCTAAAGTTTCCAAAGTACCATTTATTTTACCGGAAAAATTCCAAATTACATTTCTTTCGGCAATATCCGATTGTAATTGAAAGTTCGAATGAAATATAAGCACATTGGTCACGATATTTCAATTCTGAGTTTTCGGAACAAGCGGTTTGATTAATTCATTAGCTTTATATCTGAATTGCTGTATTCAAAGTTTTGAATAGAATAGGAAATGACGGATATATTTAAATTTACAAAGTTTTAATTTTTTATTACTTTAGTTACCGTTTCTTTTGTATTTTCATCCATGACCAGCTCTATACAAATTAATAGCTAATTACAGTACATTTAAATTACCTAGACAATTGTCTACCAGTACTCCTACAATGTAATTAACCCTTTTCTTGATAGTGTATCTGTGGAGATACATCAGAATTTACAAAACCTATTACCATAAGTTTTTACCGCAAACTTAATATTTTTATATGAATATTTAGGTAATTTCTCAGTTTTCGAATGCACGGTTAGTTTCTATTAGACATCCTTGGAACATAAGGGTTAAACGGTATGAATATTATTTTGATATTGAAAGAAAGAACATTGTGCTAAGTTAAGGGTTAAGTACATGTTTGGAACTTTACGCGCTTTTTTTTATCTCCGTGAGCTTATATGAATCAATTGTCTTTCATATCGGTATTTAACCATTATAATATTCCAACGATACTTCTTATTAATCTATAATATAAAAATGAATCACTAAATGTGTTGACAATCGCAAAACTCGAGAACGGCTGAACCGATTTGGCTGTTTTTTTTTTTCGTTGTGTTTGGTGAAGTCTGAGGAAGGTTATTACGGAAAGAAAATTTTTAAACTTAACTGAAGAGTGCAACCTATTAAAGAATCATTGAAATACTTGATTAATAAAAAAAAAACAATAATGTGATTATTTATTGCCTCTTAGGCGGAACCAAGTTCGCTGGGTCAGCTAGTTTTTAATGATAATCATTGTAATTATCGAATTTCTGATAAACCTATAAACATAAAAACATTATATACTCTTGGCAAATCGCTTATTACCTATCACGAACCGGAATACAATGTATTTGATGTGGGTACTTTACTATTAATCACGTTATAAAAAGCCAACCGGTACCCGCAGGGGACTTGCAGGGTTAATAAATGATATCGCATGCTCGCCATGACCCCAAATTCAGCACAAATATTGCACAAAATGTAAGAATTGTGATATAAAAAATTAAGATAAAAAAGTTAAGAAATAAAAACACAAATTCGACCTCATATAAATTATGAGACGTATTTCCGGACAAATTTTGTCATATTATTGTGATATTTAAATAAATATTGATATCCATCTACTCCGACGTAGCCTTGAGTTTCCTTTGGCGTTTCTTCTCAAGCTAGTCGCTTCCGAAATGGTAATAGATCACCGTAAGGTTTTATTACTGGCTGGCAGCCCAAGTCGAGATACATACCTTTTTTTTTGGTAGCTCGGGGGAAAGCCCTAACGGACCTCCGGGGTGCCCATAACTCGCACCATAATTATTCAATTTACTATTGTCCCCAATTACATTCATAAAAGAATGAATGAATACTAATTGTACAATTTTTTTTTTATCTTGACTCGGTGTATTGACCACCTCCGTCTAATGATAAGCGTGAAATGGTCCCAAAAACAACAGTAAAGAAAAACATTTGATAGACACAGTGATCATGCCAGCCTTTATAAATATCTCTTCACGTTTCTTTAAAAGGACCCCATATCATACGATGGAAACACGCTCGTTGGAAATCCATTCCACAGCTCATCGACTCGTCAAAAGTAAGAGTTACAGAACTTCTTAAAACCAGACGAGATATTACAGTCTGCAAACCCGCACGCATGCATCTTTTAAGGAAGGGAGAGAGTGAAACAGAGTTAAATAGTTACGTAAATCTTTTTTACGTAAATGATTATAAATACATTTTTTTATAAATTACGATGTTCTAAATATAAAGAAGGAATCAACAGTAGAGGATATTTTAAAATATGCTAAACTATTTATAGCCATATATGCAAATATGCAATCTAAAAAGTGCAGGTATAAATGAGACATCAACTTTTCATAATTTATCAGCAAATACCAAGCGTATTACGGCAGGAATTTTAGTTCATTGTTAAAGTTGGTGGTTACTGAAACATGAATACTGAGTCCCAAAATCTCTTCTAACATTATCTTTTATCTACATAGCAATGTATGTGATCAACATATAGGAACCGTGATGTCGTGAAGATGAACTTAGTTGAGCTAAGTTACGCTTAAAATCTCTTTGCTGTCTAGAGTTGTTTGTAATATAAGTAGATATACTCGTCACAATATTGTAACAGCTCACATTTATTCTTATTACTTTGAAGCATTGGAATTATCTGCAGATTGTATAGCTTTCACTAATACGTCAGCTCGATAACTATAGACATTTTCTTGGCATAATCTTTAAAACAAAAAGCTAAGTTTAAAAAACAATTAATAAATGATTTTATGTCAGACACAATCCAGATGTTTATCAAATCAATTGAATATAATAAGTAATAATGTTCAAATTATCACTATATAATGAAAATTTCTAACATTGAACTAGCCTGAAACAAAGTTTGCGTTTAAGCTATATACAATGCTTATACTATTTGTGTCAGACAAAGATACGAATAGTAAAAGCATTATACATACAAATATAAATATTCATATTTGATTCGCGATAAACCAATCTGCTCATAGCAAAAAAACGCTTGCCGGTGTGATCCGAGGGCCTTTAGGGTACCATTTAGGAACACTACAAATTGTGTTACTAGACATTTGCGACCGAATATAAAACTAATTAGCTTATAAAAAACCTATAAATATAACCTATTCCACTATTAATGAATTGCTTATATACTAGAACAAATTTGCAAAAACAAAATCTAAAAGCACAAAGTTTGATACCAGAGGGATTGTGAAAAACGAACGGTCCGTTTTGAATATTTTGAACGAAGTTTTAAAGAACGTGGCCTGAACAGACTTCGAGCTTCAACAGATTGGCGGAACGCATCAATTTATTATTCAAATCCGAGTGGACTAAGAATTCTAATCCGTTTATGTAAATCAATGGTAATGCGCTTTGTAGTCGAGGTGACCGCGTTGTGAGAACACGGAGATCTTAACATTTTAATAAGAAGCAGGTAACTTGAGGAGATCATTATACAATTTACTTTCAGTTTTAGAGTCCTTAGGCTCGATTGTGAATTTTTAGGAAATTTATTGCCCTAATTACCCAATTTACGTATTTATATGTCAAATTATATGAAATTTAATTAGCACTTGTTCGGAATCTGTTTTGAAAGCATAAACCGCATATAATTAGACATCTAAAACAAACTAGTCAAGACATTGGCGCAGACTTGAAAAGGGACATCTATTAACAATTGCATAATTGGCTATGTTGCTTGTGTAAAAAAAATAAAAAAGTTTTTTGAATTATACGATCTTACCCCCATATACTATACCCTTAATGTCTTGGCATCAGGGTCTATTGCTTGGACACTAGTTGGCGCATATGTACGATTTATTTATATTTTCCAATTGTATACAAACCGACCGCTGCAGCGTTACTTTGTTTTTTGTATTTAAGTTTGATTATAATATCTGTTTGAATATTCTAAATCGATAGCTCGCGACGGAGGAGTGCCACGTGCTCTGAATCCTTAAGAGTGTTTATACTAATTCACTTTGGGCAATGTCAACCCTTTAATCAAGCATGGCCACTTGGATCTACAATTTTTTATATGTATATTTCATAGATAATACTTATAAGTCTGTTTACCCATAAACTTGGCAGCATATTCATGAAGGAAATGAAATTGAGAAATGTACATAACTTACGAAAATGTTATTTTTACGTTACTGGAAATATTTGAAACACTTATACCGGAACCTATTTGCCAGTACTAAATATTACGAAATATGAATAGAAACGAATCCTAACTTAGACAGATGAATTTTTAATTCATCATAAAAGTAAGCGAAACTGTGGGCAACAGCTAGTAACGGTGTAAATGTAAGTGAATTGGAAAATTGATGACTACAATTCGTGACCTCATACAATCTCTGAAGCAAATGAAAGGGTGCTCTTATTCGATTATCTTCTAAAATTACGGTTACTGCGATCGATTCTATCAGGGAGGAAAAGGAACGAACATTAAAGATATTGAATAAGAAGATATACCTCGTCTCCACATTTAACTTTTATATTTAAGGCAGAAACCTCTTAGCATGAACACATCTGAAATTTTAGATGCACGGTATTTTACGGCCCATAAAAATGTTACCTTTCTTTCTTCAAGAAAATTCACTTACTTCTAAATATTTGAAAAGGGTCTCAAGCTATGAGCAAAAACATGGTACCACATGAAATGACTACCATTTCACGGCAGTTTCCGAATACATTCTTGGCCTGTGGCTGATACGGATTTTTTTACAAATGAACGATTCATGTTTTACTTTGATCCTTAGATTATAGTATCTTACAAATAAATTAATAACACAATGACATGAAACATAAATATTTTAATAAATTATTCGATTTAACTACGGTATCATATGTAAGCCTCATTTTTAACAAATAAGTTGTGTCCATACTTAATTACCATGTAATTTTGTTATTATAAATTACAATATATAATAAATAAAACAAAACATAAGCATCTATGCATTAAAAACTCCTAATATATCAACTATATTGATAAATATTGAAAAAAAATAAACTTTTTCAACAGTAAGAAGCATTTAAAAAGGCATTTAGTACAATATACTGATCCCTTCCTTGCTAATGATTTCAATATCTATTATTCCAAATAGAGGTATTCCGTAGGTAGATCGTAGTTAACACATATGTATTTATATTCTGCATATCTAAATTTCAAGTAAATATTCGGACAGACTGAATCATTTTATTGATCAACCTAAATACGTAAATAGTTGTTACAGACGTCAAAGGGTTTTTCACTTCTTGTTTGGCTGCCGATGTTTCGAGTTCTATAGCAATCGCCATTCGCAATACTGCTGTGAATTTAATACTGTTTCGTGTTGTAACCGTTGTGCAAAGGATGGCATTAAAGCGTCTAATGGTATGGCATTTTTAACAGCTCATTTAAAATATTATGTGCGCTGGTTATGGGGAGTTCTCGCGTGATAACGATTACATAAAATCTAGTTAATATTGCGTCGAACATTTTTCTCATTATTAAACAATCTTTATGCTCTTGTATGCAATATTTTTCTATTTCATTAAGTCGTATGTGGCTTATCAACTATGTCGCTACACGAGCACTATTATAAGTCCATTTCGGCTGAGTACTTTTCGTATTATCTATAATAAAACCCTTGTCTATTAAGTATTTAATATAGATTTTCGTTTCATTTTTGGGATTCTCGCTACGATAGCGGATACGATTTCTATTTGTCAACTCCATTAATAGTGAAATCTATAACTGATTGATGTACTCGTAAGCGGGTCATCAAATAATATAGCTTTCTTATTTAATATACTTTAATTTATTTTATATAAATAATAATGATTTAAATTAAAATTGAATTTAGTAATACATATTTTAAACTAAATTTAGTGTTGCGTTAGTGAATGTTTCTTGTAATCACGAGAACTCCTAAAGAATGTGGTTGTGGTGATCTAGTGGGTAAGGGACCGAAGTCAATGTGCAGCGACCTGAATAGTCGTTGGTTCGAATTCTAGCACGTACCTCTGGGCTTTTCTAGATTATTTATGGATTTAGGCACCATATGCTTACCGAAGAAGGAAAATGTGATGAAACCCGCATGGCATCTAATAAAAATATTATGTGTAAGTGCCCTTAGAATGGCGATTAGCTGCGCTACCGGTCAAGTTGGGCACGACATTTAAACGCAAAGTGGATACAATCATAGATGGGCAAAATGTAACCAGAATAACGAAAAACGATTACGATTACATTTTGCGTCTTTCATCATTAATATGACTGCGTTTTACTTATTTATATTTTAAACACTACGGAATCCTTAATTGCATTCACATTTATTTACGACGTCATTGAAGACGTCATCGTCTTAATGTTTGTCTTCTGTAATCATGATTACAGAGCAACAAAATTAAAATTACTATATTTTGTAATCGTTAATCATTAATCAGATTAAATTTTTCCCATCTCTGGATACAACCACTACTGTACCTCCGCTCACCCTGAAAGGGATATACCGTAACGATATATTATTGTTATTATTACTCATAAATAATATAAATAGGTATTGTAATTGTTTATTATAACATTTTGGCTCTAATATTATATTATCATGGGGAAAGTTTTATAATATTTTCGAGAGCATTAATGTTTAGTTACAGTATACGAGCACTCAGTCGGCGGTAATCTAGTTTATTAGCGGATACAAGGTAAGGTGGGGCTTTATTAAGGTTGTATATGGTCTGTCCACTCTACTAGGTGTGTCCGTTATTGATCGTTTGGGCGCTCTATTTTTGTCAGGTTCTTTCATTAAGGTAAAGAGCTTGATATATATGTATCATAGTGGGGGAGCTCTGAGGGAAATTCCAGGAATATATTACACAAAAACGTTTCACCTTGTTTATTACAAGGTAATCTGAGTTAAGTAGTAACTTATATTGTTTTATTGAATGAACCTTTGCCTTTCGAGTAGAGGTTTAAATCTACATTACCGTTAATTATTTTGTGCCTTGTAACTTTTAGATATTCAACTATAGAAATAAATAAAGTCAAAATTTTATTAATGTCATAAATGATGTTTAAGAGAAATGGTTAATGTTTATTTATTTGTATAACAAAAAAAATAATATATTGTCACGCTATATTCTTTACGGGGTGAGCAGAGAGACATTAGTGGCTGTATCCACTTTGCGTTTACATGTCGTGTCCAACGTAACCAGCAGCGCAGCTAATCGCCGTTCTCAGGTCATTAACACAGGGCATTTCTATTTGATGGAATGCGGGTTCCTTCACGATGCTTTCCTTCACTGGTGAGCATCTTGCGCCTAAATCCAAACGTAAACAGGAAAAATCCAGAAGTATATTCCGGGATTTCAACCTACGACCATTCACGTTGCCGCTCATGAAAACCGGTGCATTATCCGCTAAGCCACCACAGCCGCATTACTTATTTTTATTTCATTATTTATTTCTTTATTAATTAGTGCAATTTGTAATTTAAAAAATGCCATTTATTTGGTGAATTAAAACTAAAGTCCGAGAGAAAAAAATAATCTTTAGCGAGAATTTGTGTAGAATGATAGAAAATGCCTTAATTCGGCGTCACTTAGGCTTTATATTAGAAAAAGCGGTTATCCTGCGCAGTGTCGGGCTGAGGGGCCGACGGTCTAGACCAAACTTCGGGGGTGTCGTGCATGATCCCACGCATTACGAGGCGGCGGGGAGGTGATGACCCATCCCACCTCCCTCACATCCAGGAGAAGCCCGTTGTGGGGCTGATCGCGCGCCGGGCCGCGGTCTAAGGGCTCATAGCCTGTTCCATCCCGTAGCTTGGCGCAAATGCGACTGGAGGATTTTAGTTTTAGGAGGATTTGCGTCTTAGTCGGTGAAAGTCCGACAGGGGGTGCGTCCCTCACCGTTTTTTTTTACACTGGCTCAACATAGTGACTACAGAGTACCTGATGGTGAGTACAGTGTAGTCCAAAAATGAAAGCGACTATCAACGGATGAAAATCCATTGATAGTCTACATCGTCATGTCGGCCCACATATACCGCGTCTGAAGGTCTCTAGGTGTATGAGCTACTGGATATGCACAAGTTGATCCCGAAACGCAACAAGCTGAAACTGATCACTATGACGGGCTTTACACCCATGCACTGTGGTCGCGATCCAGACGGGCACCGGCGCCCTACCACCTCGCTGCTGCTCGCTTAGCACTACCCAGGAGTCACATGTAGGGAAACTAGGGTAAAGCCTACGGACGCGAGCAGCTTCGACTCCCAAAAACGTCCCACCTGACGGCCCATAATAGGTTTCCACCGGGTTAAAAATTAAAAGAAGTAAACAGTGTAAGTAAGAAATGATTACGCATTTAAAATCATCTATATTTTATATCTTGATATAGTGGAGTGTAGCCTGTAATATGCCATTAGATAATGGCGATCGTTGCAAAATTGATGCACGCAAAACGATCCGGTCGCCCAATAAACTGATTCGCGACTCCGATAACAGTATCGCTTTCATATTAGCCACCAGTATTAAATAGCGCTGAATATTTTAGTTGTGAAACGCAAATGACCTGAATTGAATCAGTCGTCGCGACGCAGACGGCTGAATATAAAATATGCAACTTTTAATGTCCGAATTAAATGTCTGCATTTATATTTTGTTATTGATAGATTATTCTTAAAATTTATGAGTTTATTATAATTTAAATAAAATAGAGTAATATTATAGACGGTGTCTAATAGAAACGAAATAGTTAGCAAATACAAAATTAAATATCATAATCACAATTGTTTTGTTTTTAGTACTACACCTATATCATTTTGTTGATTATTATATAGAACAAATTACGTAGATAGCAAATAAAAATCACTTAGAAATGTATTAAGACTTCCCAAAGTTCCTAAAACTAAATAATAACTGATTTCCTTGTGCTTATTTCACGTATCTATTTTTTTATACAAATATGAATTAGCAATAACTAAATATTTTTAAGTATGAATTTAAATTATAATGTATTGGTATAAAATACGGCATTAATTTAAATCGAGTTTCCCTCTAAAGGTCGCTATTACTTCAAGAAGCAATTCAAAACCAAATGAGCTTTCAAGCATCGACCCGAATCCGCTGATACTGAATTCAATACTTTCTATTCAGAGTATTCGCCTGATAACGATTAAATTTATTCAGTACTTAATGCGTTTTATATTCAAATACGTAGTTTCCAAAACCGCGTTCTGAGATCACTTTTAAGAAGTATTACGCTATCTCTAAGTTTAGATTCTTAAGTATTTCAATTAAATTATAAATTAGGCAATTCTTGGCTCTAATACATATCTTTGCCTACGAAGCTATGTAAAAATAAACAATATTTAGCAGTATGCAATTACTTAGTGTTAGAAAAGTCTAGCATGTCAATATACCGAGTCCAGAATAATGACGAATGCTTACTGAAAGACATACCTATACCCGATATAATGATCCATTGTTAAACAAATTATATATACTCATTATATTGAACGACGATTTCCTTATATTATATTGTTATAAACTTTTACCTGAATGTATCAAAGGTATCATAAAAGAACAGTAACAATATAGCGAAACTTTTCGCATAAAAATTGTTATTAACTTTTGCCTTTGTGAAGGAAAGCTTTGTAATATTCATATGTAATATATATGTATGGACGTAGCATCGAACATACTTTGGAGTTTTTGTTGACATGTTTGTTGGCACTGGTTACCGAAATATCGGTATATTTCATTGTTTTTTTTTTAATGTAAAATGTGGAAATATTCTGCCATCCATATTAAACTATTAAAAGAGTTTTGTTTGCATAGAAAATTGTAACGTTTATTAGCTTTTGGCGAAATCAAACCAAATTCGGAATAAAAACTGCTATAATAATATAATATAGCTAAAAATGTAGTATGTATGCTAACCGGCGTATCTATACTAATATTATAAAGCTGAAGAGTTTGTTTGTTTGTTTGTTTGTTTGTTTGAACGCGCTAATCTCAGGAACTACTGGTTCGAATTGAAAAATTCTTTTTGAGTTGAATAGACCATTTATCGAGGAAGTCTATAGGCTATATAACATCACGATGCAATTATTAGAAGCGAAGAAATAATGGAAAATGTGAAAAAAACGGGCAAAATTTTTCATCCTTGAGGGCTTCCATTGCGTGCGCTGCAAAAACGGTTCAAGATACCAAAAATATATGTACGAAAGAATTATTCCTCTTAAGATGATCTAAAAAAATGTCCGCGACAGTATATGTTTATCTTTTAAGATTAAGTCACTAGAACCGTTTTTATGGTAAACAAATTTGGTCGAAATTAATGCATTATTTGTTAAGAGTTGTATCAACGTAATAATATTAATCTTTATCCAAATAAATGTTTTGTTGATTAAGAGTATTTAATTATGAACAAAATTGTCTTTGACATCACTTAATTTCAATGAACATCATAGAAGATATTACAATAACTTATATAGCAAAACTACGTTTGCCGGATCAGCTATCTATACTAATATTATAAAGCTGAAGAGTTTGTTTGTTTGTTTGTTTGTTTGTTTGTTTGTTTGTTTGTTTGAACGCGCTAATCTCTGGAACTACTGGTTCGAATTGAAAAATTCTTTTTGAGTTGAACAGACCATTTATCGAGGAAGGCTATAGGCTATATAGCATCACGATGCAATTATTAGAAGCGAAGAAATAATGGAAAATGTGAAAAAAACGGGCAAAATTTTTCATCCTTGAGGGCTTCCATTGCGTGCGCTGCAAAAACGGTTCAAGATACCAAAAATATATGTAAGAAAGAATTATTCCTCTTGAGATGATCTAAAAAAATGTCCGCGACAGTATATGTTTATCTTTTAAGATTAAGTCACTAGAACCGTTTTTATGGTAAACAAATTTGGTCGAAATTCTATGTATAAATCTAATTTCGAGAGCTATGTCTTGATAAGCGCGAAACTCGAGAACGACTAAACCGATTTGACTGATTTCTTTTTTGTTGTGTTTGTTGAAGTCTGGGAAAGGTTATTACGGAGAGAAAAATTAAAAAAATTGTCTGAAAAAGTCTAAAACCAACACTTTTCTATATTCTCATACAAAAAATTCGTAATAATATTTAAAAGTCAATTTGAACTTTAACACCATACCATAAAGTTTAAATGTCAGTGGACGGGTTCCGAGAAGGCAAAACAATTGAGTGACGTATAAATATTAATGTCAATATTTGTCAATTTTTATACATATAGCATTAAGGCCAGGTTCTTTCAAACAATTTTCAAAAAAATCTGACGGGGAGGCTTTTAACATTAAAAAAAACAATATGACTTTGTTTTAGAGAAATAGGGCAGAACAAGGTCTGCCGGGACAGCTAGTGTCTTGATAAGCGCGAAACTCGAGAACGACTAAACCGATTTGACTGATTTCTTTTTTGTTGTGTTTGTTGAAGTCTGGGGAAGGTTATTACGGAGAGAAAAATTAAAAAATTTGTCTGAAAAAGTCTAAAAACAACACTTTTCTATATTCTCATACAAAAAATTCGTAATAATATTTAAAAGTCAATTTGAACTTTAACACCATATCATAAAGTTTAAATGTCAGTGGACGGGTTCTAGGAAGGCAAAACAATTGAGTGACGTATAAATATTAATGTCAATATTTGTCAATTTTTATACATATAGCATTAAGACCAGGTTCTTTCAAACTATTTTCAAAAAAATATGACGGGGAGGCTATTAACATTAAAAAAAACAATATGACTTTGTTTTAGAGAAATAGGGCAGAACAAGGTCTGCCGGGACAGCTAGTATTATAATAAGGCGTATAATTTACCGGACAAATATTACATTATACACAGGAATTTTAAATTCATTTTGTTTTCAAAAACTTGTTACATTTACTACAGTTTCAATTTACAAATAAAATGTAACTCCCTCTCGATTGTTGGGGGTTTCCCCGCCCCTCTGGCAAAATTTCCTTAGCTCGAAAATGTTGAAAGTTTTGAACTGATTAAATGAATACCTAAAATCCTTTTCATGACAAGACAGCGAAAGTTATTTTTCATTATGGTATAAAAATACACATCTCTACGATTTTAAAATCATAATTATAATAACATTGTAAGTTACTTGTGCTTAATGGAACTTCCAATGCAGCATTTAGTGTGCAAATTTTGATTCTTCCTGTAACGAAATTAAACACGTAAGAGTGTAAAAGGAGTGTGCAATGTTTGGCAGAAAAATCTTTAGAAGTGATTTTGAAATTATAATATATACTCGTATTTTAAATTTCTTTGAAATGAATGAGTGATGAATTTATTGTATTATTTTATCGATATATACAAAGAAGGCAGAAAAGAGTGTAGATAATATAAGCTTTTGTCTTGTTTAAAACAATAAACTTCAGATACCTAATGAAACTTACTATTTGAAAATTTTTGATATAAATCCTTACGAGAAATATAAACTGGGAAGGAATAGTGAAAATTATATTATCTATAAGTGATTCAGATTGGTTTATAAAGGCTTACGTTTTATCTTCAAGGAAGAAAAGAAGATGACATATTTTTAATTATTATTAGTTTATAATTTAAGATATCGAAATTTGATTATTGTATACTTAATTTGAAAAGATATGTTCAGAACAATAATATTTATTTTCAAATTAATGAAAGCAACGTCATAATCAAATAACCGGAAATTTTGATTACAATAAATATATTGTACCTATAATATAAATCTATTTTTTCCTGGTATAATAACAATACGAAAAACGCGAATTATATATTTGACAAGAAGGAATATATTTCCTGTCACAACAGGGTCAGGAAAGGTAGCGAGCTCCATTTGTCTGAAATGAGGACTTTTTTTACCTTAACCAAGCTTTATCGGGCTGAACCGAAATTATTTCACATTGATTTAAAGTAAGTACTAAAATTACGCAAGCTGTATTACGATGATATTTTTATGGTATTTCAATTGAAAACTACCGAAAGGAAATTATATTAATAAAAAACATAGTATATCATCACACTATATCCTTTTTGGAGTGAGTAGAGATATATTAATGGCTGTATCCACTTAATTTATTGATTTGTTTTTAGTAAAAATATATTTAATGAATTACATCTAATTATCGCACTGCAACTTGGATGTCTCTTAAAAATAATACGATAGATACATTAAGCACGTGCGTGATTACTTGATTATTTAATTAGAAATATTTTTCTAGTGTTTGAATAAGCAGATGTTTTCTGATTTCAGATAATTCATTGTTCATCAAGAAAGAAAAAGTAATATTAAAATAAATTTATAGAACATCTGATTGCCGTAATTGTACTACCTCTTATATATATATAAATGAATCGCAAAATGTGTTGCTAAGCGCATAACTTGAGAACAGCTGAATCGATTTGGCTAATTTCTTTTATGTTGTGTTTGATGAAGTCTGGGGAAGGTTTTTATGGAGTGAAAAATAGTAAAAAATACGAGGAAAATAGTAAAAACAACAATGTTCCCATACAAACAAATCAAAACAAAACAAAGTTGCGTTGGGATTGTCTTTTGTATGCCTTCAAGTTGATTAAAGGTTGCATGGCATTAATGAAAATTATAATTTATACGCCAAGTAATCAAACAAAAAATAACGTGTCCCATAAGGCATTATAAAAAAAATATAATTACCTTAGATATGATTTAAGTCTTTCAGTGCAATTTTATTTCTATTAGACTGCGACAGGTCAATAACTTTTTTTTTATATCTGAGGGGGCAGCTATTAACATAAAAAACAAATTTAACTTTGTTTTAGAGAAATAGGGCAGAACAAGCTCTGCCGGAACAGCTAGTAATAATATACATATATTTATCGGACACAAAGAATATCTTAAGTTGTGTTAAATAATGGGGAACTCCAACAACAGATAAATGATACACCCAATAGATTATGATGGATGAAATATAAATAATAATGACTAAATACTGATTAATCTTCTGAATTTTATTAAGAATTTATTAATTTATAATTTGTAATAATTATATTTTGAGTTGGTAACAACATAAAGTGACAATTCGGAGAATTCAAGGGGTGACGCGACGCCTTAATTCCAGAGCTCAAGTAAAACATTACAATTACATTACAATATTAGTATTCCGTGAATAAATAATTTATATAAAGGAAGCCAAGGCTTGATACAATGATCAGAACAGGTGTTGCTTTGATACAGGTTGGCCAATAGAGTACCTGATAAAGCGTTGCTTGGATGTGTTGTGATCCGAGTTGTAAAGGGTTTTAAGTATATAGCATTCTATTAATGAATAGTCGTAATTCTAATATACATATAATAATCTTTCATTTATATAAATAAGTAGTATAACACTTTTATAATTACACAGCAGTAGTTTTACACACATGTATAGTGTGATCCAAGTAAAGATACTTTTTTCAATAGCCTTTTTTGACAGATCACCTGTGAGTCGTGTCATGTTATTTTTGTTTAGTATTGTTTGACATTTCATTATGCAAAGAGTTACACGTGAACAGCTTCGCTCTATGGACTCTTGAAAAGTACCAAGAAAATCCGACGTCTTCGAAGCAAATTTTTTTCAGCGATGAGGCCCATTTCTGGCTCAATAGATATGTAAACAAGCAAAATTTCCGCATTTGAAACGAAGAGCAATCTGAAGAGATTCAAGAGCTGCCACTTCATCCAGAAAAAACAACGGTTTGGTGTGGTTTCACGGTTTGAGCCGGTCGATTGGCCACCACGATCGTGTGATATCACACGGTTAGACTTTTTCTTGTGGGGATATGTAAAGTCTAAAGTTTATGCGGACAATCCCGCTTCGATTCAGGCCATGGAGCAAAGCATCAAAAGTGTCATTCGCCAGTTACCACTCGAAATGCTCGAACGAGTCATCGAAAATTGGACTCAACGGATGGACCGTATGAGACGTAGCCGCAACATTTGAAAGACATAATCTTCAAAAAATAAATGCCAAAGACTGTTCTTTCAAATGATAATAAACATTCCCCATTTAATTTGAAATGTTTGTGTTTTTTTCTTTGAAAAAGTAGAGAACCTCGAAATGAATCACCCATTATATGTATTGTAGGACAACCATCAAAAATGATATTGTTGTAGATAATGTTCATAGTCCGCTAAAGAGAATAATGCGGGACCAAATACATAATTTCACTCATCCATCATAGTGATATCACTACACGCATCGGGTAAAGTATAAAACGAGCCCGAAATGTTTACGATTTTTGTTTTAATAATGTGTGTGTAATACGAATGCTTTTAGCACAATAATGTGCCATAAAAAGAATATCTGAATTCCGTAAATTACTTTATTAAATCAATTTCTAGTTATTAACATTTTCATATCTGTTCAATTTTTTCTTCAAAAATATTCAGCAGTTGATATCTAGATATTGCAAGTTTGTCCTGAAAACAACTCATAATAGCGCTTAATCGGAATATTAAAAAAAAAATGTGGATTGAATTTTTTACAATCCGTATATTGACGTATAGTTAAAAAATATATATTTCGCGGTCTCTATTTTAAAACCTACTTTCAAAAATGCACTGGGTATTTTCCTATAGCCAATAACGGAGGCCAGTGAGAGCGTCCGTGTGACAGGCCGTGTCCGACACTTGACACCGGACACCGGACGCAAACAACATTCGCCCCTTAATTGCTGTCAACCAATGCGTGTATTGTGTGTACAGTACAGTACACACAATAATGAATATTGATTCATTATTAAAACATAGCTCTTATTATTCTTGAAATATGTTAACTATACAATAATTAACAACCAGTCTTATAACTTTATCAAATATAAGATATTTGTTTAAAACGAACACGTTTATTATAATAAAATATATTTGAAAATTACATCTATTACGATGGAATATCATAACTTTATTCGATTTAAAATATCTGTATTTTCATTATTAATCGGATATACTTTGAACATCACAACCAGATAAAATGTCCGTCAAGTAAAAAAGCTTTATAAGAATTGATTAGCAAGGAATGATTTTCGATGATTTTAATTTTGTAGTAAACAATGTTTGTACACAGACCAATCCTTTCCAAATTATTGTATTTCTGTGTACTTACAATCTTACAACTCGATTGACGTATTGAATAAGCGATCAGTTTCTTCGCTATGGCTCGCGGGCACGATTCTTACACGGAACAAATTTCAGTATGGCTTACGCACAGGTTCTCGGAGTTTTAATTTTTTTATATGTGGAATTTATGTTTGTTGACACAACATTATGCAGAAAAATTTAAATATGGCACAATATTTAACGATCATCGAAATGTGTTCTGAGTATTTTTTTTTTCAAAATTACATATCACGCCTCCAGAAATAGTATGGTCGAAATCTTGTCTTTAAAATTTTTGTAACCCAAATTTAATGGGCTATTCTGGTCTAGTAATAACGCATTAAAATGACAGTAACTAATAATAATATATTTTCATGCTATATCTCTTTCGAGCAAAGCAGAGATACATTGGTGACTGTATCCATTTTTCGCTTATGGGTCGTGCCCAACGTGACCATTAATGCAGCTAATCGCTATAAATTATAATGTTATAACAATATTAATAGCAAAACCTATTATATTAGTAAGAAAAGTAGTGCTATATAAATCAAGTTTTAAGATATTTTTTAAAAGTATTCTGTTGCAACAATCTTTCGTCTAGATCGTTATAGCTCTGGTGGCCTCATATATTAAATAATTATATTAATAACGTATACTAACAAGTACAATAGGAACAAATACGTTAAATTTAGTATTATACCAAAAAGAAAAAATATGTATGGAACTATCTACAGCGTCTTCTTGAGACAGATTTAGCTTTAAGGATGTATCGAGATAAAGGCAATCTTACCAATTTACATAATACCTGTTTCACGAGACGGCAAGTGAAACTCCCCCTCGCCAGCTCCAGATTAACATATACATCACGTAGGTACATAGACACAGCCTCGTATTTAATTTTGAGTCTACCGTTCTGCTCTTGTAATTAATTTACTTATTTATATTTCATACAGGGTGTTATAATGAGATAAATCCATTTTTTTTTAATATTATGTTGATAATAAGTTCGTTGCGCGTCTTAAAATTTTAGGAAAATATTAGGTCCTTATATATGAAATTGGCGTTTTTCGTACTGGCCACTTTAATCACAAATTTCTCCTCTTTGGTAAGGAATTCCAAATTCAAATTTGTACAGCTATAGACTCATGTATTTGTGCTTCGATGATCGTCATTCATTTGTTTTTTTCTTCTGTTTGTTTCTGTTTGCGTCACTCATTTTACAAAATGGAAAACTTAAAATATCGCATTATTTACGAGTACGAGTTCCGCCGTGGCACTAGTGCTGCGGAAACAACTCGAAGGGTGAATGATGTGTATGGCGGTCGTGTTGCAAAAGAAAACACAGTTCGTTTTTGGTTCCAACGTTTTCGTTCTGGAAATTTCGACCTGCAGAACAAGCCCCGTGGACGGCCAGAGACCTAAGTTGATAATGAAGAGTTGAAGGCTATTGTGAAAGCGGATCCATCGCAAACCACGTCCGAGTTAGCTGCAGGCTGCGATGTTAGTGATAAAACTGTTTTAATTCACTTGAAGCAAATTGGGAAGATTAAAAAGCTTGAAAGGTGGGTACCTCACGAATTGACTGAAGCAAACCGGCAAACGCGCGTCAACTGCTGCGTTACATTACTAAACCGGCACAATAATGAAGGTATTTTAAACCGAATCATTACCTGTGATGAAAAATGGGTTCTTTACGATAATCGGAAGCGCTCAGCGCAATGGTTGGATCCTGGCCAGCCAGCCAAATCCTGCCCCAAGCGAAAATTAACCCCAAAAAAGTTACTTGTAAGCGTTTGGTGGACTAGTGCCGGTATTGTTCATTACAGTTTTCTCAAATCTGGCCAGACTATTACGGCTGATGTCTATTGTCAGCAATTGCAAACCATGATGGAAAAGCTAGCGGCTAAACAACCTAGGCTAGTCAATCGCTCCACGCCACTGCTGCTTCACGACAACGCTAGACCACACACTGCGCAACAGACGGCTACTAAATTAGAAGAGCTTCAATTGGAAAGTCTAAGACATCCTCCGTACTCCCCGGACCTTGCTCCAACAGATTACCATTTTTTTCGAAATTTGGATAACTTCTTGCAAGGGAAAAAATTCAACTCAGATGGGGCAGTCCAAATCGCCTTCAAAGATTTTATTGATTCCCGTCCGACTGGTTTTTTTAGTAAAGGGATCAATGAACTACCTATGAGATGGCAAAAGTGCATAGAAAATAATGGTTCATACTTTGATTAATTAAATATATTATATTAAAAAATATTCGACTTTTTGTTCCTCCCATACAAAACGCCAATTTCATATGTAAGGACCTAATATTTAATGTCGCCTGATTAAATAAAATACATAAGTGAGATTTTTAATTTTTCATATTATGCGTAAGTATTTGAGTCTCGACGTTAAACAATTTATTACTCTCGTTGTACAACGTCAACAAAACTGGCGTATGTGAGTATTTTAATAAGCCCATGTAATAAATGATTTTACAGAGTCGACGGTTTATTATGTAGTAAGAACAGCCTATAATTAATTATATCTTTTATTTATTTAAGTTACATCGTCGAAAATACAACAATAATTTTGTTATTATATGTAAGTTAATATAAAATTATTAAAGGAAGATTTGTCCTTACAGATATATAAGATATATTAAGATATATGTATATAACATTATTATAATTCACATCTTTTCCTTTTGGTCTAACTTCCAAAACTTTTAAATTCCTTAGTTATGATAAAAATATATGGGATCTGTCAAACTGTGTCTATGGTAGAAATGGCCAAATGTAATCAAATTCATGATTAACATTTTCAAATTAAATGTAAAAATAAAAAATAGATAAAAAAAATTACGATTATAAAATGTAGTCTCAATTTTAATTTTATTATTACACTGTAAGCAGGATTATATGTAATTGAGGATTCCTTGGTGTTTGAAACATAGATGCGCAAAATCTAATCATATTAGTGATGAAAAATGCAAAATGTAATTGTAAGCATTTTTCATTAATCTGATTACATTTTTCCCATGTATAGCCTATAATAATAAATATGACTTTGAGGTTGTTGATATAATGATAGGCCATCATTACCAATCACAGTATCTGGTTGCAAAAACCGTCATAGTGGCTGGCTTCGGCCTGTTGCTTTTAGAGATCAGCTCATGTTCTTCCCATTATTTGTATGTCTTGAGTCCTTCAGTCCTATTTCTAAATACCACCAGCAGGAAAAGAGCGACAATAATTGAACCTTCGTCATTCAATGTCTACCATCGTTCTTCGACTGTACTATACTTACCATTAATGCGGGATAATCTTATTATAGTATCGCTATAAAAAAAAGTGAATTTTCTATCTTGCAATGTATGTCGTCAAGTCAATGCATAATTATATTTGACTAGCTGATCCGGCAAACGTTGTTTTGCTATATAAGGTTTTGTAATATCTTCTAAGATGTTCAATGAAATTAAGTGATGTCTAAGACAATATTGTTCACAATTAAATACTCTTAATCAACAACACATTTATTTGGATAAAGATTAATATTATTACGTTGATACAATTCTTAACAAATGATGCATTAATTTCGACCAAATTTTATTACTATAAAAACGGTTCTAGTGACTTAATCTTAAAAGATAGACATATACTGTCCCTTACATTTTTTTTAGATCATTTCAATAGGAATAATTCTTTCATACATATATTTTTCGTATCTTGAACCGTTTTCGCAGCGCACGCAATTTAAGCCCTCAAGGATGGATAATTTTCCCCGTTTCTTTCATATTTTTCATCATTTCTTCGCTCCTGATAGTTGTATCGTGATGTTATATAGCCTAAAGCCTTCCTCATTAATGGTCTATTCAACACAAAAATAATTTTTCAATTCGAACCAGTAGTTCCTGAGATTAGCGCGTTCAAACAAACAAACAAACTCTTCAGCTTTATAATATTAGTATAGATTATTCTTGACTCTGTTGATAAACGTTCATAAAAAGCAAACGCTTCTACACTATGATAGCTGTTAAAGATATTATTGTGGAAAATAAAATCCCCAATTCGCGTGCCGTTGAAGCGAATACGTGACGTGCAAAGCGTCACTGATCCTAGGGTTTAACTTGTTACTTGACTGGATGCATCGATTATGTATTCCGTTGCGTGTAATCTCAATAGCGCCTATTCCTGCCGACTCGCTATTACCTCTGCGTGTCAGCTTTAATCCTAGCCAATTTAGTTAAGGTAAGTAATTTCCACCGCAGGTAAAAGCTCGGATTACAATTTCGTACGCAACAATATTCAAGTTTTAGATTACATTTATAATTGAGCAGAAATCAACATGTAGATATAGTTAAAATTACACTTTACCTAGTTACAGATACATTTAGATGTACAACAAATTCTCAGGAGTTTGTCCGAGTATTATTAGAAATATTTTTTTTAAAGAGTCAAAGAAAGAAATAATAGTTAATTTATCATCTTTCGTTAACTGTTTATTCCGTTAGTCTGTGCCCAAAAAATATTGTGAATATTATAATAAGTATTTTTAAATATATTTCTACCAAATCACTATGATAATAAAAAGGTAATAACAAACTTACAATGCAAATATTTAAAAAAATGTGAATTATATTAGTAATATGAGAACAAATTTATTTTTTTATTATTCAGCCTTTTTTTTTTGTTCACCCGGTGGAAATCCCTACGGACCATCAGGGGAGCGGTGAGGGCCGCTCCCCCGGTGTGTCGGACCTGCGCCGACTAAAACCACCGGGGTGTTCCTTCTCCCGTCTGCCGGATGCTGAGGGCAAAGCCGAGCCATCTTCCTCGGCATCCGGCGACGTCCGGCCTTGTTCGGGCCTCATCTACTAGGCGTGGGGCTGTTAAATAGTCGCCGCCCCCCGCGTACACCTAACACATTTCGGGGAGAGTGGTGTAGAGTGCCACCCCCCTTCGTCTCCTTGAATTGTCATTGGAGCGGTGTGCGAGAACACATGGCACACCGCTCACGCCTGGATCTGGGCGACGCGCTCCCTCAAGCGCGCCGCCCGGCGTATGTCCTGTTATGGAGGAAGGCCCTCTTCCGGCGTCCTGTCCGAGCTGGGCGGCGGATTGGGTTATCGGGGGTGGCAATAGCCTCCCGATCCCACTTCGCCGCTTCCTTCACCTGCATAGTCTCCTCCGTGAAGGAGAGGACCGCCTGCCATGCCCTACCACTACCGACCATCGCGCAAGCGAGTGCTGGCAGTGACAGATCACCACCCACCACCCTGACGAGTGCGCTCCTCTCCGTAGCCCAGGCTGGGTATTCCTCGATCACATGTTGTGCGGACTCATCGAGGCAATCCGCACAATGGTGGCACCTCGGTGTGGGCTCGCTAGCAGTTGTGCGGCACAGGTATCCACCAAAGCTGCCATGCCCAGTGAACACCTGCGCCATCCGGTAGGAGACCACACCGTGGCGCCGCTCTAACCACTCCTTCAAGATCGGACGAATTGCCTCGATCGTCCGCAGGCCGTATCTAGATTGCTTCAGCCTGAGCTGCCATGTTTCAATTGAGTCTGCGTCCAGCAGACGCCTCTTACCCCATTTATTATTCAGCCTACCCTTATGGAATGATTATATTTTTATTTATTCTTAGACCAATGTCCTATTTGTATTGTCATGGCAAGGTTTGCAAAAAAAAAATCCGTGTTGGGATTATTACTTAAATCGTACTATTAAACCTAAAGATTACTACTTAAATCTTAGCTTGAAATACATTTTGAAATAAAAAAAAATATTTCAGTAAATAAAGCCTATAGCACAAATATAGGGTTTGGGGTGAGTGTACCTAGATATAGAGTCAAATGTAGTTATTTTGATCCCGGAGGCGAAATTGCGGCTGGCTCAGTGCCTCACAATCTAATATAATTTTCGTAATTTCGTATTCTACTAAATTCTCGCATCCTAGGGTTCGGATTTCGTGTATACAAACAATACATTATCCTTCCTAAATACGTTAAACTTTAACTTTTGATGTTGTGAAAGCCGTCGGTTGGGATTTGTTAATTTTAACTGGTCCGAAATTTTTGGATTTTGAGGGATACATTTTATTCTAATTTGCAGTGTGTACAAAAATGACAGGACATGAATAGTGCAAGATGAAAACTATAAACAATACAGAATAAAATAAAACTATTATATAAATATAGGATATTGATTAATATGCAGCCAAAGCGAATGCTAGTCTGAACTAAAGAATCTCCACCGTGATACAAACTTAGTGCTGGATGCAAGTTATTTGCAGTGTATCTAACTTCAATCGATTCAAACTTGGTTAAAGATAAACAAGCAATAAAATATCGTAAGTAGCGGGTGGTGGGACAGCTAAATGGCATCACAAATATTGACTCAGCGGTGGTTCCTCGGAGTTTTCTCGCAGCAGTCAGCCCGCTGCGGGCTTCCTGGCTCTTCGCCAGATAGCGTTTATGTTCCCATGCGGCACTGGGTTTGATGTGAAACTTTATAATAGTTATATAGAGCATTTTTAATGGTTCATGTTTGCGATTTGTCAAATATGACTTGATACGTAACATTTATAAAACAAAAAAGGCATTATAAAATATGAATAACTATTTCAAAAGGCTTACATTCTATTATTTAATAAAAAAAAATAATTTAGAGAATAGCCACGAAAATAAGCTGAAATCGGCATAAAATATTACTTTTGTTCTTTAAATTTATTAATCACACTAGTTAAAGGTCTGGTGGAAATAATTAGCTCTGAAATTAACCTTGTTTAATGCAATGTTAGCCACCTATAATCTAGACAGTATTTCTGTAGACTTTATATAGTAAATATAATAGTTTCCAATAAAAAAAAATACGCCCTTTTATATCCAATAGTAATCTCTTTTTTCCTATAAGGTCGAAAGCACGATCATAACACTCGGTGTTATATACGACAATAGCCCTTTTGTATCAGTGCTATTTGCTCATTTGCTATAGCATATTTTGTACAAAAATCGCTTTTCATTGACTTAGAACAACCTTAATTTTTAACTTTTGGCAAATTTTATTAATGCTTCAAATGAAAATTTGTTAAATCTAAATGTTTAAGGCTTAAATCTTTTTGCAAATCTAAACTGCTTAAGTCCTTAAGTTTAGGACAATAGGTACAGATTACAATAGCTTTACTGGAGTTTAATAACGTAACAGTTGAAAGACCATGAAAAATGGCAAGAATATTTATTAAAATACGCGCTTGATATTCACGATGAGAAATTACTTTCCAAGTAAAAAGAGGTTTCCCCGGCGTGCAATGCTACAATGTGTTATTACAGACCGACTTAATCCGCTTTTGTTATGAGTTCTGAAAGGATTTAACGGATTTATTTCCTCTCTTTTATGCCTGAGCTCGATATCGAATCTATGAAATCAATTAACTTTAATACAAAGTATATACTTTTTACTTTTTCAAATTATATAATTTAAGGGATTAAAGATAAACCAGATAACAAAAGAGATTTATAAATAAATACATTTTTATTCAGATAGATATTTTCATTAAAACACCTTTTTTACAATATTTCTATTATCATGTGGCAATAAAATATATTTTATGAATCTTTAAGGACTGTTAATTATATCGTAGATGTGACTCTCCATCCAAGACTACATAAAGGATCTTATTTTCTTAGACCAAACGCTCAGTATAGCATTGGAGCTCGCCCTAAGCTACCGCAGCATTGTAGCAGATTACCAATTGATTTACTGCCAGAATTAATAGCCTATCTATCTTAATTCGTAGATCGATAGCTATACCTCTTCCTTTCAAACCTGCGTATACGAAAAGAGATGTGCTATAGTTGCTATAGTAACAAATCTATGATAGGGGATAGGATAGGTTATTAATTTCAGCCATTATATGCCAATATATCTTTCCTTTTTTATTATTCAATAATACTACTTTATTACATCTTTTATTATTTGTTGATATGACAAATAATTCTTAATTGTAATAAAGCTTTGTACGTTTATTTCAATTTAGGTATTTAATTTAATGGTTAGCACACTATGCTCATATAGCATAAAACAATTTATAAGGCTAAGCAAATCTTATTTGTGAGTTTCCGTCTTAGCGGCATCGTGTGCCAGAGTTTAATGACGTCAATTTAAATACGAGAGACTTGTCGGCTTCACGCCCTTCTACGGTAATGTAAATTTCCCGCTCGCGCCCCTGATCGGCGTAGTTTCGCAGCCTAATTTGACGTCTAAAATGAGCTGTCAATTTGGATTGATTGTATCATTTAAGATTGAAGGATTTAACAGTTTACCGGCGATTAAAAACGGAAAGGAAATAGTATCATAGGTGATACTTATTATATGATTGAACATATAATTATTTAAATGATGCGTCTATGGAAACGATTGAAGTAAGATTTTAGTGTCTGATCAAACGCATTTATGTTAAGAATCTATCGTAAAAAAGTCGCAGAAGAAACAACGTTTATTAGAAATGTACAGAAAACTAACTACGGGATTATGCTTCTAAGATGAATAATCAAAAATTAAAAAAAAAAGCTTGTATTTTTGAAATTTTCACTTTTGTCACATACATTGTATATTGTTGTTTTGTTTGGTTGTTATTGTGTATGTTGGTTTTATTTTCAATTAACTATGGAAATGGACGTAAATTGAAACATTAACATCTTCTATCACCCGTTGTATCCCTAATTAGTGAGAAAGAAAACATAGCAAAGTATAAATCCTATTTAGATTTATCTTCTCATTGATCTTATTTATAACTAAGATTTAATCTCCCGTAATAACGGCATCGAATGAAACTTTGAAGTCCTTTATCTCTTTTATCTGATTAGAAGGCAGTGAGTTTTATTATATTATAATATTAGGTTAATTGTATATCAAGAATGATTTATTACGAACTTTTTTTGGTAACCCGGGAAAAAATCCAGCATAGGACGATTATTGCTCCATCCGGGCCTGGGAAACCGAATTCACCCAGACGTCCGTGGAGCGAAAAGTCTTGTTAAGGCTACCTCTCTGGATCTATGATATAGGTTCTAGAAAGAACAGTAATTATTGGTCCAACTGGGTACCTACCATCATCTGACCCGTCGGTATGTGTACCGACTGAAGTTTAGGAAATGTATAAATCAAAACGTACTAGTAAAAATATATTAATAGCACGCAATAGTTAGTGTAAGGCAAATTAGTTTTTAAAATGATACAAAATTGAACGGAACCCTGTAAATAAATATAATAGTAACAGAAAATAAATCTTGAGACATATGTGCACACCACAACCATTCGCTGAACATGAATTATATTGCTATGTTGTTGTGTATGAAATTTATTACAAGTATTTGTTGGATTGTGAAATAGCTTCCTCAATATAATATGTTTGACATTGGCTTATACGTACGTAGTAATGCTTTTAATACAGAATTTTGAAAACGTTCGCAATTATTCAATTAAACAATTTAACACTTCATTGTACCTTTACATCGTGAAATCATTTCTCGTAGACTTTACTTCGTTTGATCGTTCATTTGTCTGAATATTTTGGTAAATTCATTTTCTCTCAGGTGTCCATAAAGCCACTTAAGATATTGGTTATTACGGCAGTAACTTAGTCCCCCCCCTTCCACCATAAATTGACGAGACGCCGTGCAGGTTTGCAACTCTTTGTGGTTGACATTCCTGCTGCTCGCACGAAGCGATTCGCCTCCTCCTTTTGCTGCGAACCGCGAAGGAGTGGAACTCGCTTCCTGCGTCTGTGTTTCCAGCATCTTATGACATGGGAATCTTCAAACGTCGAGTGAATCGGTATTTGCTGGGTGAGCGCGCTCCATTGTCGACCTAATCTTCACTTTACAGCAGGTGCGTTTGAGGTCAAGCGCAAGCCCGTATGTAATAAAAAAAACTTTACCATTACATATTTTTACAGTAATTTATTAAAATTAAATTATCTCGATGAATAAAATAAATTCACAAACAGGTCCAATTATTATAAACTACGCCAATTTATCAGTCTTTATTTAACGTTACTTTGTGATCAGATGGTTTGTTTGCATAACTTTCTATATAATAGGTATGTTTAAGACAAGGGATGAATGACTTAATTAATTTATTGGGATAAATTAATTAATTAATCTACAGTGATACTACCTATAGTAATTCTATTATATTAATTTAAATAGTGTATATGAAAACTAATAGTATTACATGCTAATATTTCAGTAATTTATTGTTTTAGTGGACACAACTGCGCAGTACGATGCCGTTCGAGCTTATCTTAAAGAACTGGATATATCAAGCGCTGTGTGGGTGGGACTTATCCGGAGTAATCCTGATGGAGATTTCACTTGGACGTATGTTTATTTCAGTAATATAAAACAACAACTTCTAGATGCCTGCTTTTTCTTAAATATAATATTTAATTTTAGTTTCCTTATCTGTCGATTCAAACCCTAATCAGGCACTCTTCTTGCCACATATGTGTAATATTTATAGTGAAATTAATTCCAACCTTTAGTGAAAGTATATAAATAACACCTAAACAATTATCGATATTTTAACAATATGTATTAGCTTTTTTTCTACTGTCTCAACATAGTGACTACAGAGTACCTGATGGTAAGTACAGTGCAGTCCAAAAACGAAAGCGACCATCAAAGAATGAAATCCATTGATAGTCTCCGTCGTCATGTCGGCCCACATATACCACAACTGAAGGTCTCTAGGTATATGAGTTACTGGATATGCACAAGCTGATCCCGGAACGCGACAGGCCAAAGCGGTTTATTATGACGGTCTTTACAGTTGTGTACTGTGATCATGACACAGTTTTGGCAATCACCCTACCACCAAAAAAAAATTAAATTATGTATATGTGGGTTGGCATGACGACGGCGACTGTCAATGGATTTTCGTCCCTTGATAGTCGCTGTCGTTCTTGGACTATACTGTACTTTTCTTTAGCTGTAGTTATTATGTCCATCCAGAATGAAAAAAAAAAACAATTTCGACGTTAGCAATCATCCTCTCGAGTCCAGCAAAACCTGTACACAGAAATAAGTGGGTTAAGCACGAGAACAACGGTGAATTATTCAAACTATTTTGTACAGAGATTATCGAGGAATGAGCGGTGACGGATATTGGAGTTCTGCACCAGATGAACGTGCCGCGCCGCTTTGCGCTGCTGCAAACCCGGCAGCCGACTATCGCTGGGAGGCGCGAACATGTGGGGGACCTACAGTTGCTTCATTTATATGCGAACTACCAGGTTAGTTCTCCTATAAAACACATTAACTAAATGAAATACCTACAAAAATACATGCTCTAGTCAATTAAATATCTCTTGTTATAATTAGTTCTTCATAGTATAGTATCTTACGAATTCTTATAAGCGGTCTTTTTTTTGTTAACCCGGTGGAAATCCCTGCGGACCGTCAGGGGAAGTGGTGAGGGCCACTCCCCGCGGTGTGTCGGACCTGACCCGACTAAAATCACCAGGGTGCCAGCACTGCCCTCTCTTCACCTTCGCTGAGCCTGGAAATCCAGATACTTCCGACGGGCCTATAAGCGGTCTTAATAAACATTTAGATTATTTTGGTTTCTGTAGTGCGACACAGGTTGCTATAGATAAACTGTATAATCTTATTATGCAAATGCTCATTGTATCATTCGCAGTACCTCAATGGGCTCTCGGCAATGATGGCTGCATGGTCCGAGCATTACCAGCCTTAACAATACTATATTTGCCTGAGAGCGCAGCGGTCCAGCTCACGGCCGATTGTGGCTTGGCAGGTGTTAAACGTATTGAATGCACAGGAAATATGGTAAAAACACTATTGTTACATTTTTACATAATATTTAGATTACAAACATGAAAGATTAATTCGATTTATATTTACAGAAACGCGAAAATTTGTTACGGGATTTGTCGTGTTCGGAAACAGATGACATATCAAGCACTCTTAATCTAATATCTATTTCAATTTCATTACTAACTACTGAACCTTTATACACTGACGAAGATGCAACTAAAGAAATAACTACAGAAGAAAATATTACCACAGAACATGAAGATGATATAAATCAGCCTGTACATTCAACAAGTACATCAACACCTAGGCTCCCTAAACTGATTATTAAACTGCCTGATAAACCAAATAATGTTATCTTATCGAAAAGTATTAACTTGGATGTCGTCCATAATAACAATCTTCAAAGCAATGATATTCCCAAAATAGCTGACAACACTGCCATTTTAAGTATGGAGCAATTAGAAAAATTGGAAGATGAAAAGCTTATGGAACATAAAATGTTACACGAAGAAATAGCGCGACTTGGTAACCTGGATAAAATTTTTACGCAGCCGACGGATCATTTTGTACCACCATTAGTAATGGCGAAGGCAAAAATTAGCGATGACATGACTGTTTTATCATTGGCTGAAAAACATGCTCAACAAATTGCAGAACAACAGTTTTCCAAACAAAGTTTTCAGAATAGGCAAACCGATCGTCCAGCTTTAGAAAACTCTAAAGTTTCTTCAACGCCTCACTTTAAATTAGATACAACAGAAATGCCCCTAATAACTACCACAGATTTTATAGAATCTGTTCTCAATGACAATAAGATTAAAAATAGCACACCCAAAAAGTATATTGAAAAATATGATACAAAAAATAAAACATTCAAAATATTAGACTATATACCAGGTGACAATTATATTACGAATACATACAGTCAAGATCAGATAAAACCTAAAGAAATAGAAACTACTACTATACAAAATAATCAATTTGAGTTTGTATCAAATGTTGACGAGGAAGATCCGGTCATTGATCTAACGGTTCTCATAAAAGATGGACGTATAAAGAATGATCAAGAATTAATCTTTACTAATTATTCAGGTGACATATCTAAACTCGAAAATATACGAATAGATAATTTATCTTTTCACGAAAACATAACTACGTCACTAAAAATGGACAGTGCTCCAACAATAGGTTTGCATGAAAATGTTACTTTGATTAAAAATGACGAAAACATTACTTTAAATCATGAAGTCATCAACATAACTTTGGTAGATGACCACAATGAAAGGACAACTCCAATTGTTTTTGAAGTAACAACTAAAATTACTGTTTTACAGAATGATTCTAATAATGGAACAACTCTAAAATCTTATGATAAGAAAAAATCATTTGATATTTCTACTGTCACTAATATTAATCACGGAGACGCGAATACTGAAATATCTTCTGGAACTACTAAAATAGAAAAGTATAATGAAATTACATCATCAACGCCGACTAGCAGTATGTTAAGCCCCAATGCTGATTTAGATTTTAAACAAAATGATAGTATAGGACACAAATCTTTTACTCTAACAGGAAATGTAACATTTACAACAGACATACCTAATACGGTTTCAGTGATAGAAAATGGCACAACAGAAGCACTGACTGTTCAGAATAATTATACTACTGCTGACATTTCCACCATGCGTAATGAGTCTGACGCAAATTATTCCTTAGAGATACATGAACGACTTGAAAAAAACACAACAGATTCTTCTGAAATAGACGATTTTCAGTCTCCATTATTGTCAGCAGCAAATGAACCTTTACACAGACCGAATAGATCTAGAAGACCACAGTCACCGCAAAATCGAAATAAGTTCAACCCGTTTCGTATATTGGGTTAAATGACCATACATTTACTATTTTAACTTGCACAGCAAATTTAGTGTCGAAATAAATAAATATATACATATATACGAAACGTATTATGACAAATTAGGAATAGTTGATCATAAACACATTTAAGATGGCACGGTGCGCACAGACGGTATAACATTTATTATTATCGTTGATAAAACAAAGCGATAGAAATATTAGTTTGTTGCTTATAAAAGCAGTAATTTATCATTTAAATTAATTTTGGCTACATGTTATTTCGCTTTAGTGTAAACTACGGTAACATAGTCAATTCATACTAAAATTAATATGTAACTAGTATAGCTAGTAATAAGGATTTCCCAAAATAATTACATACGAAATGTTAGATTAATATTGGCCAAATCAGTTTAAAATAGTACTTCCATAGTATATGAAAAATAAATAATATTATTATTTACTCTTTTAATTTTTGTAACACGAATAGTAAACTTACTTAGATAATTGTCAGTACTACGTGTAGCATATCAGAATATGAAGGTAAAACTTAATTATTCTAGTGTAGATTTATAACTATAGTAAACATATTATAACTATATAATACTTACCACGTGTAGGTAAAATTTTAGTAATGTCTTTTAAATTATTTATTTGTATAATATATATTCATACATATAAAGAAATCCTTTTGTTAACAACAATACTTAAAACTCCATTTTAAAGATTATCTAATTCAAAGAGTGTTAACTTAATAAATATAATTTATAATTAACTTTCAAACATTTAATTTTCCTTTCATAAAAATTACTAAAATAAATACCTATTATCAATTTATAAAAGCACATGCTATATTTTTTGCATCTTATTCTATAAGTAAATTCATAAACAGTGTTAGCACATAAACGTATCCTTAATTTTGAATTAAGTATAACAATTAACAAATCATATCATTTTAGAATAAGTATCTAATTTTATAAATGTATTTTTATGATACAAAATTAAATAAATACTAGTAAAATCATAAAATACAAAATGTCTAATGTGGCTGAAAAAAAGAATCCATATATGATGTATTGTATCGTTAAATCAAATAATTAACACCATCTATCGATAATTAAATAGATAATGTCATATCACTGTTTCCTCTGTATTGATGTTTTCTTATCACATAAATATGATATCTAAGTGATGTAGGAGGTACCTTCAAGATTATTGAAAATTATTCAAAATTGTGTAATGAGATTTTTATAATAAAAATGATTTTAATTGTCTCAAAGTTTTATTAAATTAAAGCACGGACCATAAAGATGATCGTTTTTGTTTTAATATGACACTGAAATAATTATTAGTAAGTACAACATTCGGAAAAAAAATGAACCGACCATCGACATAGAGTTGCCTGTCTCGCGGTCTTTTACCGGTTGCACGGTGGAGAGTGTTCTCAGGAACTACATTCTTTGATTCCACCAGCCCCATTCCATCACAAACCACTAGACATCGTGTAGTATACCATCTGTATGTGGTGGATGTTCCTTATATCCGCACGAAAAGATTCGCTTTTACATTCATCTTACGCGCACCTAAAGAGGGGAAAATGCTGCCAGCGAGCATATTTTCACGACCTTAAGATCTGGGGGTCTTTAAGAGAAGAGTGGATGGGCATTTGTTGGGCGAATGCGATCCATTGTCGAACTCATCTTCACCTTCCACCAGGTTTGACGTACGCCTTTAAATCATAAAAAAACCTTTATAAAAAAATATATTCATCATCTAAATAAATAACAACAATCTGGAAATGTATAACAACTTTAAGTTATATTTAAGTAGACGACCCGCATCTACTTGAATATAACTTATTTTACCATTGCAGGATTAAGCTAACAAGTTCAGTCCCAGAGAGATATCTAAATTATCTTTTATGAGTATATTTGTACTATTAAGATACATTGATTCTCCTTTACTACCTGATTTTTTTAAAATAAAAAATAAATAGCAAAACGTTTTTTATCTGATTTTAACGAAATTTTAATATATTATAAAAAATATTAATATTAATTAAAATTAAAAAATATTAATTATTTTAATAATAACCGTTCGAAACGAGCAGTTTTTTTTTCGAATATATTTACAACATATCTTAATAGTGGCAATATTTTCACAAAAGATATCTTTCTGGAGCTGATCTTGTTAGCTTAACCTGTAATGCCATTTAAGCAGTCTTAACTAGAGGATACATTTAATGAACTTACTTTTCCACAAAAGAAGGATTCTGTCGCAATTTTAAAGTTTTACTACTGGCTGTAATTAAATAGCTTAATAATTAGAATATTTTTCTAATAATTATACATTATTGAATTGAAGGAAAGATTATTGTAACTATTACGTATATATATAATTATTAGTCCAGAATAAGTATTAATAATTGACCAAGCGAAATGAGGATTCGGCACTATCTTCGTTTGTTCCTCCGTTTGCCAGAGCTCTTAGGCTTCTAAACCAAGTAAGATAATGATCTGAAATTAAGATATACTATATAAACCTTTGACGCAATGCCGATAATAATAAATAATTAATAAAGGGTGTCTCAGAATGTTTTTCATTTTTTGATGTTAAATAAAAAACAACATTATCCATAAAAACTTGTTTTATTTATTGTTAAATTAAAGAGCAGATCTTGAAGTTTATTTATGAAAAACAACCGTTTGCAAATGTTCACCATTTACTTGTTCACACTCATTTAGCCTGGAGGTAAAATTTTCAATCACTCGCTGGAGCATTGCTCTTGGAATAGCGTTGATTTCTTCAGTGATTCTTTGCTTCAAAACGTTCAGGTTTGGTGGCAATGGATTGTAAACTTTACTTTTTAGGTAGCCCCATAAGAAAAAATCAGCAGGCGTTAAATCAGGACTCCTCGGTGGCCAGTTTATGTCTCCTCGGCGGCTTATCACTCTTCCGGGGAATAAATCGTGAAGAGCAGCTAATGAGTCATTTGTTACATGAGAAGTGGCCCCATCTTGCTGGAAAAAGGTGTTGCGGTTGTAGCCAGACTGGTTTTGCATTTCTGTAGCCAAAAAAGTCCGGATCATATGGCAATATCGATCAGAATTAACGGTTTGAGTTCGACCTCGGTTATCCTCAAAAAAATAAGGACCGATAATTCCTTGACTTGATATGGCAGCCCAAACAACCACTTTTGGTGAGTACAAGGGCTTCTGATGCAGTTCTAGCGGATTCTCGGTAGCCCAGTATCTGCAATTTTGTTTATTCACGTGACCGTTGATGTGAAAATTCGATTCGTCGGAGAACCAGATGTTATTGAAACTCCTAAAACGGTTTTTCATTGTCCTGCAGAATTCGACTCGTTTATCAGGATCATCAGGCTTCATTTCTTGAACAATAACAATTTTATATGGGTGAAAATGCAAATCTTTCGAAATAATGCGATAAACCGTAGATTTGTTCAAATTCAGAGAAGCTGCGCGCAATCTCAACGACTGTCGTGGGTCGTCCATAACAGACTGGCGAACGCGGTCGACGTTCGTGCTCGCCTTGATGTCCTTTTGCGCCCAGATGATATGTCCGGCATTGTATTCCCAGTCTCTTCAAACTTGCACACCCAATGTTTAATTAAATTGGCACTTGGCACATGTTTTAAGCTTGTTAAATTAAAATGTGTCCTGTAGAGACGACGAACAATAGTGTAGGAATCGTTGTTTTTATAAAACGCTCGCACGCAAAACGCGCGCTGCGGTCCCGTGAAACGATTCATGGCTACTAAACTTAACAAGCCGGCCAAGCGTTTGAGACCACTCCCCTCCCCCTGCTACCAGCGATCGGCGCGTATTGGTCAATTCAAAAACGAAAAACATTCTGAGACACCCCTTATAACAAAAAAATACATTTCAAGAGGGTCTACCATACATTCAAATGAGGGCAAAACTTTGTTTCTGGCTTTATTGCTATGAGCTCACTGTTTGCCACAAACGACTAGTAAATTTAGACTTACATAATCACATTTAATATTTAATCGATACTCTTGGACTAACGGTTTTCTTACTTTCTGTAATGGAACCGTGCGTGTAACAAGCATACATTAAAATGACAATGAAATATAACTACTCATCTTACGTAACTGTACTAGTAGCCTCGTGGGGGCGAAAGTTTTCTATTCAAGCCATCGACTTCTGAAGCAAAACCGCCAGGACATACGTAGAGGGCTATTAAAAGTTGTTGCAATCCCTGAAGGTATTAATATGAAAGTTCTAAATCGATACAAGACCGGGGAAAATTCGGAAGTTTCGAAGTACTCAACCGCAGTCAATATTTGAGGAGCGCTTCGCCGCCGTCTAACTCAACTTGAATCACGACGGCAACTCCAGGTCATATTTCTCTCACGATTATCATTTTTTCATATTAGTTTTTAAAACAAAGCTTCTGTACTTGAAATTAGTATTACCTGTTTTCTTCTATATATGCAATATTTCATTTAGAGATATCTGAAAAAAAAACTTTTTTAATAAATAATGGTATATAAAATACATTACATCAACGTTTTGTACTATATACTTAAATATTTGGAATGAAAATTGGTATTTAAATAATTAAATAAAAGAAAAAGGTCGTACTATATTTATGGAATAAAGACATGATTTACACTTAGGCTTTCAGGCATCTTAATCCTCATGAATACAGATATACGATCCTCAATTTAACATAGGTTACATGGAAAGCCCATAAACGTAATGGACGGACCGCGGACGTTTTAAAAAACCCACACCTGTCAAGGGTAGCTGTCAGACTGATCCTTAGTAAGTAAAGGAGATCTTTTTATGGCATTATGAGAAATTATGAACCAATTCAAACAAAATGAACCTAAAAATTTGCTTAAATTAGTGATAGATGTAAAAATGAGTTTATAATAACGATGATTATGTTTTTTTTTTTATCGAAATATATTATTTATTACAATAACTTTTCAAAATATTGTACTTTAATTAAAGGGTGTCTATTTTTTGTAGAATATAATTATCGTTTATTGCTTACACAAAGTATAAAATTGTGTATCATTCATTTCGTGGATAAAATGGTTCGTATTTCCACCCACAAGAGTTGACGTATGTTACACATGCCGACACCGGACTACTAAAATATAGCACAGTAGGTCACGCCGTCTCAGTATCATCTCATTCATTATTTGGAGTTATCGAGCTCATTACTGTCAATCAGATCGATTCTCCTAATGAAGATTAAATGTTTATTGACATTTCCTGTTTCCTAATAATAGCTAATAGCTTTAAGCGCGTAGTAGTGATCTCTATAATTATTCAGATTGGACGAAGTCACGAATGCTTTTGTTTACAGGCTGATAGCAAAATTTTTTAATATATTTTGAGGAATATATGAAAAATAAACGAAAACATTTTTACTTTTCACAAATAAAATCTATATTGTAAAATATAATGTGTAGGTTGTTCTAGGTTTCAGTCAAAATGAGTCTGAACTACAGAGTCAGCAATACAGAATAGAGAAATTAGATTACACTTAGTTTCAGAAAAGCTCCTTAAATTTAAATTTGCTTTTAAACAGTAATGACTTGGCAAATGTACACTTTATGCTTAATTAGTGCTTAAAAGTGTTTAAAATTTAACGAAAGTTTCTAAATATACCTGAGCGTAAGTCGATACATTTTATTTCAATGTCAATGAAGTTTCATATATTGTATTCTTTGGTGACTAAATAACATGTTAGTGAACTATGTTTATCGGGATCAAGTGATTACCCACATACAGAACAGGAACTATTCCAGTTACTGACTTTGAGTGTGAACATGTTAATACTCAAACACTTCAACACTACAGTACGTGTCGCATGCGAACCTACATTATGTAAATTAAACGCTATAGTCATCAGTGTAACTAGTTTAACAATAGTGAGCATACCCATGTTAGTATGTACAAATTATCCCGCGTATTTCTCGTTAATAGAAAATTCGCAACGTAATCCTATTTTATAAATCTCCAAATATTATACCAAACACCCTTCTGGATGAAATATCCCAAATAATGTGAATATTAAATAAAAGGTTCTTCGACAGGTGGTTCTTCGACACACCTTAGACTTCAATAAAACTGGATTTCGTTTCTTCCTAAATATTTTAATTATTTATTATTTTAAATAGATTATGTTTTACTGAATAAATATTTGTTAATGATGTAAATTATATATATATATATCGTCACGCTACATCTCTTTCAGGATGTGCAGAGATACAGTTGTGGCTGTATCCCCTTTGCGTTTATTTGTCGTGCTCAACGTGAACAGTAGCGCAGCTGATCACCGTTCTCAGAGCCTTAAAAAGAGTACTTACACATGATATTTGATGACACAGGAGTGTCTTTTTTCCGTCAAACGGAGTCCTTTTCACCAGGTCCCCACCTTCCAGGGTGTTTCCTTGCCGATGACTGATAGTCTTAAACTCCTCGGTTTGGAGCTGTCAGCTGATTTGAAATTTGCGCGGTCGATAGAGTTCAGAGCGAAAACAGCTGCTAAAAAATTGGGTATCCTTTTTAAGGTCAGACGATTCTTCTCACCTTCGCAACTTCTTAACCTGTATCAGGCACAGGTGCGGTCGGGTGTCGAGTACTGTTGTCATCTTTGGGACGGATCCGCTAAATATCAGTTGGCGCCTTTGGACTCTATTGATCGTAGAGCTCGTAGGCTTATTGGTGACGACTCCTTGACAAAAATTAAAATGCAGAGCATCGAGCATCGACGTAGAGTAGCCTGCCTCTCGGTCTTTTACCGGTTGCACGGTGGAGAGTGTTCTCAGGAACTACATTCTTTGATTCCACCAGCCCCATTCCACCACAAAACCACTAGACATCATGTCAGATACCATCCGTATATGGTGGATGTTCCTTATATCCGCACGAAAAGATTCGCTTCTACATTCATCATGCGAACGGCTAAGGAGTGGAATATGCTCCCAGCGGCCATATTTCCGCGGTCTTATGACCTGGGAGTCTTTAAGAGAAGATTGAATAGGCATTTGCTAGGCGAGCGCGTTTCATCATCGAACCCATCTTCACCTTCCACCAGGTGTGATTGAGGTCAAGCGTTCGTCTATAAATAATTTAAAAAAAAATCTATTAGATGCTGGTTTCCTCATGATGTTTTCCTTTACCGGTGAACAAATAGTGCCTAAATCCGTACTTAATCAGGATAAATCCAGAAGTATTTACCGGGAATCGAACCTGTAGACTATTTTCATTACTGTACATGGATATCGGTCACTTATCAATTAGGCCACCACAGTTAATGATGTAAATTGTCAACTTAAAAATGACCGGAATCGTATAATTTTGATATTTATACAACTACGTTTAATACAGTTATCAGAATCGAATTATGTCTGCACTCTGTTGATACACTTGAGCTTTAGTTAATAATAAATAGGATCTAGAAATATCTTTCCTAGTTTTATGAAACAATCTGTGAACGTTGTACTATTATTTATGATAACTGTTTCCTCGTAACAACTATAAAGGAATCATTCATTAGAATTTAAACAGAAAAATAAACTTCAGAATCAAGAAAGTGATGTGATGTGCGGAAATTTAAATTTATTTCCATATTCGAGAAATTCTAATAAAAAGTTTACGGCTTGGGCAGCTTGCATGCGTTCTATTATGCTACAATGAATACCGGCTCGGTTTGTGGAGTGCGCAAAATAAGTGGCTCAAATTGGGTTTGCTCCGATCGAGTCCCATTGCGCTGGCATCCGACTATATATTGAATTGAATAAACGCCGGCTGTGGTACATGATCCCAAATTAGATTAAGGCGACGAAGAATTCACGTAGAAACAGAACTTCATGGCAAATAGATTCATTTTGTAGAGGAATCACGATATTCATTAGTGGCGTGTATCCCCATAAAAGCATAAAAACATTGCCTTTTTATAATTGAACATTTAATAAATATATTGATTGAAATTATATTAATTACAATACTTTTTTTTTGACCTGGTGGAAATCCTTATGGACCACCAGGATCGTCGTGGGGGCGCCGGCTCCGGCGTGACGGACTTTAACCGACTAAAACCACCGGGATGCACCGAATTCCAATCTGCCAAGTGCAGAGGGAAAAGCGAAGCTAGATTCCTCCGCATATTGGCGACGTCGGCGTTAGTCAACCCTCGCTTATCTTGTGTCTTGGAGTGTTACGTGGGAACACGTCACTTACTGCTCACGCCAGGAAATGTTGAATTAAATACTGGACTAGGTGTCTCTGAATTCAAATTAGTCCAAATTTTAAATCAATATAAGGATTAAATGCCCCAGTATAATATGGTAATGTTTTTTTATGCTTCTATATGATACACATCACTGATATTCAGATTAATTATAATAACTTTAGGATGTAAATTAATCGATTTTTTAAAAGAGATTCTGGAAGCGAATTTCTTTGAAAATATGATGGAAACAATATTGCTTAACGATAATAATGATAATACTGTAATTATAGTCATGTGATTATAGTAGCATGACAATACTATAAGACAACTTCTTCTGGCGCCATTAGTATAACTCTGCTCACCCCAAAAAAGGATATAGCGTGACAATATATTTTTTATATAAGGTTTTATAAGTAATATTTTTTTCAATTAAACTGGTGTTCTGAGACAATGTTATCTTAACATATCTTTTCCATTACAATACAAGACAATGCCTGTCAGATCGTAGGATTTAGTTACGAACTCACTAAATACAAAGTGTCTAACTAGCTGCCTTCTCTTATTCGATGAGCCCTGCTTTTGAACCCGCCATGACCCACAAAGCCTACAGTCAATGTTAAAATAAATCTAATAGTTTCTAATAGTTATTTTCACATCAACTTTTTGATAGATTCAACATTCGTAAGGCTTATGATTTATCATTGTAAAGATTGTATTGAATATTTGAATTAAGTTTGTATTTTATTTTCATTGTAATAAACCAAATTGATTATTTATGAAAAATGGACAAGCAAAAATTAACTATGTGGTTAATAATTGCTTAGGTAATAATTATAATATGACAATGATTTAATAATAATAATATATCGTTACGCTATATTCCTTTTGTTGTGAGCACAAATATATTATTAACTGTATCCACTTTGTGCTTCATGTCGTGCCTAACGTGACCATCAAAATAACAATAATACAATGACAGTGACGGTGATTTAAATACTTATATATATTGTAATATGTTTTAATACTAACAATAAATAGACAAATGTAAAAATAATCGAAGCAAAGTTGTGTGGTACGATTCTTAATAACAAGATTATAAAAAAAGAACCATGGATAAAATTTAATTTTAAAAAAGGGTAAAGTGCATCGACGTATAAAATCTAGCTAAAGCTCTCTCTCATGGTATATCGAGTTGTGGAATGCATAGAGTAAGTGGGTCAATAATTGGGTTTGCATTAACGGCGACCCGCCGAGCTGTGCTGTCGATGATACCTATCTACTCGTATATGAAAATAAACTGATATTTACTCTCGGAGAAGCCTTTAGATTAGATCAAAATATAGATAGGAACTGTAATAAATAGCTTTTAGGTACCAACCCACCAATATGCCTCTTATTTAGCCTCTTGAAACCTAAGAAATACTAAATGTCAATATATAACGTCGTAATTTTTATTATTTCAAATTATTCACCGTACGTAATACGGATTTTATTATATTGTTTTATTTACATTAAATCATGGATGCTGTTATATTCAATACCGAAAAAGATATAAATAGCAACAATTGTTAACAATCATTTGAGTTAAGTTTAGTAGATTTGTTTAATATATCAAATAAAATTAATAAATAATTCGTATGGCTAATGTAAAGAATGTTTTGTTAAATATTGACTATATAATTCTGTTAAATATTTAATCTACGTATAAATTTTAAATAGAAAAGATAAATCAATGTATAAATTACAAACAAATAATCATTTTAACTAGCAATCGCTTTTAATAACTTCCCTCAGATTACTCTGTTTCAGAATTGGAATTCTAATATAACGCTATTCACTTGGGTGAAAATTTAAAACAAAAAAGAAAGATCTAATTAGAGGAGAGCTACCAATTTTTCCGTTGAAAATATCATTACAAAGAGAAGCTTTAGAGCTCGCAATAACGAGCTATTGAAACAAAGCAAAAATTTCGTTTGTCTTATTTTTTCATTGGCTCTGATAGACATATTTAATAATATTAGTGCCATCGATTTTTATAAAGCGACTGAGTACTACTTGGCTGTAATATGTATTTGCTTGGTTTTATAATTAAGTAACGATGAAGTCGATCAGTTTTTCTAAAATGTGAACAATTATTAATTTTAACCATTTCACTGTTCATCTTATACATTTACATATTTCCATTACTCGTGAAAGACACCGTAGACCATTATTGTAATATTATAACAATGTAGTAAACATAGGTTTTATGGACTGAACATTGTACCGTGCATTTACGTAACATTAAGCCCGTAATGGTCGTCTCCCGATGTTGTATAATAGTTCTAACATTGTTGATAGGTACCCATACAATGTAGGAGTAAAATGTTAAGGTATCCTTTGAAATAATTTGAGAGTCTAATAATCAACAATTTATCTGAAGTTGTACGAAATTTTATGATCAATTAAAATTAAATATTATATATATATATATAGATATATCGTCACGTTATATCCCTTACGGGGTTAGCAAATATACATTAATGGCTGTATCCACTTTTTCGCTAATTTATCGAGATAAAAAAAAGGAACCTACTTAACAAATATTATCGGTTTATAAAAGTATGGAAGGTATGGATCTAAAGCATGGATTCATTAGTAATAAAAAATAGCTATCTATGATATAAAATAATAATTAACGGGTGTGATATTTTATCTTTTACATAGAGATTTCTTTAACTTATAAAATTATATACATATAGTAGAGATGGGCAAAATGTAATCTAATTAATGATTAACGATTACAAAATGAAGTCGTAATTTTAATCTTGTTGCTCTGTAATCATAATTAAATCCCTTGAAAACATTAACAAGTCATAAATGTGTATGCAATTGAAGATTCCGTAATGTTTAAAACATAGATAAGCAAAATGCAGTGATATTAATGACGAAAAACGCAAAATGTAATCGTAATCGTTTTTCATTAATCTGATTAAATTTTGTACATCTATGACATATATTATATATGTATATGTTTTTTATTAGAAGAATTTAAATTCATACCCAGATCAGGTTAGTGTGAGATGAAAATGCCAAAGCATTCCTTCAGTTATTTTAGCATAAAATTTTACTTTGACTTAAAGAGATAGCGATAACAACTTTTAAGATTGATGAATTCCGTTCTAATGTATTTTCTTACAACTTTTCAAATTTTAAAAGGGGAAAGCGGAGGATTTTTAAATTAAGTAGCTTTGACTTAATTTTAGGTTGGAACAGTTTTATCTCTGACTTAATTGCTATCGCGCGTATCACCGAATGGACAGCCAAGGAAACTCAGCCGAGTACTAACCATTTTTTAAATTATATTACGTTCTGTTTTATATCCGGGATTAGCGTTATGAAAATATCAGAAATTAACCCTATGCAAAGTCTATTTTGTTTTTATGATACATATATTTGTTTTAAAAGCTTTTACTACCGGCGACTCTATCGGCCTTAGCAATTTATGGATATAATAGCGGGACGATAATATTAATATATATTTTAAAACATTGTCACGGACAGAAATAAAACTTCGGATACCTTATAATATTTATTTAATTAGCACAAAAACGCTTTGGTACACATGTCTGTATCGTGATAATGGCTGTACTAAAACCATAGAAGGCAGGAAGCCTAAAATTCTACGTAGTGTTGCAATATTTAAAATTAATATTACACAGAATAACAATTAAATCTAGTATTTGTATTGAACAAACGTTATTATTAAAGTGTAGTATATTAGGACATTTTAGTGCATTAAAACCCTACATTTTTCAAAGAAGTAATTTGGTAAATGGTATAATAACCAGATGCAAAACAGCATCCAAATTGGTTATATTATTTCTGATATTGCCGCGCATCAACACACAGATAAGCATTCTAACAACTAACAACTATTTTTTGGGTTCTATAGTATTAAGAAAGGTCTTTAATAATATTTTTATCTTCCATGTACAGACAGTGATATTATATATATTCCAGCCAAATTAACTGAACAGTTACATTGTACCATGTTTCTTCCAAAAAATGATCGAGGCTTTTAGTTAATCTGACGTATCATTTTTATTTATGAACCGGCTGAAATAAAACTACTGAAGAAATGATATTTACCACAACATATTAGCGAAAACTGCATCTAAATCAGTCAAGTCATTTCTGAGATTAGCAGGCACGACTGCGTGTATATATATGTGTATATGGATTAAAGATTCCTGTACGTTTTCTCAATACTTTTAATAAGTATGGATAAACAGTGCTATCATTTATATTACGTTTTATTCTTATAAACATTGTAATTAACGATGATTATAATCATATATATATAGTTATATATTCACTCACCATAGTATAATATGTATTCTAATTAATTGAAACTATACATTTATTTTATAAATGTAAAATAATCTACATCGCACACGCGAAAGTTTTACTTGGTTTGGTGTATATGTATATTCACTTTCATATTGTTTATATCTAGCTTGTTTACGTCTAGGTGACCGACAACTACACATGTATTATATATGTATTTATATTGATTTAAAGCATAAGAGCAAAACAATTTATCTTGTTTTCTTTAGAATAGGATTGTGACTACTACTGATAGGTCAAAATATATCACAGTAACTATCCAACTAAAAATAAGGCAACTAAAATAAGTAAATGGATAAAACTATGCATATACAATACATAGTTTGTGCTAATAATTTGTAGTACCAACATGAGAAAATGCCGTACAAACCTCCCCTTATTTACACATCACCTGGCTCTTGAAAGCTTTAACAACATTATCGAATTACTTGGATGATTTATCCAGGCTTACTCACTAATGGAATACCCGATTACATAACTCTAACATTTATTTAATTTAATTAAAATTATATCAAATACACTAATGTTTAAAATAATGTGGCAATGTACATAACAAAATATTGTTTAAAATGTTTAAAATTGTCATAAATTGAGTAAGTTTTAAAATGAGTTTACAAGAATACCTGTATTATTCGCGTATTAGAAAAAGATATACATGCTTAAATATGTACTGTACAAGTAGGTATAAATACATCACCAACTTTTGACTATTCATCACAAAAAAGACTGCCAGTACCGGGATTAAAAACCCAAAAGTTTCAGCGTACCAAGCAGAGTCTTTACTAACCAGACCGAGGTTATAATCTTAAAAAATATACTCAAAAATATTCAAGTGAAATTAAAACAAACATCTATAGATTTATAGAATCATTTCATTGATTTAAAGAAGCCAAAAATTCGAGGAAATAATCTTTTTTATTTAGTTTATTCTAGCTGTTTTAATAACATATTTTAAGGAGCCTCAACATTAAATACCAATAATTGGACCACGGTCCACTATCCGGTCCCTGACCTGATTAAAACTAATTTAATCACCGCAACCCTACTGGCTATTCTGGCGAACAATTAATCAATTAAATATATTATTACTTATAGTAAAATATTATTTATAATGATCAATAAATACAAATCTTTCTTTTCATGATTAATGTTCATCAAAACAATTAATATTTAAACGTTTAGAAACAAATTAATCACCGTATTAATTTCTAAAGTTAAGCACCGTCTTTCAGTTTTAACTGTTCAGAAAGCTTAGACAAAGTAACGATCTGTTAACAATAAAATTTATGCAAAAGTCTAAAATGTATGAAAATGAGATAAAGTGATGACGAGATATTTCGATAACTTAATTATTCACTTTATACTTTTCTATTATCATTACTTAAGATTAAAAGTTACGAGTACTATAAAGTTATGCCGACCCGATAAACATATTATTTTTTATTATTAAAAATCGGTAAAGTGACTACATTGCATGTACATATATTTTGTTGCATACCTTACGATTCGTTACTTAAAGTAACTGGCCTCCTAGAAAAAGTAACATTTAGTAAGGAATAATCTAGTAGAAAGTGAAAAATATAAAGAATTGACAGAAGCTTTTCGAATATCACGTGATCACGTCTTTTCATACATTTTTCACTTTTCTTTGTCGTTATCGTTTATCGAATATTACGTTGTCTAGGTCCGCTGCTAGGATACATGAGTGTGTTTCGAACGAACACCGTAAGCAACAAAACGATTTTATCGTCGAAATCATTATCTAGCTATATAACTTCTTACCCTTATTAACAAATTTCAAACAAATGATTAGATTTCATTAAGAATATAGTGTTTTTTAGGAATACGTACTTAAACACTCAGGCTTAGTTACTGCAAAGCGCATGTATGCAAGATTGGTATATTTCATAAATGATTACAAGTAATTATTTTCTGGAATCGTACATATTTTGTACAGTTTTTTTTTGTGACCGTACTGAGTACAACAGCTTCAGACATGTTTAGACGTTGCGAGCAATTTAGCGGAGCACTTAGTCCGTAGCACTCCGTCACGGCACGTTAGCGCCGGCTGATGTCCTTTCTACCGTAAATCTGAATATTATATACACCCTCTCATACTAATGGCAATATATGTACGATATTAATCTGTTAACAATTATATAAAACATTTTTTTATACTGGCTTAACAGACCAGATTAGTGATTATTACAGAGCACCTGATGACAATTGCAGTGTAGTTTAAAATCGGCAATGCTACCAAGGAACGAGAATCAATTTACAGTGGCCATCGTTATACCGGCCCTCATATACCACGACTGTAGAACTCTAGATATATGAACAACTGAAGGTACAAAATCTGCTTCTGAAACGCGACAGCCCGTGCCGAGTGACTATGACGGTCTTTGCACTTTGTACTGTGGTCACGACTAAATTCAGGATAATCGTCCTAAAATTCGTCAATTTTCTTCTATAAGCTCTATAGTCTAGATACCTCTTATAGATATTATATGTATCAATACATCTTTAACTACAACAAGTTATTATTAACATTGATTAGTGTCAAAATAGATTTGAATTAAATCAGTTGGTGCTGGACAAAAAGACTCAATATTTTACACATATACACACAAATCCACATCTTATAACAAATAATAATATTGCCGACAAAAATATGAAAGGGAAGATTTGTAATATTCGTATAACTATAAGAACTAGGGTCCGACCGAATGCTTCGGCTTCGTTTTCGGCCTTTGCCACAACCTTCAGCCAAAAACGAAACTGGAGGTTTTACAATCCTAATTAATTCTGTTCAATATAGACTAAAAGTGAACAATTTAATCATTTTTAAATCTTTTAAATGTAAGTTGAAACTGAAGTATATATTATACTCGTAACTTCGGGAACGATATGTGCCGTATCTCTGGAAATGAGCCAACAGCTGAGTGCCACCACTGTGACGACTGCCGCTACGAGAGAGCAGAGCATGTGCTAAGGGAATGCCGAGCCTGGACTACAGAACGTCTAAAGCTGTCAAAAAATATTGACGGAGACCTGTCACTGCCGGTGATGATCCATAGCGCCGTCGGCAGTAAGAGGCCGTGGCAGGCGGAGCTCGCGTTTTGCGAAAGCGTCCTGATGAAGAGGAGATGGCCGAGCAGGAGAGGCAGAGGTTAACCTCGCGCTCGAACGTTTAGTGTCCTAGAGCGGGATGCATTCCGGGCCGAAGGAATAATATGGCCACCAGACTCGGTCAGCATTGATGAGGAGATGACACCCCGGGGGATTTTAGCCGGTAAAAGTCTGGCACACAACTTATCAAAAAGTCGGACACTAATAGAACATTATTATCGATTTAGAATATGTTAGCAACGAATTTTTGTTTTATGTAAATAATATTTATCAGGAAAATTGTTTCTTGAGGTGTGCCACTCGCATTACGTAATTGAGTGTACCTATAAGCGGTGTTAGGAAGCCTGTTTACCCCACGGCTGGGCTTGTTTGTTCAACGGTAACAAATATTTACACACACCGACCTGTGCGTCAGAATCGATTTTACGCTACAAACAATGTTGTTTATTACTTTTTTGATATTTTTATAGCTATTGACATTACGTGAATTGCTTTTCGGGTTTTAGATAAGGCAACCGGTTATAAGAAATCATGTTTGCGCTTTTGTAGAGAATTAAAAACTTGGAAGTTAAATGGGTGTAAATTATCAACCTGATAGTTTTACGGTCTACTTATGTTACATTATATTTTCTGGAGCACTGAACGTATGATTAAGGCTTCACCTATATATAATATATACATATATATATATATATATATATATATATATATATATATATATATATATTTATATATATATTATGTAAACTTTTAATATAAAAAAATAATAAGTCTTAAGTTGGTCCATACAGATAAGCTGAAATTATGCGCGTGCCACAACGCGAGTGCCATAAAAACCCAAGTATGTAATGTCAAGAGGCAAACGAGTCCTATACGATAACTTTCATCACAGTTGCAAGGAAAGAAACAGTCTTTTTATGTGTAATTAACTTTCCAATTTTAGAAAATATGATGTAAGTACAATTCTCCCACTTTGGTGACAACTCTTGATTCCTCAATTAATATTTCCGACGGAGTCATTCATGTCTACATCTGGATCTTCTATGTTACTTGAAGTCGACTTATTTTGGGTAACGTATTGTATTCGAGTGTAGTATATCACTATAAAACTTATGTAAAAATGTCCCATTTTCACCAAGTCGGTAAAAGCAACATCTCGCAAATGACACACAATCAAAAGAATTGCTTTTCAACAGATGTATCAAAATTATTATGCTTTCCTTACATGTATTTAAATGCCTCAGAATAATGACTGCACCGCACAAAACATTTAGGCTAAGATTTATAGATGCAACTTTAAGTTTGCTTAGACTTTATTAAAACATTACAATTTATAATACTCAATAAATGTCAAAGGATTTAGTACGTCACCGATTTTGCCAACATTGACTTGGTTCTGCGAATACTACTACGTACTATGGCATACACTGAAGTTCCTATTATATATTCAGTTTTTTTTTTGTCAAAACGAATTTACTTATTCAGAACATTGTTAAGCAATGTCGAAATAATGTCTTTAAATCTCAGCCTTAGTGTATACAATATATTTAAAAAAATGTATTTAAGCATAATAATATTGCTACTACATACATAATACACGCATTGTAAATAATTACACACATGGAAATAGTCCCACACTGAGCTTGCACTTGTACTATGTGTACCAAACAAAGGTATTCATACTTAAATACATATATACATAATCTTGAATCGCGATAAACTAATCTGCTCATCACAGTGCAGTTTGCCGGTACCGGGGCTCGAACCTAGATCCTTAACATCGTTAGTAAGGTCAATAAATACAAATTACGCTATAAGGCCGTCAAATGTAACGTAGACATTTCGCTTAGCTGATAATTTCGTATCCGATTGGGGTGATGCGAACCTGGTCAGGTTTAACGCGCTGAAGACGCAGGCCTGTCTCTTTTCCGCCAAACGGAGCCCTTTCGTCTTGGCTCCTACTTTCCAGGGTGTTAGCGTACCATTGGCTGATAGCCTCGAGCTTCTAGGCATGGAGCTAACTGCGGACCTTAACTTTGGGCGTTCGATTGAAGCTAAGGCTAAAACAGCTGCTCGGAAACTGGGGGTTCTTTTCAAGGTTAGGCGGCATTTTACGCCGACCCAACTTCTTAACCTGTATCAGGCGCAAGTTCGGTCGTGTGTGGAGTATTGCTGCCACCTTTGGGATGGTTCCGTCAAACACCATCTGGCTGCTTTGGACTCAATTGATCGCCGAGCTCGGCGACTCATTGCCGATAAGGCTCTTACGTCGCGTAAACTACTCAGTTTGGAACACCGGCGTAAAGTGGCTTGCCTTTCGGTTTTCTATAGACTATACTCTGGAGAGTGTGCGGCTGAGTTGTATGATTTAGTTCCACCCTCCCCCTTCTACCATAAATTGCCAATTTTGCCAATTTTGCACATCACACACTCAAAACCTTCTTGCATACGTCTCGCATTCATCCATCCACTGAAAAGGTTGTGATGGCTCGTTTATTCAGTCCAACATAGCTTTTTATCTTAAATAATATTTACAATAAAAACCTTATGAACTAAACGAAGCGATACAGCACAAACTTAACTTAGGGCAGGACAACACAAGTAACATTTAACATAAACTAGCTTAAAACTAAACTACTTTATCTTAAATCTATAAATCCTACGTACTACAAGCGGGAGCGCGAGGTGGCAGTGCCAGGGCTGGGCCCTCTATCCTGCGGCTATCAACGCGACCCGCGACTACGGGCCGGGCTCTGGAGGTCGGCGCCCCCAGGGCGCTGCCTCGAAAGTGTATGTACAAATTTGGCATCCGCGGAGGAGACGTGCCAGCCTGTCTCGCTTCGCCGCGGCACTGGACTAAGTCTATGCAGATCATTAGGCCTGATTCTCGTCGGCCAGGAGCTGGCGGAGAAGGCTCCTAATGATCTCGCTGTCAGGATTCTCAGCTGGGTTCAGGATGCTTTTCAAGGTGGCTACACCGGCTTCTACTTTGCCGCGCAGTTCTGCGCTAAGGTTGCTTCTCTGCGGGTCAGAGGTCGCTGGCCCGTCCTCCTGCGCTGCTACGTCCGCAGATTGGCCCCTATCTGCGGGTTTGTACTTCTGGCCTCTATGCTTCCTTCCTCCTCTCTTTCCGTGGCGTCTACCAGGTCCAGTGGTGCCGCCGCGACCAGTGGGATCGTTAGCCGGCGCCATCAGCGACCCTGGCGCGGCCTCCTCCACGGCATTACGCAGCGGTGGAGCTAATCCCTCCTGTCGTCGTCTCGGCACTGAGTTCCCGGCGCGTGCGACCGTCCCGGCGCGCTTATTGCGCAATTCCCTTCGGAAAGTGGGGCACTTCGAGAAGTTTGCCGGGTGCGATCCACTGCAATTTTTGCACGTCGCGGGTTCTTCGAGCGGTCGGTCGCACTCCCGTGCCGCGTGGCTACCGCCACAGCGAACACAAGCTTGCGGTCGGTGGCAATGGTGAGAGCTGTGTCGGAAGGCCTGGCATCGGTGGCACTGGGCGGGCCCCGCACGCCCGCGCCAAGCTTCCACCGAGATCCCGCGCATCAGCAGCAGCTCTTTTATCTCGTAAATCTCTGTGGGAATTAGACCGCTGTGTCGCTTTATGACGACGTAGAACAGGCAGCCAGGGCGTCCTCCTCGCGCCCGTACGTTCTTACAGTATTCTGGCTGGAAGCCTTGCTCCTCTAAGGCGGCGATAACGTCGGCGGGGTCCGTTTCTGCGGGTAATCCCCTTATCGCCACCTTTAGGCTTCGCTCGGCAGGGAGGGAGTAAGAGAACCAGGAGAGTTTCAGGGACGACTCCACCTCGGTGAGGTATCTCTGAACCACTCGGTACTCAGACTCGTCTTCTGGCAAGAACCGCATCCCTTTCCCAAAGGGACGCGCGTTCGGAGGCCTGCCGAGTCTTAGGGTTAACTCCCTGAAGTGGCTCTGCCACTCTGGTAGCGCTTCTACAACGAGGGGAGGGCATCGCGGCTCACTCCTCTTCGGGTTCCTCACTGAAGAGGGCTTCTGAGGTCCGTCGGCGGTGGGCTGGCTCGGTTGTCGTTGAGTCGGCGCCTTCCTCGCCGCGGATGCGTACGACGGTGTCGTGGGCGTGGTTGGGGGCTGCTGGGGGCGAGTTGCTGCGGGAGCGGTCGCTACCGGTCGAGGGGCCGCAGCGCCGGACACCACAGTCGTGCGCTCCGCCCATGTCACGGCGCGCGGACCTGTGACACGGGACGGCGCGCACGGCGGGGCGACGGCGTGGACTCCCCGGCCGGCAGCGTCCGAAAGGGCCGCGGGCGTGGGCTTCTGGATCCGTCTCTTCTCGCGCTGCGGGAGTGGGACGTCGCGATCGGAGGGAGGCTTCGTCAGACTCGGCGTGGGCGGTATGGCGCGGGAGAGGGACGCGTCGGGGCTCTTCAGCGCTGGTCTGGGCGGGTTGGCGGCAACAGTAGGGACGTTTGCAGGCGTAATGGGGCGCGCGTCAAGATACGGAGGAGGAGGAGGAGGGTCCGACGGCGGGCTCGACAGCGAAGCGGAGCGCACGCGGGGACGAACGGCGCGCTCTTCATCTCCGCTGGTGCTGCGCCTCTTCCTCTTCCCCTCGACCGGGCTGCGCACGAGGACAGCGTCCTGAACAGGCGGCAGGTCCACGGCGCCACGTTCCGCTACGCTCCTCAGCACTGCAGCGTCGTCCGGAGAGAGAGGGCGGCAGGTGAGTTCAGCCTCACGCACCCGGAGAAACAAGGCCATCCAGCGAAGCATCGCATCCGACAGGATCCCGGATTCTAAAATCCGGGCGACCGCGACTAGGTCGCGTTCGTACACCACTGTCGGAGGCGACACTCCGCCAGCCGGCCCTGCACCCCGGGGCGGAGGCCCTCTTGAGGTCGGCGACGGCGATCTCGGCAGCGGCTGACTCGATGGCGGCGATGGCGATGCAGGGGGCAGAATAAAGCGGCCCTCTGACTGTTCGCGCTGGCGGTCTTGGTTTAGCTGGTGTTCATCTGGAGTTAGTTTTCTCTTCTTCTTCTCAGCGGCGGCAGCGGGCTTGATCGGTGGTCTTCTTTGCTTGTTGGTGGCGTAGGTAGCCGGTCTGGGTTTGACAAGGCCGGCTCGCTCCATGGCTTCGATGGCTGCCGCGAGCGCAGCGTCCTCGTCCGCGTACATCGTGTCCACGGACGAGTCGCTGTCTAGCGTCTCCCAGGATTGGGTGGCCATCATCATCCTGGTAGGTCTTCTCGGGGGCTCGGCGTCGACATCGTCCAGCGACCGAAAGGACTTCAGCGAGACTGGCGGTGACGCTGAGAGTGGCACTGGCGCCACATCCGGCGAAGAGACGTCCGTCGGCGGTGATCCGCGGCGTGAGGCCCCTCGTGGCGTGGCGATACGAAGTCTCTCTTCGTCCGAGGTATCGTCGTATTCCTCAGCTGTCTGTTGGAGTACAACCTTCTTTTTCGGGCTTCCCCGGCGAGACATCGCGGCGGAGAGTCCGGAATGGTTTTGAAGCAGCAGGTGGGATTTCTGGCGTGTAGCTCGAGGGCCGTACGTCGCCCCTTACTTGGTTCTGGCCCCGCGAGGAGCCAAAACACAAGAAAAGGTGGCGGAAAACGGCCCGGCGTTCGATATTTACGTCGCGGGTAGGCTGCTCGTGCGCGCGGTGAGTGCGCGGTGACCGTAGATTCCCCCGCTTCGCGCGAGGCGAGGCCGGGCGACACGGACGCGGGCGACGTATGAAGGGGGAGCTCGTACACGTAGTTCCAGAAATGGCCGTCCACCATAAATTGACGAGACGCCGTGCTGGTTTGAACCCTTTTGTGGTTGATATTCCTGCTGCTCGCACTAAGCGATTTGCCTCCTCCTTTTTGCTGCGTACCGCGAAGGAGTGGAACTCGCTTCCTGCGTCAGTATTTCCGGCGTCTTATGACATGGGAATCTTCAAACGTCGAGTGAATCGGTATTTGCTGGGTGAGCGCGCTCCATAGTCGGCCTCATCGTCACTTTCCAGCAGGTGTGATTGAGGTCAAGCGCAAGCCTGTATGTAATAAAAACTGTCCGTTGACTGCGTTTTCGCTCCGAGACGCAGTTCCACTCCGACGAAGCCTTGAGTTTCTTTCGGTGTTTCTTCTACAGGTAGTCGCTTCCGAAACGCTATTAGATCACCTTAGTTCTTTCTCTGGCTGGCCGCCCAAGACGAGGTCGTACCCACAGGGGTGGTTTTGCGTTGCCACCCAACTCATAAATTCGCTAGCTAAGCACCTTCTGTGCTCACCGCCTAAGCCCGGTTGAGTTGAAAAGGTCTGTCCCAGACATCCAACATTCTTCCCACAAAAAAAAAAATAGATTTTATGTATAATAAAATACATATTGAACCTTCTGTTGCGTCGGTTATTTTGGAATCGTAAGCAAATGACGCCGGCGCGGCGAGAAGAGCGAATGGGGTAGGTTCGTGTGTGTTTGCAACTGAAATTCAGCTATTTCCACTTGTAAACAGAGTTCTTCCGCGAAACGACACAGATGTGCAGCATGTACAGATATAGTTTTTTCCAGCTTCGTTACTTACCCAATAGTCCCATATTACCTAAAAGGAAAATAATTATTCCTAAATTAATAAGACAAAAGAGTATAAACTTATCATTGTTTAGATTGTACTAATAACTTACAAAAATATTTTTTACACCACGAATCTTGGATGCCATCATTTGCTTAAACGCTGCTTGATTTGGTTTTTGCGATCTTAGATTCCTGGTTTTATAAGTTTTTGATGTCCATAATTTAGGAATTATCCTAATTATAACTTCGCACAAATGCAAAATTCATATCTATGCTACTTAATGACATCTATATCTATGTATATTCTATTATATCATATCTGTAGCTATATATATATATATATTCTTTGAAATTAAGATTGAAACTAAAAGCAGCGGAAATAAACCACACGTAACATATTGTGAGATTTTTTTTACTTGTGAAAATCCTCATAGGACCGTCCCGGCCACACATGAGGGTGGCGGCCAAGGTGTGCCGGACTGGTAATAGCTAAAAACCTCGAGATGACTACTTCTGCGATTTAGTGGGGACTGCGGGTTCTGTAATCAATTTGCCGCAGCCCCACTACGCCGCGCCTGACGGGCACAATCACAGGGAGAGACGCCATCTCTTCCGATACTACCTAGTGTACTTCGGCAGAATGGGTCATGACTCTCCACTAACTTCTCGGGGAAACATATTATGTAACATGTATTATGCTGGTTTCTAATAAAAAATAAAATAATTTGTACTATTTTTAATTCCATAAAGTACAATGATTTAAATTCTAAATTGAATTGCACTTTAGTTTTAACTTGTGAAAATGCTCTAATATAACGCTTGTTCGGAAACTGAAAAGAAAAGAATTATCCAACTGTCGGTAGCAAATGTCTAGTTCTGTACATGCACGAGCCCTGTCACAGTCGGCATTAAGACGGAACATTTTCCGCTTTCGCACGCTCTGAATGCATTCTATTTTCTCAACTGCAAAACGAATAAAATTATTTTCTTTCGTTAGCGAAAGCTGTTCTCTGTCGTCGCTCGTGAATTTGTGAACTAACAAGATTTATTCTTTTACATTTTTCTAAAAATTGTATTATTCTTAAACAGATTTTAATATTCAAAATTATAAAACTTTTACTATATTCCAAAAATTTTCTTAATAACCTTTTTTATAAGTTTGTTTGTTGTTTGTGTGTATATGCGAGCCTAGAAAAAGAAGACTACGATTTCAGAATTATATTAAGTATTACATTTATTTATACTAGACACAAACAAATTTTGTACTTTTCTTCTGAAACATAGATTTACCACACAACCTATTTTTGGTATCAGTATCAAATTAAAAAAAAAAACTAATCTAAGCACGGAATAGAAATTTAAGGCATGACAGTGAAATGACAATAAATGTAATGTTATATAGGAAAGACAAAAAATAAATAATTTAATAAAATTTTAGCAAATACTGTTTCCCTCAAAGTTTCTACTGACAAGAGGTACTTGATATTTACAGTGTTCCGCTCGTTGAATTCAGTCCGGCATTAATCCACTTCTATAAAATAAAATATATTTTTTAAAGTCTAGTCAATTGCTCACGTAGAGCTTCTCCAGTTTCCATTATCGTCCATAATGAGATGAAAATTCCATTACACGCCTTACGAAATTATACCTATACTTTGAGAACATTTACCCTCGTCACAATGTTTAAAAGATTACAAGGACTTACTGAATTGATGTTGCTAAATGTATTTGCAACGGTTTCACAAAATAACTTTTACTTTGTACAAAGAGGTAATTTATTTGTGCTTTTTGTTCAGTCCTATTGTGCTGAAACCTTTTTATTTGGTGGACACTGGATACTTGGGCCGGAATAAGTGTATGTACTTATGTCGTTGCACAAAAGCACCCTCGTAGGCGTGATAATATTATAATAAAGTTTTGAGATAATTGAGATATTTTTTACATTTATAAAGGACTTACCAGTTGGCTGTGGTAGTCAGGCACTTCACAAGTCACTCATTGTGTATGTATCTATATGTGTATGATGTGGAGTATGGTCTAGGTGAGGATTTGTGTTGTGTTAGTTGTAAATAATTGTAAGTGATTGTAACGGGAAAAAAATCGATGCTAAGTTAAAGTTTGAAAGCAAGATCGGTAACGTAACTGTTATGCCCCAGATGGCGCTTGCTTTTAGGCGCGTTTACATATTTATTATTTTGTTGCTCTGGAGTTGTGCCTTTTGACGCGACTAATCGATCATAGTAGATCGCTATACAACATATATACATGTGATTTTAAAATATGCATTTCGTTTAAGTTTAGTTATTTGCTTATAATCAGCGAATATTAAAAATTAAATAAGTGTTCAGTAGTAAATAAAAAGAACTTATGAACAATGCAGGAAACTGATCTACAAAAACCCCATGATTAAAGAACTTGGCCTATTGGTCATTGACACATTGCTTCATGCTGACTGAATTACGAGGGTGTAATCCGTATCGGTGTTTATATATTTTGAAAATAACTTATATCAACTGCATTAAGTTTATGGTTCAAAATATCTGCATTAATAAATAATATCAGAAATTACTAGCATTGCTTTAGCCAACGTTTTATTAACAATAGTAGCAATTTGACGATAATACTCATTTCGCCCGTTTATGATGTCCCATTTTAACAGGAATATAATTATTATTTTGCTATAAAATCAGTGATTATTGCTTAAACAAAGAATTTGTAATAAAATAAAGGAACAATGACGCGTTCAATAATAAATAGATAATACTAATATTATATTATATTAGAAACAACCCCATAAAATTATGTATATTTCAGAATATTCATTATTATATCTCATGAAAATTTTTAAGTATTGAGACGGTGAAGCTGTTATCGTATCGATCGCCTGTAGCTTGTAGCTTATGACTACAAAATTCAGGACAAGTCTCTCGACGTTCTTGTTATTTTTAAGTTAATATGACGACTATATTTGTCTAGCCATTTTTAGTACCCACTCTTTTGTATCACGTTCTCGTTTCTCATACTTAAATAGATACCTTATGTAGTTGTCAACTCTACTTTAATAAAAGTGAACGGATGGTTTATAGTAACATTAGCTTGGACTAAGTTGTCTAAGTTTTACATTTATCGTGTTGTTGACTGTGTAATCTTTAGTGAACGCATTCCTTTCGTCCTATTTTCTTTTAAGTTTAATCGAAGTGCGAAGAGATATTTGTGTAGGTGAGTATGGTTGCTGCGACTATTGCTAGGTTTTTTGTTGTCGATTGATTTATTATCATGATTACCATCTAATGCGATCAATACGTTACGTCAGAATAAGAAAATGTTATTATGTTTTTATATAAAATAAGGAGAGGATGAGTTATTAAATAATTAAAAAGCAGACATTACAATTGTAAGTACCCAAGGTCGGCCCAACCTTAGCTTCATAGCTTACATAAATCGGATTGTGTCGGAGGGGTAAAATTAAAAGTTTTGACGGAGGGTAACGTCAAAAAGTGCTCTGAATCCACGAGAATATATGAAGAAATAAGGAATGTTGAAAAGACCAAAGGCCTTTGTAAAGAATAAAAAAAGAATCATTCCATTCTTTCATCCTGTCCTATACGCACTCGGCGTAAAGACATTTTGATTAATTTTAATGTGGGATAAAATATAATTATAATCAAGTAATAATATACGACATATCAAAATATATGTAACTCTAAGTCACGTTTCAAACTAAGCATCAAACTAGTTAAAGCAACCATATAAATTTACATAATGCGTGTTAGTATTATGTTAAATAAATTTTAACTTGTGTGGTTAGAGTTCAAAGTTTCAAGACAGCGCAAACTTCTCGTCTGGGCGACAGTCATAAAGTTTTAAGCTTAGCGCATTCTAGTTTCCAAAACTAATTGTATTTTAAATTCAAACCTCTCTTGTTTAATAATGAATAAGTCACAACGTACATATAAGTCTCATTAGCACTAAATTAAACAGTTATAATTGGAGACTTAGTAAACTTGGATTATTAGCTTATAAACAAACATACTCTTACTAGCATTTTGATTATTGTTTTTTTATAGAAATGTTATGTGAGTGTAGTCTCCTAAGAATGGCGCTCAGCTAAGCTATTGGTCTTGTTGGGCACGACATAAACGTAAAGCGGATTCGGCCACAAAGGCATCTTTGTTCATCCCGTATGGGATAGAGCGTGACGATGTACATATATTTTTATTCCAGTTATTTTAAATTATAAGCAGTAGGTAAATATATTTTTGAATATGAGGCAAAGTTGAGAAAATGTAACCATATGGCATAAACCACCCAATAAACATAAAAAACGTATTGTAAAATCCTTAAACACTATACTTGTACGTATGTATATCTATTCGTCTATAGTAGAAATATATCTACGATAAGAGTAACGTTGTTTTAAGAAATATTCTTAAATTTCTTCTTACACTTGAAATTTTTTGTAAGATGGTAAAGTGATTGACCGAACGGGGTCGTGAACACAGTCAAACGACTCGCGTTGACCTGTCGCGTTTCGGTATCAGCTTGTGTACGTCCAGTTACTCATATATCTAGAGACCTTCAGTCGTGATATATGTGGACCGATATGACAACGGCGGCTGTCAATCGACACTCGTTCCTTGGTAGTCATTGCCGTTCTGGGACCACACTGATCCTTCCATCAAGTACACTGTAACTACTTTATCTAGTTAGTGTTTTATTTTAATAAATATGTAAAAGCATATCTCATGAACAAACAGAATGTAGACACGCTCTGTCTTAGATATTAGCTCTGTGCTCTATAGCAGTCACCTAGTACTAAGTGGTTTGATTTTTGGGAGTCGAAGCTGCTCGCGTCCGTAGGCTTTACCCTAGTTTCCCTACACGTGACTCCTGGGTGGTGCTAAACGAGCAGCAGCGAGGTGATAGGCCGTCGGTGCCCGTCTGGATCGCGACCACAGTACATGGGTGTAAAGGCCGTCATAGTGACCAGTTTCGGCTTGTCGCGTTTCGGGATCAGCTTGTGTATATCCAGTAGCTCATATACCTAGAGACCTTCAGTCGTGGTATATGTGGGCCGACATGACGACGGAGACTATCAATGGATTTTCATCCTTTGATAGTCGCTTTCGTTTGTGGACTACACTGTACTTACCATCAGGTACTCTGTAGTCACTAAGTCGAGCCAGTGTATAAAAAAAATTGTACTCTTATACTACTGAATAATAGCCAAGTGCATAGGCATAATAATTCATTTAATTAAATACTCATGTGAAATTGGAATTTATATCGTTGGTCTTTCTTTTATATAAACAAAACAATGCAGAGAAACAAAACTCGCATTTAAACCACTCATTATGTCTCCTCAAAACGTTCAAATACAATTTAAGATTATAAATAATTAAAAAGTAAGGAAACTTTAATCTTTTAATTTTATGTACTTTATTTAGCCTCTGCTTTAATCAATACTTAACCCTAATTTATTACTCAGATAAATCAGAGTTACTTCACAGCTGTCACTCTGAAATATTAGCTTATTCGCAGAAGAGGCACGTCTTTGGTCTTTCCAGTTAACCTTTCAGTGTGCCTTTCAGCTGACTGCCAAGCTTGACATGAGTAAATTGAAATGTCAGCTTTAGGTAAATTGAATGCTGCCAATTACTGTAACTTCTATACAGTGTTAAGTAGAAGCGAGAATTATCAACCCCCAGTAGATTTTGTATAAAAATTTTAGGTATATGTGTAGACCTTGGGTCATGATGATGAAGAAGAAAATGAAAATTATGAACGAACGTTTTAATTATTTAGCATTTACTGAAAAATGTCCATCTAAGCAATTTCGTGTTTATATAGCTTGCAAAAGCATCAAATAAAAAAGTTGTAATTTTTAAGCTTGTAAACAAATGTGTTTGCTTTATAGTCAAAGCGATAAATGTTAATTCATTGGATTATCGTCAACATTCAATTATTTCTATTATTATTAGTTTATTTGCATTTCAAGATATTTTTGAAAGTAAAAGGGCAAATCCGTTCCAAAAAATCTAGAACCTACTCATTTAGTTTTAATTGTTATAAATAATTTGGAGAATCTTAAAGTTTTTAACTAACTTTACCAAAAGAAGTATAAGTTCAAACTATAATTTTTTTCTTTGCTATTTTGGTTTTAGATTTTATATATTCTTAATTAGTTATTTTATTACATGATCCTTTGACAAATACATTCAGCTACGAAATATAACTACGCCTTTTGAGATTCTAACCCTTAATTTACATATAATGGCAATCATGAATAAACTGATGCTTCAAGCTACATTAAGACAGTATGAACCAATAAAATTATGTGACCTCATTTGTTACTTAGCCGGACCCGCTGGGGCTTTACGTGAGAAATTACTAAAAGCTCCTGAAGACATTTATTTCGGCCTGACTGTTCAATAAATCTTGCTAAAAATCGTTCAAGTGAGATTTAGTGATGAACATGTCAAACCTCTAGATGACTGTTAAATAGGAAAGTCTGTGAAGTTTGTTAAAACGATAGATCATTTCCCTATCTTGACATGCTTACTCATAGGTATAGGTATGGGTATCAATGTACAGTACTACGCGGGCCGGGATAAGTCTTGCCTTATGCCGTTGCACAAAATGCACCCTCGTAGGCGGGATAATTTATAATAAAGAAGATCGCGATAATTTGAGACAAATCAAGTACTTACCGAGCAGCGGTATTCCAGGCACTTTACAACCACTCACTATGTATGTATTTTAATGCGAATGTGGAGTATGGGTTTTGAGCAGTTGTGTTGTGTGTTGCGAGTGTGAAAAGATTAATATGCGATTATAATGGAGAAGGATGCGATGCGATGTTTTAGTTTAAAAAGAATGCGATGCGGAGTTTGGTTTTAAAATGCGAGAACGTTAAGAAAGTAAGTAAGAGAATGTTCGCCAGGTGGCGTTGGCGATTCGGTGCGTTTACATTATTAATTTTGATGATGTTCTGGAGTTGCGCCTTTTGGCGTGACTAAGTACATTTATCTAAAAATACATACATTGTCAAGGTAAAGTCGTCCTTGGTTACGTATTGTGATCTGTAAGAATTATATTTATACATTAGCTATAATACTCTTTTACATGAATTTAATAACAGCGTATGATTAAAACGCTTGCGTGCTCTTTATACATAAAGACAGTCTAAATAAACAACAAGTAATTTGTAAATTAATATCTATATTGCTACCATATCAGTTAAGAGATACGTAATATATTCCAATTACGATAAGCAAAATAAATTTTCAAAAAAGCAAACTTAATTTTTTCCGTTTTATGACATGTTACATAAAAGAAAGACATATACAGGGAGAATATAGACGAGGGAGATATTTCAGAACACAATAATATGTACCTTCTTACAACTAATAAAAATGTAAATAAACTATATTCCCTAACAAATTATTAAGAAAATTTATTAACAAATAAGAATCCGTAAAATGTGTGGATACCGTAGCGCGTGTAGTGCACGATTCATTGGTAATTAGATAAAGTTTCATTTACGTAATTTTAGGTAAATAGGTATTTACTCGCTTTCCCTTCGCATTGTATCTTGGCATAAGACAGGCAAAATAACTACTTAATAATGAGTTTCATTCATTCATATGTGTAATTGTCTCTTAATATGTTGATCATAATTTGCTTTGTTTTATTGGAAATATTAAGATACATATTGGGAATAAGAATAGAATGCTAAATATCCTTCCTGAATATCACCCTCGTCTATAAAACCACCTGGTATAAAGAAAATATTAAGAAAAAACAAATATAAGTCCTTAATCCGCAATAAAAATTAAAAATTGATTTGAATTACAAATCTATAACAATTATACAACTTGGAAGTTGCTGAACCGGTTTTATCTTCATGTTGAAGTGTTTACTGTTTATACATTCAGATTTTTTATACAGACTACAGATCTCTCCATAATAAATGAATATTCACAAGTAATATTGTAAAATCCAACTTTATATTCAATTGGGTAAGGACGAACAGAGTCGTGCATAAATTTCAAGTAATACTCCACCATGGCATTTTTAATAAAATTATACATATCTTTTAAATATGAATCTACGTCGCTACTCCTGTTTTCGTCCGTATGGTTGTTTATATCTTATAAAGTATATCACGAATTATAACAGGGCTTTCATCATTATATGAGAGATGTATTCGGAATAGTTTGTGCCTAATTGATTTATAATAAATTTAACAAACCTAGCTAACAAAGCAAATGTATCTTTGAAAACCTGGTCCGTTAGATTTTGACAAACTGAGACATTATATCTATTGAACTATTGTAACAAAATGAGCTGAAAACTATCATTCATCAAATATCATTCTAACATAATATTTTAGCTAAAAAAAGTCTAACTTTAGTCCTGTTAAATCAAATGTATTATGTATAAAAGTATATCTAAATGCGATACAAATTGTATATCACCAACTGCTATGGCATTCGACGGTACATAAACTGTTTTAATCGTAATCTTCTTTTTTCATATCGCCATCACAATCTTTACCTATAAACAACTTTAGAGCTTAAGTTAATAATGGTAACTAGTTATCGACTCCGCTCTTTCGTAGACTGATTAGACAGTTATTCCATTACTTTCTTTATAAGCTGCTTATTTTGTCTTCTTTGACTTTATTTTGACTTGAAGGATATCGTATAATCCGGTTGCTAGTTCACAAACAAATAATTCTTAAGTACCTACATATCGCGGGGTAAAAGGCTATTTGATATAAGCGACATTTTTTGGTGATATAGTAATATATTATATATATATATATATATGATGATATGATATTGATATGATATTGATATGATATTAGTTTTGTTTATCTTCATGCTATATCCCTTTTGGATTGAGAAGTGATGCACTAAAAGATATACCTAGTTTGCGCTTATTTGCCGTGCTCAATGTGATCAGTAGAGCAATTGATGGCCGGTCTCTAAGCACTTACGCATGATATTTTAATTCGATGAAATGTGGGCTTTTTCACGATGATTTCCTTTACAGGTGAACATGTGGTATCTTATTCCGTACTTCGTCAGGGAAACCCATATGTACGTTCCAGAACCGAACCTAGGATTATTCTCATTTCCACCTATTGATACCGGTTCCTATCTACTAGTCCATTACAGCGTACTCCATTTGCCAGTTGATATACAAAAGAATATAATTTTAACGAATTTTATGGGCAAGTACATAAGTATACAAAGTTTGGATTTATTATTTTGTTATTTTTTTATCCTAGTCCTGTTTTAATGAAAAAGTTTTTCATTTATTTAACATTTCTTTTGCCAGCAGTTTTAATTATGGTACGAAATAACCGTTTTTACAAATATTTCTACTCGTGCACTGAATTTAATTCCTTAACATAATGCTGACCGCATTTCGTTAGCGAATAAAAAACTAAAGCGTCCTTTGCAAAAAATAACTGCAGTCACTAAAGTTTTGAGAGAATTTTGAAGTATTTTGCTTTAGTTTTTATAGCAATATATAAACATATAAAGGGATTTACAATTAGTTAAATCAGCGGCTAGATAATTTTTAATTATATGAAAATAAAAACGAAAACTTCTTTATTTCAAAAGGTTTTTACATATTTCTTTCCTTAAGATCATGAAATAGAAATATTTCTGAAATATAAGAAACACACGAAAAACTATTGTAAAAAAGAACAATTCTAGGAAATACTGGACCATAACCGAAATTTATCAATTTTTAACATTTTTTAATCAATTTTCTTGTTGAATTCTGTATACTATAGATTAGTATCGACCGGCCAGATCCCTGAGATTGCATGGATAAATTGACATAACCTGTTAGTGTTCGCTTTCCTATTCAAATATGTTCCTAAACCGATGTTTCCAAACATCAGGATGAATAAAATGACAAATTTCATGTCTAACAAGAAAACATAACATTTCTAATACATATAACAAAAATATAAAGATGAAAATAAAGATACCGACTTGAAATAAATATTACAAACCGAAAGAATAACAATTTATAATATAAGGAAAGAAAACAATTATTCAACGACAGCCACAAATCGAGATAATAACATATTACAATACGTTGTGTACAACATATAAGCGCAAAGTGGATACAGCCACTAATTTATCTCTGCACACCCCGAAACGGATATAGCGTGACAATATACCATTATATTAATTATAAATAAATGATATATATAGAAAAAGAAGAAGAAGAAAAAGTATGTAAAAGTATATAAAAATTATAAGTCTCGTCGATAACGACAATAGGTAGTTTTATACCCAATATTAGTTACTAAAAGTTCTAACGTCCTTAGTCCCTAGGACGTTGGAAATTTTCTTTATTTCTTTCAAACTTGGAAGACGAGACGTTATTAATATTAGTAGTCTGAAATCTAATCTTATAGAAATTATATCTACGAATTATTTTAACAATGTTTTTATAAGATCTCTTTTTAATAAACCATTTGTCATAGCAAAGTAAAATAATACGATAGATTTATTGATTTTATTTATTCTATGTGTTTATGATACCGTATGTGAAATTAAAATAATTTGATAAATTACATTGTGACTTAATTAACCGATTTTATTTACTATCAGAATGCATACTAGCATCTAAGTTGCTGCACCTACTCTGAAGGTAATGCACACCCGCCAACCCGCATTGGACAACCGTGGTTAGTTAAATGTCCAAATCTCTTCCCATGGATTCTGTAAATATAATAGAATAAGAAAAGGAACCTAGCTAATAATAATATTGAAATAAATCCTTAATAGGTGAACAAAGTGATACATTTATGTTATTCTTTATCGAATTAACACACGTACCACTGATATTTACAAAAAGGACATGATATAGTTAGCCTTTTGCAGTCCAGTATACACAATATAGCACAGAGATAAGGCCAAACCACGGATCCTACGCTTTGCATAATAAATCAATGTCACTAAGCCCGGGGCCCAGGATTTTGCAAGTAGCCATCTCGGCATCCATATTTTGATAAAACGAAAGCCATTATTGTGTTTTCGTAGAATAAGCCATCGCTAGAAAATTGAGTATCGAGATCGGCTAAACTAAAATTGTATCGAGATATTCTTGTTACGATTTTGCAAATAAATTGCCCTTTGAGTGCACTCAAGCAAGAGAGGCAAGACGACGTTTTGTTAACTTTGCTGAGTGGATTCGAGTGTTATATATGTATTTTACATTTTAAAACTTAAGCAAAATTGCCATTTGCTATTATATAAATGACTTAACCCTTTAACGTCCGCGGGATGGATTTTCAAGCTTCGAGTTTGAACTGATACCATACCGTTAATTGAAACGGGAAAAATATGAGAACCATTGTATCCTATGTTTTCGAGGGTGCTCTTTCGAATAGTCATAGTTAAAAATCACTACAAAGTGTAAAACTTTAGAAAAATTAGAAAAAAGAAAAAGAAACGAGATATTTTTAAAAAACAATTTTTTGCTCATCATTCTTCGTTCTCTATACATTTTTTTACACTTCTAAATCTGGTTTAGAAGGCGTCCATGGTACCTAAACTATCAATAAAAATTGCTACAATAGCTAAAAATTGTTTGGCTGATCGCAATGGTGGCTGGAACGAAAGATTTAACAGTTTTTAGAACTTACGAGTATCGTCTACAAGATTTACGAGCAAATAATGGATACAAAACCCTTTTTGGTTGTAGTGTATTAGGTTAAAATTATAATGTTAGCCTTAAGTATGGAAAATATGAGGTAACATGAAATCATGCAAAAAGTTTGGGCTCGTCCGGGATTTGAACCCGGGACCTCTCGCACCCTAAGCGAAAATCATACCCCTAGACCAACGAGCCGCTTAACAAATTGCTTGAAAGTAATCATCACTTCATAAATATATAGACGTTCGGCGTCAACGCAAGAAATAATTTCATTTTTTCAGTAATTTAGTGTCCATTTTAAACATATAAATACATTGTTATAGTATAATGAGTATAATGAATAAACAAAACAATAATGCTAATAGCTAAATGCTAAGTATTCATATTAGAAAATATCAAAATTTTGTTTTTTATAGATTTCTAATTAAAAATATGGTTATTGGTCATGATACTAATGAGAAATGAAGAAATTAATTCACACTTGAAAATAAAAAAAAAAACAAAACTGGGCTCGTCCGGGATTTGAACCCGGGACCTCTCGCACCCAAAGCGAGAATCATACCCCTAGACCAACGAGCCACTTACGTATATCATATAAAAAATCAAGTTATGATCAAAGATGTTTTATTAATGAATCGTAAATCTATAGACATAATACATATGTGGTTACGCCATTGCCTAATCTAATACCTGGATTTAATCATCATAAACATATATTTTAAACCTTTTAATGATATAATAACGAAAGGTCGTTGCACTATATTACGTCATTCGACATATAATTCTAACTCTGGCTGAACAAAGTGACTAGAGCGCACTTGATAGAATCTCCAGTATAGTACAAGAACATTAGCGAAGTATCAAGGGATAAGAATCTAATGATAGTTGCCGTTGCCGAACCAAGTAAGTATGACCCAGTGGCGTGCATAGTGTATTTGGACAAGATAGGCAGATTCACATAATGAATTTGAATACTATATAATGATAATAAACATGATATTACTTTCATATGGAAAATAGATGGCATGAAAATAGAATAGATATGAATGAAGGGTTCCTTTTTTTTTGTTTAAATTAAAGGAATTTCTTTAAGATTTATTTATCGTAAGGGCATGCAATGCTTTCAGGAATTTATGGAATGAACGCTACTGGTACGACCTAATTAATAAATAAAGATTCACAATATTAACAAGAGCGTATAGGTTTTTTTGGTGGTAGGACGATTGCCCGACTTTGGTCACGACCACAGTACACAAGTGTAAAGACCGTTATAGTGACTCGCTTTGGCTTGTCGCATTTTGGGATCAGCTTGTGTATATCCAGTAACTCATATACCTAGAGACCTTCAGTCGTAGTATATGTGGGCCGACGTGATGACGGAGACTATCAACGGATTAACCTTTGATGGTCGCTTTCGTTTTTGGACTACATTGCACTTACCATCTGGTACACTGTAGTCACTTTGCCCAGCCAGTATAAAAAAAAGGTACTTGTCGAGCAAACACGATAGTTGTCCTCATTTTCACCTCTCATCAGGTGTGATTGAGATGAAGAGTACGCCAGTAATTCTTAAAAAATATGATTGTAAAGTTTAAAGTTTTTTATTAGACAAACAATTACAAGTAGCACATTAAAATCAGCTGACACCCAAACTAGGACAACCTGTATCTTGGATGTCAGCATATTTCACACAATTTGTCACAGTTTATTACCACTGCGTAGCTCCAATCTTATAAAACAATACAACAATAATATTACATACTAAACAATAAACTATACAAAAATAAAAATAAAAAGTGAATAACAATTTCAAAAGAATGTTAATGCCAAAGCCCATAGACATCTATTCCTGCAACAGTTCCTCAGTATCATTATATTTTAGATTCGACAACCAGTCTCTCAGCTTCATCTTACATTAGAATCTAGACAAGTTCAAGATATTTAAAGTTAATATAAATAATATTAATATAAAGTTAATATAAAATATTGAAAGTTATTTATTTAAATCAGAAGTAACTACGACTTTATCGCAACTCTTATAAACATAGGTACACCAAACGACGTGCCTCGTAAAAATAAAATCACCGTTACCTATTATGAGATCATTCGATATTTCGCTTATTTTTATTTATTACGTGTTTGATGATTTTTTTACCAAGAGAAAAATCCACTTTGGGCCGTCAGGGGGTGATCAGGGTCGCCTCCTCGTGTGACGGACTCTCACCTTCCAAAAAACTCCTGGTACTCCTTCATCCGCATGGACGCTGACCGTGGGCACGAGCTCGCAATCTGCCACGACCGGCGCGCGGTGCACCTTGTTAGACCTCCTCAGAACATGGGACGGGCTGGAGAAATCCCGTCCCTGTCATCCTCAGAAATGGGCGGTGTGCGGGAGTACGCACACACCGCTGCCCTCGTTTACGGGCAGTGGACTCTTTCAAGTACCACTGATGTGTTTGATGATTTATTCTAGTCCTAGTTTAGTTATCAGCTGACTTTTATGTGCCGCTTTGTAATTGTTTTATCTAATAAATAATTTATTATTCGTGAACGTTTCTATTAAATTGTAATAAAAATAACTTATCATAATTAAAATGAAATAATATTATTAATTAATAAAAGGCCACTAGCATGACTCAAGGTCTAGTATCTAAATTCTCTAATTTTTTGATACGGGATATTAAGCACTCGCACCTTGAAATAGTCTAGGGTCAGGCAAAATAGCGTTGGGCTGAGTGGAGTAATAATTAGTTTAATTATATTTGGATAATAGTCAACTGTACTTCCGGGTACAAATAATACTTTGGTATATTTCATTATTGTTAATATTCTCCCATTTTAGTTACGATTTGTAACAATAATTATAATAAAATTCATGATGAATAATGCGAATCTTTTGGATTTCGAGTATACTGAAATATCTACTGGACTGATGTTTGTGTCGCAATTACGAAAGTACTTTGAAAACATATTTGCTGAAAGTACGCATTGAAGAACCCTTTAACTTCAATATTGATCTTCAACTAAACTGTTTCTATAACTGTGTATGATTAACCATCTTGGTATTAAATAGATTTGCTAATAGCGAAATATATACAATATTACAATTGTAATACAAACATAAAATCGGTAGTTTTATTTACTTGTTCACCAGTAAACAAGCTAGTAATTTCACAATTCACTGATGTACTCGTTGTCGGCTGAGTGATCGTCTAACGCGTTAACTACATGGAATACATACCTATTTATATGACCTAGAAATAGTAATTCTAAATCTGAGTGTTTGTTTATGTAGTATTCGTGTTTATAAACACGCCTACGGTGTGACAAAACCGATGCAAGGGAGTGCATCCTTTTTTTTTACTTGGGGAAAATCCTCATAGGACCGTCTCGGTCGCACTGGGGGGTTGCGTGAAACCGAGGTGTGTCGGACTTGTACCGACTAAAAACCCCAAGGTGACTTCTTCTGCGCATTGGCGGGGACCGCGGGACCTGTAATCAATTCGCCGCAGCCCCGTCGCGCCGCGACCGCTGGGCACAATCTCGGAGGAAGATATCTTCCCCGACACTGCTCATTGTATTTAGGCAGAGCACGTTACAATGCTCTGCCTACTTCTCGAAGGGAGGGGGAGTGCATCCTAAAGTATGACAACGTTTTTAAAAAGAATTCATGTTTTTTAAATTGAATGATTTTTAGAATAGGGGTAAGATAAAAACTCGTAAAGTTTTGGATATACGTGAAGAGTACGAGTGCACCTCTGCGTCGCGCCGTAAAATGTATTGACGCTAGATTTATTCATGGCGTCTGCCGCCCAAACCGAATCCCGCATTCGTATCGAATCTTGATTGCTGAGCGCCCATATACATATGTAATGCGGAATCGTATATCAGTAGGTATACAAGGCGAACCACTTTAAATATTCATAAAGTAGATAGATACCTGCGTAATACGAAATGACAAATTTAAAAAATTATTCACAGTTTAAACTTCACTGCTCGAAAGATCACTTTGAACGAGACATTTTAATGAGCCAAGCAATTAGAACGACATCCATAACATTAAATTGAGACCGCAGATGGCGGTTAGTCAAACGTTTTAAACGGGAATGGTCATTATTCAACCCATTTGTCGGGGAGTCACCGCAACTAATGGCTTGGGGGACTGCTGACAACCATTTTGTTTCCCATAACAAACTCATTTCTTTCGACTTTAAAAATTGGTTTAATAAAATTCCTTAGTTGAATTCGCAGTTCTCACAACACATTGACAATCTTAAAGCAATTACTAACCAAGCTGGAGGAGAATACAAAACCTCGGTAAATCTTGATTTCTACTGCAAACACTCGAAGATAAGGGGCGTACAGAATTCTATCACTCGACCATGTTAAAGAAAAACGCCTTATAACTAAGGGAAGTAAATATTTTAAAATATAAGTTGACGGAGGATGTTTAATGTTACTCTGTTTACGTAATTAAGAACTCAATAAAAAAAAATAGTAGTCTTTTAAAAATTAAAAAATATGATATCATACGTTAAACCAAAAAAACTAGTAGTAATGAGTTATCGTCACGATATGCATTTTTGCAATGACTTCATTAACAAAAATAAGCCACATATGAAACAAACACAGTACATTCGCCCGAGTGAGCTCTAGTCCACACCCGTGCGAAAAGGAAAAATTGGTGGGTAGCGCAGGTTCCCTTCTATATGAAATTTGTTATGTATTCTGTGATACTATACACAATCATTGATAAAATGTCATAAATAAACCTATATACATAGATCGAATGAGAAAATTGAGAATATAAAATATTAGTCACGTTTTTTCACGTTAATTCAATCAGCAATATAATTATATTCATAAAGACATTTGCGCAAATTAATTTCGAAAATTTAATACCTAATAATAATCTAACTACTGATCGCAAAGAGCCTCGATTACCACCTTAAGAGGTTCTCGGTTGGTTGTTGGATCAAGGGCCGGATACAGAAGGCAGTTCTGCTCGGTACGGCAGGCATTGTTAGGAGGTTCCTCACTCTGAGCTCCTAACTACCGGTAGCTTGGTCCTTAGGCCTCGCCCCTGTAGATCTACATGTTTTTATATTTTAAAATGTATATGTTGTTTATATATATTTATTTTAAAATGTAATAATATTGTATATATAATGAATAAAGAAAATCGAACTACTATTATTTGACTACCCAGCTTTAGTTTAATTAAAACATTCAGTTTAATTTTAAAGCATATAGCTAAATATTTAAAATTCGCACAACGTAAACTATGAAATCCCATTATATCTTTCGGGAAATCTCATTTCCGCACCGAGAAAATCGAACTCGCTCTCGGGCGGGTAGGAAATGGGCCGTGATTTGAGACTGTTCTACAAACCTACCTGTTAATTATATACAATAGGGAGAAATCAGTCTACCTTAATTGTAGTTTTAAAGCTTAAAACTATATTTTGAAATAATCAAAACTGTGTAAGTACGTTTTTAAAATAATTATAATCATTATTTTCTTATAAAAATAATATTTCTTCTAAGTTAAGGCTTCCTAACCGAAATAATGATCCAAAAGTATCTATAATAAAGTGTAACATTTGTAAAAATTAAAACAGTTATATAGTTGTTCTTTATGTAAATAAATACCTATTAAATGTCGTCCTTTGTTTTTATGAAAATGGAACAAAAGCAGTAAAGAACTCCATTTCATTAGACAAAATTATCTTTTAATCCGTATAAAACCTTTGTTGCGTACTTTGAAAGTTACTATTTAAGACCCGAGCTTTTTGACTCAAGTAAATAAACTGGATACAGTTTTTTTCTCTACCTAATTAATCTTGCAGTAATTTAAAAAATAATTATAATTTTTGAATTTTACTAATTATTAATGGAATTATACTTATCGCTTATACACACATTCTCAAACATTTCTTATCTCAGTAAACATATAAAATCCTGCATAAGATAATACATTAGTAACTACGTTTTTGTGGTAAATTCGCTAAAAAATCAATAAAATTGTGGAGGCTTAATGTATAAGAACGAGGGTGTTAGTTTTCGATTATTTTTTTGCAAGATAGTCATTATTAATATGGGATACAGGGTTTGCAATTTCTGTCTAAGTGTAAATTACCTGTAGTAACAAGAATATTCTGAAATAAGTCTGATGAAAAGATTATACGTGTTTCGTCTCCATGAGACAAAATCAATTCAATGATTTCAAGCATTTCTTTATTGAAATACATGTATACAGTTGTATACACACAACACCAGACATGTGTTTTACTGTTTGACAGTTTTACTGATTACAAAGTTAACACTATACCAGTAAAACCAGTTTGTAATCAGTAAAACTTTCCAGATCGTTAACAATTACGTCAGTGACACGGATAACGTCTCGAAATGTCTTGCGATCTCATAGTTTCTCCAATTTTTGCTTACGTATATTTCTATTTTATGCTGTCTGTTCCTATTGCAAATAATAGCATACAGATAAATATTATACTGTTATATTATAATTTTATTATCACATGGATCAACAGTGGTCATAGCCAATATATATATATATAATAACTCACACATCAATATATTCGCAAACGCGTTTAGTCAAAGAAGTCAACCACAACATGATCCATTACATATATAACTCAATATGAAATAAAGAGTCATTTATTTTCCAGATAACTATGTTACTTAAATACAAGTAACGTGCATTTCATCAGGTATAAAAACACTGCCTACCTTACATTTATGAATAACAAATTAATGTTCCTTTAAACATTTGAAACCGTTAAATAATCTACTTGAGTCTCATGTGAAAGAGTTAATTTCCATGTACAAAACATTTACAAAGCTATGGACGTCCAGTACCTCGTTTAATGAACAGAGTCGAAGGAGCTGACGCGGCAACACGTGTTCAATTCATCACGGACTCGGCTCAGTCAGCAAAACTTCTCCGTCGCAATTTTTCCGATGACAAACACTTTTGTAGCACATCACGTGGCTGCAAACGTAGTAGTTCGTTTCGCTTTGCTGACTCAGTCGCTGATTATTACGTGTCGAAGTTTTATGTGCGAAAGCTTCAAATCATTTCCAAAAAGTTTGGTAAAGTTTTTGCTTAAGCTTTTAGTTTTGGGTGCATAGAAGCCACAAATATATATTTTCTTACTACTTAAAAGGCGTAACTTGATGATATATTATTATTGATAGTTTCAGTCTAACTTATTTCAATCATCTGACTGTCTACCGTGAAGTTAGTTAATAATAAACTTAAGAGGATATGTTTTAGTCGATTTTGTTTGTCCCTGTTGTAATAAAAACAAAACCTAACTCTCATATTGTCCTACAACCGCCTAAAATATTTTAAATAAACTGTACAAGTTACACAATACACATTTCGGCTAAGAATAATTATTAAATATTTGCATTTCAAGATTCGAAATTAGTTTATCCCTTTCCATGAAAAACGTTGCCTTAAATTAATTAAAATGACAGCGAGATCAACCTAAATCTAGGTGATTGTGGAATCGTTTCCATAAAACTGCCAAGTCGTATATTCAGGCAATAAAGTAGGCCGTCCATCATTATACTGAGACATAATAGAGCCAGAATGAAAAAGTAAGGCTTTGGTAAGTCTTTGGAGCGACGGCAGCAAACTAGGCTACCTAATTCTACCGTATAAAAAGTATACCAGGTAACAAACGTGTTCTTGCTTATTGCTTATAAAATACAATAAAAATAAAAATTGTGAAATGTGTTCACGACATATTATTATATCACAAGAGTGACTTGCACGAAGATAAGTTTTATATTCCATATAATGTTATATTTTTAACTAATTTAGGAACTGGTAAACTTTTTTGTGATTAGCAGATTTGTTATTGGCGAGGCTAGCATTTATTTCCATTAAAATTGTATCCGTTATGAGGCTTTTCAATAAGCAAGATATATAAAACAAAATATTTTTATCTTTCAAACAAAATATAAAACTCACATTCCATTAAACAAGAGTCAGTAAAACAAGATAAGGAAGAAGAATGAAAACAAAATAAGGGCAATTTTGTTGTTCAGAAACATCTCTACGCGTGAGGGTTTGTTTCGGTAGGATATTGAAATAATATGTTAGATAGCTCATGTTAACAAAATACAGTTACATTCAGTTTTTAAAATATTTGCTGTCTGTTATAAAATAAATAGCCATTATAGTAAAACTACATTTATACATGAAACTTTTACTATGTTTAGAAAAGTGTCTTCGCTTTCATAGTGTAAGGGTAAGACCGCACTATGACACGATCATACTACACGACACGACACAACACAGCGACTTAATATTGTTTTTATGAAAATGAGACGCGTAGACGTACTGTTTTACGGCGACAGAACTATAACACAAAGTTAACAGCTAACCAATTACGGTATGTCCCACACGCCAACCAAAAGCACTTTAATATTCTATAGAGAACAATGTAAAGAAAATTGATTTTGTATTAGAAAGATGGCTGCTTGTAAGTTGTATTTTCATTTTATTTGAATGCCAGGCCTACGGCGACGCATACATTGACTTAGACGTACGGTTTAGTTATTTTTTTGGTTTTGTTTTATGATTATTGATATTTCTACATCTTTTAGTGGTCCGAGGCAGCACTTCGGTCGCGCTGTATCGTGGACATATCGTGTTACTAGCTCTGTTACTAAGTAGTGTGTTGTCTTACCCTAAGGCTTAAACCGATAAAAAGTTTTCTATTATAAATTTCAAAAAAGTAATAATGTGTATTATAAATATACTATTGTAGTCATCTCTCTAGGAGTAGTAAAAAATGATTTTGGGTATTATTACAAATAGAAAAATTACCTCATGAACTATAAATATTTTTTTTAATTTCAGTTTCAAATACAGCAATAACAATATGATTAGAAACAAAAATAGTAAATTAATGTACGCAAAGAATTAGTAAGCAGATATATAGTAATTGATGCTTAAAATGTCAAAGGAAATTAACGAAATTCGATCGTGACACGATCCACATCAAAAGGATTAAAAGGATCTGCACACAAACAGTTTTACAGTTATTTACATAGGATTATTTAAGTAGAAGCGGAATTTAACCAGATTAGTGACCGTGCTGCAATCTACACCATTGTTAAACTTATCAGACTTCAAGCCCCATTTTCATAAAAGCTGAACTAATATTGTTTATTAATTTTGATATAATAATACTTGCTTATATAAACTAATACAATAGTATTATGTGGTTGAAAATGCTCCATTCCAAACTTAAGAACCTCGGATACTGTCTTACAAGATTTTAAATTAAAAATTTAAAACAGAAGGCTCTATTTATTATCTTTTTGTAACCTATTTGTACGGTACTTCGATAGTTCCGCAACATTGGCACAGGCTGCCTAAAGAGTTTCACTTACCGCGACCACCAGATCACCAACTCCTCAGGGGCCCCTTCTCCTTCTTCTGCTTCTCCTTCAGGAAAATGGTGTCTTTAAGGATGTTCCCAAGCACACTTGCACACTTTGGAATCGTAATTGTTCGACGGAAAATGAATATTTGTACATTCTTGTCGTTACTCGGTGGATCGGTTGAACGAGTGCACAACTCAATTGACAAACCCTACGGTGTTTCCAGAACTGATGAAAGTAACCCGTACACATATTCGAATGCGGAACACTATTATTTAGGACATTCAAGTGAGCTCAAACATGGTACTTCTGCTGTAAGCTAGTGGAAAGTTGAGTTTCCTGATGTATTCAGATGATGGTGCAGCATCAGGTCAAGATTACTATATTATTGCAATACGATTGTAATTACAAAATGCCAAATTTCAAATCGATGAAACGCTACATTCGTAGAACAACAAGAAAATAGCTGTTTATCTTCAAGCAGTTGATCAGGATTTTTTCTATCACAGCTAAGAATGCTCTTGATCAAATAACCTTTTAAACAAAAGGAACTAAATCAAATTCGGATCATCCTTTAAGAGCTATAATGTCAAAGATATACACACAAATACACAGATCCACAGACACACGCGTTAAACTTATACACCCCCCTTTTTTGCGTCGGGGGTTAAAAACGAATATGTAAATAAGTATGATTTACCATATATTTCATGTTTTCCTTAATTAAACCCTAGCATAGGTACATCCATTGCGTAATAAAGTTATTTAAACAATATTGTATAAAAATAATAAAATTGTATGTTATCCAGGTACGCGTTAGTATTATAAGTATTATATTTGTAACATACTGAAGCTTGCGAACGGATAACGGTTCATTGGTGCTCATCATTGGCAAACTGAACAGAAATTATTATTAGAGCATGCATTACGCCACGATAAACTCTGCATTAAGGTTTTTGAGATATAGGATTTTGAATACTGATATTTAAAATAAAGAATCAGGTTTCGGTTACGTTGCAGATACTGCTGTAACAGTTTTTCAGACATGCGGATAATGTTGATTAAAGATATACTTTTGAAAGCAATTTTAAAATGAAAGAAACTCATAATAACATATAAAAACTTTAAAATAGAAACTTTTTACAAAGTGAATAGTTCCGCACTCCTATTGGGTCATAGCGTACTCAAAATGTTGGTAGTATTGAAATTGAATAACTTATGTAAAAGAAAAGTAAGAAAAGGGTGCTCAATAAATTTATTATAACAGGGAATATTCAGGTTTCTCCAAAGTATTAATGATGTAAAGGGTAAGTAGCAATAATCTGACACAATTATATCTCATACTATAAAGCTGAAATTTATAAACGATACTTGAATTTTGCTTCAGCTTTACGAAAACATTACAATATATTTTACTCAATTAATGTCAAATGTAAGATACCGATTTTGCCCATTTGGATTTGAATTTACGAATACATAGGCAATACTCAAATTCCTATTATATATCCAGTTCTTTATCAAAATGAATTTATTATGTGTGCACTTGACTAGGCCAAGTCAAAGTAGCGTCTATAAATCTCAACCTTAGACAATAATGTACGAGTATATCCGATAGCTTCGGTAGAGTTTCACGTAACCATAATATCTCTACTTTGGCCCCTTTCGGTGTTCTTCTTATACACTTAATTGCCCTTTAGAGTGATTTAAATAGCGTATCGGATTTTTTTTACTAACAACTTTAAAAAATTATTACACAGGGAAAACTCTCCCACGAAAATATATAGATTCGACAGATCAAAATTGACAGAAGCATAACATTTTGACACTTCATATCCGTAAACAAATTGTATTATTGGGTAAACTCTGATATATGTAATTATAATACTATATTTGTATGGCATATAATTTCGCCAATTTAAACAACAGGAATTTTGGCAGCAATGCAATGTATTTAAATTAAAGCTTTTTTTTACAGGGAACGTAAATTTAAGTGGATTTTGTTGTAATTATATTGCAAAGATGGACATGTTGTGTCCTATTTAACAGTTCTAGCATTGTATTCGCGTTAAAAACTTGATATTTTCATTGCGTTTAATCATCGAAAAACGTAAAAAGTTATGCATGCAAAATTTCTGACTGCTTTTATGAAATTGTGTACACGCTTTATACACATCAAGCTTGTTATGCAATATAAACAATTTTACTATGGCTATAAAGTAGAAATGCAAGCTGGTTTTATACACAAATTCTGTGCGAGTTTTAGTCTAATTATCTTACAGTTTTATATAGCATTCGAATTTCTACCTTATGTACCTTTCCTATAAGACTTATAGTATAAGCAATGAGGAAGCTAGTACTCTTTTAGGAACTTATAGGTAAATACTAAAAAGTGTGTGTGTTTATAAGATGTTTCATAGGCAGTGGCGTGCAACTCGTTGAAGCTCAAAAATGAATCGCTCAGAAGAAGCTCAGAATGCAAATTGTAATCAATAAATGCTTCTATAGGATGTACGCTAGTACTTATAGGTTCTATAGAGTATTGTATTATGAAAATATCTCAAAGTATACATTATACAAGAGTTATCAGTTATCACTTACCTACGTCTGCCAATCACCAAAAAAAGATTAACTTCACTATGCCAGCAAAAACCTCTATAAACTTTACTGAATATAAATAAATTAAAAATAACTAAATTAAATATTAATTACGATCCTATTCTTTACTTGAGTAGAACATCTAGAAAATGTTTGATTAAGTCCGCGTTTTGATTGTATTTTACCCTTAGACTACAGCAATAATGAAAGAGTTTATCAAAATCGTATTTACATATTTTTAAGTTGTGTTAGTCTAGTGGATAAGTGATCGGTATCCATGCGCGGCAATGCTAATGATCTTAGGTTGGAATACGGGCAGTACATCAGGGTTTTCCAGGTTAAGTACGGATTTAGGCACCACATTCTCACTGGTGAATAATAACTTCGTGAGGAAGCCCGCATGGAATGTAATAGAAATGTTATATATGAGTGCACTGAGAATGGCGATCAACAGCGCTACTGGTTACGTTGGGCACCACATATAGAAAGCAAAAGATATATAGAAACTACTAAATACTAAATATAGTAGTTTTTTTTTTTTTTTATCAAATATATTAATGAGGCTTTAGTGCATCCTTGATGACTATGCCAGCCTCGTAAGGTATGTCATATTATTTAAACTCACTTCTGGCGAAGTGACAACTGTATAAGTCTGTAAATTCTTTTAGCATTAACCGACGTCGGCTCTCCCAATATGATATTAATTTCTCCGACACTTCGCCAGTCCTGAGAGAGAAGTCTTCTCCGAAATTTCTCGTTGCCACTACATTCCCAAAGGAGATGATAAATGTCATCAACCACCTTGCAGCGGTCACAAAGTGGGGAAGATTTCTTTTTTATAAGAAAATAATAATTGTTTAAAGGGATATGTCCTGATCGAATCCTAAACGCTGCTACTAAAAGACCTCTAGAGAGGCTGGCATAGTCAAACCAAGGAAATCGCCATAGACTACATTGAGATGTTTTATACCACATACCCTTCACCACAGAATTCTTTTCAAAATAAGTATTCCACATGTTAAAACTAATATTTCTAGCTACTGAATTGAGTTCTGTGGTCAAGGGCTTACATAGAAGATCTTCGCCACCGGATATTGCTACATTTGCTAAATTGTCAACAATGTCGTTGTTTAATATATCAATGTGTGATGGTATCCATTGTAGTCTAACAACAATGTTTCGACTTTGCAAATTATATAGTTGATACAGAGAGTCGTAAGCTACTGGCATACCGCGACAAGATCGAACACTTTTAATTAGGTGTTGTAATGCACTTCTTGAATCAGATAGAATAACAATTTTATTATATGAAGTATTATTCACATAAATTAAAGCTTCTTTAATCGCAGTCAATATAGTAGTTAGAAAGTGCAAATTGGATACAGCCACTAATGTATCACTACTCTCCCCAGAAGTGATATAGCGTTATGATACAATATATTACTATTGTTAGTATAAAATAGGAATCAAGGTAAAATCTTGACAAATAAATACAATCACTTCACAATGTATTTCTCAATTTAAAAAGATATATATAACACGTGAGTAATGGCGATTCCCTTCATTCCTTGTACCTATTTAGTTCTCATTTTTGTCGTATTTATTAAAACAAACGTCATTATTTTTTAACGCTAAAAGAATATTTCATAGAAGATTCTTCTTGCAGAGGTGGATTAAAAATGTTTCGTAATATTCTTTCCGAGTAAGTCGAGTTGGCCCACTTTTCGTTTCCGACACGCTGAGCAATTATAGAATTTTGAGTGAAAACGAGCTCTTCCAAGTCGTTGTAGGTTGTTCAAACAACTTTTAGACATGGCCCCACTTACCAGCTGACAAACCTGTCACAAGTAATTAATACATCTAGAAAATATCGACAAAGCTTTTATAAACATCTTACTCTTGAGTGTCATAAACAGTAATTCACTAATAATTGTTTATGTAATTTTATTGATTTTTCTTACTCCATAAAAAATTCGTATTTTTAAATAAAGAGAATCCGTTTAAACGGAATCCTCTATTTGTAGAGTTTCACAAATGTTTTACTCGAATGTCCTTAGATCCATCATGTTCATAACATTTAGAGTAACGAATACATTGTATTTTTTAAGGTAATTACAAAAAATCAAAGGGAAAAAGAAAAAATAGACATAGAAGCGTAAAGACCGTCGTACTGACTTGCTTTGGCCTGTCGCATTTAGGGATCAGCTTGTGTATATTTAGTAACTCATATACCTAAAGACCTTCAGTCGTGATATATGCGGGCCGACATGATGACGGAGACTATCAATGAATATTCATTCTTTGATGGTCGCTTTCGTTTTAGGACTACACTGTACTTACGGTGTACTGTAATGACTATCGGGTCAATGTGTGGTGCAGCAGTGGTATTCTAGTCGTTTTGTCGGGAATTGGGATTGTTCTCTATTACCTTGATTTATTTATTATGGTGCGAATTGTTAGGGACTTGATATACTACTTTGAAATAAATTACTTCCAATATATATAATACCAGAGATAGGCAAAATGTAATCTGATTAATGAATAACGATTACAAAATGTAGTCGTAAATTTTAATGCTCTGTAATCATGCTTAAATCCCTTCAAAACGTTAAGGAGTCATAAATGTGTACGCAATTGAGGATTCCGTAGTGTGTAAAACATAGATGAGCAAAATGCTGTCATATTAATGATAAAAACGCAAAATGTAACCGTAATCATTTTTCATTAATCTGATTACATTTTGCCCATCTATGTATAATAGATGACGAATTACAATCTAGAAATAGCACAAATGTTGTCTATACATGAACACGTGAATATTGATATAGCACACTCGTATCTCTTGGGGTTGGATCAGATGTACGTAAGTAATATTCGTAGCCGAGCTACTAACTCGGAAGGACAGGTCCCAAGGGTATGTCTGCTCGTAAATCCAGGTTTAGATGTTTGTTTATGCATACGCGAACCATTGGGAGCTAGTACGTGGTAGTATTGCGAAATATCTAGGCACTTCTTATACAATAAATATGTAGTTCGTTATTTGCAATTGGTGAACTGAATAAAACAGCTGATGATTTCTAAACTTTAGGTTTTTTTATTCAGGGAAAGCCCTATTACGCCTTTATGGCCGTCATGGGGTTACGGATAGGGATGTGTCAGACTCTTGCTAATTAAAAATAGTTACAGAGTGTTGCTTCCCTGTTATAGAAGTTCCTTCATAACTTCCCATTACTCTCCTCTTTGAGGTGGTTGTTATCTCTGATCACCTTTCAAAACCCTAGAAATAGGCAGTGTGTGACACACAACCTTCCTAATGGAAGCTCTAAGAAATTATTCAGTTTTGTTTGAGTCTCAGTATAGTCTGCATAATGCCTTGATCTTGCGAAAAATGAAAATTTTAAGCCGAGCCAAATTAAAACGAATTAATACTGAAGGGTCGTGACGCGCTTTACCGAAGTTGATGGAGTAGTTTAGCGGGAGACGGCTTCTCTCCCCAAGATTGTGCATGCCAGGCGCGGCGCGGTGGAGCCTTGCCAAATTGAATACATGACCCGCAGTCTCCGGCAATGCGCAGAAGTAGGTAGTAGTAGTAATGTCACAACTTCTTAACTTGTATCAGGTACAACTGTGGTCGGGTGTGGAATACTGTTGTCACCTTTAAAACGAGTCCGCAAAATATCAGTTGGCCGCTCTGGGCTCAAATAATCGTAAGGTTTATTGCCCCGCGCGCTGGACCGCAGTTTCGTGCACCCAAGTGCATCCCGTAGCCCGGCGCACCCTGCGAAAAGATGCACACCCCAGTGGTTTTAGTCGGTAGGTGTCCGGCACACTAGGAAGGCGACCCTCATCGCTTCTCTGACGGTGCATGTGGATTTCTGTGCTACCAAAAAAAGGGCTTATTGGCAAAAACTCACTGACTGACGCTAAAATTTACAACATCGAGCATCGACGTGAAGTCCCTGCCTCGCAGTCTTTTACCAGTTACATAATGGAGAGTGTTCTCATGAGCAAGAATCTCTGATTCTACCAGCCACATTTCGTCATAGAACCAATAGATATAGTGTACCATTATATAAAGTGACAATTACAAAAATAGATATATAAAAATTAATAAACAATTTGACCTCATAGCGTCAAAAGTCACAGACTTTGTTATTGTATCATGATTTAATTTTAGACAATAATCTTTGTTTCCTTTAATATTAGCGAGCCCATAACTATTCTTACTTGATAAATCTATGCTAACGCCAGTATCTGTGATGTAATAAAAAGATAAACGAGTGTGAATGCGTGGTCGAAACGATAAATTTAGTCGTCCAGCCGTGATTCATAGGTTCAGTCCGGATTACGTGCTCTGTCTGCCCGTTTGTCTAGCTGCCACTATAATTTTCGGTCGTGGAAATTGCAAATTCGTTTCTGATAACAATTACTATGATATGTTTTTTTTATTAAAAGTTGCCGCTAATTTTATAAATTATTTAACATTTTCAAGTTCGAATAACTATATACTTTATGAATTATTTAAATGGAAAAACATAATTTTTCTATAGATGTAAAACATTTTTATAAAACACTTTCCATATATATAAATGACTAAAAGTAGGATAAAACTTAAAACTATATTTTAAATATATTATATTTCGTATTAGAAACATAATTTCAGATTTTGTTAACGTGTAAGCATTTATTTCTTTAAGAAAAAAATATTTGTATATAAGAAAATGTTAATGTAAAATATTTGAGAGTGATTATATAGTTCGGAATTTGATGTTGCATGTTGCGGCCGATGTGCATGCACGCGTGTTGGCGGCAAAACACATAGCAGTTGTTTGCACATAACAATTGAGTACCGAGATTGACTATTGCATTCTTGCTAAAAAGGTCTTACGCTTTAGAAATCGTAGACAAAAGGAACGCAATTAACAAAGACAATTCCAAAGCATAGTAAGTCCAAACACATTAAAATAAAAGTACAATAGACAAGCTTTGCTTACCTACAAATGAATAAAAAATATTTTATCAGTCTTCCCTACCCTACATCTTAACAATAACATATCAAAATAACAAAAGATGATTTCCTGAAGTAATAATCATATGTGTATGTACTTTGTAATTATAGAATATTTGATAGATTAAGTACGGGCCTAGGTACCACATGTCCATCGATAAAGGAAAATATCGCGAGGAAACTCGCATGCCCGTACATGCCCTGAGAACAGCGATCACTTGTGCTACTGGTCACGTTTGACACGATATATAAGCACAAAATGGATCTAGCCACTAATGTATACCTGTTTACTCCGAAAGATGTAGAGTATGGTGATATAAAATTATTTAATATGATTATTATTATGATAGATTAAACTTATAACAATGAGCTTACAGCGATATTATAAAATATAGATTGAATAGAAAAAGGCTGTCCTCATAATCGAAAAGTCATCGTCTCCTTCTAAACTTTTTCTCCATTATTGTACTGTCATCCAGCGGCAGGAGCGGACAAAATCGAAATGCCTAGAATATGATCGATGGTCCGTCCGACCCTCCCGATGCTTGCCAAATTACAACTTCGCGCAGTCACGTCCAAAACAAAAGTCGTTGTTTATTCTCAATTTTTTTCACGTTTTTATTAGTTTTGGTCCGAAACCTTAACAATAGACTGTGAAATAAATATTCCATGAGTTTGCGTAAAAATAAAATAATCTGAAAACTAATTCGTTTTTATTTGGGAAATCAAATTATCTTTCAACAGTAATAACGTGATGAAACTGTTTGTATAGTTTTTATAACAATAATTTTCTAACATTTAAGTACAATAATAAGAATTTGTAATGTGATTTGTTTTAGTTATTATAATTTAATATGAATTAAATCTATTATGAATACGATCAAATGAACTCCCAATTATATTTTAAAAATATACATGTTCAATATTATTGAAGTTCACGTGAACCCTTTATAATAAAAGTACATAACGTTATAAAAGCAAAGACATTGGGTAACAGAAAAATATTAAATGAAGACTCAAAAGGACTAAATTAAAGACGAATAAAAAATTGATTATTATTTTTATCAAAGGAAATATCATTACTCTTATATAATCAATGATGAAAATCTCTGCCAAAGTTTGATTGGAAGCCTAAAAATTTCTATTGAATCAGAAATCCATCCGTAAAGGTAAGAGTGTTCTATTAAAACCGCCCGCAGCTTCGGCACGTGCCCTGCGATCTCTTTGTGATCACGCCCTTTGATCTCTCTCTATAAGGTGACGTTTATTCCAAATTCTTTCCACCTTTGACCAATCTTTTCCTTTATATGGGCGTTTTCAACACTAGAACTAACAAAAACACGTTATAATCTTCCTTCATAAGAGTGTACAATTGTATTATAGATATTTAATTAAGAAACTAGGTCTTAAATTTTATGGTGTAATGTGTCTTAAGTATAGCCTAAGTTTTCGCACCACTAAGTCCAAGTCAGAGAAAATCAGTGACTTACAATATATTATACTAGCTGATCCGGCAAACGTTGTTTTGCTATATAAGGTTTTGTAATATCTTCTAAGATGTTCATTGAAATTAAGTGATGTCAAAGACAATTTTGTTCACAATTAAATACTCTTAATCAACAACACATTTATTTGGATAAAGATTAATATTATTACGTTGATACAATTCTTAACAAATGATGCATTAATTTCGACCAAATTTTATTACTATAAAAACGGTTCTAGTGACTTAATCTTAAAAGATAGACATATACTGTCGCGGATTTTTTAGATCATTTTAAGAGAAATAATTCTTTCATACATATACTTTTCGTATCTTGAACCGTTTTCGCAGCGCACGCAATGGAAGCCCTCAAGGATCAATAATTTTCCCGTTTTTTTCACATTTTCCATCATTTCTTCGCTCCTAATAGTTGCATCGTGATGTTATATAGCCTAAAGCCTTCCTCAATAAATGGTCTATTCAACACAATAAGAATTTTTCAATTCGAACCAGTAGTTCCTGAGATTAGCGCGTTCAAACAAACAAACAAACAAACAAACTCTTCAGCTTTATAATATTAGTATAGATTACTTTACCATTAATTAAATAATATAATTTGTAATGTTTGAGTGAAGGCTAAGCAAAGTCTTATACTAAGACTTATATATAGAATAGATAGTTATAGATAGAAGGCTGTTTAGGTTTCATATCTGGGAGGGGTGAGTGTAAAGAGCCAACTCCTCCAAACCTTTTTCACGGCCGGCGCACCGGACACTGCACGCCACCTCACTCTCTCTCTTTCACGGTATCTACTGCTCGGAACTAAACTCATATCTGCTATTGATCTACATTAAAGAGTAACGTTCAGCTTTTAACAATTACGATAATTTTAATATATTATGATATAAAATTGAATTAAATTATTTCATTTATAATAATATAGCATAAGACAGATAAGATTTAAATTAAAATTATACTAAAAAAAATATGTTATGGATATATTGTGTACTGTATTGCCATCTATATATTTCACGGGTTTCGAACTAGTATACTATACAAAAAATGTAAGGATCTCCATTCATGTCATATAAACTGAAATTACCAAAAAAGTTATATAGTATAAAAATTGGCATAATCCTATCCAAGAGTGACTTTGTGATCACCGCCTATATTGAACTGCATTGTAAATACTTACAATTAGGTGCGTTGTAGTTACTTTGCCGTACTAATTAATACCAATGAGAAATAAAAGTAAAAATATATTCAAAAAAAAAAACTCACAAAATGTATCTATACAATAGAAATCCAGAATTTATGGTATCGTGAATTGAAACTGTACATACATTTAGAATAAAGGTTCTCTTACTTTTTTTTCTTGTGAAAATCTCAACAATTAAATAAATTTAATATTAGTTTTTAAATTTAATATTAGAAGTAGTAATAGTTTTATATTTATTCATTGACGTGCTTCTTTATTTCGGTATAAAAATAAGCGGTGTTACTTTGTGGTATTGAACTATGAACTTCTAAAAAGGAAAGCATGTTTATTTTCCCAGTACAAATATAAAAACCTTTTATTACATTGAATTATTCTTACATTGAGCTACGTAGGATTCGGTTTTGTATCTCTGTGATATATAAAGTTCAATATAGTTCATAATTCCACTCTTATAATAATATATTGTATATACGAAGGTTTTGTTAATATGAAAATAGCTTTATCGTATTAAACTGCTAGTCATGATTAGTAAAAGCGAATTGAGAATGCGTGTTGAATTCGGAAGTCGATCACGCTCCAAACTTGCTCGGAATGCAAGTTCGCTCGTCGCTCAACTACTAAGTCGCGGTCGTACTATTGAATCGAAACTTTGATATCCACGTTTAGTGAGAGCCAGACAGCCGCAACCACTGAGCTATAAATTACCACTTATCGGAATTTCATTTGATTATTATGTGTATTGTACTAGCTGACTCGAACTGCCTAACTCGAATGCGGTTTCTCTACTATTTTTACATTTAATGTGTAGTAGGTGCACTCACTCTAAAAATTCATTATAAATTTCACAGTGCAACTGATTTTTAAATTTCCTTGTAGGTATTTTCTCAAGCTAGTTTCTACCGAAAGATTACTCTTCAAGCTATTCCCGGTGACTGACAAAGCCGAGAGAATGCCCTTGTATTGTCACCAAAATCCATAAATTCGCTGGCAGGACGTCTTAAATGCTTGCTCTATCAAGTTCAGTGAAGCAGTAATAGATCGAAAGAAACTTTCAGATCAACAATATTTCATGATATTTAACAAGGTAATATACATATTTTAGGAATATATAGTCCTCATTAATATCCATTACATAGTTTAGAAGATATAAGCAAAGACATAGACCGTCATAAATAGCAACTTCTATCTATAGTATGTGTACAAGATCCGGCTGAAAACTACTGGCAAAAACGTTGATGAGCTGGTCGTGTGGCTAACATAGAAATACAGGGCAGTGGTGGCTAAGACAAGGAAGTCGATATCTGCGTGACCACCACTCCTTTGATCTGAGGACCCAAGAAACTTGACAGGAGATATTTGGTTTTAAAATAGTACAACACCGTGAAACGTCGCCTAAAGGATGGGAGTCTTCCCTACACAGGTTTAAGTCTATCTCTAAAGTCTGTGTAGATCATTTTTCGTTATTGTAGTATAAAAACAGATTTATAACGAAGAAAGCGAGTGTAATAATGTCCACTGTACATCGTATGATTGGTGAGGTTCAGATGCTCAAAAGAAATTAGTGGCATGTGTTAATAAGAGTACCAATTGATTGATGCACTTGTTTAACATTGGCGGTCAAGACTCTAGAGATTGCAGATTCTGCAGCAGTACGGATGAAACGAGCAAGTACCTCCAGTGTGAATATGATTTGGCAACGCTAAAACGTAATCGTGTCTTGAGTAGTCAAATGTTACACCCAAAAGACGTTCAAACTAACTCTGTTAATAGAATCCTAGAGTTCTTGAAGACTGAATATGTAAATTTGGATATTAGGTAGTGATCACAAAAGAACTTTTAGGTCGCAGTGATATAAGTTAAATAAGACTGCATAGCATCGCATTGCATAGATAATATTGTAGTTAACATGTCAAATATAGATTAATTAATGTTATGAATATATATTACCTTAGGATAGGTAATATTTTTTTTAACTTGTAACATTAGGTTTGAACGTTGTGTGTCTTATTGAATGAGCAAAAGACTCGAATACCCAGATGAATTTTGTAGCCGACGAGAACGTTAAATAAAACATTGTAATGTAGAGGTTGAATATTATAAAAGATGCTTTCAGCGTACCCGACCCTAACTAAACAATACATGAAATGTGAATAAAATTTAAAATATTAAAGAAGTTTCTATTATATTAAACTGAAAGGCTGAATTTTCATTGATGACACTTTAATTGTGTACCAATAACTTTGAAGTTAATAACATTTGCTTAAAAAGCCTCTATACTTTCATTTTATGGCCATAGAACTTTGATAGTTTTTGTCAACAATATCAGATTTCTAAGTAAGATTATTCAAATTGTGTTTAGCATCAAACTTCTAAGCTTTGCTATATATAAAAAGTCTTTTTGAAGAAGAAATATATGCTCACAATAAAAGCTGAAGCGAGATATTAGAAATATATTTTTGGAATTGTGAATCTTGAATTCCGATCCACTGAGATATGGTTGTTTAATTTTGGGTAAACGAAATTTGAAATTGAATTCTCAATCTTCCCTCTAGAACTAATCTAATCAAAACCTAATCTAATCTAATTCAAAGGTTCTTCAGTATTATATGTGGCCGGCGAATTGTCATTTCTATCTTGACTTGCCGTTAGACCTATTTTAGACAACTTTATTCCGAATTTATAGAATAAAAGGCTTAAAATTTCGTCAAACATCAACTGCAGTGAGTTCGATTTTGGTCGCGGTAGAGTGCGCACGCTTTTCGTTTGCGCTCCCTCCCTCCGCCTCTCTCGAACATTTCGATCGGCTTTATGCCACGTGTTCTGCACGTGTTTGCATTGCCTCGCGCACCTGTCGCACCCGATCCGGCCACAGCCTGCCTTTTTCAAGGCTACGTCTGTGGCGAATAGTTTCGTTAACTGCATGTTTCAAACGCATTTGCAAAAGCCACGCTTTTTCAGTGGTTAGGCCGGGGGAAACCTACCGGTGTAAACAACCGGCCTAGAGCGAGTCCCGGGCGCTCGCGTTTGCCCTTTTGGCAACCGCACTCCCGGTTGGGGTCGGACAAGTTGGCATTGGGAGTGACCCCCTAGTCAACCCCGGCTATCGCCTTCCCAACCCTCCTATCCTCTTTCCTGCCGTCACAGTAATTGGTTTGAGCCTGCTCAGCGGGCTCCTGCCTTGCTGTGACACGTTAGGCACACAACCCTTGCTAGGGACGCTAGGTCACACACCCCTCAGGCCCTAAACGGGTCTGGGGGACTGCCTCCCTGGTAGGAAGGGTCCCTCCCGAACTCGTTCGAGATGGACCTCATGTTAACTATTCAGCAAGGCCTCGACTCTTGGTCCGAGGCCGAAAAATCAAAATTAGCTGCATTTGTTGACGCATTAAATCGACGCGAAAGCGCAAAGCTCATTGAGCTAGATGTCCCCGCGTCCCCCGACTCGGTTCTACCTGCGCCTTTCGCAGAACCCCGTCCCCCCGCGCCTACCGCGCCCACCGCACCTACCGCTCCAGATGTGCAGGGGCTCCGCACACAGCGCGAGCCGGCCGCCACCCGCGACCGATCGCCGCTGCGTGCGTCTCGCTCTAACAGCGACACTCTCGCTCGCACACTCGATAGCGAGCAATTAGATTCCGCCGACCAAATTGAGATGTCGGTCGACCCTCCCGCAGAGAATACAGCCTCTGCTACTCCCTCGGACGACGAGTTCATTCTCGTCCAAGGAAAGCGGAAGAAAAAGTCTCCCGGCGGCCAATCTAAGGCCGCCAAACTAGACACTCCGATAGAGGCGCCTACTACTACTACAGTCGCCGCTAAGTCCAAGACTAAAAAGCCTTTTCCAAAAATTTTACGGTCGGGCCCTCCGCCCCCCGTTGTTATTAGGGATAAGAGTGCCTGGGAGAACATCTCCTTCGCACTTAAAAACAAACAAATAGATTATACCCGGGCGACCTCTACGCCAAACGGGATTCGCATCCAAGTCTCTTCTCCGGACTCCCATAGGAAGTTAACGGAATTCCTCCGTGTCCGGTTAATTAGTTACTATACATACGCTCTCGAGGACGAGAAGAAGCTGAGAGCCGTCATTAAAGGCGTCCCTAAGGAGATTGACGTCAATCTCGTTAAGGATGACCTTCTCGCGCAAAACATTCCTGTGGAGGAAGTCCACAGAATGTACCGCGCGTCCACAAGAGAACCATATGACATGGTTCTCGCCATCCTACCTCTTACAAACGAGGCAAAAGAGATTTTCTCGATTGAGTCCGTCTGTTGTCTCAGCGGACTTCACATCGAACCGCCCAATAGACGTGGCATGCCCGGGCAATGCCACAATTGCCAATTATATGGCCACTCAGCTCTAAAATGCTATGGGCGCCCTAGGTGCGTCAAGTGCCTGGGTGACCATGGCACCAAAGCATGTGCGCGTACGAGGGACGCACCCACACCGCCTAGCTGCGTGCTGTGTGGCAGCGAGGGGCATCCCGCAAATTATCGTGGATGTCCGCGAGCGCCGCGCAGTACGCGGCCTAAAGCGAGGCTGCCACAGCGTGCGCACGCATCGCTTAATCGTTACACGGCCCCTAGGCCTACTCTCGATGCGGGTAATTTCCCACCTCTTCCCGCGAGACGTGGAGCGCTGCTCCCGCCTCGCGGCCCGGTCGCGCCCGTCGGCGCTGACGCCACCTCGGCTCAACCGACCCGCGGCGGCACCGACGATGCCAATGCTGCCACTCCGACACAAACTACCGGCGCCGCCGGCAATGTCGCAGCTCAGCCTGCTTCAATTACCGCTCCTGTGATTCCTCCTGCCCCCGTGGCAACACCTACTGCGGGGCCTGCCCACACCCAGAATGCCTGGGTGCGCAGCGCTCCAGTGCCAACCGCACCTCCCGCACCCACTGGTAAAGGCGCTATCGACCTCACCGTCGTCTGGCGCTTCGTGTCATGTTTCAACATGAGCGAAGTCTCTATTCTCGCAGATAAACTCCGGCAATCGGACAACAACCTGGAGGCTAGGCTCGCGCTCATCACCGAGCACGCCGAACTAATATGCACGTTACAACAGTACCGTGCTTCTGTCTAAAAGACGCTGTGATTCTCTCATTTTGTTAGGTAGTTAAAATGCTTTCTAATACGAGTAGGTTCAAACCGTTTGCGTTAAACATCGTCACGTTTAACGCCTTCGGCTTGAAAAGGCAAAGGAATCTCGTCGGCGAGTTCCTTGTCAAATACCAGGTCGATATCATGCTAGTGCAAGAAACCCTCCTCAAGCCGAGTGTTAAGGGGCCCCGTTTGGCCAATTACCACCTGGTTAGGAATGACAGGACCCACGCCAGAGGCGGAGGCACTGCCATATACTATAGGAGGAGACTACATTGCATGCCCATTGATCCGCCCAGTCTCACCAACATCGAGGCTTCAGTCTGCAGGATAGGCATGAGCGGTCACTCACCTATATATTTAGTGTCGGTGTACCTGCCACCCGACAAAGTACTTCTCCAGAGTGATCTCACAGCACTCTTGGACCTAGGACACTCAGTGATCATTGCAGGCGACCTAAACTGCAAACATTTGCAGTGGAATTGCCATCTTACCAACTCGAATGGCACTCGCCTGCATGATCTGAGCGAACAATTAAATTTCGATGTCGTTGCTCCGACATCTCCTACTCATTTTCCGTATAACGTTGCCCACAGGCCCGACATTCTGGACCTTGTGCTTCTAAAAAACGTAGCCTTACCGCTACGTTTGATAGAAACAATAAGTGAACTAGATTCTGACCATAGACCCGTTCAAGTGCAATTGGGCTCCTCACACCCGCCCGCACTTACCATCAAGAAGGTCACGGACTGGAAGAGACTTAGTGCAAACTTGGCCTCGGACGATCCGAAACCTCTCTTAGAATCGATTCCAGATTCTTTCTCCTCTATAGAAGAAACCAACAATGCGATTGATGCACTCACCAGTCATCTCCAAGGTGCCCTCGCCGACGCCACCAGTGAGGCTCCAGTTGGTGATCTCCACCGCTGGAGGCTCCCTGACGACACAAGGGAACTGTTGACTGCAAAAAACGCTGCCACTAGAGCCTATGACCGGTATCCCACTGAAGAACACAGAGCAAGGTTGCGTTATTTACAGAGGGCTGTAAAGAAGCGCATATCCGAACTCCGTAATAATCAATGGGATACCCACCTGTCCGAGATCTCGCCCTCCCACCAGGCCTACTGGGGCCTGGCGAGATCTCTTAAGACCGATAACGACCGCTCTATGCCACCTCTAGTAGGGCTAGACAACTCTGTCGCTTTCGATGACATCGAAAAGGCAGAATGTCTGGCAAATAGCTTAGAAAGTCAATGTTCTCCCAGCACTCACGTAGAGAACCCCGATTTCATAGCTAGTGTAGACGCTGAAGTCACACGTATAGCTGCACTCCCTCCGTCCACCGACCTGGCGCCCGTTACAGCTGAGGAAGTCACAGATATAATTAAATATCTCCCGATCAAAAAAGCTCCCGGCCTGGACGGTATTTCAAACCGTGTCCTAAGGTCACTGCCCGAACAGTTAATTATACTTCTCGTCGTCATTTTTAATGCGGCAATAAAAAACTGCGTCTTTCCGAATGTATGGAAAGACGCATGCGTCGTTGGGATCCCTAAACCAGGGAAACCTAGCAACCTTCCTTCCAGCTACAGACCCATCAGTCTCATCAAGACGATGGGTAAGCTGTACGAGCGGTTGCTTCTCAACCGTCTTCAAGACTTTGTTACGACAAATAAGATTCTCATAGACGAGCAGTTTGGTTTTCGCGCCAAACACTCGTGTGTAAACCAAGTGCACCGCATCACGGAGCACGTCCTTAATCAATTCTCTCTTTCTAGGAAAGGAGCCTACACAGGAGCTATTTTCCTCGACGTGGCGAAAGCCTTCGATAGAGTCTGGCATAACGGCTTGATATACAAGCTACATACTTATGAAGTGCCAGATAGGCTCGTGCTTATCCTGCGAGACTATCTGTCGAATCGACACTTTCAGTATCGCGTCGAGGGCGATCTCTCCAGTCCGCGTCCGATTCGAGCGGGGGTTCCGCAGGGTTCAATCCTCGCCCCGCTCTTATACAGTCTGTACACCAATGACATCCCGAAACACCCGGACGTAGAGCTAGCTCTTTATGCGGATGACACTGCACTCTACGTCTCAAATTTCCGTCGAGATATCATACGTCTACGCCTGCAGGAAGCAGTGCGAGACTTAGGAGACTGGTTTCGCAAATGGCGAATTGACGTCAACCCCGAGAAAAGCGTAGCAATACTCTTCTCTCGGGCAAAACGCGATTTGCCTAAGCGAAACGTCCTCCTCCACGACAAGCCCATCCCTTGGGTCGATGAGGTCAAGTACTTAGGAGTCACTCTCGACCGTCACTTGACCTTCGGACCACATGTTAAGGTTGTGCGCGACCGCGCCGCCTTCATTCTCGGTCGTTTGCACCCTATGCTGTGCAAACGTAGTAAACTGTCGCTTAGAAATAAGTTGACTCTTTACAAAACCGTAATAAGACCGGTGATGACCTACGCTAGCGTAGTATTCGCCCAGAGCCAGTCCGCTTCTCTGGATTCCCTTCAGGTCATCCAAAATAAATTCTTGCGTAAAGCAGTGGGTGCCCCGCTGTACATGCGCAACATAGATCTCCATGACGACCTTAAGCTGGAAACGCTCGCCAGTTTCATGCAAAATGCATCGTGTCGATATTTCGACAAGGCGCAGCATCACCCTAATCCTTTAGTCCGCAGTGCCTGCGATTACACACCGAAAAGCGGCATCGCGCGCAAACTACGCCGCCCGCGTCATGTCCTATTGGATCCCGTCGATTCAATTACCGCGGCCCTTGCGACCACCGATCCTATCAACAACGAGGTACACACAAGCACTCGTCACATTCCGAGACACCGGCGTCGCCGGCGGCGCCGACGACGACGATTAAGGATAGGTCCGTCAATTGTTGTTTAAATAACGCAGTTTCACTCCGACGCAGCCTTGAGTTTCTTTCGGCGTTTCTTCTCAAGGTAGTCGCTTCCGAAACGCTGGTAGTACACCGTTAGGTTCGTTTTTCAATTGGCCGGCCGCCCAAGTCGAGGTCCGTACCCACAGGGGTGCCCTTGCGTAGCCGCCCAACCCATAAATTTCGCTGGCTGAGCGCCCTCTGCGTTCGCCCACCAAGCCCGGTTTTGTTGTGAAGGTCTTTCCCAGGCCACCAACGTAGGACACGCCGAAAAAAAAAAAAAAAAATCAACTGCAGTCAGTGCAATGCAATATGAAACGAGATGGAAGGGAGACGTAGAGGCCGTGCGCTGGATGGAAATTGCAATATCCGAGCTAGCTAAATTAGATAGACGTGACACAAAATTACTAGAAACGGCTTATTTTAAAATGTGTATAAATTTATTTTTTGGAATGGGCATATATCAGTCGTGTTATTAATTTGATTATTTTTGGATCCGTAGGTTTTACCGTCGGTGTACTATATATGCCCCCTTTTTTTGTTAACTTGATGGTAATCCTTTCGGACCGTCAGGGGAGTGGTGAGGGCCACTCCTCCTGTGTGTTGGACTTGTTGTTGTGTTGGACACCGACTAAAACCACCGGGGTGCCAGCACTGCCTACTCTTCGCCTTCGCCGGGCCTGGGAATCCAGATACTTCCGAAGGACTATAATATATGCTCCTGGGGTTATAGTAAACTAGCAACAGTGTGTTGATACGTCGTTAGTGCCCCACTGGACAGCGGCTACATTACATAGGCTTACTCAGTTTATATTGAGACTCGTCTCGACCAGTCGCGTTTTTGAATCACCCATATGTTCAGTTTTCTCTTCTATCCTCCTTTTTCAAAGAAAATTCTTAATGACAGTAGGACGATGGCAAAAATTCTAGATTATAGACAACAAAAGCCATTTTCCTCAAATCAAATTTTCAAATTTCACACCATTCACATTCTACTGCCTTTCATACTTCATTCTTTCATCCGTCCGCTGAAAAGGGTTGAGTGGTGTCGTTTATTTCTTAAAATTTACAATATATACTTAATCCTAACTTAAGCCTACATTATAAATTTACAAAAACAAAACTAAACATACTAAGCCTTAACTAACGTACGGACGAAACTAACTTAAGCCTTAATTAAAAATAAAAACAACAGCAGAGGAAGATCTTATTTAACAATTAAAACTTAACCTAGTACAAAATATGAAGGGGGAATATGAGAGGGAAGCCGTTTCGGGGCGAACCTCCTGACGGCGGCGTTCTTCTCCGTCTGCGACAACAGACGGGTCACTGGTTGAAGGTAGCTCGCGCGTCCTTCTTGGTGGAAGTCTACGGAGTCCGTCTGGGTGTTTCTTCTGTGGGATCGGGATGATGAGGGTGTGCGAATCTGTCACACATCCGCCTAGTACTCTCCAGCGCGCCCTCTCCGGATCGGGCGCAGTCTAGGTAAGGACTAGATCGCGGGCTTTAGGCTTCTTCTTTTTAGGATATCTATCTCTTTGTGTCTCGAAGCGTTCACCTGCGTCTGGAGGTCTTGCGTGTAGCGGCGCAATATTCTGGAGGTGAACGTGCGCCGACGAGTCCGCTCTATTGAACATCCTAGTAGCTAGGCTGCTCACAAAAGCTTCCAGGCTTTCGACTTTTAAGTCGCGGGCTATGGTCGCATTGCTCACATACCACGGCGCGCCCAACACCGCGCGTAGGGAGAGGTTCTGTTGAGCTTGAAGCCGCTTCTTCATCCTTGTAGACAGGTACGAGTACCATGCCGGGTCCGCGTACGTGAGCCGCGACCGGATGTAGGTCTTGTAAAGCCCTAACTTCGTACGAAGTGGGAGCCTCGAGGTAAGCACTGGATGCAGCATTCTCCTTGCTACTTTGGCCCTCGCGATCACACCCTCAGCGTGCTTCTTGAAAGTTACGCCTCGATCGATGGTGACACCCAGGTTTTTGACTCTTTCCAACCAAGGAATTGTCTGCCCCTGGAGCGTCAGTGGCGGCGGTGCTTTTGTCCGCACTCGAGTGACAAAAGCTTGTGTCTTCCCGACGTTGACTGTCAACCTCCATTTCGCCAGCCATTCAGTAAGAGCATCTAGTTGTATTTGCAGTTTTGAGGCGGCACTTTTAGCTTTATACGCGGAAGCATAGAATGCCGTGTCGTCTGCGTACAACGCGAGCTCCGCTTGACCAACCAACGGAATGTCATCGGTGTACAGTGCGTATAACAACGGCGAGTGACAACTGTCCTGAGGGCCATTTTCCTCATGAGATGCTATGTGAGACTGTTTGCCGCTTTTTATTTAAAAGAACAAAGTAGACAAGGCAAATAATAATTTACTCTAAATTTGATTAGATATAATGGTTAAATAGCTCAATTATAGAGGAATGAGTCCTTATAACTGAATGGTTTTTTTTTAAATATGCTGGTTGTTCGCATGCGGTCAGTTACTTCAATATAATTTATTAGTCAGTATGAAATATAATTGAAACTGTTTTTTTAGATTTGTTTCTTTGTCTTATTCTTCGGCTTTCGAATATCTTACACATTGTTTCTTGTCACTCAATTTAATGTAATCTCTTTATTGTATTATAGTTCGTTTTTTTAAAATGTAAATGATGTTTTTTTTTATTATTTGTTATAAGACAATTTTCGTATTATACCGATACTAATCTTGTTGGAAGATAAACATAATATCCGGAATCCTGAAAGAAAATGCTTATTGTTAACCTCTTAAATGGCTATGACGGATATATACGTCATCAACATATGCAATAAAAACCCCTAAGAGGATATTCGCATAAATTTAAATGTGCATGCCACTATGGATAAAACGAATATGTTCACTTGCGTATAATATACGTATAAATGTATGTTTAGAAGTTCGCGTATTATTCGTTGCGTTTGAATGGGAAGAATGGGGGCGGGTAGTGGTTATTTCGTTGAGCCACTTAAGAGGTTAAGCTGGACAATTGGTACTCCAGTACTCGCGATCTGCCGCTGTTGTAAAAGTGTATGCCATAAACGTTAAACTATATTTTCTATCTTAATTTATTATTACCACAGGATAATAGCCCAGACTCATTGCAAAAACTTATAAAAATGGCGTATCTAGAAATAATTTAAATCGACTGAATTAGGCCTGGTGGGAGATTGGATCGCACGGGACAGACTAACGTAAACTTCATTAATCAAGTTTAGATAATAGCGTTGCAGACATTACCGTTATATTCTGTGGTTCAAAATTTAAACCATAAAAAAGACAAGATAAAATATATATGTAGGAATGTGAGTGGAATAGAACGTATGATGCAAATGCTATAGAATGATAAGGAACAGTGTGAAAGGGATAGAAAGTATAGGAGAGAGCGAGATAGATTGGAATGGCGGAGTGAATAAGTTGTTGTGAGTGCTGTGGCGAATTAATATATTTTTAAAAAAAATGTATCTGTATAAAAACTATGGTGAATAAATGATTTCTAAATTAAATTTCTAAATTAAAAAGTCTTAAACACATATTGACAAAGATATTTTAATAGTTACATTATTAAGACACGAATACGGAACAATGACTAAATTATTACATACTATGAATTTTAATTCTATATCATATTCTCCTAAAACTTACATTCGCATAATTAATTATACAGAGGGAGTTAATTTTATATCAAAACAAACAAAATACCTACTACATCGTTTTATGCTGTGAATTGTGACTTTCACAGTGACAACGAGCATGAGCGAGCTAAGTGCTGTCTGCAATTAGTGTGGTTATTAACACTAGTGTAGATCCAGGGGATCAGGCACTATGCACTAAAATAGAAACATACCAGAATAATTCAACGAATTACCTACAAAATACTCTATTAACTCAACATTTATACTTAACAGGATTAAATTTCATTGCGAGGTAAACACACTAATATCCTACCTGATGATAAGACTCATATATCGCTTATAATCGACTATAACATCAAAATCATTCTCATCGCGCTGTTAACGTGAAAAACGTATCTATAAAAGCGACAGGGTTAGGCGTGTCACTATCACGGGCTTAGTTTACAAGTGGTTGCTATTTATTCGTGCATAAGAGTGTTACCACATCACTACAGTCCAGTAGCGTTCATTCCATAGATGCATGCAAGCATTGCGTGCCCTTATGATGAAGTCTGCTTTTGTTTTTGTAATTGCTTAACGTTAAAACAAAAAAAAGGAACCTTTTATAATCATATCTATTTTATATGCACGCTGTATATCGTTCTTATGAAAGCAGCTTAATGTTTACTATCATAAAATATTATTCAAATTCTGCCTACCCTGTCGAAATATCCTATGCACGTCACTGCTGCAGTCCATTTTGCATCACACGATTTATAAACATCAGTTTGACTTTGCTTAGACTTGGCTCAGGAAAAACGTTTGTTTTTAACAAAAAACTGAATATATAATAAGAAATTGAGTATAATCTAAGTATTCGCAGAGTCAAGTCCATGTTGATGAAATCGGTGACTAATGTACTTTAAGGAACTTGTGTGACTGATGTTGTGGCAAGGATGGAAGGAAGAAGATGGAAGGGTCATATTTCAATTAAACACTTTTCTCTTTCCCAGTGTATATTTTGTAATACTATTCGTACGGTTACATAATATTTCTCCTTTATTATATATTAATTTAAAACAACATTTCTTTACGAAATCCCAAGATGTAATCTTTAGAGTAATCAAAATAACTTCTCATTTTCAAATTTAATCGATAATCCTTATTTTGCAATTCTCTTTAATAAAACATTATTTTTTACATAACGGCCAACATATATTAACGCCATAGATATATAAACTAATTTTATGACCTTCTTACACATAATCGCTACAGTACTTTCATAGTCATTAAATAATTGCTAATAGTGGCTCTGCTGGCTTAGAGAATAAGAGACCTGTATTCACGCGCGGTAACGCGAATGGTCACAGTTCGAATTTTGGCTCGTACCTCATGAATATCATCATGTGTAAGCGCCTTGAGAACGGCGATCAGCTGCGCTACTGGTCACGTTGGGCACGACATATAAGCGTAAAGTGGATACAACCACTTATTTATCTCTGCTCATCTGGAAAGGGATTTAGTGTGACGATATATTATTTTTATTCTCTTTATTTATTTTACTCACAATATTTTTTCATTTTGAAATACATACATATAAAAAAAATACATTTTAAAATATAAAAACATGTTGACATACAAAGACGAGTCCTAAGCCCCAAGCCATCGGTAATTAAGAGCTTAGTGTGAGGATCCTCCTTACAATGCAATGCGTGGCGTTTCGAGTAATAACATACTGCCTGCTGTATCCGGCCTTTGATTTAACAACCAAGCGAGAGCCTCTTGAGATGGAAATCGAGGCTTTTTGCGATCAGCCTATTAGTCGATACGACTATCGGGACAATAATTTTTTGTGTGTTATTGTTTTAATTTTACCGTTTTTTTTTTAATTTTATTGTTGATCTTGTGGTTATGGTGTGCGCGTATTCTGGAGAATAGATTCTTTCTTTCTTTTTATCTTCGATTCTTAAATTGTTTGGTTTCGATGTAAATTTTTTTATCTAAAATTGTTATTATTTTTTTCGTTTACTTCTGGTGAATGCTGCGGTAGGCTTCACCGGTTGATACATTTTAATGTTTTTTGTTAATGATCGTCATTGTAACATTATTTTTATAATGTGTCGGTCACTGGCTGTCCTATAAATAAATAAATAAATAATCGCTGAATCCACATCCCACAAACACGCAATATTATTATTATTAAATAAAATTAGTGGTTGTATTCATTTTGTGTTTGTATGTCGCGCCCAATATGGTCGGAACCCTGAACATTAGTTTACTTAATCTAGTTTAATAATGCTCCAATTTAAAATTAACGTAGTTTCATTGTAGAACACAACCTATTAAAAATTATCATACGCCGAGAACATATCAAAGGGCACGCGAACGCGGACGATTTTACAGCACACCAAATTCACGCCACTCTCCGTACATTTTTCCTGTGTATCAGCAAGTATTCTTTTTAAAGAACACGCTGATGCACTTATACAAACACCACGTGAATTTGCGCATTCTACAAGCAGAGGTTCTGAAAAATAAACCAAAATACTATTTAATATCTGATTACGTTTCACCTCTATACAACTACAATATTTAGATCGTTGCAGATATAAAAATATATCTCGTGTACTGTAAAGTTACTTTGTTTTAAATAAAGGGCACGTGTCTACAAAGTTACACGCAATCCATTTCATATGATTATATTATAATGGATACATTTATAGACATAACAATTTTTATTCATGCCCCTGTCATTGTCACGCTCCTGAATAATATATACATATAATTATGATGGTTGGTATCTCATAGTTTTGTGAGGTAGGTAATTATATCGGTGGAAGTATTTCAAAACAATTTCATGGACATAATTCAGTTTTAATTATACGTCGACTGAATGGAAATTAATACAATAAAACTAAGCTTACCCAAAATTATAATAAACTAATAAGCACTTGTATTAGACAAAGGCTTCAGTTTCACTTTAATTTTCCATCAGGTTTACTTAATAGAGATCTAGGAATTGTTTATAAATCATGAAAAATAAACACGTTTTATCCTTACTTGGCGACGCAATAACAACGCCTCTTGTGCAGTTGTCCATAGGGGCAGTACTCACTTGCTATCAGGTGTGCCGTCAGCCTGTTTGCCGAAAAGATTTAAAAAAATGTATAGATAAGTTCAAATAATTTTAATTTACGATCTGTATCACGTTATAATGAAAGCATAATACTGAAATTGATGTGTTAAGTTTTAAGAATGTTAACAATGTTATACAATCATGTCCTACATAGGAATGAGTAGACGTTGTATAATGCTAGCACATATGTACGGAACGGTTCAGAACTAAGCGTGGATAAACATTGCCGGCTACGACCTAATTAAAACACAAAAGTATTCGTTTTGTGCTCTCTACTACTAACAATGAATGTTGGCGGCTTTGTGGATGAGAAATTTAGCGTTTTATAATTAGTCTCGTTAGTACTTTAAGATCTTTGTTTCAGTACAACAGCTGGTAATTACTTCAATAATTAAAAGGCAATGTCTTAAGTAAAGGCTTAGAATAAAGAAATAATATTTTTTAATTGATTTCGACTCATTGTGCAAATTTTTTAAAATTATTAAGATAAAAATAATATAATTATATTTACTGCTTCATTATTTCTATTGCGAATCTGATTTTAACCGAAAATGTTTACATAACGTACAATTCTACAAGTATCACAGTTAGACATTCTTTGGCTCCACCAGCTCTATTCCATCATAAAACCATTGGACATCGTATCGGATAACATCCGTATTTGCTGGAACATCCCCTTATATCCGCACGAAAAGATTCGCATCTACATTCATCATGCGAATAGCTAAGGAGTGGAATATGCTTTCAGGAACCATATTTCCGCGATCTTATGACCAGAGAGTCTTTAAGAGAAGAGTGAATAGGCATTTGTTGCGCGGACGCGGTTCATCTCGTCTTTACCTTCTACCAGGTGTGGTTGAAGCGTGTGGTCAAGCGTCCACCTATTAATAATTAAAAAAAGATATTATTAGTCACATTTAATACTTTTATTGATACCCATTTTGGACTTTGTTGTATAATAATTATTTCTTGTTGTTCATCTACAACATTATAAGTAAAGTTAATATTCTAAAAAAAAAAATTCGCTTACTAGATTTTACTTGGAAGCGACTCCTACTACCATCATATTTATGACTTTTACTGTCATCGTTTATACACAACACTTTATAAATCAAACAAAAATTTATTATAATTATGAACACGTGTGTTAGCACACACGTGTGTGACATTGTTAGCAGAGAAATTAACGTCGAATAAATGAAAGCAACACGTTTACAATACCATTTCAAATCAAATCGACAAATAAGTGAACACAATAGATTCTTAGAATCGTTTATAATTAGTTCAATTGCATTATGATTGACCAAAGTATATATTTCGCGTTGAAATAGTAGGTATACAATATTTACATCTAATGCTAGCTCCATTTCAAATGGTTTAATTAATGCTAAGTGATGTATATCCCTTAAATCTCGTGTGGCAGGCACACCTTTATCATGACAATTGGTAATTACATAATCTACTCTATTCAATAATATGATTAACAATCTATAAACCATATATATATATGATTACCTTACATGTTACAGTTTTCAACTGCAGCGCAAGAGAACATTACTTGTATTCCAGTTTGTTGTAAATAAATAAAAGCTTATTAAAATATATTGGCTCTCGAGGTTCGTCTCCTCTCTCAAGTGCTATACCGAAATTGAACTGAGTCTACTACATCGATAAAGTGAATTTACGGAAATTAACTCAAAACATGGGAATGTCTTGCTATGAATTATGCGATAATAATTAAAGATAACTGAGGTCTACAGTCCCAAGTGATGTCGTCAAAATAATTCTAATGATCATGTATAAAAATTGCGATACTATAACAGTATGTATGACAAAATTTATTATATCAGTAAGAAAAGTAATCAGCTTTAAGATATTTTTAAGAACCTGTTTCTGCAGCAAAGTGAGCAAATCACTTGGGTCACTCTGGCTCTGTTAGCCTCAATTAAGTTTTATTTTAAACTTTCGACGGTAGAAAGGCTAACAGGCCACGTGATATGATTATGGGCATGTGATGGTTTGATGTGAATTCAAAAACCTATACTATTAACTAGCATTGCCGATACCTCGCTACTTTATAATCCGGCAAGTGGAAACATACTTTCTAAACGAAATATTATAATCATTGTACTTTATTTATAAAATGTGGAAAGAATAATTTGATGAAACTTCAAAAGAAAAAGATATCAGGCACAAAATTATAAAAAGTCAGCCTCCTCGGAGCCCCTGGCTGTGTTGTGGCGCTGAAGAGATCTCACGTTGTTTTACTAAATAGGTTTCATTTTGGATATATTCCATCTGGAAAGTTTACTCATCTCATGAAAAATATATCTAATAAGATATATAATATCAGACATAAAAAGATGTTACGATGTTTATAGAATACCAATTTATTGCGGTAAAAGATTTTCACATAACTATTCAATTTTGCAAATTAAATTTCTTCTAACGTAGGTAACTCATGCATAGCCTTTCAAAGAGCTAGCACCTTTGGCCGCATAGCGAAATAAGTCGAATGCAACGAGCCGTTTTACCCGAGTCGAGTGACGAGCGAGCGTAAAGAAAATCTCGACCTCGACTCGGTGCAAATAAAACAAAAAAGTACACATTTTTAAACAGAGAAAATATTATGTTTAAAAACTTATGCTCCTAAATTATAATAATATTAGCGTGTTTATGGCAGCTTTCTATGAGAATAATAACTTTTTGAATTTAATTCTGCCGTAACAACAAACTCTAATCTATAACAAGATAAGAATAACTTTAAATTTGAAATTATAGAGCGGTTCACGCTATATTATGCATTTTCACTTTTAAGCTAGTTAAAAAGATGTTTAATGTTCTGATTTATTATTTTCGAAATCTGATATGTAATACAAATTGATATGTAATAATTATCTGATTATCGTATTGAAAAAGTTCATCACAGCACATACATAATTTAAATTCAAAGTACGTTCAAAGTGAGATGATAAAATCAAGCATGGACTTAACATTCAGGAGGCATCTAATTTCCATTTTATGTACGACCTCTGGCATCAACTTTGCGAAAAGTAATGGAAATCACATTTAAAAGAATCCTAAAACAACAAATATTAGCTACAGATAGCATACAAAATGTTGGAATACTTATAATATTTCTTGTTTTAATAAACTTTCACTTCAGGTAATCCCTATTCAGAACTAAAATTCCAGGCAAGGCAATATTGATGAAGAACGAAAGTAGACCAAGATTTAAGAGGGTAATACAATAGAACCATATCATCGTCATACGGTAAGATGCATTACCAACATTTAAAAAAAACTGTTAGTCATAGGACAGCATGCCAGAAGTAAAAACTTCTTAGCGCTACAAACTAGTAAGCCTTATTTTGTGGTTGTTAAGATTTATTTTTGTAGCAAGTATTTTTTATTAGATAATATTTCAATCAACGTATTAGTTTAGTAATAAAATAGAGACTGAGAGCTATATACATAGTCCGTTCATATGTCGACCATAAAATTCCCGCGTCAGAATTTGTAGATGTTACGGCGTACAAAATTATGCAACGCCAACTAACTGAAATTAGAGTTATCACATGTCACCCCATTTCCCCTAAAAAACTATTTTATATGGAAATAGGGAATCGTACTAAACTTCTTTAAAATAAATCATTTTTCCACTCAAATTGTCTTAAAAAGAAATAAAAATCATATATATATAAATAAAAAATATATTTATGAAAGAACTGCAAAGTTCTTATTGGTGCATAATGATTATACTCCCCTGTAGACCAGTCAAATTAGTCACTTTTCTAGGAAGACACCCGGCAGATAATTCATTGAAGTAACCTGCGGGATTCATAAGAAGTATTAATTCAATATGTCGACCAAATTCCACCGACGTGTTGGGCACCATTTTGAATTTAGGTTTTTTGTTAATAGCTCTCGTATTTACTTTTTTTATGGTAGAAAGTAAAGGTGTGGATAATTTAATTATTTACAACCATTTTAGTCCTTACTAACTTTATCCTAAAATAGATATTTTTTTAAGCATAAGCAATAAATCGTCGCAAATAATTAGAAATAATAATATTAGATTACAGAAATATGCTTATTTTTGGCAATATTCTTATTAATATCAACTTCTGTCTGCAATATATTTCATAATTAATATTTAATTTAACAATCTGTGCGTTTTGTTTTTACATTTCACTTTAAAAACCTCCTTTAGAAATCAACTTAATATAAGAATTTTTTAAATGTCGAAGATTGAACAGTAAATCGAAAGATTTCCTAAATTTAGAGACTTTGGAAATGTAATAAACTGACAACACTAAGCTCTTAGAAAATGCATAGACAATTTTAATTGTTTTTATAAATTAAAAACATGAAGTTTTCGCAGCATATTTTTTTTATGTGATCTTTACATAACCCTGGATCCTTCCTATCTCGTTTTTACACAAACTAAAAGTAGGTCACGCTATAGTAAAATTTATTTTATGAGGATAATATGACGCCGTCCTTGTGACAACTCTCGTTTATGAAGAAGCTTTTGGCCTGACACATCAGTACAATTCATTGAACATCTCCAGTGTGCATTTATTTATAATCTTAGTATCTATCTTTATTTTCAAACTTAAATGAGCCACTGAATTAGTGAATTACGAATTTGTAATGAGTACGAAAACGCGATGCAGAACCAAAGCGACGCACTCTTTGTAGCGTGACGGTCACGCGAATTCCCCGCTATTCCGCAAAACATGTCTTAATACTAAGTCAGTGAAATATATATATATATATTTTAATTATGTTTGTGTACAAAATTACTCACAACTTCGGACATGTAAAGCTATTCCCTACGGATACGAAGTCACCTGCTCTCGTGAAAAATTCAACTCGGTAGCCTAGCATGTTTTATTTAATGGTCGGCGCATTGCGGCCCGATCAAATATTTACTGAGGACCATTGAGACGATATGTTACCTTACTGGAAACTAAACTTTCACAAAATTTTTCACTTTGTGCGTACCTGTAAGAAAACCCTCCTTTAAAGCATTTACACACCCAAATTCACATATTCCAAACCAGAAGAATTTAACACTCAACTCCTCAAAAGAAAACGAACATATACGAGTAAATCAATATATTTATTTAAAAGAAACCTGGATTTAGACAGTACTTTTATAAAAAAATTCAACTAGTCGATCAGGCAACAGAAAAACTACTGATTAAGGGGATGCAGTATATTAAGCTAGAAGGGATTTATTTTCAATGTATAGACACATTCGTTTGTAAAATTATTGGCGCATGCAGCTGGATGAGGTGCGGTGCATGCGCCAGCGCGTGGTCGGCGCCATTCTGCCGAACCTCGAAGCCTGGTTTAATAGTAGGTAATCACGTCAGCTACCACCTGACACATGTACTTACGGGATACGGATGTTTCCCTGAGTACCTGTGCAGGTTTGGACGAGAAGTAACGACCCAGTGCTACCACTGCTGTTCGGACCTGGATTCCGCCCAACATACGCTCGCACATTGCCCGGCGTGTGGCAGTGAGCGGCGGGACCTGGTCCAAAGGATCGGACGTGACCTTTCCCTGCCAGCAGCGGTGTCGGCCATGCTGGCAGGGTATGTTAACTGGAGGGCCGTGGTCTCCTTCTGTGAGGGCGTCATGTCCCAAAAGGAGGCTGCAGAGCAAGAGCGGCAGAAGGCAACTCGAAAAAGACATCGGGGTGTCGGCACATCAGTTCCAGCCGATCGGTCGATCCACGACCGGTTGGCTGATGCCTTTGGGGTCGTGGCCGCTCAGGGTGGGGGCCTTGAGCGACTAGTTAGCGACCTTCGAGAAGTAGACAGAGCATTGTGACGTGCTCTGCCTAAATAGAATGAGCAGTGTCGGGGAAGATATCTTCCTCCGAGTTTGTGCTCAGCGGGCGCGGCGCGATGGGGCTGTGGCGAATTGATTACAGGACTCGCAGTCCCCGCCAATGCGCAGAAGTAGTAGACCTTGGGGTTTTTAGTCGGTACAAGTCCAGCACACTTCGGTCTCGCGCAACCCCCCCGTGCGGCCGAAACGGTTCTATGAGGCTTTCCCCAAGTAAAAAAAAAAGTTTGTAAAATTAAGGATTTGAAAAGGAAGGATTGAGTGGAGATCCCGAATAGGCAAACGTAGCGTAAAGCGCCCCGCGGAAAAATGATCCAAAAAGATTGGATAAAAAGAGCAGAAGACCGAGCTTAATGGCTCTTATTAGGAGAAGCTTTTGCCCAACAGTGAACTACGGTAGGCTGGTGATGATGAAATCAAACAGCGACTTAGAACCAAACTATAGTTTGTATTACTTATGACGGACAACTTACAATCAATAAATAGCTTTAGATATAGATAAAAGTACACTTTTCCCGGAAACTGCAACTATAAAAAATGATAAGTAGGTACTTCGAACTGTCATATTTTGTAGCTTCCATCTGAATTTTATAGCGAGCGCATAAATGGCCAATGATTCCAACACATAAAGATAAGATATGGTCAAATAAAATATAAATATTTTCATAAGAACATAAAAAATATATCTATGTAGTTTATTTTTATATTATAATTTGGTATTTTTACGAGCTAATGAAGTTGTTGATTACATCATATGAAAATAGGACAAGCTTAAAAATCAGCGTTTTGTAGCTTCCGTGGTACAAAGCTTGCTCAAACTGCACCTCTGTTAAAGGCTTATCTACAGGAAATGTTTCGTTTTTTTTTTTCGAATTGGGCAATACGTTGATGGTCGATATAGACCTTCACAACTAAACCAGAGGAGATAGAAAATGTTTCGTATTTTGATAAATAACTGTTGTTCTGCTTCTTTCTCGTGTATATATAATTATTTTACTCTTTCGCGCAATGTTTTGAGTGTGTAGCTTTATATTTCTCAAATCAAAAACTTGAGATAAAAAAAAAAAGTACTGCAGTTATTGTATGTAAAAACTACATAAAATTAGGTTACATATACATATATGAGATAAATGTCGTGTTGGCTGTTTAGTAAAAAAATATATTTGTAAGAAATAATTGGAAAAAAGGAAGATAGTTTTGAATTCGAAATTGAACAATGATTTAATTATTCTAGAGATTGCGTCTTTAAATTGGGATTGGAATTGTAGTATTTAAATTAGAATATAAAAATAACGAGAAATATTATGTAAATAAAATTATTAGTTTTGCGAAATATACATTGGGGAAGAAATAAAAAGTATTTTAATAAAAGTAAGAAGGAGCTCCGCAATTCATTCTTCATCACCTTCAACACAAAACAACTCATCACAGTAAACAGGAAAGAATAGCCATACAGGTATTTTGTGCCGACGTTTTTTATATATGTGAAACACTAAACACTTGTTGTAAACAAGTGATAAGAAAGATCAAAACTCTATGTAAAAAGTTATATATAATATAATTTTATAGCAATGAAGTTTTATTTATATTACCTATTATAGTAAGATACCTAAATATTATAGCAATGAAATACCTAAACCTAAAATAAGTATAGTTTAAATATCCACAATAAGCAATGAATACTTACTGGTCATGTCGATAAGGTACACAAATAGTTGTGTGTGGTGAACATACAGAATGAAAGGAAGCTCAGTCTAAATATATTCTACTCTTTATTCATAAAGACTATGATTTGTTTGAATGAAAGACAATGTAACTTATTATTTTATACTTCAAGATGGAACGTATAATAAAAATGGCGGATTTATAAACGTTAAATAAATACATGTTTGGCTGCACTGACTTACATTGTATATCGCCACGGTATATATTTTTATAGTTCGTAAATAAATTTAAAATAAGCGATGCGAAACATAGTAGCTTCGTAGCGCAAAGGAACACTGGAGGAAGCGTCTAAACTCAGTCATCCGAATTATTGGGCACCGACCTGTGTGAAACTGGGAAACGCCACAAAGCTACTGCGGCAAGGTAGTTAACCTCAAAATATTCCAATATCCCGGTTGGAGACAATAATAGTGTCATCGTCTGAAATGTATATATCTTAGATTATAAATATTTTAATCTTAAACTGAGACTTAGGGCGGCTTGCACTAACGAATTAATCTAGTTTAAGCTTGTATAAAACGTTTTTTAATTGAATTGGTTTGATTCCATCTTAATGATGATTTCAGTTTAAGAGTTGTTATAACTAGATTTTGATTTAGTGCAAGAAAATGAGTACAGATCAGCGCTAAAACGCATTTTATATAACTCTAAACTAGATTTAATTTGTTAGCGCAAGCCGCTTATAGACGCAACTTTAAGTTTGCTTAGACTTTACTAAAACATTACAATTTATATTTGTAATGAATGTCAAAGGATTTGGTAAGTCACTCATTTTGCCAACGCGGGCTTACCTCTGCGAATATTATGGCTAAGTTTCTATAATATATTCAGGTTTTTGTCGAAATTAATTTATTTTTTGAGAACTTTGCTAAACAAAGTCAAAATAGGATCTATAAATCTCAGCCTTTGTGTTATTACATCGATAAATACTATCTTTCATGTAACCAAATACGGCCTTATTTTCTAGAAATGGTTATACTTAGGTATGCAAAAATTCACCTTACGTTTGTAAATGATCTTGTAACTTTTACATAATGCTGTATATTTTATTACACTTATGAATTTATAAAATGAAAGTAGACAGAGATACATTAGCGGTTGTATCCACTTTGCTTATATGTCCTGCCCAACTTGACCAGTAGCGCAGCTTATCGCTGTTCTCAGGGCACTTACACATGACATTTCTACTAGATGCTAAGCGGGTTTCTTCACGATGTATTCTTGCACTGGTGTGCATGTGGTGCCTTAATCCGTACTTAATCAGGAAAAACCCAGAGGTACGTATCTGGATTCGAACCTACGACCATAAACGTTACCGCGAATGGAAACCGGTCCATTATCCACTAAGCCACCAGAACCACACTTTATTTATTATAACAAAATGTATTATAAAAAAAAATACTTATATAATTTTCTTGGGTATTACAAAATAGACAGTATCCTACCATGTAGGACCCTTGATTAAACAATAGTATTAAGTGCATGTGACGACGAGCGCCGATGTTGCATGTTAGTAATCCCATTTACCTGGAGAAAACTCATCACACGTCGTCATGCTCATTACCCACGGTAATTCACGTAATATCTACGGGTTCCATGATTTTAGATATTTTCTTTGCGTCATTTTTATAATTTTGTAGTTATATCTTCATGAAATGAAGATAAAATTGCTCTATGGAATTGTTTTTGATTAATTTGATTATACATTTATGTGTAAGTAAACATTTTAACTCTTAAATGCATAGTGATGAAAAACTGCAACGTACCACTTGAATACAATAGTGTACAGTAAATGCACAGTGTTGTATACCTGCAACATAAGGTTTTTGTTAATAAATTAGTATAAAAAATATTATATATATATATATATATTCTTTTCTATTTTTCCTGCATTGTAGTGTACTTATCTGCAAGATATATATATTTTTAAATTATAAATAAAAGTCATACTTTTAAGGGTTAATTATTGTATGATTTTGAATGGATTTTAGTTTATTATCTATCCTGACACGGCACAGTGACCACTGACACTGAGAGAAGAGAGTGAAAAGAAGAAATGAGAACTGATAATTGTTTAAAAATGAACGTAGCGATATTCAAAAACAGTAACTAAAGAGGACTTAAAAACAATGTAAAATACAACTTTATAGAATTTGGCAGTATACAAAGTTATTTAAGTAATCTGTTAAGTCCAGAAGCAAGTAAAATTTACAAATTCGCTAACAAAAGTTTAATGGAATCCAAAACTTTATCGTCTTCAAATAATTCGATTTGAGAGGATAATTTCTGTAATGGTGCGATGTAGCAACATTTTTGCATCAGTTAAAGCCTATAGCCAATTTATTAAAATAAATAAACGTCAAATGAGAAATAAGTTTTTTACATAGAACAGATAAAGTGACTACATCGCACCTGATAGAAAGGACAATATAGTCCAAGAACGAAAACCACAACCAAGGGACAAGAATCCATTGACAAAAGCCATCGTCAAGCCTGCCCACATACACCACAGCAGGTCACTAAGAATATAATCATGTTCTCTACATGTTCATATACCTAGATATACCTTGACGCGTGTATAATAAAAAGTTGATTTGTAATAGTACATCGATTGTGTGAGATATGTAGAGTCCTACTCTTAAAACAAAATGCAAAACGCTTTACACTTTACGCTTTACGATTTTTTGCATATATTCGGAATCAGCGTTTCTTACCGATTCCAAAAGTATATTAATTACTATATCTCCAAAAAATGTCGCTTAAACCAAATAGCCTTTCACCCTCGATATATTCTAGGCATTACACACACAGCCCTCAGAAGCCAAATGCCAACTCGACCACTACGCCAATCGCGTCGGTTTTAGATAAGCATTCTTGCTTTCTTTTATAAACTCGCTGATGAAATATGAATTTTATTATGGCGAGTCTATCTACTCTAATCGAAGCGACTAACTAGCTACAGACATACTTATTACCTGCAGTACTGTTATACTCAACATTACAAATGAACTTTTCGAAGTTCAGGCCCCAACAAACGCTAGGAACAACGTAAAGTTCACAACTCAACAGATGTGGATGCGACGATTAATCACTTAGCAAAATGTTTCAAACATCACAGTTTGCTAACACGCAAACATTGTAGGTAGGTAAGGATTAGTGTAACCAAACTCGTTAGCCTGAAACATGTTACATTCCTGATATTGTTAAAAAACTTTAGCTATAATGAGACTTCTGAGACGTTAAGACTTAGCCACGAATTGATTCTCGAAAATTATCGAACCTTCCAGTTCTAGTAAATATACTTCTACAATCTACTGTGTGTTATTCATGTAAATGTAAGAGCGTTTTACAAGCTTAAGGTGGATTTAATTTGATGATGCAAGACGCTCTTAAGCCACAGTAAGCAGCGAGCGGATGCGCGTCGGGAGCGGGTCGAGACAAGAGTTCGACGGGCTTAATTCCTTGTAATTATATAGCAGATCAGCGTTTCCCATTTGGCGGGCCAGGCTGCGGTACCGGGCCATCAAAATAAAACACCGGGTCGCAATGACTATTCATTTATTAGGTTTACTATTAATAAATGTGTATTATTTTACCTAATGGCACTAGCTCGGGTTTAAACGTATTAAATGGGTCATAAAAGGACAGTGTGAAAATTACCGAGCCATAGCAAAACAATGTTTAGGAAACACTGTGCTTTTTTTTTTCTTTTTTTTTTTACTTGGGGAAAATCCTCATAGGACCGTCTCAGCCGCACAGGTGGGTTGCGCGACCGAGCTGTGTCGGACTTATACCGACTAAAAACCCCAAGGTGACTACTTCTGCGCATTGGCGGAGACTGTGGGTCCTGTAATCAATTCGCCACAAGGAAACACTGTGCTTTTTTTTTTTTACTTGGGGAAAATCCTCATAGGACCGCCCCGGCCGCGAAGGGGTAGGCAGCCGGGGTGTGCCGGACTTTTACCAGCTAAAAACCCCAAGGTGACTACTTCTGCGAATTAGTGGGGACTGCGGGTCCTGTAATCAAATCGCCGCAGCCCCACTACGCTGCGCCTGACAGGCACAATCACGGGGGGGAGACGCCACCTCCCCCGATATCACCTAGTATACTTCAGCAGAGCGCGTCACAACGCACCGCCGTCTTCTCAGGGGTTGCTGACCGGTCGCTCAGAGCCCCCACCCTGAACAGCCACAACCCCTAAGACATCAGCTGGCCGGTCGTGGTACGACCGATCCGCTGGGACTGATATGCCGGGGCGGTTGTCGACAGCCCTGCGTCTTCTTCGAGCGGCCTTCTGCCGTTCTCGCTCTGCAGCCTCTTTCTGGGACATGACTTCCTCACAGAAGGAGGCCACGGCCCTCCAGTTACCATGCCCTGCCAGCATGGCCGACACCACTGCCGGCAGGGAGAGGTCGTGTCCGATCCATCGGACCAGGTCCCGCCGCTCGCTGTCCCACGCCGGACAATGTGCAAGCGTATGCTGGGCGGAATCCAGGTCCGAACTGCAGTGGTAGCACCGGGTCGTTGCTTCTCGTCCAAACCGGCACAAGTACTCAGGGAAACATCCATGACCCGTGAGTACCTGTGTCAGATGGTAGGTGACGTGATCTCTGATATCAAGCCAGGCTTCGAGGTTCGGCAAAATGGCGCCGACCACGCGTTGGCGCATGCAGCGCTCCTCATTAAGCTGCACGCGCCACGTATTTACGGCTGATCGGCGCTCTAGCGCCTTCAGCCTCTCGAGCGCCATAGGAGGCACGCTTTCGCCTCTCAGGCGGGATTCGTGGACCCGGTTGAAGACTGCCAAGTCCACTTCCGCCTGGATATTAAAGGGCAAAAAGCGTGCCAGGATCGTCGCCGCCTCATAGGAGATTGTTCGATAGCCACGTGCGATCCGTATGGCCATCAACCGCTGCAGACTGTGTAACTTCTGCCTGCAGCGGCGGACGCGCAGTCTGTGACCCCAGACTGGCGCCCCGTAAAGAGCCACGGACCGCACGACTCCGGCATAGAGGCGGCGCACTCCCTCAGACGGTCCCCCAAGATTGGGTAGGAGTCGATGCAAGGCACCCACTACCCTCTGAACCCGGGGGACGAGGCGCTCGATGTGTTCCTCGAAGCCCCAACGACCGTCAAGGGTTAGCCCGAGGTACTTAATGAACCGGCCCACCCTTATATGTACGTCACCTATTCTGATCCACGAATCGGGTGGTTCCCTACTTCGCGGCAGTTTATGGAACCATAGCGCCTCGCATTTATGAGGCGCTACCCGCAAAACCAATTCATGGATCTTAGAAACGACCCGTGCTACTCCATGCTCGGCGAGCTCGGTGGTCCCTGCGAAGGATTCCCCGGCGGCAAGTACTAGCGTATCGTCTGCATAACAGACGACGCTGACACCGTCGGGGAGTTCAGCACGCAAGACCGCGTCGTACGCGAGGTTCCATAAAAGGGGACCCAGAACGGACCCCTGCGGAACCCCGCAGTACACCTCCCTCGTATAGCGAATATCGTTTCGACCCACGTACGAGATGTACCTGTCGCGCAGGTACGCCCCAACGATACAGCGCAGGTAGGGGGGCACGTTATGATGTTCGAGCGCCCCCCTGATTGCAGCCCAGGGCAGGGTGTTAAAAGCGTTGGAAATATCTAAGCTTACGCCTAGGACCACCCTACCCTGAGAAACAGCTTGTTGCGACAGGGACCGAACCCAAGGAAACACTGTGCTAGATTAACGCGACGCGCTCCCGCTCTTTGTATGTTGTGCTTTAGAGTATACATTACGTATAAAGCGCGCGCGACGCAGAGATCACCTTCATCCTAGCAGGGCAGTGGCAGCAGGCACTCCACTGCAGTTCTATAAGTGCATAATTAAACGTGAAGACAGAGGATATGATAGGCGCAAACGCCGTAGGTCAACTAGGCTTGTCGAATAAACATCGATACATCGATATATTGATATTTTCAATTCAATATATCGATATTTTGGGCGATATATTTTGTAACGATATATCGATACAAAATATCCAGTATCGAAAATTGTATAGAAAACGATTTTTTTTTCCTATTTCTTAGGGCAGTGAAGTCGCTGAAATATGAAACTGTAGAAGATAGGACCGAACGAAAAAAAAGAACTATATTGTCTATGACTGTTGAGTATTATGTTTTGTTACGTTGCATGCATTGACATCTGAATTGTTGCATGTATATTATTTGCCGTCATTAATTTATGTATTATTTATTTGATATCTTAAATCAGTCTTAAAGTTAGAAGATAGCCTTTTAGTTCTTGATATTTTTGTAATTTTGTCTAATAAAAAGGAATACTGGTAAAATGATTTTGTGTTAATTGAGATTTAATCGATATATCGATATTTTTCCTTCGATATACCGACTCCGATATTGAAATTTTTATAAATATCGATTTAACGATTTTTTTTTTTCATTTTCGACATTCTTAAGGTCAACACTACAGAGTACAGTAATACAGATGAAAAAGAGATACACTTGCCAACTTTTTTTGTTTACCAATTTAAAACGCCACCTAGCTGTCCGAACTGGAAGTAATGTTACGCTTACATATACAACGTCATACGTCAACTATAGCTCAGTCTAGAGATGAATTGATTAGGTGAAACACGAACCTAATCCACCTAATACAAATATATTAAATTACCTGTTCCAAATACCTATGCCTAATAGTTACTAAGTAATGTACGGAAGCCAGGTTTGTTATCTTTATATTGCATTTTATGCTAATCAGATATAAAATATTCGACATTGATATTTTTTTTAGTTAGATGGGTTTCACTCGTTTTGTTAATAGCTCCAAAAATTTAAGAGTAATAAAAAGTAGGGAATCTGATAAAATATAAACAACTCTTACGTCATTTCTTTTGTCCATTTTTCCATTTTTTTTTCATTTTTTTGAAATACGGTTTTATATTTCAATGTGTTACGGGTGATAGCCAAAAAATGATAATTATTTGTACTCGGTTTTATAATATTCTAAAAAATATTACGTTATTATTCCTAAATATGCAGACCAGTATCTAAATATACTTGATCCAATATCTATTAAGTAAATATACTTGGATTTGTTATCATTGTTGTATGTTATTTTTATATTCAATAGGAAATAAGTTGCATTACCAAAATAGAGATAAAATATAGACATAAAAAACTTAAACAACATATGTTACATTATTACTTTATCATTTATTTAATAAACTTTATTATTTTGTTACATTGTTATTTACTAAATTATTGATCTTGTTTAAGTTGGTGTAAATCAATCTTTAGAAAAAGATAAACATATTGTTTTATTTGTCTGTACTGAGGCTTAAGTCATACTAAGATTTGACGCATACAAAAATTTTTCAATATTTGTAAAATACTACTGCGCGAAACGAAACCATTCATCTTCTCACAGTGATACTATTTTACCAAATAATCTAGACCCTGCTCGTTGTATAGGCACCAGCGAATTAGTAATGACGATAGTTGATATTGAATTGTATATTAAAATACTCAATATATATACACAATAATATATAGGTATCTACTAATCACTATAAACATATTAAATACTTGTCTTTTATATTAAGCTCCATCATCTATATTACCGTATCCTGAGTTCCATCTCGTGGGCAGAAAATTATAGACCAATATTTTATAAATACTAGGCGATTCTCTTTTCTGTTTTAGTGCTTTGTCGCGTACTCGAAGAAGATACACCTAATATTAGATTTAACATCAAATATTTACCTAGTTATGGTTACGTAACCGTTAACTTTCCTAAATATCTGTTCCACGTACCTAACACAACAAACAAATATTTTTGTCTCACCTCTATCCCGCATATGACAATTTTCGATGTGATTTTTTTATCAGTATGATAAATATAATATTTAGTTAAATGATGAAATAAAATCGGCAATTTCAAACGAGTGCTAAAATGCTACATCTGAGGTACATTCACATTTTACACTAAAATAAAATAATGAATTTATGGTCATGGGTATGTTATCCTTTATTTATTTAATGTTTCATGTGTATGATCATTTTACTCAGCTTTTATTATAATTCTAGGGTGCAAATTCGCACGGTCAGCTTGGTTTAGACATAGTCAACGAACAAGTAGAGAAACCAACGAAAGTAAATATACAATTATTGTATGGCAATAAAATAAAACAAATTGCTTGTGGAGGCGCTCATTCGCTTTTAATAGATACCGAAGGAAAATTATTTTCGTGGGGATGGAACTCTAACCGCCAATTAGCTAGGGATGACGAAGTATACACTTGTCAAAGAACATGGAAATTGAGTGGAATACATTTTACAAATATTGCTTGTGGTTGGAACTTCAGCTGTGGGGTAACAGATGATAGATTCCTCTTTGTGTGGGGTTCCAATAGCCATGGCCAACTTGGTCTACCCAGAAATGAGTTTCCAGATAATGTTAAACCTATAAGACTTCAAGTTAATGCATGTGTTGTATCTATGGGATTGAGGCATACTGCAATTATAAATTCTAATGGTAAAGTATGGGTGACTGGTTGTGGAAGACATGGCCAACTTGGCTTGGGTAAAGAAAAATTGTCTTCTGATAGATTTGAGATGGTTCCAAAATTAGCACAGATATCCCACATTGCATGTGGTCATAGACATACAGTTGCATGGAGTAAATATGAAAATGCCTTATTTGTTTGGGGTGACAATAAACACGGACAGTTGCTATTAGATTCACAGTTATACCCTAAAGTATTTGTACCACAAAAAATTGATATTGATCTAAAACAAGCTGTGAAAAAACTGCTTACTGGTTGGTCAAATGTGCTCCTTTGGTTGGAAGACAACACTCTTGCTGTTTGGGGCTCAAATAATTATGGACAACTCGCAACAGACTCAAAATTGCTTACTGGAAAACTTACACATATTAAATTACCAGGTGAAAAATTCATAAATTAATAATATGGGTATTTTTTATAGAGTGAAGTGGTTTTGAGTAAAATTGGGGACTTCGACATTTTGTCTGTCTGTCTGTCTATCCGTCAGAGGCATCTGAATTTTTTATATGAATGACAAAAAAAATTAAAATTATGATATATTATTTACTTTGACAAAACAAAATATTTGATCAAAGTATATGGGCCTTCACTAGAGTTAAAATTTCAAATTTATTATAATAGTTTCTTTTAGAGCATAGGCAATAATTACTAACAAATGTCAATGGTCTGTCTATGTGGTTTTAACATTTTACAAATCTCATTTTAAATGTATAAACATCATTTAAAGAAAAAAAATTCAATAAATGAGGTATAGTTTTAAATCTGTCCTAAATATTCCAATATGAAATGTATTTGATGAACTTTTCTTAACTGTTTTACTGCTGACCATTTTTTGCACCCTTACAATGTGTCACTATACCAATGGTACTCAGTGGAACAGTTCAAATGCTGCCTAAAATACAGCTTAAATAACCATAAAATTCAATTGTATTATAAAAACAATATGTTTCAGGGTACTGGAACTCAAAGGAACCCTACAGAACCACTTTGTTGTATATCTGTCAGTCGAGATCCTTCTTTTTTTTTTTTAAATCAATAATGTGTGGAATTATTGAGTTAATAGGTCTATTTGTAAAGATTCCTGTGTACTTGAATCCCATTCATAGCTGTCCTGTATTTTTTTAAATTCATTTTTCTATTAAATTAGATTTCTTCCTCTAGTAATAGTTTTATCTTTAATGCCAAATGTAAAATGTTAAGTACAAGGTTTGAAAAATCCTTTTCTGTGTCATTACTATATAATAATGCCGAGAGGTCTCTGCCATAAACTACTTATTTAGAGTAAAGAGTTAATTACAAAAGAGATCATAAATAACAAGCAATAATAATAAGATACATTAGTGGATACAAACACTAATGCATCTCTACTCACGCCTTACGGAATACAGGGTAACAATATATTATTATTATTATTATTAGAAGTATACAAAGATATTAGTGGCTGTATTCACTTTGCACTTATGTATATTGTGCCCAACGTGACCATTAGTGCAGCTGATCACTGTTCTGCAGGCACTTGCATGTGACATTTCTATTAAATGCTATGTGGATTATCTCATGATGTTTTTTTTTTCACCGAAAATAATTCAGTAATTAAAGTTATAAGCGGTATAAATTTATCTCTTTTCCCATTGTTATTATGTAACAAAATATTAATATATTTAGTAATAAGACATTACAAAAGAGGCAATAAAATATTAAATTGGTATAGAACTTAATAAATTATGGTATGCATAATTATGTGATAAGGTCATTTTCACATAAATTATTATTTTCAGATGGCAGAAAAGTTAAGAATGTTGTATTAGGATCAGAACACACAATCTGCTTAGCTACAGATAATACATTATGGGCATGGGGCTGGAATGAACATGCTAATACAGGAATCATCCAATTAGGTGAAGAAAAATGTATTAATACCCCTACAGTAGTGCCTTTAGATATGGATTCCAAAATTAAAATTACAGAGATATATGCTGGTGGAGCCCACAATTTTATTGTAACTGAAGTTAATGAAGAAAGTGAGATTTCCAAGCACCAATAATATTTTCATATTTTATGTTCTCCAAAACTATTTGATACTATAAGAGATAAGTATACTGTTTACTGTTGTTTTGCTATTTAATATATAAGGAAATAAAACAAAGTATTATATAATGTGGTCTTATTACAAATTTTAATAAATAACTAATACAACAATTACTAAATATATAGTATCTACAGCTGCTTTAGAGCTAATTAGGTCAAAGCTATAGCTAATTAATATATTTTAATCTAAATTCTTCTTTTATTTTCACTAGAAGAACAAAATACTGTTATATATTTGAAGAATATCTTTAATTAGAAGCTATCAGTAAATGTATAGATTGATCTGAGATCAATACACTTTTTATCAATATAATCAATCACTAACATGTCTATAAAACTTCCAAGGTCTGTGAATATTCTATCTCTTGTATAATACCATGATTGTTCAATTGGTTATATTACAGTAGCACAAGTTATAAAAATAATAATCATAATGAATTTATGTGCATATGTAATAAGCTGTCTGCAATGTGTTTGCATTCGATATTTTTGTAAATACATGTAAATTAAATTTTAGTAATACTAAATCAACAAAGCATATTCACAACCCTGACTAAATTATTTACACGTTTTGTAACACAGATTATTTTTCCACTTAAAAAATGCAATGGGACTAAAACAATGGCATGTGTCTTACATTTTTAACACCATTATAAAAATAATAATACTTTAAATGTAGCTTGTAAACACCAAATCATCTTAGTCTCAATATAGTCACTGAAAATTTATTTGCAATGTACCCCATAAATTTAGTACAGGGAATTGAATTTACATAATATTAAAATAGGATTTTTGAAATTGTAAAATATAGTAAAACAAGTAACCTAGACCTTGTAGGAAATTATTTCTATGATTTTATTATTAAAAGTTGACCCATATAAATAAAAAAAAAATTACATCACTTTTATGATTTATTTGTAATTTTTTATATGCTGAAATGAATACAATAAATTAATGTTTCTATAATTATTGATCTGTATTTAGAAACCATTTGCTCATTTAATTGAAGAAAACATTATATTCACTTTCTGCAATGCTATAGAAAACAGGAAGACTTTCATAAATAATATATGAAAAAAAAAAACTAAGTAATACAAAAGTTAAAAATCAGCATTAAAAGTACTGTAATCTATACCAGAGTACTTTAACGTCAAAAGCAATAATCCCATAGATGCAATGAAAGTATTACCTTATCATATGTTACACATTTATTAAATCAATATACGACTTAAATTGCTGGTAATTATGAAATTGTGAATCAATTAAAATCACAATCTGATAATTTCTGAATTTTTACTCAATATATTTATTAATGTCCAAGTATAAAGTAATGCTTTTATTGTGTCTAAAGAATTAACAGCACTGCTTAAAATGACTATTCACAATAAAGGAGAGCACAGATATAAGATTCTTCATTTAGCTTGCTACCTTTTTCTCTCACCTTTTTGAGTCTTACGCTTTTCTTTTTTCTCTTCTTTCAATTGTTTCTGTTTCTCTCTGTAAATACAAAATCATCTACTTTGGAGAAATAATTTATACTAATCAAATTTTTTATTTTATTAATATGACAAAAGACTGAAAAGATCTTGACTATATTACTTAGAATTACAAGCCAATGTACATCAGTATATAACAAATTTATCTCAGCATGAATAGGTAAAAGTGGATATATAAAAATAGATAAAGCACAATGATATTCATACTTGTCATAGAAAAAGATTCACCTCCTTTTTTGTTGATTATGTTCAAAAACTGAAAATAACTCCCATAACTCTTTTCTAAGCATCTTATAACATTGAAGGTTTTAAACATGTGAATTAGAATTTATTAGTCAGGCACCATCATCACTTATGATACTTTCACAATCATATATAATAATTATAATTACCTATCTTCTTTATCTTTCTCCTTTTTCCGTTGAGCTTCAAGGCGGGCTAGCTCACGTCTTTCACGAGCTGCAGCAGCTACGTCAGATGCATTTGTATTTTTAACTAAATCTTTACTTTCTTCAACCTCCTCATTTTCTTCATCTTCCTGTAAAGAAACAGTTTAACTTTCACACTAAATCTGTGTAAATGGATACAAATTTACAAGTGTTTAAACCTTTAAACAAGTTTTACTATACAAGCTGAGCCATGTGTCCACAGCACAGACAAACAGAGACTGAGTTGGAAGGCATACCCGAGCTTGCTTATCCGCTAGCGTATCAACCCATGGTTATTCATGTACTTTGTATAAAAGTCTTAAAATAAATGAGGAGATTACTATTTATTCTTTGCAGTAAATAAATAATCCGACCATAATTGCATTTAGCAATACATTCTAAGTGCAAAACAATAACATAACAGACAACATTAGTATTCTAGAATTATATTAAAATATTATTAATAAAAAGGCGTGTCACAACGATGTGAAATTATGTGATAATGCAACCATTATATCTAAAACTGACATTCAAATATGGGTATCGTAAGGTTATCTTATTTACCTCATTGTCAGAGAGTTGACTGTATTGAGATAGAATCGCTTCTCGGATTTTCTTTTCTTCTTCTGTGTACTCCCTGCGAGCAGTGGTTGCCGGTGCCTGAGATTCCAGAAGCTTTACTAAACGGTCATCTACATCTGTTACGGGTTTAGGAGCCTCTTCCTTTGGGCGGCATAATTCCCATTTCTCAAGTATTTCTTCTACATGCACAGTTATGTCTTCTTCCTGTGAAATTAAATACAATCCGTTACATTATGTTGTGGACAGTATGTCATGTGTGATCTTTAGTGAGGTTTCACTTACCACTATCTCCGATAATATACCCTGTAAGGCATCTTTTTTCTCATCAACATTATCTTCACTATCTAATATACCGGAAATGTAACTGCTGAAAACTCCTTCATCAGTTTTCAATGATCTTAATTTCTCAACTAACCACGGCTCAAACTCACCCACCGCCGCCGCCATATTGTTTTTGAAATTGTAATTAGAATTTTGTTGTTTCTTATATTGGCCCAGACACAGGCAAAGAAACTGAGCCATACAGTGTCATGGTGTGAGTCATATTTTATTTTTTAATTTAAAATGCGATATATTTTTATTATTTATACGTTTTCATGGCACTGTATCGTATCTGCTTTGAAAACAAGTCGATATAAACTTTCAAATTATAGACGTGCCAAGTCTAATTTTTTCGTTTAGCCCTGTCTTCCCGATATGCTACAATATAAGCGGCAAACTTTGATAAAATATTTCTAATAAATCTACCCAATGCTGACGCTGCGAGTGAATCATCATACTCGATCTGTTGAATAATTTTCAATTATATCCAATTAAACTCAACTCTAATTATTGAATCAATAAGTAACATAGATTAATTGAACGATAATTGATAGCAAGAGATATGATCAAAGTATTTGATGAAAAGCGGTATTTATGTTCGATAAGTATTATATGACTGACAGCGCTTACACAAATATATTTTTATAATATAATAAATTATTTAATATATTATCCTGAATATAAAAATAATTGAATGTAAGCCACATTGAAAATTTTACTGCGCCGTGACGTTAAGATATCGGTATTAGGGATAGCGATCAGAAAATGGTTAATCAAAATAGTGATTAAAAGGGTGACTTACATGTTTTCTAAATTATAACTTTATATTGTAAACACAATCTCGAATAAATTCGATTTTGGGATATCATTTTTTTTTAACTTTTGATTTTTATGTTAAAACAATCATCAGGTAAATATTCAAATCAATTAAATATCGATCGTTTAAAAATATCCCATCGCTAAAAATTTCTCTGCTGATGCTACAAGGCAACGTTGATTATATATTACTATATCCAGGTTAATATATCCAGATATATTAACAATCGAGTTAATCGAATTAAACGATTTCTCATCGCTACTTGGGACTCAACATTCAGGGCTAACACAAATTTAAGTACGATTTCAATTTTGATTTTATTGAAATGGTGCATACAACGTGTGCTGTGAGAGACTGCCTATCGTCTTCTCGAATAAATAAAGATTTGCGATTTCATCAATTTCCGCACTCAGAAGAAAGGTAAATTGTTCAAAGCAATTTGTTTTTGTCATTCATACCAAGTTGTAAAGAAAATGGCGGACTTAAAAGATTTGTTCATGATGGTTAAGATTTGCCACTGGCAATGCTATGCCACATGCCGCTGGTAAAATAACACTGCTCACGGAGATTTATGACATCATCGAACTTGACGTTCATGGTGCCTTAACGACGTTGAAAATAACGTAAATAAAGTAAAATAAAATAAGTCACTTCAGTTCATAGGAATTTGATGGCGATCTGACAGATTGTGAGATTTCAAATGCCGTTAGTGTGAAAATAGTTTGATTTTCGTGCATTTATTTTACGTAATTTAGTTAAAAATATGTTCCATGGATTAACTGATTCTGATAACAAGATAAGCAACAAAATGAAATAAAATAACACACATGAAATGTCAAACTTTTTGTAGAGGGTTAATTCGTATTAATAGAATAGAATAGTTAGGTTGTAGAGGGTTAATTTAGTATTTTCGACATATTCAAACATAGTTCCTTTAACAGGTTGTAGGCGAATAAAGTGGGAAGCCAATTTTGAAATGTTTTGAAGAAATAATTACGAAATCGATATCCATGATGACGGATAGTTATGGTTAAAAAAAATCGGCTGTTGCTAAGAAGGATCTTTCGATTGAAATCAAGTGGTGAATGGTGTTCACGAAAATGACGCCTTTTTCATACACAACATGGAGCATATCTTGTAAATAAAATAATTTTAGTGAGCGTCTACTGATCATATTTTTTGTGTCTACGATTACTGAAACCCCAGTACAAAGCATCGTTTCGCATACCAACACGAGTTTTGTTTATGCGAAACAAAATTTTGTCGAAGAAAACATCTACATACATTAATGTAGCCAACCCAAATATACTAATAGAATTTTCGACAAACATAAATAATACATTAATAAAAAATGAAACTACATCTGCTATGGATTCATTGAATCAGATATGTACATATTCATTGTCTTTTTTAATATATAGTTTTGTGTATGTAACCTTGGACAAAACATCACATATTAATTAAACATTTTCAATGTCATATCATTATAATATCTTAACGTGTCTTATGCGCGAACTAATTTTAATTATATATTCCATATTCCCACTCAGACTGAACCGTCGCTAAGTTTTTACCGGGAGCTGGAAGTTATTTCCTCTATTCGCTCTTATTCTTGATAATTTGAATATAGATAACACATAAAACTCACAGTATCAGCAGTAAAAGTAAGTTTATTCGAACATAAGACCCGATAAAGTACTTGTAATGAACACAAAACGCAATAGTTTAAAAAGCGTTTAGTGTAATGTACTTATAATTTTCAGATGCAAATTATGGCTGGAGGCGTGTAAAAGGCCCGATTTATATGAAAGATCTTGTGAAAGTCTAAAGTATACATTCGTTTGCAGTAAACATTTTGAAAAACGAATGTATGGGAAAAAATCATTGAAGAAAACATCTGTACCAACGTTACTTTTACCAACTAAGGACTCAACTCATACACAGACCGATCCTGTACCTAAGATTGAAAATGGCGTAATATCGGATCTCCCTGTGATCCCTAATGGTCCTTATTTAAAACAAAAAATAGCTCAGAAAGAATATGAATTTGCATGTTCTTCATCACAAACAGAACACACCAACACTACACAATGTATGATTGATTGTAGTACACAGACACCAGCTCGATTGACTGACCATACACCCCGAAAAAGGAAGTTACGACTTTTGGATAAAACAAGAAAAACATTGAAATTGAAGAATGCTCCCAAAGTTAAAGATGTTACCGAAGAACAATTTTTGAAAGGTTGTGATAAGTTTTTGTCTTCTAAGTTAAGCGCGATTGTAAAAGCACAAATATATTTAAAACCTCATTGTAAAAATTATAGACAACCATGACCATTAACATAGTTTGTCTTTTGAAATCAGCCTGATTTTAAAGCAACTCAGGTCGATTGGATTAAATCAGAACAAATCCTACAAAAATCTACTAAAGAAATAATATATCTGTCTTTGAATATCAAACTTTACGTGGAGGGTAAATTTTTAACAATTTCGCCATATTCAACTATAAGTAGCTCTAGAAAAAATTGTCAATGATTTAAAGCGGGATATCAACAATGTCGTTTTTAAGAGCACCGTAAGTATCTGTAGGGTTGTAGGCTGTACATCAATAAATATTACTATTGTAATACCTTAGTTCTAATGGTGCTGAAAATCGTTCTTTTTTGCATTAGTACCTACCATAATTTATCGGATAAATACGGCCCGGCTAAAGGCACACAAAAAAAACAACAGCAGAAAATCATGATGGCATGACGCTAGTATCGTAAATGTTACAAGTATTTTTATTTCATAAATCATAATTATGTAATTTTCCCTATTAATATTTTTACTATAGTTTATAATATAGTACCTCTTTTTTAGTTGTTAGGAATCTGAAACTATTTGTTCTTCTTAAATTCAAGGAATTTAGTTAGCATTAATGAGAAATTTGGAATAAGGACGGCGATTCTTCTTAGGACTGCTTTTTAAATCGATTCGCATCCTACTCTGTTGAAAACAATTAAAAAAAAAATAGATGTCTAAAAGATTGGTTTCTCAACAATTGTTTTTTTTTTATTTTGTATCTACAATATAATTATAATATAAATATATATAAAAATAGTTTTATGGAAAAGAAAAAAGGTGTTATAGTAACCGATTTCTTATCAATTAAAATAACAAATTAATTATAATAAAAGACATTTATTGCTTTAATTTATTTGCGGTATTAAAAAAAAAATCGAAATGTGTAGTTTATCATTAGTTACCAATGCTTATATCTTAGCTTTTCAGAAACTATGAACGGTTATGTAATTAATCAATGAAAAACTATTATGCATTTCCATATGTTGAGTGCACTCAACTAATTATGAAAAATTTCAGGGTCGTAATCAAAACAAAAAAATCGATTGTTGTTTTTCCAGGATGAATTTACGATTCACTATATTGTGAGTTATTTGTGTCAGTACTACATATTGATTCAAAATATGGATTATTTGATGCAGAAAATCGATTCTACAATTAATCAATCTCAGTTCGCCATCTCTAATTTAAAATATTAATATCGGCAATCTAGACAAGAGTAAATGTCAAACAAGTTATTTCATTCAATCATTGCATTACAAAGCTGAATTTCAAAAAGGCTATTATTGTGTTGATAAGAACATGTCTGCCCGCTACGACAGAGCTATAACAGTTTTTTCTCCTGACGGACATTTATTACAAGTAGAATATGCACAAGAAGCCGTAAGAAAGGGGTCCACAGCAGTAAGTATTATTATTATTGGTTATGTATTATATTGTTGATAAAATTGCTGAAAATACGTTTTTTTGTAAGGTGGGTGTTAGAGGAGGAGATGTTGTAGTATTAGGAGTTGAGAAAAAATCTGTCGCAAAGTTGCAAGAAGAGAGGACTGTGAGGAAGATTTGCCTTCTCGATGACCATGTCGTTATGGCGTTCGCCGGCTTAACAGCCGATGCTCGAATCTTGATTAACAGAGCACAAATAGAATGCCAATCTCATAAACTGACTGTTGAAGACCCTGTTACATTAGAATACATAACTAGGTATATAGCTGGACTAAAACAGAAATATACACAAAGTAATGGCCGCCGTCCTTTTGGAATTTCTTGTTTAATTGGTGGATTTGACTATGATGGTTCACCTCATCTGTTCCAAACTGAACCCTCTGGAATTTACTATGAATGGAAAGCTAATGCCACTGGAAGATCTGCAAAGACAGTAAGGGAGTTTTTGGAGAAGAATTACACTACTGAAGAAGTTGCAACAGAGAATGGTGCAGTAAAGGTATGATTTTTTTTAAGTATAAATTAATAATGTTATTCTGATATATCTTATTCGGAAACAAGTATAGAAGCATTAGTCACAGTAATTGTATAATGTTTTAGTTTAAATGATTCTTACATATGAGTTAACACAATATATGACCATATATTTACAGCAGTATGTACCTTATGTGTAAGGTAACTAATTTGATTTTTTTTTTGCTGCCAAGTTTAAGGTTTCCCACAGATAAAAACAAGGGTTAAAATTGCAAGTATTTTTATGTCAACTCTTGTTCTTTTATAAATTTATATTTTCTAAGATTCTGTAAGTTATGACAACTCTTACTTTCATAATTTTATTTATATTTATTATAGTTTGGTTTATGAAGACTGCAAATTCTTAATAATGTTGGTTAACTTTCTTAAAGTCAAATATACACATGATTTTAGGAAAATTTTGTCTGTACTGGAAATATGTCTAATTATATGAAATTTTCATGATATTTTGTAATTTACAGCTTGCCATTCGAGCTCTCCTTGAAGTAGTGCAGTCTGGACAGAAGAATCTTGAAATAGCAGTTATGAAACGAGGACAACCAATGCAAATGTTAGATCCTGACACTATCAACTCTTATGTGTCTGTTATCGAGAAAGAAAAAGAAGAAGAGGCAGAGAAAAAGAAGCAAAAGAAGTAATAATATGTAACATTTTAATATTATGTAATAAATGGCATTTGGTATAATGTTTTACATTTCACTCAAGAGTTAAGTAAATCTATGGTCTTAGAAATTTGTGAGTAAAGTTCTTTCAAATCAGATCCACATTCTGTGTTTGAGCCTTTGTTAGCCATAATGTCATTCAACATTAGATCCCATTCTCCATGATAATGATCAGATTGTTCAATGGTTTTCTAAAAATTTCAATAACATTTGATTTATATACACTCATTTTTATGAATAGGTCAACTTAACTGCTATCTGATATATTAAATTTTATATTTTTTAATCTTATTTTAAGGTATTTTACTCCTAGCCTCATTGTATCCTAACAGCAAAGGCTTACAGTTCCTAAAGGTCACCCTTTAGGCCCTTTTGGCCTCACAGCCATGTAAATGATTTCTCTCCTTTAACTGAGTTTGATTTTTACAAAATATTACTATATATACCGATATACAGTTTGTTTCTACTAAAGGGTCATTATTTATTGGTATAAAAATATTTACCTCAGCCATTGTTACATCATCATTCTGATCATTGCTAACAGAGGGTAGAACACAGTTCAATGAGTTTTGAATACTCATTTTGCTCTCATTAATTTTTCTTGAAATACCATCATCAATATCATTGTCAATATTAAATTCTGCCAGTAATTCCACATTTGAGTTGTTCTCTGTTGGATCTGTATCGAGTACTGGCATGCTTAAAAACTGATTAGTAAAATTATCAGAGCTTTGATTGCAAGTATCAACATTAAAATTAATTAGACTATCCTGAGTAATATCACTGCAAATAAAATAAATAAGTTTCAATACAGCAAAAATATTGTATAAAATTTATTTCCTAAAAATAAATAAATATTTGTAATTTTGGCAGTCTAGTGATTGGAATGGTATAAAAATAATAATTATTCTTTGAAACAGTTGAAAATTATACATGAATGTATAACACAAAATATAAATTTCTACATATGTCATGACACAGTAGAAACTACCATACACACTTTCAAATTTAATACTTTTCAGTATTTGTGATAAAATATGTTTTAAGGAATATTTATATTTTACCACAAGCAGGTGGTACACCATGTAAGCCATACTGATGAAAAATGAGAGCAATTAAAACAACACATTGCAATGTTTATGTCCACATGAAAAATATGTTTATAAATTCAAATTATAACTGCAAAAAAGCAGTCTGTAAAAATACATAAGTATCTCAAAAATCGTACATATTGTGTAAATTGTGTTGAATACTTACATTTAAATTTAATTAGATATCACTTCATCATTGCAATATGATCCAAATGAAAAACCATTTTGTAAAATTTATTTGTTAATTTAAAAATAATTAGTACTAAGTTTATACATACCCACAACTCTGACTATCTTCTGCCATACTAGGATTGGGATATTGTTGAGTAAGTTCTGTTGAGAAGTAATTGGTAAGGAATTTTGGTGAAAAGTAGGAAATAGGTAAGTAAGGAAGTAGTAAGATGAACCTGTTTTGGGAAGAAATTTTTCTGGAGTATTATTCTCTGCTGATAACCAAGCCAACTCAATGCTTTCATCTTCGCAGAAATCATCTTGATCATCTACAATATAAAAATATATAATATACCATTATTACAGCTCATTAAATACTTATAAATGACATATTTAAAAACTAATTATGTCTTCTTGTTTTAGCTTAATTTAGGTGAGTAAACCTGCCAATAGTTTTGTATACTACAACATAAACAATAATAGATAACAGACCTTCCTCATCTTGTTTATTGTTAGAAAAGTGTTTAGGTGAATTATATGTAAAGGGATCTTGAGCTGCTTTTCTGAGAGCTACTTGAAGAGCACGACGTGCTTTTTGAAGTGGGGTCAAATATAGCAATTTTTCCATATTACAGCAGCGGACCTGCAAAATATTATTATTATTATCAAATAATAGGCGAGCAGCTATTAGCTGATATGCCTATGTCTTAGCTGGTATGTTCAACTTAAAAAGACCAACTGAGATGAGAGCCATCTATCCAATCTAACTTTGAAACTATTCGTGGATGGTGCATCAACAATGTCTTGAGGCAATTTATTCCAAACATGCAATATTCTGTTATTAAGTGAGTGGTAACCAATATTCATTTTTGAATTCCAATGAACCAGCTGCACATCATTCACACAACGAGCACGGGGACAACTATTGACTTGAAAAGTATTACATAGCTTGGAGCAGTTATATTTCCCTGTTAATATCTTATATGTCTCGATAAGATCTCCACGCTGGAGTCGCTCTTGAAGTGAGGACAAACGAAGAATAAAATAAAATATATGTTTTTTTTTTTAATTGTTGTGTGTTGATTGACCGGGAAAGGTCATCTAAACTTGGCGGAATATATAAGTATGTTTTACACTCAAAATTTGTACACATATTTGTCAAATTTTGTACATACTTTATTGGGTCTTATACATGTAAACACCAAAATAAAAGCAAGATTTTCAATTATATGATGTCATAGTATTAATTGTTATCAATTAAAAAAAAATTAATACATATTGGGTATATTCATACCCCTCTCACTCAACGCATGGTTTCTGGCCATGCTGGGTAAACAAATAGGAGTTTTTTGAAGTCACTTTAAATGCAGGAAGCTGGTGGCCCTGACAGTATTCCAATGGTTGTGCTGAAAACTTGTACAGCCAAGCTGATGTCTCTTCTTACGAATCTATATCGCGTTGACATAATCGACTATACGGTTTTCGACACATCGATCCACGGAAGATCCTGCGACATGATACATCGCTGGGACGAAGCCATGAACACTCAGCGAATCTTTGGTAGTCGGTCATAAAGTCGCCAAAGCTTTTCGTAGGGTTTGCCATCATAGTGTTTTCTGCCAAACTTTATACATATGATCCCCCAGATAACCTGTGTACGTAGGTCTAGCTATTTACGTTAGCATAGAATACGTTTCCTAGACGATGGACACTGTTCATAGTTCGTGGTAGTTGATGCTAGAGTGCCAAAAGGCTCTGATTTTACCCAACTTATTTCTTCTACGAATTAATAATATGCTGCCCAAAGGTTGCACTCAGAGATGGGCAAAATGTAATCTGATTAATGATCAACGATTACAAAATGTAGTCGTAATTTTAATTTTCTTGGTCTGTAATCATGATTAAATCTATTTAAAACATTAAGAAATGATAAACGTGTATATGATCTGTGATTTTGTAGTGTTTAAAACATAAATGAGCAACATGCAGTGATATTAATGGTAAAAAACGTAAAATGTAATCGTCAATCATTTTCATTAATCTGATTACTTTTTGCCCATCTATGGTTGCACTCAATGTTATACAAATGACACGGTTCATGCATATTATTGTAGTAATCCAACTTGTCGGGTGAAATCTACAGGAAGCGTGAGAAACTTGTCGAGGTCAAATGGTCTTGGACAGCATCTTTGCTTAAAAAACTAAGAATTTGGTTGAGTTCAATGCCAATAAAACACAGGTTGCAAGAAATCCATTTTCCCGCTCTCCAGAGCATCTAAATTCCAACGCGCGATAACCTAAATATCGCGATTTTAGCCTGAGCCTTATAGACTATACATGTGTAACGGTTTTTCAAAAACGGTCAGCTGTACTTTTAGGTCGTACAGTGAATATTGTTCGCATCTCTGGGATGCTTCCTTACAGTACCTCGTTGACACCCTGGATAGGTTGCAGCGAAGGGCTGTCCGCATTGTGAATGATCTGGATGTATAAACATTTTAAGAAGCTTCAGCTGCGCAGGGACATTTCTTCACTTAGAAATTTTTTACATTTATCCATCTCTAACAAGTTCTCTAACTCTTACCTTTGGTCATTGAATCTTGGTTTGGTCTCATCTTTCCTTCGTCCTATGATATTTCTTTAGGCCGGGATGACCGCGGCGACTATCAGTGGGGGTTGTCTCGCGATAGTCGTACTCGGTTTTTGGGTCACACTGTACTTTCCATTAGATACGGTGCAGTCAACTGTGCCGAGTCAGCACAAAAAAAATATTCAGGTTTTTCACGGCGTTATACGAATTTTTGCATTTGTCACAGAAAATGATAGCCACATCCTTAAATAAATTATACAACAAACCTTAGGTTTAAAGTTTCTCTTCATAGTCAAAGTTTTTCTGGTAATTTTGTTTAGCAAATCAGGTCTTCCATAATGAAAGTAATCATGAACATACTCATGTATATACGGATTACTAGAGTTGCACAAAGGATCTTGTAAATGAGAAGTTACCTTTCTAAATCCATATAAATTAAGCTGTCTCACAAAACTAGATATATTTGTTGTTTTAAAAATAGAGTGATCACATTGTAAATAGTTACGAAGAACACGATAATTCAATAAAATAGTTCTCCCCGTACTACCCCAGAGAATAGTTTCTGTTTCTAAATTAAGCAGATACCATAATTTTTGAGGAAATCTCATTTGGAAAATTGCATTTTTATCATATTGCATTTTCGCAAATCTTCGTTTCAAATCAAACATGGCGCCATAACAAAGTAAAACACTATAGAGGTGGAGTATAGACTAAAGCACAGACTAATAAATAATAAAACGAAAGCGTAGCCAAGGTGCGTTCACGGAGGTGGATATTTTCATTGATGAAGAAAATAACAGCGTTCCTGGAGTTTCATGACGTCATAAAATTTGACAATATTGCGACTAATGATAGCCGTCAAAATATTCATGGGCCTTTAAGGATGTCGAAAATAACATCACTTTTTTAACAACCCATTCATGAAGGATACATTTTCAAAAAAATCGACATATTCAACCATAAATACTTAAACAGGTTATAAATAATTAGAAGTGGAGGATAACAAAAGTATTGTTTTTATCAGCTCCAAAAGCACACAATTCCATTCCATGTCGGATACCATCCGTATTTGGTGGATGTTCCTTATATCCGCACGAAAAGATTCGCTTCTACATTTATCATGTGAACGGGTAAGGAGTGGAATATGTTTCCAGCGGCTATATTTCCGCGATCTTACGACCTGGGAGTCTTTAAGAGAAGAGTGAATAGGCATTTGTTAGGCAGACGCGGTTCATCATCGGACTCGTCTTCACTTTCCACCAGGTGTGATTGAGGTCAAGCGTGCGCCTATAAATTAATAAAAAAAAAACACTAAACATTTGTATTAGGGATGACGATTACACATCCGTTAACCAAAATTTGAATATTCGGGTTAAAATAATTAATTTTTTGAATCGATATGCAGTATCGAGTTGATCTAGTGTATCAATACTTCATCCTTGAAAACCGGTATTTGGTTTATTATAATAATATATCGTGAAACTATATTCCTTTTAGGGCCAGCAGAGATACATTACCAGTGGTAGATTCACTTTACTTTTTTTTGACGATTCAAAAATGCTTGGAAGTGGGACTAATTGATTAAAGTTATATTTAATTCATTCGTTTCATTAGTAGCTCCTCTTTGCGCAAATATTTCAGCGCAGTTAAACGCCATGCTCAGAGCACTTATACATCATATTTGTATTAGGTATCATGTGAGTTTCCTAACGATGTTTTTTTTTCAATGTGTATGTGGCGCTTAAATTCGTACATAAAAACCCAAACATATTTTCGTCTAAATTAGGTAAATAAATGCACAAATGTTAAACTGTTCTCACACTAATGACATTTGAAAACTATCAAACTTACAGGTCACCATCAAATTCCCATCAATTCAGGTGGGTTAAAGGTTTTATTTTCGACACCGTTTAAGTCATGAACGATTTGACGTTTGACAGTATTATTAAGTTTGATTTTGTCATAAACCTCCATGAACACTGTTATTTTCGCCACTGGTGAAAATATCTAGCACTTTCAGTACGCCTAAAAAACAAAGGTATAGTGAGCTTATTTGCTGGTCCGATTATTCATTATATAGGTACCTACAAATACATATAGTAAATATAACTTAGAAGGCCAACAAACAAAGAGTGAAAGTGACTCCGACGCCGGTTGTATTTAGATTAATTTGGAATTATAGTCTATATACTACATTTGACATCAATATAGCAGATTATTCTATTTTCCTTTTGAAAACACGAAAAATATATTGAAATCGCTCAGGAACAATGTATTAGCAATTATTGAGTAAATAATAAATTATGTAATATTAAATTGTTAGACCAATAACAAAATATGGACAAATCAAGGTATTTACAAACATTATTACGACTTTAATATTTCTTTATTGTTAATTTTATAAATCAATGATATCTTGTCTGAGTCAGTTCTCCATGATTTCATAGATTTTTATATTTTGTAAACTATAACTTGCACATTGCTATTTAGAAATTTAAGTTAAATTTTTCAAGTAAACAAAATATGGATAAATATAAACAGTATAAATTCTCATCATTATTTGTTAAGTTAGGTTTTATAGGAAATGTGATATGTAAAATTATATTATTAAAATTTTCAGATTTTCATTGTTACTACTAGAACCAGGAGAAATATATTTCGAAGACTATTCGTGTACAATTAACAATGAATATTCTCTCAAACAAGGATATCCAAGAGAAGGCAGATTAAAATTGTGCTCAAAATCTCTTGTTTTTGAACCCAGGGACTGGAAATATCCCCTGGTCAAGTTACAGTTTAAGGATTGCATGGGTCTCTCAATTCCAAATGTATGTGAAAAAAGTAACATAATTAAAATAAAGATGAAGCAGTTTGCAGAAATGCTTGAAGAGAATATGTTAGCTCCATACAAATTTGTTTATGAGGAAAGGGATTTCTACATATTTTTTGATTTTGCTACAGCTGATGACTGTTTAACTCAAATGCAACAATTGCAAAGAGCTTCAACTTTACATGCACCAGAGCACAATAGTATGGTAGCAACAATCCTCCACTCACGATATATGAGGATGGAGTTTGATCCGGTCATGATGGATGACTTTACAGAAGAAATTGTATGTGAGTTACAAGCAGAAAAAATATCACCACTGGTTAGACATCAAGGGAAATTAGCTATTACTCCCACTACTATATATTTCCAGCCCTTTAGCAATGCTGAAAGTGTGAGTAAACAAATACATTCTAATAGTATATATTTATCTCAATGAGTAATATAAGGATGGGTAAGAATATTTAATAACAATAAATAACAATCTCTATTGACACGTAATTACATGACTTTTTACATTAATTGTTATTGTGTTTTCAAATATTTTGCTTACAAGTACATAATAACAAAAAAAAAACAATGGCAATGACAAGTATACATAGTGAAAAAAATCCATATCAAATTGCTAACTGTTATACTAAACAAAATCCATAGATAGAGGTTTCTACATAAGAATTAACTTATGGAGAATTCGGTTTAACACTTCAGTTTAGATGTATAACATGTGTAAATATTTTATTATTGTCTTGCTTCCAATTCAATGTCATTAGAATGTTGTAGAGACTAATATTTGTTATAGTGTTATATGACAATAATAGCACAGGGGGGACACTGATAAAAATGTTTGGAATGGACAGATCAAAATTCACACAAGAATAACATATTGATACTTTGTGCTCTTAAACAAATTATGTATCTGTGTGAATTCCAGGGTTGGCAATTGCAGTATTTATGTTACATTGTTTTAGTAAGTATAGCTAGAACTGTAGGGATATTTATTGAATAATGAGTCATAATGGGTAACCTCAACATCTTGCATAATATATCCCAAACTTAATACTGCCATTCATGTCTGTAGGAATTTATCTCTTTCTACTATAATCCAAATCACAATATGGTAAAAAGATGTTGTAGATACAGTTGGTACCACAGCAACATGACTAAATGATCTCCAACATTTTATGACCCCAAGGAGTGAGAATCCATTGCTAATCACTGCCATCATGCTGGCCTTCATATACAACAACTACAAGTCTAGGAGGTATAGGAACAACTAGGAAGTAGCTTGAAAATTTGCACAAGCCTTTGTTTTGACATTTTAAAAGTTTATTTAGGGTCACATATCATTACCATATCTTAAGTCATTTCGTTTTTAAAGGATGAAAGACAGTATTTTCACCCCACCTTGAAAAGAATTTAGATTTGGGGCTGTTACAGACCAAATTGAGTAGATTCAAATTGACTCAGTTTGTTTGGGGTTCAAAATGATTGGGCTTAATTTGATTTGCCAAATTGAGTTTAGATAGAGCTGGCTTATAAAATTATTATTTTTTTGTTTGAGTTTATCTGCAATTGGCCCTTCAGCTGGATATAGATGGGGTCGAAAAAAAGTAAAAAAAGGGGTATTTTTATTTAATTATATCATATATTTAGTCATATTCAAGTTCTCTAGTCTAAATTTAGTGTGTTTAGTATGTATCTTTAAAAAAAGGTTCATATAATAATATAGAGTAACTTATTTTTTATTTTTTTACATTTTCAGAGTCCTATATTGAAACTAAAAATAAACCATCTAAAAAGAATTTACAAAAGAAGATTTTTGCTAAGGCAAGTTGTATGTATCTATTTAGTTTGTTTTAATTTCAAGCTTGTATTTTTTTTAATGTATATTTTAAACTGATCTGCAGTGTGAATTATTGCTATTATTGTAAACTTATGGTTATTTGTTCTTAATATATATATTTTTTATATTTTCAGGGATTAGAAATATACAGTGCTGAGGAAAGTTCAATTCAGCATATGTATGTTACATTCCAGTGTGAATATGACAGAGACAAAATATATAATATTCTTGAGACATCTCCAAATGTCAACTTGGAAAGCATACACACAGAAGAGATGACACTCCAGTGGCAGAATGGAATTGTCTCCAATTATGACTACTTAATGTATCTGAATTGGTAAGAATTATGTAAATGACTTGCATAGTAATTTCAACATTTAGTTAAACAATGTGTCAATGTCGTGAGTCATATTTCTCATTAAATAATAGTTTATTTGTATATTATACAATGTACATATTTATTGATAAAATTGTTTTATTTTTAATGTAAACAAACTTCATATTTTCCATTTAATAAAACATTGGTAATAGTGATGCCTTTGCTTGTAAATATTTTCATTTATTTTTATTTCTTGTGAATAGAGAAAGAGTAGTTAATTTGTTTTTTTATAATATACACAAAATAACTTAGTAAATTAGTACATTGCTTCTTGTGATTACTTAGACATAGATTTATAAAATTCACAATATATTTGATTTAATCTGTTGCTGTGTTTGTGTAACACCATTTAGGAAATCTAATATCTAACTTTGGATAGTCTTGCAGACAGGAGTAAGAATGATCTCACACAGTATCCAGTATTCCCATGGGTTGTTGCAGACTACACATCAAATGTTTTAGATTTGAACAGACCAGAGACATTCAGAGATCTGTCAAAACCCATTGGCGCTCTCAATTTGGATAGATTGGATAAATTAAAGGAGAGGTTCAATGAAATGTCTGAACCAAAATTTCTATATGGTTCACATTATTCCGCACCTGGACTTGTTCTGTTTTATTTAGTAAGTATATATATAACACAAGCTGATCCGGCAAACATTGTTTTGCTATATAAGGTTTTGTAATATCTTTTAAGATGTTCATTGAAATTAAGTGATGTCAGAGACAATTTTGTTCACAATTATATACTCTTACTCAACAACACATTTATTTGGATAAAGATTAATATTATTACGTTGATACAACTCTTAACAAATAATGCATTAATTTCGACCAAATTTGTTTACCATAAAAACGCTTCTAGTAACTTAATCTTAAAAGATAGACATATACTGTCGCGGACATTTTTTTAGATCATTTCAAGAGGAATAATTCTTTCGTACATATATTTTTCGTATCTTGAACCGTTTTCGCAGCGCACGCAATGGAAGCCCTTAAGGATGAATAATTTTCCCCGTTTTTTTTTCACATTTTCCATTATTTCTTCGCTCCTAATAATTGCATCGTGATGTTATATAGCCTAAAGCCTTCCTCGATAAAGGGTCTATTCAACTCAAAAAGAATTTTTCAATTCGAACCAGTAGTTCCTGAGATTAGCGCGTTCAAACAAACAAACAAACAAACTCTTCAGCTTTATAATATTAGTATAGATGTTATTATTTTATCTTTAGAAAAGCTTTATCAAATAACTTTATATTTAATAATTATTAAAAGCATTTTATGCTGTTACCAATTGTTTACGTCAGTCTTTAATGTTGCGTAGATTAAAATATGGCATAATGTTTTCAGGTACGTAAATATCCTCAATATATGTTGTGTTTGCAAAACGGAAGGTTCGACCATCCAGACAGAATGTTTAACTCGGTAAAAGATGTATATAACAATTGTTTAAGGAATATGTCAGATTTTAAGGTAATTAGATAATGTAACATTTTTATAAATAAATAACAATCTGTATAATATTAGATTTAAAAAAAAAACAGGCTGTAAACATATTCACATATTTTACTATAATTATTTTAACGCCTTTTCTTAAATAATCTTAAACATCAAGTTTTAAATCAAACAAACAGAGGTTAAGTGTGAGTTGTTTCGATTATACTTCTCGAATTAGTGTACGTTTTTGAACGTCACATTATAAGAGGATTTTGATCAGCGCTACTCCCTGATAGTTTGAAAAACATTAACTCTATACTTTGACTTTTAAAAACGTGAACTAATTTTAAAAGTAAACTCGGTTAAATCACATTTAGCGCTCAGGTCGAAATAATTTCGTACGAATTAACAATCAGTTAGATTTGGCAAAACATGCAAGCATACATTAAACGATCCTTTCCACTAATATCTTTATTGCTCTATAAGGAATTTAATGGTATGAAAATTGCATAATCAATTTTGGGTTTTAAGGAATTAGTCCCTGAATTCTATGACATCGAAAGCAAAGGTGATTTTTTAGTGAACACGTACGAAATCGACTTTGGTGACAGACATGATGGCACCAAAGTGAACGATGTGTCTCTGCCGCCCTGGGCTAATTGTCCTGAAGACTTTGTGTTTAAACTGAGAGAAGCATTGGAGTCAGAACACGTATCCAAACAGTTACATTCATGGATTGATCTCATATTTGGTTATAAGCAACGGGGAGAAGAAGCAATTAGAGCTAATAATGGTAAGTGGCTTGTAAAAATATGGACACTTATGTTTTAAACGACAATGCAGTCCTGAATGCATACTACACATTAAATCTTATTCTTATGATAATATTGCTTTAATCTTTGATGCCATTGTAACCACGGGTCGTGTAATCCCTAAACGCGCTATCGAGCAACAATAAAGTGTGTCTACCTGACTAAATCACCGATCACAATACATAGCGCGCTCCATCGTCGGCCTCATCATCACTTTCCAGCAGGTGAGATTGAGGTCAAGCGCAAGCCTGTATGTAATAAAAAAAAAAACATTAGTACCACAATACAAAGTTGCAAGGATGAACCCGCAATGTAATATATATATATATATATATATATTTCTTTCGGCAAGACTAGATTTTTAATAAATAAGTTGAGGAGTATTTTATAGTTAAACTGTAAATGGGTACAAAGTTCGTAAATGTAACATATGATATTTTCTGTTTCGTTTAGAACACATTGATTCTGGTATCTTCCTGTAATGAACGTACGTTGTTCATTTCAGTGTTCCACCACGTTTGCTACGAGGGGGCAGTCGATTTGGAATGTATTTACGACATCAACGACAGGCACGCGTTGGAAGTACAAATAATGGAGTTCGGACAAGTTCCAAAGCAGCTTTTTACGAAGCCGCATTTCAAAAAAATCGTACACAAAGTTGCTAGACCTTTGTCACTTCCAGATGGCAACGGTCAAACGTACGAAATGGAATGTATCGACGTAATTAGACTGCACAGGGAAGTAGTGACGTGTGTTATTCGTCAAGGGGATAGAATCATCTCTGTAGGAGGTGACGGGATGCTCAAAGTGTATGACACGGCACAGAGAAAGCAAATTAGAAGCATTCCGCTGTCCTCGGCGCCTTTAAGTTGCTGTATTATGATCGATAACGATATTGTTGCTGTTGGATCGTGGGACAATGAAATGTAAGGAGTTTAAATTAAAATATCATTTAAATTTCGTATTATTTATAATATTGTGTTCAAGTAGGCATTTCCTCTGGACAGTTTTGTTTTCTTTGAATATTACCATAACCATGATGTCATAGACAAAATCATAGTTTAAAGACAAGAAACAATGTTTTTATTTCAGATGTTTTATGTTAAAGTTTTTTTTTTCTCAACTATGTATAAAAACACGTCTTAAATGCAATATAGCGAATTCTTTTTCAAATAATTATAAAAATATGTAACTTTCAGCTATCTTTATGATGTCGAATACGGCAGAGTTGTAGACAGTTTTCGTGCACATGATGATTCAGTCAGCTGTTTGTTATGGTTACAAAAAGGTAAGTGAACTAACTTAAATATACAAAATATAACAATAGCTAATTTTAAAAGAGAAAATTAATAAATATTTTAAAGTCAACACTTATATCTTTACCATATTTCTTACACTGTGTTTACCTGTTATTTGTATACTGTTAGTAATTATATTAACTATTATTATTTATTAACTAAAGAATTTGAATAAAATAAACCGGACTCTTGACAGCAGTGTTGTCAATTGTTGGGATTCATCTGTATTTTTCGAACTGATAGTTTTGTTACATACATATTTTTTGGAAAAAAAAAACGATAAAATATATACTTTTACTACTTTCGACTTTCATAATCATATTTTTGGCTTTCTACGACTAACTAGGTGACGACAGAACTTTGGCTTGGCTAAATATCTATAATGCGAAGTCAATTAATTGAATTACTTTCATTTAACTATTTCAAATATCTATTTAATTGATTTTCATTTTTTAAATTAGGTTTAATGACACCTAGGTAGCTAAGGTATATCAATTTGACACGTGTTATGTTTAGGGTATTTATTGTAGAAGAAAATTTTCAGAATATTTGTTAGTATCTGGAGGGTGCGACGGCGTTGTTCGCGTATGGGGTAATATCGGCAGGACAGGTCAGGCCCTGCGTGGACTTAAGGCAGAGTTCGATCATGATGAGAAAGTAACCTGTGTTACCTATAGGTATAGATTTTTAGTCTATAATACTATAAATATTCGATTTAAAGTTTACCCGCAGAAAACTGCATATTTTATGTAATTTTTAGTAAAATTGCTACGTTATACTAATTCATAAATACAAACTCAAACACTACATGCTAAAAGGCAAAGGAAAACATTAATGAGGAAATTCTCCTTGTTATCTAACTAAATTTCATGTCTAAGTTCCCTGAGAACGGTAATAAACTACACTACTGGTCACGATGGCTATGAAGTACAAGTGCAAAGTGTATCAGCCACTAATGGATCTCTGCTAACCCAAACAAGACAGTGTGCCAATATTGTTATTATTATAGCTTGTTAATTAATCTGCACATAAGTTAATAAATATGAAATAACGTTTTGCAACAAATCTGTCATTATTAGTGCAGTAATTATCATAACGTTTACAAAGTGTCATGAGTTAATGACAACATCAATTAACGCCATGAATAATATTGTGAATAGTTTTGATGTTGTCAATGCGCTTTTAGTTGAATTTCCTTTAATTATAAAAGTGTTTAAAGTTCAAATATGGATGATAATTTCATTTATATTTAAAAAAGAAGATTTTGAAAATAGTGGCGACTGGAGATTTTATCGACTCTTCTTGGTAGAGCCTGCTCTCAAATTCGCGGGTACATTAATGTCATTACCATTTAAGGGTAATTAAATAAAGTTAGTTTACATGCCCATCGTGTCAAAGGAAATTTCATGCTAAAGTAGGTTGTACCAGTCATCAGCGACCTCACCTACGCCAAATGGGTTGCAACCCACACCTAGAGATGGGCAAAATTTAATCAGATTAATGATTATAAAATGTAGTCATAATTTTAATTTCGTTACTCTGTAATCATGATTAAATCCCTTCCACATATCAAGGAATTATATATTTGTATGTAATTTAGGATTCCTTAATGTTTAAAACAATCGACGGGCAAAATGTAATCGTGTTTCATTAATCTCATTACGTTTTGCTCACCTGTGTCAACACCTACTTGATACGATTTGGAAACGTTGTCTAGACTGAAATCGGTCAGAATTCCATGATCATCATTAAATTGAAGTTAATTTTAATCTGAGTAATGATAATATGAAATAATCAATGCAATTTAAATAACATGACGTTTATATTTTTCTTGTTAAATATTTCCAGACGTCGACATATCGATGTACACATTGTAACCGGGACGAGCGAGGGCTTTATTTTTGTATGGAATTTCACTTCAAAACAAATATTGACAAAAATATCTGTGTGTATGTGGGCGCTGAATAGCATCTGCTTCGTTTTAACTGATGATAGACTCGTTACTGCCAATTGTGAAGGAGACCTGAGCGTCATCGATCTTAGTGTTTTGCATTCGGTAATATATTGTTTTAATGTTATATTTGCTTCCTATTGTTTCAATATTTCTAAAATAAAATGAAGGATACCTTTTAACTTCCTATTTGTGTCTGTATCTCTGACTCACAGATATAATACTCTCATGGCTGTATTTTTCTCTCATATCAGATTCATTTTATAGCAAAGGCAACACACATACTGTAATATTGATGTACTGTTTATATAGGACAATAATGATAGTCTAAATGCAGCCTACGATGTATTTTTATTTATATTTTCTGTTTTCTTTCAATGTTATTAGTGATAATGCCTTCACAGTTGTTATTTGTTGTAAAATTTTATGTACTACTGGCAAAGATGGGTACAATGTAATCTGATTAATGATTACAAACTGTAGTCGTAATTTTCATTTTGTTGCTCTGTAATCATGATAAAATCCCTTCAAAATATTAAAAAATCATAAATGTGTATGTAATTGAGGATTCCGAAGTGTTTAAAACATAGATGAGCAAAATACAGTCATTAATGATGAAAAACACAAAATGTAATCGTTTTTCATTATTCTGATTACATTTTGCCCATCTATGACTACTGGTGACAATTTGCTAATCCAGTTTTATTTGAGAACAGCGTTCAACTGTATTATTGGTCTTAAACTAATGCCGCAATGTAGTTACAATGTTTATTTTAGCTCTACCTATGTAATGTTAGATCTTATTTATTTAGTTAGCTGTTTAATAACAAAGGTATCTCGTTAATCATCAGGTTTACTACAAGACGCTTCCAGAGGAGGTATCTTCTCTGTGCTGGGACGGCTTTCATACATTGTGGACAGGTGGAGGCAACGGCTGTTTTAGGCAGTATAATATGCTCACTGTTACACTAACCAATGAAATTAAAATGCATGATGGTAAGTCATAACAAAGTATCACTAAAGGAATTAGCCGAAAATTATATCGGACTGAACCTCTGAATGTTCAGAGATGCAATAAATATAATTAAAAAAGCGCAAATCATCTAATTAAAGAAAATAATAATATATATAATAAAATAAAAAAATAATAAAAAAAGAAAAAAATAAAGAAAAGAATACAAAGTTCTATGATTTCTGTGTATTTTGGGTTTAAATAAAAGTTTTGAGTATTTTTCCTAAGGGAAACACATTTTAATATATGTTAATTTAATTGCACGAAGTATACATATAAAATTAGACTATTTCTGAGAAATTATTACTACAATTTTGTTTCAGATGCAATTAAGAGCATTTACTACGATGCGACGTCTCAAACTTTAATCACCGGTAGCGAAGACAAAACTATAAGAATTTGGAAACTAACACACCACCAGTCTTGATGGCTTTTAATACATTGTTATAAGCTATATTTTGCATTTATAGTTTACAGGAATTTGTGATAGTTCTTACTGTAGAGTGAAATAAGATGGCACAGGTCACGATATGATGTGAATATATCATGACAGTGCTGTCGTTGATTTGGGTGCAATTCATCAACACCAGTTTGCTATGCTTGTTGTGCCGGTTTGATTCGAATAATTATTAAAAAAAATATATCCAAGTAAAATTTTAATCGATGTTTTGAATTTTGAAAATAGACGATTCAACTCAACATGTAAATAGATGATATCATATTCAACACGATATTTAAAAACCACTTTTGTGGTCGGTATGTGTATATTTGTATAATGAGTTTAGATAAAACTTAAAATATGTTGCGATACCCAGTGCGCGACTCAAAGCCGCCATATTTTTTCTGTTAACGTCACCTACAATGAATTTCCAATGTTTTTATTAACTTTACGTTTCAAACTAGACACAAGGCAAGTTATAAATAAATTGGCATGTTACAAAATATTTTGCGAGAGTGAGACAATACTTCCTCTACCCGCTTTAGATCCAATTCGAAAATAACTTTCAATCATTATTTTAAATTGGTTAAAAATCTTTTATCATATTGAAATGAGATCTCAATTTCCATCTCATACGATACCATGATGTAGATGACATTCCAATTGTCTTTTTGTTTTACTTTCAATAGGTTGTCAACATAATTATTATCTATTATAATAGAGATTTCCTGGGAAATCGAAAAATTATATGTTATAAGCGCGTTGATGATTAAAAACGAAGTAATAGCTATAGTTAGTGTAAAATGTGATTCCAGAATAGAAACTAGTGAAGAATGAAATTTGGATTCGTCCGATTAGCAATGAGAGCAGAGTGTTTATAGAGAAACTTGTGTGTTGTGTTTTTCGTGGTACATACTGAAGTTCTTGTAATTACGAATGCTGAATGGCTCAACTTGATTACATAAGGGCACGTGGACAATAAAATCGATGAAGCATTTAGGCTTAACAGAGAAATAGTATACCTACTTTACGTTTAGTTAAATAAATAAATAAATTAAGGTCAAAAGCCTGCATAGAGAGCTATAGTGATACGTTTTAAAAATTATGAATATGAAATGAATAAATTTATTTACCTGTTAGCCATTGTTTTTTTACGCCTACAAATTTTGTGTAATGCGAGTACTTTTTATACAGCCAACCGCTTCCTTACCAATGCAAGAGACATGTGCACAGTCCAACGGCGCAACAATTCTATTTCGTCCACATCTCTAAAATTAGAGAATTATAATTTGACAAAAAGAATAAAAAACGAAACTTTAAAAACTCATCATAAAAAAAAAACAAATTTTCAAAAGCTGACATTAATTGTCTTATGCTTTTCAAAATAATCCAACGTAGGTTCCGACCGACTTTTTTTTTTAAAAGATAGCATATAAATGCAAAGTGGATACAGTCACACATGTTTATCTACTCACGCCGAAATGAATATAGCGTGATGATATTATTATTTATAGCACCTATTCTTTATGTTCCGGAGGTTTATGTACGTATTACCCATAACTTAAGCGATTTAAGCGAACTTTTTTGCGAATTCTTCAGAGATAAGGTATCTATTGTAATGTGTTTCGTACACTGTGCTGAAGAAGCATGTGCGATTGTGTGAAGTTATGTTTGTAAACGCAACAAGACAAGAGAGTAAATAGAAACACCGTGAGATGGTTTAAAAAAAATCCAAGAAACGACTGTAAAGCAGCTGCAATTTGTTTTTCCGGTCGGATCCTAAAAATCGGATAATGAAGCGCAATTTAACATAAAATAGTATTACTGAAATCGATTATCCAATTTCTAACTCATTTTCAACTTAAATCGGAAAGTCCGAGAGCCGCATTGGTGAATATGCGAATAAAAAAGCAATATTAGGTGTCCCTAAGTTTTTTAAATATAAATTGTCTTTTAAAACTTGCGTACTTCCTGTTTAGATATGCCTGAAGTTTTTAGGTCTTCGTGACTTCCGGAGGTTTATCTTTTCCTTTTTACTAAGGAAATATAATGTCTTTAATTAAAACGCAAACAGATATATTATATACAGTAATTTTACGCACAAACCTGTGCTATATTAATATTGTAAGTTTAACTTCGGATAGGATTTTCAAGGTAGAAAAAAGTATAAGGGAGTGACAGCTCATCTACTTGATTTGTACCTCATGGTTAATTTTTTGTATTGATTAACCCGCACCAACAGTGACACATAAAAAGGTGTTATTAACGTAATGAAAAATTCGCGCCAGTCACTCGAACAACACCAATTTTCTTTTACAGAATCATATAGACACCTTTACAGAAGACAGCAGCATTTTCTTCTGTAGTAATTAAGTAAGTATTCTTCTTACGTATTTTTGGGGGTTTAATGAGTTAGTATTCATAGATTTGAACCTATATAACCTCGGTGATCGCTACCAAGCCGGACAGAGACAAAGATTTCGAGACCAGCTGTGTACTTTTTATTCCTTTATCTAGAGACAGTCGATCGTTGTATACAGACCAACATGACAATGGCAAATGTTATTGGAATGTTGCCCCGTATTTAGGTGAGAGAGTTATCTCCGCTATGTAACTTTAAAAAAAATTGCCTTAGTGTTTAGACAAAGAGTTTGTTGGTGTTGTTAAAAACAAAACTTGACATCGCCACTTCAATCATATAAAACCTATTCGGGGAGCTACAGTTAAATACATCTAAATTGCTAAAAATGTACTGTCTATTAACGGACATTTAACGTCAGTTATTTTATTTCAATTGTGTTTTACTGTTTACTCTCCTGTTATCAGGATAAGTTTATTTGTAAAAATATTTACGACTAAATCACCAAAAATTAACGCACGAAAATCAGTGTTCTCACACTAAGAACATTTACAATCTGACAAACCGACAGATCGTCATCAAATTCCTATCAACTGTGGTGTGTTAAAAGTGGAGTTATTTTCGACATCATTGAAGCTTTATGAATGCTTTATCCTCTGACATTATTGGAAAGTTTGATGACGTCAAAACCTCCATAAATTTTGTTATTTTCGCAAATGGCGAAAATGTCTACACAAACCTCAAGAAATATTTTATTCACCGATAACAGTAAAGTAAAAACGTATGCAATTGACATAACGTGACGTGATATTTTTATTAGCGTTAAAACTGGTCGTATGTTTCTTTGTCTAGGCTCTTTTTTAACGGTATTTATAAAAAAGTCTACTTTCATCTCTAGAAAATAAAAGTCGACCTAATTGATCCATCGAATCATTAAATGTGACGTTTCCCAATTCAATGTTTATATAATTGATGGTGATACAAAGAATTTAGATTGAGACAACGGTAACAGAAACTGACAAGCCAAAAAAAGACGGAAATAAAACTTAAATAAATCTATTCATACTTAGCAAATCTCGCTTCTAACATACAATATAGTTTTTAAACTGTAGAAATATTTGTCATTGATGATAATTTTAGGATTACTAATATATTTGGAATTTAAACATTAAATCTTTTTAAGTTTTAGATTTTGTATACTGCCAAGAAAATAGCGGAGTATATTTAAATAAATATGACTATATTGCCGGAGGTTAGAACAAAAATTATCTAATATCTTGCACATTAATTTAATATATAATAAATAAATGTGCATGTACATTGTACATGATGGGTGCCTGAACGGTCGATCGAGAAAGCTCTTTGTCGGTCTCGGTTAAGTAATATTGGCCGATATCACTCGTTTCACAATTTTTACTTGATAACTATTTTTTGATTCAGAGTAAAGCCAGTGGCCCTTATTACTTTTTGAATATCGTAATAACTTCTGCTAGCGGTGAAAGATTCTTGTAACTAATTATAACGTCGTTACGTAAAAATTTATAAAAACGTATTCTTGGATGTTCTTTTACTTACTTTTTTACAGTGTCCTACAGGCTCCACTGCAGTTGTGAACTATCTACGATATGATAGGCTCTGCTAAACTACACAACGATTCCGTATTACACATCCTTGCGGCATCTACTTCCCCACACTTACAGAGTAGTCTAACAATCTTGAGGTAGATGCCAACAATTAAAATCTGAGCACCCTGCAAAGTTACTGTACATAACAAAGTTACTCCACCCGCAAGTGAATATACAGTGAGTTATAGGGTATTGTGGTGATAATGGGGATTGCTGAGAATTCAAAAATAAGAAGAAAAATATCTGGTTAACTATTTATAATGATAAATTTGCTTTATATTGATTTCTAATTATAATTATTTCTCCTGTGAGTGTATAACTTTACATTCAGTTTTAAGAATAAACTAGTTTTTTTCTTGAATCGGGTCATCAAAATTTCTATACACAAATGAAATTGCAGAACATTGTATTGCTAGCTAAGATACTGCATTTAATACATATGTTCCTTTTGAGTAGTCTTTCTTGTTTCTTGATGTGCTTGTTATATCTGAAATAGTTGGCCTGCGGTCATGGTACTAAGCATCAGTGGCGTGCATCCCATAAAATCATAATAGTATATTATGATACGAGTATCTAAGTTGATCATTACAAATGAGGTGAAATTATGTGCAAGCCGCATGGCGAGAACCATAAAAGTCTGTAATGCCCAAAAGGCACACGCGCGTTGTACGACGATTTTTATCATACTTGCGAGGAAAAAGTTTTATATTATGTTACTAATTTTTAATTATTGAAAAAAAATGTGAGAGTTCAAGTATCTCGCAATTTGGTGACAATACGTGTTTAGTGCCTCAATATTTCTGAGGGGTCAACCCTACAACTTTGTCTTCTACATTATTTGAATATATTTAGATAATAATCACAGTGAAAACTTACACGTACACTCATAAAAACACATTTGCTTTAGCAAAATATATATTTTTACCTAAGAAATGACTTATCTATTTTCCTAAATAATGCGTTTACTTTTTTTACTACACGTCACAACGATTCGCGGTGCATAGTCTTTATTAAAAATATCTTTGTTTAAAATTATAAAGAGAACGTATTACTCAGTTAATACTTCTTCATCACACATTATATTTTGCATTGAGGTACAAACTTAATCTGAATATTACATTTTTTTTCCTTTCTCGTGGCTTTTCCACTGATGTATGACCAATGTGATTTTGCCAATGTCAGCGCTTTGATTTTGACATAGATATTCGAGGAAGGTTGATCGGTATTTGCTAATTTTAATTATATTGAGATTGTCCGGTATAAGTACCTAAATATTACATTACCGCAATCCGAGAGCGACAATTTTATTATAAATTTAGTGCATAATTTCGATAGTTATGACCGTAAAAGCGATGTTATTATACACTCGTTACGAGCAAGTGTGATGAAAAAAGCATTACCTTGTTATTCTTAGACAATTAATAAATATGTTGACTTAAAATCTGGTAATTACCAGATTCAAAGTATCAAAATTCAAATTCGATCAAATTTTTATTAAATATCCAAATGTAATAATGTTTTTTTTTTTATTTTGGTTTCTATGGAATACACGCCACTACTAAAGATCTGTTTCGTTTTATCGCAGTTGCTGCTCGGTAGCGGCAGTCTCTGTCAAAATCCGAATTGTATCAAGCGTTGTAATTTAATACTGCATAAAATAACGACAATCATTGAAATATAATATCTATCTATATTTATGTCATGCAATCCAAGTAGAAAAATGAACTGGATGACCTCAAAAACATTCACTATCATGTCATGTACTTACGATATACGCATATATTTACATCACTACAACTTTGAGTAACTAAGCGGTCGGTTAATAATAAACAAAATCATATTAAACAAATAAAGTTTTTTTTTCTAAGTTCAAATACGTAGTATCCAGATTATCTCTTAGTTTACAAAATAATTACATAATTATAGTTCCTAATATAAAGTTTTTTTTTTTTTAAGTAGGCTAGTATGGAAAAATCTTAAACTACAAGTACTACAATAAAATGGTCTTGAGAAGATTTGGCTCTTTTTGTTTATAAAGAAAATTGCCATACTTAAAGTTTTGATCAAGGTGAACTTTCGACAAAAAGTAAACAATTGTAAAATATTTTTTACAGAAATAAAACACTTTTATGTGAGGGTTATTATCTTACTATGTACATTACTACATACATACTATATACTTACATATATGTATATTACTCATATGACATGAAAGATTTGCACAACGGAAGTTTCTCAAGGTTAATAACTTTTTTCTCACATTTTCCATTGAACTTTTCACATATCGCCTAGTGGGTACTGCAATTTTCACTTAAAACAATGAGGATCGTCAGTTTGTAAAATTAGAATTACAAAATGAACGATAAGCAAACCATTATTTTTTTAATGAGCATTCAGTGATTAAAATATTTTTATAAGAAACAAGCATGGCTTTAAAGCTTTTGTAAAAAATAAAAAAAAATGTTGATCATTTATATTTTACAATTTTTTTTAAAAGTTCACTCCTGACCAAAATCTAAAGTATGCTAATTTTAATTACAAGCAAAAAGCTAAATCTTCTTATGATCATATTATCGTTTCTCTCTTAGTTTAAGATTTCCACATACTATCCTACATAAAAAAACACTATGTATATGTGCATAAACGTGTACCTTACCATATAATACACGCAAAATTGTGATGTTATGTTCGCAAATACATTGAATATTTTTTTTATTTCTGTTTTTAGAAAAAACATTAGTCGTTAACAACCAGGATAAAATTGAATTAGGGTAAGTAAAATACCCAGAGTTATAATTACCAGTTAATATTATTAAAAAATCAATCACTTTACAAGTCATTACGATGATTAATACACAAACAATATTTAGGTACAGTAGAGTACAACATTATCTACACAGTAACAGATTCTACCATAGTTTTCTTAATAAGTTCCCCAAAATTTTCTGTGGTCTCTATACTATTGCTATCTGTTAATAGTTCGGTAGAGTTTGACTGTAACTCTGAGGCATCTTGAGTGGTTTGATCAGATTGATCTAAATTTAATAGGGTGTTGTGACTGAACCAATTTTCGTCATTTTCTACAGTTTGCAATTTATTACTAGATTGATATGGAAACGTCAACAAAGTCGTGTATCGAGCATCGGTTTTACTATCCATGCTTACACATTCAGAATTATTTTTGTATATATGTTCGTAATTATTTTGAGTCGTAGCATGGTATTGCGTTGTGTTGTGGTTATGCATACTTATATTCGGTTTCTGTAAATAATCCGGCGCATACATTTGACCATATTGGCTAAACATAGACACTTGTGAAGTATGAGCAAATTCCTCGAAACTAGAAGCTGAGAAGCTTTGCATACCTTTGAAAAGACGGTTGTCCGAATGTTGTTCGTATGTATAATTGAGATCAGCGTGAAACCTTTGCATATTATTTGACATAACATTAAAGCCCATATTGCTTGAACCATAAAGTGAAGGCTTTGCTTGAATGATATTTGAATTATATGGATTAACATGATTTTGTTGACTATGTGCGTTTTCAAAATGCATTATATTATTTTGACTATCTCCGAACCCATAGGGTATTTTTTCGTGAACTGTGCTTTGAGTAGTGCTATTATTAACATTACTATGTACGTTATTAAAACTTCCAGAATTAACACAAGATTCCACTTCTACTCTGGGTGTCAGATTTACTTCACGAAGTAAACCATCTTCGTGACTCTGGCAACGTTCTGTTTCATATGTTGCGTTTGACAGATCTGTAGAATTATGAGCCTCTGCCCACCGTCTTTTAACGGCTTCGTGATTCTCTTCATTTTTTCTTTCCATCCCTATTCTCATTAACGTTTGAATGAAATGAGTTCGAACTCTAACAGGATTGAACTCTATTCGTCCAGTAGTGTTACGGCATCCATCTCTAGTGCATCCGCATGGAAAATTTAACCTATCCACTTGGCATTTTATACCAGCTAAACTGCAAGAACAGATTTCTGGACGACATGACCCTTTACACGCACATCCACAAAATTCACGTGATGTTCTGATGTCTCTACATTCATCTTTTTCGTATCCTTCAATTTTTCTCACTCCAGCTGCGCGTAATAGAGCTCGCCTCTGTCTCGTAGGTACAGGTTGTAAAAAATAATAATTATCTAAATCTAATTCTGATTCTGAAATATCGCTGGTTTCTTCTTCTGTATCACTATCTTCGCTTGATGAAAATGATACTCCTTTTAAAGTATGGCGTTCATTCTTTATCTGCTGAAGAATTTGTCTATGTATTCTTCTTTGTTCTATCGCGTGTTCAGCTAGAGTAAATGTTTGTATGTGTGAATGTTCCCACTCCATTCCTAAAGTTGATCCGCCTTGTGATGGCACACATGAAAATCCTTGTGCTCTAGGAAAATAATAGACTGTAACATTATTAAAGTTGATACTACCTTTCCTTTTTTTACTGCAAACGTCATCTGTTTTTTCAATTAGTTTTCGTTTTAAAGTACTTCTCAAAGGTTTTGTAATTTGTGCTATAATGTTGACACTACTCTCTGATTTAACGTTGTTACTACTTCTAGAAGTATTATTAGTAACATCAACAGTTTCATCAATTGAACTAATATTTTTTAGGTTACTTTGTAGTGCAAGATTGAAGCTTGGTAAATTCATGTCTAATATTGCTTCGGAACTCAAACCAGAATCACTACCTTCTGACCGCTCTTGACCTTCGTCTTCTCTATCGGTAAATGCTGTATCGGGTGGGAGGCTTCCAAGAGCTGAATCTTCACTATCAGCTGAAGCACTGTCAGTTTTTATATCTTCTATGTCACTTAGAGTATCATTGTCATCTATTTTTACAGCATAATCGATTTTACTGTCACTGTTAATATAAAAACGAGAATTGCTACTACTACTCGCACTACTTCGTTCATCATTAGAACTATGATCTTCGTTCTTAGTGTCAATATCACACATTTTTTCACTATTCATTATTAAAGATTGCTCATTTGCTTTTTCAGCGACATCATTTTTGTCCAAGTCATTATCTTTTAATTCTTGTTTGTTGTACAATTGTGCAGTCAATTTCTGTGTCAGACCATCCATGGCTACCTGAAAAGACACGACAGTTTAGATTAAATTAAATATTAAAAATAATAGTCGTGTCGTCAAATGTTCAAAATTTTCATAAGTGAACCTTTTTTGTCTTTTTTTTGGAAAAAACCAAAATAGGCCTTTTATATATACTGTATAAACACAAAGAATTAACAAAAGCCTAGAACTATATTATTTTAATCAATAAAATATATCGTCACGCTACATCCATTTTAGGGTAAGTGAGATACATTCGTGGCTCTGTCGATTTTGCGAGTATATGTTGTTTCCGAGGTAGCGCAGTTAATTGCCGTTCTCAGGGTACATATACACATATCATTTTTAGAGTTCCTTCCTTCAAAAGGGAAAACAGAACCTTTATAGGATCTCCATCTTTTTTTTTAAATTTATTATTAATACAATCCTGTGACCATTTATTTCGTCACATTTAGGATCACCATGTTGTCCGTCTGTCTGCCTGTCAAGATCTTTTTTTTTTCAGGATCGTGTGTACGCTTCCAGTTGAAATAAATATCAAATAAGCACGTCTGCGGTCTTTTGTTGCCTTGAAGGAAATATTTCTAAGTACATGCTTTCAAAAGATATATGCATTTATGTCTTATTGTTAACGTTTTTGTCGTTTCGTAAGGGTATCCAAACTATTTGGTAATTCCTGTTGACCTAGAATTACGAAATTTCTCAAGAAAGCAAGGCATTATACCATAAATATAAGAAAAAGTTTGAAAGTTGATAATTTATTCAACAAAAACTTTTTTGTATGTTGTTCTTAAGGAAGACAGTATGGAAAATTCTACACTACAGGAGATACGACAATACAGTGTTAGGAAACTTTGACGCTTTTTTTCCGAGGATAAAATTGGTAAAGTTGAAATATTGGTGAAGCGTGAACTTTCAACGAAAGTCAACAAATTTGATCTTTTTTTTACAGAAATGAACATCCTTTCATTTGATGATCATTATTTAGTAGGACATAAAACATCCAGTGGCTTTTAGTTCAATTAATAATTACTTTTTTCATACAATTTAGGTTTGTATAGAACCCCCAGTGCGCGAGTTGGTTCGCACTTGACAGGTTTTTCTTAGATTCCATGCGAGATTCATCACGATTTTTATTTACCAGTGATTATGTGGTGCTTAAATCTATATTTATTCTGGAAAACCCCAGAAGTGCCGGGATTCGAATCTAGAACCGCTCGCACTTCTAGCCTTTTATACTTTAATTCATATTATAACTATATCTGTAATATTGTTATAATTATATTTATAACATATAACAATCAAGTAGATAATTTAAATATAACTTATTCAGAGAGGCGAATGATAACATATTTTGGTAATAATTATAATATACATATGTACGTGGTAGGTAACACACATTAGAAAAGTGTAAAACCCTGCACCCCAACAAACGGGCCAGAGTAATAAATCAAACAAAATGATAATACAAAACCGGTACCTGTTTCAAAAGGTTGTGGCCTCGGTAACTTTACGGGTGGTATCCGTCTGCCCGCCGTTGAATCCTCCAATCCATGATGACCAGTGTTACGTACGATCACCGTTCCTTCCAACTTATCATCGTTTTTATATAGAACGGAGTGAACATAATTTATATCAATTCAGACAACACATTTTATCTCACTGCAAAATTCACTTCAATAACACTAGAATAGAGTCCAATATTATTATAACACTCAACAGCCGTTGTTTTATTCCTATGTATTTATTTTTCGTATTATTTGACAGCAGTGTTCTATAGTTTTTAAAGACACCGGAAACTAGAATATCACTAACACGTATTTAAGTATAAATACTCATGGTCTACTTTATTAATTCAGTTTTGTCGGTCAAACAATTTAACATAAATCGTCTATAGCCTGAGTATACTTTTACCACACCATTCTCACAGTTCCCATCTCGCGTAATCACGTTGGGCGACTCGAGCGACGCAGGCACGCTTTTATCCGTCGGAATGTAAAGTTTATTCTGTGCACTGGAACGAACGTGTTACAGAGGCCTTCTGAATTTAGTAGCGTATGGTATGCGTTGTTCGACATGACTTCTCTCCCCGCACACCACTCCCCGGCCTTGCGACCCTCCGCACCGTATTTTCCGTCGGACTCGCGCAGGCGCGTTTCTTTTATTGTGCTAGTAGTAATAATACCTTGCAACGAATCTAAAATTCCCATACCTATTATTTATACACAACGACCGTCCTCTGTTATACATGTTGGTTAGACTCCAATTTAGATTATTATTATAATCTGAGAGCTCTAGTATAACAAAAGGGGCTCATCAACTGACCTTATTTCAATAATGTAATATGTTCAATATATATATTGTGTTATGTATATGTTCAATAATATGTATTAATTTATTATAATCTCAAGCTGTATTACTTTCAGGTTATGCAGAGAAACATTAGTGTCTTTGTATTTATATTTTGATATAAAATAAAGTACGTTTTGAAGATAAAAGTCAAAATATTCCTAATTCTAACGAGTAATATTATAGTTTTTTTACCAACTTTTGTCTATAATATCTAGGCAACTTAAAATGTATTTCATTATTGCCATGAACTAGCATTGAACTAGCAGGCAGATGCTCTACATTTAATCGCATGGCTCGATAGTATAATTTCCGATTATTATGGTAAAAAAGAGCTGGTAACAAAGTCATAACGTTTTTCCCTTTTAGCATAGACTTATTATATAACAGATTGTCCATATCCTGTAACCATACTTAAGTGAGTGATAGATAATATTGTCAAATGAGTCGAGAGGTTAGTTAGGTTGTGGGTAGAAAATAAGTTAATTGGTCCAATTACCTGTAAGGCAACAATAATTGGTAATTTTTTTAATGCTGATGCGTTACAAGAATATTTAATTTAGTGTCCTGCTGAAACTTCGGCTTCGATTTCGGCTTTAGGCACCTTTCGAGAAGTTGTAAGGTAATTTGAATAATCTCTAAACGTTTGTCCAGACGTAATGTTGGTACTGTATGTGATAAAAGTGGTTCTTTAATATTATTATACATTTATTTGTAAATTGTGATTATTGTATTATTCATTTTTAGCCAATCTTGAACAGATTTTTTAAAATTTTCGGCATTGGCTTGTTATCCTATACCTATATATACCTATAGTTGGAAACTATTAAAAGGAACTTTACAATCATAATCAGATCAATCAGTCTTAGTTTCATAATTGCTTGAAACCTTAAGCTTAAATTTCGGTCTATTTGAAGGTTTCACCGAATGTAGTTTTTTGGCCGATGCCGAAGCCCGAGCTTTCGGTCAGCAATTTATTTCATTCGATGTTTTATTTTGAATTGTCTGTGGCTTTTAGTGAATTCGACGAGTCCCAGCGGTTGGTACAACTTAAAAATATTAAAAATTTTACCTACCTTTCTTTATTCATCCATATACTCGGCTTATAAATACCCTCATATGTAACATGACAAGTCATATTTCTGTGATGTATACACGCGCATGGTACCCGAAGTATGTTTTGGTCATGACGCGTAAGGTAAGTTCCCGCATCTATTTCTGAGCGAAATTTGCGTAGATGGGTAGTCTTACGTGGGTGGCCATGATGCGATATTTCGTTGTCATAGTTCAAAGTTGTACTACGAGTGTTCTTCAAATAAACTGGCTCTCTTTTACTGTAAACATAACAAGGCGAAATGCCTGACTGCTGACTATACATACAGGCCAGCACCTATACGTTAATCAATATATATTTTCAGGAGGCTTTCGTGTAGGGTGAAAGCGTCACTCCCACAGCGCCGTCCCACTCTTCCCTGTAAATAACAGACTATGATGAAACGTAAGATAAAACAGACGTAAAGCCAAATACTTCACATTACTAGGAATGTGGACAACAACCATTGCGATAGCGATCTTCTTCGACACAAATACTGTATTTCCCTTCACAAAAATAATTAATACCATTTATTATTTTTCATAATTTATCATTGGAGAGAAAAATAAGATCAATATATTTGTTGACGGAGACAGCCTTGTAGCGCAATGATAATAATCCTGCATGTAATGCTGCATTTCTTTACATGACATGAATTCTGCATTACATAGATTAGAGTCCCGTTAGTGGCGAACTCTTCTATATACTTAAATATATGTATATTTAAGTATGTAAGTATATTTTTGTCTAGCTCCAATGGCTTGCATCCCATATATACATAACATAAAAAGCATTATCTTGTTATTGATATTTAATACGTATATGGCTTTAAAAATTGCTCCTATATAATTTGGATCCTGATACTTCCTATTCTGGAAATCAACAGACTTTAAGTCGATATATTTTCAAGTATAACAAGATAATGCTTGAGATTTGCTTTTATGGCATGCATGCCACTGTATAGTACTAATAATCCATAACACAAGCGCTAGATTTCTTTGCGACTAGATCAATGTATATTATTGTCCACAATATTATTTATTTTAAGTAGATCAATTTACTTTCGTATCAAGCATTAACAACAACTACACAATGGCCTGAAATAAGTGTAAGATAACTAGAAGGAAGATATGCCAGTTTAATTTACTTTTTGTGTAATCGAATATTTATTTGGCGGGTTAGGATTTTTAACCGGGGATCTATGAAAATAGAACGAATAATTGCAACGCGAGTGTTCGAAAAATGAATGCTAATATATAAGTTGTAAATAATAATTATAAAGTTTGTGAAAATGCATATTGAAGTAACATTATATGCAATAACGGGATTTTTTTTTTCAAGTAGAAGATTGCCCCTGTCAGAGCCTTTTTTTTTTTTTTTTTTTTTTTTTTTTTTTTTTTTTACTTGGGGAAAATCCTCATGGGACCGTCTCGGTCGCACGGGGGGTTGCACGAAACCGAGGTGTGTCGGACTTGTACCGACTAAAAACCCCAAGGTGACTTCTTCTGCGCATTGACGGGGACCGCGGGACCTGTAATCAATTCGCCGCAGCCCCGTCGCGCCGCGCCCGCTGGGCACAAACTCGGAGGAAGATATCTTCCCCGACACTGCTCATTGTATTTAGGCAGAGCACGTCACAATGCTCTGCCTACTTCTCGAGGGTCACTAACCAGTCGTTCAGGGCCCCCACTCTGAGCGGCCGCGACCCCAAAGGCATCAGCCAACCGGTCGTGGATCGACCGATCGGCTGGTACTGATGTGCCGGGGCGGTTGCCGGCACCCCGGTGTCTTCTTCGAGCGGCCTTCTGCCGCTCTCGCTCTGCGGCCTCCTTCTGGGACATGACGTCTTCACAGAAGGAGACCACGGCCCTCCAGTTGTCATATCCTGCCAGCATGGCCGACACCACTGCTGGCAGGGAGAGGTCGTGTCCGATCCTTTGGACCAGGACCCGCCGCTCGCTGCCCCACGCCGGGCAATGTGCGAGCGTATGTTGGGCGGAATCCAGGTCCGAACAGCAGTGGTAGCACTGGGTCGTTACTTCTCGTCCAAACCTGCACAGGTACTCAGGGAAACATCCGTGTCCCGTAAGTACCTGTGTCAGGTGGTAGGTGACGTGATACCTACTATTAAACCAGGCTTCGAGGTTCGGCAGAATGGCACCGACCACGCGCTGGCGCATGCACCGCACCTCATCCAGCTGCATGCGCCAAATTCTTAGGGCTGATCGGCATTCTTCTGCCTTCAGCTTTTCGAGCGCCAGGGGAGGCACGCTTTCGCCTCTCTGACGGAATTCGCGGACTCGGTTGAATACTGCCGAGTCCACTTCCGCCTGGATACTGAAGGGCAGAAAGCGTGCCAGGATCGTCGCCGCCTCATATGAGATTGTTCTGTAGCCGCGTGCGATCCGTATGGCCATTAACCGCTGCAGGCTGTGTATCTTCTGTCTGCAGCGGCGGATGCGCAGCCTGTGCCCCCAGACTGGCGCCCCATAAAGGGTCACGGATCGCACGACTCCGGCATAGAGGCGACGGACTCCCTCAGAAGGTCCCCCGAGGTTAGGCAGGAGACGATGTAGGGCACCTACTATTCTCTGAACTCGGGGGACAAGGCGCTCGATGTGTTCCTCGAAGCCCCAGCGGCCATCTAGGGTGAGCCCAAGGTACCTAATGAACCGGCCCACCCTTACCTGCACGTCACCTACGCAGATCGACGAATCAGGTGGTTCTCTTGTTCGCGGCAGTTTATGAAACCATAGCGCCTCACATTTATGAGGCGCTACCCGAAGGCCCAATTCGTGGATCTTAGAAACGACCAGTGCTACCCCACGCTCGGCGAGCTCGGTGGTCCCTGCGAAGGATTCCCCGACGGCAAGTACTAGCGTATCGTCTGCATAACAGACGACGCTGACACCGTCGGGAAGTTCAGCACGCAGGACCGCGTCGTACGCGAGATTCCATAAAAGGGGGCCTAGAACTGACCCCTGTGGAACCCCGCAGTACACCTCCCTCCTATAACGAATATTGTTCCGACCCATGTACGAGATGTACCTGTCGCGCAGGTACGCCCCGACAATGTTGCGCAGGTAGGGAGGCACGTTATGATATTCAAGTGCCCCCCTGATTGCAGCCCAGGGCAGGGTATTAAAAGCATTGGAAATGTCCAAGCTTACGCCCAGAACCACCCTGCCCTGACAGATGGCTTGTTGCGACAGGGACCGAACGCTTAAAATTGCGTCAACCGTTGAACGGCCCTGTCGAAACCCGAACTGCATGTCATGTAGATCGGGGCCAATGCGCGACAGATGCCGGCTGAGACGGGCGGCAATAACATGCTCAAAAAGTTTGCCGCTTTCGTCCAGCAGACATATGGGTCGGTACGCAGAGGGAGACTCCGCGGCCCTGCCATCCTTCTTAATTAGGACCAACTCGGCCGACTTCCAGGCCCTGGGGAAGGTTCCGGTACGGAGGCAGCTATCAAAGAGCTTCCTCAGCCTATCACCCAGAGCGGTCACAGCCAAGGCCAAGGCCAGGCCCGGTATACCATCTGGACCTGGTGCTGTGTTCTTGGCCTTCAAGCGGCTGACTGCTCGGTCCAGTTCACCCTCGGTCACTCTGTACTCGTCGTACCAGTCAGATGATAAGGTAGGAGTGGCCGGCCCCTGTCAGAGCCTACAGTATGTAGTTGATGATTATTGTAGCGTTTGGTTGAATTGGGTTATCTTCTTCTCATGGTTGTGAGCGGTGACCTGTCGCTGCCGGCACTGCGTCAGCCGGTAGGAAACCATGCTATGACACCGTTGAAGCCACTCCTTGAAAACGGGACGGATTGCCCCGACGGTTCGCAGGCCGGTCGCTCCAGCCTGGTCTTCCACATCTCCACCGAGTCGGAGTCTAGTAGGCACCGTTTTGCTCGCATCTCAGCCGGGGCCGTCCGCTCTTCGCGCCATTTATAGAGTGACGCGAAGGTTCGGGCATCCAGGTCCCACGGAACGGACCCCGCCGGCACACGGCCTCAAATGGCACGGTATTGTACCCACGCACAGCCACAATCGCCAATGCCCACTGGGAAAAAACAAGCTTACCCTTAACAAATTATTATATATCTTATTTCAAGTATTAATCATCATAGCTTATTGTAAACAAATAAACCCAGTTAACTGTAACAATATTATTTACAATAATACGCAAAATGTTATCAATACGAGTGTAAGGTTCACTTAATAATATTTTCATTATTGAAGTGATAGAGAGACTCGATAAAGGTTTTTTTTTTACCATGACTGGTATCACACTATGCCTGATGGTAAGCCTATTGTTGTCCAAAAACGACACCGACCATTAACAGTAAAAAGCTATTGGTACTCGTAGGCACAAATATCTCTTCACGCTTCGTTTAAAGGACCCCATATCATAGGACAGTGGGTACACGCTCGCCGGAAGACCATTCCACAGCCCAACAACATGGTAAAAGTAAGAGGTTTAGAGCTTTTAGTTCTAGGTGGAGTGTGAGTTACTGTTGGCTCCGTGAATCTGCGTGCATGGTTCTACTATGGAAGGGAGAGGGTGGAACACGCTTAAATAACTCTTTGGAACATTCACCAAGATACAGACGGTAGAAAGCATTCTGTAAGGCAATATTTCTGCGCAACTGGAGCGATTTACAACTAGATTGCCCAGAGTAGTCATTTTGACTGTTTTTAAAGTGTTATATAAAAAAAAATTATAAGGAACCAATTTTTAAAAATATTATGACTTTTTATATATTAGCTTATAGTATTTATTAATAGTTGTACTTACCTCCCCCTCTCTTTATTCCCTATATACGTGTGTGCTATACCTATATTCAGTCTTTCTAGTGTTAAGATGCTTAGTAACATCTGGATCATTCACAAATACTTAATTAATAATAATTATATCTCAAGTATTCATAATATCAGCTAATTCATGAAGTTATTATATGAGCCTTGGAATGTGTCTTGACTCTAATATATTGACATAATAATAATATATCATCATATCATATTTAAGCCGTGGTGGCTGCCGGCAGAATAGAATAGCACCCCCCTCTTCTTGCTGAGGAGTCGTAAGAGGCGACTAAGGTATTTCTTTAATACCGCAATTCAACCAGGTGTTCAGAGAAGGAAAACTCGACCAAACCTGCATCCCGCTCCCTCGCGATCGTACTGGTTCTCCTTTCCATCGGGCCTGAGGGAGCTCGGACGAGAGAGTGCTTTTCTGGATGCGCGTCCAGTTATGCACCTAAATATCTCCTGCGCAATGTTTCCGAAAACTGGACCTCGAATTTCTTAATCGGTGTTGAAACAGTCGCCGTGGCCGAAACCGGCCAGGACATCATCATCATCATTGACATAATAAAAAAAAAAAACATGAATTAATTAGTATAATGTGACCCTTATCTTAAAGGCGTGAGAAATCATATTATATCTAGTTTTAGTTTTATGTATGACCTGTATTTATGTTCCTTTTACGGGTAATTCATTCTGTTACTTCCATAAAAAAAATTGAAACAAGATTTTTTTTAAATACAGTGTAAACTCCATGTAACGACACTCGATTTAACGACAAACTCCCTAAAGCGTCGATATGACTCAGCTTTGGTTGGTTTAGCTTGTTTCCCATACAATGATACACTCTATATAGCATTACACCGACTATCAATAACGACAGCAATTTAATAATATAAAGTACTTTTTAAGATAAGATGACTATTTAAGTTGCCAAAATTAGTAAAAACTGTGAAGCTGTGTACGTTCTTTTGTCGCTTTATTATCCTAGCCCGTTATAAACTCGACTGTCGGCATTACACATACCGAACTTTCTAAGAAATTAGTTCTTTTGTTTACAAACTGGTCGTGCTTGCACGTGTTGACTGTTGTTAGTAGGAGTCATGGATTATTTATACGTTATCATATTCTTAGTTGCTCACGAACTTTCAAAGTGTAAACATGGCAAGTAAGAGTTTAAAACTTTTTCTTTTTCTAATACAGATTTTTCTTCTCTCCATTTAACGACAACTCTCTATAACGTCAAAATATGCACCGTCCCTTGAGGGTCGTTATATAGAGTTTGCACTGTATATTTCTTATTATAAGAATCCTAAGGTAATACACATTTACAAAAGTTATATTATTTGCGACGATCTGTATAAATAATGAGAGTGCATAATTGAACAATGTTTGTAACGAATATATACAGAATAACAACATTTCAATATATTGTTATGTTCTGAAATATAAAGTTGACTGGCTTAAACCGGTAACAATCTATCGGGTTTTTCTACAATTAGTTCTTATGATAGCAATTTTTTTTATCTCATTTCGACCGGTATACTATGCGGGTTGCCGACATCCGCCCTTATGTAGGTAGCACTAGGACATACGAATCGTGTACTATAAGTATTTACAGGATTCGTCGTACTTTTTCGTATCTAAGCATATTTTATATGAGCGATGAATCCCCTTTTGTACACTAGTTCTGCAAAGTAACATACGGTAAACATAGTGCGGTCCAAAAACCGATACTTGATAATCGGCGTAATCGTGCTAGGTTGTTCAAAAGTATCTCAACAGTTCTGTCAAAGGATTTATATTTTTTATTTGTAGTACTTTTATTACTTAAATTACATATAATAAGTGATACTTGAAATATCTCTTATGATAAAAAGACGTCATTTAAGTTGCTTTATTCGTGATAGCGATTTTATCATTTTAGCTTCTACTTAATATCTTACTCATTGTGATATGGAGCATTTTCCATTATCGTTATCAGTTCATTATTCATATTACATGCGTTATTTATATAATAACATATTCGTTTATCATTATTAAGTTAAATGATTATTTGACAAATGTTTTCTTTGCACTGTCTTACACATGTTATGATCCACCTACTGACTTAATTAAATGAATACACAATTACCCAGTTGCAGAAACGATCTTTAAATTTTAATTTTGACTGACACCAATGAATACTTATAACAAACAAATTAAGGATTCATATGCGTTTAATCCGTCTTTAAAATGTAAAGTTTTTTTCTGAAACTGGGAGTACATTGGTTTTACAAATAAACACAAATATATTGCGGTTGAAATTTAGTTGGGCACAGGATACAGATACCCTGCACAACCTGTACATTCGACTTTATATATATATGTAAAAATACTATTGAAGGTTGGACAAATTCTATCGGATTCTTACAAGATAAGGACGCATTTGTACGAGTTTCATACGAAGAAAAGAGATAGTGAATGATTATTGTTTAATACTCTACCAGCGTGTTTGTCAGAGGGCCTAGTCAATGTAGCATTCAATAAACTATAAAGCTAGTAGAAAAATACAAAATGCATGCAATTGACAAACTTATGTCAATTCCATACATTTTGCACTATTTTCTAACGTTATCGTGTATCGATTTTTTTAAAATTTTATATACGAGTATTACATTATTATATGTATAAACATTAATATAACATAAATCCATTTTGCTTACGATATGTCAGTTTTATTCTTGTTGAATGTTCTCCGATTCTTTCGAATTGCCTCCAGTTCTTTGATTAACAACGATTGCAACTACAGTTACAAAACAATGTTTAGGAGCAGGCTACATCATATTTGTAATCAGTAGATTTGCGCGTCAGTACCTGCAGATATAATTTATATGGTTAAAGCCACAGGATTGAATGAGGTTACAGGACGATATCTTACGAGGCGGTGATAATACTGGAACGTTTCTACCCATCTACTTCCTGGCTGTTAGTCTCCCGTTAGAGGAGCAAAAGAGTACTACCTTTTCGCTCAAAAGACTGTAGTCAGAAGACTTCTTATCAGCCGTGACAACGCAGCGCGTAACAGAGAAGCATTGCGCACGACACCGCGTGGTCGAAACAATTCTGCCCAACCTTAAAACCAGATTTATGAGCAGCGATCACGTCACCTTCAGTGTGTGTAAACATGTTCTTGAGTGGGGACCACGCCTCAGTAAGCGTATTGTAGGACACCCTCTGGCTAGGTGGAGCGACGATTTGTGTAAAGTGGCAGGCAATTATTGGATGAGAAAAACTGAAAGTCGGGCTGAGTGGTGAACCTTGAGAGAGGTCTATGTCCAGCCGTGGATGGATACAGGTTGATAATGATTATATTAGCTATAGCCTGACGTAGGTACTCATTGGACACGAATTTCACTGAGCACTTGCACCGGTTTGGAACTGAAGAAACGGTCGTAATTGATTTTTGGACTGCAATTTGTTATCACTTTATCTCGAACTAGGATTCCAGCCCAGCAAATGCTCGCAGAGTTCCGAGGTCGCATAACGGGAGTGGCAAAGAGCAGATTCCATACTATCCCATAAATGACGCAATTAATGGCATAATAAAGTGTGATATATATACTATAATATAGTATGTACTAGAATCATATTATAAAGTCTTGGATTGCCGTGAATAAATTATAGAAAGATACGCTGTAGGTGTAGATATAGTAGGTTCGTTGTGTAGACAGGGTGGCTCGGCAGGGTGGCAGACAGGGGTAGATTAAATTTCGTACCACAACGCTGGCTGGCTCAAGCTCGCTGTATTCATCACCGTTACGAGTAGTTGCGATTGCTTTCCGACGAACACAATACGCCCTCAACGTGTGTTGTGCATGTGAGGTACGGTTGCTTTTTCCTTAAGATTCATCTTCTCTATTATTATAAAGTTATTCTGGGTCGACAGGGTCAAATTCTGATATTTCAAAATAGTAAAAAAACGAAGTGGGATGTATTATTTGAATACATATGAACACGAATCTATCTCTTTTAAAAATCTTTATTTGTTTGTTTGGGCATCACGTTGTTCCAGAACCGATCTTGACGGAACTTTAACAGTTATATATACCTTCTAATTTAAAACTTGGGGTATATTAGTTGGCGGAAATATATATGTAGTTATAGGCATCAGTTCATTAAAAAAGTCTAGTACGTCATATAAATTATTTGTCCAAACTCGCGATAGAGAATAGTATAATATATAGGTCTGTAATTCGCTCTAAATTTTAATACAAATTCATTATATACCATATATACATTATATACATAAACCATTTGCAATACATTATGTAAATGGCAAAAGCAGTTTTGTGCTTTAGAAGATATAAGTGAACACTGAAACAGATATCAAAATAGCGATTGTTATAGATATTAAAATTAATATTTCTACATAATAATATTATAAAGATATTCATGCCAATATGATAGTTATAGCAACCTACTATAACTAGGACAACTTCTATAGATAATATATGTATTGTATTAGAGCTTTACAAATATTAAGGCACTATATCAATAAGTGTGACCTTGCTTTCGCGGCACGCAACTGCTATAAAAACGTATTACTAATTCAAACCAACACATAAGTAGATAAGGCAAAGGCATAAGGCAAATTTTTATACGGTTTTCGATAAAACGCAATTGAGCGACAGCTTTTTTGGTTAGATTTAATTGTGCTTCGATAGTATGCATTATGGATTCAATATTCTTTTTATTTCTTCTTTTTCTGGAAAAAGTCTTTAAACTGGATTGAAGTAATGACTTCGGTAAGTACCTAATGGTCAGCACAGTGCAGTCTACATTATGTCGGCCACTGTCTAGAAAAGAGAACTTAAGAATGGTTACTGTAATGTCAAATATGCGACTGCGCAAAGTATCTATGTATGTGGAATATGCTTCCAGCGGCCATATTTCCGCGATCTTATTACCTGGGAGTCTTTAAGAAAAGAGTGAATAGGCATTTGCTAGGCTATCGCGTTTCATCATCGAACTCATCTTCACCTTCCACCAGGTGTGATTGAGGTCAAGCGTTCATCTATAAATTATAAAAAAAAATGTATGGTAAATCATTGAACATATATATCTACGAGCAGATCCTAGACCGGGAGAGGGTGTAGCGTGTAGTTATAACAAGCAAATTGATATACCAGTACTTATCCAGTTCTTTAAGGTTGGTTCTTAATAAATAATTAAAAAAAATATTCCCTTTTAGGTTCTCCTTACGATATAAGATCCTTAAATAGAAGCAGGAAGAAATATTTCTCTGAGCAGGCATGATCGTAGCGACTATAGACAAGCTTTTTGCCTCTGATGTTCGTAAATTATTTCTGTACTCCACTATGATCATAGAATTAGTAAAAGTTCCATAATGGAACTATACTTTTTGTTACAACGACACAGATGCCCCTACAACTAAGCTAGGCTTTTGACAAGCAAATTTTTTTTTTAATATAAAATCCATTTTTTTATTCTCTTTCCATACCTACTGAACCTGCATAAGAAAATACATATTTTAATATTTACGGCAATAAACTTTCCCAATTATCACCAAGTTACATTAATAATAAGTAAGTGGCGCTAAGTTGCGTAGCTTTGATAACAGGCTAATATTCTGTGCAATCGTAACGTATCTTCATCCTTGTTAGCACTGTGATGTAATCTGCAAAATGTCAACCGGTAGCTGTAATCATTTGGTATTTTATTTGAGGTAGCAGTTTCATATGTTATTCGTAGTTTTACCATTCATACCACTCTTTATTTCAAAAATAGTTTTATTAATTAATTGATACTGATAACTGTTAATCGGTAAATCGAACTTACAGATAGCTACAACAACACTTTAGGCCTATTTCTAAACTATATAGTTTAGGCCGTAAAACAACACTTGAACATTCAAACAAATTGTTAAGATATAATATTTTTTATTAAATGACATGAACCATTTCTGTATGGCCGTCTGCATAGTTTCCGAAAGTACGCGCACATAAACCACTTTAGCATTATTGAAATTTTTGTACATAAAACTTATCACATATTAATTGTACAGGCCAGGGATTCCTAGTATATCTAGTATGTATTGAGGTATATCTAGGTTTACTCTATATTTTAACCACAGCCATATCAGTTTATTTCTGCGGATACTTATCCGATTTCATAATTCGAAGTTTTCCCATAGATGGCTCTATTCTGTACAGAAATTAATTTAATTTAAGAATACATATTCAATATAAATCTAAACCTAATTCTAAATCTTCTAAATAATATCAAAAGCAAAAATGATTCTAAGTATTAAAAGATGTAAAGTGGTAGATGATATATTCAAAATTACACCTGCTACAAAAAACAATATTACACCTGCAGCGTGTTGGCTTATAATATGCTAATGAAGTTAAGTTTTCTCGATGCTTACAACATGAAAAAGCAGAGCTCGTATTTTTTTTAAATTCTTATTGTAGTTTGTTTAAAGAATATTTGATATCAAAAGTTTCAAGTAAAATTCAAAAGCTTCTGCTTTAGTGAGACCTCTATGAAATAACCTAAAAAGTTGTGCCGTAGCTTTCACTTTCGTTTGAATACCAAGTTGCTAAATGATTCTGCATATATCCGCTGTGCGGCGTTGTCGGCAAAGTTTTATTTTAATAGCAAAATGTTGCAACCAGAGATGGGCAAAATGTAATCTGATTAATGATCAACGATTACAAAATGTAGCCGTAATTTTAATTTTTTTGCTCTGTAATCATGATTAAATCCATTTAAAGCATTAAGAAATCATAAATGTGTATACAATCTGGGATTTTGTAGTGTTTAAAACATAAATGAGCAAAATGCAGCCATATTAATGGTAAAAACGTAAAATGTAATCGTCAATCATTTTCATTAATCTGATTACATTTTGCCCATCTATGGTTGCAACTAACTGGAGAAGCCTTCCTACGGGGGCTGTAGAGCATTGAATTATGGTGTTCATATTTCTGACTTATTTCTTCACTGTTGAAATCACTCTTGGGTTTTTAACCTGTCCGTGTCCGGCTCACCCAGGCCATGCTGCCATCCCCATTTTACAGACGGGATGGTTTTACAACGGCTTTCGAAACAAAATGAAATTATTTAAATCAATTAGGAAACATGTATAATAACCAAAGGAATTAATTATTACATTTATCTAGGATGGTAGAAGTGGTTGTACAAAATTTTCTTGGTATACAAAGGGCTTTAACAAAGTAACATTTGGTCATCAATAGCGCTAGTAGAAAAGTGCTAAATGTATTGAATTGATATAATTTGTCGACGTGATATTTCGAAAGCTTATGTCAATTTCATACTTTTTGTACTTTTCTATTAGCGATATCGCAGATCGGATATTATTTTGTTTATGCTCTCAGCTCAGGTTTGTTCAACATATACACTTTGCTATAAATAACCCGTTACTGTGTAATTGATGTTCATTAGTATTTGATGAAAGTTCTAAAAATAATTATGACATAAATAACAACAATAAAACTATTATCTTTAATTAATTTATTATTATTTTTGTTTTCAGGCTACAAACGTTTTACTGGTTAAAATAATAAAATTACGTTGTTACTATAGAAGTAACTTTATAATTTGCTATTATTTAACCATCGTAATGACACGGATTAGTTAATACACTACGCATTTATAAATAGTTACAATAATTTTACAAGTACGTATAAAACTACTGGCTTCTTTCCGCGAATTCGTCTACGCAAATAATAATAATTGACTATATGTACTTACAAAGGGCAATGAGATGCATATTTTATAAATAGTGATAGAATGTTATCTTAATTTAACGTTCCGACTACATACACTTATAATTTTTTATTCAACCTTTTTCTTCACGAAAAAGAAGCAAAATGATTATTAAAAACATGCTTACATTTTGATTGTTTCAGTTACTGCTTAATTGTCGTTATATGCGCAGGGATACAATTTTATCCATTATAGAATCGTAGTTGACTATTAGAAAGATTTTCATATCTAATTTATTAAGGACTAGCTGTGTCCGCGACTTCGTCCGCGTGGAATAGTTATTTTGGGCATTTTAGTTAGTTATTTATTTTAAAATTGTAATATCTTATAAGATATTCATTGAAATTAAGTGATGTCAAAGACAATTTTGTTCACAATTAAATACTTTTAATCAACAATGCATTTATTTGGATAAAGGTTAATATTATTACGTTGATACAACTCTTAACAAATAATGCATCAATTTCGACCAAAATTTGATTATTATAAAAACGGTTCTAGTGAGTTAATCTTAAAAGATAGACATATACTGTCGTGGACATTTATTTAGATCATTTCAAGAGGAATAATTCTTTCGTACATATATTTTTGGTATCTTGAACCGTTTTTGCAGCGGACCCAATGGAAGCCCTCGAGGGTGAATAATTTTCCCCGTTTTTTCACATTTTCCATTTTTTCTTCGCTCCTAATAGGTGCATCGTGATGTTATATAGCCTAAAGCCTTCCACGATAAATGGTCTATTCAACACAAAAATAATTTTTCAATTCGAACCAGTAGTTCCTGAGATTAGCGCGTTCAAACAAACAAACAAACTCTTCAGCTTTATAATATTAGTATAGATTTAGGCAGGACTGATGATATTACGATCTCAGTTTAGAGATAAAAACTATATATATTTTTTGTTATTAATCAATCGAATAATGTATCTTAAACAAAAAAAGAAACATAAATAGAAGGAAGATTTTGATTTATATCTGCAGATGATGAATTTAAATTAACTTAATAAAATAATTGTTATAGTTTAACAGAGTATCTATACTTAATTGGATCGCGGGCGTGATACATACTTGTCTATATATATTGTATATCTTTATATTAACTACATACGTATATAGATGGAAAAGTTGTCAGAGGATTTCTTTTGGATAATTATAAAGTTTTTCTTATAACTACATTTTGGTTATATATTAATGGATATATAAGTGATTATATTACAAATATAAAGGAATTATAAATTTATCTTACTGTAATATACATAGGTCAAATTGCATATATTTATGAGCAAAGTGTTTTTTTTAAAAAACTACAATCTATATAATATTATAAATAAGAGAAGGTACCTATTATAATTAATCTTAAACATATACTGGCTACCTACACAGAAACACTAACTATTTTGGCACATAAATTCACAGTCTCCTGTTTTCACAGCGAGATTTACTTATTATAATTACTTATTAATATATTCTAATACTAGAAACATGAGTTGTGTGACTATAAAAGTTTACTACAGTGGACATTTTATAGACAAAGTATTAGCTACATACGTAGTAATTTACTTATTAAAATTATAATAAATATAGTTTTTAGACTAAATTAAAGTTATTCTTGTAATTAACAATAAATTATTTACTTAAGGAAGAATGAGCAAATTTATTGACTCCTTTGAAAATTTAGTCTAAAAGCGTAATTCTATACTTTAACGTTATTTTATCTTTTTGGGTATTTATTATTATAATACTATATTTTATCAATGCTGTAATCGTTGGCAGGGAGAATGTACAATTAAAGTATTTATATCTACTAATATCATAAAGCTATTTACAAATTATAAGCTAAATCTAAATTAAATCTTATGTTTAACTTATGAAATAAATAAAATATCACACATTAACAATAAATAATGAATAATAACTAGCACATGTGAGCATTTATGTATGCAAGACGGAAGAAGTTTATTGTACCTTCACTGTAACAAAACAAATTAAATATATATAATATATATATTATATATTGTTCGATAGAGTTCAAAGCGAAAACAGCTGCTAAAAAATTGGGTATCCTCTTTAAGGTCGGACGATTCTTCTCACCTTCGCAACTTCTTAACCTGTATCAAGCACAGGTGCGGTCGGGTGTCGAGTACTGTTGTCATCTTTGGGACGGATCCGCTAAATATCAGTTGGCGGCTATAGACTCGATTGATCGTAGAGCTCGTAGACTTATTGGTGACGACTCTTTGACAAAAATTAAAATGCAGAGCATCGAGCATCGACATAGAGTAGCCTGCTTCTCGGTCTTTTACCGGTTACACGGTGGAGAGTGTTCTCAGGAACTACATTCTTGGATTCCACCACAAAACCACTAGACATCGTGTCGGATACCATCCGTATGTGGTGGATGTTCCTTATATCCGCACGAAAAGATTCGCTTCTACATTCATCATGCGAACGGCTAAGGAGTGGAATATGCTTCCAGCGGCCATATTTCCGCGATCTTATGATCTGGGAGTCTTTAAGAGAAGAGTGAATAGGCATTTTCACCTTCCACCAGATGTGATTGAGATTAAGCGTTCGTCTATAAATAATTTAAAAAAAATGTACGCTGTAGATAGGTTTGTATATATGTATATATTATTCTAAGAAGCTTTACACGACTATTGGCTTCGTTTGTATGTATAAATTGTATGTAAAAATGTAATGTAAGAAGCGTGAGTGTTTATTTTAAATTTTTCATCGTCATCTATTAATAAATGTAACTTAATTATTAAAATATAAATAAACAGCACCCACGAATATTATAATGATCACGTTTAAAGATTATTTTTAATTTTTTAGGTCTTGATGTCATGGAAGCGTGTTCTTCTTTTTTATCCATTATTTTATTTGTATTTCATCAATTCGAATATCTTTGTTGTTGAAGTAATTACATAACAAATGCAAACATAATTTTATATATGTCATACAATTCTATTTACAGCAAACAGAATATTATTCACAATTTTCTTTATGATTGTGTTTAGGTTTCAACACAATTTTTTTATATATCTACGGTTATAAAAAAAAACTATAACTTGATGGTTTTATCATTGATGCAGCTGTGCAGAAAGAGAAATGTTATTAAAACTATCGCAAATTCTGAACTATTGTTATCACTAGACCGTCTCGATAATGACGTCAAATATTATCAGCGATTGATGATAATGCCACTGCGGTAACATTATTATTTCAGTAATTGACCTTGCAAGTTATTTCACTTAAAAGCTTCCTGGTTTTTATAACTTTACATATAGCTTTTACATAGAAAATACTAAGGTTCAGATTTATAGACGCTATTTCGACTTAGCTTGGCAAAGATCTCAAAAAATAAATTCGTTTTGACAAAAAACTGAATCCATAATAGAAACTTGAGTATAGTCATAGTATTCGTAAAGCTAAATCCTTTTTTTTACTTGGGGAAAATCCTCATAGAAACGTCTCAGCTGTACAGGGTGGTTGCGCGACCGAGGTGTGTCGGCTTGTACCGACTAAAACCCCCAAGGTGACTACTTCTGCGCATTGGCGGGGACTGCGGGTCCTGTAATCAATTCGCCAAAGACCCGTCGCGCCGCGCCCGGTGAGCACGAACTCGGGGGAAGATGTCTTCCCCGACACTGCTCATTGTATTTAAGCAGAGCACGTCACAATGCTTTGCCTATTTCTCGATGGTCGCTAACCAGTCGCTCAGGGCCCTCACACTGAGCGGCCACGACCTCAAACACATCATCCAACCGGTCATGGATCGACCGATCCCAGCCTCCTTCTGGGACATAACATCCTCACAGAAGAAGGCCACGACCCTCCAGTTGTCATACCCTGCCAGCATGGTCGACACCACTGCTGGCTGGGAGAGGTCGTGTCCGATCCTTCGGACCAGGTCCTGCCGCTCGCTATCCCACGCCGGACAGCGTGCAAGCGTATGTAGAGCGGAATCCAGATACGAACTACAGTGGTAGCATTGGGCCGTCGCTTCTCGTCCAAACTGGCACAGGTACTCAGGGAAACATCCATGTTCCGTGAGTACCTGTGTCAGACGGTAGGTGACGTGGTCTCTACAACCCAGCCAGGCTTTGAGGTTCGGCAGAATGGTGCCGACCACGCGTTGGCGCATGCATCGTACCTCATTGAGTTGCACGCTCGCAAAGCTAAATCTATGTTGAGAAAATCGGTGACTAGCCAAAACCTTTGACATTCATTGAGTAATATAAATTGTATATTTTAATAAAGTTGCGTCTATAAATCTTAGCCTAAGACACGTTATAACGTTTGCTTATTAATTCGAATATTTAATGAATACTAAGAAAAGTGTTGATCCATATACCATTTCTCAATTAGGTTCGAATTAAATATTTTCCAAGTAATATAGTGCGAAGAGAAACAATCAATTATTTTATAGTCAAATGTAAATTAGTTTGTCATAGTTTATAACACGATATTTATAAATATTGAAGTTCACAAACTCCTCAAACTATTTACTATTACATGCTTACACGAAAAACGTCGAACGAAAATATCAACCTTATGAAACAAACCTTTTGGGCTTTGAAATTTCTCTAAAATGGAATACTATCATGAGTTCAAAGATTTTTCCTGCTACAAGACAGTGCACAGTTTAATAATCTACCTAGTATAAGATTATCGTTATATTGTTGATATGGAAGAAATTTTCCACGAAATTATTTATCTTTTATCTTTTTTTTATATCTGTTATTTTCTCATTAGCTATTTACGAGACAAAAATATAATTAATATTTAATAATAAACGTTACTCATAGACGGGAAATTTTGTTTCGCGATTTCTATTATACACTTTCCCTGTCTTATTTTTTCACTTATATTCTCGTCTGTACGACTTACTATATATATATATATATACTATATATATATAGCTAAAAAATAATAAAGTTCTTTTATTCCCCTTTCTAATCAAAAGTAGTTTTGTCTGTTGTTTTTGTACTGGAGTAGTTACATATTAAAACGTTTCCAATATCTCTCTATTGAGAAAATTTAGTTCCAAAGAAGTTTCACTGAAAAAATTAGTCAAAGAAAAGATATTTTTGTTCGTTAATAATGAACTATTATCTTGCATTCAGGAGTTAAAGAGCTTCTTGTATATATACTATAATATAATATATACCATTTCTGACTAGAATAGTAATGCCTAAGGCTCGATTTTGAGTGGTGGGTCTCAAGAAGGTGGTTCTGGCGGGGCAGGTGGACCCGATGCGGGTGGCTGTAGAAGTTTGGCTGCTGCAGGGAACCCGGTGAGATCGAAGCCCGGCGGTTGAACAATGCCGGCAGCAGTGGCAGTTCCTTGTAAGTATGCTACGAGCCTGAAAGTAACATAACGTTGCTAGATAATTTTATTTGATAACTAGCTTTTGCCTACAGCTTTGTCTGCATCTGCAATGAGCAAATAACCCCGATAAGTCGAATTAGAAGGGCATATTGAGCCAGTAACGATATTCAATTTAACAGAGGAAGTACGGTTTATTCCTGATTTATATATTCAATATGTAAATATTCAAGTTTATTATGCATAAAAAGTGATCAGATATTTAAAATTAAAAAATGTATTTTCGAAGTGTCGTTCGTTGATGACCAGGAAATGCCTTTACAATTACACCAGGCTTGAGTGGGCGAGCACTGAAGGTACTCAGCCAGCGAACCAAATATATATAATCATTGAAGGTATAGTATAACGTTTTCGCTTGAAGCAAATTTAGATTAATCTTTAAAAGCGTGGCTTATAGATACCATATTTATTGGGTTCGAGTCCCGGTTACAGGCAACATTATTAATCTCTCGGTACTGGCAAATATTTCCGTGATGAACCAGTACCAGTTAGTGTACCAGGTAGTTAGTTAGTAGTTAGTTACTGGGGGTAGTTAGTTAGTGGTATTACTTACCAGTCATAGATGTGTATTTTACATATTTAAACATCTTGTTCTTGTACCAATAGATGAAGAGTAAGTTTAATTTGGGACTAGGTAATTGTCCGTAAAAATATATATTATATAAATAAAAAGTATTATCAAAAATCTTTAGATTTAGAATTTAATTGGTATATATTATTGTGGCGTACTTTTGAGAAAATATGTTTGTGTGAAAAGATATAATTAGGCAGCACATAAATGGTTTCAGTGTTTTACCTCCTTAATTCTTCCAATGCGCTCGCCTGCATCATAATGTAGTTTTTGGCTAATAGAAGAGTTGCTATCTTGGACAGTTTACGAACAGACGGCGAGTGAGCGTACGGTATCACTCCTCGGAGTTCGTCCAAAGCATCGTTCTGAAATCACATCATAGGAATGTTACGAAAATATACCTATATTTACTAATTATTTTCGAAATTATAAATGAATTGTACAGTCTAAAATTGTTGTTGTTGTTAATCACGAATTTTTGGTACAGGTGTCCCACAGGGGTCCATATTGGGTCCAATTTTGTTTATTTTATATACCTCGGATATAACTAACACTTTGTTGAATTGCAAATTCCATGTTTATGCTGATGACGTCCAAATATATATATCATTCAAACCAGAAAATTGCGAAAAAGCTATAACTGCAATTAATGAAGATATAGAAAGAATAGTAGAATGGTCAATACGGAATTCATTAATACTTAATCCTACAAAAACAAAATTTATGATTCTGGGATCTAAAACCCAGCTCGCACGCCTACCTTTTACTGATAAGAAGGTTACAGTTATGATATAATCTATTCAATCAGTGGGAGAGGCATGTAATCTAGGTCTTATAATGGATAGTGAACTTAGGTTTGAGACACATATTGCGGAGTGTGTACGGAATTGCTTCTATCGCCTAAAAGTTTTATATAAAATGAGACCGTTTCTTAGTGAAGAACTTCGAATTCGACTCACTGAAACCCTGGTCCTTTCTAAGCTAAATTACGCAGATGCAGTGTACGGTCCCAGGCTACTAGCAAGCACTACGCGCCTCATTCTAAGAGTACAAAATGCATGTACCCGGTTTTGTTTTAATATACCACCTAGAGGTCATGTTACACCATCCATTAATAAATGTCGGTTACTGGAAATGAAGGCTACAAGGAAACTGCATCTGGCATGTCTTTTATTTGGAATTATCAAGTTTCAAACCCCATCATATCTCTATGATAAACTTAGTTGGGTGGGCAGTAAAAGAGGAAGTGCTCCTAGAACCGGTGCACTACAAATTACTATACCTCGTCATTGTACTGCTGCTTTTAGAGGTAGTTTCAAATACAATGCAAGTAAATGCTGGAACAATATACCTCCACCTATAAGATCTTCGTTCAGTATTTATGCTTTTAAAAATAAATTAAAAAATATTTGCTTGAAACTCAAATTAAATACGAAAAAACAACTTTAGATATTTCTGTAATTTGACTTGATATTTTATTACTTGATATTTTATAGAACAGCCTGTATGTTTGTATATGTATTTTATTATCAATCTACCCTATTTATATTATATAATATTTTATTTAGTATTCTATATTTTTTATACTACTTACAAGTATTCTATGTATTTATTGTCATACTTATTTATTGTACGTTATAAGGTATGTTTTTGTATATTTGGTTAGGTTCTAATATTGAAATAGCACCGTGACGTCCGCGCAATCGGTTCCCCTGAGCGTCGGCTGAAAATCAGCGCTGGATGGCGCGTACAGCGTCGCCCAGCATACGCTGAGCCGAGTGCTCTTTGAGATGGGTAGCAGCACACAGGATACATGATGTGATGTTATGTATTCTTTCATTGTTGTTTTTATATAAATATGTTTGTTGTGTGTTGTTTTCTTTGCCTCAATAAACTTTTTCTTTCTTTTTTCTTTTAAAATTAAAAATATATTTATAGTTATATAATAACGACGGATAGGTACAGGTAACAAAGTGGGTTTTAAATATAAAATCGGTAGTTGGAGGGCATTTGACGTTTAATTTGTGAAATCATATAAAAAAGTAACCAGAAAATAATTATTCTTTATTTGGTATCCTGTAGAAAAAAAAATCTATAGGACTGTAAGGGCCGCTGTCAGGACAGCGACCTCGATATGTAAAATTCCTACTGACTAAACACCCCTGGCGCGTCGCTCTAATCCCTCCATCTGGCCTGGGAAACCAAATTCGTCCAGACGGCCGGACAGCGAAAAGCCTTAAAACTGATGAGTGGGACTCGATCCACTGATCCAGGGATTACGAGGCGTGAATGCTAACCACTCGACTGCCGCCGCTTCATAACCAGTAAAACATATACGAGTATATGCCAATACCTGACAAGCTCCAATGACTAAATATGTATCTACTACAATTTGATTTTAAATTAGTTTTAACTTTTAGGTAAGTTTTGCCAAAAAAAGTCTATTTTATTCTTTCATAATCTTAAAATACAATTTTCAAAGTAAACAGTATATTGGATTCATGATATAAAAGCTCTTAAAACCGCAACTCTAACGAATTCACATGCAGACGCTTAACAAAATTATAACCGTTCCAAAGTGCCAGAACCATAATATAACTAATAATTTCATATCTGATGGCATTATTTTATAGGGATTATTTTGAAAATTATAACTCTTACAAGAATATTCCTTTATGATATATTTTTATTAGGTCCTTGAGTTGATCTTACCAGGTCATGCATGCGCCGCCTTTCTCTGGCGTTTATATTTAACCGGACACTTTTTCCTTGTCGCATCTTTTGCTTTCCTTTACCTTCATTTATTGGCCTGAAATAAATATATACATTATTTTAGTAGCTATTATATCATGATATATTATAATGAAAATCTTCACCATTATTAAAGGCCTCTGTGTCTATGAAAGACGAAACAAAACTGCGAAACGATTAAATTTTTTTTGATGGCTATTGAGGCCGATTCGTGAATCATATTTTGTCTGTCGGTCCCATCCACAGGGTCGACAATCAAAACCCTAGTGAAAAGACTTTGGGCAACCATAGCGCCAAGCAAGCTACCATATCTCACCTCACTATAAATCTAAACCATGGCTATGGTGCAGATACTCATTGTCTACACTATGGCCCTCCAAAACATGAAATATACTCCATATGTCCATATTTCCATGATTTAGGAGACTAGTAATCGGTTTTTATTTGACAAGCGTAATCCATCGTCGACCTCATCTCCTTTTTCCACCAGGGCGATTGAGGTCAGGCATAAGACTATTTGTAATATAAAAATCCTTATCTCATTTTTCCCTTTGATAAAAGAAGAACTGGTATCAAATAGTCCAAAACAAAGAAGCTTGGACATCTTTGGAGGAGGCCTTTACCCGCTAAGGGGTTCTTGACTTAGTAAGCATTTAATTTAGCAGATAAATGTAAATAACTAAAAAAAGGACAAATAAAGGCTTTTTTATTTTTATTTTATTTATTCTATAAAAGAAGAACGCGCGTAGATTGACGGAGGCACAGCTTTACAGTAATTTTATGTAAAGGCTTGCATGATCACGCCAACTATTGACACGTTTTGCTTTTCTGTAGTGGAAACTTATTTTTGGATTCCAGTGTGTTTACGGTAAGGTATGGTGTGGGTACTGTGACAAGTTTGTATATAAAAAAATTGCTAAAAAATATTGTATTATAATTGGAAAAACTTAATTCTCAATGTTCTTTCAATTCTAGTTGCGAATGAATGTGTTCTCTTGTGAATATAGACCGTAGCAAGTGCCTCTTGGGACCCAATAGTCGATGGGAGTAATTGCAATTCGGTAGTTTACGATATAGGGGAGTATGACTGATCAGTGATGACGCTAGACGAAAAACGAGTGCATATTATATCTCGAAAATAGCTTTAAGACATTTTATTTCAGATATTTTAAATAAATATTATGCGCTTATAACGCGGTCAAGCGTAAGTTTTACGATGACGCCGTAATTATGAAAGCTATGAAATAAGAGGAATATATGCCCATTAAATTATTTATAAAATCAAAAACGATAAAAATATAATTTAGAACCACTTCGTTACACTTTTTAATAAAATAAAAATTTGAAAATGACTCTTATAATTAGAATAGGGTAAGAGATATATTTTTAACGAGGTTATTTTAAAAAACTTTTAGGTCAGGGGTATGTTTATGAGCTTTTGCACGTCATTTAATATAACATCTATTATCGTTGATATGACTAAATTAACAATTATTAGGCTAATTTAGTTTTAAATAAACAGCATCTTAATTGATCAAATTCTTTTTATATAGTTCATGATATAGATTTGTTATTTTGTTTTCTGCTAATTTTAACGTAACATCATAAAAGTAATAATATTTTATATTTATTTATTATCAAATTTTCTCGACTAGTTGTGTTTTCAAATGTATTTCTATTTAAATAGTTTCTTAGTACGATTATTGTAAAAGTTATTGTCTCCAAATTTCAATTTTTATGTGTGCGTTATGAGACCGCAGGTTTTTTTAAAGAGCGTTTTCTACATGAGACAAATTTAATTGATCTCAATGAAATGAAACTTCAACGTTCAGATATTGATCAAAAAACAACATTATTAGAAAACGGAGTGTTTTGTCTAAATAATTAAATAATCTTATCTTCTCTTATTTATGACAACCTTTTCACTACTGCCAGTGTCAAAGTATGTAATTAAATAATTTAAGTTACATATATAATAAGGAGATAAATTACAAATGTATTTTAAACAGGTGTACCTATTTATGCCGTGTCTAAAAATTCATCAATCTGCAATCACTTGTACAAAACAAATCAACGATACTTCTTGCGCAGAGGGAATTACCTACGTATTTTGTTCAATTGTGCACAGATGGTTCGTTATAAGAGCATGTTTTTGTATAGGACCCTCACATTGTACTGCTCGTACATATATTCATGTAATCTAGTTGCTAATACCAATATCATTAGCTTATACAGAATATTATGTACTTATGTATCTTTAAATATATGTGGTATGTTTTCTATAATACAGTGGATAAAATGTTTATTATTAACATTCAGAGGGTTTTTTCTTTTATTGTAGATAATGTGTAATATTGAGCATTTAAATAATTTTAATTAAAAATCAAAAGCAGTGTAGAGTATAAAATTAAGCACGTACTTATTTATATTGACCTATCTTATGTTATCATGGTACGAATCCTCCCTTATGTAATGAATATAATGAAGCATAAATTATATTTATTTCACTCTTACTAAAATATATTGATTTCACATTGAATTTAACGATTAATCTTTCTTTTCCTCTTTGCTAAACCGCATGCGTCATATTATAGAAAGAAATCTATTAGTTTTAACAGGTACAAATCCGTAACTTATTGAAATAAACGATTTTTATTGATTAAAATTAGTAATAATATAAATTCACATCATATCTCTTGAGGGATGAGCAGAGACACATTAATGGCTGTTTTCATTTTGCGCTTACTTTAGTAAACAGTAAAGCAATAAGGTATTTGATAACATATAACCCACCTTTGAGCGTAGCTAGTTCCTGGCTCCGGCTGATTCTCATCTGTAGGGTAACAGTGCTGTGTAGGCGGTGGCTGCCCTCCTTGCATATAAAAGCCACCAAGACCGACAGCTCCCAATGGAGTTCTTCTACCTGGCACCGACTGCGGCGGTGAATGGGACTCGCCCAAAGGCACGCCATCCCACGTTCTCCTCCCGTCCATTATTAAAAATGATAAACAAATGAAAATTAAAACATTACACCGGCTAGTTAAATTGAAAAGGGCACGTTTGTGTTTTGAACCGCTTCGAGAGACAGTTTGGCGGGTAGTGGTGAGAGGCAGTGGTCCACAAATCGATCGAAATACGCAGCTGGGGCGCGCACCCCTCTCATCTCGGCGCACTGTGCGGAGATGCGAATATGATTTATAATATTGGCGTGTGTGACCAGTTCATAGTTTCGATATACGATTCATAATACTTTCCAGCTGATACCAAAGTCATTAATATACCTCAAATAGTTGAACAATATCAATAAATATTGAAATACCCTCGGTTGTATTAAAATGTTGTTTTACCAGATTAGATGCACCCGCCTGTTAAATTTAGTTATAATAGGTAGCCATTAATGGAGCGGGGTTCATTGACACTGATCGTGATCCTGAGTATCAAACGGTCTGACTAAGATAGAGACATGAACATATTCTCACGTAGTAGATCATAATAAATATCTCCGAACAATTTAACTTTACCTATTTTATAATATATAGTGCAAATTATTGAAAATCTGCTTTAAATTAATATAAGTATAGATTTTTTATGTAATTTTAGTATATAGATTAAAAATAATAGCTTCGACCAATGATTTGTATATTTTTTTAAATGGAAAATATCAGTTTTTTCTTTCGGCCTGTTATGTTTCGAAATCAGTTTATGTACGTACGTTAAGTTGTTCCTTATCTGAGGCCTTCTGTCATGGTATATTTTGACTGATATGACGACAGCTACCCGTACTATCAATGGTTCTCTTTCTTGACGGTCGCTACCGTTCATTTCACTACACAATACTTTCATCTGGTCTGGGCCAGTCACTTTGCCGACTAGTCAATAAGCAATGGGACAATTTTTTTTGAGTATACGATTTCTCCATATTAATTATTTTCCATCTATGTAAAATAAAATTGATATGTAATGACTAATTAATTTCAAGTATTTTTATTACCAAAAGTAATAGATGTCCATGTGCGTGGATCTTTATAGAGAAATAATTTATTCGATGAATCAGCAACCGGGTTAACTAAGTTCGACTGTATGCCAGATAAAGACATTTATTATTTTGTGCCAGATTTATCCGCTATTCAATTGAATTATATAGGTAATATGTGAAATAATATTCCTAATATTCTTACTTTTACAACCATTTGCTATTTCCAGAAATAATGTCTAGTCATTGAAGCCCCACTTTTTAAATGTTTTCTACCTTTCCTATTTCTTACACTTCTCCCAGTTTTATTTTAGAAGTATGTTGGGTTATAGTCCGATTTTATTTTTACTTTATTCCTAGAGCAAATTACAGTAATAATAAATACCTAAACAGCTGTAATGTAACTCTCCTTATTCATAAATTGAGCATAAGACTTTTTGAAAAAAGAAGATAATCTAAAATCGTTATGACAGCGTTTAGTACCTAGCCTTAAGAAATAGTGTTTTCTTGATCTTTATTAAATTTATATTTTTTAGTGAGGAAATTAAAACACTTCATATTACATATATATTTTTTTTAATATTCTTAATATCTTGTGTTTTCGATATTATGCATAACTTATCCAATCAGTTCGAACAACATTTAAGTTTTATTATAACTATATTTACAATTATTTTTTCATATGTACAATATAGAAATAAATAACTTTACAATGCATGCAATTCAGCAATGCACAAATACATATACCCATGTACACTTTAAACAATATACTGAATTGCAGAATCATATTTAATTTGTATAAAAATTCTTTAGTATAAATTTTCACATCACTTCTTGGTAAAAATACATTTTTCTATAACATATTATGCAAAATTTGAATAATTTCTGTAGTATTATATCTTTTTATCATTATACTTTGTATCAATCCTCTCAAACAAAATATTGAAATGTCTTTTCACAGCCCTTATCCTATGACTAGACAAAAGGTACAGAATTTATTCATAACTTATATTAAAATAGATAAAACACTTGAACAATGCTGTAAAAATGTAGATAATGACAGGAAGAGTGATCATGTAAAATAGCAGGAAAAATCCTAAATTATTTACAAGGACAAATACGTTTATAAATTTTTAAACCATGACATTAGAATTATACAGACGCAAAACCTATCTAAAGTGAGATTTAATTTAATAATACTGTATAAAATATAAAACTGTTAACAGTATATATGTATATACGTAATCATCGTTTAATTTAGAAACTGTTTTATATTCTCTGAACCTACCGTTACAAAATTGTCATTTCTATAAGATAGGCCATTTTATGCGAATTTAATTAAAGAATAATTGTTTCAAAATTTAAATTTAGCATACTTTAATATTATACAATAGATTTGAGTATTACATAAATGAGTTTATTTTTTTAAAAGTAGGTACAATGTACAATCACATGGAAACACTCTTTCTTTGGCACGATCATATTCGAATACTTCACGCATACTTATAAAATTATTGTCAATTCTAACATAAACTGTTTTCTTGAACCGACACATCACTAATGCATAAAGCTGGTGCTATTATGCACACGCTTATCGACTAGGTTATCAGATCTTTGGTAAAAGTCAATACTTCCGCAGCCACTTCTTTCCATTCTGATCCGCATTTGAGTCATTGTAATCTTCACTGTGTAATACCATCATTTAACTTGAAGCTTCAATCAACTTGTGTCTTGTATTATATTTATTGCCAATTCTATAAAATGCAATATTAATAATATATACTTTCCGAATACTCGTAATTACAGGCAAAAATAGAGTTTCAAATAATCCATTGGTCAACAAACTTCATATTCATTGACGAGTTGTAGCAAAGTATGTCTGCAAGTCCAAAAAGTAATTTCAAAAACCAACATAGTACAAAGTGGTATATTATGAACGAAAAACTTTTTTTTTGTATAATGGTGAAGTCGACTGATGAGCAATGAAGTTCTTTTTGTATAAACGTGGCGTTTATTGATGAGGAACGAAGTTCTTTTTGTATAATGGTGTCTTCGACTGATGAAGAAGGAGCCAATCCTGTTTATATGATGGTGGCGGAGAATCGAGGAGGTGGTGCGAAGCGGGCGGGCACTGGTAGACAGGCGAGCCAGACGGCACTGGCTAAGCATCAGCGCGCACGGTGCGCAGGCGCCGATGCCGGTCAGGGTGCAGCCGCCGCAAGAGGTGGTCGTGCCGGGGCCGGCACGCGAGGGCAAGCCACTACCGACCCGCTTCGGCTAGCTTGGTTATTGTTTGCTGCTCCACCTGTTCAAGAATTTTTTATTATTATTCGATAGGCATAGGGGCTGAGGCTGAAATTTATAGATACTTCTTTGACTTTGCGTAGAATTCTTCCAAACATTACAATGTACATTACTCCATCAATATCGAAGGATAAATAACAAATTTTGTGAAATTCGTGTTGGCTCTACGAATACTTACGCTATACTGCAGTTCCTATCATGTATTCAGTTTTCTGTCAAAAACTAATTTATTTTCTGGGCACTTTGCTAAGTAATATCAAAGTACCGTCTATAAACCTGAGCCTGAGCGCTCAGATTTTGCATAGTTCCAGAGTTACATTTATTGAGTTTATATTTGTAAACACACTCACAAAACCGGAAAATATGCTATTGAAAAGCAACACTCAAAAAATAATATTACAGCATATTCTTGTGTTATTTGTTTTTATTAAAAGTCAGCTGTCTGTTCTACACTTGATGGTAAGCATAGCTAGGTGATGGAGGTATCAAATAAGTTTTCAATAGTCCTTGTGTTAATAGTGGCCTACGAATGTCTTTTCACTCTTCGCTTCAAGAATATTCATTGGGACGAAAGAATCAGGCAGGGTTCCAATCTTTGGTTTTGGAGCTGTTAATTATTTTTGTGTGAACACACGGACGAATGAACTTTATATAAATTTAAACCTCACCAATAAGAGAGCCAAGCATTTTGGTGACAGAGAATTTCCGCGTCCGCTGCGGCGTCCGCACTTCAGCCAAGAGTCGATCGACGCACCGATAGAGGTCGCCTGAGTTGTCCGCTACACTCGCCTCGCTGAATGACGCGCCGTGCGCTGTGCTTACTGACTGCCCTTCTTTAGTTGAAACCTAGAACAAACATATTGAATTGAACCTTTAAACTGCATTATCAAAATATCATAGAAAGTAATAGCTTAAGACAAAACAGCTTAGAATGCTAAAACGCATTTTAAAATAATTTAGTACTGCATAATTTTGTCAGGTTTATTAATTATCTCTGTGGCTCAGAAACCTTATATACAGGTACATATATAGGTTATATATATAGGTTATATACAGTACATGAAATAATAGTCTATATAAAATCATTTAACCTTCTAAAGATAGAAAATATTTTATTGTTCTCTTTCAAACAAAACTAATTTTTCATTAAGTAAACTAAGCTTAACAGTCTCGAAATATCGTTGTTTCATTGTTACAAATACAAAGTAAACCTATTTTAATAATCCTGAATTACGGCTGAGATTGTGTAATACACGAAATACGAATACGTATTTTATTGTATTTTTAGGTTACGAATTCTTTTCAAAAGATATTATTTTTTTAGTTTAAGTTGTAAGTTATTATTTCTGAACACATTTTTTGCTTTTCTTATAATTATATATATATACCCTCTCTGCTCCAGACGGGGGCCATAGAGCATTATTATGATAATATAACTAGCAATTTTAAAATAATAAAAAATGGATGGGGCAAATATTTTACTAGTTGTAGAGGCAATTAAAATCTAGAGGATAATTGTACCCGACGGTGAATGCTTTGAAATTGTTAGTGGACATGATAATGCTGACTCATCACATCAGCATCTCTCTCATTTTCTCTCATAATTGGGCTGATATGCAAAAATGGCAAAAGTCCAGAAAAAAAGGATATTTATACTTCATTGTCCAAAAGAAACACGTTTGGTATAAATGTATCTATATATGTACGCATATGAAGTGAGGAATAAAAAAAAGTCTATTCTAATAACGCGTCCACTCCTTTGTTTTAGAAATAACATCTTTTATGAATGCTTCTTACTGCTTTCATTGTTTACAAAGGTCGCGGGACGAAGCAAATGGATATCATAGATATCATCTATTTCTGTTACAAATGAAAAAGGTCACATTGTAGGTATTATGAAATATTGTTTAATATATTTTAATAGAACACTTTGTAAGACTGCGAGATATAAGCTAAATAAGCAAACAAATTACATTACTGACCTAAATTATGTGTAAGGCCGAATATTGCCATAGAAATGCCGACTTTATAATTAATTATCTTATAATTTTGTTTTGCCTGATAATATTTCCCTGGCGAGGTCCTGTTTAATTTTGATATTAGCTCTCTACGATTTAACATGCCAGAGTGTCCTTGACAGCTGATACTATAAGTAGCCAGTTATAGGTAACCTATAAAATTTACTCTATTAATGGTATCTCGTCGAGACTTAGCAATTTTAGTCTAGGGATTTACAGTTACATTGATATATAGTTTTATCATTCTTGATCCACATTTTTCTCAACTATATATTATTATAATAAATAATAAGAAAAACACTTAGAAATGTGTAATTAATCTAAGCTAAAAAAGTAAAAAGGTGGTTTTGATAAATTAATTCGCTTTAATTGATTTCTGGATGAAATTGCTATTCCAGGCTCGGCTCGAACAACTAGAGGGACACCTCGGGGGTTTTTAGTCAGTAGAAGTCTGACACACCGGAGTCGCTGCCCTTACGGCGACCCTGATGTTCCTATCCGGGATTATCCCCCGCGATAAAAAAAAAACTTTAATTGATTTGTTTTCACTCTACGTTTTAAGCAATTGTATTATGCTAATCATTGAATATTACATTCTTAATCGTAATATAAGAAAAGACAATAATGTTTTATTTTATTCCAAACTCTAGAAAAAGGGTAGCCCTGGTATGCTATACATATATGAATCATCTCACAGTGGTCAAACACAACAACTGAAAATATTAAATAACCATAAATCAGTAGCAACGATACGCACTATTTCTGTGCGAGTTTACTGTTACTGCTCATAAGTCAAGATCGAATTCAAACAAAGGTAATTCATAAGCTATCAATCATTAATGTTGATATCAAGTGGGGATTATGCAATATTTGTTTATAATTTTTACAATAATTTGATGGTTTTATATTCCCGAACGTGTAATTATAACTTTGTGATGATTATTTGGAATTTGGAAGCTATTTGAGTGCATTCCATCAATACTTAACGAAGCCTGGGAGTGCCCAGGCTCTGTTAATTTACACATTTGTTGATAAATTCTTAGAATAAGGAAATTAAATTTATATGTTTACGAGGCTGACATGACTGTGTAGTCAAAACCATTATTTTTCAAGAATTGAAAAGAAGTTGGTAGCTTTTTTAATTAAACCAAATTCAGTAATAATTATAATATTATAATCTTAAACTAATTATTGATCCATCTGATACATGCGAATAAGCTATTGTAATTAATACAGATACCTACCACTAATACATAACCTGTGCTCACTTCGAAAGGAACGTAGCGTATGTAATCATATATTAATATTATAATTAAATATTTTTTTATAAGTTTCATACTTTTAAAATTATAGATAAAGAGAAAAGCCAAAATTTTTAAGTAAGTAAAAGTACGCAATAATTCTGGCAAAAAATATGAATTTATTTTAAATAAACTTTGTTACGACTACTAACATTATTTCTAAATTAAGAAATTTCAACTTTGAAATGTTGAAGGTGGTTTAAAACAATTTAATCTTACCATAATCATGTTTTATATCTAGGTACTCACGCAAATATTATATAACGAAAATATGGTATTGGTTTATTATATATTAAAATATTGGGCAGAATGATATATGAATCTTTGCCTTTTCAAAATATGGGAGAATAAAACATTGGTATAAAATATTGATTTACCTTTAAAAATACTGTGTTTATCTAATAATGATATATGTTTACTGTGTGATTAGTGTTGCAATTCATTAGGATTTTGTAAAAAAAAAATGCATACAGTGGAATAATATTATTATGTTGCAATTGACTACTTATTTGTTGGCTAATAACTGTAAAAACAATCATTGCATTACTATTTAGATATATAATAATTTATGGCCGAGAGGTTTAAGCACCTTTTTTAAGATAAAGTAACCTTTAGACCAAAAACCCTCCAAGCCTAAAAATAATGTAACGTCTAGCTTAGCTGGACTTTAAACATTAGTAGACACTAACATCTTTCCTTTTTTGCTATAACCCGGGTGAAAAAGCTGCTTAGCAGCATCAGAGCCGCTATAAGGACGGTGATCCTGGTATGCCAGACTCCTACTCTCTATAAGCTCCCGTAATGTCCTTCAACTTACTGCCAGTCGGGCCTGGGAATCTATACTGTACTAAAAATTCAGAAAGATGCTCGGAAATCCTTTTTGAACCGCATCCTATATAAAATCTATACTAATATTATAAAGCTGAAGAGTTTGTTTGTTTGTTTGTTTGAACGCGCTAATCTCTGGAACTACTAGTTCGAATTGAAAAATTCTTTTTGTGTTGAATAGACTATTTATCGAGGAAGGCTTTAGGCTATATAACATCACGATGCAATTATTAGGAGCGAGGAAGATACCAAAAATATATGTATGACAGAGTTATTCCTCTTAAAATGATCTAAAAAAATGTCCGCGACAGTATATGTCTATCTTTTAAGATTAACTTACTAGAACCATTTTTATGGTAAACAAATTTGGTCGAAATTAATGCATTATTTGTTAAGAGTTGTATCAACGTAATAATATTAATCTTTATCCAAATAAATGTGTTGTTGATAAAGAGTATTTAATTGTGAACAAAATTGTCTTTGACATCACTTAATTTCAATGAACATCTTAGAAGATATTACAAAACCTTATATAGGAAAACAACGTTTGCCGGATCAGCTAGTCCTAAATAAAAGTATGTAGCTTGATTTTAAAAAAGTCCGTTGCTTACCTGTCTCAAATGATCCAGGTCGGTCTTGTTTCCAAGAAGTGCTAAAGGCATTGTAGCCGACGTTCCGGCGAGTCCATGTGCCGGACTGCCATTAGCAGGTGCCCGTTTCAAAATACTTAAGACTTCTGTAGCATATTCAAAACTACTTCTATCTGTGACTGCGTATACGAGCAAACATGCATCCGCCCACTGAATCTATAACAAAGAGAAAAAAGGGTTACTCGTGAAACCATGAAACTATATATAAATATTGTTTTCACAATACATATATATTCAATGTAAACTACATCATAATTAAAAATACCAATTTGTAAAAGTAATTCTATGTTATCTAATTAATTTTATTTTATCTGAGGTGGAAAGTTTGTAAGTAGCAATTGCGTGTTTTTTCTCTAAAAAAAATTACAAACTGTTACATTTTCAACACTTCTTTAGTTTATATCGTTGATCTACAATTCGGTCGGTTTGTTTTTACTACTATTAAATAATTATTAACTATTTTTCTTTAGATACCAGTCTTCAATTATTATAAGAAAATAATTTATACTTTTGTAATAAAATAACAATTTATAATTTTATCAGGCTATATCTCTATATGAGAGAGACACAGTAGTGGATCTTACGATTGTTATATAATATTTTGCGTAAAATATGAAGTATGGGGTACTGAATCGAGATGAAAGTTTTTTGTTCAAGGCCTTCTACGTTTTCTTTTGAAGCACTATAAACTAAACGGGAAATTTGTTTGTTTCTAGTAATATAATACTTTAGAGCATTTACAATAAACACGAAAATAATATTATTCGAAATAAAAACCGGATAATATAATTTAATATTTCTGTTCAAATGTATACTATATGAAGATATGAATTCATGAATAGCGCGGATAAATGTTATAAACAATTGACTAAGATAAAAAGACTAAGTATATAAAGATAATGCATCCGCTTAAAGAGACTAGACGAAGAAGAATGTATACGATTAATTACTGCGTCGGAGCCAACATTCCAGCTTAAAATTAGCTGTTGGAGCGATTCACGGGCGCACCCACACCGCGCTCTCGTCGCGCCGTGGATCCCGTTTCATCTTTCATTCATACTGGCAAGATATACATTTTCTTATGACGTGACAATATATTTTACTTCATAAAGCTACAATTTTATCTTTACTGATCTGCGCATAGCGTGTGGCCTTCACTGCGGTCAGAGCGTCTGGCTACAATAAAATAAATATCGATGTTTCGAATTATTACGCTAGATAAAGATAAGTTTGTGATGGTTTTGTTTTAGTAGAATCCTCGCTGCCACAATTTTATGAGGATTTTACTCCACTGGTCATCCGATAACCGATCATTAGTATATCTAACCAGGTGTTTTTATAAGCATTATTATAGGTGAACCTAAGTCGAATTAATAGACTTCATAAACGATAACAGACTACTAAATTCTTGAAAATAAATATAATATTATGGTTCAATAAAATAATTTGGAAGAACACAGGAAGTTTTAGAAACAGAAATTGAAAGATAACATTACGTAATTTCATATAATATCCGGAGACAATTTAAATCGTTATAAGTTTGACAGATCTCATTGCGTGATAAGTTAACCTTAGGATACCTATATATACTCTGTGCCCTAAATGACGCCGGTATAAATATTTTCCTAGAGATTCTAAGAAAAATATTTAAATAATGGTAATGCATCTTTGCTTATCCCTAAAGGATGATATATGAAATGATGGCACAATATTAGTATTTAAAATTAACTATTAGAGTTTCAACAATAAAAATTGAATTAGATTGTGCAAGAATTGTGAATTAAATATAAAGTTTTAGCGAGGTAAATGCTCATGTTTAGGGAAGTATAATAAATTTTTCTGTACACTAATAATTACTACCCAATAGGTATATTATAGAATAATTAAATGTTGGACCGAAGCCATTAGAGTAACGACACGCGTTAGTAAGCGTTTAGAGAAATTGAAAACGTTCAACTTGGAGAAAGATGAATGAAATTAAATTTGAAAAGTTTTCAGAGACAAAACCTTGACACTGGTACTTTCGTATGAACTCGTTGTTGTCTACACAATTTGGAGCCTAGAATTATGTAATTTCATACGACATAAAGTTCATTGAAATTATTATCCAACTAGTAATCAGTCTTCTACTTTATTAATTCCACTAAGAAACTTTTCGAGGTATGTGGGAGGATCGAGCGCCTGTTCGTATTTTTATACCTACGTAATTATGTTTTGACTTTTAATATAGGAATTTTGTGGTTTCCGTTTACGGTTTCTTGGGTTAGTGATTCAAAAACTTCGAACTGAAATTTATTTACTTCTGTCGTCATATTATGGATTCTGACTAACAGGATATAACTAGACAAACAGTCAAAGGTAAAATGTCATAATAGCAAATGTATTAATATCTCCAGTTTATAGAGCACAGAAATAGGAAATATCCCGTAATGTTTTAACAGTTTTCTACGGTTCATTCATTATTGCTTAGAATGTATGTACACTTGGTGGTATAAACGCGTATCCAGTAAACGTCTACCTCAGCCGTAATGTGCACGCAATTTATGCTTTTAAACAAGAATCCGGAGCCGCGTAAAGCGCAATTATTCAAACTGTAAGATGTTTATGAGAATCATCTTGTGTTTTCAGCATAAAAAGTTCTATGACGTTTATAACCACCAGTAAAGTTTCAACGATAGGAAAATTTTTCATTTACAAATTACAAAAAGAAATACAATGTTGCGGAAGAAATGCGTTACTTGGGTTTCCGTTTTCAACGTAATTAGATATTGTCCAATTTATAGATTATAATGTTCTTCACGATTTCAAATTAAAGTAATAACGCGAGAATATCGCCTGGTACAATATATTTTGATAATTTTTGTATTACTTTATAAATCAAGGATTTCTTAAAGCTCATCTGCGACACGGAATTGTTTAAGGATGTAAAAACGATATTTATGACAACTACAATACAATGAATTGTAATAAAATACTATGATGCTTTTTCGATAGTTGTGTCATTTAAATTCTTACTGAGCCATAATAATTCAAATATTTGGTCCTTTTTTAGAATCATGGTAACTAAAGTGTAGTGACTTCTATTAATGTTTGAACAGTGTAAATACTGTGAGTCATGGAGTATGGGTCACTGGAACTATTTGATGTTTCTAACATTATATTTGAGTCGATTAGCCTATTTATATGAGCTTAAAACGGGTTCAGTCTGCGGGTAAACTTGCATTTGTTTGCGGAAGGGTTTCAGCGTGTCTATTAGTAAGTGGGCGAAAACTGACGGTCAAACATTATTGAATTCATTGGCGGCTTTTATATCTTAGTTACAAGTCGAAAATAAAACAGTTTGTAGGGCACTTATAAAAACATTGTTAACAGTAAGGAAGTTACAGCCGTTCGTAGCTTTAGCGTCATAAAATAGTCATAAAATTCTAACATTGAATTAAAAATATAAAAGAGTTGAATTACTATAACATCTTAACCTTGGTTGTTATTTTCGTGAAACTCAAAGCATCCCTAATCTTTTCGTAATTTAGTTAGCTAATACTGTTGTTTAGAGAAACCAAAGGTCGTGTATCATTTGTACAGTTTATGCTTTTAATGTGAAGGTAAACTTATACCTTCTGGGCTATGAGCAAGGTTCCTCGATAATTGCACATTAATGTTTTAGATATTCCATAAAGTTATTTTAGGTCCCTTTTGATAGTGCTACATCAACAACAGCGAAGGTTAGACTAGAATGAAGAGCTTCTGAAATCAGTCGTCACGACAAGTTGTTTATTTTACTTACACGATTTATCGTGTTTAATGAAGGTGATCATAATTATGTAAAGGCGAAGTAAGTAGTTTATAGCTACATAAAATAGATATCGAAGTAAAATAGTTTGTAACAAGTTAATTACCTGTTCAGTAGGGAATTTGTCTGAATTAGATCCAGATACATCTATGACTTCTAATTCTACTGGTGTTCCGTTTATTGGTACTGTCTGTCGGTAAAGCAGATCTGTGGAGGTGAATAAAGATATTAGTTGTTATATGTATATAAAATTTTAAAATTTATAAACAATTAATAGCGTTATGACTCAAACTGACCTGTGTTTGAATGGTACTCTCCAATATATCTTCTTGTCAGGTAACGGACGATAAGAGCTACAACAAAAAAAAAACTGAATTTAGGTTTGCAATAAAATACAATTTTGTTATTGTACTTCGAATATTAGACACTAGAGTAGTTTTATTATGTATACTCTTAAAAATGTAAGGCGTTTTACAATCATTTTATACGAAAAAACATGAACCAATATAAGCTGAGCTCGTATTTTAATATTATGTTAGCCACTTCAATCAATTTATAGGTCAACAATACAAGTTAGCAAACAGAGATGGATTGGAGTTAGTTTTCTCCTTGAATAACTCAAAAGAACATTGTATCATAAGTTGGATTAATTCCACAGTACGTTAGCATGAGTAGCGTGTATATTATTCTATTTTAGTGACGTTTGTATAAAATATTTAGGTAGTTATGCTGGAGTTATAGATTTAAATTTGTTACTATTGATAGATTGTTAAAAAAATGATTGACAATGTCATTTTCAATACTCATACTCACAGCTATATATAAAAATGATTCTCTATTCTTCTCTGTCTACCAACAATTAGAATAAATATGTTAAAATTCAAGTATTTAGTTCGTATGTTGAAAACGATATCCAACTAATTAATTAATATTGCATAGTGAAGTCTGCCATCGCGGGACATGTTAACATCGTATGCCGCGTTGTATCGAATATTACAATTAGTAAAAATGATTGTACAGCAGCCATATTTGACTATAAAATTTAAAAAATACATGAGAATCTTAACCCATAGTCTTATAAAACTAACTAGGACAGTATAAATAATATAAAATAATAGAAACTAAGCCTTACGTATTTAGTTTATAAAAAAATTAAATATGAAATCCATCAAATTGTGACAGACACTTTGAGCATCTGGGTCACGAGGTAAGATTAACGGGCAGATCTGGGATTTTGAATATTTTTTGTTAATAAATTCGCATGCTCGTCCTAAATTCAGGCAGGGATGAGTAACGCTTTTTACATTATTTGTTTTTAGTACTCACCAGATTTGCCTACTCTGGAACTGCCTATGACAGCGATGCGTACTCGCGGAGGACTGGCGCGTTCGTCTCTCATAGTTACTGGTATGTTAAAATCTGTAACAAAGAACATTATTGTAACTTTCAAAGTAAAAACATGGCAGGTAATTTTATATATTATCCATGAATACGTTAATATTCAACTATTATTTTGTAAGAGAATATTTATGGTGTACTAGTTATAGTTTTCCGCCGAAATCTCTCATTTTACCTCCATATAAATTTTTCATTTTACATCTCTGGGGGATAATTTTCCAGAAATACCAAAACATATTTTTTAAATTTCTAATTACAGGCTAAATACCAATTTCCTTAATATTTATCTAAAATATGATTATTTTCAAATTAACCTTTAAAATGATTCACCCGTTTTATAAAACTCAATGTAAAAATTACGAGTTTCTAGCTTTAGTAGGTTTAGTTCTGCGATGATATATATAATCAAATAATAGGCAACCAGCTATTAGCTGATGTGCCTAAATATTTATGATGTAATATATTTGTAAATACAGACTATGTCATTCCACAATATGGAAAACGATATTAGATGTAAATATTGCTTGTTTTCTATAGATTTTACTGTGATGATTTACTATCACTATAATTTGATTTTTCAGATATTATTTGTTATTATGCTAAAACGAGCTTTATAGTAGTGTAGGCGTTTTTAAATATGTAAATTGAAAATGGATTGACTCATCTAATAATGTTAGAAGAGATAAAAGGTGTGACAAGTTTTTAGAAAAAAAAAAACTATTTGCGTAAGTACGAGTGAACCGCTTTGCGTCACGGCTTTTTTATTATGTGTACTATCTCATAATTTTATTCAACTATAAAATAGTATTTTATATGATTTAATAATTTGTTAGTCTGAGTTCCGTATAATTAGCAGCGGAGTACTTCTACTACATACGCTACATTTTATAAATAACAAAATTACGTTGACAATAAAATTAGCACAATTATTTGTACACAGATAAAATGTCTTTCTCAAATATACGAGTTATTTTTATTGCTAATACAAAATAAATGAATTTTATTTGGTATATACGTCCACCAAATAAAGGAATATTATTTGGTCTATAAATGAAAATAGTATAGTGATTCAATTGCATTCGATTTCTTATTGTAACTCGTGAGGCATCCTATTATTTATAAATTGACTCCGTCAGTCTACGTCAGTACCTACGAAATGGTTGAATAACCTATACAAACAACAATGAATAAAGTATGTTATAGTAGGAGTTGACGTGCTGACAACAATGTTACATTTTTACATTACAATCTATATTTATGCGATGTTTTTATTTCAATCTATTCCGCAACAATGTAAAAGAATTGGAAGGTCGTACCAAGTTCTTGACGATAAATTGAACTGAAAAACACAATTAAATTCGACAATAACAAAGCAACATGGTTTGATCATTTATTGTAGCCACGTAAGCGTATTTATTATTATTTTTCATCACTCTTTTTCGTAACGATTGTATTATTGTAAATTGTGCACTACAACTATAATAACATTACCGCACTGAATACCCACATCTTGTGGGTACAAGTCTGTCGGAAATAATAATTGACATACAAAATGTAAGTTTCCACCATACCGTGAGTATTGCAGTTTTTTTTTGTTAAATAATTAAAAGTTTGTAACATAGTATAATATTGTTTTATTCCTCATAAGTGTGATGAAAATCTTCGCTTAACACGCGTGCGCCTTTCGGTCATTACAGATGAGGTATAATAATAGATGAACCAAATGTAATCAAATTAATGATTACAACATGTTATTTTATTCGTTCATTATTAATCTGATTATATTTTGTCCATCTATGAGTGTATTTATGCGCGAACCGCAAGCTGAGCGCCATTGGAATACCGAGTTGGCACTATGCTATAGGAAACAGTTGGATAGAAAGATTATTTTATTTTTATAAGTATTTTTAATAATGTACATAAGCGATAACTCCTGTGCAAATCTGGGATGAAACGGTAGGCCAATACACATACAATACATATATTATATTCCAAATAGAAGTTAATACCTATGTTGATTGAAATTGTTTTGAATAACATCTTCCATATTATTCTGCGTTCTTTATTTGAAAACACGTGGCGCGTGAATATAAACAGTGAAGACCATCTGAAATTTTAATGCCGTTTATTTCTTTGTTGATACATATAAGATACAGGCGCATAACAAGGTTCATTTTTTGCAAAATACATATTTAAATATCATAACAACTATCCTCATAAAATACATTTTTATTGAATGAATAAATAAGATTTTTTTTTTAATTTCTATAGTAAAAAAGTGTTTTTGTTTTTAATTTGGGCATTCAATGAGTTCTTTTATGGTGGCAGTACGCACTTTTAGGATATATTCAAAGAAATCTTCAGAGTGTAGATGTTACTGCTGTAAACAATTCCGGGAAGTCAATATCAATATTTATTTTTCAAATACGAATGATTGATGAACGCGTAATAATATTATTTATTTGAATTTGTGTAATATAAGTGCAATGATTATTTTAAATAAAATTTTCCTCAATCAATTCTGTTTGTTACTTTTATAATTTTAGATGAAAGTAAAAACACATTCCAGAGACATGAGTTGACCTATATTATATTTAATAAGATATTTTGTTACTCAAAGGTTATTACAGAAAATGTTATAAGAAAGGTACTCGTATGACTAAGAAAAGCATCTGTAATAGATAAATGTAGGAAAAATACCAAACAGGAAGTCACACTGAAGTCTGCTTCAGCTGAAACTTTTTATTCATTTACTTCAAGACAAGTAAGTTTTATACAATTTTATGAGTAATAATAAATACTTAAAAACTATTATATATATATATATATATATATATATATATATATATATATATATATATATATATATATATATATATAATATAAATTAAATTAGATACTTCTTGTCGATAAAAAACGTGCCAGCATTTAATTTTTTTTTTTACACTGGCTCGACATAGTGAATACAGAGTACCTGATGGTAAGTACAGTGTAGTCCAAAAACGAAAGCGACTATCAAAGGATGAAAAGCCATTGATAGTCTACATCGTCATGTCGGCCCACATGTACCACGACTGAAGGTCTCTAGGTATATGAGCTACCGGATATGCACAAGCTGATCCCGAAACGCGACAAGCCGAAACTGGTCACTATGACGGGCTTTACACACATGTACTGTGGTCTCGATCCAGACGGGCGCCGGCGCCCTACCACCTCGCTGCTGCTCGTTTAGCACCACCCAGGAGTCACGTGTAGGGAAACTAGGGTAAAGCCTATGGACGACAGCAGCTTCGACTCCCAAAAAAATAAAAAAATTAAAATATTAAAATATGTTTAAATGTGAAGAAATTTACAAAAAGAAAATTTTCCATGTAGCAAAGATCTTGGCATAGTGAGCTACAGTTGCCGCCCAGATCATTTGCTGTGACAACGACGCGGTCGCCTCCCTTTATTTATGTTCGGCGCCAAAAAAATCATTCAGTCGCCAGTCTCTGCTAAATGCTGCCAAAAGAAATGTCCGCATTTAAAATTCATTTTTCTCGGTGACGTTTATAATGTACACTTAAAAGTTATATAAATGTTTCACATTCAGGATGTGACGTTAATTGTTTACTAAAAAAGGAATTATAAAATTATATCGTATTTTATTTTATTTGCGCCTGCAAATGAAGTTTATGTCGACGGCTGCACGCTACGTGCGTAACTCGAATTGAATATACGGTATAGCATCCGATATCACGTGCCCACGGCTGAAGCGATGGAAAGCTTGTTATAACATCATTAGCAGGCATCGTATACAATATCCAAACGAAATCCGGATATTTAAACAGTTGCTTACAGTGGAAAGAGTAATGATTATTTTATTCAATTTTGCGTTAGTTTATGTGGCTGTATGCACTTTTTACTTGTATCTAATGCTCAACTTCACTATTAATTTTACATGTAATGCAATGTATTTTATGCAACGTACGCGATTTATGCCTTCATATTTATTATTCTAATCGCACACTGTTTTGGGATGGAATTTATACCCTGCAACATTTTTTCTTCATATGTTATAACATGACAGTTTCAAGTTAAGATTAAATTTGTGTTCTCTGTTGAAACGGCACGCGCTGCTCTGTCGGAACGTCATGTTAATTCAGAGAGCTATGTCAATTACTTTGGGTTTTTGTCGAATAACCTCATTTCCAAATTTATCACGGATAAATAATTAATATAATACACATTATAATTATTTTAGAACAAAGACTTTGGGTAAATGATGTTTTTGTTATAATTAACTATTATAATTTTATAAATATAGTCTTCGTCATAAAATCAATAATAGGGCGCTCACTGTTGGATATACATATGTCTCCTGTATAATGTTTTACAGCTCGACCAGTGGGAAACGGTTTGCAGCCAGCATCGTCCTGCGATATAGATTAGGACGTCTGTCCACTTTGTAGGTTGGACATCCCACACTGCACTTGCCAGTTTGTGGTCTCCACTCGAGAATTTTTCTGCCCCTACTGCTATGTGTGTAACAAGCTATGTGCCCTGGCCACTGCCATTCTAATAAAAACAACTAAACATGTGACTATAGTAATAATAACAAAATTTCAACATTATTTTTTTATGAACTACTACAAAAAAGTTGTGGGCGATGGTTCATGCGTATACAATATACTAGTAACTGGGACTAGAAAGACGAGAGCTGAGCTGCACGTGGGCGGTCCTTCATCCTCAACAGCCAGTTTTACCGTGGGTTGTAAACGTAAACATTTTCTTAATTACATCGCTGTCTTTTCGTTTCGGTAAATTCTATTCCATAATATGACATAGATATGGTACCTTTGTATGTTTATAATAACCATTACAAGCATTCTATGTATAATTACAATAATTAATTATAATTTAAGAATTTGTAAATCTATTAAATACAATTTAATTGTTGAATATTTTTATAAATATGTACAAATTATTCAAGTTTTACGGGTGATAAATATATATATATATATATATATATATATATATAATTTAGTATCTTGTTTAAATGTTGTAGTGTTTTGGACTTAACGTACCTATTATAACGTATTAAATATAGATAACGTGGAGCACGACTCATAATCTAAAGTATTAAGATTCATGATCATTTATTAACATTGAGATTACCAGGATATGTTTCAATACCTGACCTTTCTCACTAATTTAACCCGTTGTACGCAGAATAAACGCTATAAAGTACAACTTTATTCGAAGGTTTCCAAATCCTCATGAGATTGGGATAAGGACACAGCCTTGAAAAGGAATTACCAAAACAGGGTTGCTATGTTCCTTCCTGCTACAATGGGGAAGGTTGGCCGTGAGAGACCTTGGACATTGAATCAAATGTTGACACTGGCATTGATCGAAGGTTGCCTCGAAACTCACATTGCGTCTGTCCTTGCAGAAATATTTGTATTAAATAAAAGATGGCGAGTATAAAATAAAACGTAGCAAGTATATTACCTAAGATATGTTACGCAAGTAAATGTTATTATTACACAAAACATTTCTAAGAATATTAATAAATATATATGAATAAATATATATGTTTTATATTATTAATAGAAATTAATAAACTTAAAGTAGAACATAAAAAGGTAATTTTTATATTATACAATTTTATGTTAAGCTTAATACTTTTTAATATTTTAGACAGTCTATTTAGTATTCTAAATCATAACATATTTGAAACACTGTAGGTATAGGGAATAATACACATTTAATAATACTTAACTAATTTATAATACCTATCGTTCATTTATAGGTGATTACTAAAGCCTTCTGAAATTCAGGGCGTCTAGTTAAGATATTTTATGTACCCTATTAATTTACATTATCTAAACCAAGACACTTAGAGCCCAACATAGTTAACTGTGATCTATGAAATCGTTATTTATAATTTAAACAGTTTGTAATACCAGCAAAAATAACAAGCAATCTGGCAGTAAACCTACTAAGCGAGTTCTTAAGCCTAAATACCGCAGTTCATGGCCCAAACTATTTATTTTCTCCAAACAATTTTGGAATAGCTCAGATATACAGCCAGCAATTGAAGTCGACACCTTAATTAAATTGTATCAATATTAGTCTCGATCATGAATCAATGCTAATTCTCTATAAATCTACGTTATTCGTAAAGCGCATGTGTAATAAAAGAAAGATTTTCTTGTGACCGATTTTTCTCATTTCAAGACATTAGTCTTAAAAAATAATAAAATGGAATTTTCGCTTAATGATGATGGACTTCCTTAATAAAACAGTTTAGATCTATGATTTCAAATGATAATATTGCAACAAACTATTTAATAGCTATTAGTAAGAACAATACTCGTAAATAGGGCACATAAATTTTCTTAATTTAATGGTCTATTTTTTCAACACTCGTTAATCATTTTTAGTTATAGCAAGTCTTAATCGAGGTTTATGAGTGGAAATTCCTTTGTACAATTTTACAAAACTTCTTTTAAATCTCCTTTAGCTTATCAAGGGTGACCTTGATAATAGCGACATTGATTAACACTGATCACACAATATAGGCGCGTTGAGTTTTATAGAATATATCTATATATTAACTTTATTTATAGAGATTATTAAAATATAGTCAGCTCTAATGTACATATTCGATTATCTATACTACGAACTGTAATCAGATAATGTCTATTAATATACAGCACATTCAGTATGCATTAATTTTTCTAGTGTATTGAAAGTAACCTGGGATAAATTTAATATTATCGACATCAGAAAATACAAAATAATGAGTGAATAACTTTATGATCAATCAGTTGATGCCTGTAGGCCATTAAAAAAACAAGCTTTTTTGTTATATTTTCTTTTTTTAGACATTAATCCATCGACCGAAGTAAACATAAAAAAGTAGAAACTGTTATTATCAACTTCTGAATTATACATAAGATTACATAAGTGTAAAATCTTTCATTATCATTTACAGTGTTCAATTACTCTAATTTAAGTGTTGACTTCTATTTTGCTAAACAATGTAAGTTAAATTTTAATATTTAATGCTTTGAGAGCAGTATAGCTGAATAAATAATTGTAGGTGTGTTTTATTTGTGTCGTGATGAGGTCGGAGACATCAAAGCTTTTGCTGGGAGCACCGAGTGCTTATTGTTAAAGTTAGGATTGATTGCTACTTAATATTAACTAAGATAATTATTTGCTTCTTGTAGGGTCTGATGACTGATAATGCCAGTATATATTTAATTTTAGCAGGCTTTCTTTAGTCCAGAGGACTAAATAAAGGTTATGATGTAAGTTTATACAGCTGATATTCTTTTGTATAAAAAAAATATTTCAGAACAAGAAATTTATTATTTTTGTAATTCGTGTTACTGTGATAAATTTTAAAAAACTTATGCTTCATAATTTATTTGAATAATTAATTTGTTAAAAGTATTTCTATAATCTAAAGGCATTCGAATTCCGAGGAGTTCTGAAACTAATACTACTATAGAAGTAAGTGTAAGGTATTTAGTTGTTTAGTTAGGTATTTAGTAGTAGGTAGGAGTTGTTAATTAGATATATAACACATTTTTATTAAAGTTAGTTGTAGTTGTGTCGTAGTACAAGACTCGGTGACCCAAACTTGACCCGTAAGTAAGATACTCTGTCCGGGTTACCTGTTTTCGCACATCTGGGACCTAGGATAAAGTGTGTTTGCATTATTCTCAATACTAGAGCCTATTCAATTTATTACAAGATTCTATTTGTAATACATGAATATATATTGAATGAAACAATAAATCTAAAACATCTCATTTTATGATATTTTTTATTCAGAGATTATTATTATAAAGATAAATAAAAGAGTAACTAACTATGTAGGAAACTATGTATTTAATTCTTTGAGGTTTTGGACTCGGTGTGAGACATAACATTTTTAAAATAAAATAAATCAATTGATGGCTTTAATAATGATATTATAATCATTTCAGTAATCAAGTTTAAGTGAAAGTTCAAAGCCTTGAGTATTTAATATAACTTTAAAGTGTTTGTTTAGGCAGATAAATAACTCATGAATCAGGATAAAACATTTTATGTACAATTTATCCAGCGGAAATATTTACTTTCAATGAATTACGATGTTTGTCAGTAAGTACAATGGTGTAGTAATGTTCGAATTCATCGTGTACTTGACCTGGTAATATATTTTTCACTACTGAAACTGTTACGGTGGTACGGTATGTGTAATCAGCACTTACGAAACCTTTGTTATGGTTGTGAATAATACACAGAAGGTTCAATGTTACAGAACGCGCTTGTTTTCTTTTCTACCTTTGCATTTATTAATGTATTAACAGGTGGTGTTTTATTAGAACCGTAAAAAAAATTTAGGAATTTTATTTATTGTGAATGGTTTCATATATTAATGGCACGCCTGACCTAATTTTGATAAGTAAACTATTTACGCATTTAAATTAAGGGTTTAACAGGATTTGTAAATAAAAACAAGCTTTGCCCTAGTCTCGTTATTAAATACACCTACAAAAGATTTAATTAACGGTAATGCGTCGAGCCAAGTTTGGAAAGGAAATTAAAACACGACATACCGGCCTACATTATATTTTTCATGAAATAATAATTTTGTGATTTTAATATTCCGCATTTGCTAAGCTTCTTTACCTATCTATGTCTTTTGGATCAGTGATCTAGTTTTTAAACACTGTAATGTATTACTATTTTCCTCTTAGTTATTATCTATTCTATTGTTATAATATTGTTTTCTACAAAAAGAGGTATCTTCAGGACAAAAAGAATATATTATTTGTGGTAATTACTAGACATTGCTTTTCTGTAAGTACTAAAACGTGTTTTATTAATGGGTTATTATAATTATTTAGATAAGCTAGAAATAACAGAAATACTATAGATTTTAAACCTTCTCTATTGGTTTATAAAGTGAGGTTTCAACAAGCAAAATATAATATCTAAATATTATTAAATATTAAGAAAGTCTTGTATAGACTCTGAAGTTTACCTGCACACGATTATATTTGTTTATTCACTAAAGACAGGTTAATGACCTGAGGTGTGAAAGGTGAAAATATACACGGATATTTCTAGCATGGAGGATTCCAACAGTAAATTAGAAACAAATTTTCCGATCCCCTTCGGGAGCATTTGGTTGTAATTAACACAGGTATTGAGTGATATTGGACATGGATATTCGTATTGCGCAATTTTTATCAGCTATTAAACAGGCATGAAGGTCAAGTATTTTTCAATAAATTTATATGTGTAAAGGTGGTGATGATATTTCCATACTATGTGAAATAAACGTACATTGTACATGTATGAATAGATAAACATCTTTCTCACTTGAATGTTATCATTGCCATTTATTTCTCCTTGTATTTTGTTTATAAGCCTTTTGAGCAGATGCAAAAAAAGTGTTTCTTGGTTTAAAAAAAGTCTTATGTGCTCGAGATATTCACGATTAAAAATTATATTTGGCCGGGTCCTCAAAAATTGTGAAGTACCAACAATGTTAGTCGTAATGCTTCCAGTATTAAAATAAAAAAATACGAAAAATATAATTTACCAAGAAAGTTTAATATACCATTAATTATTATAATGGTAAATTGTGTATAATATCCCACTCAGAAGTTACAACTTCTTTCACAAAACTACATGTTAAAATTAATGGTATCCAATTACGTCTGCATTTGTATCATGTTCTTAAATTTACCCAAACAAAATTATGTTAAATAAAGCCAAGTTTATTAGCTAAACATAATTAGTTAATTTTTCCGATAAAATTGTCTTACATTTGAAATATCGTTATTATATTCTTGGAGTACGCTGTCTGTTTGGTAAAATTAAACTAATTATAATAATATTACTTTAAGAAAACTTATCCATACGTTATAAGATATCAAAATATTATAACTAATAAATTACTTTACTATCAATATTTTGATCTAAATTCTGAAAAACATTTACTGTTTTTTCTCGTGACTCCAATGAACTTCTGCTAATATTTTTTAATATTATCTCAAACAGCCAATAAAATAAAGTGCAAGACATTCTTCTGACGGATTTACTTTTAAATTTAAACAAGATAGAAACGTGACTAATATTTAAATGCAAATGTGAATATTTTTTACGCTTTTATGCCTTAACTACTCAATAAATTATTATAACATTTAGCATGTTGTTAGGGATATAAAAAACAACATATTTCATACGAAATTAAAGAACTGTTTCCGAAGGATAAAAAAGTAACTCGATGCGGAATCTGAAGTTCACGCGAATGTAACTATGGTTATATTTTGAGTTACATCTTAGGGCGGCTTGCACTAACAAATTAAGTCTAGTTTAAGCTTTTATAGACGCTAATTAATCAAAGTATATTAATTCCATCTTAATGATGATTTGAGTTTAAGAGTTGTTATAACTGGGTTTTTATTCAGTGCAAGACTATAAGTACAGTTAAGTGCTAAATAGCATTTTATGAAAGTCTAAACTAGACTTAATTTGCTAGTGCAAGCCGCCCTTAGTGGTAACACCTAGCATATAATCATGAAATTTATAGTGCCGCAAAAGTGACTGAGTAATTTTAGTTCTTTTAAATTTATCATGTGTTACGTGATATATTAAACTAAAATATATGATACAGCACTATGGTGCATGACGTCAAATAAATTTACAAAATATTTATCTTAACCGTAAAGGTATTTATGTAGAGAGGATACACTAAAATTATATTGATTCAGGGGGAAGCGTTAAAGTGCGAGGAATAGTTGGCAAAATAGTACCGATTTGGTTGACTGTACAAAGTTTCAGCGGATGTTTTTGTCATAAATTGTTTTATGTACGCCTTTTTTAAATTGATTTAGAGTTCTAAGTGTATGTATATTATTTTTTATAAATAACAGGTTGTCTTAATATCGGTATGTTTCAAAAAGTAATTTTGAAATAGAGTTTTTAATGTATGAACTTTAATTTTAAAGTCATCGTTTAAATGGATATGCCATTCATATACATGGAACTTTTGGAAAATTACGATACTCGTGCAGTGCCAGCGATATCGAATTAATTTACATGGAGATTGTACTAGATCAATAGGATAAAGGCCTGGAAAATTACTCCCGTTTATCTGTGCGAGCACTTTTTGTCTACTACGCAGATAATAAAAATGGACGGCCATGATCGCATTTATGTAAATTATTATTTTTATAAATTTTATTTATTTTATCTTAATACTATTAGTTATTTGAAATGGGATGTTTTGACGCACATCGCAGTTACTTTTTATATAAAACGGAATTCGTTTAAGTAATCTAAATTTTAAACGTATTTGTCTTAATTTTCATATCTCATAACTGTCTTGTATAGTGTAAAACAAATATTTCTTGATTAAATATTATAAATAAGTTTACTTATTGTTGTACTTACAGTTTACAAGATTATAGCTATATTAGGTACTCAAAATACTTCCACCTTTGATTGAAACTACAATACAATTAATTATTTGTAAATACAGTCAAAACCGTTTGTGGCGGCATCGCTTAGAACAACAAAACGGTTATGTTGACCCAGAACAAAGGTGGTCCAGGCAAAAAAATAGGACTTCGTATCTCGAAATACCACCGGTTTTTACAACTAAATATGATTAGTCCCTTTGAGGTCGTTATAACAGATTTTGACCATATTAGTAAATTTAATTTTGTGTTAGTTTATAATATACTTTTGATATAAGAGATAGACAAACATTAACTGCAAGAGAACGCAGTATTGCAATAAGCTGGGACGGATTATATTAATCTTCTTCATTAAATGTGAAAACAACGTGCGACTCTGTTCAGTTAATACTCGTTTATGTAAACAATATATTGCAGTATTGTTAGGCATTTACGTAAATGATTTTACATAGTATGTATTATATAAAAAAAATATATATATTTTTGTGATGTTAAAATGTGTTGTTTGATGAAGAAACCTATTCTATAGAAAGATATTTACTTATCATTAATCATAAGTAATATGGTACAAAAATGATAATGAATGCTTATAAATATACTAGACAGATTGTCCAATATTATGTCTTTTATCATATAAAATTATTGTAACATATAACGTGGAGAGGCATATAAATAAAAGCTTTCAGGGCAAAACATTTTCATTTGTATTATCACCGCAGCTCCTTTTACGTATTTTGGCAGACTCCTTAATATCAAAGAGTTCTATATAAAAGATCTAGGTCAGTTTTAGGTATTTGCTGAATACTTCAGACAAAACCTTTCTCATATTTAATGAGGACCCTGGCAAGCATACATATTTTATTATATTCGTATTAATTTTTTTCTCATTTTCTTTCGTACGCTATTGCAATTTGCAATACAATTGTTGTATTAAATTATATAATTTATAATAAAATGAAAATTTGTGATCGGTCGATAGCTTGTGTATTTTATATCATAAACGCAATAATACGAGTTCGAAAATTGTAGAATTTGAAACACGCTAATATGCTACTCACATAATAGTCAACTATATCTAGGCTATTTAATTTGGGACAATAAACAAATAAACTGCCGATTTTGTAGACCATTCAATAAAGTGAAATAACATATTTGTTGTTTTAAATCTATCATTTAGTTTTGGTAAATATTTACTCATTTTTATTAGTAAATGGAGTTAAGAATTGAATTTTTTTATAGAAAGTTATAAATTAAACAGTAAATTCAAACGTTTTTAACGCGAAGAATGATTAAAATATTACAAATTATTACTTTTTATATTTTATACAATACAGAATCAATATACTTCAAGTAAATAACAATATATTATCTATCTTAGTAAATGATTTTACAAAAGAAAGTTTTCATGAAAATTGTTCATCACAAGACATTAGGCATTTGGTTTCGTACTAAGGACATCACGTATACAATATACACCGTAGGTATCGATATACCGGTAGAAGTTATAGGAAAACTTACTTTAAACATATAGGTAACTACAAATCTGTATAAACCCAGGTGATACGCCGGGTTTTTGGTAAATAATTAATTTACTAAAATGAAAATAAAATTAACCGTTTCAAGGGTACATATGTAATTGCTTTTATTTTATGGTTCAAATAGTTATAAATATGATATTAATTAAATAAGTAACACGATACAATATGCGGTAGAATATTTTGTAGAAAACTTCATTAATTATAACTACAAAAATTCATCCAAATACTAAGATATACATGAAGATTAAATCATAAGAACAATTTACTATGGTAGGTCGGCTCATAAATATGCATAAGTAGGCATATTTTATTTAATAATTGGATTATGTGATTAAATTCTATCTAAAATCTTAAAGAATACGTAGATTTTGATTTATATAATATCGTTATTAATATTCTGCTGTTCCCTGCGGGTGCGAGTTCAACATAAACAAGATACGATAAAAAAAAACGGAAATATTAGAGACAAAGAAGTTGTTGAAAAGCAGATTTTCTTCGATGATTGTTAAATGCATTTAAGTAACACCTGTTTCAATGAAAACGTTTTTTTGAGGGTTTTATGACATCTATTACTATAGTTCTTTTTCTAGAGTAGCACCATTAAAAAGAATGAGAAATACCATTATAATATGTGGACATCCATGTGAATACATTTATATATAATCGTAAAATGCTAAGGTAAAATAAAAAGCATGTTATCTAATATCATATCTCAATAGTACATCAATATCTTACCTATTCGTCATTCAATAATCAAAAATATTATAATATCTAGAATAAAATTAAGAAGTTAATTTATTAAACAAAAGATTTAATACAGAACAGTAACCCTAAATCGATCAATACGAAAAAGCTTCTTAAAAGCATTCTGTAATAATATTCGGTTTTCGATGTGAACTACTTTTCAGTTTGAAATTTAATAGCAAAACATCTGTACTGAACAGGTGGTATACTAGTAAATTATGAGCTGTTTGTTTGCACATGTCAAACATTGCGGAAGTCTAGAGGCATTGAACAAAACTCACCTGATTGTAGACGGCAGTCGACCTGGGCTGATATCTACAGGTCTGTTGAAAACAGCTTACAAGACACCAATCGATCTGAGCAAGTTCACTGAACACTTTAAAATTACACTGCCTTTCTATCAAGTTCTATATAAAAGTGATTTATTTTCTAAGGGAGCAATAGTACTGCATAAACAGAACCTTTGCAATGTCACGACGTTGAGCACGGATAAGCTTCTACGAGCGACTGGGCGCCGCGCAACTTACCAAGCTATATATACATAGAGTTACTCTCAACCGCCCGCCCGCCCTCCGGTGTATTAGTACGAGTAGTCTGTAGGTACATGCAAAAATACGTGTGGAATTCAGCGCCTAATTTTTGCTGTCGCTGCCTTATGCCGACACAATGAGAGCGTTGATCTCTGGATCGCTTGCATCAACCGACAGCTGACTAAATTTTTTACGACCAAGACATGCCCGAGTTACTCATGAAGCGTGTGCCTAAGCCATATATGGATTTAATGCGTTTATAATTGACGATCCATAAACAATCTATAATTAACTGCTTCTGATTTCGGAATAGTATTAAAGTAAGATTGTTATAGTAGACATATGCTTAACTTCAATAATATACGCGTAATTTTCATGGATTTTCATGACTTGCAAAGGTGTATTGAAATTTTTGGTGGCGTCCGACTTAAAGATACACAATATATATTTAATAATAGAATTATCCTGTTTGAAATGGATGGATTGATAGATGAAATAAAAAAAAGTAAAAGCAAAAGGCTTAGATTTAGTACTAACATATTATTTTAAAGTTTAGACAGAGATCACAGCAGTAATTTTGTGGGTGATAAGAGTTACTATATAACAACACAACGTTCTTATCTATATTTGTTGGTGGTAAGGCGATTGCCCGAACTGGGTCAAGACCACATTACACAAGTGTAAAGACTGTCATAGTGACTCGCTTTGGCCTGTCGCGTTTCGGGATTAGCTTTGTATATCCAGTAACTCATATACCTAGAGACCTTTAGTCGTAGTATATGTGGGCCGACACGACGACGGTGACTATCAATGGATTTTCATTCTTTCACTATATCCAGCCAGTGTAAAATAAAATAGTCACTATAATATTTACTAAATACATGAAAATTGAGTGTGAAAATTTGTTTAACAAATTGCACGATTGACATTAATGGGCTATTATTTGAAATGGTCTCATATTTCGCAGTTATAAAAGAAATAATAAATACAATAACAAGTTCAAGAGAAATCGTATATGAGCTAGCAAAGAATGAATTATTACTGTATCGATCATTTGAAAGTTAACAGTATTATGTATGTTTAAGAGAATAGCAATTTCAACCGCTTTACACAAAAAGAAATCAGATCAAGGATACAATGTACAATGTATAGTTCAACAAACATCGGATTTCCCAAACGATTTTTATTGATATTGGCAGATGAGACGCATGCTTCTTCGCGCATGGTGTCGATGATAAATATAAAATATAGGTATTTTGTTTTACGATTTGGCCATTTCATTTCATAAATTCAGTAACTGTATCAACCGATTCTTGCTAAGATATTACTGATGATATATTGTTATATCTTAAGGATAAACCCGAGAAAATGCATTAACACATTCTCGACCAACAAGTTTTTCATAAAATGTAAAAAAAATATATATTTGTTTTTAAGCTATATTTAATAAATTATGTAGAGATATGATTATTTCATTTCAAATTAATAAAAATTTAATATTTGTGATTTTTATTTTATTCCAATATTTTACTCCAAGTAAAATAATGAGTAACAAATTTGTCTTTTGAAATAATAGATATTTAACCGAATCAAGAAGCACATTATTAATTTAAACATCTTACAAAATAATATGGCATGACATATTAATTGTATCATAGTTAACAGATTTATGCGTATTTTGTCTACAATCTGGAAAGGTTGGGCCAAATGTGTTGCACCCGCGATGGCTCTTTGAACCTTCCTCCTGGCTTCTAAAATGATATTTTAAAATCCTTGTAAACTAATATTAATTTATAATATTAAAATGTTGTCAATCAAAGACTAATTTCATTAAAAATGTTTTTTATTTCATTACATGAAACTAAAACATGTATCTAAAAGTTGCACCCGCGATAATGGAATGACCCCCAGGAATTGATAGATACATATAATTATAAGATGATTTACACTAGATTAATCATTAGATCTTCATACCTAGATAGTGCGATAATTTTACTATCTATTCTTAAAAAAACAATATGTTTATGACAGTAAAAAAAAAATGATTCCTAATACGTTAGCGGAATTTGGTCATTATTTTGATTTTAACTTAGTAAATTCTGCAAACGTTAGTGAAATAAAATGTTTGTTGGAAATGTTTATACGAAAAATAACCAATTTATCTGGCCCATAGAGGACTAAAATCATTACGTACCACTGAAAAATATACAATTCATTCACATATGAAAATTGTTTTTAATTCTCTTCAAGACAAGGCGAGTGCAAAAGTAGTATGTTTTAAAATAATTGTACTATTCTATATTTCAATGTATAATAAATTTTTAAAGTATACGGAGTGACATGTGGCAACTCTAACTTTGGTTAGTGGGCGGAGCATAATCTAGTAGGACATGCATCTAGCCGGCCATGACGCTATGAATTCTAACGCGAAAATTTTATGGTCAACGTATGAGCGGTACCCATCAAGGCAATTAGTATCTTAGATACATATGTACATACAAACGTATAATATTAGTATACCTTGTGGGGACCAGCTCAAGGTGGGCGAAAATAGTCATTTGTTGTTAATGCTCAATATAATTTGGACTAAACGTATTCGTATGGGACATAGACAGAAAAAAACGTTTTACAGCGATGAATTGCCTCAAAACATAAATAGGTATTATTGACTATAATGTTATGAATTTGACATGATAGAGCGTTTGCCATTTTCTTGGTGTGTAGAAACGCATTAGCTTGCTAATACAAGTAGCGTAGTAGCGTAGCGAAGTAGCGGGGTCTATAAGAATTTTGAAAAGAGTAGTTTTCATTATTTTTTAACAAGAATATTATATACATATATGTATATATATATATATATATATATATATATATATATATATTATGTTGCTTAAAAATATATACTTAGCAAGTTCCTAATTTTGGAAATTGATGTACTTAAGTACCTATTATATAAGAGTGTAGCTTAAAGACTGGTAGTAGTAATGAATAATACTGTTTGTTAATGTAAAAATACTACAAGTAATGTAATTATGAAACACCAAGTGTTGAACGTTAAATTTTGAAAAATCAATATCAGTGAGCTATGTTTTGACTTTGATATATAAGATATCATTTATTGAATTCTTAATCACTATTAATTTACATTTATTCAAATAAAGTAAGAGTTTTTTACAATATGCCTTAAATATTTTGCTATTTTCTTGGCTATATGAACTATTAAATAAAGTTTAGTAAAAAAAAATTATGGAGTTATAAACTATAAGTATTCAAGTAAAGAACATCTAAAATTACATCATATTGTTATTAAACACTTTCGACAATAGATTTATTCCTTTTCTCACTTTCATAATCAAAGCATAACCGACAGAAGATTGATTGAACACATTTTCTAATCGCTTCCAAAGCAAATAAACTATCGAAAAATAGATGAACGTAAATCATTTTTTTCCTAAAATACTTTAGACACTATTCTTAGGGAACTATTTTAAAGTTTGACGTATCTCTCTTTCACTTTATTTCACAGTACAAATTTGAATATAACAAGCAGCACACGATTAACATCAAAGAACTACAAAATGACTTTTATTGCATACATAAGTCTTTACTAATCGGTGATGACGACTATACGTGAAACATAAGTTCGCAATTCCAGAGAAATCAATGTTTCCTTCCATTGATTTGTAATTTCTTGTAAAATTCATGACTTTTCCTAACAATACACGAGAGTTTTACAACAATAGTTTAAATTAATGATTGGAAACATCTCGCGCGTCGCAAACACTACAAGAACAAAGACTCCGACAATTAAATTTTAGACCAAAACTCTTTTGTTCCACAACTGGATTTTATCGTGTCAAGATTTTATACATTATTATTGCAACACTTAGAAAAACTAACGTAATATGCACTCATGATTTTTTAATTGATACAAAATTGTAAAAGTATTTATAATTGTGATAGAACCTTAAACTTTACAATTGAAGACAAATAAACAATGATGAGGCATTCGCAATCGTTTAACAATTTCGATTCTTCGTTTGAAAAGAGTACAACGATCGACATAATACGATGTTGAGTCGAAGAGAAGTTCTTCTCAGAACGAATGCGTCGAGTTCCTGGAAAAGCGTGAGTGGCGCCCGTTCAACTGTTTATATTTAAACCGTTGTTTTTAGAATTCATATTTTTATGAATAAACTTTTGTTGATGTACCATGACATTTGCTTTATCAGTGGAAATAAAAAATAATGTTGTGCGTAAGGATTTGTGATTAATTTATTTTTACTATATACCTTTCTGTTCTTTTGTTTTCTCGTAACAATTAAAGTTCAAAATATGATTTTGATTTTCGACAAAGGACATCAAAGACGGTTTCTCTGGATTCTGAAACTAAAAATACTCAATATATTATTACTTTTTTAACATTTCTTAAATTATACAATTGTAAAATACTATAGTGGCATTCCGCGATTACGTAATATTTATATAAATATACCTACGTATAGTAATCTACAGGGTCAGATTATAACAAATATTTTTACTATAAGTTTTGCTCACTTCATAAAAATTAGAATTAGAATTAGAATTAGAATTTACTTTAAACAAGGTAAATAATTTTATAACCCAACTAAAGGTTAGATGAGGTATTTCACGTAGGTGGTACGGTGCACAGGGGAAAATATAAACCCACACAAAGTAACTCAAATGCTATTTGATTTTCTATTTTATTTACAAACTTTTAATGACTTTGATGCTATTTTTGTGTCTTCTATGCACAAATTTAAGAAGTCTCTTTAATATGTTTTAAGTGAAACGACTTTTTAGTCATTATTTTTTTATTGTTGCTGTCTTATTAACATTAATTTCTACCAGTATTACAATTTATCGTCAAGCAAATAGCTTGTTTGCCGCTACTTGACGTACTAACATTTACGTCGTCAAGGAAATACAATTCTATGAGCCCCAGTTTCATTAGAAGTTAAAGCTATTGTCAATAATTTAACAGGCTATAAACTACTGGCCACTTATTGTAGTCTCACTTGACAAAAAGGCGAAGGTTGTTTTTAGTAATGATCTTTAGTGCATATCGCAAGTGTCTTCCAATTACCCCTTGTGTGTTTAATACCCCTTAACAACGCCAACCTAAAGATATTCATATATTCATAAGATAATATATCAGAAATAGCTTTTAAAGACATATTTTATTAATCTAGCCCACCTGCACCTGGGACCTGGCGGTTATATACAAACGCCACTATGCTGTACTAGAAGGAACATGTACATTTCAGGAATTTTCCGGCTATGTTAAGAATTCGTAAGTGGCCGTGGATATTAAAATTGGCAAGTCGTATTTTATTTATTAAGTTTGAAATACTTTTTTTTAGTTTACAATAATTGTATTATAAACACGCAATCACTATCGACTTCACTCATGTGTAATTACAATAATAACAGAAGCAAAAACTTAGGTTTAGGTGTAACTTAATATTAAAGCTTTTTATTCATTTCATTTACTAATCTTTTGTTATCCTGACTTGGCACAGTGACTAGCAGACCTGATGGTCGCATGGCATGGTGCAGTCCAAATAACGACTACGGCTATATAACATATATATAACAGTAAAGATGATTAATTTTCTTTACTTTTAAAGATAAAAAAAGTAAAGAAGATTATCGCAGTGATCTAGCTGGCCTGCACAAAGGTCTCTTCACGCCTCTTTTAAAGAACCCAATAGGAACCTGTATGTATATCTAAAAAATCTTATTTTTTATTTTCACCATTAATAAAGTCTCTATGCAAATAAGTTTTTTTTAGGGTTTGGGTGGAGCATTTACAAATTAGTCGGTGAATCGGCTTACATTGTGTATACATTGATATCCTATTTTCAGTATTCTATGTGTGTGTTTTATAAATTGTGTGATTGCTTTTTTCCGTAGTTCATCTTTCGTCGGAAAGATTTTCCTGTTTTCGAAACACAGACAGAGCTAGTAAGTGGGACAAACTGGACATGATTTCATTCGTCAATTCGCACCTAGCCTCGATTGAATCTAGTCCAATCGTAATATTGTTATGCTTAAGAGCGTATAATATCGTGGAGTTTGACATGCTTTGCTAAACGAATGGCGATAGATTGCGTGTCCAGTCCCTTGGGGCATAAACGTCACCGTAGCCCGGATATCCACATTCAGTTATTTATTGTTGACGAAACGAGCTCACGTTATATTGCTCCTAAACTAATAAACCTTGTTTATTATTGAGTATGTTTTTGCGTGCCGTCAAAATATAAGGTTAGGAAACTTAAAATACACGTAGATTAAATATAAATAGAGTACCGTGATTATTTGATTTTTAATAAAAGAGACTATATTTCAATTATTTTTAATAATACATTTTTTAAATACTACTCAAGCTGTTCAATTTTTAGCGAATGGCTTAATTCTTTCAGTACGATTTAATTTTTAGAATATCCTTTCATATTATAGGTCATGGACATATTTTATATTAGAAAAAAAAGTTATCTTAGGACACTATAGGACTACATGATTAAATTAAAAATTAAATTAAATCATTAAGTCTGGTAAAACATTTACTAGTACATACAGTGTACCATGCGTCTCGAAAGGGTAATACAAGGTGTCTCAAAAGAAAGTTCACATTTAAATCTTTTTTTTAAAAGAAAAGTCTTAGCTTTATTGAAAAATTTTTTATTTTATATTGAAGTACACTGTTTGGGAATTTATTTTTTAAAAATAACATCGTCCAAATGTAAACCGTTGCGCTCTCGGCATTCATTTAGTCGGGCACTAAAATTGCCTATGACAGCTCGGCAGGTAGTCTCCGTGATGGCTTCCATTTCATGACGGATATTTTCTTTTAAATGTGCCAGGTAAGTCGGTTTATTAGCGTAAACTGCGTAACACTGTCCACGTTTTCGACTGTTCTTGATGTTCTTGGCCGCCCAGATTTTGGTTTCTCCAGAGTTGACCCAGTCTCTTCAAACTTCTCAACCCATTTTGCAATGAGTCGAGTGCTAGGCGCATCATTTAAGTGACGAATATGTCGAATACTGCAGAATTTTCTTCGCGCTACAGTCGCCGAATTACCGTTTTTGTAAAACTCACGTACGCACAACGCACGGTCCGCACCAGAGAAACGCTCCATAGCGACTAAATTCCCAAGAGCCAGACTACCGACTGACATACCCCCCGCGCCCCTCAGAATAGTTGCTTTCGCGTAATAAGATAAGCAAATGTGAACTTACTTTTGAGACACCTTGTAGTGTTATTCAGTTTACAGAAATTTCATATTTGTTACTTTTTACTGACATAAACAAACTCATTTATTAAAATTAATTTAAATACCAGCAGAAACTCATTTATGATTTAAATCTATCGGTTGATTGCAATATACGTATATGTAACGCAAAGTATATCATGTTGGGAATTATGTTTACTGATTTCAAAGTGGATAGATATTTGAAAAGAGGCGTCAATGTTCAAGTTTATTCTCAGTACCGAGGTACACAGTCCTACTAAATGCATAATCTTTCATCAGTGACGCGTCCCATTACAGGACACGGTAAAAAGTCATTATCTTATTAGGTAGGAATCTTTTGGGAGTCGAAGTTGCTCGCGTCCGTAGGGTTTACCCTAGTTTACCCTACACGTGACTCCTGGGTGGTGCTAAACGAGCAGCAGCGAGGTGGTAGGGCGTCGGTGCCCGTCTGGATCGCGACCACAGTGCACGGGTGTAAAGCCCGCCATAGTGACCAGTTTCGGCATGTCGCGTTTCGGGATCAGCTTGTGTATATCCAGTAGCTCATATACCTAGAGACCTTCAGTCGTGGTATATGCGGGCCGACATGACGATGTTAACTATCAATGGATTTTCATCCTTTGATAGTCGCTTTCGTTTTTGGACTACATTGCACTTATCATCAGGTACTCTGTAGTCACTATGTCGAGTCAGTGTAAAAAAAAAAGGTAGCTCATATTATTTCTCATAGAACACTTGCAATGCAATTTAAAGTCAAGTGTGGTGTAAAAAATTACACAAATAAATATATTTTATTGATAAAACTAATTGGAGTTATACAATATTCCAATTAGATTTAGAGATAATCATGATCCGGTTCAGGGTCCTGTAATGGGATTCCACGGACGAGAGGTTACATTAAAATAGTATTAACTTAATAGTAATTATCAATGATTGAGTAAACAAGAGAAATAAAAGCAATATATTTTTTTTAACTATATCTTATACTTTTGGATCAGCAATCATTTGTTTATGCAAAAAAAAATTGCTGTGAGACTCAGGCCGAGATATATAGACGCAAGTTTAACTTTGCTTTAACTTTATTAAAACATTATAATTTATATTACGCAATTAATGTTAAGAGATTTGGTAAGTCACAGATTTTGTCAACATTTTTTTTATTACTGATAGACTTGCGCTTGACCTCTATCTCACGTGATGGAAAGCGATGATGAGGCCGACGATGGAGCGTGCTCGCCTAGCAAATACCGATTCACTCGACGTTTGAAAATTGCAATCGATTTGGCTCTACGAATAAATATGGGTATACTCAAGTTCCTATTATATATTAAATTTTTTGTCAAAATGAATTTATTTTTTGAGAACTTTGCTAAGCAAATTCGAAATAGCATTAATAATTTTTAGCCTGTGTCTATAGAGTACGCTAGAAAATATTTTATCTTGGGATTACAAGTGGGACGGTATATTTCCAATTCATTTAACAGGGGCAGATTGTGTCAGTAATTTGTTGTGAATAGGGAATTCAAGAGGATTGAAGGTTTTAAGTAATTTATTAGTTTTATTTTTAGCTTGAAAATCCACGATACTCCTACGCCAGTTCATTACAGATTCCTGTACTCATTTCCTAAGTAAGTTTTATTAAAATATACACTATTAATTACTTTATTTTCATAAGACATATTTGTATAAGCTATAAACAAGCTTAACCTTTCGTTAGTAACGTGTCCCATTACAAGAGAGGGTAAAAAGTCTTTATCTTATTAGGTAACTCATATTATTTCTCATAGAACTGTTCCAATGCAATTCAAAGTCAAGTGTAGTGTAAGAAATTACACAAAGAAATATATTTTATTGATAAAACTACTTGGTGATATACAAAATTTACTTCCGTATTTAATGAAGTTCTTCATTTAATTACATTTATTTATGTACAATTTCCTTTATGAATAATATTTAATTCTCTTTTAGGCAAGCATATTATTTAGACATCTTACTTTGAAATATTAATGAAAAAGATAAATTTAGAAATCAATAATGATTTGATAAGTTACAGCTGTAAATTGGGTAGGAACTTTGTAAGAAAAAGAAAAACTGAAAGAAAAAGATGAGAATAATTGTCTGCTTTATTAGACCGCGGACGTCACGAAGATGAAGGAGAGTGAATTGTGTGAATGAATCCGATTTCAATTACATTTATAAGAATCATTAAATTTTAGTGGCAAATAAATAATTAGTGCTTCAAACATTCTCTTTTGTTCGTCTTGAAGATGTGAAAATATATTTTCTTGAATCATCTTTTTGTAATTTAGTGTTCATTTGAAATGTAATCAAAGAAAACATAATCAGCAGTAAAGGATGTCTTTGTGTGGCACATATACAGGATGTCGGAAGTTATTTTCAGTTTTGTATTTCTGTGTTTATACGTAAATTCAATATTTAGGCGTTTAAAATGTAAACAAACATTCAACGAAGCAATTTAATAGTCCCTTATGAAAGAGTTCAAGTTGGCACCATTTAATTTTCAGTATAATTTGATATTACGTTTATCATAAAAGAACAAAGTTATATCGTGGTCATTAATGGCAATCAAACATGTGACAAGTTTAAATTACGATAATTCTTGAATTATGTATATAAAGATCAGAAAAGATTAGAAAAAAAAACACATTCGGATTTCCAAAATTAAGGTTTTCAGCTTTAACCAGTTATAAAACTAGCACACTTACCATTAGATACAGTATCCTAATAACTTCAAACGAGCCAATCTAAATAAATCAACCTTAAGTCACTAAAATTATGAATTGTAAAAATAAGGATACATATATAGAGGCACTTCAATATCTTTTTTTTATCACCACGCTGGATGGTAAGTATGGTGCAGTCCAAAAATGATAACGGCTAACAATAGGAAAAATAACATCGTTAACGGCCGCGATTATGCCGGCCTGCGCAAATATCGTTTCACGCTTCGCTTAAAAGACCTAATAGCATTAGACGATAGGCACACGATCGTCGGAAGACCATCCCACAGCCCAACTACTCAACAAAAGTAAAAAAAAGGAAAGAGAAAAGAGGTGTAAAAGAGTACGAGTACTTCTTAGTCCTAGCCGGGATGTGAGAAACCGAATAGCTGTGACTCCGTAAGCCACTGCGTAAATCTTCAATTAATTTAACTAATTATTGATAAGAATATTTGAACTATTTGCAACAATAATAATTGAACTAATAAGTCAACTCCGTGCGTCATGTCAAATTAACCGGTGAAAAAATTAATGGACAATAGACCCACTAAGATTAATTTCAAGACACTCAAACCAGTGGTAATTTATGATATCATATTATTCTGTTACATGTTGCATGTGTTTAATGGAACATTATATAAAACTGCCATTTAATTCTCATCCACAATATCTAATAAAAATATACAATTATTATGACGAATACACCATTTTGAAATAAAATCATACATAAATAACAAAAAAATTGAACAATTATAAAACAAATGAGATTAGAAAAAAAAATTAAATGGCTTTTTTATTTTATTTTTTTATTTTATTTATATAAAACTGAGAAATATTTGACTTTACTGTCGAAAACTGGATTGTTTTAACATGATCCAAATCATTATTCCGTAGCGACCTGTACCTTAAAACAAACAAACAATAAATTCAGTGACAATAATAATGTATATGGATTTCATAACATAAGAAATAATAATAGTTTTTTATACAGAAGACACATTTATTATGCAAAATATTACGTTTGTAGAGTTTTTGTTAATTTTTACTGGCCTATTTAGTTTACTATAATAATTAGTAAAAAAACATTAAAGATTTATTCTATTTGTTTATTTTTATTCAAAACATTATTTTAGATTTAAAATATAATTATAGAAATGATTAGTAAATACCTAATTTAAAAAATTACGTAACATGCCGAGTGTATTATTGATAGGTAAACAAATATTTATAAATATTATTTTTTAATCTATTTATATATTATCTTTGCAAGACGATACATAATACTTTTATATCCTGGAAATTGAATAAGAACGTAAATAATAAGTAACTATCAAGGTCGATGCGTTTCTATTCCAGTTTTACAGCTTTTCTTGACTGTTTGGGTTATAAAATATTATTTTGTCACGTAATCGTCACTATAAACATAATAATATAAATGAAATGAGTAAAGTTTTGGGACTTATCCAAACACCACTTGTATTACGACGAAATTAATCTCCAGCATTCATAATTAAATATTTCGCATCACCGGCCTCTTTTAGACTCTGACACCAAGTTGTAAAAACGGTTCTTTAAACATAAGCACGTTTTTTTACACTGTCTTGAGAAAGTGACTAACTCTGCACCTGATGGTAAGTACAGTGTAGCCCAAAAACGAAAATGACTATGAAAGGACAAAAATCCGTTGATAATGATAATGACCACATATACTACGACTGAAGGTCTCTAGATATATGAGTTACTGGATATACAGAAGCTAATCCCGAAACGCGACATGCCAAAGTTAGTCACTATGACCATGACTCGGTTCGAGCAATCGCTCTGCCACCAAAAAAAAAAATAAACCCAATAATTTCTACTCTTTAAATTATATAAGGTAATAAATTATAAAGAGCGTTACTTTCAGAGAGCCCAAGTAGAATACCTAACTATAACCTACTTAACAGTCAAGACCACTATATCATCCAGACCAGCGGCCTACGAGACCTGAGATCAATATCGTCCAACATCCTCATCGCAGTTTGGGTGCTAACAACCACCTGGTGTTCAAATCGCAGCCTATTCTACGTGGCGCCGAGCTCTAGTTTGAAGCTCTCTTCTGGCTATGCTTTGTAAAAAATGGTCTCCGAATGCTTTTTTAAATTTTTTGCTTAATTTTTACTCAACTTTGTTTTTTATTAAAAAACTTTTAATTTTTTCGTTAATGTGATCACATTTTTATTTTAAATTACAACAAGCATAAAATTGCGCTTTAAATCCGAAAACTATTTTTTTTTAAATTGCAATTTTTTAGTAGGCATTAATAGTGTACCTGAGTCTTAGACTTTGCTATTATCTTTATAAAGAATTCCTGCTGTTTTAATTAGGAGGTCCGTTTCTCTAAGTATGTTTTATTCAGTCCGATAGAACTTAGATTCAGAATTGTTGACCGGCCATTGGTTTGGTTATATATACAGGCATAAAAAAAAACAATCAGTATTAATTACCCTTATGCTAATGTCACAATTCAATATTATAATGGGCTAATGGACCTTGAGGATCGCGTTTGTAGGTTTCATTAGAAATTAAGGTGATCGGACCTCATGTTAATTCAAACCTTTATCCGTATGTTTATCATTTGAAATAAACATGTTAATATATTAATGAAGACAAAACATTTGAAAATCTTTTAAGCGTAATGTTTTATATCGTCGACATTGAAATTTAACATACAATTTAAATGTTGTTGTAACAAACACGCAAAAGTACGAGTGTTTATGCCTGCATTCTTTATTCTTTCATTACGCTCGATAACCTGTGTGACACGTAAAAACGCGTCTAATTTTAGCATATTTATTGAATCACAACACAAGTTATAAAAATAAAACGGGATATACATACATCGCCCACGATTCTCAAGTGGAATCTGAATCATGCTGTCAAGTGTCGCTATCAAAATGAGTTTTCAGGTACATACGACATTTTGTTCAAATGATACCGCACTAATTTACATATATGTACATACTGCAATTAAAATAATTTAATTAATTTAGTTCATTTAATGTCATTTCTACTTATTAAAAGCATAACCATAACACTTTCTTAAACAAAATAAGCGAACATCCAAATATAGCGCCTTTTAAAAATCAAATAAATTTTCATCGCATTTCTTGTTTTTAAATGCAAACATTTTAGGCATAATAAGTTAACTTTTAAAAATACACATACAATAAAAGAACTTTATGTTAGGCAAACATACATTAATGTGAGAAAGGAATGAGTTAATTTTATTTTATAGGGCACTAATAAAGGATATTGTTTATTTCAGAATTCTGAGAGGATAAATTGAAATACTTCTTTACACGCTATGTTTCAATGTGGCGACGGAATCGTAGCGCCGAGTTGCGTCGCGTCGCGTCGCGTCGCAGTGCTCCGGGTCGTTGTTCCAAGGTAATTCTTCCGCGACAACTTAATCTCTCATGTAAATTTGTTGCACGCCACTGCGGAATCTTCACGGTATGTCAAGTGCGCGGTCAAGCACCTCACCTGTATGTAATTAATTTGATGACTTCAGTTTCTGTTATCAAAAATATGTCATTTCTTTACTGAATCCGAACAGCAACTGTATTTACCTGATATGAAGGCATCCCAGTACAGAAATCGACTACAACTATTCAAACTGTCGATCCATCGATAACTACTGTAATCAAGGTTGGAATTCTTAAATTTAATTTGTATGAATATTTTTCGTAAGTTTAACTACATTGATTGGATTCCTGAAATTAAGTGCCTACTTAGTTCCGAAATGTGTATGTTAGGTAGTTTTTTTTATATTTTCAATGGAGAGTTTTTCAAAATGTAGTATATACTAAATTCATAATTTATTAGACTTCTATGTGACATTTTATACTTATGAGAATATATATGACGAAAACATATCAATGTAATTAAATAATAACAAAATCTTATTTAATCACATCTGAATATACGTTTTTTATTTTTCCTGAACGTATGTAAAATTTCTTATGATATTCTTCACCAAAGTGGAAATTCTATGTCAATCGGATAAAAATATATTCAATATCAATTTTCCTTTGATATTTAATAGTTTTTCACTTCATAAATATAAGTTTGAACATTTTTGTCTGTTAGTTTATCTAGTTATTTGTTTAAATATTAGGAATAATTTACAATAAACACTCTAATTGGATATCAAATCTTACAATAATTTTATAAAAAATCGTTTTCAAATTAGATAAGAAGGCTGAGATTTCCCTCGTCCTACATAAATATATACAACGATACAGTTATAATTTAAAACTCCCTTTAAAGGCTCAAATTGCAATAAGTTTGACTGAAATCGGTTACGTAATATCAGAGTGACTACACGGTGTGCACCATCTTACCCTAGGGAATTTAATAAAAGGGTCACGTTTTTATTACACGGAAAGTAAAGGTACAAAGATTACGTCACAGAAAGTACAAACTTTTTCTAAAAGAAATTTCGAGATAAAATAACATTTTCTTTAGTCCTTTTCAACCTTTGCTACTGAAGTTTGCGAGAAAACGAGACAAGTAAACAATATTTCACAATCATGTTAAATATTTTTCTTAGATACCTATTTGTATATGACGATGAGACATACTAGTATTACCGGCTTTATCCTCCTCTTGCTCCTCCATCCCTCTTGCCTCTCCCTATCTGTTTAAGAGGTCGTTGTTTTTAGATTATTAAAGATTTAATATAAATAAGAAAAATAATCAAGTGTATGAATTTATAATGTGACAATCTAATAAAGTTAAAAATTATTTATGAGTCATAAATATAAAAGTACAGCGCACTGACGGCGAGGAATTTGGCGTGACTGTTCGCGTGGCGTCGGCAGATGGGTAGGAAGAACACCCTGGGGGCTTTAATCGGAATAAGTCCGGCACACGGATGATCCATGAAGATTTCCACTGGGTTACTAAATATGGGATCGAAGATAATGGATTAATATGAGAAAATCCAATGCCCAAAGCTGGGCTGAATCCGACTACAAACAACAATGGTGATGATGAGAAATTCACATTAAGTAAAAAATTTGAATTACAAAATTTGTATTATGCTAAATATGGTATACTAAATTTAAATAGGCCAACTCATGTCGTTGTCAGATATTTCATACAATTATTAGTAATTTTAACTACCGAAAACTGAAAAAATCAGTAGATTAGAATTTATACATTCTAAAGTAATGTAAGAACAAGAACTTCATTGAAGACCTTAATTATAGGATTTAGTGTATAAGTCTTTCTACACTTTTTTTATTAATTAAACAAAAGCTCATTAAAATAAAATGTACAAAGCATTCAGAGTGCTTCAACCTTTTTGATGTTTTCAAAGCATACGAATAATCTAATAAGTTTACATTATTGATTAATTATAAAGTTGAATAGTTTGAAAGTCACCTTCGAGCATTAAGGTTTTTTACCTTTCGAACAATTTGCTTTAGATATTTTATAAATTATTGTATTCATCACAATAAATAAATACTTCCTCTTTTTTACTACCCCTTTGCTCTTCATTACCTTTTTTTCTGTAAGAGTAAGACATTTTCAATATAATTAACGAATAAGCCGGTTTTTACCGAAATATACTTACAAATTAGGTGTCAATGATCGTTATCAAATATTCTAATGTTTCGATGATTTGTTTGGAAGAGAACTTATACGTGCCGTGTCATTCAACGAATTTTCACAATATCGGTGGCAATTCAAACAGAAACGTAAACAAAGCTTAAGACTTCAGCTACTCATGGCACATTTTGAATAGGCGTGTTGTTGTAATCAGAACATTTAAACGAAAACAATTAGCCAACGCAAAAGCTTTTTGAAACAATACTCTTTATAAATGTAACATAATTGTAGCTACAAATGGACGATTTTATAATAATTGCCTTTTATAATGTTAGATTATACATATAATCTAATAATATAATAATCTAATATAATTTATACATATAAACCGCCTTCAGAATGTTTGATTAAAATGAAGAGGCCACGTGTTCAAATATCACTAAAACCAACAAAATTTGTCGGTAATCGTTTCGTTCAAGTTAATATTGTTGTTTGAGCTTACAGCATGGATTATCCAGAATTTGCTAAGCCCATATATTGGCTTATAGCTCACATTATTCGTAGTAAGTATATTAGGCCAAAAATGTTTAATCATGATGTGAATACACAAAAAACAAAAATATTTTTCGATTTAAACCATTTATAAATAGATGTTTGTAGTTCAAAATATATGGTTTCTATAATATCGTATTGTGGCTGCGGTAGGTTTGTGGATAATTGACCGGTTTCCATGCGCCGCAAACCGAATGGTCGTAGGTTTGAATCCCGGCGCGTACCTCTGGGCTTTTCCAGATAATGTAATGATTTAGACACCGTATGCAAACCGTTGAAGAAAAACATCGATGAAACCCATATGGCATCTAATAGAGATGTCACATGTAAGTGCCCTGTGAACGGCGATCAGCTGCGTTACTGGTCACGTTGGGCGTGACATATAAGCGCAAAGTAGATATAGCCACTACAGTACCTCTGTTCAGCCCGAATAGGATATAATGTGACCATATATTATTGTTCTATGATATCGAGCTTGATTCGGGAGAACGCTGTAAGCAGAGATGGGCAAATTGTAACGTGATTAATGATAAACGATTACAAAATGTAGTCGTAATTTTAATTTTCTTGCTCTGTAATCATGATTAAATCCATTTAAAACATTAAGAAATCATAAATGTGTATACAATCTGGGATTCTGTAGTGTTTAAAACATAGATGAGCAAAATGCAGTCATATAAATGGTAAAAAAACGTAAAATGTAATCGTTAATCATGTTTATTTTGCCCATCTATGGCTGTACGAATCACGAAATTGTTTTTGTCATCATAATCACTTTCTAGTTATCTAAGTAGTTTAGTTAATCTTAAGTAATTATTTACTCAACTAATTGATCACTAGTTGTATATATTAGGTTTCATAAAATTATCTCAATTTTTTATAAATATTTTAGGCAAAATAAATACAATTTCTTCTGAAAAAAAAAAAGAAAAAATTGCAAATTATCGCTTACGATGTTCTATCGAAACACGCTCGATATTTAATGGATAAGGGGAAAGAAAACCTAATTGAGTTAATAAGTAAGCGAATACTTTGTAATATATGATGATAAAGCTAAAGTTTTGTATTTTTTATGCCATGAAATTCGAAATTAAACATAACGTAACGTAGGTGTAATAAAAACGTCTAAGTTATGAATGCCATTCGATCGATTGAAATATAACGGGCTCATCCTATTTGTGTCTCAAATGGTTGATGTGTTATCATGCACATGTTTGAAATTAAATTAAAAATATTAACTTCTTAGTAATGTCTGCGTGTGTTTATATCGCGACTTCAATAAACGTGCCTAAGAGTAGGTTAATAATAGGTAAAATGCTGCGGCGAATTGATTACAGGACCCGCAGTCCCCACTAATCCGCAGAAGTAGTCACCTTGGGGTTTTTAGCTGATACTAGTCCAGCACACTTTGGCCGCCACCCCATGTGCAGCCGGAAAAGATCTAGGAGGATTTTCCCCAAGTAAAAAAAAAAAACTAAAATATGATTAAACTTAAGCATTAATAAGCATTACAATTGTGATATTAAACAAAATGTCAGCCTCATTTAGAAATGCGCGAATGAATACGAATGTTTTTAATAATCGAGAGTTTCGAACACTCCAAGACGATTCATTTTTTAAGATATTTTTTGATTGTTTTCATTCCAGTACAAAGCCGATTAGTTATTGAGCACATTATTAACATCTATCACACAAATACATAGTTTGTCGCGTAAACTACGATTGAACGTATCGCCCAGCCACGATGACACGGACGCAATGCCTCGTCTGCTGACGTCACGATGCATCGACGCTATTGACAATTGTGGACTACTACAATCGACTCCCTTTGAAAATCATTTATTATATTCGTTATCAAGAGATTTAAGCAATAGTGATAATTGAATTAAGTGACTTGTCGTCACTCATCGTTAGCTTGACCGGACACCTGCTATACCTGTCCAGCCCATCATTCGGGAGTAATTTCGAGTTTTAATTCTCGTATTATGTTTAATATTTTTAACGTTTTTAAACATCAAATTGTATGAAGGATTTTATCAGCACATCCAACGAACAGTGAATCCATTTTGTTATCCTGTATGTGTCCCTTATTAAAGACAGTTTTACATTTACGCATATTTATGCTGTCTAGGCAGCTATATTTTATAAGATAATGAACAAAAAATGCAATTAATTGTATGAGTTCGTAGCACGATATCTATTTAAAGTAGGGGACTGCCTTTCCAAAGGAATTTTCCTTAAAGTAATTACACGGTACTCTACCTACATGAATGATATAGGAATTTTACTCCTTAAAGATTGCTTTCTCGTTATACGTTTATTGCTGTGTTTATTTTGTAGTCACATTAGGTTTAATTAATGTTTCTATTTTGTAGTACTAATATAGCATAACAACGACAGTAACAATAAATTGTTATCAAAAGTATTTTGCGTGATTGGGTTAAAGTTTTTCAGACTTTAGGGATTCGAGTGGTACTAATCAGGAATACGGGTCGACCTTTTATATAATAATTCCTGGTATGGATCTGCTTAAAAGAATACATTTTATTGCTTAAGTATAATTATAAAGAGTATCGTAATTTTTCTTTGGAATTTTAAAATTCTTAGAATTCCAAAATTCCAAAGATTCCAGATTCCAAAATTACGCATAATAAAAATTACAATTTCAAAAAGCGGCAACTATGTATTTTTAGTTCTAATAGCAATTACATTTAAGTAAAAGGCTTCCCAACTAACACTCGATTTCACTTGTCTTGGAGACAAATCTTTTCATAAACAGAGTCATCGAACGCATGTGTCATCCTTGATCAGTTGCAGATGCAGTCTGTATTAATCAAAGATTTATAAATTTCAATAATGTAATGAAAATTGTGTGCCACCAACAGAGATAACTGTTTGAGATGCTTGGGCTGGTTGCAATAAGCCACGTGCTATTCACATGAAACGTGACTGTATTTACGTAGATATTTAGTAACTCGTGATTAAGCGGCTTTGTTTAAAATTCAAAGAATATTATTATCAAAACAGATAGAACAATAAATTTAAAACAACATATTTCCAGGCTACTTTGGAAAATTATAAGTGTAATATAAGCTAACAATAATACCTATGCAGTGATTATATCTTGCTTTAATTGAGTAATCCTTAATATATATATTATATGGTAACATTTAATCAGTCATCCTATTGGATAATATATCTATAGTATGTGATAGGCCTCATAAAAAATAGTAAAGACGGTGTTTAATGGGAGGAGCGATGATTCGGTTTGTAAATAAATTAAATGACATCTAATTGGGAACCAAGAATCCAGCAACAAGAAATTTTAAGGATAAAAAAACATCAACTGATTTAGTTAGAAAACGTTGTCTTACTACTAATTCCATATATGTAACAGGAATTTGCAAACTGTCTCTGCTCACTACCAAATGAACTTAATATCGTGATATTTAATTTTCAATATTAATATAGGCAACTCACGCATTTTTACAGTTTACATATTGTAGTTAGTCTTTTAATAACTTGTATCTTATGATCATGTGTACACATAGTTTTGTATAGCATGTAGTTTGATAAAGTATATTATAATACATATTTATTTTGTTCTTCTAATTGCTTATTTCTTAATATTCTCAACAATTTTAATAGATAATATTTTAAATGTACGTAAAATATTGTTCAATCTTTTTATATTTCGTGGGATTAAAAATTTTATAAAACAAATTCGTTTTAAATTTCTTCAGAAATACGCTTGTAACCTACTGACATTGGCATCGAAGTGCAGGCAATGCTCTCGTAACACGACGTAGCTAAACCTAAAATTAATGGACTCATGCAAACGTGATTGCAATAAAATATCGTATCTACTTGCTAGGTTATAATCGCTATAATAGTATAATAATTGTTTAATACGCCTATTATATTATAAGGTAAAAAATAATAGACGAAATAAAAAAAATGGAGACTGCATTTGAAGCGGTAAATTATTAACGTTTTGCAATCTTAGGTGATTTTTACATAGCGAAATAAAAATAAGATTTTTTTATAGTACAGTATAGTCCAAAAACGAAAGCGACCATCAAAGGATGAAAATCCATTGACATTCTCCATCGTCATGTCAGCCCACATAAACTACGACTGAAGGACTCAAGGTATTAATATGAGTTAATGGATATACAAAAGCTGATCCCGAAACCTGACAGGCCAAAGGGAGTCGACATTGCCTTTCAAAGCGTTTTTTTTTTCGTTGATATCCTGTTCTGAAGATTTGAATAACCTTATTCTATGCTCTCCCTGTCATAACAGAACCACGTATTCTAGATTGCAGTGCCTTAATTTTCCGCTGACTTTTATTTCAGCTAGAACTACGAACTCTAACTCATACCTTTGTTTGGTCATTTAATTGTGGAATGATCATCCGGCGAGCGTGTTTCCTTCATCCTATGATATTGGGTTCTTTACAGGAAGCGTGATGAGATATTGAGACAGGCCGGCGTGTCCACAGCGAATATCGAAACGTAGTTGCCTCCCGAAAGACTAACTCGGTTATCGGATTGCACTGCATTTTCCATATACATATATATCAATCGCTGTGCCGAGTAAGATAATAAAAACATCTTAAACTTGTACGCTTTCACCAGTTCTAGAACAAATCTAGTAGCTTACTGAGGACGGACATAGTCTAACCCCCGCACCTCTTATCGGAGAAAAAGTAGATATTTATTACGGGTAAATCGATATTAAGTTTTTGAAATTATAAGCGTATGTATATTGCAACTAGTTGCGTTTATGCTTTGAAAAATATTCAAAAAAATATCTCCATTTTAGGAGTGACTTTTGTAAGGGAAATTTCTCCTTAGAATGTTTTCACTGCTTGCCTAATTAATAGCTATAAGTTCGCCACTGATCGAGTCTATTAATGTTACTTTGTATTATAATGTTAATTTCAACTGAACAAATGGCAATAAGTAACTGTCAAAAATTAAATACGTTCTCGTCATAAGTTGAATTTTGAATAATTAAATAAGAAAGAGAAATACTATTTTGGTATAATATATTTACAATAAGTATTATTTTTTTAGAACGCAATAAGTGTTTTCTTATTTTATTTAATAAAAGTATTAAGTGAATGACTTTTAGGAAAATTAATTATAAAATAAGAATGTATTACGAGTAAATGGTTTTAAACAGAAAAACATATTACATTTAGATTAGCTAATAAAAATGCTATTTGGGCTTCATAGAGGTATAATTCAGGATCAAATAAAATGAATGACTAAGAACTTAGAGGCAAGTGAACTTATAGATAAGAGGTTAGAAGGTTATATGAAAACCTGCAGGGCACATTGTCTTGTTACTAAGTTCAAAAAAATATTTTACTTGACTATAATATATATATATATATATTATATTATATTATATTATATTATTATAGTAAACGTTTACCCACTCCTCAGTTTTGATTTTCCATTTCATATGCTAGTATCCTTGATCTTGAGGGCTTAAATAAAGTAGCATTCGATCATCGAGAATGCTACAAACAATGTGACGAATTGACATTCCGAAAACTTATGTCAGTCTTATACATTTTGCACTTTTCTAGTATCGTTATTGTGAATCAAATGTTTAAAATAACACCCAGGCCCTCAGTATATTAGTGCATCATAAAAACCTGTCAGAGCAATAATTCTATATCAAAACAGTACTTTTGTACATAATATTTGTATTTTTGGATAAGTATTTTTAGCGTTACATTGGATCTTATTTTAAAAGTGGCTTTACTGACATATAAAATCCTGCAGCTCGTGACATGAACTCCTTTCATATTTTTCCAATATAGTTTCCTAATTCATAAAAAGTACTTCAAAAACTTTTTTTTTTCATTTTTCCAGTTATGGTGACACGTATATATTTTTTTAAGACTAAGCGGAGCTCAGGGCATATAATTTGAGCTCTAAGCGATAAAGCGAAAATTAATATATGTACTCGTCAAAACAGACGTTAAAAGGGCTAAAACTGATTATTGAGCAATATGTCACACAGTATTTTTCTAATTTAATTTTTTATTTTGCCTGTAGTCCGCTATTAAAATTGGTTAAATAAGATCAGCAATGCAGATATTACAGATTGGAAGTTTAGAAATATCGCGAAATCACAAGAAAAAAATTAAAATTAGAAAAGAATGGAATATTAAAATAGAATAAATATTAATTAATTATTTCGGTATCTCCAATTAAAATAATTTTGGGTATTTAAATAATAGTGCAAAATTTTGAAACATTACTACTATCAAGTACGTGTAAGGATACTATGGATAGTTAAATTCATAATTTATATTTATAATGGTAAATAAATGAACTTATTCGACCTGATTTCAAAATTAAGCAGCGGCTAGCCGGATAGAAATTTTCGGGAATCCATAATTATAATATTCCTGTTACCTCCAAAAAAACTACGACGAGTGGTCTCCCGAATATATTCTGATAGAGGACTAGATTAGAAGTCGGATTGTATTGAATTTCATGTTCACCGCGATCCACAGATAACTATATATTTTCCATTGGTAAAAGATAAATCAGTCAAAAATAGTAGGGCAAAGCTTTGCAATAGCACGTGTTTTAGATGAAGCTTTGCGCACCAAAACAATGAGTCAGACCCCGGCTCGCCGCGCATTGAATTCAGGTCAACGGCGGCCCAGTGGAAGGCCACATTGCACTTCATATCTGAGTCGCTACATCGATACATAAACATCTTAACATTTGTGATCCATGCACTTCTACCCCAGCTATAAATAATGAAGATTTACTTAAAGGAATAAGATAATTAGATTAGATCAGCACCTATTTGATACAATGCAGCAAGATCAGATACTGTTACTCTTACATCATAGCTGACTGTAGTCCGCTAGTTAATATAAGTCTATCCTCATAAGCGCCATTGAGTGTGGCCTTATCCTCCAATCTATCCCGGCCGCTTTTCGCTAATCGTGCCTTTATCTTGCAGGGGGGAAAACCTATATCGCAACGTCTTTAATAAATTAATGGTACCTGCGAAATGATACCACATCCTGAGAATTATTAATTCGATATAAAGAGTTATAAGAAAAATTGGTAGAATCGATTTGAAGCAGTCAAATTCAGAGTACTAGTAGTAGCAGCACTATTATTAAAAAGAAAAAGATAGAGAACGTCGTAGCAATTTCAATTTTAATTTTATTTTGTTTTTGGCGTACATATAACACACACACGAAAAGTTTGTTCAGTACTTAACATTTTATATTCGTATTTATAATCAAACCTCTAAAACGACCAAATTAACTTGAACTTTTAAGCGATTTATTTCTGAATAGGGTTATCTATTTAACTAAATGAAATATATTCCTCAATTAAATGCTAAAAATATTAACAGTATGAACGGCTATTACGCATGTATGTATAGCAATGTCTTACGACTAAAAACCAATTTCAATAATTACGATAAGCACATTATCGGGTAAACGATGTTTGTTTGTCAAATTTGTAATAATTATGTTGGTCGCACCTGAATTTTTTTAACAGTTTGTAACAGATGTGATGGTTCCTGTGATAGTGACCCCTAGGCGCAAAGCTATCGAGTGTCAGGAGGGTCAATAAGCGCGGGAAATAATCAGTGGCGTATTATTATAAAGATCTAAAATAAATATCTTAGTATAAAGATACTAAGAAAGAAAGAACAAAGACAAAGAAAGAACTGCGGTAGGAAATTCTAGCTTTCAACAATGTGTATTTTTCCAACTTTCATTACAAGTTAATTTACTTATAAATATAAAAGTAAAATAATAAAAGTATAAAATAAAATTACAATTTTTTTTGTATATCTTTATAAAATCATTCAGCATTCGTAGCTATCTATATATATAAGTTCTCAAAACTTTGGATCTACTGGCTAAATCTCAATTCGTGCCATATCTTCGTTACGTTTATAAATGCCAAGTGTCAGTTATTGGCAAGAATAAAGTCTTCCGTATTAAACAGGTACTTGAAAAGTGTCAACCCTATTTCGCTATTATTTCCGATGGAAATATAAAACAAGCCGCGTTCCTCACATGCGGTGCTCTGTGCAGCTGTCACACACCGCTAATTGCCAGTAATTCGATACTGACAAGTTTCACCGCCTCTGTGACCTTTAGAAGACTATTCAAATTAAAAGGTTATTTAAATCTGCAGCATTGGCTTTTCACAGCCATTCTGTTAATTTTTTATAAATTTATTTTTTTATTTGTTAATCTTTTTGTGGTTTACATGATAAATGTTTGTATTCGAATCCCCAGATAGGTACTTTTTTCTGCAATAAACAATCATATCACTAATCGTGGATGCTATATACAAATATATTGAAATATGTATTGAGTACTTTTATTTAGTACTTATGGAATAGGTGTGAAACTAAATTAAGATTACGTAAATTAGGCTAAAATTAGTAAACGCTGTTTTGACATTATTAAAACTTTACACGTATTATTTAAATAATATGAAAGGATGTGGTAAAACACCGATTTTGTCAACTTTGATTGGGCTTTGAAAATACTTAAGCTATACTTAATTTACTATTATATATTTAGTTTTTGTAAGACTAACTTATTGCGTGAACAGAGTCGAAGCAATGTCAAAGTAGCATCTAAAAATCTCAGTGTATGTATTGTAAAAGGGGGGTTTCCCGGCTTGGGAATAAAAGACACGACCCCTTCCATGAATTTATTTAGGAATAATAAAAAAATGGAAGGTTTCGGATAATGAGCAAGTGGGTCAACGGCAGCATAGTTCAGTCTTCTCCAGTAATGGAGAGAGGGAAAAGTACATTGCTGTGAGGAACGCCGTGTCCAAGGGAGCGAGGTTTTTTTCCTGCTTCTGCTTCTGTCCTATGCCTTGGTGAAGATGGTTGCCGATAGTGGAGCTCGCTTAGGAGTTGAGCCATCTGGAGGGGCTAGAGCCTACGCCGAGCAAGGTTCTAATTTTACCGTTATTCGAGTTTTTTAAATTGTACAGCGTATGTAACTCTGGCGGACGATGTTTGCTCGATAAGAATTAAGTACACTGTTGAGACACTTGTAAATAATTAAGTAGAGATATTTTTTTGGACGGACAAATTGTGATTGTCTGGGACAGACCTTTACAACTCAACCGTGCTTAGGGGACGCGCACCGAAAGTGCTCAGCCAGCAAATTTATGGGTTGGGTGGTAACGCAAGGGCACCGCTGTGAGTACTGACCTCGACTTAAGCGGCCAGCTAGGGTAAGAACCTACGGTGATCTACTAGTGTTTAGGAAGTTACTACCTTGAGAAGTAACGCTGAAAGAAATTCAAGGCTGCGTTGGAGTTGAGGGTGGTGATTGCCTTCGCGCTCCTTTTATAGGTCGTGTTGTATAGCTATAAACTGACAGGATAAGATAGCTAGTGTACTAACTATATGATCATTTGTTGTAAACTAGCTGATTCTTGTATTATGATATGGTCGCATATCGCATGCTATACCGGATAACGAGTAAAAAGAAGAAGCCTAAAGCCCGCGATCTAGTCCTTACCTAGACTGCGCCCGATCCGGAGAGGGCGCGCTGGAGAGTACTAGGCGGATGTGCGACAGATTCGCACACCCTCATCATCCCGATCCCACAGAAGAAACACCCAGACGGACTCCGTAGACTTCCACCAAGAAGGACGCGCGAGCTACCTTCGACCAGTGACCCGTCTGTCGTTGCAGACGGAGAAGAACGCCGCTGACAGGAGGTTCGCCTCGAAACGGCTTCCCGCTCATAGCCCCCTTCATATTTTGTACTAGGTTAAGTTTTAATTGTTAAATAAGATCTTCCTCTGCTGTTGTTTTTATTTTTAATTCAGGCTTAAGTTAGTTTCGTCCGTACGTTAGTTAAGGCTTAGTATGTTTAGTTTTGTTTTTTGTAAATTTATAATGTAGGCTTAAGTTAGGATTAAGTATATATTGTAAATTTTGAGAAATAAACGACACCACTCAACCCTTTTCAGCGGACGGATGAAAGAATGAAGTATGAAAGGCAGTAGAATATGAGTGGTGTGAAATTTGAATTTGAAATGAGTAATAAAAAACAATGTTTTAAACGTTACATTTAGTCAAACAGAAAGAATTGTTTATTTGTTTTACGCGAAACGTTCGCTTGGTGAGTCAGACAATCAATAAAGTTTATTTTCTCCAGAGGAAAACTACTAAATGATCTAATGCTTACAAAAAGTAAATATAACAAGACTTTGAAATGTACTTTTATTTTGTGAACTTTATCTTTAATTAATTTAAGAAAGTCGTATTATAATTTACAGTATTTTGACAATTTATAAAGGACAATGAACTTTATTGTATGCGTTATGAAAAAAGAATCTTATAATTATAGATACTTTTTCTAATTACCAACTCTAGAAGGCTTAAGAATCTGTTAACAAAATTCAGGGGATAAAAATCAGCTAATGATATAATGTTACCTTGCTATGTACGTAAAATTGACTAAAGAGATAATTTTTTTTTTTTTTTGTTAATTCGGTGGAAATCCCTACGGACCGTCAGGGGAAGTGGTGAGGACCACTTCCCCCGGTGTGTCGGACCTGCCCCGATTAAACCAGGGTGCCAGCACTGCCTCTCCTCGTCTTCGCCGAGCCTGGGAATCCGGATACTTCCGACATAATAATTTATTTATATCAATACTAATTTACTGGCATTTGTATAGATAATACACAAAACTATTACACATTAATACATTTTACACACAACAATTACTGCGAATTTATTAGCATCTGTTTAATAATAATTACTACTATTTACTACGTACGGAAGCGATATTTTTAGTTTTATCAATTCTCCAATGTCTATTAAATCAATCACACGAAGTGCACTTAATGTACTCGAACAATGGCCTTGTTGGTCCATCAGAAGGAGGCCTTGGCCCGCGAGGTGTATGCACACGACAGATTTATTGGCTGGATAATTTGAACATGTATCTCTTCATAATAAAGTATACAATGTCAGACGTGGTTGTCATCAACTTGTGGTGAAAAACGGATGGAAAATATTGAGAAGTGTCGGATTTACGCTCATAAAAAGCATTAGCAATTTACAATTTTCCGAGAGTCGGTTTTGAAATTAAATCAGTTGTACTGATTTTGGAGTTAAGGAGATGTTCATTTACTTATTTTTGCTAAGTCTAATGCCCGTACATAAGTTCACAGTATTTGAACATCTATTAATATGTATTTGTAATATGTATAATATTTGTAGTATTGGATTTTTTTTTCCGCTGCTATTTGGTTGAGTAATATAGTAGTTCATATTCAGCATATTCTCATTTCCAATGTTATTGAAGGAAATTAGTTTTTAAGCGGCATTGAAGAGTAGATATGAGGTGTGTTTACGGTACTGTTAAAACAACACTTTTGCCACCCCAATTTCAATTCTCTAGTACAGTTTACGGGGTTATAGCTTAATATGTCTAAATTGCTAAAAAACTTACCCTCCATGAGTAGTTTGATATTTAATGACAGTTATTTTATTTCAATTGTGGATTTTGTTGCTTATTATCCATTTATTAGCATCTGTTAATTTATTAAGCATACTTTGAAAAAATTGAGTAAATTTAATATATTCTCCTTATTTCGTATTGATAACTAGATAATTATATTCAGATACTGTGGTCCAACTAGTATGAAGTCACCCAAATAGCCTTGTTGGACTCCGCAATCAAATCCCTATAAGAGCAGGTGACATTGTTTAAGGGGCACGAGAGTAAATGTGACATGGTTTGAGTTGCCCCGTAAACACACATGCAATTCTTACTGTCAATGTGGCCAGTTGCTTACGTTATCTCAGGCAGCGACGCCCCTGAACGTGTATGTAATTTAAAGCTTTTCAGACCGGATGGGGCTGTTCGTGGCCAGCTGGAAGTTCATCAGACAAAGGCTTGTATTTGGGTGGTGGAGGCAACTTTAGGCGCTACAATTTATTTTATGCTTTCTTGGAGTGTACTGTTATGGTCGTCATTACTTTCAAAAAGCTTTTAAGACGGCTTTTTAGGAGTATATTAGTTGAAGAGACAATGTCTACTATCGGTTTCCTGTTTGTTATTTTCTGCTGCTGCGACTACGTTTCTGCCGATGGAAAGTGGTGCGATACCAGCAAGGAGAAACAGTTTGTTTAGTTGGGGGGCTTGAGGCAGCCGGTTATAGTCCACGAGGAAATCGATGTGTTCAATATTTTCGTCTCGCTGCGTTAATTCCAGCTTGTGATTAGCTGCCCGTTTACGAAGGTGGAACGCACAAGGTTAAATTTTAGATGGATTTGGCTTAAAAGAATTTTCGTTATAGCATTGCCCGAGGACTTGTAAGCTTATAATCAGAAAGTTTGACTTGGACTTCTTCAAAAATTTAAGCCTGAGAGGTGAGAGTTAAATCACTAGCGAATATAAAGCTTCTTGTATAATTAAATATATTATTGCACATAATTCAAACTGTTTTTAAATAAATGACATTTATAATCTGTCAAACTGACATCATCACCATCGAATCCCCATCTACTGAGGCGGATTAGAAGTGATAAAATTTTTACACCGTTACAGCTCTATGAACAGTTTGACGTTTAGTGGCAAAATTGTCAAGTTTGATGACGTCATTAACCTCCGTGAAAAGGTTTATGTTCGCTACTGATGAAAATATTTAGCATCGTAAACACACCTATAGTAGGATGGATTCGGCTATCCATAAAACACATTTCTATTTAATGATTTTAGTTACAATTTTAAAAATATTAGTATCTTTAACTGGTTATACTCTATATATAGATTAATAGTTATTTGTTATATCTTCCATATCCAATGAATGTTCACAAAATAATCCTGATATTCATTTAAAATAGAAATCAAATCTTGGGTCTATTTTTTCAGAAAGGCAGTGTTTCTTACTGCAATTACTTTTTTACAGAAGCCGAATTAAAAGTTGCAAAGCTAGCACCGCGAGTTAATAATATAATACTCCGGAAAATTTACAGACATGCTTTTTAATGTTTATTACAAAAGAAAATTGTTTACCTTTGATGTTTGTATGCAGTTTTTTTGCTTAGATCTAAAATACTACTTGGCTGCTTATCATCAAGTCGTATACGTCAATGAAATGGACAACAAAGTCAAATATTCTTCGGTGGTTCTTTTAACTCAGGATATATTAAACATTTTATAGTTATTTACGCCATTTGTCTTAGATAATTTATCATTCTGTTGGAACATCAATATATTGCAAAACTGTAGCTGATAATGCGCTGCAAAATATTAACTCTATACAGATATTAAGTCTTCTTATTGTTTGACCTTTTCAATCTTCATACTCGTTAGTAATGCTCTTGAGAAGAACTAAGTGACATCTGATATAATTAATTATACGCATACAGCATTGGTTCCCTGAGTCGAATCCTGACACAGTTTTATTTCGATTCAAAAAGAAACAACTTCATGCACAGCTGTGGCTTTATTTAAGAACCAGACAGACTGTAATAAATATGATTTAAGGTATTTTTACTAACTACAATTTAATATTCATAAAAATGCAAAAATCAGTACAACTTTTAAACGTTATAAAACTCACGGCCCAGTTTCGAATAAAACTTTTTGACCTTATTTCTATAACAAAGGAAGCTATGTGAAGAAAACTCGTAAACTTAATAAAGCTTAGAGAAAATATTTTACATTCATAAATATAGATTAAATGAATTATAGTCCGAAACAATATTGCAACAAAGTGGCGCAACATAAACTGCTTGCAGAGTTAAACAAACATTAATTTGATGAGAAATATGAACACATTATCGAAATTATTCAGTACGTGAATAATATTGATTTTTTATCTATCTTACATTACGCAAGGGATTTCATAGTATTAATATACTAATCTAAGCAGTTAGGAAAAATATTACGTGACAAAATATTATTTCGTGTGCGCTATGGAGTGCTCTTTTTGAAACTTTTAACCACCGAATATTTAGTATTTTCTGTAATAATGTATTATGACACTTTGCCTTAAACAAGAGCTTAGTATTTTTAACTACAACGCGGCAACGTGACAAACAAAAATAACTTGATCGCTGGTAACGAGAGTATTTTTTTCATGATCTATTTCCTTAGTTTTGTCTGATGTTATTATTTCTTGGTTTTGTGTGACAGCGTGGGTCTGACGTTTGACTACAGATATTATACCCTGTAGTATATATACGTGAAGTGCTCTGTCTGTATGGTGCAGAGCAAGCAGAAGAGAAGTATGGTCTCTGTGCTTGGTTGAATCGGCTGGACTATGCAAGGGCCATCATAGTCACTGACTTTATGCCGATGTCTTTCGGGATAAGCTTGTTTACATCTAGTACACTACCAAAACATACCTTTTGTCGTGGTATGATAATAAGTAATATACTCTATGGCAGTGGCGTGTATACCATATAAAGCATAAAAAGCATTATTCCGTTATTTATTACATATATATATACATAAAATTTAGTCCAATCTGGATTCTCAGACTTTGGGAAACACCAGATTCTAAGTCAATATATTTATCAAATGTTAAGTATACAAGATAATACTATGTATGCTTTATATGGGATGCACGCCACTGTTCTATAATATATCCATCTAAGAGGACTGTTACTGATTCCAACGATGCGCTCAAAAAGGGCTGGAGAATCCAAGTAAAAAGGCACTCTTTAGCGGGTGAGTGGAAAATTATAGAGGAAAAATAGTTACGCGGAAGTTCCTTAAACATCCGGTCTACCTCCTACACTGCCTCTATTCCCGAAATATTTCGCCATGATGTATTTAAATATACTCTGCATGATAACGCTGACTGGTAATGTATTACCCTTGTCGGTAGCTATAGTTTTGGAAAGTGTGTCATAAACAAGTATAATTTTTTCACATTCGGACCACAGTGTAAAAAATATTGATATCTAGATATTATGATGGGAGTTTTGTGAGCATGCGTAGTTAGGGCTGTCGACATCCGGTGCCGTTAGGTGCGGCGCGGCGTCTGCATCTGGCACTACGCCAAATATGCGCGTACGCCGCTAACCCGCTGTGGAATCTACCGGGAAATTATAATTTTACAGCCGTCTCACAGATGTTGTCGTTAATATTCCTAGAAGAAAATTTACTCATTTATAATGTAATTGTTTTGAATATTGACATTCGCAGAAAATCGCTATTGTGGCCAAGTAAGTCACGATTTTAAGATTCTCTTCTGATTTTAATGTTGTGTGATGTAAAGTTTACAGAAATAATCACGTTCCCAAAGTGTTTCAATTTGTATTAATTCTGTTAAGACACTTATGTACATTTATATAATGCCAAGAAAATTCAGGTTTGCTTGTTCTCCAGTAAAAAGTCTCCGTTTTCTCTCCTCTCTAATTTTCAGAAGAACTCGCTAGAAAAACAGGACAGTTTCAACATGCTTTTGATAGATATTTGTTGCGATCTCAACCCAATTAATCATTAAGTTGTATTGTTTCCATAATCGTCCGGAAACGGAGTAACTTTAACTGAATGAGACAATTTGTCCCTGCCGCAGTATCATCTCGGCTCATGATCGGTCGTGTAAGGAATACTTTTTATGTTTACGAGATGACTCCGTTCAACACCTCCTTGACGCTGTGGACAGGTTGCAGTGACGAGCTAAATAAATGATGCTAAAGATTCGCTCATGTGAAAAATATAGCGATTCATAATTTTCGGTTAAATTGTTACTTTTTGGTGTTTTAAATTTGTTAGGTAAAATATGCTTAGTAGACGTTGTTTATCTACTAGATTTTTTTTTAAATTTGAATACCTAATACAATATTTAAATGTCCCAATCAACTCCATATGAATAAAATCTTGTAAGGAATCCTATTCCATATGTTTTAGCAAACAACGCACCCCATCGATGCGCATGCTGGCGCCAGCTAAATGATTTATAAATTTTACACCATCTACATGATATATATTTATTTACAATATAAAAAACAGTATATTTTCCTCGTTATCATTTTGAATATTTCCTACAGGCTGAAAGACTTGATTAATGTACCAAACGTCGTAGTTATTTAAATAAAGGAAGACTTTTTTTATCTTTTAAAATCGAATTTATAATACATTTTTGTCATGATTACTTAAAACATGTGATTTTTTATTGCATCGATAATAGTGTTTTATATAATTTTAAAAATAATATAAGATTACTAAAAATATTTTAGACATAACTAAAGTAAATAAAAAAATGAGGTGATTCAATGAAGTGAAGTATTAAAAATGTATGTTCTCGATACATTGCGATATACTTCCTATTTAGTTCCAAAAAATTATGTAAAAACACGACAGAGTCTTATATGTCAGAGAAAAGTCGAATGTGTTCCTGTATACATATACGACATAAGCTCATCAAGAAATTGTTTAATGTTATGATCGATAAATATTTTGTTTTTGTACAGAAAACTGAAACAGAACAAAAAACATTTATTTAGAGTAAAGTATAAAGTACAACACATAAGAATAAATGAATCAAGAGAGAATACAGCAAAAGCAAATATCCTGTGTAGTGATAATGGACCAAAAGGAAGTCAGCTCATCATTTTCTAGGTGACCAGCTGAGTCATTTAACGCTGATTTTCAGCTGACACCCATTTGATATGACAATGCGCAAAAAAAAAGCGATAAAGAATAATAGAGTACATATACGGGCCTAGATATTATTCGAAGATGCCAAAGATAAGTGATATGTGCATAAGTATTCATGCACTGTGATCAATAATTAGGTCGTACCGTGGTGATTCTTAGTCAATCTGAAGAAAACAAATAGGTCAGAAGATTTAAATTAAGCAGAAGATTTAAATTAAGCAAGCATTTTAAAAACAACATTTAATTTCTAATTCCTTGCAAATAACGTTCTTGTAATGTCAACCTTCAACAATGACTGCGAACAACTGTAGATTAATTCGCAGCGATGAGACATTTGCAGGAAACATTGGTCTAATGAAAGAAACAAATGAAAACCTTGGCTAAATATTATAATTTTTAGACTTGTCTCCATGTGTTATGTTGATATATATACTTCAATGGACATTAATTACCCTATTTTATAGGTCTAGCACAGGTATTTAGTAACTTTTGTGTTATATGTCATATATTTAAATTAAAACTGTTCATAGAATATGACTTTTGAGAAAGTAAGCAAAACAAAAAAATCTTGTAAAACTGACCTTTTGGACCTACTATTTGTATACATTTCTTGTAGACCTTTATCACAGCGAATTATTATACATAAAGCTATTAAAAATTTTGGTATCGTGTGTCAATTTTCAATCATAGTTTATCAACTCTGACATAGCACATATGTTAAATAGATAGGTTCGTACAGAAGCTTTGCTTAGAGGGTAGCTGTCAAACGCCTGTCAAATTTATAAGGGCTTTCACAGATGGATAAAATATATTAAACATTTATTTTGGTAGTAGGTTAATTGCCCAAACTGAGTCGTTACCACAGTTCACAAATGTAAAGACCGTCATAGTGACTCGCTTTGGCCTGTAGCGTTTCGGGATCAGCTTGTGTATATCCAGTAACTCATATACCTAGAGACCTTCAGTCGGGGTATATGTGGACCGACAAGACGACGGAGACGCAATGGATTCATCCTTTCATAATAGCTTATATTTTTGGACTACACTATACTTACCACCAGGTGCACTGTAGTTACTTTGTCGATCGATAGTAAAAAAAACTGTTTATTAATTGTGTCGAAGTTTCTACTTCACTTGTAATATGATCTGGCCTGGTCAAGTAGTGGATTCGAAGATATCTCTATCTATTATTTGTTAATAATCCGTTTCTTGACCAGACCAGACCATATACTTAGTAAAGTATACGTAATATGTTTTTTCTTGATAGAATTTGGACGCGTAGCTTTAGTTATTTCAAACTTCAACAATAAACAGGGCTTAATAAATATTATTTATTCAATATAAGGTTAATTCTTATAAGGTAAATTATGTTAAATAATACAATTCAATGAAATTCTTCGAAATAATGTGTATTGAACTTGTACTCTCTTAATAATAGAAGTAATAAGATCTCGTTACAGTTGCTTGCTAACAAAGCAGCACGTTTTGTTAGGGTCGTCGATCCGAAGGCTTTGTGTAAATATTAATCTCGTATCACGTTTAGCAATACACGCTTAGGCACGAGAAATTACGCAGTTGAACATGACTAACCTAATTATTCATAATAATAAATAATATATCGTTACGCTATATCCCTTTCGGTGTGAACAAAGATACATTGGTGGTTGTATCCACATTGCGCTTATATGTCGCGCCCAACGTGACCATTAGTGCAGCCGATCGCTGTTACACATGACATTTCTATTAGATGCCATACGGAATCATATCAGGCACAATCTACAAGCGCAAAATGAAACGACAACTAATGTCTGTGCTCACCCTAAAAGAGATATACTGTGATGATATATATGTATATATATATATATATATATATATATATATATATATATGTATATGTATGTATCATTATATAATATATATATACATATACAATAATACCCCGACTTACGTAAATTGTGCGTTACGTGGTTTTTCTTTTACATCGGATTTTTCGGTTTGTAGCGCAAACAAATCAATATTATTTGCCTAACTGCCTTTTATTGTGATGAACGAGTATAAATAAAACAATGTCCAGCCTATAGTTTTCAGTTATTAATTTCACTTGTTTCGTGTTTATATGCAAAACTGAACCCCGAGTTACGCGAATTCGACTTACACGGCTATCTCTTGGTTCCCCCTATCGTGTAAGTCCGGGGTATTACTGTATTAAAACTTACCATAGCTTAAATATATTAAGGAATTTTAACTTATATTAGGTACATCAGTATCACTATCGGCATTTTTATACTTTTATTTTGTTATCCAACTGTCAGAGAGCCTCAATTAGCCTTCAGTCAGCCGACTACGATTCCGGAGTGACGAGGACGTGCCAATAGTTGTTTGTGATATTTCTGTGTGTCTGCGTTGAGCGAGAGGTGCTCCATCATCGACTTCATTCACTGTACATATAACTGGAAGCGATTCTTAGGGGATTGCCATTCCTTATTATATTTTATCTGCATTGAATTTTAAATAAAGCTGATACTCTACGTACAGTCCGCTGGTGAAATTTTGATAAACTTTTATGACATATTTTCGTCAATTTATTTTTTTAAGTAGCATAATATTCCTAAGCTTTCAACATTCAATAAATAGTTTAAAAATAAAAACTAATAGACTCAACCGATTACATATCATAATAAGTTTATACCTTTAATTTAAATACCACCGTTTAGTTTAAAAATCCTTCTTGGTGACTTTCATTAACTTTTTTTTTTTTTTGATAACCCGGTGGAAATCCCTTCGGACCGTCAGGGGAAGTGGTGAGGGCCACTCCCCCCGGTGTGTCAGACCTGCCCCGACTAAAACCACCGGGGCGCCAGCACTGCCCTCTCTTCGCCTTCGCCGAGCCTGGGAATCCGAATACTTCCGACGACTCGGCGGGTCATTAACTATATTTCTCATTTTTGTTATTTCTATGATCATTAGATGTGGCTATTTTAAATATAACTAAATTAGCAAACACGGCAAATATTTAATGTTTGATTTTTGTATTAAAATATTTTTCTTTTTTAAAAACAATTTAACATATTGTTTTTGATTATACCAAATTTTTTTCTTTAACAAACAATGTTTTTATGTACATTTCCTGTACAAAAGCTTCGATGTTACATTTAGCAGGCGACCTAGGACTGATCGCTTGTCTTTGCTTTCTCAGTTCAGCTTTTCTTGGCTTAATTAAAATGCTTACAGTAATTGTTAACACATTTTTTTTTACTTATCCTAATTACTTCTAGATTTATATATATTACTGTTATAGATGTTTGAGTCAACAAGTTCTTTGAGTTTCGATATAGTTTGACCCTCTTCCTAAAGTACTTCCGCGTGGGAAGGGACAAATCTTTGACAAAATTATGAGAGACCACGTCCTGACCCCATCCGAGGTTTCTCTAAACTTTGTACGTAGGGCTTTAGTAAAACACCTACGACATAACAAGATTGATGGATACACAAAAATATATATCACGGCCATTTCAGCTTTATAAACCAATGGGAAACTTTATAATGATCCGATAAAAGCCTCGACAACCATGAATTCTGTGATAATTGAATTTATTATCTTTTCTATTTTTATGTGGCGCTATGGCTTGTATTACAGAACGAAAAAATTTGTTAATGTGAATATTTACGATAACGTGTGTTTTTTTTTATAATACACGTATAGCGTCGAGCAGCTGCAGTAAATACTTTTTGTTTTACACATAAGTAATATTCTTCACTGAATTTACCTTTGCAAAAACAAATATTAACGGCAAATCAAAAAGAAATTGACTATGAATTTACTTGTGTAGGTTACAAATCGGTGGTTTTCTTGGTTTCCAGTTTCAGTATGAGGAGTTCAATGACCGTTCATAGTAAAAGAACAAAAGAGAAATTAGAGTATGCTCGCATACAGACAGAAATTTTATCACTCTAGTGTGAAAAATTGATTATAATGGAATTCACATAAAAAGAATAAGAAATTATTATTACGTAACGAGGTGGTTTTATTCAAAATGGCTTCATTTCAGTACATGAAAGTTGAAAAATAAATTATTTATAATATTTTTTTCGTGAAAATATTTTATTAGTAGTAAAGTTATTTATATTGACTAAATTGATAATGATAAAATCAAAAGGCTTATTGATTAATGTTTGGTTAGAAGAACTAAATGGTAACATATCTAAGATGGTAACTTGCTTATTATTTTTATACATATTTACCCTCATTTTGTTTTGTGACCTTGAATTTATACGCTAACACGCTTAATACGCTAACAGACATAGTTATTTGAACAACGCTAGTGATAAACGCAAATTTTTAAATGCGCCAAAATGCTAAATCTTTTTAAACACAACTCTGTAGCCAACAGAATTAGTGAATATCCGCAACTAATGTTTTCTGCATCTGCAAGAACTGAAAACACTAGTATAAAACATGGTTTCGTATACACAAAACTTGATTATATATACACGGAAAATAATAATTATTTTGGTGGAAACATCTACACCTTTTATTGTTGCTAACTCTAATATAGCTAAATTAATTTTCAACCAAAAAACAAAATTAAATAATTAATTAAGCTAAATATTCTATGAACTGATTGAATTAATTAAATACATTTACTTAGGTGCTTGTTTATATTGTTACGTTAAATTCACGATTACTCTATACTAATACGTGGTCATAGACAAACGTTTTGGGCAAATATTTTGCTAGACACATACAAAGCAGTAGACGCTTGTGTCCATAAACAAAAATGTTTGGCGGTATTTTCTGCACTCGCAAGTATTAAGCAGGTATAAGCTGCAGTCAATTGATTAGGTACGCCAAGCACAATCGTTTGTGTATGTTGATGTTTGAAGAGTCTATCTAATGTTGTGATTCCATACAATTCACAACTGTGAGTTATGCTGCACACACAAAAGAACACAACGTTGACACGCTTCGCTTTTCTGGCACGTTTCTTTAAAACCGCTTTAAATGTTATGATTTCCAGATTACATAATATCGAAAGGGGCCCTGTTTGATGACCACGTTCGACCCAATTTTTATATCTGTTAGATTGCAATATCATGAAACGGTATCATCAGTTGTTCTAGTTCTGAAATATTAACAAACATGTTGAAGAATATAATTCAGTCGGATGTAGGTCTTTAATAAAATATAAAATATGCAAAGGAAAACAAATCTGCTACCAGATTCCATTCATAAAAATTTCACTCTTACGCTGTTATGTAATCAAATTACAGCGAACGAGGTTACAGACCGATGTTGTGTAGATTAGATGTGAAAGGGTGATCTGGAATTTATCATTTTCATAATTATGAATAAAACGAAAATATGTTTGTTTCTCATTGTTGGATGATATATGGATGATATTTTACTTAATCTTTTCCGGTTCTATTTGTATAAATATTGTGATGTTAAAGGTAACTAGACGATTATTGCTATTATGTTTAACCGTTCGGATTTTCTTTATACTGGCTAGTTTAATAAAATACATCGCGTCTGATGTCTTATGGTAAGTGTGCGATCCAAAACACACATGAACTAATCCTGAAACGCGACTAGGCAAAGCGATGACGGTGTAATGGAATTTGCACCCGTATATTGTGGCTATGACCTAATTGAACTGAGATATCTTACCAAGTCACTGCTGCTCGTTTAGCATTACACGAAGGTCTCATTATCCTGATATTGAGAATAAAATCTACAACAGCGGGCAGAATAAGCCCCACTAATCTATACTAATATTATAAAGCTGAAGAGTTTGTTGGTTTGTTTGTTTGTTTGAACGCGCTAATCTCAGGAACTAGTGGTTCGAATTGAAAAATTATTTTTGTGATGAATAGACCATTTATCGAGCAAGGCTTTAGGCTACATAACATCACGATGCAACTATTAGGAGCGAAGAAATAATGGAAAATGTAAAAAAAAACGGGCAAAATTATTCATCCTTGAGGGCTTCCATTGCGTGCGCTGCGAAAACGGTTCATGTCCACGACCACGAATGTCCACGACAGTATATGTCTATCTTTTAAGATTAAGTCACTAGAACCGTTTTTATGGTAAACAAATTTGGTCGAAATTAATGCATTATTTGTTAAGAGTTCTATCAACGTAATACATAATATTAATATTTATCCAAATAAATGTATTGTTGATTAAGAGTATTTAATTGTGAACAAAATTGTCTTTGACATCACTTAATTTCAATGAACGTCTTAGAAGATATTACAAAATCTTATATAGCAAAACAACGTTTGCCGGATCAGCTAGTATACAATATATGTAACTATAAATCATAGTAGCATGTAACACTACTATACACACCGTATCAAGAGGATCGTAATTCATAAAGAGATAATCTGACGTTTTCATTACACAACCTTCTAAATATCATTGAGTTTTTAAGCTAAATTATTAATTGATTTAATAGATGTAATTTCCCAGTTAAATTAATGTTTTTATCATTTCTTATTTCAAACAAAAAGACCAAGTTTTAAAAATATCAATATACGAAGTAAGACGTTTACAATGACCGATCGAAAGATGATTTAAATGAGTTCCTGCCGCGATTAGGAAAATATAATGTAGTAAATATGGCAGCAGAATTTCTTTTTGAAGATCACAATCTATTTTAAATTACTAAATGATTATATATTATTTCGAGTGTTATACGAATTTCCTAAAAACCATTACAAACTAACCTACGTTATTTTGTAGGCAGGAATTAAATTCATTAATAGACATTTCAACTGTTCTTGAAGATTGTGTATCTTTTATTGCGAGATAGATTAGTGTAAAGGTGAACTGCGAGGTCTTAATTCACGGCTATTTCAACCTTACCGTGAGATTAAAATTAAAACAAATATTTTTTTAAACGAATATGCCGTGTTAATGAGACTTTATGAAAAAATATCTATCTATAGGATCTTAACCAAATATTTACATTTCGATTCATATCAGAATGCAATCTCTATAAATATAAGCGGAAAAATCAATAATAGACATTCCGAGAATCTTAGTCAATGAAAGTCGAAGATGTATCAAGGCAATAACAAATTTGCAATACCGAAAAAATCTGTACCACCAAATTTATATCTAGAAACTTACAGTCAAAAGAAGATAATAATAACTATAACGCTATAACATAAACAGGGTAGCAGAATATATCATTTGTGATATGTTTCATAAATTTTTATATAAATCGTATTAAGTCATAGAACGTAATTCTTTGTTCTGTTATATTGTTACTACATAGTATGATCACAGATATAGTATAATTTTCATTTTTATATTTATTTAGATGCTTGTTTCAAATATGAAAGTATAAAGCAACAATACTACTAAAAGAGAGCGATGTACGGTCGTTAGTTCGTCTGTGTTTGCAGCTTTTACACTGGCTACCCTATATGACTCCTAGAAACTATCCTAAGCGTCGGTGAAACTTTGACGAGCTCACCAAGTTTGAAGTTATCTACTTACTCCTTTCTGGCGGGGCCAAGGGCACGGCTGGTCAAATTCCGCGACACCTGGCAAGCGCATGTATCCTGCCATCTCACTTTCCTTTTCTTCTTCTTTATTTATTTATTGAGACCGACATATTTAATACCAGAGATGGGCAAATTGTAATCTGATTAATGATGAACGATTACAAAATGTAGTCGTAATTTAAATTTTCTTGCTTTGAAATGATGATTAAATCCATTTAAAACCGTAAGAAATAATAAACGTGTGTACAATCTGGGATTCTGTAATGTTTAAAACATAGATGATCAAAATGCAGTCCTATAAATGGTAAAAACGTAAAATGTAATCGTAATGACTTTTATTAATCTGATAACATTTTGCCCTTCTATGTTTAATATATACTAATATCATTAAGGTTGTCAAGATGAATTAAAAATGTTTGGCACAGCCCTAACAAACACAAAATGGATCGTGCCTAAGATAGTTATTACTGTTCAAATTGTAACGGAACCTTGTGGAATGAGCTTCTATATTTTAGGTAAGCATTAGTATTAGTATTTTAATCTGAAAACAGACATCTGTTATACATAATCTGTCATTTATGCAATATGTAAAAAAAATATTAGCTTGTCCTATATAGCATTTTATACTAAATTAAAAATTTGCAGTCAAAAATGTATGAAGTATAAAATATTTAAAGTACTTATAACCATTGGAGACGTACGGTATATCTCACAGGCATCTGTGAAAATTTTTTTACTAACAGATGTTAGCTTAACGACATATTTGTGTACTGACCAACTAATTTTTTCCCTTACAATTTTTTCATTCCTTAACGATTCAATAAATTTTAAACTTCATCATCTTCGTCATCGTTATGACGAGTACCTTTCATAATTAATAAAACACATTGAATTTTATGAAACACTGAAAAATTGGACTAATCATAACTAAACTAAAATATTTGTTTTCAGTTGAAAAATGAACGCACGATGTCACAGAGCCAAATAGTTTAATGAATGGGATAGAAGAACAATAAAATGAAGGAATTAAAGTTTTTATTATGATAACACGTTTCGACGAATCGTAACATCAATAATTATTAGAGTTTATATTATTACAGTCAAAATATGTTATAACAACATCGAAGGTTCTACTCAAATTTAGTCGTAAAAACCGATAGTCGTAACAACCGGTGATATTTTCGAGATATGATCGGTCATAAAGCATTCAGCCAGGACCTTTGTTTTGGGTCAATATAACAGGTACGGTACGTTGTTCTAAACGATGTCGCAAACAACGGTTTTTACTGTATTTAGAACATCAGAATAAGAAAATATTTTATTAAAAAATCCCACATCCTAATCTACAGAAATGGTCAAACTGTAATCTGATTAATGATTAACGATTACAAAATGAAGTTGTAATATTAATTTTGTTGCTCTATAATCATGATTAAATCCCTTTAAAACATTAAGGAGTCATAAATATGTATGCAATTGAGGATTTCGTAGTGTTTAAAACATAGATGAGCAAAATGCAGTCATATTAATGATGGAATACACTAAATGTAATCGTAATCGTTTTTCATTAATCTGATTACATTTTGCCCCTCTATGCTAATCTATCTGTTATTAATTATAACAGACCCTTACTTATAGTCGTTTAATTAATATTTTTACTTTTTTTTGGACATTTTTTAGATATAATTACTTTTTATGAACTATCAAAAACTGTAATTTTATAATTGATAAAATAGTAAGGAATAAATAATAAAAAATGTAATAATTAAAAATAATTTATAATATTGTGCAGAATCTTAAACTCGGTTATCATGCTTATTAACTAATTAATGCTTAAAAGTAACTAAAATTTATTGTTATACAACACAAAAATAATATTTCATTTCTATTTTATATTTTCTATTCATATGTGCAGCTACTAATAGAAAACGTACCTAAAATCCGCGTAAACAAATAAAAATAAGATGAATAGCATTTGACCTCGATTAATCACAATCTGTTAAATATCTTGTCCTCTGTTCTGCATCATTACACGCGACTCCATTCATTAACACGTCACTAGGCGTTTGTACTACATTCGCGAGAACCCAAGTCCTTCACCGTCAAAACATGATGCCAACACGCGATTACTGTGTTCATATCTTCGTGTTCTGTACAAAATTGTACACAAAACCGATCTTCTTTTGGCAGCTTTATTTAAAATATCAACCAATAATGCGCTTGTAATTGTATAATAGAATAATTAGTGCTAAAATATTAAGTGCTAGTATAACTTTAATAAATAGATATATTATCATCTGCCTACTTTAGTTTTCAGCTGGGCATAGGTATCTCTACGGTTGGGACTGGTGGTGAGGTTCCACATACCATAGATGGGCAAAATGTAATCAGATTAATGGAAAATGATTATGATTACATTTTGCGTTTTTTATCATTATTATAACTGCATTTTGCTCAAATATGTTTTAAACACTATGGAATCCTCAATTGTATACACATTTTGTATGTTTTGAAGGGATTTAATTATGATTACAGAGCAAGAACATTAAAATTACGACTACATTTTGAAATCATTAATCAGATTACATTTTGCCCATCTCTGCCACATACATATGGCGAAGAACCGAATATCACTAAAGAAGGCAAATTCTCGACTGGTTACTGGTTATTACAAATATAGTGTGGAGCGCCTGCCTTCAAGGTGGGGTGACAACTTGCCTAAGATAGCCAAAAGTTGAATCAATACATAAAAACAAATCAATAAAACTATTTAAAGTTCACCAGTTAATCTAATTATTGAATAGAGGTGAAAATATGAACTATTATCAAGTTGCTTATAAAGATCAAATAAAAAGCACTCTGGCAATGAGATAATTTTTATTAATTTGTATATCATTTATGAATACTTTTTTACAATTAGATCGTTGAGGTTTATTCAGATACTAAAATTAACCTCATATCAAGAAGAGAAAAAATAATTTTCCCGCGACATTCATTTCCTTGGCGTTGGTTTATCGTTTTACGAAATATATTACTGAATGCTAAATTTTAACCGTCTTTAATATTTGGCGATCTGCCTACAAGTTATTTAGAAGAAGTAGAATAAACATGCGTCCATTGTGATGCCTACGTAAAAACTTTTTTATAAATGAATAAATACGATTGAAACTGAGACGTTTCGGAACTCAAGCTGTTTTCCCATGCCGACATAAGAATGTAACCAGTCTGTCTTGTTTCATGAATCGGAACAAATTTCTCCTTGAGTGAAATTCTAGAGAGAATAATTGATTTATTTGCTTGGCGACTTACATTTAGCAATTTTTATGAATCAATCATAGCCTTTTAATATATACATAGGTTTTATTTAAATTAATTAAATTATAGATGACGTTAATATATAATAGTTACTTCTGGGCGATCGCGTTTCGTGATCAGCCTGTGTACCTCCGATATTCGTAGAGCTTTATCATAATAATAATATATCAGTAGCGTTCATTCCATAGATGCAAGAAAGCATTGCATGCCCTTATGATAAACAAATGTAGAATAAATTGTTTAAAGTTAAACAAAAAAGGAACTATTTATATTCATATCTATTCTATATTCACACCGTCTATCTTTCCTATATAAGCAATATAATATTTACTATTATAATATAATATTCATATTTATTACTCGAATTCTGCCTGCCCTCTCCAAATACCTTATGCACGTCACTGTAATATATATATATATATATATTTAGGCCGGCATGGAGCCGATGACTTTCGATGAATACTAATACGAGTACCATAATGACCGCTGACATTTTTTGGACTGTATTATATTTACTGTCAGGTATGGTGCGATGTTTTTTCAATAAGTTATACCTTTGGTAACATATTACTATATTATTATTATATTATTATTAGATATGTCTAATAATACACAGTCTTCGGCAATGGGATGCACTTTCTAATGTTTACAAAATTGTAATCGAGGTCGATGTATGCCTATTTTGAATCCAAACTGTTGTTGATTCACGGAGAGCGACATACCAAGGTCGACACAGGAAAAGTTGATCCAAAACACTTTCTTTAAACTCATCAATTTAAGAAAAAGAAGTAGGCAAAGTGTATATCATCTAAACAAAAACGCAATACAAATAAAATAAATATATAATTGATGATATTATAATAATAGGTACTTTATGCACACATATATTGAACGATTCCCAGTTTAGGGTTATACCTGTATTATAGGTACTACGTAGGGGGTTTCGCGCGTGTGTTGATGTGGACGATGTAAATGTAGAGCACTTGCTTGAATTTGAACACTTATTATATTCCCACGATATATTTATCAAATTATTAACACGTTACATAACATTTATTATTATGGTTATATTCTAATTTTATATAATGTCCATTCCTTTCCAAAGCTTCAGACGCAATCTCCTATAATAATCAAAATTCATTCATCTTTATATTCAAAAGCCGATCTTCCTTTTTTACAATTCTTTCTTACAGAAAACCTTTTTTTTTTTAAATGGCCAGCTCTATATTGTTGCCATAAACATGGAACCTATTTTTATAGTCCTCCTTACATACAATCGTTACAGTACCTACTTTTTTTTTTGTTAACCGTTTGGAAATCCTCACGGACCATCAGGTAAGCAGTGAGGACCACCGCCCCGGTGTGCTGGACTCTTATAGATTAAAACCACCGGGGTGCCAGCACTGCCTACTTTTCACCTTCGCCGCGCATGGGTTTTCGTATACTTCCTACAACCTGGTGAGCGATTGGCTTTGGTAGGCCTCCACGTGGTATTATAGGTACCTACTGGTCAAAGAAAAACATTAGATAATATATGTGTTACGCTACTACGTATCACGGGAGACTTATCTGTTCATTAAAGAATATTATGCCGGTACCAGATTTTAGCCCAGGACCCTTTAAGTCGTAGGAAGGATTACTATCAAGTAGGTCTTCTATACAATTAGTTGCAATCGTTATAGTTAATAAGCAATAAACACAATACACATTCAATGAATAACCTGTTCATTGCTTGGTTTATAATATTTTTATTAATTTAATTACAAGTAAAAGACATCAAATGTTTTACCGGATACGAATGATTGTAAATTATTATGTTCGTACCTAATTCAAGCGTCAATGAACTTTACAGGAAACATCTATAACGGCAAAGAAGGATGCTCCTGTAAAAATAAGAGAATAAAATACAATATATACAACGTGCTTTCTGGTACTGAATAATAATTAGCTTTGACAAGACACTAGCGATCTCGTTACGCTTCTGTCTTTCCGGCATATTATAGAAAAACATACCTTTAAAGTGATGCTACAAAATAGTTAAAGGAAATAAATTATATATATATATATGATAATATGCATTTTCTAAGAACACTTGTAAAGTACAAAAAAAAACAATAGATTTTATAATAATATACTTAGCTATTAGCTACTAGTTTGTTATTTGAAACATTTTAAATTTATATCAATCATCCAATTCTTTTTAAGTAATATTTTTGGAAAGAACATCTAGAAAAATATTACGTAATCGCTACTTTGATCGAGAGAGAATTTGATGAAGCCTAAAAATTCTTTCAACTGGCTCTAACAATGCAATTGCGCAAACGAAACCTTATGTACTTAACGTTGTTTTCCAATTATACTTTTGTGATTCAAACTTCAGTGACTAACACAAAAGTTTAGTCAAAAGTTTGTAATTAAGCAATATTTTTAATGAATTCACATTGGTAAAAGTGTGTCTGAGGTGCAAAGCCGATAATAATATTTAATCGATTGCTTGTACTGAGAATTAAGGTAAGTACTAAAAACATGCTACACATAATATTTTCTTATAAAAAAATCGCCAAATACGAGTAGGAATCGCGTACCGATGGCTCCGTATTTTTTTATGATGTGATTACAAAACTGATTCCGGATTATGGTATTTATTTCTGGTATAAGATATTGCTTTTAACCAAATTTCACGAATTCAGGACAACGGGAAATGTCCTGAAAGATGATTACCTTGCATATGACAAAATATACTGTACTAGCTGACCCGGCGAACTTTGTGCCGCCCTGAATGTCGTATTAACTCATAGCTAAACGTATACCCTTTCTCCCTTTCCTCCCTCCCTTCCATCATCTGTTGCCTATTAACATTCAATGCTCTTTTCAGAATATGAATAAATTCATCTGTTTTTTTTTTAAATATATTATTATAAGACTTGTAATTGCATCTCACATTAAGATTAATAAACAAAGTAATATATATGGTAGATACATGTGAATACACATTTATTGTAGTAACAACCCCTACAGTACGTATAGCATAGCACCATATAACGAATAATTACTAAATCCAATCAACAGATACCGCCATCTGTTAGAATCATTTGGAGCTAACTGAAAATTGTGACTGCCAAATCATAAACAAATAATTTGCAATAAAATAATATTGCGACTATGAATTGTGATAAAAACTATCCTATCTTTTAAGTTAGATCAAACTGCACGTGGTGAGTAAATTTTATTAAAATCGGTTAAGTAGTTTCGGAGTCCATCGCGGACAAACAACGTGACACGTAATTTATATGTATTAAGATAAATAACCGTCTCATTTGATTACGTCGACTTAAGTTAATTAAAGTTATTTAAAGTTTAATTTTTTGCAGTTCCGAGAGACTTGAAATCTTTCATATTTATTTCAATTTGATACCTCCACATTCTTCTGAAAAAAAGGATCTTGGCAAACAGACAGAAGGACAACGAAATGATCCTGTAAATGCTTTCGTTTTTCTTTTGAATCATTAAGCCCTAAAAGGTTTGCAAACTAAGGATAACGAGTTTAATTCTTAATAATATAAATACTACTATCCAATCTGTCCTATATTATGTATATGTTAATCGCAATTTTAACAATCGATGAAATTTTATGAAAAGGCAATCATATAAGTAAATTTATTCAAGAGTCTGTAGTGAAACGGATGAACTAGATTAATCTGTTAAATGATATATCCGTTTTTATGAAGTTTTAAATAGACTGCAGATAATTATATCCACTTGATTTAACGTCATAAAATTTCCCACTCGTGATATGGAACATTCATGATCTCCTCACTGGAGCAACTTGAAATTGTTGGAGAATCAACATTGGCGCCGGCTCAGTATATTGCACCGATAAAACGTTCCCATATTAAGACCGCACGATCCAATTACCTAGATGTCTAGGAATAAATCAACAACTTGCTTGTTTATACGGTGTTAAATATTTTTATTAGGCATGAGATTATTTTTCAACCATACGATGAGTAATGTTTTACTTTATATGTCTAGAGTATTCTAGAGTTGACTTCCGGATTAGATATCTTTTAAAATAAAAAAAGTGAAACTGGAATATTTTAATAGACTTGATGTTTTGTGCTAGCCGTCTGGTGTTAAACGAGCGGCAGTAAGGTAACAAGGCTGGGCGTCGTTGATCGATTGGATCTAGTCCTCAGTACATAGATGCATAAACTTTCGGAATTACCTATATTATATTTTTCAAAAAGATAAACATTATCAAGAATAAATCCATATCATAGAATACCAAGGTGTGATTAAAATAACATGAAAGCCTGCAAATCTTAAAAAAATACGAGGGTGTTGTGACGCGTCATTCCTAGAGCCAGTCAGACCCGCTGCATTAAATGTTTGAAACAAAAAAAAAATCGCAAATTTGTCGAAAAATCACAAATATATATTGCAAAGGTTAATTGATTTGATAATTATGTGGTGAATTAATAAAAGAGGTATATTTTTAATAAGATCGCTTAAAATATAATCCTACTTCACGCTGAGAATTTTGATTGACAAATATTTGAAGTGTTCGGCCCAGATTTGGACCGAACATGGGTAAAACAGGCGTGAAAAGTAAAAAGGGTTTTCAAAGGGTCGATGTTTTCTTGTTTGAATACACTGAGGACCAATGACCTTACTACATGGAACAAAAAAATCGTTTTATATGTTTAATTTTGAAGTCTGACATGAAAACATTAAGGTTTTCGTTCTGAGCTCTTGGGCTTATCATTAAGTCTAAAACACAGCTTACACCAATAAGATCACATTTATTGATCAACAAGTTTTATTATCTCTAAAGCATTTCGCTTAGTAATTTCAGTGTTTTGGTTAAGCTGTGAACACATAATTCATGATGGATAAACTCCGAAAGAATTTATTAATAATCGTGCTCAATATTAAGTAAATTTTAAAAATATAGATTGTTGTTGTAATATTATGTTGTATGTGATATTAGATAAATAACTTTACACGTATGGTAATTTTTAATGATCAGCACCTTTTTAGAGTGCGCTGCCTCGAAGAGAAAAACAGAACCCTTGCAGGTTCAATTTGTTGTCCGCCTGTGTCTGTTAAGAGTCTTGTACCCAGGAATGTGTGGAAGCAACAATTAGATATTAATATTAAATAACCAGGCCTGCCGTCTTTTATGTCACTAAAAAAATTATACTTCTATATCAACGTAATCAATAAATATTTCCGCTTATGTCGAATTTTTTATGGTTTTTGCGACTTTCGGAAGAGAATCAAAACCTGTATGGTACTTCCCGTTGACCTGGAATCATGAAATTTAACGAGAAACAAGTATTAAAGGATAACATATTATATTATTATAAACTCTAAAAACTTATCTGGTGCCACACGCCATACAACATCTCTTTTATTTTGGTACTCCTTTCGCCTCGTACGGAATCGATGGACACCTGTTCGGATTATTGCATCAACCCCCGACCGCATAATTATTTGCTATTCATTTACAGAATATTAACATTTATCTAACACCTTTTCTCCGCAACATTTTTACTTAAGCCGCCGCCATTAAGATTTGTCACACTTCCAAATCCTTCCTGTCACTTTATATGCTTGCCAACATAAAATATAATTATTGCAAAATAGAAATTAATTGTTAATGATGTTCAAATTAATATTTAGCATTGAATAATTATTATATAATTATTTATATTATATCCATCATAGCTTATTAGTGATATTTGATGTTGTGCTTCTCTATTATTGTAATACAAGATATTATGTCACAAATAAAGGAAAATGTCTGAAAACCTTCAATTTGTAGTTATATTACAAAAAAATGGTTTTTGCTATTGATAAATGGACCGCGACCTACATCGACTAACGAGGACAGCCATTTACTAACGAAAAAGTTAAATTTTTGTCTCAATCTGGTTTACTTTTTTTCTACCAATTTAAGTCGTACTTTCATAGTGTATTTGTACGTAACCTCCGGTGCGTGAGTATGGCAGGTTTTTTCTTGAATATATTCAATATATGATTTTGTTCTACTTATTTCAGTCTATAGTATATTAGATTGATCCTTATATTTATATTTATTGTCTATACAGTATACTTTTATACAATTATGTGCATATTCATATAACGTATATTATATTAATGTGCATAGATTTTTTGTTGAATAAAAATATTGGTTATAATCATTGAAGTCTCTAGGTCGTTAAAGAAGGCCAACGGTGAACGCTTGGCTCAAATATCTTGATGCATAATAAAAATGTGCACATATTTAATGAATAAACATCGTAAATTAATCTTTGAAGTTACAATACGGAAAGCTTATCCCATTTATAAAACGATGCCAGATTTCAATTTCATTCAGAAATTATGTTAAAAGAAGCTTAACGTTTTTCATCTTCTTGTTTTTTTTTTTTGTTGTTTTAAGTGTACTATAGTACCAACATTTGAAGAACAATGTCCGATGGGCAAACGTAACCTTAATTGCATAGGTCTTGGAAGTTTTTATCGCAATAATCCAGGAGTGTAATCAACTCATGAGCCAAAATATTAAGATAGTAAATTGGGTGAGTCAAAATGTTAAGATCTTAACATTATTATGTAATACATGAACAGTGCTTCAGAAAGTTCAAATACTATATCAGGAGAAGGATTAACTAATTTGTACACATCAAATAGGTAATATTCAAGAGATCGTTCAAAATATAACCATGCAGAGTAGATGCACGAATCTTCCAGTTATTAGAGAGATGACGCACTGAATTAGAAAAAGATTTCATTGCGAATGTCCAGTTGCTTTATTCAATAAGCTAGTAGAATAAATCGATATAAATACATCACTATTGCAGACCTATATAAGTATATTTGGTACAAATTTTGTCATACCTGCGTACAAATTAATTTAATAAACTTCATAAAATATCAGGATGATTACGGCTTGTATATTCCTTAAAATCAACATAAGCTCATCGTTTAGCTTCTTTGGAATAACCCAGCTATATTCTTAACATGTGCTTGTCGTATGATTGGTTATGAAAAAAAAAAGAAAGAAAAATAATAATATCTGCTCTTAATCGATTAGGGTTAAACATTTATTTTTGTTATTTAAGTGACATTTTTCGACTTTTTTATTGTCACTTGAGGTATTTTGAATATTTTAGTAATAAAAATACATGAAACTCATATGAATCATATCTCCCATGACGTAAACTGAGTACACCCCTGTTTGGGACTCACGATCGCTCTTCATGTCGACAGTAGACACACAGTGGAAAGTGCTGATACTTAAGCACAAAATTAACGGTCGGAAAGTTAGGCAGGTCGTCGACTCATCGGTCTTGTTTACATTCAGCTGATCGACTTCTAATTGCCGACGTCTATTAAGACAAGTACGCGAATAAACTGTCTATAAATTAATCATAGTACGTTGGTAATATAAATAAAAGTAAACTAATATTGTTACTTTTCATTAAAACGTCTTCTAGAGTAGATTATTGTTGTTCATTTATTTCTCAGTTAATAATATTTAAAGTTTGAATAAGGAAACTGTTTATTGAAAAACATTGAAATTTCTAGTCTCTGGAAATTAAATAGAAACCTGAACATAGAATAATAATAAATTGCTGTTTACTGTATTTAAAATAAAATAAGAACAACTGCAAATAAAGTATAGAATATTTTATTACAGGTACTGATTAGTTATTTAGTTATTGGCTATGAAATTGTTTTCTATTTTCTTATCTTTTGTTTCAAAAAAGTGATTGTTTATAAATTATTAAGAGCTTTTAGAGGAATTAAAGTTAATATTACCTAACATAAAATAGCTATAAAATAAAATATTAAAATTGGAGAAAGAGAAACAATTTTAATAATAATAATAGCATTTATTTGGCATACAACATAACATACAACACAGCAGAATAAGTTAATAAAGACATAAACACTAAAACTATATACCCTGTGTTGTGATGAGGAAATGCTAAGTGACCAGCTGAGCCACCCGGCACTGATTTTCAGCTGACACCCATTTTTAGTTAGTGTTATGTAAAAAATAGTATGAACAACTTGACTGGAAACCAAAGCTGTGTTGTCTTACCATATAGTAAACACTGAACCTTCATCTTGGTTAATAAATTAATGTACTTCCATATTATTATGTGATAAATATGTGTTATTGTCAATAACCCGATAATTATTATTAAAAACATAGTGTAAGCAAAGAAATTCTTAAATGTACCAAATGTTTTATTGTCTGAGTAGACATGCGTAAAAGCAAAAAGAGACTTCAGTTTACTTATTTGATACGTTTTTATTTATATTTTCGAACAGTATTTCCAATTACTGAGAAGTGCACAATGATTGACAATTGAAAGTGGAAATATCAAACTACAAAATACAGAATTTCACGTTTATATTCCTGTAAATAAAATATTATTTTTGTTTTGCTTGTACTTATTGACTGATGGCGCAAAGGTGAATGTTAAGGTTTCGTTTCTTATAGAAGAATGAAGAGGTAACGACCCGACATACGATTGGACTGAGAGCAACAACCAGAATTGAGAGTAAAGGATAACGAAACGCTTTACGACATTTTGTACTTTATACCCATAGCGTTTCATAGTTTTGAACATAAAATAGGTTTTAATTTCAAATTACATCAAATCAAGTATTATTAACGTCTGTTCTAGGTTTTGTAATATATCTTCGTCTTTAAATTCATAGCTGAAAAACAATAGACAACTGCTTTCTATTGAATTAGAAAATAAAATTGCCCTGTTTCTAGAAAAAGCTAAAATGTTTATGTGAAATCATTCTATTTCTAAAATTAATTTCCTAAAATTTCACAGTAATGTCACAGAGCAACAAAAAATAGTATTTCAAGTACATCGCCAATATTTTTTATTTATTTAAAAATGACCTTCTTAGAGATTTGTGAAATAAGGATACTGGGTACAACTTAAATTACAATATCTTCGATAAAATTATTTAAATTGAAGATGATTGAGAGTTAATTCATTTCTTAAAATACTATATGAGATGTGGAAATATTATATGACCAATAAATATATAATTTTAATGGTTTATGGTTTTGGCGCCTCTAAATATGTTTGCAGTGGTTTACCTCTTTTTATGGATTGCAAATATTTAGCCATATAATGTATTTATGAAATACGAAGATAATTATTCCAATTAATATATTGTAGCATAATGTTTATACAACATTATTAAAACTATCAGTATTAAAAGAAAAGTAAAGTAAAGACCAATGTGACTAAAAAAGAACGGCCTATCAGTTTACGTACACTTACTCAAGTCAAGCAAAACAATTTCTGCTACTGAAATACAAATATATAGCATTGAGAGTCCATCAATATATGTTACTTATTATAAATTAATTAATATTGTGCATTGCGAAATGCAGCATGTATGCTACAAGCCCCTAAGTCTTTCACTAAAAAAATAAAACAACATTATCTGAAATTAGATCTACAGGAATATATATTATAACGGGTAATATGATTAATTTTAGCTAAAATAATAATAATTTTATAATATCAATCAAAGTACGACACGACGCGTTTGGTAGTAACGAGAACCATGTATCCAACCACCCATGGAGGGCAAGAAATTATTCCTAAAAAATACTAAGTATTTTATTTTTCAAACACACCGTTAATCGGATTGTATTAGACGTGACATAAACTTTAAGTAATGTGTAAAAAATTCATCTCTGGATGTTAGGTTGTGAATATATTATGACCGGTGGTCGTGGGTGTGGTTTTAGGAAGACACGAATTTGGCGTTTTACAGTTTATTTGCCCTTTAAGGCATACCGAACTGCGACGTACACGCACGTACTCCCGCCTTGGGTCTCGGTAGTCGACTGCCTTCCAAGCGTCCCGTGCGCGCGCGCATCCTCTTACCCCGCACGTCTCGTAACACCCTAATCCTAAACCTTAGGGCGACAACTGCGTATCGGGTTACGTCTACATGCTATAATATTATATATCTTTCAATTCCTGACAAAACTCGCATTCTCAAGCCTTCGTCGTGTGGTCAAATACGAAAAAGTACTTTTTTTTTACGCTGGCTCGACATAGTGACTACAGAGTACCTGATGGTAAGTACAATGTAGTCCAAAAACGAAAGTGACTATCAAAGGATGAAAATCCATTAATAGTCTACATCGTCATGTCGGCCCTCGTATACCACGACTGAAGGTCTCTAGGTATATGAGCTACTGGATATACACAAGCTGATCCCAAAACGCGACAAGCCGAAACTGGTCACTATGACGGGTTACACCCATGTACTGTGGTCGCGATCTAGACGGGCACCGACGCCCTACCACCTCGCTGCTGCTCGTTTAGCACCACCCAGGAGTCACGTGTAGGGAAACTAGGGTAAAGCCTACGGACGCGAGCAGCTTCGACTCCCATACAATAAACGCACGAAGTATATATTTTTAATAAGTTTGGCATACTCAAATCATTTAAAATCCCATGCGTATGACTGTTCAAAATAAATAATATTGCTAATATAACATAATAATAATATAATAGATAAGATAAAATACTTAGATATAGTAATGAAACAGGAAGAATAACTGTTGCTGTTATAGCAGTAATATCATTGTCTTGAGTTATAAATTAGTAACGGCCGGTTGAGCCTCAATATAAACAGACATCTCAATATTCATTGGCTTAATTCAAAACAGCTAAATTTAACTCGAAAAATATTGATCGTTATAAAACAAATTCGCCAGTGTTTACGCCTATAGTGCATTGACAGTTCAGACTGAAGTGACCTCATCGCGCGCCCTGGAATTGGAGTTCACAAACTGTTTGTAACAGGAATCAACGACTCGAATCTATCAATCACCAGAATTGTAGGCCTTGATATATTTCAATGGTTTGTCATATAACAAAGTACTATTTATAATAAAAGGCCATTTAAAAAAGCTACAATTATTTGTAAATTTTACCAACAAATGCAATTGTGTTAATTTTTTAAAGATTTGAAATTATTAAGGAAAATTTTGATCTCTTTTCTAAGTATTTTTTATAAATCTTTCTTAGTCACTAGTAAGCTACAAGCGTATCAAAATTTAGACTGTACTCAGTACTACCCGCTTACGTTTCGTTTCTATTAACAACTTTCCTGTTTTAAGTTTCCAGAATAATACTAAATTTAGTTCTATTACATTCGATTTAAAAGTTTAAATTTAAAATATATCCCGAAACAGCTCAACAGTATCCTAAAATCAAATGGCGTTTACAAAACATTTATTTAGACACCTTCACACGACTGTTTTTATGTTTATAAGGAAACTTTCAAGAATTCAATAATTATTGTGCCAATATTGATTTATATTTTCCATGCCGGGAACTGACTCTAGTTGGAGGAAACGATGAAGCCATGACACTTTCGATCATAATTTAAGAAAGTAAACAAACACTCTGGCGGAAAATTTTCTGGTACGCCGCAAATAAATTAACGGCCTCAATGTTTGAATAATTTAATGGAAGACGTTCGGAATATTTCTTGTAATTATTTTTAGACAAAAAGGTATTAAATTATTTTGATTTATTTCTCCAAATTAATTGAAATATTTGATGTTATTAAATGCCTGTGTGGCCATGTAGATAAGGAGCCGGCATTCATGTATAAAAACTCTAATGGTCTTAGATTTGAATCTTGGCATGTACGAATCTTGGGTTTTTCTAGACTAAGTACGGACCACAAGCATAAAAATCCTTTAGCAAGTTAAGCCAAGCTTTGAAGTCATTTAACAAAAATTTCCTTCTGGTCACTCTGGGTACAATATACAAGTGAAAAGGTATGCATGCACACCCTGAAAGAGAAAACGTGACGATTTATAATCGCTAATTAAACATCTAATAGAATACTTGATATCTTAGCATGATAGAGAGGAAGACAGTTATTTTTCATTTTCTGATGTTAGCAGCGATATGATAATACTTTTGTATTGATTCCCTTTACAGGTGTCAGAAACCAATTTACATCAGATAGTCTGTGAGTCTGTTTGCCATTATTTGCTTTTAAAATACAAAACCTATATGCAGTATGTAATAAAAACCCTGTCTGATCCTAGAAGGCGTTACTCGGTATCGATATCAGACTCTGTGTTACTACTACTTTACGTTATTCTATTTGTAAACTGAAAATTAATTAAATGTTTTAACTTAAAAAGAGGAAAGCTAAGGATCATGCTAGTTGTTTATGATATTACAGAGGTCATGTTTCCCGTAGATCCAAAGCACTTTTTATTAGTTAAATCGTTCGATTAGAATTTTGTAAGTAATCCGATCTTAGGTCGCTTGTAACATAATTGAATTCCTTAAATTTTATATGACATAAACTTTTTATGTTCACGAATAATATAGTTTTCTGGTGTACTTTGGTAAAGTTATCGTGACACTAAAAAACCCTTTGGAGTCAGACATGATGTTTGTTGCGGAAGAAGCAGTAACCACACCCGCACGCGCTAACGTTCTACACAGGCGTTCGCCAACTGTTATTACGAAGACTGATCAGCGAGTGACTCTCTCTCTATCTCTCTACATTATATGCATGCACACAACGCGATTTGTGTCCTGTGTTACCGCTGAAGAGTTTGATGCTAACGAGAAACCGGCACCTGCGTAGCCTCGCGGCGGTGACATCGCAAGTGAAGCAGTTAGAGACCAGAGTGTTGTACTCAGAGGAATATCCTGTAGAAGATGTCCATAGATCGATGACGGTAATGAATCAATAGAGTAGTCAAAAAATAGTGGACGATGTATTTAGGTACCTTGGCCTCATAAAGCAAAGTTTACTACTGCGAACTTGATCTATAATAAAATATAGTGAAATACTAACAAGCAATTTACAATCATCTTCTGCACCATTAATCTTACGTTTATTTTGGGTGTTCCAACACTTCTAACATTAAACAGTTTAATATGAAACACTTAATTTAATTTGAACCTTAATCAAGATTGTATACGATAATTATTTCCGTCTTCTCTGTGTATAGCTTATAATAACTTGTAATATTATTTATTATCTATAATATCAAAAACAAATTATGAATAAATGACGGAGGGAGTGATATATCGCTATTTCAAACGAATAAATGCGATAATATATAAATCTAAATTTAGGACAAAATAAAAATCAATAAACCGTCTTTTGAAAATCATTAGCAATCATATTTTTACACACAAACAGTGTTATATTAACGACTAGCTTTTGCCCGCGGCTTCGCTCGCGTTAAGAAGTATTATTATTATTATTAATTAGGTATAGTTTTTGCGGCTTCACTTTTGTTTAGCGTGTCCCCATTCCCCCCCCCCCCATTCTCCCCCATTCCCCCATTTTATCCCCTTGCGAGTAGAATTAATCAAAACCCGTTCTTAACGGATGCCTACGTCATAACATCTACCTGCACGCCAAATTTCAGCCCGATCCGTCCAGTGGTTTGGGCTCTGCGTTGATAGATCACTATATGTCAGTCAGTCACCTTTGAGTTATATATATTTAGATAGTGTGATAGAAAGATTTTATCCCCATAGGGCTTGAAATTATCAAAATCGTATTTAAGCGGACGTCTTCATCATAGTAGCTCCAATCTTTAATTTCAGTTCAATCAGTCGAAAATCTAAAAAGATTTATACAAACTTTCATCCCCCATTTTATCCCTTTAGGGGTGGAATTTATCAAATCCTTTCTTAACGGATGCCTACGTCATATTAGCCTTATGCTTACAAAGTCTTAGCCCGATCGGTTTAAAATTGACGTAGTTTCATACAAATTTCATCCCCTATTATAAAATAGCCCCATAAAAAGGGGATAACCCCTTGGGGGTAGAATTCATCAAAATCCTTTCTTAGCGGATGCCTACGTCATAACATCTACCTGCATGCCAAATTTCAGCCCGATCCGACCAGTGGTTTGGGCTCTGCGTTGATAGATCTCTATGTCAGTCAGGCAGTCAGTCACCTTTGAGTTATATATATTTAGATATTACGTGTCTTAGAAGTTCTAATATTTGCATGTACTAAATATGGCGACATTATTTGACTGTATTTTGAAAAATAAGAAAATATTACACCCTTTTTGAATATTTTTGTTTATACAGGAGGTAGCTTTGTGAAAATAAATCCGAGATGTCTACTGGAGTATCTTAAATAAAACTGATTTTGGTATACTACACTTATTATTTATTCAGTTAGAGTAGCGATAATGGTCGATAAGTAGTTTAAATTTGTACATTGTACAATCATTTTAATAGATTTATGTATATTTTGTAAAGGCAAATAAAAAGATCATGAGTACATACATACATATCGTAGATAATATGAGTATTATGTCGTTAAACATTTACGCATGAAAGTTCCATGTTATATTTAACTATAATGGATTTTTTTAAATATAATCTAACATGTGATTAAAAACCATACCAGCTGTTGTTTCTTTCTTTAAACCAATTCTCTGCATTTTCGATAAGGAATTCATGGGAATTACTATTTAAACTCTTGGTTGTAAATAAAAGAAATATCGAATAAAATTTGTCATTTCTATAGTAGACAAAGTCATAGGCAAAAGCAATTTATTAAATAAAAATGGTTTCTCAAGTCAATGACATTTTGAAGAATAAATTCAGAGGTCATATAACCATGATTGAGTTGCAAACCTTTCAAAGCGAAGGTATATCTAGTAGCAGAATTATTTTTTTGTATGAATCATATAACAAGTTTTTTTTATTTTATAAAATGCACTTTAAACTATTAATAATTAATTTATTCTTGTAAAGTGACACGAAGGCACTTTTATCTTAAAATCTTGAATGGTTCAAGTACCTTTTTAGTACGGTTGTTCACCTGTAATGTCACTTTAAATACTTCAAAGTCTTTTTGTCACCAAGAGGGTAATACTCTATTCCACCCGATTCAATATATTTTTCCTCATCCTACACATTTCTTATAAGGACATGTTAATTCTGAAATTTCTTTGAAATAAAATCGTAAATAATTTCTTTTAATATATATAACAGACTATAAAGCTAACCATATAAAAGCAAATAAACCCTCAAAGAAATTGAATTTATTATTATGGAAATAGCGACAGCGTTTTTAAAAAAAAAGATTAAAGGTATTTAAGGACTGTTTAGGTATTTTCTCTTGTAGTCTGTAATACAAATTATTTACTTAAATCTTCCTTGAAAATGTGTATTATTTATTTCCAATATAAATGCAATAGATTCCTGCTTGAGTTTACAGTAAAAAGTATCTTTCTGTTCATCGAAATCCCAAAGCGCCTATTAAGCTGTTTGAGGGCCAATCTCCTATTTGAAGCGTGCCAATCGGGTGTTCCCTACAACAAACATAATGCAACGTTACTTCAGGTCAAAGTTCGCTTTTCTCAGGTTAGGTCACTCAACTCGGTACTGGCTAGAAACAGATAACACGGAAACAGTGTCACAGGTTACTCTTTTACTCTATATATATTTATGTTCTGAGAATGCACTCACTGATTAATAAGGAAAATAAATTTAAAATTATCATGACTGAAACAGTCTTGAGTAAAATTATTGACTAATTAGCGAAATATTTTTTTTTACACTGGCTCGATAAGTTATACGTTGCATCTGACGGTAAGTACAGTGTTCCAAAAACGAAAGCCACTATCAAAAGACGAAAATCTATTCAGTCTCCGTTGTAATGTCGGCCTACATATACCACGACAGAAGGTCTCTTGGTAAATGAGTTACTGGCCATACACAAGCTGATCCCGAAACGCGACTGGCCAAAACGAGTCACTATGGCGATTTTTAAACTCGTGGTTATGAATCCGGTTCGGGCAATCGCCCTACCACATATGACTAATAAGAGCCATATTTCATAAAATGATCGGTCAATATAATATAGTATATAAATAACTACAAGTGAAATTATACAATTCAATTAATGCCAAACACCATAATAATAATACTACTAAATACCTAATTTCGGTATTAGGTACTAAAATACCTAATTAATACTACAAATTAATCAGTTCGACAATAATAATGGTATTATAGTAGTAGTATTTATTATAACTTATACAAAATAAGTTTTTAAATCTTTTAAAATGTAAACATGATTTAAATAACCTTCCCAAACAATTACCACTTTAAATAATCGTAGAGTTGAGAGGGGCCGCCTATTTTTATTCAAAATTATTAAATACATCATACTCATCCTATACATACTCATATACTCGTCCTATTTGCTAAGCTAAGCCTTGAAATTTATTTTGATTATGCACATTCTAGACTGCGTACCTAAATTATACTTTATCACAATTAATTTTGGATTAAAAATGTTACCGTAGCGTCAAGACCAGTTTGCTGATATTATCTGTCCTTTGTTATAAATGACACATGTAATATTTATGCAAATATATATGCTACCTTGCCCAAATTATTACATCATTTAAAATAAACTATATTGTTATAGTATCCTAAAGAAACAGCAAACGAATAGCAGAACAAACATTTGAATAAATTATTACCGTTTGAAATTTTAAAGCATTTAGAAATGCATTCACTTTTAGAAGGTTTCAAGTATGGATTTTGACTACTACATCAATTTTACTGTGTAGCTATTCCTCTATATATCTTTCAAGAAAACGGACGCCTTTAACGCATCCACTTGAGTGTAACAACTCAATCAAAAGGCTCGGGGATCTTCCTTAGGGATCATTTATCCTCTAATTTTATAACGACATCTTTAACCACACTCAGTAATCGTTCACCTTTTACATGACCACGTCTATATAGCGATAGGTGAGACAGCTTTTTTGATAATTATACAAAAATTTATACGCAAATGTGAGCTTTACAAATATTTTGTCACTATTTTTTTTTTAAACTCAACAATTATCGTTAAAGTAAAATTATTATCTAATGGATGTAAACATTCAATTAAAAAAAACATTTGTAAGACGTACACATCGAGGGCTGAAAGGCTATTCGGTTTAAGCGACATTTTTTGATGATATAGTAATATATATTTTCGGAATCAGCGTTTTTACCGATTCCAAAAAAAAATTAAATAAAAAATATAAATATATATATATTACTATATAACCAAAAAATGTCGCTTAAACCAAATAGCCTTTCAGCCCTCGATATGAATTTAAATTCTATTAAAAATCTAACAATGGTATTTACAAAAAAAAACAGATCTCTTAGATGTTGAATATAAAAGTATAACCAATATCATGATTATGTTCAAATGGAAAATTGCTACGGATCGGGAAATTGTATCATTCACAATTATCAGGAATTTCAAATGTTGACTATTGTTTAAAGTAAATATGTTTATTTCTGTTTTTAACATCCAGTAAATCTAATTCTTAAAGAATAACATAATATTATTCCTTGGTGTATGTACCTAACACTTATATGGTTACAACTTTTATAATCGCAAACTTTATTTCTTATGTATTTTGTGATCGTTGCTTGAAAACAAATAAATAGTAGGTAGGTTCTCGAACAATCAATATCGCAGACACCATTTTCTAGTAACTTGCTGATTATAGGATGAATTTAATTTACTGGTCTTTGTAAAGTCACTGAACTTTGGATTGCTTGACACAAATCCACTCTAAGATGCCAGGCTCTCTAATAAATGTCATTTGGAAATTATTGTTTGAACTAAAATATTATTATATCTTCTAATCTTAATTTTTAATATTAACATAAAAAGAAATTTTCCTTGGTTGATTGAAATGTAATTAGGTTTTATCAACGTCTATTAATATCTGCTATCAGGTTTTATACTAAATGAATTCTAGCATGAAATTACCAGAGGTATACAAACATGGCTTTATGATTTTTTTTCAATAATAAGTGTACACAGTGGGTATTTTTTAATTAGTCTGAAATTTTACTTAATAGCAAAACGAATGAATACGTAAATATAATTTAGTAAGGAATTTAATATTGTATTACTATGCCAAATGCTAGTTGTAGCGTGCAAACCTCCTTATTATACATACTCTTGATAAAGAAACTTTTTTGCGCTACCTATTGATATTTTCATATTCAATGTCATACTTAAAATTATAAATATACTTGAAATTGCCACTGATGTACTCTTACCAAATTCTTCCTTGTAAGAGCTTGATGATACAGAATAACCAGCATAGGCTGAGCCCAGTGCTTTTTGAGATTGTTGACAGCACACAGTATACGAATACATCACATTATGTTATGTATTATTATTTCATTGTTTTATCTAAATGCATATGTTGTGTTGTTTCTTTCTTTCCATATAGTATTACTGGTGAAAACTAAATAGTATTATTTCCAAGATGGAGTTCATAACCCCTGAATCCTAATAAACTAGTTGGTAGGTACTTGTAACAACTATTGTCGCGTATTGTATTGTATTGAATTTAATAAGGTTTCCTTACAAGTAAATCGCAATAAGCCAATTATTGTTTAAAGATTTTTCTGTTATTAAAATTAAAATGAGTACATTGACATTTGCGTTTTAATTGTTAGGCACACTTTAATTGTTTTTTTATACTGAATGTGACAAGCAAGCGGAGAAATCACCTGATGGAGAATAGTTTCTGTCGACTATGGATATTTGCAATACCGTCGGTGATTCTGAAAAACCTTTTCACTTCCTTTTTGTAGAACCTCATGTCACTCCAGAAAAAAATATATATTTGGTATGTATATTATTGTTTTTATACCAATTATATAGTCAATAGGCAATTTTATATGTAATTGTTGGATGCGAAAACCCGAAAACCTATGTTCAGCAATGCATGGATATAGGTTAATGATGACAGAGATTGGCAAAATGTAATTTGGTTAGCGATTACAAAATGTCGTCGAAATTTTAATTTTGTTGCTCTGTAATCACGATTAAATCTCTTCAAAACATGAATTTGTCTGCAATTGAGAATTCCGTGGTGTTTAAAATATAGATGAGCAAAATGATGTCATATTAATGATGAAAAACGCAAAATGTAATTGTAGTCATTTTTCATTAATCTGATTACATTTTGCCCATCTATGTATGGTGATATAATCAAAGTGATTACACTGTACCTGACAATAAGTACAGCGTTGTGGAATATTCGACCTTAGCTATCCAGAAATAGGATCTACAGTTTATTGATTGTTGCCATTATCATGCCGACCTGATCTTGTAAGTCTCTTCACCCTTTATTAAAAACTCCATATTACTTTCTTATTTATTTAATTAAAAAACCAAAATCTTATCTTATTTCAGGGACCACAACCTATTTAATAATAAATAATTAATATAATTATTAATATATATTAATATTATTATTATTTTATTATTTTATTATTATTAATTAATATTATTATTTTATTATTATTTTTTTTTTTATTATTTATATTTATTAATATTGTGATAAAAAAAGGTCTAAAACATAGTCTATGCTGTTTCGCATTAAACAAAAAATGATTTTGCCTGACGAAATGTAGCATTTCACTAGCTGCTTTTTGAAAATACATATATCTTTTATATTTTCATGGTTTCTGTAAGATGTTTTACAAAATTGTTATGTTTGAAATACTATAAACAATTAAAATAGTATTATGTACTGTAGCATTACTAATTTTCATGTAAAAGGATAATAAATAGGCTAACATTTCGGTTGACGGCAAAATGATTGTCATCTATGGATAAGAAGTGTCGTCATTACGTTGCCGAGTGTTTTTCACTCTCATTTTGAAGATTTTTTTATATCTCAAATCAATATATAATTTGTTTCATTCCCTATTAATATATTTGTAATATACAATTTATTAAATACTCTTTGAGGGAATCTTTTTGAATATTTACATATCAGTTGAAATTGTAATAGACATTGAAAATGACAATTTTAGTACGCCATATAACAATTCCTTTTAATCCAAAATAGAAAATTATAATTTTAATATTGTCTCTTTTGCTAAATTGGTTTCTGGTATAATTTTAAAGTTAATCATGCAATCGCAAATATTCAAACAGGCTGATAAGGCATGCAACGGAGAATATTCTTAAAAGAGAAACAACTTCAAGACGATTTAGAAACTCCATGGGACGAAGTTTTGCGAAAACCTGACGACGAAAACTTGTTTTACACAGCGAGTGTGCACTTCCTTAGAAAAAGACTTGAAGACCAAACTCAATCATTTACTTCAAAACAGAGAAATAAATCACACAGTTGTTGTAGCTTCATTGAAAATTCCGTAAAAAACACAAGCCTTCCTAAAAAGAAAGAAATCTCTAAACAAACTGTTTATCACGAATCAGAGAGTAATCCAGGACCTTCCCTGTCCATGCATCAGGTACTACCGTTCCCTAGAACAAGCAAAGTGGGTTTTTTCACGCGATTAAAGAACACATTTCGAAAATATCGCCGCAGTGCCTATTTATCTGAATGCGAAGATATAGAAAAGAGTGAATTATGTAAAATGTCGAATTTTAAATTTCCACGCTGCGAACGGTTAAATAATATTCATTCATCGTGGCTATTAGAAGTATCTGAAGAAAAATCTGATGAAAGTATGAAAATTGTTGATAAGGATTCCCGATCCAGGGAGCGTTTTTAGGATAAGACAATTATACAATGGAATTTAATTTTTCATGTTAATTTAATTATAATATGTATACAAAGGATTTTTCATTAAATTATTATATTCTTTGGATTATTTTCAATCTCTTTAACATTTCATTGTGTGACTGTTCACCGACTCCACAGTAGATAAAATTTCTTCAAAAGACTAAATTCAACCGTAGATCAAGTTATAATTATTTATATAGGCCCCGACGTTGTTACTTTGTATTATAATCTTCCTTTAACCTGGCTCATCATAGTGTAATAGCAATGCTAACTCGGGCTGCGTCCAATACAAGGTGTACTCTTCAAGTACTTAGCTTGTGACTCAATAGTCTCCTTAATGTAGACATTGTTAAACAGTTATGTAATTTATTCGGCCTCTTTCGAGGGAAGGATGCCCCAGTTCCTCCGCATCCTTCTGTAGAGCTCGTCCATAGACTTGGTCACTCTTCCACCGACATTCAGAAATTATGCTAATCCAGTAATAGTTTTAAATCTCGTAATAATAGTAATATGTAAGAGAGGACACAACCCGGTTATGTGAGATACTATGGACGTCACGACACTTGCTATTATGTAGTAGAGATTGGTAACCACTTCTTGATTTGTAATTGAAATAGCATGATACACCTTTAAGCGTTAGTCATGGACAGCACGTGAGTAGCGCTCCTACATAAAGTAAGTCTCCTCTTACTCGGTTGCCTCCAGGCAGTGCTTCAGAGGGAGATTCCAAGCGCTCCTACATAAAGTAAGTCTCCTCTTACTCGGTTGCCTCCAGGCAGTGCTTCAGAAGGAGATTCCAATATTGTAATAACCACAGGCCAATGTAGCATTTGGGAACAGTCAGTTGTCGTATTTCGTTGAGTGGTATTCGCCACGGTAGTGCCATCGGCCGGAACCGTCGCTGTAAAGTATACAGACCGGCCGTCGCCGAGACTATCGTTGGGCGTGACCAAAGTGATATTTTAATACTGAGTGTCCAAAGCTTATTTGACGGTGGCGAGATAATGTATTTTTTTAGATGGAAGTTACTACAACACGGCTGACATGAGCTACGAGGATGTATCATGGTTAAGGCGTGCCACTGACGCAATGTTCCAAAGAGGTTCCATAGAAATATAGTTATCGGATAAATACCTTATAATGCACAAGGCAATGTACTCGAGCCTCAAATCCTTGTAGAGACATATAATCATATATGTGGATGAATAAACAAGTGTCGGACTTCCATTTATGAATATATTGATATAACTGCCTCTACTAAATATTACACTTGGGAATGTTATAAGTTGCAGAGTGAATGTAAATATTAATTAAAGATGTGCACCTTACCGATTATGCTGGTACTTCACTGTCACTATTACTATAACTTTCCTACTAATTATTATATTACTAGCTTGAGTGCCGAGCCGCGACTCCTCCAACGCTCATAACATCTAAGCGTATGCGTATCCTAATTCCCATTCTCTCAAATGCCGATCCTAAGACGAATTCCCTGATTTCTACTTTCCTCGCCTATTTATGCAATCCCCGCTTCGATTCCCAAGGCGTGGTCCCAAAGACTTCCAGCCAATCATCGAAAGCGTGCAAGCTTGAGGTATGTTGCAGTTTTTGCTGCTTCTCCGTTCCCACGCTCATCACGAATTTTGCATAAGTGTCCTTTAAAATATTAGATTAGGTGTTTAAAAGCTTTTGCCCATAAATAATAATAAAACCGTCACGTCGATAATTAATTATCGTGTGAAAGTTAAATACTTGAGAATATTAACAATATTATCCTTTTTCTTCGTAGTTACATATTTTATTTCTCTACTAGCCATGGACTGTTACAATTGTTAGTGAATTTTTACCCGTTCCCCACAATAATAATAATGTTGATTGAACATTTTGATATTTTATAGTTTGCTCTTAACATATATCTGGATTAAATATCGTATTCATTAAAACTAACTGATATAAAAATACATCATACTTATAAAAAAGAATTTAAAGGAAAATATTGCGAAATATTAATTAGAGGGTATACCACCGATTCACATGACTAAAACTAAAGATTACTTAGAAGGACTATTATTTGCGGAGGACTATCCAATAAACATTAGACATAGCAGGATTGTTATATTGGTCCGTATACTAAGAGAGACTAATTACAGGTATTATTATTAGGTAGAAATACATAGACATTATGATTGCATCTCGCTAGTTTTGCGGGCAAATTAACTGTGTTCCAGACTACAATAGTTGATGCTGGTATACTAAATAAAATAGAAGTTTTGAAACGATTAAGAAAAAAAATTGCTCGGACATTCTATCCACGGAGTGAGTGAGACGCAACAGCGACAGAAGCCGTACTCGGCACCCTTCATCGGTTATCGCAAATTAGGTGTACCCACTGTTAGCGAACTTTGCGGCTTTATGTAGGGTTTCTTGGTCGTTACCCCTTTTCTTAGCAATTTGTTTAATGTTGTGAACTTTATTCTCTCAAAAAATTTAAATACATGAGTGCCACGACCATCATTGTGGCCAATCACAGTGTTTGTAGTGACCATACTTACGACGCTAAGTTCCCGGGTACAAGTGTCTGTAGTAGCAATTTTTTTTGTGATGAACAGATGAGCTTGTCTCGCGTCACTACTGTGTATATATATTTATATTTTTTCCATAGAACTGCCAAAGCAATAGTACAAGCACAGTGCCTAGTACAGTTTACATAGTATAAAATGAAGTCGCTTCCGCTTTATGTTAGCTTAGATCTTTTAAACAATTCAACGGACTGTAAGGCAGTAAAGCCGAAAAATTGAAAGATTTGTAATGTGATGTTGTAACAAACATATTTTGTGCGCTTAAATCGCAAACGTTTGCTAAACCTTACGAGAGAGATAAAATTAATGTACTACGGAATTATAGTATATTCTATTTTACACACAACACTCACTATACGATACAGGGAGCGACCCAAAGATTTACCAAAATTTAATATGTTGTGTACTACGTTATTGGCATTTTAGATTTTTTTTTTATTTCCTATTTTTGTATATAATTTTATAATATGCTGTGTAGTTACCATTGAATAAATAAATAAATTATTATATATCTTCAAAATATCGAGAAATAAGTCTGCGTTGGTGTACATATTATTTTTAAATAATTTATATGACAGAACAAATTTTTCCGAGTCAGTTATTCATAAATCTATGTGTTTAATTATAGTGGCTTGATTTAGCCAGTCATATATAGAGATCTTCTTCTTTCTTCTCCTCTTTTTTCTCTACTACTTGATTACGAAAGCAGCAATTCTGGGATTATATTAGATTATAGTCTACAGTAGACACTTTTCACCAAAAGGGTTACCAAATTTGTTAGTTACTTTTTTGTACAAAACTGTTTAAATGCTTAGGAATAATAAAACAGCGATTATGTGCTCTGTGGCTGGATATGTTTTACATTATGCATAGTGTGTTTGAATCTGAAATATCATAATAATATTGTGTTCAATAATACAGGTTGTGTCAGGTTTTTGTAATGGTGCGATTTGTTGGACTATAGAAAAACAACTTATTTATAAAATTTATAATGAATGTTGATCCTTGTATTATGATTATATTTGTTATAAGTGTTAATATTTTTATTATTACTCAAATCAATTAATTCCTTGAAGTATTTCACCGGTGCTCTGATATATGTATATTTAGTATTGAGTCCGCAGTTTTGTGAGACAATGATTTATATTTGCAGAAGTGAAAATGGGAAATCTTTGATGAAATTCACACGCTGACAAATAATCATTATTTATTTCTGTGTAAAGTAGATTTATGTACCGATGAAAATATTATAACCTAACAACTAAGTAATATGTTTAATAGTTTCGCTATTATTTATTTTAATGGCTAACTATTTAGGTCAGACTATATAAATATTTTATTATAAGTAAGGTAAACGACCTGGATTTATGCATTGAAATAACCCTCGACTAATGATATAAAAATAAATATCAATTATCAGACTTTGAAAAGCAAACAATGTTTACAAACAAAGTTTATTTACAACAAAGGGACTTACAACAAGTGAAAACATGCATATTATGAAAAAATGAATTCCCTAGCACTATGATACATGGCAGAGATGGGCAAAATATAATCAGATTAATGATTAACGATTACAAAATGTAGTCGAAATTTTAATTTCGTTACTCTGTAATCATAAATAAATCGCGTCTAAGCAGTAAGAAGGAGTCATAAATTTGTATGCAATTGAGGATTCGTTGGTGTTTAAAACAACGAAGGACAAAATATAATCATATTAATAATGCAAAATGTAATCGTAATCATTTATCATTAATCTGATTATATTTTGCCCATCTACAATACATGATTATGGCAAATCGAAATTATTATTTGTTTTATATACCGGAGTCGCTTTTGTATGAAATTCAATCATTAAATAAGCTAACAAAAGCATTATGGTTCTAATGACGAAATCGCTGTCAGAGTTGCAATGAATTCTGGACGACCTAGCTGATACTTTAGTTTTGGATAGAATTTTGGATGAACATGAATAAGGTACCAAAATAATGTATAACCGCCGCATTACCTTAAGTTCTATTATCGTTAAGAACTTTCCACTTGAGGTTTTTAATTGGGACAAACACAGCAGTTGGGTAGGAACAACTTTAAAAGAGAAGCCAAAAGAAAAATGTTGGGTTATGCAGTATTTGGGAAAGTATTTTGGGTATTTTCGTCATCTATACCATAATGCCTGAAAACTAATGTTTACAACCAATACGTCCTAAGAGTTATGATGTACGGAGCCAAGACGTGGACATTGACGGTTGGTCTAGTCCATCAGTTTAAGGTCCCCGAGTATGCTTTGCGTCACATGTGCCTAAAGCAACTAAGAGTTGCGTAGCAGCTGATGGCCATTTTCCGAATCCTACCTACTCATTGATTGTTATTATATTTTTCAAGGATTCAGTAAGTATTATTCATGCAATAATACTATTTATTCGGATTATAGTCATTATGCTTTTAATACGTTAATATTATAAGGTTCAAAAGATCAACTTAGTCTATAAAAGTCGACTTAATTACTTACAAATGTTTTTAACAAAATAAACTTGACCACTGTTAGGCTACGTTTAATCACATTTTAATAGCATATTTTACTAAACATTTTGAGCTATAAAATATATACATAGGTTGTAACGTATAATTAAATTACACTTATTATATTATACTTGCAACTATACATTGACAATACGTTTTATGAATAAACGCATTACGTTATCACAGGTGTTTGACGAATTTTATAATAAAATACTCTTATATTCTAAGAACATTCAGTAATCTTAACACTAGAAAGACTGAATATAATAGGTACAGCACATACGTATATAGGGAGTAAAGAGAGGGGGGAGGTAATTACAACTACTAATAAATACTATAAGATAATATATAAAAATCACAATATTTTAAAAAATTTGTTCCTTATAAATATATATATATATATATATATATATATACATATTTTTTTAAATAACTAAACTTTAAAAACAGTCACAATGACTGCTCTGGGCAATCTATTGTTAATTAACAAATATATTATTATATAACGTATACACTTTATATCTATAACTATTTTCGTATTCGAAGTGTGAGGTTTTTGCTTCTATACCATAGAGTAAACATTACTAATATTTACATTGAGTTCTGTACCTACTATCGCTACTAGATATATGTATTTGTATTCGTAACTTTATTGCATATACATGAGGGCTAACCAATACATATACAAAATATTGTACTAAACAGTAATTACTTTTTTTATCCGGATTCGACACAGTGACCGCTCCACACCTGATAGTAAGTATGGTGCAGTCCAAAAAACGACAACGACAATCGATAGTTAAGAAAAACCCATCGGTAGTCGCAGTAATCATGCCGGCCTGCATACATATTTCTTTACGCTACGCTAAAATGATATCATACGATGGTGTTAATTACAGTAACTATCCATTACAAACATATGGCGCCGAGTTTAACTCAAAAGAAAGTCTTAATAAACGCAAAATAAAGTAAAAAAAATTGTGGCATACTCATTATCTATTTATTTATTTCTATCCTTAACATTATCTATTTTCTAATTCTCTATACTATACTGAAGAATTAGAAAATAGAAATAAATAAATAGATAGCGAGTATGCCACACAATAATAAAAAAAAATATTTTCACAAAATAGTTACAATAGTTTTTTTACCTTTGGTGTATAATTTTAATGTTGGGGCTTTCAACGATCTCGCTTTTCTAAGTCGATATGTACTAGCACGGACTAGCGAAATCAAATTACTGTAGGGCCTAGGCCTAAAAACTAGCAAAATACATTTCTAATACTTTTTTAGATTATCTTAAGAGTCGGTACCTATAGAGCTATAGTTAACGTTATATGTCACAAATAAGCAAATTTACATTAAAATAAGTTCTACATTCAGCATATTTGTATACCTTCCTCCTTCAACTGCCTTAGGACGTTAGGGCATAGTTCCTCCTCACGAAACTTATATCCGCACTTGATCATTTCCTTTGCGACATCAATGTTCTTCCTTAGAGACTCGAACCAAATTGTATATGGGTAATCGGGCCACACGCCGCCGTAACGCTCCGGTAGACGTTCGGCGTCGATATGCTTGTGTAAAGAGGTAAAATCCGACCCGTGGAAGTAAATTTTTGAATGCATGTAGTTGTTGAGAAGAGGCTTGAATATATTGTACACTTTATCGAATATCCACGAGTGGTTGACAATGTGAATTGCGAAGGTGTTCGTCGGAAAACAATACTGTAAATTAAAAATATATCATATTAACACTTATTAACGAGTTTCTCTTGACGACGTATATTCTACAGCTCGATAAAATTAGTTATTTTTCCGTTAGTTATTAAAATAGCTGTAATAACAAGGATTAGGTTATCATTGGTAACGCAGATGACGTCGCGTGCAGGTGCTTTTAATCGGTGGAGTACATCCCAGAGAAGCATAAAAAACATTATATCCTTTTATTTGGACATTTATTACATATATTTATTTAAAATTTGGTGTAATTTGGCTACTTTTCTAGTAATTACTACTAATTATAGACTTAATATCTATATTAAGTCTATAATTAGACTGAAGACCGGGATCATTGGTACTTGTAAGCCACTCCGACGCAGCCGTGAGTTTTTTCTGCGTTTCTTCTCAGGGTAGTCGCTTCCGAAACGCTAGTAGATCACCGTCAGGTTTCGTGTTTTGGCTGGCTGCCCAAGTCGAGGTCGTACCCATAGGGGTGCCCTTGCGTTGCCACTCACCCATAAATTTGCCGGCTGAGCACCTTAGCGTTCGCCCTCTTGGTCTGTTTAGTTGTGAAGGCCTATCCCGGCCATCAACGTATAGCGAAGTGCGAAAAAAAGGAACTTGTAAAGACAGGCCTGTATCCAGCACTGGACTAGGATGAGCTGATGATGAAAGTTATAATTAATATAATAAGGTAATATTTTTTATGCTTTTATGGGACACACGCCACTGCTATAAATATAATAAATTATATTATAGGCTAATTGAACTAGGATTAAAATGCTTTATTCATAATTCTAGGTGTATACTAAAAGTTAACACACTGACCTTAACATGGTTATATAAATAATCGTATATTCATTTACTTTTCCGGTTTCTTTTTGCCATTCCGTTTTATTAGATACTATTCATAATATTGAAGTGATACCAGAATCTGAACCAAACGATTTATTTACCAGATTATTATGTTAAGTCTTTTTTTGATTTTTAAGGCAATAAGTATATATAAATAATAAAAATAATATATCTTTACGAATATATACTCTTTATATTAGCGGACGCTATATCATCAGTACAGATAACACTCAAGAACATATATAATTGAACTATAACCTGCAAAACGGTTATAAAATTAAGACGTACGATTTTATGTTCCATCATCGAATGACCTGTCTTCCGTAGGTCTACAATGGTAAATTACTACTTTTCAAGTGGTTACCTAGCCTTTCACAATATTTCCTTTATGCACAATATTTAAACTTTAAAAACTAATTTAAAAAATCGATTATCCAAACGAGAATACAATCAATTCGATTTGAATAATAAAAACGGATTTAAAAGTTTGCACTAAAGAGTTTCTTGAATAGTTTTTTTTTTAAATATTTTTTTAATCAATTTTAATGAGGGTTTAGTGCATCCTTGATGACTATGCCAGCCTCGTAAGGTATATCATATTGTTTAAACTCACTTCTGGCGAAGTGACAACTGTATGAGTCTGTAAATTCTTTTAGCATTACCCGACGTCGGCTCTCCCAATATGATATTAATTTCTCCGACACTTCGCCAGTCCTGAGAGAGAAGTCTTCTCCTAAACTTTTCATAGCAACTACATTCCTCGAATAGTTTTAAATAATCGTTTTCATTTATCCAAGTTTAATATATTATGTATTTACTAAAATTGCTTATTTTCGAAATCTTATAAGTAATTTGTTATTTATACACTTTATATGAAATTAAAAATTTACATTACTTAAGGACAATATCACATTACATATTATGATTTCGGACTGCGAATAAGCACTGTATATATTATTATTGTATTTTATGTAAAATTTATTAGTCATTGTACTTATTTTTAGTAGATACTATTTTTAAACCTACGGACGCGAGTACCATCAACTCTCACATATTTTCTAATTATAAAGTATTGTCTTACCACTAAGATTTTGACTATTTTCGCGGCGACTGAGGGAGTGCATTGCCAAGCGTGCTGGGAACTGAGGTCTTTTAAGTCGAACAGAGCAACTCCACCGAGGATTTGAGTGCGCGGTTCCATCATGCCCAACTCCAACGCTAAAATGGTCCCTTTAAACATATCTTCAACGGATATATTTTTTGGGTCCCAACAACCTGAAACGGAATAATTTAAAGACATATTTTAATATAAAATAATATATCGTTACGCTATAACCCCTACGGGGTGAGCAGAGATATGTCACATTAGAGGTTGTATCCACTTTGCCTTTATATGTCATGCACAAGGTGACCAGTAGCGCAGCTGATCGCCGTTCATACTCGTAATATATTTTGTAGATGAAGGGCGTTTATTACACTTTATGGTTAAAACTACTTAACTAATCATGATTAGTGATGCCACGAATAGTGAATTGGCCGAATACCGAATACCGAAGATTCGGCAACGCTGTCGGCCGAAGCGCCGAATATTCGGCCGCCGAATATTCCTGGAAGTAGCGTGTTTAGTAATAATAATAATCTTTATTTCGACACAAAACTTCTGCATATACACAGGGTGATCAGTCTCACCAATTAAGTAAATCTAGTCTCTGGTGAGACTCGCACTTCCGTTCGGGTTATTCAAGGGAGTTTTGTGTTTTTATATGGATATTCACGGTATAAGTTTATTAGTATGTGTGTAGCGAGAGAGAGAGAGAGTGTGTGTGTGTGCGAGAGGTTATTTTCTGAGGCTGGTAACATTTACGATGAAAAACGTAATCGTTTGCTATCAAAAATGCTGAAAAGCTTGTTTTTATCCATCACAACTTACCACTGATCAATTATAATTACTAAAGTGTTGTAATTTGGAAATAAATACATAACTTTGAGTAATATAACGTGTTTTTTTTACATGATTTGGTATTCGGTATTCGGCCGAATAGTACGTATTATTCGGCCGAATACCGTGTAGCAAAAAAAGTGGCCGAATAGGCCGAATACCGAATAGTTGCCGAATATTCGTGGCATCTCTAATCATGATACGGTTTTCACCAATGTTTAGAGATTTGTTTCCGACCGATTTGTAAAATGTTGTTATCGTTCACTTACCTTAAAGAAGAAGGGAAAAAGGAATTAACGGTCATAAGGAGTCACTATGATGATCTTTCAATCTTTGTGCTTTGATTGTATTTCAAACAGATACCAATTGTCTACCACCTCACAAAACTTATTAAAAAAGTAATGTACTTCATTAGGGATTTAGAGCAAAAATTTAAAACAGTAAGTATAATGACACTTTAAGTTAATCAAAATTTAAAATTAATAAATAAGTTCCTAAATAGATAATTATGTACTGATGTAATTAATATTCCGTAATTATTATTTACCCATTCTATAGATGATAAGCCTGCGTCCATCTTTTCCTCGATAGGGCGGCACAGCTATGATGTTCTCATCCCCGATACTATGAAGATCCAGTGGATATACGTTCGTAAATAACTCTGGATTCTCTTCTTTAAAACGATAATAGTTAACGAGCTGAAAAGAGCAGAGAGTAAAATTATTGTATACTTTTGGCTATTGCTGTTTATACAATTGCACGTGAATAATTCCGTGACGAGAGGAAAGTAGGATTTCATCTAATAAATTATACATCACTACATTACACCAGCATTACACCAGATTATTATTATTTTACATATTGATCTATGGTCTATATTTACAAGACATCAGTTTAAAGAAGTCTAAAGATATTAAGAATTGTAACCTATCAATGCCTACTATAAAATACATTATAAAAGTAACTAATATAGGTAATATAATCAAATACCTAATATAAAAGGACGATATATTTATTTTTATAAGTGTGAAGATTTTATGCGTTAATTTATTAAAGAAGATGCCGAAAACAATGTTTTAATCGTGATTCAAAAATAACTTGAAATTATTAACTCAATTTATTGAATATTAACCATTCACACGGTAAAAGACAATGCAAGGTTGTAATACAAGATTATATGTAATAAAAGCTTTATGACCGGTGGTCGTGGGTGTGGTTATAGTAAGATACGAATTTGGCGTTTTACAGTTTATTTGCACTTTAAGGCACACCGAACTGCGACGTACACGCACATACTCCCGCCTTGGGTCTCGGTAGTCGACTAACTTGCTAGAGCTGTGCGCGCGCGCATCCTCTTACCCCGCACGTCTCGTAACACCCTAACGACCCTCAGGGCGACAAGAGCGTATCGGGTTACGCCTACATGCTATAGCTTGTTATTGTTGTTAATACAAGATTATATCAAATAAAGACAAGCATAGTATTATAAAATTAATACATACAAGTCTATGCGCTCTTTGTGGAATGAAATTACGCGCACGAAGAAATCTAATTAAAAATTCGTCATCCATTCGGTGGGGCTCACATTCACCGCGTTCTATAACAAAAACGATAAATAAAATTAATTCTATAATATTACTGTAATTATGAGCAGTATACACAATTATGGAATATCTATAAAATAAGATAGGTACCATTAAATCTCAATAAACAAAAATACTTTATTGCTTTTGAATATCACCTTAACATTTTGTGGTAAAAGGCGGATGCAGTGAAAAATAAATTGCATTTGATAATTGTTGCAACATGCTATCAAAAGAATAGAATGTGCAATGAAACATAAACACTCTAATCACTAGGTATGTCTATAATTTTAAAATGATGGGGCTTTATTATAGTCATTACAAACAGGATCCATTTCAACCACATAATCTTGGTTTCGACCTAAATAAGACCTGATAGAAAGTAAAAATTTTGAAATAATCGATTCTTTCTGTCCCTGAAAACATCCTCATTTCTCACATTGTTATTCAATTTAAAAGTTTAGTTTCGCATATTTAAGAAGTCTTTATAAGATTTATCACCGTTTTTGGACAACTCTGTACTTACAACTAAGTGCGGTAAATCTTCTTGTAGAGCCAGCATAAAAAATTGCTACAAGAAGCTTTATCAAGACCGGCGCTAGCAGCTGATCGCCGTCCTCAAGACTTACATACATATAACATTACTATTAGACGCCATGCGGGTTTCTTTACGATTTTTTCCTTCATCGGTGAACTTGTGGTGCCTAAATCCATACGTAATCTGGAAAAACCCAGAAGTACGTTCAGCAATTCGAACCTACGGCCATTCTCATTGCTGCTCATGGAGAAGCTAATCCATTATCCGCTAGACCACCTCAGCCACAATATGTATGTTTTATTTGCCAAAAAATTTCTTTCTTTTTCTCTTTTTGTCAGGATTAAAAAAATAATACATATTTACCATATATCATATCTCTAAGTTCGTAAATGGCTTGAAGACGTGTATTGGGATCTTCTCCGCAATGTTTTAGCGCATATTCCTTCAACTCTGATGGAGGTTCTCCCAGTTCCAATTCGACGTTGTATTCAGATGACGGCATTTTCGTCTGAAAGATATTAACTATATCTTCAAAACAATAACTATATTTCATTTATTTTTTTATAATTATTACACTTGATTGTGTTACGAAAATGGCCATGAATTTGTAATTAAAGTCTATTTTTATGTATAAGAAAAATAATCAAATTTGAATGCACAATTTAAAATAAAGTAAATCTTATAGCTTAGATAAAAATTACAAATGAGAATAGAAACGAATTGTAGTTTTTCAATGACGTCAATGAACATTGGAGATGACAGCACAACAGTTTATTTTATATTTCTGTAAGAATTTATACAGCTTGTTATGGTTCGTAAAATACAGATGATTTTGAAGAGTGAAGTGTAGATAATCTTGTAAAACTAATTCTAGAAGACAATAATAATAAATGGAAATATAAAGGTAAAATTTTGTGTAGTTTAATATTATTAATTTCATTTCATCAAACATTGTTATCTTATTGTAGTTGTACTAAATGTACCGTATCTCATATATTCTTTGATAATATCAATTGAAATATAAATATAGAAACTTTATGAAAAATTTAACAAGCTAACAAAAACTGCAACTAAAAAGGCATCATGAGGTAATGCACTTAAAAAATATATATCATTAGTTATATATAGATAACTGGATATCAAAGTATTAGCTTACTGTGTTCGTAGCCTTGGTAATGTTAGATGCATAAGGTTACTAGACAGATTACTATAGACTCTTACTATGTCGGAACACGAATTTGTCTTTGTGAAATACATGAACTGAATATATTGAGATAAAGCTTTGATTGTTTAATCTATGTTTATATAACGAGGGGTGAAAGGCTATTTGGTTTAAGCGACATTGTTTGATGATATATTAATATATGTATATATTTTTGGAATCGGTAAAAAACGCTGGATAAGACCTCGATAAGAATAAATAACATTAAAAGAGTAAAACCTAATGCTTTGTGGTAACTAGTTTAAGCATTTTTGAATTTGAATTAAGAGCCTTAAATCTATAGGAAAATGGGCTGGATTTTTTCTAAATCTGTACTTGGGAGTTTTAAATTCAGGTCAAGTTTTGTATAGAATTTTTTACGAGTACGTTAGAGATATGAACATTACTTACTATAAGGGGTCTCAAATACTTTTTAATTTTTACCTACGCACTTGTACTTGACGTCGTGGATCAGACGGTAAAATTAGAATAAGCATTCCTTTATTAACATATACAATTGAGACTTTAGGATACTGAAAGATACATAATTATTTTGTAATTCTTCTCTTACAAATATTTTTGTAATGTTTGTAAAAAGGTGGCAATTTTTTTAGTTAAAAATATGGGTAGTATTTATATTTATTTTTTTATATAGGAGACTCTAAAAAACGGAATTTCATTGGCTCTTGTTTGGTGTTGACTCTACCTGGGTTCTCCTGGGCCTCGAAGATCCTGAGTTCGAAAAGTAGCTGTAAATTTATATGTTATGAGCAGTTTAATTTGTCATAAGTTCTGGATAGGTTTGAGGAATATATAAAGTTAAAATACTATCTTTGTCTTGTAGCCCCAGTACAGACGTATACCTAGCTTGGGACTAGTACAATATGCGTTTGAGTCACTCAACACTTTACATGATCTTATCATGCAGTCTAACTTTAGAAAATTTTGTGACTACATTGTTTATTGTTTCACTTCCTTTATACTTGATTCGAAATGAAACAAGTTCTCATATAATTAGTTTAAATAATTAACCGACAATTTCAAGGTTGACGACAAGGCGTCTTAAACTCTTAACCTTTTAACTTTGAATCAAAAGTGAATGACTTCAAACTGGTTTCAAAGGGTATTTAAATCCCTACAATTTGCAAACTGAAATTTTTATACTTATGTTATCCGATATATTATGATTCCCGTTACATCGGGATTTTAATAATAATAATAAAATAATATATCGTCACGCTATATCCCTTACGGGGTGAGCAGAGATACATTAGGCCCCCCCCGGGATGTTCCTTCTCCCTCCTACCGAGTGCCAAGGGCAAGGCTGAGCCATCTTCCTCGGCACCCTCCGACGTTTGGCCTTCTGCAGGCCCCACCGTATATGTCAACGTGACCAGTAGCGCAGCTGATCGCCGTTCTCAGGGTACTATGAGGTTTCTACTAGACTGTGATATGCCGTGTTTAATTTTGTTAAACGTCATACTTGAACCATAGAAGTAAATAAAGCAAAGTAGAAATTATAATATTTCCTACCTACTGCAAAAGGCCCAGAAAGAACAGAGACAAGTGGCGAGCCTTGAGAGAGGTTATGCTGACCAACTCATGATTCAGCATTAAAAATTCTTGTTAGTGAAGATACTTCAGTAGTTTCTTCAGGCTTTTTATAACATTTTACTTTATATTTAAAAAACCTTCAATATTTGTTTGCAATTTATAGAGATTCATTTCCATTACGATTTTACAACATGTAGTGTTATTATATTAAGTCCTTACATATGAAATTGGCGTTTTGTATGGGAGGAACAAAAAGTCGAATATTTTTTAATATAATATATTTAATTAATCAAAGTATAAACCATTATTTTCTATGCACTTTTGCCATCTCATAGGTAGTTCATTGATCCCTTTACTAAAAAAACCAGTCGGACGGGAATCAATAAAATCTTTGAAGGCGATTTGGACTGCCCCATCGGAGTTGAATTTTTTCCCTTGCAAGAAGTTATCCAAATTTCGAAAAAAATGGTAATCTGTTGGAGCAAGGTCCGGGGAGTACGGAGGATGTCTTAGACTTTCCAATTGAAGCTCTTCTAATTTAGTAGCCGTCTGTTGCGCAGTGTGTGGTCTAGCGTTGTCGTGAAGCAGCAGTGGCGTGGAGCGATTGACCAGCCTAGGTTGTTTAGCCGCTAGCTTTTCCATCATGGTTTGCAATTGCTGACAATAGACATCAGCCGTAATAGTCTGGCCAGATTTGAGAAAACTGTAATGAACAATACCGGCACTAGTCCACCAAACGCTTACAAGTAACTTTTTTGGGGTTAATTTTCGCTTGGGGCAGGATTTGGCTGGCTGGCCAGGATCCAACCATTACGCTGAGCGCTTCCGATTATCGTAAAGAACCCATTTTTCATCACAGGTAATAATTCGGTTTAAAATACCTTCATTATTGTGCCGGTTTAGTAATGTAACGCAGCAGTCGACGCGCGTTTGCCGGTTTGCTTCAGTCAATTCGTGAGGTACCCACCTTTCAAGCTTTTTAGTTTTCCCAATTTGCTTCAAGTGAATTAAAACAGTTTTATCACTAACATCGCAGCCTGCAGCTAACTCGGACGTGGTTTGCGATGGATCCGCTTCCACAATAGCCTTCAACTCTTCATTATCAACTTGAGTCTCAGGCCGTCCACGGGGCTTGTTCTGAAGGTCGAAATTTCCAGAACGAAAACGTTGGAACCAAAAACGAACTGTGTTTTCTTTTGCAACACGACCGCCATACACATCATTCACCCCTCGAGTTGTTTCCGCAGCACTAGTGCCACGGCGGAACTCGTACTCGTAAATAATGCGATATTTTAAGTTTTCCATTTTGTAAAATGAGTGACGCAAACAGAAAAAAACAGAAGAAAAAAACAAATGAATGACGATCATCGAAGCACAAATACATGAGTCTATAGCTGTACAAATTTGAATTTGGAATTCCTTACCAAAGAGGAGAAATTTGTGATTAAAGTGGCCAGTACGAAAAACGCCAATTTCATATGTAAGGACCTAATATATAGATGTAAAAAAATATAACAGATAAAATAATGTTTCAATAACAGGTGATTGCTCAATATAAAACTTATATAAATTCTATTTCAAAACATATTTAAGTATAAAATCCAAAACGATCATCAGCTTAATTGATTATCACAAACAATTTAACTAAAGGTCATTTTGAACGGCCCTGACTTATGCAGTTTGTGCAATAACTTTTTATGCATTTTATTTTTATGCAAAACAATTTCCTCATCGAACTATATGCTGATTTACAATAATCAATTTGTTGGTAACTATCGAAACCACAACGCGTCTTTCAAAGTAGGTCTCTCACTCTTTAATATTTTTTTCCGTTTCATTCAATTCGTACAGGGAAATACGAATTCTCATGCAGCCGTCATGGTCATCTTCTGTTTTTAAAAACATTTTTTTTTTTATTTCTACACGGTAATTGACCAGACCGTATCTATTGTAAGCAAAGTGCAACCCAAGAACTTCTCACGACTACCGGGTACTAAAGTTGTTAAAAGATGCCTCGTTCAGAGGACCTAACATCCTAGTATGATGAAAACATAATCGCCGAAAGATTATACAGTTTTAAAATAATAAGTAACACTAGTTCAGAGAAAATTTTCAAAGGTTCTCTCTTATTTTTACCCAGTTCCGATAAGAACTTTTGCTACGATTAGATTACGTTACGTTGGATTAAAGGAAACTGTGAAGGTGAGACTTCGTAAACCAGTCGCCGTGATAAAATCATTAGTAACCGCTCAGCCCACTGTCCCTGCACAACTGTAACGAATTCAAATGTTTTACAACGTCCGGATCAATGACGATGCTGTCAGCAACTTGCCCACGTAATATAGTAGATATTTTTTATAACCTTTCTAGAAGCGCGAACGATGTTTCTTGCAGTGCATAATCATAGCCTTATAAAAGTTACAGATGGCCAGATGAGAAAAAATGACGCACACTGTTCAAAACTCCAAGGCTACATAAGAACGCCGGGATGAGTTTTCTTGGGGATAATATAGGTATTATCCCTAAGATTAAGATCGCGATAACTATCCTCATCAAGGATTTAATATAGACACAACACACAACATAGACACAACAACACACTTTACAATATAATTATATTGTAAAGTGCGAGAACGACATTCTGGAGAGTAGAAACTGGGGAACACGATTTTTATGTTAGAAAATGCCAAATACCAAATTCCTATCGCCGTATGAAGAATTAAAGTCCAACGAATATTTGATTCACATATACATTTTTAATTATCCTACTTATTCATGTGGAAAAACATACATAAATGTAATCGAATAAACTTGTAAGATAAGTCGCAAAGTAAATAAAAGTAAGTTCACTAATATGAAAAGTCTGTATTCTGTCTGGTGTAAACTAAAAACAATAGTGTGAAAATAAATGAATGAAAAAATATTGTTTTAAAAATTATATTATAAAATTATTGAACAATAATATTCGTAGCTCGAAAATGTAGCTTACAGCGCATGTGATGAAGATTAGAGTGTAGTCCAAAAATGGCAACAACTACGACGGGACGGAATCCATTAAAAATCTCCGTAGCACGTCGGCTTTTATATACAACTGATGGTCTGTAGTTTGTTAAATTTGTTTCATGAACATTCAATGTATTACCTATAAATCTTATAGCTAATATCCATTTTCGAAAAAGACACTATTAAACAAACAGTATCACGGAAATCTATTCATAACACGACAACATAAATATAAAGTTGTTTTCTACAACTCGATTTCCACAGTGAATGAATAAGCAGTGTCAGCGCTACAGGTCTAAGTATGATACCAAGATGAAATAAAATTTTTCGGTGAACGCTACAAGCTAGAAATCTGATACCAGTTTTGAAAATAAATAAAGTAAACGAAAATTGTTTTTATATAGCCAGTTCAAAGCGTTCTATTAAAAATAACCGACGAGTATTTTTGTTAATTGCTTTTTTGAACAAAAGAAGTAGTAACAATTTCACAAAAGAAAGAATATTCCGTAAAATTTTGTATACATAGTAATGATAAATTTTTACCAATGAGTAATTGATATATCCCATTTTTCAACGCTATTTGTTAATACCACAACGAGGAAGTAAATGCTAGCAGTACAACCTTTTATACGAAAAAAGGGTCGTATTATCAATGAACATATTTATGAATAGGCTTGAAATAAATAACGCACTGAGAAAAGTCTTACAAGATTCGGCGTTGACTATGACAAGTATTGTTTGTGAATATAGCGTTAATCAAACCAAGCAGCCAGATCAACCTCAAGGCGCACCTTGACTTGAGTGATTATCACGGAAGACATATAGAAAAACGTTTATTCGTACCGAGGGAGTTGTAATTAGGGCTGCCAGACGTTTTGATGTTAACGCTTTTGATATCTTAATTGGATTATACGGTAAATGCAGTGTATTGTAAACCTACTATTACTTATTAAATATATATACTACTATTACTTATTATTAATATATACTATTGTAAACCATATATCTTTAGCCCAGACTAGACTGTAAAAGAATGTTTCATCAATGATTTAAAGATTTTAACTCTCCTGACAGGCAAATCTATGAAAACCTAATTAATTATCTGTGTATAACACTGTAACAGAAATATTCACAAAATAAATAAAATTAAAATTAGCCAAAAAGCCAAAAAGTAAAATTAACCAAACATATAAATATAAGCAAACCCTCCGGATTTATCTTCTCGAAATTTGACAGCCCTATTTGCATGACAACGCACAATTAAAGGTCTCTTTCGACCCCGGTGTCGAGGTCATTCTAAAACTTTATTGGCATAAAATTCAGCCGTTAATCAAAAGTAAGTCGAAAAATAGTGGGATAGAACTGCAATTACTGTATTTCTCATTTTGTTTCTAATTCAATATTCAAGTATGTCAGTTTCAAATATGTATTTATTTTTATTTGCCTATATAACTATTACAATTGCTCAAATATTTCAGATAGCATCACATATAAATAAATATACAACAATAATTAATTAGATTACACCATATGTGGCTCTAAAATATGGCGTGATTTAGTAGTACAAAAACGGAAAAATCAACAAAAAATGTTATGTCTTCATAACATTAAAGTACAGGATTATATCGAAAAAAAAAGTGCTGGTATTATTATTCTAGTAATTATAAATTACAATTCCACTTAAATCGGGATTCTAAGGAAATAAAGAATCTTACAACTGCGTAACAAAATAGTTCTTATAAATTGTCGTGACTATTATTTTGTTTCACAAGCGATGTATTTGTTAACCAATTGTATTCATTTCTAATTGTATGCACGTTCGTGACATATGATATTAGGTCCTTACATATGAAATTGGCGTTTTGTATGGGAGGAACAAAAAGTCGAATATTTTTTAATATAATATATTTAATTAATCAAAGTATGAACCATTATTTTCTATGCACTTTTGCCATCTCACAGGTAGTTCATTGATCCCTTTACTAAAAAAACCAGTCGGACGGGAATCAATAAAATCTTTGAAGGCGATTTGGACTGCCCCATCGGAGTTGAATTTTTTCCCTTGCAAGAAGTTATCCAAATTTCGAAAAAAATGGTAATCTGCTGGAGCTAGGTCCGGGGAGTACGGAGGATGTCTTAGACTTTCCAATTGAAGCTCTTCTAATTTAGTAGCCGTCTGTTGCGCAGTGTGTGGTCTAGCGTTGTCGTGAAGCAGCAGTGGCGTGGAGCGATTGACCAGCCTAGGTTGTTTAGCCGCTAGCTTTTCCATCATGGTTTGCAATTGCTGACAATAGACATCACCCGTAATAGTCTGGCCAGATTTGAGAAAACTGTAATGAACAATACCGGCACTAGTGCACCAAACGCTTACAAGTAACTTCTTTGGGGTTAATTTTCGCTTGGGGCAGGATTTGGCTGGCTGGCCAGGATCCAACCATTGCGCTGAGCGCTTCCGATTATCGTAAAGAACCCATTTTTCATCACAGGTAATGATTCGGTTTAAAATACCTTCATTATTGAGCCGGTTTAGTAATGTAACGCAGCAGTCGACGCGCGTTTGCCGGTTTGCTTCAGTCAATTCGTGAGGTACCCACCTTTCAAGCTTTTTAATCTTCCCAATTTGCTTCAAGTGAATTAAAACAGTTTTATCACTAACGTCGCAGCCTGCAGCTAACTCGGACCTGGTTTGCGATGGATCCGCTTCCACAATAGCCTTCAACTCTTCATTATCAACTTGAGTCTCAGGCCGTCCACGGGGCTTGTTCTGCAGGTCGAAATTTCCAGAACGAAAACGTTGGAACCAAAAACGAACTGTGTTTTCTTTTGCAACACGACCGCCATACACATCATTCACCCTTCGAGTTGTTTCCGCAGCACTAGTGCCACGGCGGAACTCGTACTCGTAAATAATGCGATATTTTAAGTTTTCCATTTTGTAAAATGAGTGACGCAAACAGAAAAAAACAGAAGAAAAAAACAAATGAATGACGATCATCGAAGCACAAATACATGAGTCTATAGCTGTACAAATTTGAATTTGGAATTCCTTACCAAAGAGGAGAAATTTGTGATTAAAGTGGCCAGTACGAAAAACGCCAATTTCATATGTAAGGACCTAATAATAGTGTATTTGCCTCTATAATGTTAATAAACGCTACAATTTTTTGTTAGGAATATAATATTTTGTGAGGTTTTCCAAACTGTTAGGGCCCTTAGGGACCTTACTGGCCCCTTAACCCTTTCATACATTTTCTTTTTTTTTAATAATTCATGTAATACATATTTGTAAAACAAAAACATTATTGCTAATTTAGTTTGACGGGAAAATAAATATTTAAATAAATTATCACACTATTTATTGATTATTGCAAAATAATAATTGGGATATATTGTCCCAATAGTATTGATGAGTGAGTCGTATGAGTTCCAACAGTACTGTTTCAATTCTCTGTCCCTACAGTATTGAAAGTATTAACAAATAATTATGCAATAATGAGTATGATAAATCTATAAAGTTGCTGCATTATAAATTATATGTATCAATCATAAATATATAACTTTGAAGTGTGTATCTAGCTTTTTTACACTGGCTCGACATAGGGACTACAGTGCACATGATGATAAGTACAGTGTAGTCCAAAACCGAAAGTAAAAGTATATCCGTTGATAGTCTCCGTCGTCATATCGGCCCACATTATACCACGACTGAAGATCTCTAGGTATATGAGTTACTGGATATACACAAGCTGATCCCAAAACGCGACAGGCGAAAGCAAGTCACTATGACGGTCTTTACACTTTTGTACTGTGGTCATGACTCAGTTCGGGCAATAATTCTACCACCAAAAAATATAACCTAACTTAATAAACACTAATTGTAACTATAAATCGTTTAATTGCAACTATGTTAATATCCTTGATCTTGTCAATGACTGGACACAGTAGATACGAGTATTGTAAAAAAATAAACTCCAATTATTTTTTGTTTGGTAGTAAACAATTGTAAAGGCCTTGACCGCCACTACTAGAATGAATACAATATAAAAGCACAACAATACAAATGCTTAGATTTGGCAATAACATCAGAGCCAAGATATAAAAATACCGAGAGGATACAAACATATTATTATAATTTATTATACGATGTGCAACAGATATACTGCGATTAAAAATGGCTTGAAAATGGGCTATTTGAGTAAAATCAAATTTCATTCATCATTATAATAATGCAAAAAAATCCGTACAGAAAGGACAATTGACATTCCTAATAACTTACTAATGTACAGAACAATTAAAATTTGAATGCCTATAATGTCGGGACCGGTTTGAAAAAAAAATCGTTCAATATTTCTATGAAAATTCATTTTTTTGAAGAGTAGTAGTATCCGACCAAAACTACGGCTTCGGCCTTCAGCCAAAAAACCTATTCGGCCAATTTTGGTTATTAGCGGCCACAGTTTATAAAATTATATTTACAAAATTAACAATAAACGAACTATTCTATACTAATTAGCAGTCAGTAATTCATTTTTTTTTTTATAAAAAGTATATATTGTTTTAGTTTATTGTTGTAATTTTTTTTTGTGATTACCTACAACTAAGTTTTTACGAAATCTTTGATGTGTGAATCCGACTCACACATGTTGGGTTTTATTTTTTAGTGTTTTATACTAAGCAGAAGTTTTTTATTAATTTTGAAAATAACATCTTACAAAATTCTTTTTATATAGTTAATCTTTTTTTTTTTGTTTTCAAATTGTTATACTGTTAACTTTTAGTCAATTTGAACAAAAATTTTCAGAATTTTTAAACCTCTGGCTTGGGTTTCACCTTTGGCCGAAAGTTATGGTGATGGCTAATTATTTGGCGTTGGCTTCGGCTAGAAATAGGCATTCGGTTGGACCGGATATAATTGTATTGCAATCCAAGAATGATGACCGCATAGAGTACAACTCAAAATATTTTACTATAATAAATTCATATATTATACTAACAGAAGATTATTATTTATTTATTTATTTATTTATTTATTTATGGGCTGTCAACAGCTCCATTACACTTCACATTCACAGTCTGAATCTCATGCATAAGCTAAATGTCGGTAACGGATACCAATAACAGACAACCACAGCATGGCCCAAAAGCATTATCTAACAATATCAAAACACAAAAAAAAAAAAAAAAAAAAAAAAAACAGCAGACAATAATATCTCAAATTAAATTATATAACACCAAGAACAATGCCAAGCTCAACACACCTGCTCACTGATTTTTCTCTTGAAGGCCGGCAATGAATCCGCAAAAATATCGATGTTCCCATCCCCGGACACACACTCGTTATATAAACGTGACAGTCTTGGCACTATAGAAAAGTGACCAAGGTTGGTCTTATATCGTTTAGTGGCAAACATGGGAGCAGGATACCGAGGCAGCCTGCGAGGTACCGCAATACTAAACTGCTCCAGAAGTTCCGGATCGTCCACACGGCAACGGAAGAGTTTATACATAAATGTCATGTCGAAAAACTGCCTACGACCTTGCAATGTGTGCATTTCAAAAAGTTTCAATCTGTCACCATATGGAACATATTTTTTTGTATTAGTTAGACTGAATCTAGTGAACCGCCTCTGTATCCTCTCAATACGGTCAATGTGGACTTGGTAGTGAGGAGACCAGACTGTACTGCAGTAATCCAGTTGGCTACGAACCAAAGTTGAATATAAGAGCTTTTTAGTGCTATTCTTTTTAAATTGTTTACTATTCCTAAAAACGAAACCCAGCATCCTTCGAGCGGCTACACAAATACGATCAACATGTCTTTTAAAAGTAAGCTGAGTATCAAAGATGACTCCTAAATCTATAATTTCTGTTACTTCTTGTAATGGGGATCCGTCAACATCATAAGCAGTTGCAATAATATTACGATTTCTTGAAAATTTTATGTGATTACATTTCCCAACATTCAATATCATTCCATTATGCTGACACCAAGCTATTAATCTATTCAAGTCAGATTGTAGTTTGTCTCTGTCATCAATATCACGAACTGGTAGTACGAATTTTAAATCGTCGGCAAACATAAAGCACTTTGAGTACCGAAAGCAATTGACGACATCATTTATAAAAATATTAAATAGGAGTGGCCCTAGATTAGAACCCTGAGGTACCCCACTAATTGTTTTAAAAGATTTGGATCTATATCCTCCAATCACAACATATGATTGTCGCTCAGCTAAATACGATGAGAGCCATTTCAGCAGTACTCCACCAATACCATATATCCCATATATTATATCCCATTTGACGCAGGGGACAGGACTTATTATGTTAACTATGAAGGGAATTCACCGAATGAATTAAATATTTACTAAAACGTTTGCGATGTTTAATGAACTAGAGACACGTTTGCAAATGGTGTCGGTCAAGGTTAGCGTGCTTTGATTGACACACGTTAATAAAATATTTAAGGTCAACTTCAGACAAAATTATTTGTAAGAACTGGACTGCATTATTAAATTTATACTATAAGCATAAATTATACTCACAAAACAAAATTTTGTGAGATTCACATTTTACGTGTAATTATTTAAACTGTATTTATTATAATTTTGTTATTGATATGAAGCATTTACACTTACGATATAGAATTTCCTTATCAAATACCTCACGTTCTCAGGAATTTATGTCCTGTGTATTTAAATTAAAGAGTGCGATATGTAGAAGAATATTATGTTACAAAATAATCTCTAAAACTATAAGATTAAATAAAATAATATTACAAGGTAATCGACTATCTCAATGTCCAATAGTTGACTTAAATCGAATAATGATGACTATCTATATAATCGAAACAATTCTTAAATATGTAATTTGTTAAATTCAACCGTCCTGTAAAAATTAATGACGATAAATTTAGGGTATAAAATACACACATCAACAAAGTCTAAGACTCAGCACGTAAATCAAAACGTTTTATGTAAAATTGTTCGAATTAATGTATTGGTCATTTATTTTTGCGTAAATTGTCGGTAAAACTACTCTACGAGTCCTCTATTTCAAAATTACCTTTTCTTTATAACTATTGTAAAATTTGTCTATACTTAAAAAAAAAAAGTTAGAAGATTTGCGTTATTCGCTTAATCTCGTCGCCATTTGACTTGAAATGAAATGTTATGTTCTGTGGATATGGTCGAAGTTGGATTCTCACAGCGTTAAGTTTCTGTAATCATAAATTTTAAACAACCGGAAAGATTGTTAGCACTTTATCGATCTACTGAAAGCACAGCTAAACGACATCCTGGAAGATAATTAATTACATGAGGAGGTCATACTGATTAATTAATACCATTTAATATAGATACATTTTCAATGTTTCAATTTGTATGTAAAACCTTTGTTGTTTTTTCGTTTTTATTCTTTCTTTTTCTTACGTTTTACTCAATTTTGTTCTTTAATATTAAAGTTTTATTTTTTTTATCATTTGACTACAATTTTATTTTAAATTACAAACAAATATAAAATTACGCTTTAAATTATATATTATTATTTATTTAAAAAATTGCTTTTTTTTTACAGCCATCCAAATAGTACCTAAGAGACTATGCCTAATAGATTTTTTTGATATGTTTATTTAAAAGCAAAATTTTGTCAATTGTTATGAATCATTAACGATTCGTATGTATGGTATAGTATTAGTTCAATTTCTGCAATACGGGTCGTGCATTCTATTGCCACCCGGAACAATTATTTGTATGAACTAGAAGAATTTCTACCACAACTGCATGTTTATATTCATGTGGATTTTTTTTGTACACTCACGACCCGTTAATGGTCGTTTAATGATTGAAATAATTATTTTTGTATTATCTTGGGTCATAATTTTTATATTACAACACAACGGAATGTATGTTATGTAGATTATGGATAGAGCCGATTGAAGCCTACCTACTCGTAACGGAGATCTAATTGTAATTACAGTATTACACCAAATAAAAAAGTACTCTAATCATTCGAAGGTGCCTGAACGAAAAACGATAAAAAAATGTGTAGGAAAAATACACACATGACTTTTGATGTCTACCTCAGTAACAAAACGCTGAAATGTTAGAAGAATAGTAAGACAACGTGACATGAACCAGCGCAACTTTGAAATTATAGATAACTATAATGTAGAAATTCATCTATAACAATGGTGTTATCCAGCTAATGATGCAAATACCGCTTAAAGATAAATTGGTGAAAAAAAAAGTACGAAAAATAATATATACCTATGTACTTACCATTATTCATTAATGTTTTCTATTTAAAAACTGTACAAGTAAGCCTAGTCTTAACTCTATATAATGTTAGTTTTATCTATTATTAATAGATTCTAATTATATCTTATCAATGACCAAGGATTTCATAATGTTTATTAGATAAACATAGTAAACACTATTTGTTACAACCTATTACAATAAGTAACTTATTATCAATACATATAAAATATTTTTTTTAAAGTAAAATTTTTAAATAACTTAATATTGGTAATAAAATGTAACTTTGAGTTTGATTAGCACTTATGTTCATTATCAACGGAAGACATTTCATTTGTAAGAATAAAAATAACCCTGAGCCATTAAATAAAATTATATGTGAATATATACAAATTTTTAATATTATCACATATAAAACTAAGTGAAAGCAAAACAACATATTTTGTGTATTCTCACCCTTGAGTCAAAAAATAACGCAAAAATGTGCGCGCGCACGCTGCTAAAGCGCGCAATAAACTGCGTCCAGTTGCACTACACTAAACAATAAACAACGATCGCACGGTGCACCAGCTTTACAACCTATATATATATATACTTATATGTGTATATATACGTCCTGAGTTCGTAAGTCATCTGAGAGTGAGTCAAAATCGCAACCTTGTGCTTTACATGATATACAATCAATGCATGTATATTGTATTTATAATTATCACAGTACCTTAATTTTGTGTTACAATATTAGAGAAGCCCTGTAGCAAATATCACTAATAAGCTATGATGGATATAATACAAATAACTATTTTTAAATTCTAAATATTATTGTGAACACTATTAACAATTTATTTTTATCTGTAATAATTATATTCTGAGTTGGCAACTATTATAAAATGACAGAATGGATACGGAACTGTGACAGGAAGGTTTAAAGGCGGCGGCTTAAGTAAAAATATAGTGTAGAGAAGATTAATTACTAATATTCTATAAATTAATAACAAATAATTATGAGGCCAAAGGAGGACCTAAATATAAGAGTTGTCGTATGGCATGTAGTAACCAGATAAGTTTTAGAGTTTATAATAATATAATATTTTATCCTTTAATATTTGATTGATTGATTTATTAAATATTGACTGATTTCAGCCTTGGCAACGTTTTCAAATCACAACAAATAGGCGCAGAGTGCAGCCTGTCTGAGTGAGTGTGAGAGGGAGTCGAAGCTGCTCGCGTCCGTAGACTTTACCCTAGTTTCCCTACACGTGACTCCTGGGTGGTGCTAAAGGAGCAGCAGCGAGGTGGTAGGGCGTCGGTGCTCGTCTGGGTCGCAACCACAGTACAAGGGTGTAAAGCCCGTCATAGTGACGAGTTTCGGCATGTCGCGTTTCGGGATCAGCTTGTGTATATCCAGTAACTCATATACCTAGAGACCTTCAGTCGTGGTATATGTGGGCCGACATGACGATGTAGACTATCAATGGATTTTCATCCTTTGATAGTTGCTTTCGTTTTTGGAGTACACTGTACTTACCATCAGGTACTTTGTAGTCACTATGTCAAGCCAATGTAAAAAAACCTCATTCGGCGAAGGTGAGCTCGCTGATGAATATACAGTGACGAACTAAAGTATTGGCACAGCGAGGTAAACAAAATTATTATAGTGCTAGCAATTATGGGAATACAAAAATAATATCTGGATTATTTATTATAACAACACTACATGCTTGATACTTCATTATATTGAAAAAAATTAATTGAAAACAATTTTATAGATCAGGAAAAAAATAATATAAATGTCATCATCTATTTTGACCTGAACATAAGTATTGGCACAGTATAAAACATAAGTTGGCAAGGCGTTCTATGTTGCTATTTGTTGCTATGTTGTATTTAGGTGAATGTAACTAACTAAAGGGGAATCCCAGTGTCATAGCTATAGAAATTATCTATGTAGTATAGTAAAAATTTGTAAAAAAATATAATAATGAAACGTAAAGGTAAAGAAAAGACATTGTCCGAGAGAACAATTATATTGAATTTGCACAATCAAAATAAACCTTATGCAGGAATTGCAAAACTATTTATAAAAGCCGTTATAATGTGCGAAACATTATTAAAAATATAAAGGTAAAGAAAACGTCGAACATCGTTCGCAAAGCGGCCGCCCACTCAAACTCAACGAGAGACAGAAGAGGACAATTGTCAATAAAGTCAAATAAAATCTGGAAATTTCATTAATGGTGATAGCAGCAATATTAAGAGAATACCTTGGCATAGTTTTTCATCCCATAACAGTTCGCAGAGTCCTCAGGAGTGTCGGGTACAATGCGAGAGTCGCAAGAAGGGAGCCCCACATAAGCAAACAATAAATAAAAAAGAGGATCGAATTCGCAAAATATTTTTTGTATGAGAAATTAGATTTTTGGGACACAGTGCTTTTCTCGGATGAAAGAAAATTTAATACCTTTCGATCCGATGGGTGAATTTTAGTGTGGAGAAAATTCAACAATAAGTTTGAGGCGAAAAATCTTCTATCTACAGTTAAACACGGCGGTGATAGGATAATGGTGTGGGATTGAAGCTGGAAATCTCGTATTCATTGAAGGAACAATGGACCAGTATGTATATATGATTTTTTTTAAGAGAACTTAAATAAAAGCGTTAATGATCTGAATCTTGGACGTCATTTTTACTTTCCACATGATAACGATCAAAGCAGATGCTTACAACATTCGTCAATGGATAGTTTTCAACACCCCACACACGCTAACATATCCACCATAATCCCTAGACCCCAATCTGATTGAACATCTTTGGCACAAACTGGAAATAAGGATAAGGAAACATTATATTTCCAGTAAAGCCGATCTCAAGAGAATCATCGTGGAAGAATAGTATGCCATCGAGCCCTCATTCGAGGCTAAATTAGTGCTTCGTTGCCTGATAGGTTGAGGGAGCTACTGAAAGGAAAAGGGCTGCCAACTAAATGTTGATTAATTTTTTTTTTTCGTTATTTTTGTGTGCTGTGCCAATACTTTTGTTCCGGCCAAAATGGATGATGCCATTTATATTATTTTTTTCCTGAACTACGGAATTGTTTTGAATCGATTTTTTTAATATAATGAAGTATCAAGGATGGAAGTATTGTTATAATAAATAAAACAGATCTTATTTGTATTATTATAATTGCTAGCACTAATATAATTTTGTTTACCCCACTGTGCCAATACTTATGTTCGTCACTGTATATATTCGGGAATAGTCAATTGCGCAGGGTATGTTTGGCGCGTGAATACTAGCGCTTGCACAAAGGCGCACTCTTGTCCAAACTTCTCTTAATCTAATGGAACAGCCAACACAACGTTATAGAAGCAGGACACAGTGTCTGGATACTGATAATTGACCTCTATCAGCACCCTAGGCCTTTCAAAATGCCTTGCTGCCTAGTCAAAATCGTCGAGTAAATTAGACTGCCATTAATTAACAAGACAAATGATGATTAAGTAGGCAGACTTTTGTACAAAGCGGGGAGTCACCGAACAACGATGTATTATCGCGCAAGTCTTGACACGATTTTGATCGCGTGCTGACGTGGTTACCAGAATCTGGACGCTGCGTGCTGCACAGCTACTAGGAGCCATTGGTGAGAGTTCATGGAAACCAACGAGTTTATCTAATTTCTGTCACCTCTAAGTAGAAGCCGGCTGACAGAAATAGACACTGAGTTCCCATTACACCCCAAGTAATTTTATTAGTAATAGCTGATCCGGCAAACGTTGTTTTGCTGTATAAGGTTTTGTAATATCTTCTAAGATATTCATTGAAATTAAGTGATTTCAAAGACAATTTTGTTCAAAATTAAATACTCTTAATTAACAACACATTTATTTGGATAAAGTTAATATTATTACGTTGATATAACTCTTAACAAATAATGCATTAACTTCGACCAAATTTGTTTACCATAAAAACGGTTCTAGTGACTTAATCTTAAAAGATAGACATATACTGTCGGGAACATTTTTTTAGATCATTTCAAGAGAAATAATTCTTTCTTACATATATTTTTGGTATCTTGAACCGTTTTTGCAGCTCACGCAATGGAATCCCTCAAGGATGAATAATTTTCCCCGCTTTTTTCACATTTTCCATTGTTTCTTCGCTCCTAATAATTGCATCGTGATGTTATATAGCCTTAAAGCCTTCCACGATAAATGGTCTATTCAACTCGAAAAGAATTTTTCAATCCGAACCAGTAGTTCCTGAGATTAGCGCGTTCAAACAAACAAACAAACTCTTCAGCTTTATAATATTAGGTCCTTACATATGAAATTGGCGTTTTTCGTACTGGCCACTTTAATCACAAATTTCTCCTCTTTGGTAAGGAATACCAAATTCAAATTTGTACAGCTATAGACTCATGTATTTATGCTTCGATGATCGGCATTCATTTGTTTTTTTCTTCTGTTTTTTTCTGTTTGCGTCACTCATTTTACAAAATGGAAAACTTAAAATATCGCATTATTTACGAGTACGAGTTCCGCCGTGGCACTAGTGCTGCGGAAACAACTCGAAGGGTGAATGATGTGTATGGCGGTCGTGTTGCAAAAGAAAACACAGTTCGTTTTTGGTTCCAACGTTTTCGTTCTGGAAATTTCGACCTGCAGAACAAGCCCCGTGGACGGCCTGAGACTCAAGTTGATAATGAAGAGTTGAAGGCTATTGTGGAAGCGGATCCATCGCAAACCACGTCCGAGTTAGCTGCAGGCTGCGATGTTAATGATAAAACTGTTTTAATTCACTTGAAGCAAATTGGGAAGATTAAAAAGCTTGAAAGGTGGGTACCTCACGAATTGACTGAAGCAAACCGGCAAACGCGCGTCGACTGCTGCGTTACATTACTAAACCGGCACAATAATGAAGGTATTTTAAACCGAATCATTACCTGTGATGAAAAATGGGTTCTTTACGATAATCGGAAGCGCTCAGCGCAATGGTTGGATCCTGGCCAGCCAGCCAAATCCTGCCCCAAGCGAAAATTAACCCCAAAAAAGTTACTTGTAAGCGTTTGGTGGACTAGTGCCGGTATTGTTCATTACAGTTTTCTCAAATCTGGCCAGACTATTACGGCTGATGTCTATTGTCAGCAATTGCAAACCATGATGGAAAAGCTAGCGGCTAAACAACCTAGGCTAGTCAATCGCTCCACGCCACTGCTGCTTCACGACAACGCTAGACCACACACTGCGCAACAGACGGCTACTAAATTAGAAGAGCTTCAATTGGAAAGTCTAAGACATCATCCGTACTCCCCGGACCTTGCTCCAATAGATTACCATTTTTTTCGAAATTTGGATAACTTCTTGCAAGGGAAAAAATTCAACTCCGATGGGGCAGTCCAAATCGCCTTCAAAGATTTTATTGATTCCCGTCCGACTGGTTTTTTTAGTAAAGGGATCAATGAACTACCTATGAGATGGCAAAAGTGCATAGAAAATAATGGTTTATACTTTGATTAATTAAATATATTATATTAAAAAATATTCGACTTTTTGTTCCTCCCATACAAAACGCCAATTTCATATGTAAGGACCTAATATTAGTATAGATATAATTATACTAGCTGATCCGGCACACGTTGTTTTGCTATATAAGGTTTTGTAATATCTTCTAAGATGTTCATTGAAATTAAGTGATGTCAAAGACAATTTTGTTCACAATTAAATACTCTTAATCAACAACACATTTATTTGGATAAAGATTAATATTATTACGTTGATACAACTCTTAACAAATAATGCATTAATTTCGACCAAATTTGTATACCATAAAAACGGTTCTAGTGACTTAATCTTAAAAGATAGACATATACTGTCGCGAACATTTTTTTATATCATTTTAAGAGGAATAATTCTCTCATACATATATTTTTCGTATCTTGAACCGTTTTCGCAGCGCACGCAATGGAAGCCCTCAAGGATGAATAATTTTCCCCGCTTTTTTCACATTTTCCATTGTTTCTTCGCTCCTAATAATTGCACCGTGATGTTATATAGTCTAAAGCCTTCTACGATAAATGGTCTATTCAACTCGAAAAGAATTTTTCAATTCGAACCAGTAGTTCCTGAGATTAGCGCGTTCAAACAAACAAACAAACTCTTCAGATTTATAATATTAGTATAGATATAATTATATTATGTCATTCTTAGAAATGTAAATTAAACCTAAACATATTACAGGAAGATAATTTACAAGAAAAATATTCGAAACTAACACCAATATATTTTTTTACACTGGCTCGACAAAGTAACTACGGTGCATCTGTATATACTGTATAATTTAAAAAAAGAAAACAACCATCAAAGAACGAAGATCCATTCATGCCGTCATGTCGGCCCACATATACCACGACTGAAGGTCTGTAGTTATATGAGTTAGTGTTAATATATCGTCACGCTGTCCCTTATAGGGTGAACAGAAATACATTAGTGGGTCTATCCTTTTTGCACTTATGGTATATGTCGTACCAAATATGACCAGTAGCACAGCCGAGCGTCGTTCTCAGAGACTTACACTGGACATTTTCTATCAGATGCCATGCGGGTTTGTTCACAATGTTTTCCTTCTCCGGTGAGCATGTGGTGGAAAACCCAGAGGTACGTACAGGTGAGGTGAGCAAATATTAACAAAATATAAATAAAAAGTTATCAATATAAATAAATTATGCTGAATTTTGTGTGACAGCCAACATTGTTATTCATAGAAACGTTATAAAAACACTTGCGTCTCATAATTTTCATGTAAGGACATCATTTACATTGAATAATTTACTGGTTTTTGCCCTTGCATACACGAACCTTGACCTAAGTTATAACGACAAAAGAAACTCTATGTAGACAACAGCTGTTTTAAAGCTATATAACAATTTACATTACGAAATGTATGTCAAATGTCAATAATTCCAGTTCCACAAAATTCACTGGGCCGGACTGCACAAGAAATGGTCAAATAAGGTCACAAAATATAGTATGTAATAAGGTTAATGATAACTGGAGTAATTATTTTTATTTAATTAATTTTAATTTGGACTACTACTTTCATATTATACATAATACATATAATATATTGCATATACACACTATATATACATGTATTTTTAAGTAATACGAGTACTTATAATTAGTTGTAAATGCGAAAATAAATGAAAACTATCCAAAAGAAACGTCTTTAAAGTGAATGAATTTCCTCGTTAGTTACTGTTATCATGTCTGTTTTTCTCCTACGCGAGGGCGTCACTTTCGAATGCTGAGGATCGTGAATCTCCTTAGAATGTCGGCCGTCGTGTGGTGATACGCCACTCTTCTCAATTTTTGGCATCGTGGAAAGCATAGTGTAAGCTTTTTCAGAATGTTGCAGATTTCAACAGTCCATCTTAATAGGCTACAACAGGCTTGAATGTCTTTCGTCAAACTTACTAGTAACTATAAGTTATTCGAGGTTAAGAACATCCTTTCTGGCTATATGGACAAAAAAATATAGTATTCGGCGGAGGTACATAGTGAATACTTTCATATTAACTTTGAACTTACACCGTATAGACTCATTGGTACGAAAAACTGTTCAAGAAATATGTAGGCAAGTTATTTTGAACAGGGAAATATATGAATAATAGAATCAACATATTAAAAATCAGTTTGTATGGAATTACATTTTATAGCATAACTCTTGCTAGATGCCATTTCGTCTTAAAAATAATTTATCACAAGGCCATCCTGTTTTTATGGTAAATAACAAGAATATCATGGAATAAAAATGTCAAAATTCTATAAATATATGATAATACTAACGTACTGTTAACAATGGAAACAACATCGGTGTTTTTTTATAATGTCCATAATGACCTATCCTGTTGTTTATTTATAAAGGCTGAGATTTATAAATACAACTTTATGTTTGCATAGACTTCACTAAAACATTACAACTTATATTATTTAATGAATGTCAAAGAAATTAGTCAAAGAAATTAGACAAAGCTACCGATTTTGTCAACATAGACTTGGCTCTGCGAATACCACGGCTGTACTCAAGTTCCTATTATATATTCAGCTTTTTGTCAAAATGAACTTATTTTTTGAGAACTTTGCTGAGCAAAGTCGAAATAGCGTCTATAATTAAGCTAAGCGCTCAACAAGCGTTTAAGCATTTATTTGGTTGTAAATCAGTATAAATTAATTAATAATTATAATTATCCATCATTTGCGAAGTGTTTTGCTTCTAGTTCAAAAATTATAGGCTGTATGTTAAAAATGGTAAGAACAAAATTTACTAAATTATATACAATCTATCTTTAACGAAATGAAATGTTATTGATAGTAAAAAACCAAAATCGCGCATAATGCATTAGTGAAATTTGGTCACCATTTTGATTTTAGATATTTTAGATTTTATAAATTCCGCAAAGGTTAGTTAAATAAAACGTCTGCAGGATTTTTTTGTAAGAAAAATATAATAACTAATTTGACTGCCCTATAGAGGATGAAAATCATTATGTGCCACAGACAATTTTACAATTCTTTCACGTACGCTTACATAAATGGTTTTTTATTTATTTCAAGATAAGTCCAATTCAAAAATAATATATTTGAAAGAAGTATAGTACTATTCCGCATCTCAATATACAATCAATTTTAGGGTATATGGGGTACAATTCTAACTGTAGGTAAGGGACGAGACTTCATCTAGTAGCTCTTAACATTGCAAATTCTAGTATCTTATGGTCGGTATACGAGCGGACGCCGTCTAGACATATTAATAATCTTAGCTAATAAACTGTATTCTTTTTTTATTATTTTCATAAGCATAAATTTAGATATTGATAATCAGAGCGGTGGTGGCAAGTTTTTTCAACATTTCGTGGCCTGGTAGCGATAACCACCACGAAATATTGTTAGATGGCGTTTTGTTATCTCATGTACAATCTCAGAACCTCTCTTTATTAATTATTTATATTATATGACATAAATATTGATGATACACGTCAGTGATACGAATACAGTGATTGGATCGAGCAATTGAAACGTATGTAGACCCGACTTAAAGCTATGCAACAGTAATGTGCCTATCAAGTTATCCTACGAAACAATGTTTATTGCGGCCATTATTTTCTGTAGAATTACTCTATATCGTAAATGTTAAAGCAGGAAGCAGGTGAGCTGATCTGTGTGACGTATTCGCGCGGTAGACTATTTTTTGGCCCGATAACAACTGTTTTGAAGTGCGCTAAACTGATTCCCATTCTTTCGTACATAATTTAACTCATACACTTAGCTACTCGTATATCGATTTGTATATACTGATTACTTACTTCCATTTTAAATGTTATTTTCTGTAGAATCATTAAATAAGATTAATTAATTATTAAAAAAAAGTAAATATATTAACGTAAGCTGTTAATACTTTGGATATGTCACATGCAATGTTTATTTTATTCAAGAAGTTTAGGAGAACAAAGATGTTCCACCACAACCTCTCAAAAAGTACTTGCTTGTAAATTCATAATAAACATTCAGATATAAAACCAAAGTTTATAAAATTAATTTATATAATTGGTTACCCAACACGGATGACATTGAAAAAGAAAGAGCCGAGGTACACAAAATAGAACAAGAAATGCCTTCACAATTATAGGGCACCGCAGCGTACACAATAATTAATATTGAATGCTAGTTTACAATAAAATGAAAAAGAATATCCTTATAAATATTATAAATGTGAAAGTAACTTTGTTTGTCTGTATGTCGCGCATTCACGCCAAAACTAAAATTACAAACCGATTTAAATTGAATTGAAAAAGGATTGTAAGGGGTTGAAACTAGTAGGATGAAAAGTTTCGAGAATGAGACCCTAGTGTGCCCTCGATCCTGGTAGGTGGGAGGTGTAACACCCCGGGGGTTTTAGTCTGTCCAAGTCCGACACACCGAGGGCGGCCCTCACCGCCCCCTGAGGTCCGAAGGGATTTTCCCGGGTTACCAAAAATAAAAAAAGAGGGATGAAAAGTTGTATGGAAGTATCGTCATTTTTACAGCTAAAAGCTTGAAACTTATTTTTTAGGCTGTTGATTCGATATAAATAAATATGACATTCAAAGTTTGTAAAAGTTTTAGCCTCAAGGGTGTAATATAACAATAGGATATAGGGGATGAAAGTTTGCATGGAAATATGTACGGTGTACACATTGAGCGCTGTGCAGCCGTGCTGCGTGGTACGGCGCGGCGTAAGTGGGGAAATATGCCTGCGTGCTTACCCGAACGGGCAGGTGACTTTGCCACAACACACAAACCAACTAATTAGCCTAAATAATTAAAAATGCTACCCAAAGACACTATTCTACGCGAACGAAGTCGCGGTCATAGCTAGTAGTTTATAATTATGATTAATATGAACCTGAAGGTCAGTAGTTTTTATGAAAATAAATCCCTAATAATAGCCAGTCACTCAAATGTGTTCGTATCAGAGCGAATGTAAGCTTAATTAAGATTGGTACGTATAAGACAATTATAAATCCATGATTTTAAATTTTTCTTTCTTTCATTTTGCTAAATCGTTTTTCGAAATACTTTTTCACATGGTGGACCAAAAACTAATATAGCTGCTTAAAAGCAAATAAATGTATTCATAAATTCTTGTTTTTTATTAATTTCGGTACATTAATAGTTTTATTACGCAAAAAACGGGCAACAAGAAAAACAGCAAGTTGCGCACAGATTTAAAAGTCGAGGTATATGTAAAGATACAATATTTGTAACAAGTTTATACTTCTTTCCGCATGCAAATGTAAAATGTAATACCTTGTTAATTACATTTTATTCGGTTATTACTTATTGGAGTAACGTTACTTAATAAACTATTTTCTATTATAATTAGCGTGTACTCAATATTTTTTTAAATATTGAGGCAGTGAATGAAAGTCGGCTACATCTTACTATATATTAGACTCGAATACTAATTATTATTAGTTTATTATAGAACCTTATCAATTTTAATTTCGTTCTTTAGTGTATGATGGTTTTTATTGCTAGTGGAGTTTAAGACATATATCCAAGTTTCAGATAACTAATTTCACCAGAATCATTACAGTGAGTGTTTCCCTTTTTTTTTTTTTTATATAGGTGCTTGTATTCCAGCGAACATATCTGCCCCATTGTGCCCTAACCTACGTCCTTACATCCTAGGAGAGCCGCGAATGAGCAAGCGTCACCATTTGGCACAACATTCTGGCTTCACTGGACAAAGGATTCGCCAAAATGCCGTGCCTCGCTCCAATACTTTGTCTGTTAATTTTCAACTTGCTCATCAGCGACTTCCTTTATGTCTCGTTCCGGGCTCATTCCATCAGCAAGTGATGCACATTTTCAAACTTTCCACACGTGTCACAATTGGGTGACTCGGCTTTCCTCATGAGATATGCAAAACTTTCCGCCGGATAATGCCCGGAACGGAGTCTTAAGCACAGTTTTACATCTTTTCTGCCTGTTTTAGCTTCACTAAACCAGGAGACATGAGCAGGCTGACTAACGATCGATTTGTACCAAATGGTGAGTGTTTCCTATTTTTAAATCTTATATCATAGCACCATCTAGCAGAAGTAAAAGTTATTATTATACAGTCTAGTTTTATACACATGGAACTTAAACATTAAACTAAAATGCTAAAGACTTGTAGTTGTAACTACTAAACGATAGATGGCACTGTAATTATATAAATTTTTTCAAGTTTGACAATCTTTAATTTGTCTCTTGTCTCTTACGATCTTTTTTTGGTAAATAAATACGTATAGACTTTTTACTCATATTCATTTTGTAAATTATGACTTTTTTTTTACACTGGCTCGACATAGTGACTACAGAGTACCTGATGGTAAGTACAGTGTAGTCCAAAAACGAAAGCGACTATCAAAGGATGAAAATCCATTGATAATCTACATCGTCATGTCGGCCCGCATATACCACGACTGAAGGTCTCTAGGTATATAAGTTACTGGATATACATAAGCTGATCCCGATGCGCGACAAGCCGAAACTGTTCACTATGACGGGCTTTACACCAATGCACTGTGGTCGCGATCCAGACGGGCGCCGACGCCCTACCACCTCGCTGCTGCTCGTTTAGCACCACCCAGGAGTCACGTGTAGGGAAACTAGGGTAAAGCCTACGGACGCGAGCAGCTTCGACTCCCAAATAAATAAATAAAATGTAATATATTGTAATATGTAATAAATACCATGACTGCCAGAAAATAGTTAACAATAATTTATAAAGATGGATACAGCATTCAAGGATACATTGTTTGATTGACAATGATCTCCGATTCCTCAGTTAAAAATGCAAAAAATATCAGGGGTCGCGTATATCGCTTTGGCCTGTCGCGTTTCGGGGTCAACTTGTGTATATCCAGTAGCTCATATACATAGAGACCTTCAATCGCGGTATATGTGGGCCGACATGACTGAGACCATCAACGATTTTTCATCCTCTGATGGTCGTTTTCGTTTTTGGACTACACTGTAATCATCAGATCCAATGTAGTCACTTCGTTGAGCCAGTGTGAAAAAAAGGGATTTTCAAATCTTCGCCAATGCAAATTTACTTATTACAAGATTGACTATAAATATACTAGAAAAACCTGAAAATAACCCATATTAAGTTACTCTTACTCAGTACCTATTACTTAGCAGCTAGCACTTAATCAACACTGATACATATAAAGAAATTAATGAAAATATTTTCTCTATCGAAAATTCAATATTCATAAACGGAATTATCCTGATTTCCGGAAAAAATATGTACATGCGTCCCCGGAACCGGAATTCTCAGTTTTATATAAGCTATAAATTCGAAAATTTTGATAATCCTAATTATAACTTAGGAAATCCATCGCATATTCTCTTATCCTAAGAAATGTATGAATGTAGTATGTACAGACTAGGGATGTAACGGAGGCAGTTTTATCGGAACCGAAGTCGGAGTCGGAGTTTTTAAATTTGATTTATCGGAGTCGGATTCGGAGTCGGAATCGGAGTCTGAGGCAATGTCAGTCACAAGTGACGGCAGAATAAAATAGTTTTATTAAGGGACAAATAAAAACATTATTCAGTGAACCTTTTTAATTAGAAAGTGATAAATTTCTAAATACACAGACAATAAAAATTGCTGTTTCTTATTAACATTTTCATAGTACTGTGAGAAAGCGATTACCTGAGCTACTGGTCGCGTAGTCCACGACATTTAAGCGCAAAGTGGATAAAACCACTATTGTATGTCTGCTCACATAGCGTGAAGATATGTTATTTATTATATTTTAAATTAGATCCCATTTTAATAAGGTGCAGAATTGATACATGTCTTCGAAAGTATAAGCCAGAACTTTTGAATTGACAACAGCATAATCCATTTCCCTCTACATCTCCCTCGTGTGTAGACAGATGTTGAGAATCGAGACTGTTTCCAAGCGTATATCAGGTTTTTTTTTTTGATAGCCCGGGGGATATTGTTGACGGACCTCAGGGAGCTTTTTGGTTGTCGGACTTGCACCGACTAAAGCCCCCAGGGTCACACAATGCTCTCGCCTGGATAAGTTGGGCGGCACGCTCCCTCAAGCGCATCGCCGGCGTATATCAAGTTGGGTCAACACAACCCAACCCAACACAACACAACACAACACAACCTAACTTGGGCAAATAAAAGCTGTTGTTCACAAAGTGTTGGATATATCAGAAACCGTTATCCTCCAGTGAACATTGTCCAGTGAACAAATTAAATCAAATTTGCTGCAGGGTTGTTTTTGTGTTAATTTCTATTTTACTTAATTTAATGTAAATGTAAAATAAAAAAACCTTTTAGTAATAAATTTAAATGTACATTTAGTTTTAAATTTAATAATTTAATCATATTTTTTAAATCTAAATTTTAAAAAATGTCTTCTACAAATTAAGTAGCACTGATTGTTTGATTAATTGATATTATGTTTCAACAACATATAAAGTAAAATCAAATGAATTGACTGCAACAGTGGTGGTGACCTCCGATGAATACCTCCGATTAAAAAGTTTCGGAAACGAAATCGGAACCGAAGGTGTAATAACGATCGGAAGTTCCGACTTATCGGAGTCGGAGTCGAAGCTCCGTAACATCCCTGGTACAGACATTTACACGCGTGACGCAGACGGCCGCGGCAGGCCTAACGCCTACAACTCAAACCGCAGTCGCGTCTAAGCTTACTGCTTTATCGCTCGTTCCATTTAAACTCCGCAGTTCGAAAAAACATGACTTAAATTTGACCCTATTTTAAAAACGAAACTCATATATACTTATAAAAAAATTACTTAAAACTGGCATTCTGTAAAGTTTTCGAATTAATCATTTTAATGCTTTAATAACTGTGAAGTAAAAGTTTTTGTTGTAACAATGCCTGCGGAAGTTGAAACCCGGATTGTGCTCCGAGATGTGACGCCTGAGAGTAAGATGTTTTTATTTATATCATAAAATAACAAACACAATAAATAAAGGATTTAAAAAATATTAATATTGATCGAAAGGAGAGTATTATGACTTATTGTTTTAACTGTAAGTCTCAGATTTTAAAATTAATAAGCAATCGGTTTCTTTAGAAAAGTTTATTTCTGTAAATATTTTTTTTTGAATAGATTAATATTTAATCGTGTCTTGATTCTAAGATTTGCACACACCTATGTATGAAAAAATATTACTTACCAGTGTTTCATAAAATGCTTCGTAAATACATAGTTTCATATTATAACATAATATGTATTTTATTTTATATATCTATTATTAAAAATATAATACTCATACATTTTGACTATGAATATTATATTAATATGGTTTTATTGGTATATTCATATACAGTGCAAACTCTATATAACGACCCTCAAGGGACTGTTCATATTTTGACGTTATAGAGAGTTGTCGTTAAATGGAGAGAAGAAAAATCTGTATTAGAAAAAGAAAACGTTTTAAACTCTTACTTGCCATGTTTACAGTTTGAAAGTTTGTGAGTAACTAAGAATATGATAATCCATGACTTCTACTAACAACAGTCAACACGTGCAAGCAATCCCAATTTGCAAACAAAAGAAGGGATTTCATAGAAAGTTCGGTATGTGTAATGCCGACAGTCGAGTTTATTACGGGCTAGGATAATAAACCGACAAAAGAACGTACACAGCTGCGCAGTTTTTCGGCAACTTAAAAAGTCGTCTTAGCTTAAAAAGTACTTTATATTATTAAATTGCTGTCGTTATTGAGAGTGGGGGTAATGCTATATAGAGTGTATCATTGTATGGGAAACAAGCTAAACCAACCAAAGCCAAGAGATATCGACGCTTTAGGGAGTTTGTCGTTAAATCGAGTGACGTTACATGGAGTTTACACTGTATATAAATTTACTATATTCTCATATTTTATATATGTTATAATTTTAAGTAATTTTCTTCTGACTGTCACACATCACACTAATGTATTACTCCCGCTGAAACGGATATATTTTACATATATTTAATTTTATTTTCCTATTTCTGCAAAAATCTTACCTTTTAAAACCAATTTAGGCCATCGATCTGGTTTTTTGGAAAAATGTCAACAGAAGACGGATACTGAATATCATCAGTCGCACAAAAAATGTTAACTTTGTTACGTTTATTCAAGCATGACTATTAGCCTCTAGGCCCCTATAAATTGTCGCAAATCGAACACTGACAGCAATAGTTACATAGTACTTTGAAATAGATCATGTTATCTACAAATTGTAATTGCGTAATAAGGATTTCAATTTATAATAAGCACAAAATTCACAACTATATTTCATTTATTAATAAGTCAAGGATTTATATTATTTGATGTGAATATTTGATTTTCATATATAATTCTTTTATGTTATTCATTTATATAAATTAAATTGTTATGATCGTCTTTTTTTACAATAAGTATTAATTAAATACGATGTTACTAATAGTTTATACGAGAATAAACACTCTATACATAGTATTGCACTTTGTCTAAGCAAAGGCAATATATCAGGCGACCAGATTCAAAGCGGTCCAAATGTTTCTGTAAATATAATTGTGGCCATAAAGATAATATCCTATAGGCTATTGTACTCTAGTAATCATGTATAAATGTTACAGCAATAATTCGTATAATAAACTTTTTGGTATAGTTGAGTAAATCAATACTTAATCACTCAGGCTATAACTTCAGCAAACTATTTACATAAATGTTATATATATATATTAGTTGTTCTTTAAAGGAATACCGCTATGATATCGCCAAAACATGTGGAAATACTAATCAAATAACAAAGACAAAGCAGCATTCTATATTTGGTATTTTAATTTTTTTCATTTGTCAACTGTGTAATATGATATTTCATATGGCATTTTTGCGAAGCTACGGAACACTATCATATTCACTGAGGTATTGTTTTATAGCGACATCAGTCTAAAGAGTTGACCTATATGCTCTGATTTCAAAATTATGTTGCAAGTAACAAGCAGACACTATAATGGTCGGAATTAGGCAATATAAGATAATATGTTGATCGAGACGGTGCCTCGCGTAAACTGCTTTAAATATAATTATATTATTCTGTGCTCTTCAATGAGGATAACGCATCCTTACTGATCTATTTATCTGACTATCAGGCTTAAAAATAAATTTCTTCAGAGGTGATAATATAGAATTCTTAATAGAGATAATAATATATAATTCTTAATACAGATTATAAAATAGAATTTTTAATCTTCTATTTCATTTTATAATTAAAAACTATTTTCTCGTAATGTAAAACTAATTAAAAAATAAATAGTGCATTCTCACCAATTCAATAATTTTGAATTTACTCTCTTCTAGATATAGTCTCTGCTGGCATAGTACATTCGCAGTCAGAGTTATCCTGATATGCAGAAATATTAAAGTCCGGCCTACTATAAAAAATACATTACATTATCTTCTGCAGCCATTATTTTATTGTTTTTCTTAATATTATTTCTAGTATATGGTAAATAACTTATCTTTAATCCGTTTTAACTGGAAAGTTTAGCTGCGAATGGTTGAAATGTAGCTGTAATAAAGCGGCCGATGTCATCGATTGTATGTTCGATGATTCACTATATAGGATACTATTGTGCCTTCATAATGACATATATATTTTTAGCGCTGGATGCATAGTTCTATTTAATGACCCATTCAAGTTACATTGTGGGTTTTTCCTAGTATATTTTTACTCCAACCTGAGTAATAATTATTGACTATTTTTTACAATAAATATTAAAACTTGCATGCATAGCAATAGGGTTTAAGCTTTTTTTTTATAAAATACTAAATGTTTCTGAGAGTTCTCTATTGTGTTGTTGTAGTCTCGCATAAAAACAGGATAATGTATATAGTCTATATTCAGACTAACATTCCATTCTAAGTATTGGTGATTTTTTTTTTAAATCAATGACAAGTCTCCAAGGTACAAACATACCGCCTATAGGTATATAAAAAGAAATCATATATCAGTATAGATGTACCTAATTATTGAACATTTTATACGTAATTTTATTTACGCACTTTTATGTTGGTTTATCAATTAATGTTGTATTACTGTTTAGGATACAACAATTTTCATTCCAATATCATGAAAATTCAAATTATAACTGCGATGTAAAGATACAAGTAGCGAATTTTTAATGTCCTAGCATACAAACTATACTAAAATAAATTTATTTATAGTCTATAACGAATGAAGATTGCAATTAACATGACATGGAAATTTATAGATTGTTTATTAGGTAGAAGACGATTGATTGTTAACTAATTCCTTAATATGCGTAACAGACCGACCTTACTTGGATGAACAAAAAAAAAAAACAACGAACCTTCACTTGATTTTTATAAACGTATTGTTTTCAGTGAAGGTTAACAATTTTATTAAACTCCGTAAATGCTAATTCTGTAACATTCAAACATATTTTGTAAAGGAGAATGCTAAAACGACGTATAAATTACACCAATCGCAAGCATAATTTAAAAAGTTTCCTTAATTTCTTACTGTTCTTATTGTCTGTTGTAAGTTACAATGAAGACATCAAATTAAAATATTTGCGCAGGTTATAATTTAATCAGAATATAGACGTTGCATACGAGTAAAGTAAATGAAAATAATAGATAATCATCCTCTGATGAGCATAGTTCTTAGGGGGGCTGTGGATACGTTTTTATAATATTTGTAATGACCAACTATTTCTCATTTTAAAAAAATCAGGTTTCTCTCTTATTTACTCTATCGTGGTAAATTCGTTTACGACATAAATTATATTCTATGTATACAAACATTCAGATTCGCAAAAAGTACCTGTATGCCATGTAAATACTTTTTCACGTATGGGAATTGACCCTGATTGCTCAACTGCAGCACTGATTGAATCGCATTAATTCTACAAGGCGTATATTTTATAATGTCGATATAATACGGGTTACTTACCTTCAAATAAAGGCCGAATGCATACAATCAAGTATAAGCTAGTCGTCTGCTGTATATAGAGATCTCGCGGCATTATTACATTGTAACACAGAAAAAGGAGTTTTAAGAAACCTTGACCTTAACATTTCCCATTTAACACCCTTCAAGTAAAACTATTATTAAACAAAATTACCTATAACAGAAGAACCAATTTAAAATCGCATGTGATATTAAAAACGCTATTGAAAATTTGCACTCATTTGCATGTATGGGAGAACTCTTTAAATTTTATATTTGTAAATATCAATTTAAGCTTTAGACTAAAGATATACATATCATTTCCTAATTCTATATCCTTATCTTATTTGGTTTAAAAGTTATAAACAGCTGATAGTACGACAAACGGACTAGCAGCCGAACGAAATGCCGAACCTCCCAACTTGATTCAGAAGCCTCGTTCGATCAATGAATCGTTGCCGAATGCTATAGTATCTCCATACACGCGCGTCTCACAGACAGCGGAGTTACACGGCGTCGCGACGTCCACGGTTAACGTTATGTAAATTTAAGATTATGTAGTCGACGATCAAAATAATAATTAGATCCAGACGTGAGCGAAACGTCAAGGACTTTCATTCTGCACTATATCTTTTAAATTTGTTTATCAATTTTTATGATATCCGTTTCTTGTATTAATTGTTTATAAATCAGTTTTCATATTCAAACTATTTAATAAGAACCGCGCTAGATAGAGATTAAAGTTCAAATTTCAAGAGAGACGCACCTGCCGGTAATAACCCCTATCATGCCGTCCTTCACAAATATCTCTTCACGCCTCATAGAAAGAACTTAGAATCATCTTCTTCTTATTTCTATCCATTCTCTTTCATCTTCTTCCTCCTACAAATAATACAAAACTCTTCTACTACAAATAATACAAAAAGATTTGATTAGCATATCGTAGAGCTTAGCCTAATGAAACTAGAAACATGAAATTTATGTAGTAGATTATTTTTACGACGTAGGCGCCCACAATTTTTTGATATTTCACCTCTAACAGGATCAAAAAGGGGTTGAAAACTTTTTGAAAATTCATTTATTTCGAATTAAGCACTTTGGTAACTGGTATTTGGTTTGGGTTACAATTAAAAAAAAATAGTTTCAACGTTTATGGGGAGATATATTAAGAGATCCAGCAGCCACCAGACCAGGCAGCGCTGTAGTGATCCAGCCAGTTGATCATAAACTTTTTATTAGTAGCGTGCTAATGATTTTTTTTTCTATTTATTTTAAGGGACTTTTGTGCCTCGGCACATGCCAGCCCCATCGTATCCTAAACATGCACTACTAACATTTATTTCTGGTGGGGAGCCATCAGCTTGAATAACTCCTTTGCTTCGGCTGAGTAAGGTCTTGCTGAAATTCCGCAGAACATGCCTACATCAAATTTGTTCAGGCTAAAGGCTCCCATCAGAGAATCTCTTGCAGACTGAGATCGGACACACTCCATCAGCAAATGTTGTACGTCATCTACTTTCTTACACGTGCTGCAGTTTGGTGACTCCACAAGCTTCATCAGATGTTTAAATTTGCCTGATGGAGTGTGTCCGATCTCAGCCTGTGTGCTACCACTACAAGTTGTCTGCTAATGACTTCATTAGCAAACCATGGCACATAAGGAGGCTCACATACCTTTGGTCAAAGATCGTTCATTAAAAAAGTTTTTCCATGCATTAAAACAAATTTCTTTATATTTGGGTAAAAATTCCGTATAATCTGGTCTAAAATTATAATACTCTCCTTCAAGATGCTAATGATTAAGTAACAATTTTCGCTAATAATATAAGAGATATATTTATATATGAAATCGAGTTATTATATCAATAATAGTTTAAATATATCTTTTATATAACTCACTCACTTATTTATGAAATCTCACTCTATGTGAGCAAAAATGTTAAACTTGAAGAAATTACAGGCCATTAAAAATTTTGTTAAATATGATTGAGTCCATACGGTAACTCTGTACTACATTCGACACAGCCATTAGCAACTCGAAGAATAATTATTATTCTCTAATTTCGCGAACAGTTTCAAAATTCTGCATTCTAATTTAGTAATCGTAATTTTAGCGATATAAATAGTTCATTAAAATGTGCATTCCAAAGGTACAAAGGACGTTGATTTTGTTACCAAATTAAGAATAACTTGCTAATTATAGTATTTTATTATTTTAAATTATTTATTTGAATGTAGGCAGAAAATTAGAAATTCTATATGCTTTTATTTTTAAAATTTGATAATAAAGACAGCTATTGACTTTCTTTATCATCTCGCCGTAAAATGTAACGTAAGTAGATACTAAAGGCGGATTTTTCGATATTCCTCCCCTAAGGAGGTGAAAAATGGTATTAGAAGTTTGTTTGAAAATCCGTGAAATTAGAAGTAAACACTATGTAAAGCGGTATTTTGTTTAAAAATAGAAAAAAAAATTGACATTTTGGAAAATCAAATCCCAAGGAGGTAAATTATCTCTACGCTGGTAGCCCCAAGTTACTAATAAAATAAAAATAAAATTATAGTAGTTTATAATAAAAGAATGAACTCAAGAAATTAGTCATCGATCTTGTTGTAATATATAAACAAATTAATAACGTGTGAAAACGCAAATTTACGACGATATATAATTTTAATATGGAAAAAATAATTACGTTCACATTATTATTTCATAAACTATTTCTTATTATACAGCATATATTATGTAAATTCAGCCATAATATGTGAATTTAGCTTAGGAGCCTATTATAAATAACCAACAATATAAACAACAATTAAACTAAATATAGAATTCATAAATGCAATTTTATTTTAAAGAACTAAATTGTCGAATTCTTAGAAATTAATCCCTTATTTAGTGATCTAAAAATTATGAATAATACGAGTATAATAATAATAATGGGCTGCTCGCAAAGAGCCTCGATTACCACCTTAAGAAGCTCTCGCTTGGTTGTTGGATCAAGGGCCGGATACAGAAGGCAGTGCTACTCGATACGGCACGCATTGTTAGGAGGTTCCTCACTCTGAGCTCCTAACTACCGGTGGCTTGGCCCTTCGGCCTCGCCCCTGTAGGTCTACATGTTTTTATATTTTAAAATTTATATGTTGTTTATATGTATTTATTTTAAAATGTAATTATATTGTAATGATGTTGAATAAATGTTAATAATTATTATTTTTACTACATTTGAATTTAATCAGTTATGCTTGGAATTTTTCTACGAATTTAGTACCTTCAACTATAAACTTACAATTTGAATACAACAGATTAAAACCGACACCATCTGAAACTTAACTTAGCTCTAGCTTAAGTAAACTACTTTGCTATATTATAAATCTACATTTAGTTTTAGAATGTTATTAAAACTTGTGCATTATTCATTGTGAGAATTTAAAAATCGATTCAGAATAAGTACCAAGTGCCTGCTTTTATTTTCTGTATACAAAGTCTAAAGAGACAACCCATGTTTTTCTAATATGTGATTAATGTAATCACATATTAGAATGGTTATGTAACCATATAAGTAATCCAAAACTAATAATTATTATCAGATAAAAATCTAATCTAATAACAGACACTCGTTATCGCTACTACCACTTTTCTCAATTAAAATAGATTATAATCATGCTTACATATCACGTTGAGCACGTCCCACTCAATGATAACAATATCTATACGTGAATATTTTTTTAATAAGTATACATTTTTACTATTTATTTAATCACAAATTATCTGTCAAAACAAAACAGCTGCTTTGGAAATGCAAACTGACTTTGTGGTGGAGTTTCACCGCAGGTCGTCAATAGGGAAATTTTATAAATAGGTAACCTGTTTTGATTAAATTACACTTGAATACAACCATCGACAACTTACGAGCGACATACACGAAATTATAAAGCTAACACAGCGAAACAAAATCATTATGAGATGTTTACGAACAGTAGAAAATTTTAAAGAGCTGCCCTAATTTATTATTTTCATTTAGTAACACTTAATATGTGTCACAGCAATTGAATTGTAATTATTAAAAGTATTATCAATATGTATCGGCAGCTGTTAGTCTTGTTAGTGACATTATCTGTGCTTTGACACACATTTCAATTAATAGTACGATTGTTTTGATCAAAGTCCGTACACACTATCAATTTCGGATATTGTGCGTCCGACCACAACACCAGAGGCCTATATAGTCGATGCCTGTTATAATTTTTATAGTGTATTTACCTACTCTGTGATTATAAAATGAAATTTTGTTTCGTATTCTATGGTTCTCTAGTCACTATATCACTTAATAATAATAATAAATTATTAATTAGAAAAACAATGATAAAGCAGCACATTAAAGTCAGTTGACAGCCAAACTAGGACTACCTGTATCTTGGGTATTAGTACATTTCACACAATATGTTACATTCAGTTTATATCCGCTACGTAGCTCCAATCTTAACTCCTAACAATACAATTTACAATGATGTTAAACCTTACGTACATTTGTTCCTGCAACAGTTTCTTAGTATCATTATATCCCAGGTTCAACAACCAATCTCTCAGCTTCATCTTTCATTCGTTATTAGATAGATTCAAAATATCTAACCTAACAATAAAAATCAACAATAATAAAGATCTACATGAAACAGAAACTGAACCTAGGCGAACCTTTTTTGTCATTTTGTGCGCATTAACACAATATTTTAGTGCTACGAGTTTAAATAATAAATAATCATTGCTTCACCTTGCAAGCTAGATATATAACCTATATGCATGTATAACTCAAATAATATAATCCTCTCTTATTAAGCGAGTTATTCATTAATAAAATGAAGAGCTTTGGGAGTTACCTCCGTGCAAACGATCGTAGGTTGAAATTTTGGCTCGAACATGCGATGTTTTTCAATGGAGTTACCATAAGCTTTACGAAAAATAGGTACATTAGACGTCGTATTTTTGAAATATAACCTGTTTACTTCTGACGCAATACAATAAGCTCAATAAAGAACGAAAATATAAAAAAGTTTCACATTTTGTAGTACTCTGAAAACAGCTGTCATGTCGCTCTAATTAATAATTGGAACACCATGGAGTCAGAGTTGGAAAGATCGTCATTTACTCGCTTCGCATAATGATGATGACTATCAATGGGATTTCGTCCCTTAGTAGTTGTTATTGTTTTTGGAATAAGCCATACTTTGCAACAAGTGGGCTGTAATCATTTTATGGAGTAAGTGTATAAAAATGGTATATTAAGTACTCTAGGAAGTCCGAAGGAAATAAAATCACTACATGATTTCAAATTACCTTATGAGTTTCAATGTGATAACATATTTTTGAAATTATAAATTGTCGTTTATAGGATTGGGTAAGATAAATTGGGCTTAATCTGTGGTAACATTTGGTCCGGTAATTGCAATTCCACATCCGGTGCGTGTAGCCATATTTAGTAGGAGAGCAGATAACGATTTTGCAAGGAAACCTTGCCTAAATGATTGGCCATCTACAAAAACTAGGTTTACGTTGCGCTATTGAATGTTCTCTATTTGTGTTGAAGGTCTTTGTCCAAAAGAAATCATTAACAATGTACAAGTTTGGCTAATAATATAATACATTAAAATTTATTACTTTACCTAGACCTATTTTCATTCTTTTACTTTATTAAAATAACTTGTAATATATTATATACACTTGCTGACTGTACAAATATGACTGTCAATAAATTGAACTTTTGCTCACAATTTGTTCAATGATATTTTCTGCTATTTGCTTTATTCGTACTTTTAATATTTGTACTTTGAATATTATATCAAGAAATACTAATTATATTTATTAATAGAAGAATACATTGGAAAATAACTTGTATTTATCGTTTGCACTATGGCCATGTGCAGACGTTCGATAACCCTATACTTCTGGCGCACGCCCAGTACGTACGAGCTATTACGCATTATAAAAACTCGTGTATAACCGATAGCATAATGATTTGAACGAACAAAGTACTAATACTTTAGGTCAGAGGGTAGGCTCGAACCCAATAATTACCTGCCTACAATAATTGTAAGCTATAATTCATCGTTTGCCGTAAAAATATTGAATCCCATAAAATATTGTCTCAATACATCGCGCATTTATATTTGAAAAAAATCATTCTGATAATGTACTCCATGAGAGCTATTACATTACAACTTTTTAGCTAATATAAGGAATAAATTGTGAGACAAGAAAATCTCGCATATCAGTAAGACTGGTGTTATAGCTGTGAAAATATTGTTCGCTATTTCGGAAAAATATTATAGGTTGGGAAATAAATATATGAATACTGTTATTATAGGCAATATAAACGGCCCCATTATAATGGATGGTGAGTGTTATTTAATCATAGGCGGGGCCTGAACTAGGCCAGACGTCGCCGGGTGCCGAGGAAGCTGGCCCGGCCTTGCATTTTGCACTCGGCAAGCGGGAGAAGGAACACCCCGGGAGTTTTAGTCGGTGCAAGTCCGACACACCGGTGGGCAAACCTCATCGCCCCCCTGAGGTCCGTTACGGATTTCCCCCGGATTAATAAAAAAAGAGTGTTATTTAATCATATGTATATATTATATAGTGTCCGACCGAAAGTTCGGTTTCGGTTTCGGCCGAGTTTCGGCCAAAAATCAAGTTTCGGCGGCAGTTTCGGTTTCGGCCAAAATTGGCCGAAACTTTTGCCGAAACCGAAACTGATTTCGGTAGTTGTCGTACATGCTTGCCTAGCTTCGTTTCTCGCGGCAACGCTTTGACGGACGCTGGCGGCCCTGTTCGGGATTCGTGCGCCGTTCGCATTGCTTTATTTTTTTCGAATTTACGCGTGTTTGTTGACCGGGAAAGGTATTCACAACTTAATCGGGCGGGTGGGCGAACACTGAGGGTGCTCAGCCGGCAATTTATGGGTTGGGTGGCAATGCAAGGGCACTCCTGTGGGTACGAATCTCGACTTGGACCGCCAGCCAGAAATACGAAACCTAACGGTGATCTACTAGCGTTTCGGAAGCGACTACCTTGAGAAGAAACGCCGAAAGAAACTCAAGGCTGCGTCGGAGTGTAACTGCGTCGTTTAGACGACAGTTGGCGGATCTAATTCGCATTGCTCTATAGCAACACAACTTAATCAGTGCGTTATCACCCGACGTAAACATTCTTTAGAGGTTATGCTTTGATGGAACTGATTACATGTAAGTTTTTGTTTCATTTTTTTACTTAACCACGTTGACTTATACTTGACCACGTGAGTTTCGGTTTCGGTTTCGGCCGAAACTGAAGCCACGGCCGAAATTTCGGTTTCGGTTTCGGTTTCGCCCGGAAAACCAGTTTCGGTCGGACTCTAATATTATACCATATTGAGAGAGTAATCTTTAGGTTTACAAGACACTGCCATCTAGTGGTTGGTAGATCAACCACGTTCTCACAACAATATGTATATGACTATAGTGTTAAAGTTAAACTGTATAATAACAGATGGCAATAATACTATATCATATTTTTTATAAATTATAACAAACCTTTCGGATTTAGAACTGTTTCTTAGCGATTGTAGCCTCGTGAGACTTATTAAAATTAAACTAGAGGTCAGTAGAGGTATTATGGCTATCTATATCAACAGGTAATCGGAACTGTCAGTCGAATTTATTTAATATCAATAGATGCAATGGTATCTGGAAAGGAATCGGATAGCACTAATTAGTTAAATAATCTTTTCATATAAATATTTTTTATAAAAATATCTATAACTTGAATTATTTGGACATCGGAAGAAAATACTAATATCCATATTCATAACTGTTCTGAATCCTTTTTTTTTTTGTCCCAATCTGCTTAATTCTCAAAATAATAAATATCCATATCCTTTTTTTTTTTTTGGTAACCCTGTGGAAATCCCTACGGACCTTCAGGGGAGCGGTGAAGGCCGCTCCCCCGGTGTGTCGGACCTGCCCCGACTAAAACCACCGGGGTGTTCCTTCTCTCGTCTGCCGGATGCTAAGGGCAAAGCCGAGCCATCTTCCTCGGCATTCGGCGACGTCCGGCCTTGTGCAGGCCTCACCTACTAGGCGGGGGGACGGTTAAATAGTCGCCGCCCCCCGCGTGCACCTAATACATTTCGGGGAGAGTGGTGTAGAGAGCCAACCCCCCCTCATCTCCTTGAAATTGTCATCAGAGCGGTGTGCGGGAACACATCGCACACCGCTCACGCCAGGATCTGGGCGACGCACTCCCTCAAAGCGCGCCGCCCGGCGTATGTCCGAGTCACGAAGGAAGGCCGTTTGCGTAGGCCCTCCTCCGGCGTCCAGTCCGAGCAGGGCGGCGGATTGGGTTGTCGGGGGTGGATATTGCCTCCCGATCCCGCTCCGCCGCCTCCTTCACCTGCATTGTCGTCTCCGTGAAGGAGAGGACCGCCTGCCATGCCCTGTCACTACCGACCATCGCGCGAGCGAGTGCCGAAATATCCATAAATACCCACCACCCTGAAATATCCATATCCTAAGTAACGTGCACTATACCTAACAATGTTACTTTACATAATATCTTATACTTAAAATTTGTTCAATGACACAGGTTTTAATGTTTTTTTTTTCGCCAATGATTAGGCGACTGGCAAGTTAAGTGATTAACTTTAAAAATTGCTTAGACCTTGAAATTATTGCTACATTTTTAATAATAACGTCGTGTCGAGAAATATTTATTTTTGTCACTGTTAATATCACATGTAAAAATCACATTCAACTATTTATTATATTTTCATCTGTCAAAAGGTCAACCACTTTTTTGATATTTGTTGATCACGACGGTGTCATAAATGCCCTTAAGTAATCACAACAAGATTTTTTCTCAAACTTATACCTAGTCTTTATTAGCTGTGGGCACATTATTTTAACTTATCCCTTTCGCACGTACCATAGCCATTTTGCCTTCAATCCGCGTGATTTAAACAAGGTTATAATTAGAGAAGACTAATAACATGAAATTACCTGTTCTTCAACAAAAGATTATGTGAAAAAAAACTATTGTGACTGAAACTGCACTATGATAAAACTAGGCATGGGACATTTTATGCATTACCTGCTATATAAGTGACAAATGTCAATTATATGCCCTTAATGCTAAAAAACAATTGTAACACCTGTCAAATATTATGCCAGCATGACTGAGAGCATTATGTAAAAACTTTGTATGCAAAAGAGATAAAAATAACAATATATACGACCCCTGCTATAAATGATTCCATGGCAATTTTATTTTTTTGTATCCCGGGAGAAAACCCTAATAGGACATTCAGGACCGCTGTGACGGCAGCGACCCCGATGTGTCAGACTCCTACTACACCCTCCCCCCCCCCCCCCCCCCCGAAAACCCCCGGGGTCTCCCTCTAATCGCTCTACCTGAGCCTAGGAAAGCAAATTTATCCAGACGCGCTTGGGGCGAAATGCCTTGTTGAGGCTGCCTCTCTGGGAGGGGTAGGAGTAAAGAGCCCATCCTTCCAAAACCTATCTCTCAGGCGGCGCGCCGGACACTGCGCACCGCCTCCCTCTCATCCGGGCAGCAGACTCCCTCAAGTCTACCATGACTGATGTCATGATGTCACTTTCTACCATGCCTCTTCGCTGTCGACCATGGCTTTCATCACCGCCGGCAGGGAGAGGTCGTCCCCAATGTGGTCCTGAAGGACCTCCCTTCCCTCGGCCCAGGCTGGGCACACCTCAAGGCTTCCATGGCAATTATTCCAACAACACGTTGGTATTTAACACTATCCTTGACAATGTTTAATATGAATGTTTAATTATCTTTTAAATGTTCATATGTTATTATAATTATAAATGTACTTACTATATACGTGTGGCTGAGGTGGCTTAGTGAATAAGCGACCGGTATCCATGCGCGACAACGCGAATGCTCGTAGGTTCGGATCCTCACACATTCCTCTGGGTTTCCCAAATTACGTACGGATTTAGGCAACAAATGTTCACCGGTGAAGGAAACATCATGAAGAAATCTGCATGGCATCTGATAAAATGACATGTGTACCCTGAGAACGACGATCAGCTGCACTACTGGTCACGTTGGGCACGACATATAAGCGCAATGTGGATACATTAACTTATATGTCTCTGCTTATCTCGAAAGGGATATAGCGTAACGATATATATTATTTGTAAGATTTGGATGATGTCGATGAAAAACCTAGAGGTACGGTAGGTACCGGGGTACGAGCCTAGGACCATTCGCATTGCCGTGCATGGATACCGGTCCATTAACCACTAGCCCACCACAGCCCCAATCCATATCTCACGTATTTAATATTTTAAATTAAAATATTGCCTTTAAAACTACAATAAATACATTCACAAAAATAGATGCATTTATAAAATATATTAATTCGAGGGATGAAAGGCTATTTGCTTTAAGTGACAATTTTTAGCGATATTCTGTAACACACATTTTCGGAATCAGCGTTTTTTCACCGGTTTTCGAAAATATGTATATTTTAAAATCACAAAAAAATGTCGATTAAGCTAAATACCCTTTCAACACTCGAATTAAAAATATATTTATAATAAACTAGTACATAGGTATATCAATATGTATTAAGTTTTCACCAACTATTGTAACAATGTGGATATATGTATATATATATATATATATATATATATATATAATCATATAGCAAAAAGTAAATAAAGTAAAGCATTAAAATAATAAAAAAATACGTATAAAGAAAAACAATAATTTAATTCCGTCGCGATTACTAATTTCACTCGTATGGAAAGAATTGTCCAATATGAACAGTGGGCGCGATGATATCAGGAAATGCAAATGCTAACAAAGCATCATATAAATGAACGCCGACTGATTTAAAGAATCAGTTCAGTCCACACCGTGAACGCATCGAGTTCATCCGTACCGAAGTTATACCGACAAGTGAATTTTACATCTACCTTCTCAGATAACACGGAAGTTGTTAAAAAATGGTAAAAAGTAAGTAAAATTTATTTTGACATTCAGAAGCAATTACTACAAGAATTATTTATAATATTGTCGTGATCTATAAGTACACAATGCCGTAATTATTCTCCTATAAAGGTCATGAAAAGGATAATATTAATTGGTGTTTTCAAACCGAACAGAAGGAATCTGGATTTTTATGTAAAAAAATTATTGCATGTTCAACTAGCAAGGAATTTTCCAAGCTCGTTTTATTTTGTTTTGTAGACTAACTTCATTGATCTTATATTTTTATTTTTTATCGAATCGACGAGTGATTCCTGGTTTTACATTTATAATATTGTAACAGGTATTTGTTAATAACTACTTAATGGAAGGATATCATAAGGAAGTAAGTACTGTGTTTCACTTTATTTGTGATTCATCTTTACTTTTCTATTACCCGATACCATTAAACGTGTCAGTTTGTTTATACATCTTGCTATTAAAAAAATGATAACAAAGAAAGAAAACAAGGTAACATTTAGAGTTTTCACCACACGTTTTTTTTTCTATTAGTATGTATTTTAGGAACAACATTATCAAATAAACCAAATCATCATGTTTGATTTACTTGAAGCAATGAAGATTTCGAATTGCCTTTCGTTCGCAATTTTCAGCTTAGCTAATATTTATTTCTCTTGATTGTATAGCGTGGTCTACCTAATTACTATTACATATATGCTATTGTAATGATCATAACAGTAAAGATCACATTCTGTAGCACGCGGCAGACGGCAACGACATGCGCCGCGACGGCACACGGCACTACTATGCATTACTAATTTGTATGATACCGATTCCCACATATGTCCTGCGGCAGTTGCAGTCTATATTGATCTCATACATAATAATAGTACATAGTAGTAATGAATAGCATTGTTTACGGTCGCAGCACTTCTCAGCACCGTAGGATGCGTTGTACCGATTATCACGTTAAGAAATACATCTGATAATTACCATGGTTTATTTATAGGTACTTTTCAAAGTAACTATTTATGACTATCAAATTTCTATACAACTGAAGATTATTTGCTTTGTGTGTTATACGCAACATAGCATTACATCGTCATCAAATGTGATTCCTACCATTATTATTAAACCATATAATAAAATTACGGCAGTTAAAAATCAATCAGTTTATTAATGCTTAAAAGTAATTTGAATTCCAATAATGTAATAAATTCTTCTCGTATGTATTGTTAAACATAATTAAGGAAAATATAAGTAACATAATCAACTTATTTTAGTTACTAAATTTCCTAAGCTTTAATAATATTAAGTAATAATATAATTACTCTTATGTAATATTTTCACAACAGAATTACTGATTAGCTATAGCAGTTAGGCTACACTCAAAATCAGTTACAATGCATTTATGTTTCAAAATATATAGTGCTACAATAATGCAAGTCTTTATAATCTTTTTCATTTATAGTGTGTGTCCTGTATTATATTACTATATTGTTATTTACTTATATCTTTTTTCTAATATTCAAGTATAGTAATATAGAAAAATATGCGTAGTTTTTTAACAATTTTACAGCAATTAGGTATTTGAAAAGTTTGTCACTCTTCTCGGACTAAGTTGCCTTGAGTTTAATGTTGAAAAGCTCGCCCGAGAGAGAGGATTGGTGGCGTAGGCTCTTTACACCCGCACCTCACAGAGAGGACGCCTAAATCAGGGTTCGCTCCCTGGGCTACTAGACGAATTTGGTTTCCCGAGCCTGGGTGGAGTGATTAGAGGGACACTCCGAGGGTTTTTAGTTAGTAGGAGTGTGATAGATCGGGGTCGCTGCCTTCACAGCAACCCTGATGGTCCTCTGTAGGATTGTGTCCTGGGTTACAAAAAAAGAATGATGTTGAAAAACACACAGTTTTCACAGTATGTCATTATTATCCGATTCTTTTTCAAATGGCTGCATTTTTATTTTGTTTTCAGTATCCCAGCACATGCTGACAGAGCTTGACAAGCTCCCAGGCGTCCAATTAGGTGACTTCCTTCTTCAGTTCGAGTTAGACGAGCCTCGAGAGTCAGTAAGGGAAATCGCCAAAAGGGAACTCCGGGAGACTCCAGAGATTACAGCACCAGCTGTTCAAGAACTAAGGCGGTTACTGAGCGGTATGTACTGGATTAGTACTATCTAGATTAGGATCACCGTACGTCTCACAATACACCGGGATATGTCACCAGTTTGATCTTCATTCCCGTTCGTCCCGGCTTATCTGCAAACGGCCCGGCATTTATTTTTATATCCCAGGACACAACACCAGCGTGGAAAGTTCCACATTGCTATATATGACACAATCGACTTAAAGTATTAACAGTCGATCGAAGGCGTCATTCATTGTAGATTTCATTTTAAAATAACTTGTAAAGAATTTAATGAAAACTATATGGATAAACTGGACCTGCAGGACCAAATGACCAAAGATGTGTTTTTGATAAAATCTAGTGTAGTGAAGTAATTTAAATATGAAAAATAATCACTTCGCTAATTTAATTTCATTAGCCCCGATAAGGCACAGACAATTAAACAATTATGACAACCCTAATCTAGATGTATGCTATAGCGTCGACTGTATCATAATATTACACTGTGGAAATCACGAAACAATTATAAAATCACATGCGATATTGCATGATCGAAAATTTTGGATTAGGCATGTGAGTATAAAATCGATCGATAGGATTGTATAATACTTGACTAAAATAGCTCAGCATACCAAAGTGAAGCTTGGCTTACTTAACTAAGATCTTTACTGATCAGTCTTAGGAGAAGTAATTTTTGTTACTGTTGCAAATTTTCTTGAACTTTTTGCTCTATACGTGGTAAGCAAAAGATATAAGCGTGTTTATTATTATTCAAGTCAATGTAATAATCATTTAAAGTCATGGCCAGTGCAGTATTTAATATCATTGATATATTTTATGCTGTTTGCGACATAAATACGGTTTTGTACATTTTTTATTAGCCCGTCTCGTCGATTCCTATTTTTTTATTCAGTAAACAGGTAGACGACGTAACTGTCAGTAAATTGTGACTGTCACCCATTAACAACAGCAAATATAAAATTTGTATAAGTAGGTACATAATATCGAACATATTGACGTCGAGTTCCTAAAAAGATCCCCGTAAAAGCACCGTTGCAATTCATTGATTATATTTACCTACAAAATATTACATTTAATCTTAAAATCGAACGGTGTATATAGTTAATTTTAATATTAATTTATAAGAAATAAGTTTGCATAATTTAAAATTGATAATACTCGGCGTCTATACGAAATGCGGAGGAACGTTCAAGCCCTCGGACTGGTTTTTTTTTTCAGTTTAATCAAGGTCATCCCACATACTTAGTAGTAAATGAAAACATCTTGAAGAACTCATCTTGTCATTAAATAAACATCAAGCGGATATAAAACCACAAATATACCTAGCCTCTACCCTAAAAAGTATTTAACAAGATCATTTTAACACAAGCTGCGGTACATCTCTCTATATATGCATTTTGGAATACAATAACGATAATTATTAATTTAAATAAAATATCGAACAATACATAATGATGATTACACAAATATTCATACCTATATAGTAAACATATTACTAACATCTACATACGACTAGCTTCCGGAAAACCGAAGAAAATATTGATATTTAAAAAAAAAATCAATGTTTTTTATTTTTAAGAGCCCAATATTTAAGACGTATATTTTGTATAATTTTTACAATTAAGTTGTAGATGCCACAACAACAAAACAGACTGTGGGAATATTTGCACGAATATTTGCCAAACAAAATTGGACTTGTTACAACCGAATGTATTTAAATATTTATTATTTAGAACGCTCTGGTTGACAACTCTAACTTAGATTCTCAGTAGTTACACTTAATAAGCATGTTTACCATGACAATATTTGATATAATTACCGATCAGTGTAAAGATTGCTTTACGAAAAATATTGCCTGCGGGGACTCGCAACAAACTGTAACAATCGGTACAGTAATTTTTTCTTATAATATATTTCCGTCAGTGTATAAAAATTATTATCTTGAGGGGTGAACGGCTATTTGGTTTAAGCGACATTTTTTGGTGATATAGTAATATACTATATATTGTCGTAATCAGCGTTTTTTACCGATTCCAAATATATATATATTTAAACTAAATAGCCTTTCACCCCTCGATATGTAATTAGTATTTAGTGACAAATAATATACGTCCTTTTTGTTTTATCCTATCTATAATCAAACGTAACTAAAACAATATTTACAGAATATAAACGTGTTTAGAAATACTTATAGTGACAAACTAAAATGTTATAATTAACTATAGATAGAGTAAAAATACGTTGGATTGGGATATTTTTTTATAATTGCATTTACTAGAATAGTAAAACTTTATTTTAAACAAGAAAAATTGTTTATTTTAATTCACAATACCTATACGGACAACGCGGATATGGAAAAATTAACACTTCTCTATTTATTTGACAAGTGCTGCTGTTTTGTTCAGCCAAGTATCATTAGACACTATTGTCGATCATTTTTAAGAGCATTCGTTTGTTTTGTTGTATTTCAATTTTTTACTCTTACAATATTTTATTCGAATTTTCAGACGGTCGTTAATCAAGATTTTTTGCTTTATTGTTGAATTAACCACAGCACTACCTATTCGAATCTTATACAAATTTATAAAAGAGCGTTAAAAAACATCAGTACGGATTTATAATAATTGTATATTTATACATTTACTCGTTATTAATTAAGAATTGGGACATTTCATAAGGTTTATCGACAACAACTATCTTATTCGTTGTACAACAACTATACGTCAAAAATTTTAAAAACAAAATTCGCTTAGAAACCCACTGGACCTGTGTGATGTGTGTGGCTGTGGTGACCACTGGATCGGCTTATCCACTGGGATTCGGAACCAGTAGCCAGCCATGCGCGGAAACGCAAATAAATGATCATAGGTTCTAATCCCGGCATGTATACCTGGATTTCTCCAGATTAAGTACGGATTTAGGAACCACATGCTCACTGGTGGAGGAAAACCCCGTGAGGAATCCTACATGGTATCTAATAGAAATGCCATGTGTATTTACACTTGGAGCGCATGCCTTGAGAATGGACGTGACATATAATGCGCAAAGTGGATACAGCCACTAATATATCATTTCTACTAACCTTGAGAAAGATATACCATGAATATATATCATTATTATTGGCTATATTATATATACTGGCTCGACAAAGTGAATACAGTGCACCTGAGGGTAAGTACAGTGTAGTCCAAAAACGAAAGTGACTATCAAAGGACGAAAATCTATTGAGTCTACATCGTCATGTCGGCCCACATATACCACGACTGAAGGTCTCTAGGTATACGAGTTACTGAATATACACAAGCTGATCCAGAAACACAAAAGGTCAAAGCAAGTGACTATGACGGTGTTTACACTCGTGTACTGTGATCACGACCCAGTTCGGGCAATCGCCCTACCACACAGCACATTTTAATAAAACGACTTGCTAGTTTCGCGACGTGTTTTACTATCAAATTTGTAGTAAGTTTGTGCTAAGCCTATTTATACTAGTTTCTGCTCGTGACTGTAATGTCAGCAAGAACCAAAATATTCACTTTTAATTACATCTTGAACTTTAATTTTTTTTTTGTGTTGCCCTAATATAATTTGGTGTTTAATTGTTAATTAAAACAGCAATTAATTCTGAACTTCATTGTAAACTTAATATCGGGTCAATGACAGCATTGTAGAAAGATAGGTAGAGCAATATATGCATAATATTAATATAGATCAGGTGATTAATAACATATGAAAATATGAAGTAATTTTTATAGGGATTACGAAATTTAATATAAATGAACCGACATGAAACTACGACTATATGCCTTCCGATATTAAAAGCTGCATAATGGAACATTTTATAAAAGTCATTTTTAATAACCTAACAAGTGCAAATAATAAAGGCATTCTGTAATCTAACTTCAGTTATACGAGTCATTTTACAAACAATGTTGGTAAACACACCGAAGATTGAGCACAATTCAAATTTTCAATAAAGTTTAACCTTATCGGACTAGTCAACAGCAGCTATTTACCCGTTTTATAACGGCTTATTTAACGTAATTCAAGCAAGTTGCAAGTAATCGTAAACATTTGTTCAATAAAAATATATGTTTACCGAATACTCCATCCAATTTGACTGTAAAAATGCAGTTATATTGATTGTCAAGTTATACCGGTACAAACATTGCCTGTATAACATTGGTTCCTTTTTCTTTTTGGTTGTATTCTCCCCTTTGTGTGGAAGGCAAAGGCATCTACGCCATACAGACATGTCTGAGGAATTTTTTTTCATGTCTTATTAAATTTCTGATAATTTCCCGACACGTTTCTATATCTCTGTCGTAGTTTCAATTCAATCTAATCTATCTTCATGTTCTGTTTGTTGCACCATTACTATACACACACAATATAAACAGCGAAGAAGTCTATGTTGATTGGCGGGAAAACTCAGCGACCCAAGGGACGCATCACTCCGCTAGCGTCTCGCCAATAAACCATTGATAACCGATCGCACACGATAGACCGAGCATCCCACTGATGCCTAAGCCCACAACACAAGCTTGGCCAACAATTGACCACCGAGCCGACCGCCACACAAGAAATAAATAATTATTCAACGAGAGTGCAGAAGAGACGCAAGCACTCCGGCTTTTGAAGCTTTGCCGCCAATCAAACATTCGATACTGTTATAAAAAAAAATTTTTTTTTGAATCTGTCAATAATCATGGATAAATATATTTCTAGAAACGAACAAATACGAATACAGAGTTAAGCGCTAAAGCAGCTGCATAAAAATGTAATAAAAAACGTTCATTATTTTAATTAAAGTTCAATTAATAATATAATTAAAATATGTTTTTAACGAAATCTTATTTATATTTTATTTCACAGAAGATAAAGATTTACACGTTCCCCTGGACAGTGACGCTTGGCTTATTAGGTTTTTGCGTCCTTGCAAATTCTACCCGGAGAGCGCCTATGACTTGGTGAGTAATTATTACTTAATAGCATGTTAAATCTATGCCTATCCTGCGGTATCTGGCCTATAATTTATCATACAAAATTAATTAAAATTCTTTGCCTTACTTAATTACTCTTAATTAACATATCTACAGCTTACACTAACAGTGCTTCAGAAAGACAACTCTTTTTAACAATGTATCTACTCTTATGTTAAATGTATTTTTAACTTACATAATTAGCTTGTAGCTACATTTGCTAGTTTACAAGGTTCGCCACTTGCCTGATCTCTGACTTCTGTGTTGGCTATTATCTGGAGGATTATAGTCAGATAATTTAAACTTAAGAAATCTGAATATTAAAGTTATATTTTGTATTTAGATACTATTATTACTAGCTTTAGTAATAAAATTGTTTTTTTTTTAATGCTTTTGATTGCTTTTTCTGTAATTTTCAATTTAGTTCGTTCAAAATCGTTAGCTGAATCTATTGCAAGTATTTTAAATGTTTTTTATAGCTCCGTATCTCTTCATCATCTAGAAATTGTTTGTGTTAATTTAAATTAAGCCATCTAGCTCACGTTTTAAAAGCACTGTCTATTTTAAGTAACTACATATGTAACTTCGCGATACCATATAATTCTTAATTTACGATATTTCAGATTGTTGTTGTTAATGTTGTTGTATTGTTTACTTATTGAACACAAAACTATATTTAATTAATTAAACATATATAAAATAATTATTAATTTACTTGGTGTGACTGAGATTACAAGTTATTTTTTTGCTATATTCATTGCCGTATAAAGCTAGCGCAGAGCCCGTAACAAATTGTAGGGAGAGGTTGCATATGGGGTCTTAAGTTAATATATCATTACGCTATATCCCTTTCAGAGTGAGCAGAGATAGTGGTTGTATCCATATCTAGAATGTAGAAAATGTTTAACCTAAAAAAATTCCACACAACAAGAGAAACTGTGTACACGGGATCTCACTTTGCACGAGGTGCATAATAATCGCTGTTCTTGTAACATTGCTAATCTGTTATACTTGAATCAATTGTTTAATTACATTTACGCTTATTTCCTACGTCAGAAGTTATAAATATTACAATGTATAATTGAATTAAAAAGACTATAGCCGTATGTTAAGCAAAATAATACATCACCGTAATTTAAAAATTATTATAAATTACAGACGAAAACATCAATTAACTCACAACGACGATTTTTTTTTCACAATCCGATAAGAGTCTTAAAATCGTAACCTTGCATGCTATTTTAGCACTAGAGTGTCTAAAAGAATTTTTGTTACACCGTTTAATGTTAAAAAGTAGAATGGAACTATATATAAATACAATTGAATTTGAATAAACAATTTCATTTGAACCTTCCTGAACTCGCGTGTCAGCCTCACAGCCCGACATTACCGAACTTCTCAGAATGCTTTCGCAACTATCCCTACTTGTTTAACGTCGGTACCTTTCTAAGGCTGTTTTTTCACTTGCCAATGCCAGTAAAAGATATTCGATAAAATTTTGTTTAAGCCAATAACACCACGAAACATTTTTTCATCCTTTATCAAACATATGTGTGTGATATAGATGCACTATAGTAACAAGCACCATATAAGTAACAGACAGTTCATTATTTTCGGCCTTTGTTCACGTCATATCTAAAACTCGCTTAATAACATTTGTCGATATCGCACAGTGAAAAAACGACCTAAATCTTGGTAAACTCTTCTCAGTTGCAACATTTACATACAAGCTTAACAAGCACAGGTACTCTGTAGTCACTATGTCGAGCCAGTGTAAAAAAAAGAACGTGTTCTTACAGTCTGACGTAGAATATAAAAAAGTTTTTTTTTTAATTTTTATTGAATTCAATGCCAAGAAAACGTAATGTTTATTTTCCAGTAAAATAGCCCCATTATAGCTTTCTTCTCTCCAAGATGTGTCGTTTGTAATGTGTGATAGCTTAAGTATCGTACCTAAGTACGATGAGATATTTGTGCAGGCCAGCATGATCGTTGCGACTATCTACAGGTCTTTCTTTACTAGTGATAGACGTAGTAATTTTTTGGACTGGAGATAAGTATATGAGGTAAGGTTGCTTGCGTAAATGGTGTAATTATGTGATATCTGCTATCACACGACGTACCTTCGACGTAGATATTCCGCGACTGTCGCCGAGAGTAGAGATGCTATCGCGGAACCAATAGTTTGTGTATAACTCGTAATTTACAGTCAATTACGTAAAGAAGAAGAAGTGCTATCCGAACAATGCATCTCTATAGCATGTCTTATCAGCTCTGTTGTCTTGCGTTGGTAGAAACAGTCACATCTCTGGCGAATAGCAGCCTTAAGCTTTTCATAGTTATTAGCGGTTGCCTGTATGAGTTCACCCATGCATGTGCAATAAGGTTGCATGAAGACGACTGTCAATGATATCACACAGCTTACCAGTAACAACCGTTCATTCAATGCATAATGCTCAGGCACATTCAGTTTTAAGGCAGGCGCTTTGTTGTGTCGCCATAAAAACAGAATATCGGTATTATGTAAATTATAGTGCTGAATGATTTTTCAGATAAAGCGGTACTACGGGTTCAAAGTGAAACATCACAAACACTACGATGGACTCGTTCCCAGCAAAGAAACGAATGTTTTCATTCAAAATGTCTTGACAGTGTTACCGATGCGTGATCAGTTGGGCCGGCGTGTTTTAGTACTGGAACTTGGCAGTAAGTTGCATATTTTTCAATATTTCCGTTAGCCTCTCGTCTGTGGAATCCCATTACAGGACTCTCCACAGACACGGGTTTTAGCAATACCGAGCTTTAGGTAAAAAATTTAGGAGGTTTTTTTTTGACGGATAAATGTTGATTGACCGTGGGACAAGCCTTTACAACTCAACTGGTCTTAGGGGGCAAGCACAGAAGATGCTCAGCTAGCGAATTAAAGTTTTATCAATAAAAGATACTTTGTCTAATTTTATACACTACACTTGATTTTAAATTGCATTGCAACTGTTCAATGAAGAATATCTAAGAGAGTAGAGAGTACGAATAACCTAATAAGATAAGGCTTTTTACCACACGACACGTCACTAACGAAAGGTTAAGGCTAAAAACCTTTCATGGCAGTATAGCCAGTTCGAAATGATAGCGTGGTGACTGTAGTCAATAAATTCTCTCCATTGACCGTCCACAGTTGTACTGACTAAAGATCTTTTCTTTAATATTGACAGTTCAAGTTTTTCTAATCTATTCTTACTAGAGATAAAACCAGTTTCTCGCTTAAAATCAAAGATAACGAAAATGGATAGCATATAAAAATTTATTTGTTAAAAAAGGTCTCTACACTTGACTTGCCCATCTGATGTTTGTTACTATTTCCAGTTATTATGCATAGTTTCTACGATAATTATAATAATCAGATAAAAATAACAATAGGCGTATGCTTACATAGTAAATTGCTACATAATTATTGTCATAGTTACATTTATTTCATTGGAAATTACAATTGACGTAGATAGGTACTTTTTATTGCAATGTAATTTCGGATAATAGAGTCAGAGAACCGTGACAGGGGAAAACCATTACAAACAACACGTTACCCACAATTTCATTCTTATTATACCTACTGTAAGTTAAAATCTGTCTTCACCTATATAGCATTATAATTTGCAACCTGCGCTTGCCATTTAACTAATCGCGTATCGTGTATCATAACAGCAAAATTAATCAAACGTTACTATTCCATAATTATTTAGGTTTAAACCAAATACAAAGGCCCTTAGTAGTATAGTATAGAATAGCAATATCCACATAAATTGATTGAGAAACCTGCGTGTCCCGGAGTTGAGTTCTGGACACTACATACCCTTGCGAATACTATAAATTTGTAAATGAATTTCTTTAGTACAGCGTCATTCATTTATTTTAAAGATGTCTTTCGCCTTATCTTCGATTTCGTGAAGACTACAATACATTTTTAAAGAATTAACTTGGCTATTGTACAGTCGGTTTTAATAACGACACAGCAATGTTATTCTCTCCCGCTAATGCAAGCTAAACGCTAAATGATGCAAGTGCCTTAAGGTAAACGACATGTACTCGTAGTTAGTTACACGCGTACCAAAGGCTGAGATTTATGTATAAGCGCTATTTCGACTTTTCTCAGCAAAGTTCTCAAAATATAAATTCATTTTGACAAAAAACTGAATATATAATAGGAACTTGAGTTTAGCCATAGTATTCGCAGAGCCAAGTTCATGTAGACAAAATCGATGACTTACCAAATCCTTTGACATTCATTGAGAAATATAAACTGTAATGTTTCAGTAAAGTCTAAGTAAACTTAAAGTTGCGCCTATAAATCTCAGCATAAGTGACATGCAATTGAATACTTAACGCATAAATGACAATAGCAAGGAAGTTCTTTCGGGACCTCGGCTATATTTATCTATGATTTGCATTAGCACTTTGTGCCTATCTTGTAAATCAAATATTGTGCTCGTATATTATCGAAGACGAAGGGCACTGGTAATATACAATTAAAATAGCATATACAGAAAAGGTATGCCGTACTTAATTATAACGAGTTCGTCTGTTTTGTCAATCCATTGGTAAATCATTCTCAGTCTAATTTTAAAACTTCAGGAATTTATCCTCCGTAATAATCTATAGTATTATAACGACTACAAATGACAATGACTTTATTTATGTTTATAATGCCTTTTGTTAATGTAATGTTCAAACTACTAGACGTGGACACTGACGGTTGGGCTAGTCCACCAAGTAAGGTCGCTCAGCGTACTATAGAACAGGATATGTTGGGCATTTCTCTGAAGGATAAAGTCCGAAATGAGGTAATCCGACATAGGGACAAAGTTGTCGACAACCTTTCCGTATTAGCAAGCTGAAATGGCAATGGGCTGGCTATATTTGTCAAAGAACCAATGGTCGTTGAAGCAGGCGTGTTCTTGAGTGGATACCGCGAATTGGCAGCCGTAGCGTGGGACAAAGTCGAGCAACGATCCGCGGAAGGGTGCCGAAAAGGATTGAGCAAGAAAAGCCGAAGATCGGGCTCAACGCCGTTTGTTAGGAGAGATCTACGAGTATTTCCAACTGTAAACTGGGGTGGCCTATGATAAATGTAATATTTTAAGTATTTTCTAGTACAAAATGGTTGTGTCATTTAACTTGCTGAGATAACTGTCTGAATTCTTAAGGTGTAATTCGTATTCTGTCAGTCGTTGCTCTGTAACGGTGTCACAGGATCAGTTGCCAGGATGCGATGTACTGTTCTGTAGTTTGTTAAAGTTAAAACCGCAACAGGTGAGTACAAACGCCATACTGCACTAATTCAAAGTTAGTTGTCACGATGTCGAGCTTGAGACGTCATCTAGCCTAATAGCGCTGTACAGTCGTCTACATCGGATGCCTTTTGCAGTAATTTGTACTTGGCAAGCGCTGCTGCTTGTGCAGTGCTTGCCGTTTTATTAACTTGCAACATTATAATAACTCCTAATGATTTCTTCTTACCAGTATAATCATTAGTCTTAAAAGGTTATTCATTGTTTACAGAAAAATGGAAGCACAACAAATGTTCCCTCGACGAGGTATTCAAAGGCTGCGTACTTTTCCTAGAGGCGGCTATGCTCGAGCCTGAGACTCAGATTTGCGGAGCTGTAGTCATATTCGACATGGACGGCCTCTCGATGCAGCAAGTCATGCAATTTACACCGCCATTCGCTAAAAGAATCGTCGACTGGCTGCAAGTAATGCAATCTCTAAACTCTTTATTTATTACGTAATTTAAGTTAAACCTATTTGCTTTAGTTTGAAAATATGACTTTCTCCATTACCAATATTATGTTATCAGAACATCATGGCAAGCGTTGTAATAACGTACGTAGCAATCTTTTCCTCTCTCGCACACGTACTAGTTCGAAGGGACGTACTATAGTTACTATACAGACAGAGCATAAATATACATATTATTAGGATCGGCCATTGGGTACTCTTTTGCCTCTACCAGACAACAAACGGTCATTTTCTCAGATCCCTTTTGTGTTGCCAAGCCGCCAGGCGACCACCCTACTTGTATTTGAATAATTGGTATTGTTCATGTGTTAATTGTATATTATAATATTAATTAATCTATAACTATCTCTATGCTCTCCTACCGAATGTGGAGCCGTTAGATATCTGTCACTTGATGGGGTCAACCATAATTAGTGTGAGGTTTCAGGAGCATCATAGATTATTTTCAAAATAGCGCTATTAGAGGTGATTAAATACGAGCAACTTTGAAGAAAAACTATTTTTAGTATTAAAATTACTACTAAATAATCTTGGAGTATATTTTTTAATTGTAATATATTTGTTTTAGGAAGCCATACCACTTCGAATTAAAGGGCTGTACATTATAAACCAACCGTTCATCTTCAACATGGTGTTTCAAATCTTCAAGCCGTTCTTGCAAGAGAAGCTTCGGTCACGAATTGTTTTTATGGGCAATGACAAAGACTTACTCCACAAATATATTAGCCCTAAATGTTTGCCTGAACAATACGGCGGATCAGTCTCGATACCCTGCGTGAGCGGTGGACAGTGGCTGGAACTTCTATTGATGTGCGATCAAGAGTTTACTGGTAAGTCTTAGATAGTTCCTTTTTATACAAGACCACAGTCTACCAGATTATAAGTAACTGGAGTCGTCTATAATATAACTGTTACCGTTTTGATGTCATTCTTGAAGAAAAAGGAAGTTAATAAGAACTGGGTATGCACAGGTTGATATGATAATTGTAATATTTGCAATACATTTGTAAACACCTAAAGAAGTATAATTAAATAAAATCACAATACAATAATAAATTTTAATTTTGTTCCAGCTATCAATTCGTACGGTTACAAAAAGAAATAAGTGTAAGCTGAGTTGTATGGAGTAAAAGAAAGCAATGTGATATTGGTTTAGGAGTAACGTGATAGTAAACTGTAAGATTTAGGTTTATTTATTATTCGTATTATTAACAGCTGTATTTGGTAATATATATGTTATCTGAATTGAATTAAGTTCAAATTAAATTTCTATGAAATAAATGAATATAAGAAATATTTTATAAGTGTGTAGGTATGCTATGGCTTCTAAGATTATGAATATGTCTAGGTGTAGTCAGTTCTTCCGTCGATCATAAAATTTCTACATCGCAATTATCTCTACCAGATGCATGCTCACTAACCAAAATTATTTGTCACATGTGACCCTATATACCCTTAAATTTGTTTATATATTGAAATACGCATTTGTAACTTAACTACTGGCAAACATACTAATAAATTTACACTCGAATTGTGTTGAAGAGTATTAAAAATAATTTGTGCAAATAATAGTGTAATAATGTGAAAGAAATGTTTAAGTTCTGGTAGTCCATAATGACGCTAACCCTCTATAGGCTAGTTAAATTATTCATTTTTCTTACAAAAATTTAGAGCAAACATTTTATTCTACAAACCTTTACGGAATTTATTAAATCTAAAATTAACATGGTGATAAATTTCTGCCAATGTATTAGGTAACTTTTTATTTCTGCTTAAACCCGGTATCCTTGGGTATGCAGATGATAGCAATGTTACTGATAGATACTTCTCTGGACCGCGGGCTGATGCCGTTGAGATCTTTCTGCAGAGGAAGGCTATGGTGAAGAAATTGATTCGGCTCTTAAATTTTTCACTGATTAGGGCGATGTGACTCTGGTTATTTTTAATGCTACCAAAATACGGGCATGTCTTTTTTCCACCAAACGGAGTCCTTTTCGCCTGAGTCCTACCTTCCGGGGTATTTCCTTGCCAGTGGCTGATGGTCTTGAACTCTTATATAGAGCTAACAGCTGATCTGAACTTTGGGCAGTCGATTGAATATAGAGCAAAACCAGCTGCAAAAAAAATGGGCGTCCTTTTAAAGGTCAGACGGTGTTTCACACCATCACAACTTCTTAACCTGTTCTAGGCACAGCTGCAGTCGGGTGTGGAATACTGCTGTCACCTTTGGTACAGGTCCGCTAACTACAAGTTGGCGGCTCCGGATGCGATTAATTGTAGGGCTCGTAGATATGTTGGTGATAGATCTTTGACTGAAACTGAAACGCAGAACATCGAACTTCGACGTAAAGTCATAGTCACGAGCAGATCGACGTGCCGTAGAGAACAAAAGAGATTAGAGAAAGAAACTTGCCGCCCCCGACGAAAACTCCGCAGTATGTCAGGCTGTTCGTGACCATGGCTTGAATAACCAGGTCGAAACGTCGAGTCATAATCAAAAGTAAGTTAATTCGCGCACAAGTCCACTTAAAGTACAAAACGCGAAAGTTTAAAATATGTTATTACAATTTAGACTAATATTATTTGTGGTAAAAATTAGTTTCGTTGAAAAATGCAAAAAAAAAACACATGTGATCTATGATTTTGAATAATATTTTTGACGATGTGGGATCAAAGAAACTTTCACATTTTTATAATGGAGTTCAACGTTCGTAACGATTTTCAGCTCTATGCAGCATACAGAGTAACCTTGAATGTCTATTTTGAAAGGGCTAATAGATATTAGCACCTACCAAAAAGTTTAGACAAATAATAGGTATCCTTTCAACAAAGTTATGTTGATAAAAGATATATTGTTCTTGTTGCCAGAAAAAACTATAAAAATAAATATTTTTATATTAAGCACAGGTTAGATAAATCAATAAAACTGGAAAGTTTGGAGCTGTAAATAATTTGCTAAATTAACAGTTAAAAATTAATGTTGTAAAATATAAATATAATAATATTTCTTTTTGTCAGACAACAACAAACTAACAACACAACACGATATAATAAAACATTTTTGTAGAGCCCAAAACGGCCACCATTCTAACGTTTAGGAGTAGCGTTGGGTGTGTATATCCATCCAATTGATTGAACATTCCCTCTACACCTAGACTAATAACAATCTTCGCTAGTACAAATTTCAACATTTCTATCTAAATATCATCGCAGCAATTTCCTATTGGTTTAGGATTTTATAACCGAATCTGTGATTGTGCATTATCATTATTTTAAAAGAAATCATTATTTGTTTTAACCACTTTTTTGTCTTAATTATTCTCTTTTACAATAGACTTTCAAAATGTTGAGTAAACGTTTGTAATTTTGTTAAAATTATAATCAGTAGTTAATTTTGATATCTTGTCAGATAGGTATTATTCTTACCGCTTACAATACAGACTGAAAAACTAAAATGCAAATGATAAAACATACTGTATCAAAAACAAGATGCGACATAATTCTTTCTGACCTAAGAAAGCCAAACTTTTTACATATTAATCAGGGTTTTATTATTTTCTTCTTGATTAATGCCAGAGACATCATTTTTAATATGTTATCAATGTTGTATGCGAAGAATGATCTATGCCTTAATTACCGATAAGAAAAGTAATATAGTAAGTTTTAATAGCCACGTAAAATTAATTTTACAAGGAAAGTAAGAAATTTAAGATATGTACTTAGTTATTTCTTTAAACTACAAAAAGCTATGTGCCGAATTAGGTATGTATAATGTATAACATACATCTATTATATTTACAGGGTTTATATTCGATGTACTTTATAATAATCATCTTAAAATTTATATTCCATAACATTTTATTATTGTAGTAAGTATGAATCTGTTTCTTTAAAGTCAGATGTATTAAAAATATTTATATATTATGGCTCTATTTTTATTTAATTCACTGAAGTTCCTCCTCTAAATTAATACTAAGGAAATGTACGTGTATACGACGCGAAGTGAAACGAATCGACTGTTATATATAAGTAAAAATTCACTATGAACATTTATAGTTAGTTGGTCATAATTATACTATTTAACATAAAATCCTTTATATTATGTAGTTTATAGTAAACTAATTTACAGAAATGAAAATTTCTACTCGAAGTGTAAAAACAGAAATGAGAAGGTTAGAAAACTAATTAAAACTTAAATCCTCCAGGAAATTTATTTAATTATTCTTAAATTATATAACTAAATATCAATTAATTTTATTTATCATAGATATAATTAATTATAAGTGCTAAAGGTAACTATGTATTAGTTTACGAAAGTTGAAGTTTTGTATTGTAAGACAAAAATTAAATAAAATGGAATATAGCGTCAATCGCGTTAACATTTAGATAACTTAAGATCTACACTGCACCAAAATTACAATTGTGATATTTCAAGTTTTCTTCAAACACCGCCACTCCGAGACTAATATAACAACTTAGTTATTATTGTTATTTATATAACCATATGAATTCGCCACTGTAAAAAAATAATAATAGTTTAAATGTAGTTGATCAAACATAAAATAACTGAATAAGGAGAACGCAAAACTGGGCTAAATGACGGTTATTCGGACAGAAACCTAGATCCAGCGGTGGACTAATGATAATAAACGGTAAAAAACAAACTTTTATAGCAATGGAGGTTCATTTTCATTAAGTAGATAATAATATGACGAACCTATTATATTTTTCATCAATACAATTAGTATATAGTCAAAACCGTTTATGACGACGTCGTTTAGAACAACATACGGGTTATATTGACACAGAACAAATGTCCCGGCACAAAAAATAGGACATCGTATCTCGAAAACATCACCGGTTGATACGACTATTGATATTTACGACTAAATATAAGTAGTCTCTTCGAAGTCGTTATAACAGATTTTGACTGTACTTGTAACTTGATGATTAAGCTTACATCTTTTATGTATTTATTATGAGGAAAAAGTTAAACTATTTCGGATGTCGGATAGTTTTAGTAACTGATAGTAATAACTAACCTAGCTTTCCTAGAACTTAGTTTACTTTAACATAAAAAAAATGCTTACATTTAAACTCCTCTTCGTAATGGTACATCATCTTCCAAAGCACTTCCCCAGGTATCTCCGGATCGGGCAACAACCCACCATGTCGCTTCCTCAGCGCAACTGGATCTATATGTGCTAGTAGTGAATCCATATTAGATCCATGAAAATGAATACGAGACCGGAGCTTCTCCCGCAAAAATGGCTTGAAGAGTGCAAACAGCATGTTGAAAATATATGGCTGATATAATATGTGAACCGCTTTCACTCGTATGGGTACGCAATCCTGGAAATAATTGTTATTTGTCGCAATTGTAAACATTGTAGAAAAATACCATTACATATATGTTCGTTTAAAAAAAAATTTAGAACAGTAATTATTTTTTTTTTATCAAAGTTGATCCAAATTTTACTGAACCCACTAATATTAACCAAAGTAAAATTAAGACGAGACAGTAGTTAATTTCAATATTGTCCTTGCATAAGCTCTTTGTCTTGCCAAAGAGTACTTTTGTATAGATTTAGTATATACACAAAAAATTACAAAGCTACACTGCTTAAAAAATTACAAAGCTACTATACTGTGAAATCAAACAATATTAAATATAAGTAAGAATAATTCTGAAGTATTCAGTAAACAGTGAAGCTGATATATTATTACAACATTTACTAGATATTGTTTCATCGCGCCCGAGCAATTAGAAAACGTTACAAGGCAAAAAAATTATTATGCCTTTACCTTTACAATTAGCCAATTACTAGGTATCTATCATTTCGTATATGAGATTTTGCAATAAGCTAAATATATGGTGGAAATGGAAGAATAGGATAGAAAATTAAAAAAATGTAACGCTGAACGATCACAGTGACTAAGAAATAATGTTGGAAGTTGGAACATTGTAACCAGAGAGCTAAGTCTATATCCGTGCTCGCCGAGCTGCGGAAGAAGCTAGCTCCGTCTTTCTCTTAGCAGTCGCCAGACGAGAGGAGGAACATCCTGGTGGTTTTAGTCGGTTTAAGTCCGACACACCGAGACCGGTGCCCTGACGACAGCCCTGAAGATTCATGAAGATCTCCACCAGGTCAACAAAAAGAAAAGGTATCTATGCACACACGGTACTACTACGATAACTTAGTTGATAGTGACTTTGTCTACCGAAATTCTTGGGTTCGAAAGGTAAGAACGGTATATTTTTCTGTAATTATTATATGTATTTAGGTACATTTATCTGCTTATCTCAACCTACTTACGCTTTTACTGAATCACCCACGAAGAACTATCCGATAATTATTTTTTAACATTGAATCTCCTATTAAATAAATAAACAGGTATTTTTTGTCGTGAATTATGAGTTTTACATACATCAATTAAGAATGTATGTTGTAATTTAGTATTCATAGCATATGCGGAAACCTAGCATGGAACTAGATTAATATATTTTTATAAGTGTCCCTAGTGACAAAAAGGCTGTCGATGCAAAAGTATGTAAGAGAAGCCGCCATGATTATTCCGAAGCGCTAAAAGGTCCAGTTCGTTGAACTGGATAAAAAAAAGGTTATATTGACAAAAATTGTTAAGTATTGTGCATTGATCAGTATTACCTGAATCCACTCGATGACCATCTTAGCGTATGAAGGAGTAAACTGCATGATATGGGAAAAAGACAACCCTTTCATATCAAAAATAGCGACGACACCACAAACTTGTGTTTGAGGCTCAGTCATCGCGGCTTCCAGTCCCATTTGCGTTCCACGGAACACCTCTGTCAAATTTACAACGCTAGGGTTCCATCTTTCTGTAAACCATAATGTGTGATGAATAGAAAATAATATTTAAACAACCCAACTCAAAACTAAATCTGAAAATATATTTATTGAATTAAAGTAATCTAGAATTATTATTGACTTTCCACATCAAATTAAACCTATAGTTTCTTCAATAAAATATATCATAACTTTCTGACAATAAACACAGTCCTTATGCATAGTTTGTGTTAAATCGTATGTAGTTTATTGTGTCTATAAAGATATTATTATATAATAATACTGATCAAGCATATATAACTTCCAGAATCATACATCAATGGATTTTTTTTCTTTAATTGTCGCTTTCGTTTTTAGACTACACTGTACTTACCATCAGGTACTCTGTAGATACTATGTCGGGCCAGTGTAAAAAAAAGGTATAAGCTACTCGTAGATTAAATTTGTTAGTGCAAATCGCCGTTTAATTTAATTGGTTTTATTTAATCAGTTGAATGTGAAATACGAACCTCCCGATTCCACGACTATAATGCGACGCCCATGTTGGTCTCTAGGTGATAATATAGAAACTATGGAGTGGTCGAACGTGGTTCGAGTTCCTGAGGGCACGAGGTCGCGGCAGCAATCAGCATATGATAGTCTGAACTTGTAATAGGCTTTTATCTATAACAGAAGTTGTTACTTTTACCCATTTTATTCCACGTTTGCGAAAAGCAAATCGACTCCAATGCACAGTAGTGTTGTGTCCGGTAAAAAACAAAATTATTTACCAACCACAACACAAAAACATAACGAACAAGACCTGATTTACGTATGAGTACGCTGTTGCAAAAAATAGAGTCAATGATGCGATTAGATTTATGATTCAATAGATGATATGCAAGTTTACCTACAATATAATGATATATAGTTTGTATGAAATAGATTGTTTGCGTAAATATTTAAGTAAATTTCATGTAGTTTCCTTCCTTTTATACGATATATTATTTGACAGACAAATATATATAAAAAACACATCTGAAAATGTATATCCGGTTTGCTTAAATATTTAAGTAAATTTCATGTAGTTTTCTTCCTTTTATATGATATATTATTTGACAGACAAATATATATACACACGTTAATATTGTCTAGGAAGATTTTAAATTTACTCAATTATCTCAAATTTTTTTTAAAGATAACATAAAGCATTTGTATATTTTTCAAAACACATCTGAAAATGTATATCCTTTGTGAAGTGTGGAATAATAATTTAAAGTTAAAATAAGTTTCCTTAGATATAAATAAAACCTTACCCTTGCGAACGCACTTTCAGCGTAAAACTTGCACGGTCTTAAAAATTTCATCAGAAAATCATCGTTCTCGATAGGAACAAACAGTAATTTCTCACCTAAAAACAAACGAATTCCTATAATCATTAATCATCAATAAGTGAATAAAAAATATGCTTTTGATATATGTATTCTTTTTAATACTGATTTCACATCATAAGTACACCACATTCCAATTAACTTGTAATTATTTAAAATATTTAACAGTTTCATTTAAATATTTCCCACCTTTGGTTTATTTGAGAAAATCTTATTATAATAAGATGAAATAGTTTTATTGCGTACAATATTTTATCAGTACATAATTCAACATTTCAAAACAAAAAACCTAGTCAGCCATATTTAATATCTATATTTAATGACAGTTCGTTCCAATGGTATTTTTTCTATGCTGTCGAGCATACAACAGACTGTGCGTCAGTAATGATGTCCAATGTTCAAGAGGATTTAATAATCTATCATGACATGCATAATAACAGCGACTTAAGGTTTTTTTTTAAATGAACTCCATAAATAAAATTTAGTAGTTAACGCTATAAAGTAAATTTATCTTGCCATAATCTAAAAATTATTTTGCTAAAGCAACACTTCTATGATTTCTCTTTAAAATTTAAAGTGTATTATTACACTCGGGATCGGGAGTAATAACAGTAAAACCACTGAACAGATGTTGACGGGATACTGGCAGTTTTTTTTATTAATTTCGGTTGGAGATATATCAAAGTATAATATGAGCCATTACTAGTAAAGCAGAGCAACAAAAATGAGTAAGTATTTATAATATCTATATCATTGAATTTAAATTAAAGTATAAATAGAGATTACAGCTTAGCCTTCCCGTAGTAGATCCTATCTTAAACTAAAAGTGTCAAACAAAATGGTCTCTATACTTACGAAATGTAGATACGCATAATTCGACTTAAACGGGTTTCACATTTGTTATAGCCAACGAAAACGTTAGCAGAGGCTAGTTTTTTTATAAAACCTCTATTTACAATGTGTTAATTATGCTTTTCATTCTTTTTTCTATATCTAACATAAGAATATATTCTATATCTAGAATAAGACATTTAATACCAAAAAATCATTACATTTTAATTAATGATATTTTTTAGCATATTGCGAGGGCTAATTATTGTAATTATATTACTAAAATGTTCCAATGTAGCTATCGCAGTGACCCGTTAACATAGACAAAGAGATAAGACACTTAGAAGAACGTCGTTTTCGAAAGCAATACTCCAAAGTCGAGCCAAAAACATTAGAAACCAAAACAGACTCTGAAGATAAAATTTCTCGCTCTTATTAATGAACATTATTACGTTAGATTATACTGGCCTACTGCTAACGTAACTTTATGATTTATACTGTGTATTTTATTTAACAACTATAATACTCACTGCTTTAAAAATTTCACGTACAGTCAAAAATATATTTATAGACAGAAAAATTATTTAAAATTAATAAAAACCTAAGTTTTCGAAAATGAACGCAAAGCTTAATCGATCACAATAGGCCGTGTTTAAAATAATTAGTAAAATAGTGTTAATTGTCTTAATTTAGACATATGTAATGTGTTATTATAGAAATTAAATTAATTTATAAAACGCTACAATGTAGAATATAATGTCTAACGAATCTAACTAGGCTTTACACGAATGTAAACAAAACAGATTTGACCTAGATATTTGCACAATACCTTGCAAAAGATTCCGTAATTCAATCAATGCTTTTTCTACAATTACCGGAGTTTCTCTTAATTCTTTTTCTGCTTTCTCCAAGACCGCTTTGTCTGTTATAGGTCCAGTCTCAAGTAAGATTTTATGTTCTCCCCACATCACAAACGGTTTCCCTCCATCATCCACACATTTCTCATGAATAATTTCTTCAATTTCTTTCATCATTAAACGTGTTCTTTTTTAAACTACGACACTATATTAATTTCACGTACTGTGTAAACGTATAAGCTGCGTATACTGGCGTTTATTTTGAAATGCTTCTCAGTTCCGTATCACTAGTTTAGTGGCTCCTACTATTAAATAACTTCCTTTCACTTTCGTTAATACTGTAAACCGTCAAAAGTATGTTATAATTCAGTTTGTTATCTTTTGCTTTTAAAGACATGAAATAATCAGTGTGATTAAATATTAAGTATTTTAATTAGTAACATGAATGGGGCTCCACAGCCGCTCTGTTGCTCACATTTCACCAAACTGCACGATAGTAGCTCATCCCACCACTTACTCATTGTTAAGCCAGTTCATCCGTTCTCTCGTGAACCTGCTAACCAACTTTGGCAACTGTAACAGTACTATTTCGAAATAAATTTCAACTTCATAACATGTCTGTAATACTCCTACTTATATAAAAATAATAGTTACAACGTTACATATTATGTAATTCCAGCTTTAAATCACATAATCGGAAACTTTAAATTAAATTAATCTTGGCAAACAAGGAAAACAGATTACTAAACAAGGAAAGCATAATTTAGCGTAAATAAAGTACCATAGATGACCGCCGATAGATAGAAAATTGGTTTAAGCAAAGACGCGATTAAGCAAACCACAATATATGTAGATGCATTTATTATAAACAACACAAAATCTACCTTGTAAAATATTAAACGTTTTGCCGCAGAGATGCCCTTCAAAACATTTGAACGAATGTAGAAAAAGTTTAGTTTTAATATGCTACTGACTAATTAGTATATTGATATATCGATAACTAATCTGATATGTCCTGAACATGATATAAATAAACAAATTATCAGATACTACCGTGACGGATGATACTGTAATTAATATTTTAATTATTTGTTCTTACCTAATTATGTATCTTTATTTTAGAAATATTACATTAAAAATTTATTATACCTGCTGTGATATAACAAAGGGATTATTTTAGAATGCCAGAAAGGTAGCCTCAAAGAGGCTTTTCGCTCCCCAGGCGTCTGGACAAACTTAGTTTCCCAAGCCTAGGTGGAGTGATTAGAGGGACACCCCGGGGGTTTTTACTCAGCCTCACAGCAGCCCTGATGGTCCTATGTAGGATGTTCCCCCGGGTTACCAAAAAAAGGATTATTTTAAAAGCCAAAAAAATGTTTAGTGAGCGATGTAATAATTCATGTGTGTCATGAATTACGAAAAATATATAATATCAATGTGGGTAGAAGTAAAAGCCGAGGCAGCTTGAGATTTATCCAGACAGACCAAATAAAGAGAATTTTGATAGAGAATAAGGTCAAGAGTGCGGGATGTCGACGAGAGTGCATGAAGAAAGTAATTAATTTTAAGAAAGAAAAAAACATTTATATTAATATGATAATTGGCATTCCATTCTTTCTGCCTAACCTAATAGGGAGTCAGTGTGATTTGGATGGATAAATATCTTTATAATAAAAAAAAATTCAGGGAAGTGTACCCGTAATGTCATGTCAGTACCTGTTTTATTTTTATTTTTTGTAATAATATTATGATGAGAATATTCACATTTTACTGAGAGATTATCATGATTCCAAAGATGTACTTGGAACAGCCGATCTTTCCTGACTTCCATAATAATACTATGTATAATACTATGTATAATATTATGTATAATATTATGTATAATATTATGTATAATATTATGTATAATATTATGTATAATATTATGTATAATATTATGTATAATATTATGTATAATATTATGTATAATATTATGTATTATTTGGTGATACAAAAAGCTATGATCTAAACGCGTAGACGCCGCGCCGAAATTTACAAGATTTATGCCCGTTTTCACCAACGACTCTTTAATCATTCCTTAACTAGGAGTCCCCTTGGCTAAGTATTCCCTAAATACAGCTCTTATCTTAAATTCGTTTTCACCACGCTAAGTGACACCTTAATAAGGAATCCCTAATTTATAGTGATGACAATAACCGTATTTATATCGTTTCATTTTTTCAACGAAAATTTATTGATATCTTTCTACCTACTATTATAATGGAATAATTAAAATTGCGTATTTTATTGAGTTTATTGGGTCAGGTTCACGTCTCATAATACAAATATTGTGTAAAATGCAGCAGGCCAATATTACATTAACTGAATTTTCTATTTTCAGTCTTAATCCTAAAGCCAGGGCAAAAAACCGTCTTTTAAGGACACCATATTGCCGTTCCACTACATTTCTAGTCTTGATATGGGCTGTATTATATCTTTGTTGGCTCAATCCATACTAATATTATAAAGCTGAAGAGTTTGTTTGTTTGTTTGTTTGAACGCGCTAATCTCAGGAACTACAGGTTCGAACTGAAAAATTCTTTTTGAGTTAAATAGACCATTTATCGAGGAAGGCGTTAGGCTATATAACATCACGATGAAATTATTAGGAGCGAAGAAATAATGGAAAATGTGAAAAAAACGGGGAAAATTATTCATCCTTGAGGGCTTCCATTGCGTGCGCTGCAAAAACGGTTCAAGATACCAAAAATATATGTATGACAGAGTTATTCCTCTTAAAATGATCTAAAAAAATGTCCGCGACAGTATATGTCTATCTTATAAGATTAAGTCACTAGAACCGTTTTAATGGTAAACAAATTTGGTCGAAATTAATGCATTATTTGTTAAGAGTTGTATCAACGTAATAATATTAATCTTTATCCAAATAAATGTATTGTTGATTAAGAGTATTTAATTGTGAACAAAATTGTCTTTGACATCACTTAATTTCAATGAACATCTTAGAAGATATTACAAAACCTTATATAGCAAAACAACGTTTGCCGGATCAGCTAGTGTAGTAATATTTAAATACGGTGTTAGCAAATGGCTCTAAAACAGTAAAAACAAAAATAAGTAAATTAAAATGTTATGAATAAATTTTATAATGTGTTATATATTCAGTTACAGGTAGTGGGTTAGCAGTACAAAACCAATACAGTGTATTCAAGAAAAATTAATGTATTATTGATTTAACAAGAAACATATATTCCAATATATGTTCAATTTTTCTAATAAAAAGAGAGCACTGTTATTGGTTAATCTGTATCTTCTTCTTCTTCTTCGGTTTTGCCGTGGTGGCTGCCGGCAGAATAGAATAGCACCCCCCTCTTCTTGCCGAGGTGTCGTAAAAGGCGACTAAGGTATCTCTTTAACACCGCAATTCAACCAGGAGTTCAGAGAAGGAAAACTCGACCAAACCTGCATCCCGTTCCCTCCCGATCGTACTGGTTCTCCATTCCATCGGGCAAGAGGGAGCTCGGACGAGAGAGTGCTTTTCTGGCTGCGCGTCCAGTTATGCACTTAAATATCTCCTGCGTAATTGACTGTTTCCGAAAACTGAACCTTGATTTTCTTAATCGGTGTTGAAACAGTCGCCGTGGCCGAATCCGGCTAGGACATCATCATCATCTTCTAAAAAAATCTTTGTCGTCATATTTACTAAAGAAGTCTGGTCTTTTGCGATGTTTTCGCGGTCTAGATAAAAAACTACGACTGGTTAATAAATTTAAAGTTTCAATATTATCTATAAAATCACCTAATACTCCTTCCATTATAAACGTCACTTTGTTAGGGGTTAGTTAAAGAATGAACAATTGATCCCGTAACTTATAAGGGTAGGTATCCCTAAACGTTGGTGAAAACAAAATGATCACTAAGGGCCACCTAAAATGTCTTAAGTGGCTCTTAAAATTTAGGGAACGTTGGTGAAAACGGGCATTACTCTAATAAAACTCGAAATAAGCTTGATTACATTTGGTGGACACAGCAACTAATGTAGCTCTGCTCACACCGATATAAAGTGACAATATATTAATATTATATATTTATTTTCAGGAACGAGCACTGTACAAAAAATGTTCAGGATCAAGAACACGCGTTCTTCACGAACATCGTTCTAGATAGAAAGCCAGTGTTTTCATGTAACAAAATGAAATCAAAAGTAAGTTTCCAAATTATATTACACCATACACCCTTAGGACGAAGGCGTCTTTAAATAATTAAATAGCTGTAGGAATAATGACAACCGACTGAAATCTTGACATTAGCAGAATGGCTACGTATGTATTTACAAATAGGAGTTATAAATCGCTTTATTTTAGAAATCGCTTCCAATTATTTACTCCTACTTAAAGTATCACTAAACTCAATTTCTCAATTACTCATATTCACATTTTTTATTTTATGTCTATATAAGCTCTTTGAATTCTATACTTAGAATATATATTATATAATATGAAGCCTAACGAATTTATGATAAAACAATCTTATATATAAAAATGAATCGCTAAATGTCTTGATAAGCGCGAAACTCGAGAACGGCTGAACCGATTTGGCTGATTGCTTTTTTGTTGTGTTTGTTGAGGAAGTTTATTACGGAGAGAAAAATTTTAAAAATTCCCTGCAACTTTTTAAAAATAACACTTTTCTGTATTCTCATACAAAAAATTCGTTATAAGTCAATTTGAACTTTAACACCATACCATAAAGTTTAAATGTTAGTGGACGGGTTCCGGGAAGGCAAAGCAATCGAGTGACGTATAAATATTAATGTCAATATTTGTCAATTTTTATACATATAGCATTAAGGTCAGGTTCCTTCAAACAATTTTCAAAAAATCTGACGGGGAAGCTATTAACATTAAAAAAAAACAATGTGACTTTGTTTTAGAGAAATAGGGCAGAACAAGGTCTGCCGGAACAGCTAGTTTATTATAAGCCTTTTATAAAAAAATAGCAAAGACTTTAAAAATCAACTAAAAACAAAATATCTATCAGTGAGTATACTCGTATATTGCTTATTGACCAAGCAACACGAGGTCTCCCAGTTAAATAGGGTCTTCATCACTTTATCCGACTGTTTGACCGTCGATCCGTCCATCTCTCAAAGGCTTTTAACTACTAAACCAAATAAGACAACGGCTCGAAATTAGTACATAATATATACACCTTTAAATTTAAAAAATAATAACCATACAGAGGAGAAAAAACTATTTGTTTAATCTATTAATGCATAGGGTTTGTTACTGAGGTTAGTTTATTTTTATAAATATGAACTTTTTATTCAACTGAAATGAAATGTATTTATTTCGCCACAAATCAACAAAACAAAAAAATGAAATACAGTAACACAAACATACAGAAAAAAAAGAAAATACAAAACATATAAACATGGCGAAATGGGCCCTCCGTCAACTCAATGCCACAGAAGAAGTCTGTAGCGCTGGTTCTCGTGAAGGGCCCTGGTCGTGAACTATTATTAAAAATTGTTTATGAAAATGTATGTCCATAATTGAATTAAAATGGAGTGCTAACATTGCAAGTGTTAAAGGCAAGGTTCCGAAAAATCCTTATTTCGTACTATTACAATTTTAAAATAGTACTTACCGCGAGGTCGCAGCTTACTAAAGACACGACTAGTAGGTATTTATTGTGTTTGTACTAGATTATTCCCACCAAAGGCTACCTAATGATCTCTAATAGGCTATATTAAAATCATGTCTATTTTGTAATAAATATTGTGCTTATTTTTTTTTTATCTGTTACCTATATTTTTTATTTAATAAATTTAACCAATTAGAATTATTTCTATAATATTATTATCTTTACAAAGCTGAAACTCTGAAATTGTTTATTCCAAATGTTACACATAGGTTAAAAAAAAACTCTTTATATGTGTCGTAATATTATGTCACTGTATATTCATTTTAATGAACTTATAAATAATATACTAAAATATAGTATATATTGAGCAATGCAGGCATTTTTAAACATTTTTATTAAAAATTATGTCTAATTTCTAAACTACATATTACATTAAATTACATACAAATTTGGAATGTTTTATATTAATAATAAATAGCACACTTTTAAAATAACAATAAAGGCACTTTAACATCACAAGAGTTTCTTATTTATTTGCATTATCCTGAGCTGCAGTCGATATATATAGCTGAGTATAATAAATGTCAAACAATTTTCATATAAACCTTTTGTTAATCTTCTATTTTGTACATTGGTTACTTGACAAATGGTGCATAAATAATTGCACTTATATTTGTTATCAGATATATTATTAAAATTCCGTATTTCAATTGTAGTTGCCAATGAACTGGCCATATCAAAATGTACTCAGATTACAGTAATTACTTGTTTTTATTTAAGTAACGTTTAACACAAAGTTATATAATAATTATTATATGAAAACGTTACTCAAAGTATTTTAATAATTTCAACGCAATACTCAATTATTTTCCTATAATAATAACTACTAAATAGAATCAATTAAATTTGTGCATACTTCTATAGGTTCCTTATTGTCATAGCCAGGCTTTTTCCAAACAGGGAACATTAATTAATATTAATATGTCATGAGAAACGCTCGCCATATTTTATACTTTGATTATTTACAGGCAAAGCATAATTTTACACATACAAAGTTAGTCACTATTTATTTTACAATTTACATTTCTATAAAAGTTATCGGTTTTTAAGGAACTTAATGATAATGCTATAAGAAGTTATTCAGAAGAAATATTTGTTGATCATAAATAATCGGTTTGTTAGTAAAAATAGTTTCAAACTTCATTTCACATAGATTTATTAAATCTATTTTGGGTGTTAATAATGTTTACCTAATTCTAATCATGTATTTTAGCTGCTATATGGAGAGCAGCTATGTCACGAAATTCTTACCTATTTTACAGTATAGATAATATATGGCATTTCAAACCTCGCAGCGATGCCGCCATAGCCCGAGTTTTAAAGTGATTATGAAATATTTTAATAGTTTATACTAACATTATGTCTAAATTCTGTGTAAGTATATTACAGAACATTAAAATTAGGCTTATGTATAACTAGTTAACGTGTCTTTTATATTTGTCACATTTATATTGATTGAAAACTTGTAAAAATATATATTTTTATAAAATAATTCATAACGGAGCCTTGATTAATAACAAAAACAATGATTATACTATTTTGGTGATAAATTATTAAGTTCATAAATTCTCTGAACTATTTTAAAAACTTTAAATTTTGTAAATATTACAATTGTACGTATTAACACTAAAGTATCTGTTTTTTATTATAAATTAAAGCTAAATTTATTAAATTTCATGTTAAACATTGTTATGCTAATAATTATTACTGTTTTTTTTTTATATTTAAATAAGGCACCTTTTACCTTTTATCCTTAAGTCCAGCCTACTATTCCAGAAACATAAAAAAAAAATTCCTTAGACTATGCATTTTAGCTATTACTACTAATAAAAAGTCTGTACCTTAGTTATATGATTATCCCTAATACATATAACATGGAAAATGAATAAACACGGGAAAATATTTTTTACATTTTGGATTTAACTTTTAACCAGACATCAATTAGTATTGTAATAGAAGTAAAATATCTTAATTCCAATCGATTCATAGAGTGTCCTATTATTATCGCAACGCGAGCTTACTTGATAGAAAAGAATTGCCAGAATGCATGATACTAAAATAACTACGCAATGTATCGCTTCAAATTATTCAAAAGACTATTGTTAAACTTTTGGTTTATCCGTTTTGGTATAGATCGAAAATACTATCAATATATTTAAATCTACATATTATTTAGCGCTAACATTGGTTCTAACAGAGACGCATTTTGTAACTCACACTAATTAATAGAACTACACAGTACACAAACATTTCGATACAAAATGCTATATATTTATGATTTCTTTGCAAAACCGTACGAATTCCAATTGTTTATATGCGGTAGAATTTCATTAATTACTGGATACCAATCCGCCGACGAGTAGTCAATTTCAGGCAATTCACCACCATAGTCAGCGGGAAGATGACTCGGAGCCAAATGCTTATGGAGACTGGCCATTTTTGAGCCATGGAAGAAAATCTGAAAACATTAAATTATAAAATTATCATCAAACCATTTTATACGAATATAAAAAAAAACCATTAGTAAAGTTTTCAAACACATAATGCATAAGCATAAATTGTTTACTCCAAATTCACTGGCTGCCCATAACCCTGACATATGGCTTCGCAGTGTTTAATTTAAGATCTATTCTTCTTTGTAATTTAGAACTAATAAATATAAATAAAAAAAACTACGCATTTTATCTATGATTGGTGTGACTACTAATTAAAGAACTGGGTCTTATGGCACGCTTTGGATTCTGGTAGTTGCGGCTCAGCAACTCTAATCCAGCAGTGTGTGCCAGATCGCAGTTTTTTTTTAATAGGATATTTGTTGATGGCCGGGATAGACCGTCACAACTAAACTGGGCGAGAAGACGAACACTGAGGTGCTCAGCCGGCAAATTTATGGGTTGGGTGGCAACGCAACATTTTAGTATAGTAGAAAAATTTAACAAACCTTATGTAACATTAAAAAAACTTCCATACGTAAGTAAAAATATAGGATAAATAAGCAAAGGTTTACAATTTTTCGGGCATCAAAAAATAAAAAATATGAAATGAAAAACAAGTGAGTAAAATTATAATTAAAGAATAGAGACGTTTTAACTCGTAGCTTAAACAAAAGTATTAAGTAGACATACGCTGAAATTTCAAGACGCTATTTTGACTTTGCTTAGCCAAGATCTCAAAAAGCAAATTTTTTTTGACAAATAACTGATTTTATAATAGGAACTTGAGTATAGCCACAGTATTCGCAGAGCACGTCCATGTAGATAAAACTGGTGCCTTACCAAATCCTTTGACATTCATTAAGTAATATAAATTGTAATGTTTTAGAACGTCTAAGCAAACTTAAAGTTTCGTCTATAAATCTCAGCCTAAGAAGCACTACTACGGTATAACAGAAATGTTAACTTCAATATTCGGATCAGTCTATGCGATGTTTATATAACTGTAATGTCATATTGAGTGAGTTGCTTTATTACAGAACTAGCTGTCCCGGCAGACCTTGTTCTGCCCTATTTCTCTAAAACTAAAGCTTCTCCGTCAGATTTTATTCTGCCAAAACCTATTGGCCTGTCGGCTGTTTTTTGAAAATTGTTTGAAGCAACCTGGCCTTAATGCTATATGTATAAATATTGACATTAATATTTATACGTCACTCAATAATTGTTTTGCCTTCCCAGAACCCGTCCACTGACATTTAAACTTTATGATGTGGTATTAAAGTTCAAAATGACTTATAACGAATTTTTTGTATGAGAATACAGAAAATTGTTATTTTTAAACAGTTGCAGGGAATTTTTAAAAAATTTCTCTCCGTAATAACCTTCCTCAGACTTCATCAAACATAACAAAAAAAAAATCAGCCAAATCGGTTCAGCCGTTCTCGAGTTTCGCGCTTATCAAGACATTTTGCGATTCATTTTTATATTATAGATATTATTTTAACTTACTCTGGTCTTAAGCTTCTCTCTGATAAAAGGCTTGAACATGTTCCACACAACATTGAAAACCATGGGCTGCTTCACGAAATGCACTTCTTTTAATCGGAGCGGCATGGCGTCCTGGATGAATGTCAGCAGCCTCTTTGAGAACGACGGTGTCAGGCCCATAGTCTGTGAAAACAGATTGTTTATTTATTGTTAATTGACTGTCACTAACTTTGTTATTGTTATATTATAGTACCAAGATCTCATTGTTACACTAGTTTTTTATCATACTTTCATTTTCGCTATTAGCTCGTTAAGTCTTTCTACATTTATATTTAGCAATATTTCTCAACACTGGACGGCGTTGCTAATAAATATAATATCTAAAATGTGTAACTATCGTATATTAAAAACTGCGGTCATCAAGAGGATTTCGGTTAAGTATGGAGATAAAAACTCCCAAAAAATCCATTTTTAAAATTATATCTATTTTTTAAATATTGCTTACAGAATTTTGTTTATAGAGACAATTAAAACAGTAAACGGCAAGATATAAATAAATTTACAATACAATATACTATTGCAATTTCAAAAAGTAACTATAAGAGCATAGCAATAGAAATCATAGTCGAGATGAGCAAAGTTCAACCACCTCTCAACCAACTGATACTTTCTGCCTAATGAATCACCTTAAGGTACCTACACATTAGGCTCATATATGTTTTGATACACCTTGTATGTATTACATATACCTTTGATACTTATATCAATTGTTAAGCTTGTGATTTACGACCACAGATCGAATATTTGTTATCGCTTGTAACAATCATCGTTCCTTGCAAATAATCTAAGTATGAAATTTTAATCTTGAATACAATGTTAATTCATAATCCATCCGTGATTTTTAAATTATAAATGCATGTTAATCAACGCACTGATGCGTGATATTTGTCTGCACGTTTCTTTGTATTTGCAAACTACAATAAATGCATATTTATGCAAATAAATATCGGTCCAGATGCGGTTGACCACGAAGGGCGATCTAAAGTTTGAACGAGGTAATCAGTAATAATAGTACATTAGTAATATTCAACTATAAAATACTCAGCCCGAAAGTGGAAGCGTAAATATAAAATGTCTATTTTATAGTATTATTATTAGTTATATTAATGTTTCATATTAATAATTGTATCCAGTGCTGCATTAGTACATAGCAGAAGTAACAATGGCAGTAGCAAGATTTAACGCACCCTGATCTCTTGCAGCCTTTCTCGCTCGTATATAAAGAACTAGCTAATCCGGCAAACGTTGTTTTGCTATAAAAGTTATTGTAATATCTTCTAAGATTTTCATTGAAATTAAGTGATGTCAAAGACAATTTTGTTCACAATTAAATACTCTTAATCAACAACACATTTATTTAGATGAAGATTAATATTATTACGTTGATACAACTCTTAACAAATAATGCATTAATTTCGACCAAATTTGATTACCATAAAAACAGTTCTAGTGAGTTAATCTTAAAAGATAGACATATACTGTCGTGGACATTTTTTTAGATAATTTTAAGAGGAATAACTCTTTCATACATATATTTTTGGTATCTTGAACTGTTTTCGCAGCGCACGCAATGGAAGCCCTCAAGGATGAATAATTTTCCCCGTTTTTTTCACATTTGCCATTATTTCTTCGCTCCTAATAGTTGCATCGTGATGGTATTAGTCTAAAGCCTTCCTCGATAAATGGTCTATTCAACACAAAAATAATTTTTCAATTCGAACCAGTAGTTCCTGAGATTAGCGCGTTCAAACAAACAAACAAACAAACAAACTCTTCAGCTTTATAATATTAGTATAGATTACCAATTAAAATACTTTTTCTTTCCTAGGACTTGCTACGCTAGACCTGTCTTAATCTGGAAACGATTATATACCGCATAAATATGCGCTAAGTACTAAAATTATTGATTAATTACTAGATATCTACTCAATTATGAGTTTAGGTAAAATATATTAATAGAATGAACAAAGCTATCATGCGCTTGTGTCTGACCAGCAAAAGCTACAATTGATTATTGTTAAGGGTAAACTGGACATCAATTTCCACAGTGAGGAGGAGGACTGATGAGTTCGCTTGCCTAATATATATGAATTCACTCTAAAAAAAACACTCTTGCTGAATAAATAAACGTAAGAAGGGAATTATCCACAACAATTTGTGTGAAATAGAATCCCTATATGGCTAAACTACAAGAATCAATGGATTCAAGTTACTATTTCTTTCTTTTCTTTATTTTATAGGTATGAAAATGCGTCTAGTTTTTGTATGGTTGACGATACATATATGTACTCATGAAGGTTAGTAAATATACAAAAAGACGTAATCTTCTGTCGTATTTTTTCATCATATGCAAAGAATATTTAAGATAAAGATATGAGAATCTATTTATCTACCAAAAACGTTTGTTTGACTTCGTCCTTAAAGGAAGTTACAGAATATCCGTTTCCTCTGAGAGGACAAATAGTCGACATTTTTTTATAATATTTATTTTCGATCAACAAAGTCATTAAAAAAGATTATCGTATATAATCAAACAAGATATACTTTAAATAATGTCATGGAAATTGCTTTATCCGTTAGAATATCAAATCGTAAGAATTAAGCAAATTTTATAAAATCGAAAATATACGCTCCTATATAGAAATTAGAGCAATTTTGTTTACGGTCGTAACATTACAGATGAATAGATAACATATTTGTAAGCTTTTGAAGTTTAAATTAACTTTATCTTACTCTCAGATACACTCTCAGAACTCTCAGATAAATTGGTGATGTATTTTATACGAATATACAATGAATCGAATAATTTAAGAAGAAATGTATAAATTCATCTGTAGAATAAACAACAACTGATAGCCTCGGACGTGATGTTCCTTGAAATGATACCTGGAGGAAAAATAATTTTCCTTTGAGATGTTTGTTAGTCATTACTTAGTTGAAGCCAGGAGGCAAGTAATGTTAGGTGATGCTCATTAGATACACAACAACAATGAAATTTTTGTTAGATTACTTTAATTTTAATGCATTGTCACGAATCATAGAGGCAAGATTGTTGATGAACAAAAACTGGACCGGTTTTCATTCGCGGCAACGCCAACAGTTGTAGGTTCGAATTCAAGAACGTATCTCTGGGTTTCCTACATTACCAAGAGATTTAAGCACCACATGCTCACCGGTAGAGGAAAACAAAATCAAGAAAATCAGCATGGCATCTAATAGAAATGGCATGTGTAAATGCCCTGAGAACGGCGATCAGCTGCGTTACTGGTCCCGTTCGGCACGACACAAGCACAAAATGGATACAGCTATTAATCAGTGGCGTGCATCACATATAAACCACAAAAAGCATTATTTTATTATATTTGAACTTTTAATAAATATATTGACTTAAAATCTGGCAATTACCAAAATAAGGAATTCAGAATCCAAATAGGATGAAATTTTAAATCAATATATGTATCTATTAAATGCCCTGGTATTACAAGATAATGCTTTTTTTTATAGCTTCTATGGAATAAACGCCACAGCCATTAACACGTTGAACGCCGTGGGGGTCACCGGCGACCCCCAGTGAACTGTCCGTTTGGGCCGGGGGGTGTGCACCGGTGACCCCCAGCTAAAAAATGTGATAAAACGCAGATTTATAACACTAGAAATGATAAGAAAAACATATTTCGAAATAGAATTTTTTGTAGAATAAAGAGATTAAAACGGCCTGAACGGGAAGTATCGAGAAAAAGGGACGGCGTTCAACGTGTTAATGTATCTCTGCTAACCTCGAAAGGGATATAACGTGGCAGTGTATTATTATTATTAAAAACAATGAAAAAAAAATTCAGTCAATTCATGTTAAAAAATATTTTCTATTATCCGTACATATGAAATTACTTGTCCTGGCTGACATATCATCGTTGAGCCGGAACTAAAAAAAGCTAGAAACTCGAATCTTGGTCATTGGGCTCTTTGTTCGAGTATGATATATTTCTATTCTATCTTAATTTTATGAAGTACCCCTACCATGACAGACAAAGAACTACGGCGTGATAGCGCAGTTTGTACCGACCCTACTTACGACGCTAAGGTCCTGGGTTCGAGTCCCAGCAGTGGTAAAATTTTCTTTGATGAGCAGATAAGTTTGTCATGAATCATGGTACTGTATATATGTATTTAAGTATGTATATCCTTGTCTAGTACCAATAATACAAACGCAAGGTTAATTTGGGATTAGGACAATGTGTGTAATTGTTAGAAAGTATTATTATAATTTTATAGCCTTTAGTTTTATAAATGTATATAATACCATAATTTGACAATTCTTTTGGCGTATTAACAATCCGCTTATGGATTGAGTACCACTATCGTATTCACAATCACTTCACCCATTATGTCATTAAAAATCAAAATAGTGTTATCAATTACGCCCGCACTGTCCTTGATAAGATAACGAGTACTATTATTCGTTCGGTATTCTTGCCCTTGGAAAATGTCAAACATTATATTACAACGATATCCTTGTACAAGGACTAAGCCTGAGATTAGACGCTTCTTTGACTTTGCATAGAATTCACTCAAACATTACAATCTATATTACTCACTAGCTGTCCCGGCAGACCTTGTTCTGCCCTATTTCTCTAAAACAAAGTCACATTGTTTTTTTTAATGTTAAAAGCTATTGGCCTGTCGGCTGTTTTTTTGAAAATTGTTTGAAGGAACCTGGCCTTAATGCTATATGTATAAAAATTGACAAATATTGACATTAATATTTATACGTCACTCAATAATTGTTTTGCCTTCCCGGAACCCGTCCACTAACATTTAAACTTTATGCTATGGTGTTAAAGTTCAAATTGACTTATAACAAATCTTTTGTATGAGAATATAGAAAAGTGTTGATTTTAGACTTATTCAGATATTTTTTTAAAATCTTCTCTCTGTTATAACCTTCCCCAGACTTCAACAAACACAACAAAAAAGAAATCAGTCAAATCGGTTCAGCCGTTCTCGAGTTTCGCGGTTATCAAGACACTATAGCTGATCCGGCAAACGTTGTTTTGCTATGTAAGGTTTTGTAATATCTTCTAAGATGTTCATTGAAATTAAGTGATGTCAAAGACAGTTTTGTTCACAATTAAATACTCTTAATCAACAACATATTTATTTGGATAAAGATTAATATTATTACGTTGATACAACTCTTAACAAATAATGCATTAATTTCGACCAAATTTGTTTACCATAAAAACGGTTCTAGTGACTTAATCTTAAAAGATAGACATATACTGTTCCAGACATTTTTTTAGATCATTTCAAGAGAAATAATTCTTTCATACATATATTTTTGGTATCTTGAACCGTTTTTACAGCGCACGCAATGGAAGCCCTCAGGGATGAATAATTTTTCCCGTGTTTTTCACCTTTTCCATTATTTTGTTCACTCCTAATGATTGCATCGTGATGTTATATAGCCTAAAGCCTTCCTCGATAAATGGTCTATTCCACTCAAAAAGAATTTTTCAATTCGAACCAGTAGTTCCTGAGATTAGCGCGTTCAAACAAACAAACAAACAAACAAACAAACAAACAAACTCTTCAGCTTTATAATATTAGTATAGATTGAATTACGAAGAATTTCGATTCGAATTCGATTTCGAATTTCGAAAAAAGAAGTCACGATTTTGTAAAATTGGTGTTGGCTCTGCGAATACTTACACTATACTCAAGTTTCTAGTATATATTCAGTTTTATAAACTGGTCAAAGACCATATTATTTTCTGAGCACTTTGCTAAGCGATGTCAAAGTACCGTCTATAAATCTTAGCCTAAAAGTTCTACGAACTACTATTAGAATTTTTGAGTATCAAATGATTTATTATGTACTATACGATTTTACGGTATATAGTTTGATAAATACCAATTTGTTTACTAAAGTATGTACTATAAACGACATACGTAATACTACCAATTCTAATTATATGGTATAGGATGACAAAAAAAAATGGTACCGTGCAATGGACGATTTTAATTGGCTTGTAAAATTTACTTTAATATTCTGAAAACTGTTATTATTGAAGTTACGACAATCTCTTTAATAACAAATTATTAATAAGGTGTGTTCTTAAAATAATAAAGACCAATGAAAGTTAAACTAACAAACTGATAGTATACTCGTAATATAAGACTCGCTAGTCTTATATTATATGAAAAATTCGTTTTTTGCGTTAAGTATGGCGTAGATTTTCCAATAATGTATGGTTTCGAGAGGTAATTTTAAAATAAAAAAAAAAAAACATCTAAAAAGTTAATTTCACAATTACATCAAAATGTAATCATAGAGTTTTTTTTAAATAAACATTGCCTATTTCGAACAGTTAAACTAAAGAGCTGATTTCTACATATATGTAGCTCGTTATATCGTCTATAATGTGTCCAAATTTAGTTAAAATCGGATATACCATTTTTGAGAAAATAAACGTTTTATTTGTTCGTCTTATTTTTTTTTCAATAAACAAAAAAAAAACAGTTTTCATATCTACACAATCAATATAACTTAGTAGTATCAATATAGTCACAAAAGATGACAAAGATATCTCTCCTAAATCTGATAACCTGCAATAAATGTAAAAACAACCACTATATTTAAATCAAAGATAATAGAACTGCAAGACAGGTCTAAAGCAGATAATATTATCAACACATTAACAACAAAATGTTGATTCTTTGTTCATGTCTTTGTTTGCAACTTACAGTAGCGTGCACATGGATTATACAATGATTCTCGATAAAACGCTTTAACACTTTATAAAATAATGTTTGAATCATCAATATTTTTTATTGTAGCCTCAGTGACACATTGGCAAGGTTACAGTCATTAGGCCAAATTTTTTTAATTTAGAAATACAGTGTAAACTCCATATAACGTCACTCGATTTAACGACAAACTCCCTAAAGCGTCGATATCACTCGGCTTTGGTTGGTTTAGTTTGTTTCCCATACAATGATACACTCTATATAGCATTACACCCACTCTCAATAACGACAGCAATTTAATAATATTAAGTACTTTTTAAGTTGCCAAAATTAATAAAAACTGCGCAGCTCTGTACGTTCTATTTTCGCTTTATTATCCTTGCCCGTAATAAACTCGACTATCGGTATTACACATACGGAACTTTCTAAGAAATCTGTTCTTTTGTTTACAAATTGGGATTGCTTGGACGTATTGACTGTTGTTAGTAGGAGTTATGGATTATCTATACGTTATCATATTCTTAGTTACTCTCAATTTTCAAACTGTAATCATGGTAAGTAAGAGTTTAAAACTGTTTCTTTTTCTAATACAGATTTTTCTTCTCTCCATTTAACGACAACTCTCTATAACGTCAAAATATGCACAGTCCCTTGAGGGTCGTTATATAGAGTTTGCACTGTATTTACAATTGACATTATAACGATCTCGTTTTCTTTATAAATGAAGAAACAGCTAACAGCTTTTGGTGGTAGGATGATCGGTAGGTAGTGAAAGGTAGGGTAATTGGTAGGTCGTGACCACAGTACACAAGTGTAAAGACCATCATAGTGACTCGCATTGGCCTGTCGCATTTCGGGATCAGCTTGTGTATCCAGTATCTCATATACCTAGAGACCTTCAGTCGTGGGAATGTGGGCCGCAATGATGACGGAGACTATCAATGGACTTCTATCCTTTGATGGTCGCTTTCGTTTTTGGACTACACTGTGCTTGCCATCAGGTGCACTGTAGTCACTTTGTCGAGCCAGAGTAAATAAAAAAACAGCTACATGAAATTAAATAAAACAGCCACAAAAAAGAACGTATTCCACTTCTATGCTACTTCGCGTAGTGAAGGAACAAATTTGTATAGAGTCTATAAGAGGAACGGTGGATGGCAAGTGATGGGTAGCGATGATGATTTCATTTGAAAGCTTATATCTTTTTATTACATGTGTATGTTATGTGCTGCTAATTGTTTCATTGATATTGAATTTGTCGACCGTTGCTATAAAAACAGCATCGTAAACATTCTCTGAACTGAGCTGGCCAGTATCAAAGCACTGTTGTGTGTGGCCGGGAGCTGTGACAGAGCAACACAGATATAAAATAATATAATATTGAAATCAGCATTCGTAGTACAAGCTAGCTCTGATGTTTACCTCTATCAACATAAAACGTATTTAAAATCGCTTCTACCCATAAAGAAATCAATACACCTATACCCGCAACTAAATACGTCTATATGTACTTTTAGTTTGTTGATGAATTTGATGATGTAGCCCTCAACAGCCGTCGTTTACTCATTATTATTTTTTTTAGATGATAAATTAAAGGTTATTAAATATAAAGTTTGCCTTCTATCGCCTTTACCTAAAAAATTCTTAACCGACAGCTGGTTAAAGCAAACATAGTAATAATACAAATAACTGAAATCAATTTTATGGCATCTAATAGAAATGTTATGTGTAAGTACTTGAGAACGGCGATCAGCTTCGCCTACAGGTCACGTTGGGCACAACATTTAAGCGCAAAGTGTAAACAAAACTTTTTTTTTTTTTTACTTGGGGAAAAACCTCATAAGACCGTCCCGACCGCGAAGGGGGTGGCAGCTGGGGTGTGCCGGACTTTTACCAGCTAAAAACCCCAAGGTGACTACTTCTGCGAATTAGTGGGGACTGCGGGTCCTGTAATCAATTCGCCGCAAACAACCCCTAATGCATCTCTGCTCACATCTAAAGGGATATAGCGTGACAATATATTGTTAAATGATTATCATCATCAACCAGTATCCGTCGATTGCTGGGCACTCTCCCAACGTCACTGAGCCCGATCTTTGACTTTTTTCATCCAACAATTGCCTGCTACCTTGCCCGAATCGATGCTCCACCTAGCCAGAGGGCGTCCTACAATACATTTACTGAAGTGTGGTTTCCACTCAAGAGCAGGTCTTCTCCAGCGGTTACCGGTTCTATGGCAAATATCACCAGCCCACTGCCACTTCAGTTCACTTTCACTTCATTGTTATATTATTATTATTATTTAAAATCTCAAAATATAATATTGTATTAATTCTACTTCAGTATTTTCCCTACAAAACTTGTCAAATATTTAGTATTAATTTATATCTCACGTATGTTATTACATAACAGAAACTGCAATACGAAAGTCAATAAAGTCAAAACGATGACCTAGAATAATATTAGGCAAATAGCTATTTCATACAAAATTACTATTACCGTATTAAACTATCTCGTAAGTATAGGCTGTTATTACGCAAGCTGAAATAAAATTATGGTTAGAACAATAAAGAAAAGATCAATGACGCAAGATCTGCTTGCAAAATATTAAAACAACAGAAACTGCAATTGTTATAATTAAGATGATCCTTACGTTTTTAAGAAGAAAAAATGTATATTTTACCTTGAGAGTACTGAAAGAATAAACGTTTTGAGAAATTCTAATAGTGGATATGTTTATAAAAAGCTTAAAAATAAATTTTTAATCGATCGTTACATTTTCAATTATTTTAATATAGTAAATTTCCAGCCAATAAACAAATAATAATATAGACTTAGTAAGATTAATGGAACATGAGATATATTGTTGATTTGAATAAAATATAATACCGAACCTATTTATAGAACAAACTGGACTCCTAATGTTAAATGTTAAAATGTATATTGACATACTGACCTGTGTCCATCCCATATTGTGGAAGTCCATCAAAACTATAGTGCCGCGGACTTGTGACTCTGGCTCAAGCATGGCTGCATCGTGGATCAAGTAAAATAATCTAAACAGCTGATCAGCGGTCACTTTTTTCGGGTCCCATGTACCTAAAACAAGACAAAGAATAATTAGACAGGTTGCTAATACAAAGGTTTTATTCTAATCAAAAACATATCTACGGTTACTAGTTCTGTGGTTGGAAATTCTGATTGTGAATAAAATGTGGGAAACAGCGGTGTTTTGAGTTCTGTTAGATCAATTAAAGCAAATTCAACCAGCTACAATTTGTCCAGCGAAAAACTACATAGAACAAAAATGAGTAAGAAAATTTCTACTCGAGAAAATCATCACGAGATGTCCGAGGCTACCATCTATTAAAGCCCTAAGATGTCCTCATCTACACGAAGATGAGATATTGGGACACATGTAATCCTTACTCTGAGCACAACGCACATCAATTAATTTTCTATGAAATACCTAGGTGCTTCTAAAATGAAACAAATAAAATATTAATTTAAGACAGAGGTAACTATTGATAATTTTCTTTAATTAATGGGTATTTATACTACGCTGGGATTTATCCTTTCCAATGTAAAAACGGGCGCTAGCCTAGCAACGGCATCAAAAATAAATGATAAAAACAAAAGTACAAAACTTATTTTTCATGTTAAATATTTTACAGCGACACATTACTACGAATAACAATGGAACATTTATCATGAATGTGTATTTTGCTTGGACATTACTCATCGTTAGTTTACATACTACATACACGTGGTACTTGAGAACAATTTAACAAAGGAAAAAGAAATTTGTTTAACACGATTAAGTATGTCCGATGCTGTTGATACTAATTAGTAATGGAGAAATTAAATATTTATATATCGTTAATTAATGTATTTATTTTCATTCTATTTCGTTATCTGGGAAGAAGTACCAATATCAGACGCATCATTTTAAATATGTAGTTTATTTTATACCATTCTTCTATATTAATTTTATTAATAATTTAGATAATACTTTTAGCTAGTTAGTATTTATAAAACGATGAAAAGTCAAAGAAAACAAAGCAGAAAAATTACATTTTAATATTTAAAATATATTTTTATCTCTCGAAGCTATAAATAATCTTAAGATAAACAATTCAAAATGGTTGTAACTTAGTGAGGTGTTAATAACCGATTCTGTTCAATATAAATGGGATTCTACATCAACTCATACCTCCAACACTGACGATGAGCACTCTTCTGCCTTTATGGTCGCGGCCTTTCATTACGTTCACAACTTTATGCTCCAGAAAGGCTATCTTCTCATGTTCTGGTAATAGACCGTCCAATAAAGAGGCATTTTCACGCTTGAATTCAGCTACACGACGCATCTGCAAAACGAAAAACCTAATTAAACCAGCAATGAAAACACAAGCGCCCAGTGTATACCTACCGTCATGAATGGCTGACCGCAAAAGGGATACTTGTAGCGCGACAATTTATTATTGTTTTATTATATTATTAAATCAACCTAGAGAGTATTTTCAGAGTATAAGCATCATGTAGGTATAAACAATTTCTATTTCAATCAAATTACGAAATTACTATAAAATGCAATTCGTTAGAAAGTATTACATTATTACATTGTCAGTGTTATATTGAGAGAAAGTTTTTTTTATCTAGGACAAAATCCATTATGGACCTTCAGGAAGTTAGTGAGGGTCGTCCCCCCGGTGTGTCGAACTCTCACCGACTAAGAACTCCTGGGTACTCCTTCATCCGCTTGTATGCCGGCCGTGGGTGCGAACTCGCAATCTGCCACGACCGGCGCGCAGTGAGCCTCCTCGGTAATAGGGGACGGAAAGGGTGTTCCCGTTTCTCTTTTCCTCAGAATAGGCAGTGTGCGGAAGTACGCGCACACTGCCGTCCTCATGTACAGGCAGTGGCTCCCTCAAGTACCACTGCCGGCTTTAAAGTCACGGCGGACGGGAGAAAGTAAATATTAAGCTAACCTATAAGTATAATATTTATAAAATTATACGATAATATTTAAAAATACTTTATGTAAAACGAAATCAAGTATACTTGATAGCATATTATTGATATTGCATAGCATATATTTAAATTTCTCTTGCTCCCACGTTGTAAAGATTGTAAGGAAGGTTACATTTAATTTAATATGCAATTTGAGACCACTTTTCTCGGAAATTGGTAGTTCAATTTCTTGTAGCTGCAATAAATACAGAGTCTATGTTCTACCTAAGACCGGATTATGAAGTGCACATTTACATCAATAGAGTAAACTTAACTTATTGCCATAGTCAACTTATATCGACATAAAAGTGTTTACCTTATATTTTTGTAAATTTTTTCACGTAAAAAACATAGAGACTTGAACTTGAAAAAATCACAAGTGGGGTCTTTGATAAGCAAGGTCGCATAAATCAATAAAATGCACTCCTCGTTATCATTTCTATACATTTAATAAATACAAAATAAGTGGAAGTATAAAAATTACATAAAATTATTATAATCTTTCATTTTACAATTTTTTATGTTTTATCTGTATTAATACCCCGCGGAATCTGTAAGCAAATTCAGATAAGCCGATAAACAAATTCCACAAAGCATTGTTCTAGTTTTTTTATTTTTTTACAATAATATAATATAACGTATTTACAAAGGCATGTTTTATTGATTTGGTCACAAAGAGCGCATATAAATGGATTAAAAAAAAATTTATAAATATAAAATCCGAGGCCGACCGAAACTTAATAAATTATAGACAGATCAGAATTGTAATCTAACTGTAACAAAACAATAGACACGTGAAACCAGCGAGAATTAAAAATGAATTTGGAGTCAAAATTACAGATAATTAAAACTAACAGTCAGCAGGCGTACAGGCTTATGACAAGTCATTTGGTAGTAGTCTTAAAGCGAGTGGCTACCCTAATACTCGCCAGTCCTCGTGGCCGAACGAGCGCATCAACAAGGGAATGGTGTTACCCTTGATGTGGTACTCGACTGCCGTGAGTAGATGCCTGCTGCTTCGCGCGACATAAAACGGGTTTGTACTCCCGTTAATGGAGAGTCATTCCGACAACTTCGGTTGTTGTGAAGTACAGACCGAGGTTGGGATGCAAATCCCTTCCTTGGTTTACGGTGTAGTTGTGAGCAATTCGATTGCCGCAAAATGGCGCTGAGGTTCGCCTTAACCCCCCTGCTGTAGAAATGCTGTGTTCGACTCCCTTTTTTTATCTCTTTTGTCTAAAGTGTTCCTTTGATATTCTTTGCAAGCCCTAAGATCAAGATACGTTACGTGTAGAACAGTATACATCTTGGACTAAAAAAAAAAAGAATCACCTAGATAATTCCTAAAGAGAGTTCCGTCTAAAATATAATCAATTTGCGGTCATATTCTTATTATAAGGATACAAAATAATATTGACATTTTACAAGTAGGGTAAGTAGTGTGTGTCCTAAGTAATGCGCAGCAATCGTAACTTGTTATCATAATAGTTGAATGATTTATATTTACTGTAGAAACACAATGGATCTCATTTCCTTGTTATTTTCGATAATGTTATGCATTACTAACATCGGCAATTTAAAGCGATAAAACTAAAACCTTGGAATATTTTATTACAAAAGTCTTTTCTATATGCTTCTTCGCTTAAAAATTGTTGCATCGTAAATTATATTTATCATCACCCCAGACACTTGGTAGCATGCCTTCTTTATTAAACATTACTGTGTGTATTTATGCTTTTATTTTTTTACACCTTGTAATAATTGCCGTAATAGGAAAGAAACGTGGCTCCGCCAGTTGCTCAAGCTCTAAATGGCGAGTGCCTGATTGCGTATATCACATCTTCGAGCGCCTAGTTACGACTATATAGTTACAATCATAGACGGGCAAAATGTAATCAGATTAATAAAAATGATTACGATTACATTTTACGTTTTTTACCATTAATATGACTGCATTTTGTTCATCTATGTTTTAAACACTACAGAATCCCAGATTGCATACACATTTATGATTTCTTAATATTTTAAATGGATTTACCATGATTACAGAGCAAGAAAATTAAAATTACGACTATTTTGTAATCGTTAATCAGTAATCAGAATACATTTTGCCCATCCCTGGTTACAATCATGGCCATTAAGCATAATACTTTCGTAACTTTACATCGATTTTATTAAATTTTATAGTAACTCGATACAAAGGTCAAGCTTGGTGTTAAAAATTTATATTTAGAATTATTTACGCTGATAACAATATGTAATGATTTCAAAACTGAATCTGTAACTACTTATAACGCAAACTTTAAGAGTCTAAAGAGAACTTTAATAAGAGTCGAATGTATAGCTACAACGTGCATACATTTACTTAGTCACGTCTCATTAAATCGAGCTCATTTGACACTATAATTATTTATCATGGATACAACTATCAGCGAGCCTACGGTCAACTGTTATCGCGGCATAGATAATACGTTCTCTACTGCATTAAATTACTTGTTACCACAAAGATTATTCGAATATAAGGTGATATTACTTATATGAAATTTCGTAAGGATTTTCAATGTCTCTTTCTACCATTTTTTTCTATTATAACAGAAAAAACGAATCTTTATTCCAAAATCAAAGTGTTACATACGAAAAATCTTTATATTGACCGCGCTTTCCGAAACACAATTCTATCTGATATGTTTACATTAATTATAATACCTGAAATTATTGTCTTCGAGTAGATATTTCTTTATTAGGTCTATGTCTAAACTATTATTTAATGTTATTATGGTTTATGTATTAGAAAGGTGGTTTTCATCAAGATCAAAGAATGGACGTTTCATATATTACTTATCAAAAATGGATACTGCTGTTAAATGCAGAAATACTGCTGTCTGGCGCGTCCGGGTTGTTATAAATGATAATCAACTTGATATTGCATCATTAGAGAATGACGTCTTTTTCATAAAAATGTATTTATGTTGTTATCAATACTTCTATAGATACAAATAAAGGACAAATTTACTTGCGATAAAAATATTTTACAGCTGACTTAGATTTAGTTTTTATAACTTACTCATTATACAAGAATTTAACTCTGAATATATAAATAAAATTCTCGTGTCACAATGTTAGTTACCTTACTCCTCCGAAACCGATTTACCGTTTACCGATTTTTACTAAATTTTAGATGCATATTCACCAGGTCTGAGAATCGGCTACTATCTATTTTTCATACCCCTAAGTGATAAGGGTTGTTCACCCTTAATATATTTTTTTATTTTTGGACAATTTTTTTTTGTTTTTATTTTTCTACTAGAAATTACCTACAAACAGAGATGGGCAAATTGTAATCAGATTAATGATTAACGATTACGATTACATTTTGTAATCATTAATCATGATTAATGATTAACGAAATTAATCAAAAAAAGTAATCATTTTTCGGTGATTAAGGATTATTAATCATTAATCGGATTACAATTAATCATGATTACTTTTATGATTACTTTTCTGTTTGATACGTAAAATGCGCTGCCGACAGTAAAGCGGCGCTCGCCTTTTTTTATTTTTAGTATACGACTACTACTAGCTAAACTGGCGAACTGAGTACCACCACATAGTAAGGTGTTAGGGCGATTACCCGAACTGGCTCGTGACCGCAGTACAATAGTGCAAAGACCGGTATAGTGACTCGCTTAGTGCTTCGACCTGACTACTTTCAGGATCAGTTCGTGCTCGGTGGACATTAATTAAATCCAACGAAATCTAGTTAATCATTGATGCTTTTATCATTGTTCTGAGTGATTTCTGGACTGTTAGAACTGATTATCAAACTACTGCCCATATTTTACTGAAATACCGTCTCCAGCTCGATAATCCACGCCCGCCTTCGGGATGGAGATAGAGAGACAGAGCAAGATAGCGCAATATTTTAATTGATCAGAATAAGACATTATTTTCTCAAATTTACACAAGCTTCTGTTGCGCAGAGCGCAACATCACCTTTCTTGGTCATCCGTCTCTCTCTACTGACTCGGTTTCGTCTTTGATGTAAACCGAGCCGCCGCGCACGTTCGTATCGTATTTTGAATTTTAACTCGTAATTAAAGTTGAGATATAGATCTGTTTTTTTTTCGGATAACTGTCTTTCTATCTAATAACTTTGATTCTTACAATATATCAGCGGGACACATACATAGTTTTTTTTCTCAATTCGCTTAATTTTTTTTTGCAGTTGCCTTCTAGTTTCTTAAAGCCTAAAAAATATAGTACTCAGAAAAAAGAAGCAAATCGACATACGGGCACGCGCCTTTTTTATCTCAGTAAAACGCTTTTTTGTTTACCAAATTATATATATGTACATATATTGTTTAATGAGTAATAAAAGTAAAAAAATAGTAACTTGATTTTTCTGTTTTTAAATTTAACTTTAACTTAAAGGATTGCACACAAAGTCTTTGGCCATTATCATAAGTATTCTCCATCTCGAAGGCGGGCGTGGATTATTGGGTAGGAGTCGGTATTTCAGTAAAATAATGGCGGTACTTTGATAATCACTTCTAATAGTCCAGGAATCACTCAGAACAATAGTATAAGTATCTATGATCAGCTAGATTTCGTTGGATTTTCTTAATGGCCACCGAGCACGAACTGATCCTGAAAGTAGTCAGGTCGAAGCAAGTCACTATGCCAGTTTTTTCACTATTGTGGTATGGTCACGACCCAATTCTGGCAATTAACCTACCAACTCAAACGGCTGAAAGAACACAAAAAATGGTCCTGAACGTAATCAGGTCGAAGCCAGTTTTTATGAGTTGGTAGGTTTATTGGCCGAACAATGTCGTGACTCGTGACGACAGTACACAACTGCAAAGACCCTTATAAGGATTATGATTCGCTCAACGAGACGGATATTCGGGGGTGGACTTGCTCCGGCTAAAACCACCGGGTGCCAGCACTGCCTAATCTTCGCCTTCGCCGGGCCAGGGAATCCAGATACTTCCTAGGGGCCCGGCGAGCGATTGGTCTTAGACAGGTGTCCTCCCTGGGAGAGGGTCGCAAAACTACCCAAACAATACCTCCCATTGGGGCGGCGTGTGAGCACACACACGACGACACCACCCCACCCTCCGCTGGGCGCCACCCCCCCTCTCTGCTGGACGACACCCCAACTCTCCGCTGGACGCCACCCCCCCCCCCACTCTCTGCTGGACGCCACCTCCCACTCTCCGCTGGATCCCCACAATCTCAGCTAGATGCCACCCCCACTCTTCACTGGACGCCACCCCCCCCACTCTCCGCTGGAAGCCATCCCCCACTCTTCCCTAGACGCCACCCCCCTCTCCGCTGGACTTCACCCCCCTCTCCGCTGGACGCCACCCCCCTCTCTCCGCTGGACGCCACCCCCCACTCTTTTCTGGACACCACCCCACTATTAGACGGAAGTTTGGGGTCATATATAATTCGAAATAAAATAACTTGAAAAATTAAATAAACGAGTATTTAAATCGGTCTCTCTCTCAGCCAGAACTCAAAAGTAATCATTAAAATAATCATGATTAATTGAATGATTACTGTAATCAAGATTAATGATTACTCATGTAATCATGATTAAGAGTAATCAGATTACAAGTAATCATGATTACATTCGTCATGATTACTTGTAATCTGATTATTAATCTGATTAAAAGTAATCATGATTACGCCCATCTATGCCTACAAATAAGTTATATTGCAAAACAACGTTTGCCGGGTCAGCTAGTCTGAATATATAAACAACATTGTAAATAGATATCACTGCATACATAGGTATTAAAGTGAAACATAATAAAGATTATTTTTCCCTTGTTTTAAAACCCGGAAAAAACCTATATAGGACCATCTGAGCCGCTGGGAGAACAGCAACCCTGGTGTGTCAGCCTCTTACTGACTAAAAACTCCCGGTGTGTTCCTCTAATCACTGCACTTAGATATAAGAAACCATATTCGTCCAGTCACTCGGGAAGCGAATTGCCTTATTCAGGCTTCCTCTCTTTGGTGGATGTAAAGAGCCCACGCCTCCAAATCTTTCTCACAGGCGGCACGGCGGACACTGCAAACCACCTCCCTCTAAGATTAATTTATTCCACAGCATTAGATGACAACAGTGTCAAAACTAAGATGACCAACTTCAATGATCTTGTATAATTAAAAAATATATTTTATTTCAATCATTTTAAGATTATATTTTTAATTTCTTCGTAAACTCAAGCATCATTGAATGAATAAATATTAGTTAATATAATATTCAATTAAACTGGTTGAGTTTTTCCAAGGGTACCGGATGCGATTTCCTGCAGCAAATCACTGTATAATATATGGTATTTTATAATAATCAATAGCCATTGTGGAAGTAAGACATCGTCTAAATATTGACTAACAGTAACAACTGTTTCATATTTTAAACACTTGGACATAAAATAAATTAATATGCAGCTGAATCAAAGGTCAATGTATTTATATTCCACATTTTGTTAGAATACTACATTATACCCCAGCTTGTAAGACCCACTACAATTATGTAACATTGTTGACGTTTAATAAAATACAATATTATGCATTTATAATTTTTTTAAATCAAGTATTTGAAATATACAATCATATTTTTTAAGTTATAACTGGAGTAAGCGACTAACCTGTGGTATTACACAAATGAGATCACCCTACTGCTCTTTGGACTTACCTTTTCGTTAATTATTACAAGGTTTGTTTTGTAATGCGTGATTATTATTGATGATTAACTATCAGATAACAATGTATGTTTCGGATTATTCCATTATTCTGGAATTATTACAACATTGTAATTAGTTGTAAATAAATTTCAAAATTTAACTGCACCAAACGCAATTATATTTAGATATGGACAACAGAAAGTCAGCGCAAAAATATATGTAAAAACAATAACTAAAATATGATTTACTTATCTAAAAAAATAATGAGCTGTTAGAGAAGTAAACTTAAATTCTTAGTTGGATTATAATCAAAACAAACAGTAACGGGAAAACAGTAAATCTCCGTTTCTAATGTTTATTATCATAAGGCTTTGACTTAAGCAGTACGCTCATTCATTGAGGCTCAGAAAAACCATGATTATTCAAACTTCAAATGAATACAAACTAATATTATTCAGCCCATGAGAGCAGGCGGCTGTAAACAGATACGAGATAACTGTATCAAGTTTCGATAAACAGTGCACTTTGACATTGCCTCGGCTTATCGCGGCTCTTCCGACGTCCGCTGTGGCATTTTTCGATGGGATGTTTATAAATAGTGAATTAGAAAAATAATTGTGTATCCAAGCTGTTAAATATAATTTCTTAAATCGAATAACTGTTCCGATTCTTACATTCTCACTCTATGTTGTATACAGCTTTGAAAATTCTACTCAATACAGGTATAAAAAATATATTTTTATGAACCCAGAAATAATAAACTAAATATAAGAAATAAAAATAATAATATAAAATATTATGAAGTAATTTTTACCGATTACTTAGTATAAATTAAATAATCGTTAGAAATATAAAAACAAATCGATGTTGAGAAAATGTCGAATATTTTTTATTTTGTTCTTTGTCTTTAGAAAGTCGTGACAATGAAAATTGCGAATTTTCGACACAAGCGGATAATTTGTTATATACTATAGTGCTAATGATGCAAGTGCACTTGCCAAAAAAGTATTTACGTCTCACAACATTAGTCTATAGAAAGCAACGATATTTACACATACTGAGAAAAAAATTTTTATTCTTTATCATGACTACAAATGATTTATTATTAAGACTAAGTATTAATTATAACGCATATCAATTAAGTGAGCGATAATAGTGTTACTATGCTATTCTTAATTCGGCCAGTGTAATTCCAACAAATAATCGACCTACTTTGCAAGATGTTATTTATTCTTTGATATCAATCTCTTTTACTTTATATTTTTTTTAGATCCGCGTCATAATATATTGAATATACATTATTTCCAATACCTACTTGTCTTTTTATTGAAAATATTATTACACATTTTAAATATATATTAATACGTCAATTAACAACTTTGTACCTCTTTTTACGAAAATTGCGTGGACGGTGGATTATGAAATTTGGCACACTTATAGTTTATATAGAGGAGTGCAGAAGGCTAATATATTTTTTAAATAGATAAAAAATACATTAAATCAATAAATAAAAACATTTCACACACTACCATGCATTTGACACACACAGGCATATACATATACTCTTTTGTTTATGATTGAAATCTATGGTCAAATTGAGAATAGATTAATATTGTTTGTCTTTAATATTATTTGTCTGTAGTCTTACTGAATGGAAATCTAATCTTTAATCTTTTAAACATTTTAAATGTTCAAACTTATATTTATATTAATTATGGTCGAATTTCTACCAGTGTGCGACCACTAGTACGTTTTAAATAGGCAAAATTGTATTCACATATCAGTTTACTTAAATGTCATTTTATGCATTCAGATTTCCTCATAGCATTCTCGTTCAAGAATCATATGATCAAACGCAGTAAAACAATATTTTGTGCTAGGTCTAGGACAAACACGACGAAATAACTCGTTAACTGCTCGCAATCGGAGCGTTGGCGAAACATCACATTATGAGCGTAGTGAAAGATTACGAAAACTTACTAGGCTGTATCATGACGACCCACGTAACACGTATTATTTCTTTATATATTTTTATTAACCAGCAGCAATTTATATCTAGATAGCTGCTATCTTGTCCTCAAGTACTCATTCATTTTTAATAATTGAATACTTTCTACGTTTATTTTTAAAAAAGATTTCAATAATACAGAGGAAAAAGAATAAGAGGAAAAATTATGATTGTTTAGCAAACTTAAAAATACTCGAATAAAAAAAACGGATGATTATTTCAATATTGACAGTGAAAGAATGGTATCAGAGACAATGGCAATTTGCTTGATATCGGTAAGAATACGAATGTACAATACAATTAGGCTGAGATTTATTGACGCTACTAAGTTTGCTTAGACTTTACTAAAACATTGCTATTTATATTACGAATAAAAAAAATAATTAAATGGTACATAAAATTTTGTGTATCATAATTTCTTTAAACCTATAGACGTTACAAAAAAAAATTAAGAACAAGTAAATCTTATAATTAGTCAAGGAACACTCTAAATTTTTATACAATTTTTCATTCTCGCCGCCATTTAAAAAAGTTGTCGATGAAATTTTCTGGAAAAAAAATCCTCTTAATGTTCAAGTGCCATGGGCACCTCTGATCATAGTAAAATGCTGATACCTTTGCGGTATCATTGTCAAAAAATATGCGAAAAAATATTTTTTTCGAAAATTTTCACGTTTTTCACGTTAAAATCGGCTATTTTTTTTTTAATCAAAATTTCGATCTCAGATTGTGAAAGGACATCTAATTTGGCGTAGGAATAGAGGTATTTCATAATTTTTTTGGTCCGATAACATAATAAATAAACACGTTGAAAAGTTAGTAAAAATTCCGATCATCTTTTTTTTTTCTCTGCTTTACTGGGTTAATGATATATTTTGATGTCGTAAAGTCATTCTAATCTTCCTACTAAATACAAATATTCGTCGCAGTATAATGTCCGTTTGACATTAACGTAAACCTGATCTTAATTTTTACCCTTCTGAGACGTTAATAGACTTCAACAAAATTGGTATTCTATAAAAAAATAACAGGTTTTGTAACACGTTTTCGGTGCTGCCGATATCAAAAATTACATAATAAAAGAATACAAGAAGAAAAACGAGCTAAGAACATAATTATATCTATATTTGAGTCATAGCGTATTACTATCATTATCTAGGGGTACCTGCTTCTTAAACTCGCAGAGCTAAATTAAATTTCAAAATCCTCACAGATTTCTCTAGTATATTTCGTTAATGGTTTATGCAAGAATCCAAATTTCATAAAATAAATACAAGCAGAAATAAAACCTTATATCGTATTTCATTATAAATGCTCTTATTTGAGTTAATAAGCCTTAGTAAAATTAATATCAGCATTAGATTCAGCACGTGTATTATACTAATCCGTACTTGTCTACGTTTTATTACTTACCTAATTTCGATAAAAAGCGATTGCTACATAGAATTATCGCAGAGAAAAGTTATGATACGACAAATTCTTGGATAACTGTACAATGTAGGTTGTACCCGAGTAGACAAAATATTTTTTCCGTTGAGGATAAAAATTCTAAAATATTGTAGATGCCAAAACTACCTCGATTTACATCTGACTAAAATCGACAGTATACCATGTTGATATACCTCAATAGGCCAATGACATCTTTTGACTAGTATTTTAGTACGCAGACGTATCAACATCGCTTATAAACAATATTGTTATTTACTTAGATATATACATGGTGTCTCAAAAAAAAGTTTATTAATATGTTATAAAAACCCTGTCCGACCTATGAAGGCGTTACTCAGTATTGATATTAGATTCTATTTAGGTTATCATTTTTAATTAAAGTGCAGTAAATCCAAATAAAACAAATAATAATTGTTAAATTTATAAAATCTTACATGTCAGCATTGGGAGCCTGCGTAGCTTGTGAACAAACAAAAGTGAAGGAAGGCCAAAATGTCAAAAGATTCTTAACCCCTGTTGATTGTAAGCACCGATTATCAAATAAATCATTTAATTAGTCTTTCAACTGATTTTGATAAATAATCCGAGCACAGATCTCATGTAAAATAATTCAATTTTTTAAATTTTATATGACAATTACTTTTAATGTTCGCGAATAACACAATTTTTTGCTGTACGAGTATTTTAGTAATGTTATCGTGTTACCAATATGCCCATTTGTGGTTGGACAGGGTTTTTAAAACACCTGTATATTGTGGGTCGACTTAAAAAAGGCAAATTATTGAAAAAAGATTTATAATTTATTAAAATGTAATATTAGTAATTTATTTCTTTAATTTAAGAAATAAATATAATATAGATAAAAAAATTAACACCGATAAACTCACCATTGCAAGGGCACTCTCCGGATACCATTTGCATGGTCGAAGGAATATTGTAAGAAGCTCGTCATCTTCTCCGTAGTACAAGTCTTCATTCTCCTTCAACAATTCCTTTAGACGCTCAAGAGCCTCGCGGACTCTCTCCGGCGTCTCTCTCAGCTCGGTTTCGGCCAATGCTTTGGTCTCTGGCGACAACTCCGCATTGCGCTCTATTTTGAAATCGCTGGAGCTACTCATTTCGACGCAATATCTGTTAACAAACAAACACGTTTTTTATTGATATTAAAATATTCAGTTGCAGCTACCTTAGTAAATAACATAGATATTTATTTGTATAATGATTTTTTTCCTATTGAATACTGATATTATAGTCAACACAAACAAGTTGATAAATATTCAACTTAGACAAGTATTACATAGACGTCTTGTGAGCAGTAGCGTGTATTCCATAAATGCATTAAAGCATTGCATGCCCTTACGATAAATAAGTTTAGAATAAATTCCTATAATTTAAACAAAAAAGGAATCCTTTACATTCATACTTATTCTATTTCACGCCATCTATCTTCCCTATGAAAGTAATATAATATTTATTATCATTATATAATATTCACATTCATTATGTGAAACTGCCTACCGTGTCCAAATACTATATGCACGTCACTGCTTGTGAGTACCTAATGTTTAAATAAAACTGAGTTTAAATATTTATAGTTGCTATTGTTCTTTAAATTACGGTTTATAAGCTTTCTCGCTCTTATTGTAACAGTGAGGTAAACATGTTTTTATATTTTTATTTTCCTTTCAATGGATAATTTTTATAAAAATATTTTTTCAGTTCCAGTAAACCTTTATTTCCACCGCAACCGTGTATATGTGTATCTAGTCGATTAGGCTAAGGATGTGTGGCCTGATATACTCTCAAGCTTTACCTAGTCTTTTCTTCTTGTAAGACACCTACAATGGACACAGTACAGTACATAATACAGAGTACCTAGTACAATTATGGCTATAGAGAGTGATATTAGAGGGTTGAGTAGAGAGGGTAGAGGGCAGGTAGAGTATTGTCAGAAATATTAATTTGGTGGACAGGTGTGTCCATATTATTTCACAGGCGGTCAACTATTCTGTGGTATAAACATAATTATTACATTTTTCAAATTCATCTAGATAATTACAATAAACTACATAATAATAATATTAATATTTAGTTATTTTTATTATATCATTCGTTTCTCAATTGATCTCAAAAAGACGGATGAGGTCGCTCACACCGTAACACGTACAAATAATATATACTTCCTGTAACTTGAATATTCCGAACCAGTCTAATGGTCAGTGATGCGGGCTGTCATGACACTGGTTGCAAGGCAAGGTTTAATTGCGAATTCCGAACACATAGTGAGTCGCACGTGTCCCTCTCACGACACGCATCGTTTAAAATAACATCATTGCGGTTGAGATTGCAAAAAAGTCAATAACTATGTACTTCGAGTAGGCGCCGATCGTCTGTGATTCTCATATACTATTTATTTATGTTGTATTTTCTATGCATCAAGTATAGACTCCTTGTATTGACGCCGTCTTACTTTCAAGGACAAACAATATTGACTCTTAAGCAATGCGTAATTAGGAGAACTGCAATACAAATTCAACCTGTCTATATTTTCTAGTACTTAGATTTATTAGTATACTAATACTAGTACACACACTGGCACGCGCGCACACACGCACACACACACACACACACACACACACCACTAACTCGGCCACTCGCATACTGTAGAGAGACCCAAAAACACTAATAAAATTTAATATGCAAGTGTAACTTCATACCTGTCAATGTAGTTTATTTTATTTTCTATTTCGTGTATAACTATATATTTGTGTATAATCGCTCTACCACCTCAACACGTTTTAGTGAAACGACATGCTAATTTCATGATGTCTTTTACTACCAATTCTCTAGTAAGTTTGTGCTTAAAGTCTATTTATACTAGTTTCTGCTCGTGACTGTAATCTATACTAATATCATAAAGCTGAAGAGTTTGTTTATTTGTTTGTTTGTTTGAACGCGCTAATCTCTGGAACTACTAGTTCGAATTGAAAAATTCTTTTTGTGTTGAATAGACCATTTATCGAGGAAGTCTTTAGGCTATATAACATCACGATGCAACTATTAGGAGCGAAGAAATAATGGAAAATGTGAAAAAAACGGGGAAAATTATTCATCCTTGAGTGCTTCCATTGCGTGCGCTGCGAAAACGGTTCAAGATACCAAAAATATATATATGACAGTGTTATTCCTCTTAAAATGATCTAAAAAAATGTCCGTGACAGTATATATCTATCTTTTAAGATTAACTCACTAGAACCGTTTTTATGGTAATCAAATTTGGTCGAAATTAATGCATTATTTGTTAAGAGTTGTATCAACGTAATAATATTAATCTTTATCCAAATAAATGTGTTGATGATTAAGAGTATTTAATTGTGAACAAAATTGTCTTTGACATCACTTAATTTCAATGAACATCTTAGAAGATATTACAATAACTTATATAGCAAAACAACATTTGCCGGATCAGCTAGTATCATATATAATGGTGATAGGCACCATATAATATTTAAAAAAATAATTAATTTAAGTACTGTATAACAGATAGATTCCTTAAAGCAAAATTTTCAGATAAAGTACGTATCTAATCGATTTACATTACCTAAAGACGTTATTTGCGTTTTCTCTAAAGATAAATCATATCACACTGAAGTACGTAAATGCTTCATTTGTTTATATATTTATTGTTTCGATTAAGAATTTCTCTACATACGTCGACTGTAAAATTCATAACCGATTAGTCTTATCTACCTTTATCTTTAGTTCAGTCAACTTTGTAAAATATTAAGATATATATTTTATTCACAGATATTGCATACACGGGGTTACTTAAAAAAATATTTTGGCTAACTTAAATAACTTAACTTTAATTTTAATTACAATTGCTTATAATGATAGCTCTCACACAGAGCGTCGAGATAACTATCAGTTGCTAGAGTATTTGAGTTTGTATTACAGCCTATTAGAGTTTATTGGAAAAAATTTAATTGCTATATATTGGTTTTATATGTATTATTATAAATTTATTTTTTATATTTAATTTGCACATACATAATTATTAATGCCAGAAACGTTAGTCATGAAGATTCAAAAAAATAAAGATGTAATTAACATAGTGTAAATACTGAACCTAAACTTAAAATACAGTAAATTAAATATTATGATAACGTATTTAAATGGCTTTTTACTATGCAGCCATTACCTTGAGTAAATTCGAAATGAGTATGATTATATCACACCTATTTAATATAATACCAACTTAAAAATAAACTGTGTCCTTTTCTGTGTGAGCGATACTGTTATATATAAATAATACTATGAAACGTTAACGTTTAAAACTGAAAACGAGACACTTGAAGCCATTATTTTTTAAAAACCTTCTGCGCGATAATTTTCCTTAAAATAACAGCCTCTTGAAAATCACCTAAAAATTTGGGTCTTTTTTAATATCCTTTAATTAATGCGTCTAGTGTATTAGCGCTTTTGGTGGACAAATAGTATTGTTCGTTGAGATATAATTTGTCAAAATCCGTTGTTTTTCTACAGTCGACTTTTCTCGGAGGCTTACAAAGGGTGACAAAGAACATTTTTGCCGCCCAGTTAATACAATTAATTAAAAAATCTCTATATATATATTTTACACAACTTTCAGTCGCTGGAGTTATTAATCTTACTAATTTTTCATTGATAAACACCAAATAAATAATTAATTCACATTAATACATGCACATTTACAACTATTTATTCCTAGTACACAACACGATTCGTTTGACACTTTTCCTTTATCACTACAGAGAAAGAAAAAAAATAGTGAATAACTAACCTCACTCGCGTGGCAGAACTGCTCTCGCGCCGATAGATAGTATCGCAAAGGGCGACAAATCGATCGTTCAGCGGCTAAAGGCGCAAGCGAGTGGCGCGCGCGCAACGTACGCTGTTTTATATACTTACACGATAACGCGCATAATTCTTTGTGCCCTCGCCTCGACGCAACGGTCGGCGCGGCCATATGATAAACTTCCAAGGGGTTGAAACAATAATTATGTGGACATTTGCAATGATTTCTCAATTTTAATCTTAACATCTATTATAGCTTAGAAATTAATATGCGATCGGTCAGGAAACATATATAAAGCACCTAATACCATAGATGGGCAAAATGTAATCAGATTGATAAAATGATTAACGATTACATTTTACGTTTTTTACCATTAATATGACTGCATCTTGCTCATCTATGTTTTAAACATTACAGAATCCCAGATTGCATACACATTTATGATTTCTTAACGTTTTAAATGAATTTAAACATGATTACAGAGCAAGAAAATTAAAATTACGGCAACATTTTGTAATCGTTAATCATTAATCAGATTACATTTAGCCCATCTCTGACTAATACTAGGATTGTATATCAGTATGTTAAAAAAATGTTCTACATTTTGGACAATAATGTTGTATGTGATATTTAGTAACTATATACTTTAATATACATAATTATAATAATAATACGTCACGCTATATCACTTTCGGAGTGAGTACAAATACATTAGTGGCTGTATGCACTTTGCGCTTAAATGTCGTGCACAACGTGGCAAGAAGCGCAGCTGGTTGTCATTCCCTAGGAACTTACATAGGTACATCTATACTAATATTATAAAGCTGAAGAGTTTGTTTGTTTGTTTGAACGCGCTAATCTCTGGAACTACTGGTTCGAATTGAAAAATTCTTTTTGTGTTGAATAGACTATTTATCGAGGAAGGCTTTAGGCTATATAACATCACGATGCAACTATTAGGAGCGAAGAAATAATGGAAAATGTGAAAAAACGGGGAAAATTATTCATCCTTGAGTGCTTCCATTGCGTCCGCTGCGAAAACGGTTCAAGATACCAAAAATATATGTATGACAGAGTTATTCCTCTTAAAATGATCTAAAAAAATATCCGCGACAGTATATGTCTATCTTTTAAGATTAACTCACTGGAACCGTTTTTATGGTAATCAAATTTGGTCGAAATTAATGCATTATTTGTTAAGAGTTGTATCAACGTAATAATATTAATCTTTATCCAAATAAATGTGTTGTTGATTAAGAGTATTTAATTGCGAACAAAATTGCCTTTAACATCACTTAATTTCAATGAACATCTTAGAAGATATTACAATAACTTATATAGCAAAACAACGTTTGGCGGATCAGCTAGTAATATGATATTTATATTAGATGTCGTAAAGGTTTCCTCACGATGATTTCCTTCACAGGTAAGTAAGTGATGCCTAAACACACACTTAATACGTAATTCTGATCTAAGAAAACAAAATTCATTTCGCAAACTTGGAAACGGTGTCTACTAAATTAGACAATTATATTATTTAAGTAATAAGAATATTTAGAAACACGGAACGACCACTTTATACACGCGACTCTCTCAGTGCCAAATAATAAACAACTAAGTCAACTTGGTGACGTATTACCTGAAACTAATTTTATATTACCTGGAGCACAAATTGTAACCAAATAACTCATATTCAGTAAAGGGTTGTTTTTTTAATTAGTCCGTCTACGTAACCAAAATCAGGTTAAACAATATACCTAGTAAAAATACGTTCACTTAATCATTCAAGAATTGAAATGATTGTGATTGCATTAGAACATGTTTTAGTAAAATTAGCATTATGAAATGATATACGAATTCAAATAGGCAATTATGCCTATTGAAAATAGAAAAGCCTGAAAGAAAATGAATGTACGAGTAGAGTGGTACATTTCGAATAGGGAAGACGTGTATTCCGAAAGCAGAATCAGCCAGGAAAAGCCGTAAATAGCTCTTTTTAATATATTACTCTAGAAATAAATACACATCACAAAGTAGTATTAATAATATAACCATGAACTCTTATAAATTATAATAATAATAAATAGTATTATCTTCATGCTATACCCCTTTCGGGATAAGCAGAGGTACATAGCAAAGTTATAAACGCACTTTTATGTAGATTTTGTGATTGTAACTCCAACATATTTTACTTTATTCGAATACCAAACGTGAGAAAGGAATTGCAGTTTTTAAGTCTTTAATCAGATAACACTTAGCCTATTCAAGGAGGATTTTATTGTGAGCCCTCTTTTGATTTCATTCTTTAGAGGCTTAGATCTAAATCTAAGGTCTAAATAACATAGATCTGCTACCTTGTTTCCCTCACTTCTGAGTAGCGAGCACATATCACGGCTTGTACAATAAATTGCAAAACTCAACTTTTAAAGAAATTACAGTAATATCAAAATATGTACGGCCATGACTAATTTTACAGAAATATTTCGTAGCACGTGCTACGAGGTTGTAATCTGGATAGATAATATAAAACTGCGATATAATCTAAAAAGTTATATTTATCATATCATATCGAATACGTACTGGGGTAAGCAAAAAGAAATAACGCTACTCTCTTCACCCTTGCAATTTTTGAAAACCTTTCATGCATTAACTCTCTGCGATTATGAGTATGTATACTTGCTTCGACAGAACCAAATTCATATGCATTTCCTCTTGCTCCCATTTATACTCATCAATGAAAGTGGGAGTGGGTGATGAGTCATCAGTGTCATTACCAAGCTCCTCTGTGTTGCTTTTTCTGCCTTTCGAGATCATTGTGCATGTTGACAATAACTTTGTTTTTTTAAGACATTTCGCTGTCCTTTCTGCGTCTTAAAGTTTGTAAAACATGAGATATGTTTGGTCACGATTGTTTTGGCAATACCGAAGATATTTAATAGTTTAATTAAAGTAAAATGATTCATTAATTATAACAGAGGTCAATATTAAGTCCTATCAAATTAAAAATTAGTTATTTTGTCTTAAATAGCCTCCTTTTTCAAAGTGGCAATTTGGCGACGTTGACATTCAATCACACTAGAGGGCAGCACGTGCCGAAAAAAAGTGGTTATCAAGTATGTTACAAAAAGATTAAAAAAAAAGAAATGACCTTTTGTGAGACCGAAGAAATGAAAGTAATTTGTCTATGGTTCATGACTAAATTGACCCTTAAACCAATGAGCATACATGTCGAAAGGGCCTTCTCAGCACACGGCTATATATCCAGTTCTGTGCGAAGCATGTTAGGCGATGGTACTATAGATGAAATATTTTTTTTAAGATCCCACTTCCGTAAAACTCAATATACTAAATAAATTATCTTTCTGTTTCTGTATGAGTGTTGATAAGTTAGTTGTCGTTAGGATATAGGCTAATTCGTAGATGTAGCATTAGCTCTAGCTATTTTAAGTCAAAGAGAGCTAACATTTATTGCGACTGATAATACGTCCTTATTTCATTATATACCTAAAATGATTTTTATTTTGAGATTACTTAAAGGCATTGTCTTTGATGTTGTATTTGATTTTGCTTCCTTCATAAAACATGATACTGAAATTGTAATTTTAAATTAAATTATCTTAAAAAAATATAACCAAAATAAACATTAAAATTATTATATAGCTTAGTCTCGCTGTAGTGATCACTAAGTTTAATTGAAATTATTTTTCGTAACATTCAAATTTTTTTTTTTTTGTAACCCGGGGGAAATCCCTAACGGACCTCGGGGAGAGGTGAGGGCCACCCCCCGGTGTGTCGGGCTTGCACCGACTAAAACCCCCGGGGTGTTCCACCTTCCGCCTACCGGCATCGAGGGCACGACTGGGGTCTCATCCTCAATGACCGGCTGGGCGTGCGGCCATGAGTAGGCCTCTACTCGTTTAGGGTGGGGTGGTGTATAGAGCCACCCCTCTCGTGCCTCTGTGATGTAGAGCGCCACGCGGGAACACATCGCGCGCCGCTCGCACCCTTGTTGGACGACACACTCCCTCAAGCGTGCCGTCCGGTGTCGCCGCTAGAGTCGGACGTTCCTGAGGAACGCCGCTCTGCGGCGCCCTGTTCTTTTAGGCCGGCGGGCAGGTGGGGACGGCGCTGCCAAAGATGTTGTAGCCAGCGCCTCCCGGACCCGCTCCGCCGCCTCCTTCCTAGCTAGCACGTCCTCGGCGAACCGCAGGACCGCCCGCCATGCATCTTCGCTGCCAACCATTAGTGAAACCAATGTCGGCAGCGAGAGGTCTCTCCCCACCACTCTCTCCAGCTCGGCCCGCTCCGAAGCCCAGGCTGGGCATATCTGGAGCGTGTGCTCAGCCGCCTCGTCGGGGCATCCGTCACAGTGGTGGCATCGTAACATTCAAATAGCTTATCTCACTATAAGAACGCATCTGATTCGATAGTTTCCATAGAAAAAGCATGAGAAGAAAAATAATGTTAGGTTTGTAATAAGACTGTCTATATACATATAAATATGTTAATGCCCTCATCTAAATATCTACCTAGATATTTATTATGATGTTGATAATTGGCCTATATAACATGTTTATTGTTATTTAACTAAGCCGGCAAGACAAAGGTCAGAACTCGGAACGACAAAGTACAAAGTCTACAATCTAGAATAAATTTATCTAAAAATAAAATTAATTTAAATGTCAACATAAACCACAAGTACGTAATTACTGTAGACAGTTTCTTACACAAAGAAACTTCCATTGTTCTTGATACCAGCTCAACACGAACTAAAACTTCTTTGTTTTGATGACGAATACACCAACCTTTGCTCGAATGCGACAACGCACTTATGCCCTCAAATATTTTCAAATAAACACTTTATTTCTGTTGCGTAAGTGCTTCAACACTTATATATAATTAACAATCAAATGTATTGTTATTGTTTTGAACAAAGCTTAGCGCGCTCGAATTATTTTGTTATGTGTAAAAGGCCGGCTTGCACTCTTAAATTATATCTAGGTTAAGCTAACGTTAGGTCATCTTAGGCTTAGGTTTATTTTCACTGGCTAGCCGCCCAAATAGAGGTCCGTGCCCACAGGAGTGCCCTTGCGTGGCCACCAAACCCATAAATCGCTGGCTGACCACCTTCAGTGCTCACCCACTCAAGCCCGGTGTAGATAGTTGTAGATGCCTTTTCCCAGGTCACCAGCAAACGACACACAGAAATAAAAAACGCTATATAGGTTTAATAAACTAGTTTTTATGTGCTGGTGAAAACGGCCGTAATTAATTAATCCTAAAATCAAATTACATCTAAATAGCTCTAGTAGATGCAATAGGTAGACATCTAATAGGTATAGTACAGAGTTTTAAAGATCTGAGAATAAGTGAATATAAGAGTACATCGTTAATAGTGGCAAAAATTGCATATAAAAATACAAGAAGCGACAATTGCAAGAGGGCTGCACGATATATGAGGATGTTCATCTAAAAACACGTAGTCTCACCGCGTGTAAGAAAACAATCACCGATTAAAGATAAACGAATACTGTTCGTAGTATTTAGTCATATTACGCGGATGAATTCCAGAGTATCAATTTGGAGCAGGAAAGTGGTTTTATTAATGATATCGAAATATTTATCTCTAAAAATGATGACTTTATGCTATACAAGTCTTAATGTTTATTAAGTTAGGATATATTTTACTCTTCTTAGTTCTGCCGACAAGTTTCGTCTATGGTAACCAGCAATAACCGGTAATCAGTAGCGTTCATTCCATAGATGCATGAAAGCATTGCATGCCCTTACGATAGATAAGTCTGGAATAAATAGCTTAAAGTTAAACAAAAAAGGGATTATTTATATTCATATCTATTCTATATTCACGCCATCTTAGGAAAGATGGGTGGATTTCATAGGAAAGAATAAAAGCAATATAGCATTTACTATCATAATATAATATTCAAATTAATTGGGCGAATTCTGTCTACCCTGTCCAAATATCCTATGCACGTCACTGCTAATAATGATGGATCACATGAGTAAAGCTATTTTAATAAAACGGATACCAACAATTTCTCTTGACATCTCTAGTGTAGAATGATGACGACTACGGAGCGTTAAAGCTGTACCTCGTTGTCTATCCATTCGATACATTCATCTTGAAATACCATTTTTTTTACATCAGGGGAGAATCCTACATAAGACCAACAAGGTAGCTGTGAGGGCAACGACCCCGGTGAGTCAGATTCCTACTGAGTATAAACCCTCAGGGTGTCCCTCTAATCACTCTACCCAGGCCTGGGAAACCAAATTCGGCCACTCGCCCAGGGAGCGAATAGCCTTATTCAGGCTTCCTCTCTGGGAAGGGGGCGTGTAGAGAACCCACGCCTACAAACCTTTCTTACGGGCGGCGCGCTGGACACTGCTCCACCTTTTTTTTTGTTAGCCCTGAGGAAATCCCTTCTGACCGTCAGGGGAGCGGTGAGGGCTAGTCCCCCTATGTGTCGGACTTGCACCCACTAAAACCACCGGGGTGCCAAATATGTCCTTTCTTCGCCTTCGCCGGGCATGGGTGTCCGTATACTTCCCACGGACCCGGCGACTGTGCACCACCTCCCTCTCCTCCGGGCAGCAGGCTCTACTGCTCTCTCTCTCAAATCTACTGCCCGGGTCTGTAAATATCTACTTTTATATTCATTAACTACTTTTCGAAATAATTTATCATGATATGCACGTCATTAAACTTTAAATTGGGAAACGACAGAAATTGATCGAATTACATTGTTAGAAGAATAGTGATGTAGAAGTCAATGTTAGTTTTGGTCGTAGGGCAGTAGACAAGTGTAAAGACCGTCATAGTGACTCGCTTTGGCTTGTCGCGTTTCGGAATCAGCATGTGTATATCCAGACCTAGAGACTTTCAGTCATGGTATATGAAGAACGACATGTTGACAGATACTATCAATGTATTTTCATCCTTTGATGATCGCTATCGTTTTTGGACTATACTATACTTACTGTCAGGTGTACTGTAGTCACTTTGTCGAGCAAGTGTAAAAAAAAAGTTAATTATAAATCAATTTAATGCTACGCCATACCACAGGAATAGAAAACTAACTATAACTCTATTTTGTGTCCATATTCCGATATACTTGACATTATTTTATTAGTAAACAAGAATACACGCGTAGTCCCAAGGAAACTGCATGAAAATCAGATTGTAATTAATATATTAATTAGGTGTAAATATGATTGCATATTTCTAATCAGCTTGCTCAGTAGTGATAACAGGTCGCTTAGGAAGATAAACTTGAAGTACTGTCCCGGAACTTATCCGCCGTATTCATTAAGCTATATTTACTCACGTGAACTTTGATAACGAAACATGATTATATTCTATTGATTATGTATCAAAATGGCATTAGAGGGATAGTACACGCACAAAAAATAATGCGTTTTTATACTATTATTCTCTAGTCTGTCTAAATTAATTAAATAGAAAAACATTTGAAATCGGGTGGATAGTTTCGAAGGTTATCTCCAAAATATTATACAAACAAACAAACATTACCTCTTTACATTATTGCATTACATTAGAATTTCTCATTTGTGAACAGAATGCATGTCTACATAACTTTCACTGCAAACACTCTAAACGGGTATAACCACATATAACTCATTATAATATTGGTCCAGTGTGAGAATCGAACCTACAACCGGTAATACAAAAGGCGAATTATAATGTTATACTTCATTATACAAAGATTACAAATAAGCTTACTTTTAATAATTCAATGGTCTCCTGACGACTATTATCGACAAAAAAGTTGTTGCATAAAACATATGCGACATAAATCATTTAAAAAAAAAAACCTAAAATAAAATAACCGTCACACGGTCGAGTGATAAATTCCAAAAAGCGTGTAATGTACCCCTATTAATGTAATATTCATTAAAATTATATTAAAAAAAAACACATATATTAATTACATTTTGTTTATTTGAAACCATTGAATAAAAACATCGATAAGTCCTTCATAAGTATATTTTGATAACACAAGTATTCTTAAATCAATTATTACAATCTTTAAAAAAAAAAGAGGCATAATTCATTGAAAGACTCTAGCTTACCTCCATTTGCGTTTTGGGGTAAATGGAGATGTAATTAATTATAGATCGTGCTTCTACAGTAAATATTAATGTATTACGCCAATAACTCGCATATTGTGATAATTTAAAGAACAAGGAAGCAAATTCTACTGCGGATTCATCAGCACAAAAAAGACGCAAGCACATAGGATTAAAGAGCTCCTTCGTCTATTGTAGTATTGTCTTCGATTTCATTAATCGATGCACTGATCGTATCCTCCTCCGACTGTTGCGAATCCTCATCACTACTGCCCTCCTGTAACATACATCAGATACTTTGACCACTCGCGTGCGGGTGGTTTCAATTAGTAACTGTTTTCGTAGCGTTTTCAAGAATGTTTAGCGGAGCGCGCGCTTTCTATTCAAGGACTTATACAATCCTCGGAGCTCTTTGCAATCTTCTGAAAATTGTATTTTTATTCACACTAGCTCGATAAAGTGACTACAGTGCACCTGACGGTAAGTACTTTGTAGTCCAAAAGACGAAAGCGACTATCAAAGGATCCGTTGATAGTTTCCGTCGTCATGTCGGTCCAGATATACCTCTAGTTAGGTTTCTAGGTATCTGAGTTACTTGATATTCACAAGCTGTGCACTTGTGTATCTTGTGTGTTCAGGCAATCGCCCTTGAAGAAATGAAGAAGTAAATGTCGCAGTCGAGGATAAATATTAATCTTTATTTAACAAACCTCAAACTTCAAGTCCACCGTGTGACCTGTTAACAGAGTTTCTTTAACATAGCGGAACATGTGATCGCGACAGTTCTCCGCTGCGTTTGGAGGAAGCCATCCGCGTTTCTCATGACATAGGTAACCGGGAGGAGGCTCCGCAGATAACATCTCTTCCACTTCTGGCAGTTTGATGTCTCCAAACTGTAATCATATAAATATACTAGCATCTATCCGCGACTTTGTCTGCATTAGCAATGAGGAAATAACCTTTTTAAGTCGAAATAAAGGAGCACATGTATTTGGTAACGTTATTTTAATCACACTTAGAAAACTATTTCGCTTAATCATTCTAGTATAGGGTAGCTACTTCTTGCCAGATATTTGCAAAACGTAATGTAGATTAATGATTAACGATTACAAAATGTATTCGTAATCTTGATTACAATAATCTGTAATCATGAGTAAATGCCTTCTAAACATTAAGGGGGCATAAGTTTGTATGCAATTGAGGATTCCTTAGTGTTTAAAATATAGATAGGCAAAATATAATCATATTAATAATAAAAAATGCAAAATGTTCGTTTTTCATTAGTCTGATTACATTTTGGCCACCATGCATCTTGCTATGAAAAGATCAATTGTATGTCTTTTTATCTAAACAATTTTAATTACTCATAATGTAGAAACTATAAACCCTTCCTCATTTATATTAACTTGTGGCATTAATAAGTTCGCGGTATACATTTTCCAAGATACATATCCGGTACTAATCAACAAATTCTGACCAAACATGGTCCATTTAGATTTAAAAAAACAATACTGTGCATAATCCGTCAAGATCAGTTCAATAGATTCAGCGTGAAGCTGGAACAACAAAAACAAAATTTCTAAAACCGTTGTTCTAAATGATCTTCCGGCGAGCGTGTTCCCATAGTCCTGTGATATGGGGTCTTTAAACGAAGTGTGAAGAGATATTTCTGCAGAATATCGTTTCGACGATCGACTTTTTTTTTACTGTTACACAATGCTCCCTGCTTACCATCAGGCGAGTGTGTTCGCTGGTCCGGGTCTGAATAAAAAAAACGATTTCGTGTTCATAAGCGTCTAAGAAGTCAACCCCACTCAATCTTTTTTATATATTTTAAATTTTACAAAGTGAAGTTTGACTCTCATTGGTTTTCGTTCTCAGATGTGGTTTTTTTGTGCAATTATAATTATTATTGTCATAATTATATTTTGTATATCATAGCATTTCATATTCACTTCTTGTAGGTTATTTCTCAAAAACGTATGTAAAAATGTTATATTTCCAATCGTGAGAAGTAACCATTAATTAAATTTCAAAAATCTCAAAATACCAGAATTTAACCCCCAAGAATGTAATAACAGATGTACCTGATTTTTTTAAAAACATTTTTTATTAGGGGCTTTTAACTTAGTCATATCAGCCCCATCGTAGCCTAATATATAGAAATAAAATCTTTCATACAGTTTCCATAGCATTTCGGCAGTTGTTTTAGTGGACACCGCCAAAATGCTATGGAACATTTTTTTTTATAATTTACAGACGAACGCTTGACCTCAATCACACCTGGTGAAAGGTGAAGATGAGTTCGATGATGAAACGCGATCACCTAGCAAATGCCTATTCACTCTTGTCTTAAAGACTCCCAGGTCATAAGATCGCCACACCAGACATATATAGTTATATACCAACATCCAATCTATTTAATTCACACATAACATCCTTCCTTACATTAGCGTTCTGGCCACACTGAATCAGGACATGCTGAACATCGTCTATAATGTACCTGATAGAATATTTGCCGTTGCGTTGGCGCCATACCCGGTCGAAAATACACAGCCCCCTCTACCACTAATTCGTCTGTAGGCAGCGCCTCTCCCTTGATACGGCGATTATTGTGCCGCACGCGGTCTGCCTTCTTGTAATGAACTACTTGGTCTTTTGTCATCACCATTGATCTCACACCCGCTGTAACAAGAACTTATGTCAAATTACATGTTTCCCTTCACACATTTAAGGCATAGTGAGACCGTGTCTGTCAGTTTTTCCAGATTACGTACGGATTTAGCAGTGACGTGCATAGGGTATTTAGACAAGGTAGGCAGAATTCGCGTAATTATTTTTATATTTATTTTAAATATTAAATTGGAAAGACAAATGGTGTGAATAGATATGAATATAAATGTATCCTTTTTTTTGTTTAACTTTAAGCAATTGATTGCATACTTATTTATCGTAAGGGCATGCAATGCTTTCAAGCATCTATGGAATGACCGCTACTGGAATTTAGGCACCACATGCTCACTGATGCAGGAAAACATCGTGAGGAAACTCGATTAGTATCCATTAATAATGTCATGTGTCTTGAGAATGTCGATCTGCTGCGCTTCTGGTCACGTTGGGCACGACATACAAGCGCAAAGTGGATACAGTCACTAATGCATCTCTGCTCACTCCGTAAGGAAAATAGCGTGACGATATATTATTATTTATTACAACTCACCTTCCTGTCTCATTCTAAAGTCCAATGTCTGATATATACGCGCCTTTGGGTCCTTCCTCGGATCGTACGCATACTTGACCCACATACTGCGCCATGGTCCATCTTTCATAAAGAATGCCAGACACGGGACAATTATTTTCAGAGAAATGAGTCTTAATTTTGTGTGGTACTTTATCAAATTCAGTGACCATACAGGACGTTCTTCAAAAAGCTACAAAAAAATTTCTTGAGTTCTAATTTAATTTCTTTAGTATTACTTTAGTTGTTCATTTTTTTATTATTATTTATAGGGGTCGCTTGACCTCAATAATCTGGTGGAAGGTAAAGATGAGTTCAATGATGAACCGCGTCCGGCCAAAAAATGCCTATTCACACTTCTCTTAAAGATTCCCAGGTCATAATATTGCGGAAACATGGTCGCTGGAAGCACATTCCACTCCTTAGCTGTTCGCATAATGACGGCAGAAGCGATTCTTTTTCATTATGTATGTTAATCTAAACTAAATAAACGTGTATATAATAAAATACTTAAGTGTCTATATGTGTAACAATAAACTCAGTTCTAGTTTTCGACGTTAGAGCGGAGCAGGGAATGGCGATAATGGAATTGGCCCGAGGAGCGGGCGGCAGGTGGAAGAATCTGTCATCCGCTCTAATACCATCAACTCCTGCTTCCGACTAACGTTGCGGACAATGACTAAGGTTTTTAGACCCAATTTTAAGTTTGCTTAGACTTTACTAAAACGTTACAATTTATATTACTCAATGAATGTCAAAGAATTTGGTAAGTCACCGATTTTGTCAACATGGAATTGGCTTTGCGAATACTATGGCTATACTCAAGTTTCTATTATATGTTCAGTTTTTTGTCAACTTTGCTAAACAAAAACGAAATAACGTCTATAAAACTCAGCCTAAGTTACTTGTTTTACTTACAGCCTCAAAAATCTGTTTCTAAATAAAATAAATCAACAAAAAATTCATTTTTATTTTTGATAAGTTTTATATTTGTATTTTTTTATCCTGACTCGAAACTGTGACTACACCACACCTGATGGTACGTGTGGTGCAGTCGAAAAAACGATAACGACTATTGACAGTTGAGGAAAAACCATCAGTAGTTGCAGCAATCATGCCGGCCTGTTCAAATATAATTTAACTTTATAGTTAAAAGATCCCATATCGTAGTACTTCTAATTCTAAATTTCTTAGATTTCATTTACATTATCTAAAAATATCTAAAATTTTTGAACTTCATACCTTTTGTACACTCTCAAATTCTTCTTTCAATTTCGGATATATGGCCATTCTTTCATTTTTCTGTTTGATATAATAAAGGTGCGGTTCAGACGGGAAATCATTAATTAAATTGAATGTAATTCGAACAGATGGTGCACAGCGGTCAGTCCGTCTCTTGCTATGAACATCATCATCTGTCAGTTTTGATGCATCTTCATTATCGGGGAAGTATCTCTTGATAGTATATGCATAGTTTATAGGCTTGTCGAATCTCGTGAAATTATATGGCACTATGTACAATGGAGCAGGATTACTAAAACAAACTTGTAATTGTAATAAAACAATTTAGTGAAATGAGGATTATTATAGATTACTCGGTTAGTGTAATGAGGAAGACATTGAATTATGCACTAATTAATCCTTGGTTTAATATTTTTATTGGCTACAAGCAGTGGCCTGCATCTCATAGATGCATAAAAAGCTAATTACTAAAATACTGTTTATTTTTAAAACGTTTATTGTGAATTATGGACATTGGCAGTCAGGTAGTAAACTGCCACTAGTGATTTGTATTAATTATTAAAATGTTTGTCATAATTACTATCTACTAAAACATCTATGGATACAATAGTATTGAAGAGAAAATCATAACAGAAAAAAAAAATTTGAAGGGTTGATAGTTTTCAAAACATGTTAGTGCATCACATCACACAACACATGATGCATATCTACTCAGCATAAAGATTCTTTTATAACAATACTTACAACATAAATTGAAAAGAATCTAATCCAGTAGGTAATATGTTCTCTAAAATACATTGAAATGGCTCACTACTAGATGGCTCCTTGTGTATTGGTAAATACTGAAAGTCACACATAGCTGTAAAAAAATGGATTAATTATTTATTCTTTACATTTATCTATTTAATATTTATAAATTGCTAAAATACAAATACAAACCATACAAAGTTTTTTGATCAAACACAGTACAGTATATATTGGTGAAAGATACAACAAAAGCAAGTGTAGAATATATTTTTTTTATAATATTGTATTAGAAGTCCTAAGGTTTGAGACTAATGAAAAGAAACACATGAAAAGAAAATAGTATAAAATAAAATAATAATGTACCTACATTCAAACTTATATATTTTTTTGACATATCCAACAACTGTTGTTGATGTGATGTTTCTCTTCACTTCATTGCCAATCTTTATTTTCTTTACTTTGACTTTCAGCAAAATTCCTGCTGTTTTTTGGACATCACCATAGATTCTTTTAAGAAATGGATTATCAGGCTGATAACACAGTCCTAGTCGTTTTTTATTCTGTTGTAAATATACCTAACATCACAAAAAGATATGTGTATTATATAAATTGTGTTTATTTTATCTCCATAATATTATTCAGAAAAACATTAGACTAGCAGCTCCTAATGTAGATAATTACAAAATAGCTTTTAAATCAATCACTTGAAGCGTTTAGGCAAGTAATAAATTTATATATTTAAAAAGACATTACCAAACTTATCAATTTTTTAACATTTAATCCCACCATAACTACATTAATGAATAAAACTTTCTATCTTTTACTTCTCAATATCTTATATTATGGTTCATACACACATATTATAACTAAACTATAACTTAATTAATGTATGTAATTAATAACTTTTAAGTAAATATTGGTTTAAGGAATAAGTAGACAAGTAAAATAGTATCAATCCCATTTTTTGATGACATAACTAACCCTCCTGTAACCCGCGCATTCTCCGGAAGACGTGGCTTTACTAAATTGCATTTTAGCAAGTGTACACTTTATATTAATTGTACTATATCAGTTTCATGATATAGTGAACTTATTGATCCACGAAAACACGTGTAAAGATTACTTAAAATTTAATAAAAATGTAGATATCTGCTTCGGTACTTATATGTGTATACGAGCCTTTAGTGTGTACTTGTATTTTTGTATAGTTAATAGTAAAAAATAATGAAAATAAAGCGCCAAATAATGTAACACTTCGAACTAAACGGTTATATACAACATCCATGAGGACGACATAATAGCGAATACAATTAATGTAACCTGCGAAATGTTTTTCGTGCCTCCCAAGCATGCTATAGCTTTCTGGTCATTTTTTACTATACCAGGAAATAGAATAGCCAGTAAGTTTTTATTTGAATCAGGTGTGCAATTGTCTTGAGGGTCCGTATCCATCTTCGTTTTTAATATTATTATTTTTGCTTTATGTATGTTTTAATAATATTTTTATACAATCATCTGTCTAACCTACTTTAGTAAACAAACTTGATTGTTGTTGTTTATTCGCCAAAAGGCAGGCAAAGGATCGAGCCATACAGCCTTGTCTTCTTTATTTATTTCATTTATTCAAAGGCCGAGGCCATGTCTTCTTTTTCTCCAATTTAAAAGGCCGAAGCCATGTCTTCTTTTTCTCCAATTCAAAGGGCCGAGGCCATGTCTTCTTTTTCTCCAATGTTGTTTCTTCATTCGCCAAAAGGCAGGTAAAGAATCAAACCATACAGCCTCGTCTTCTAAGAAAGTACTTAAGTTTTGACACCGCGTATATAGTATTGCTAAGACCCAACAAGAAATCCTCCATAAACCTATTGAAAATCCCTAAAATTGACAAACGGATACATGATTTTTTTTCTAACTTAGCATCTTTTGTCTAATGTCCCATCCATTTGCTAGCAATAATATATCAAACTGTTAACAACATTGTTGTTAAGCCCCATTTTTACCTTAAAGTAAAATATCCGAAATATACATAAATATATTTATTTTACCCTAAAAATGGGTGGAAACATTTTTACAACTTATAATAAAGAAATTACTTTTGCCAATGAAATAAACGAAAGCTATTAAATGCATTTATTTCTCCTTCAAATAATAAATGTTACATAAATCAGTGCATGAGAATTTGCATTTGTGCTAATTGACTGTAGGTATCTCCAGGCATTCTGTAGGAAATACTGCCCGCAAATGTATTTAATACTTCAGCTTGTTCACGCAACCACTCCACTTGCTGAAATAGAAGAAATTAATATGATACTTAATGATCCTTATAATATGAGGGTGCTCACTACTCATTCTAATAAAAAAAAAAGTGCAGTCCAGTCTGCTCTTATAAGAGCTATATTTTTGTAATACAGTCCACTATTCATCTTGTATGTCAAAATAAATTACTGAAATGGATTTGACCATAAAAAGAACTACATTTTATTTATTCCAACGGAAACACATCAATAAAATAGCAAAGGAAACAAAAATATTCAAATTACAGATCAATCGAAAACAAGCATGATTAGTAATTAGTAATAAAAATAATAAAAATTTAAACAAACAAAGATAGTGGCTGCACGACAAAAATAAATTGTTTAAAAATGTAAAATACCTTGTTATTCTGTGCTGTAAGCGGCATCGCCTGCGCTGCATTACGTAGTCGTTGTCTTTGCGCTAGTAATATGGTGCAGAGAGCCCGCAGCACGGCCGGCAAACTGCGCAACAGTTCACCGCGAGAATTGCGCGCTGCTGACACACGAGCCTCTAATTCCCCAGCACTTAAGGGCACCAATTCACAATCACGTAACGTCTGAAAATAATGAATACAAAAGTATTATAAATATATTATGGACAGCTACGGAACTAGATATCGTAGTCGACGTGCGATGTGTGTACGAGCAACCACAGTAAGAACGCTGTAAGTGACGCGACGTGGTCGAATGAGGTACTGCAGTTGGCCAAGTGCAAACTTAGTTATAAGATCTTTGTGTACTAGTTTAAAGACCAAATAAAATGTAAATGAATAAAGCTAAAATTGTAAATGAGTATGAATGGCTACTTTGAAAAAACATACAATAACTCAAGGTGTTCTAACAAAATAATATACGATAACGCTATTAGATAAGTGCATAATGTATGAAATGACATAATGTGACAATGTCATATTTTGAAAACTAATGTCAATTCCATATTCACCCTTTCTACTATCGTTATATTTATAGAATTTACTTTGTTTACGCCCTGTGAAGATCTAACTTACCTGTTTAGGAAAAGTAACATGGTGTATAAGGCTATTGTTCACTTGTACAGGTGTAGAGTTCTTTCATACAACCATTACGTGAACAGTTTACCTGTGCTAGTGAATCTGTCTGGTAAACCCTAACGTATATGGGTCCTATAAAGCAAGGGGTAATTTCTAGCAAGAGGCATACATGTTATTTGTTTCCAATGCATAGTTTTTTCATAATTCCAGTCTTGGTCCACGAGATTTAATTTTATCACTGTTATATCACCAGTTAACAAGTTATGTTACCAGTAATTTATGAAATCATACCATGCCTAGAGCCTATTAAGTGACATGATTTTACCGAGCCCGGGCTTGTTTTGCATCCAATATATTTATCAGTTACTTTATTAAAAAAAACATTACATAATACATGCGTTTGAGTGACAGAGTGTGTTAATGTATATAAAAATATTATGTATAGCTTCCTCTTTGTCGGGTTTATCGAACTATAGTCAATACATATATGGGCACATACTTGTCCAATTTCTTATCAATCTAATATACACTATTTCAACTTGAAGAAAACTATTAATTTGGTCAGCTTAATCCCTCCACAGAAAATTTCTCACACAAAGCAGATAAAATAGCACAGGTAAACACCCGCTCTAGTCAGTAACAAAGTATGGGATAAATAAATCACAAATTGATTCCTTCTTATTACAACTTAACTGATAACTTACTGTTAGTAATTGTCAATAAAAAGAACTATAATAAGTAGTGATGCCACGAATAGTGAATTGGCCGAAAACCGAATATTCGGCAACGCTGTCGGCCGAAGCGCCGAATATTCCTGTAAGTAGCGTGTTTAGTAATAATAATAATCTTTATTTCAAGACAAAACTTATGCATATACACAGGGTGATAAGTTTCACCAATTAAGTAAATCTTGTCTCTGGTGAGACTCGCACTTCCGTTCGGGTTATTCAAGGGTGTTTTGTGTTTTTATATGGATATTCACGGTATAAGTTAGTGTGTGAGCGAGAGAGAGAGACTGTGTGTGTGAGAGGTTGTTTTCTGAGGCTGGTAACATTTACGATGGAAATCGTAATCGTTTGCTATCAAAAAATGCTAAAAAGCTTGTTTTTATCCATCACAACTTACCACTGATCAATTTTAATTACTAAAGTGTTGTAATTCGGAAATAAATAGTTAACTTTGAGTAATATAACGCGTCTTTTTCACATGATTTAGTATTCGGTATTCGGCCGAATAGTACGTATTATTCGGCCGAATACCGAATAGCAAAAAAAGTGGCCGAATAGGCCGGATACCGAATAGTTGCCGAATATTCGTGACATCTCTAATAATAAGTACCTCCAGAGCAGCTTCATAATTTTCACTGTGAAACTGATCAAAGAAGTTCATCAGCTTGCATAATTTGTTGTAGGCCTCAACGAGAGCAGCCGGCAACGTCGTAGCATCTGATGAACGCAATCTCTGCGATACATGTTCCGCCAACAGTGACAATCTTTGCCGCAATCCCTCATTACCGCCGCCGCTGTTAACCACTTGTGCGAGTAGTACGCAAAACAGTTCTAGAACTTTCTCTAAATTCTGTGGACAATAATTGTGTCAGTGAATATCAAGTTTTTGTAAGTCACAATCCACTACATCAAAAATATAACAAATTTTTATAGCTTTATATAGAACCACAGATGAGCAATATTTTATGATGTTAATGATTACGATTACATTTTACATTTTTAATCATTAATATGATTACATTTTGCTTATCTATGTTTTAAACACTATGGAGTCCCTAATCGGCTTCCAAGGCAGATCTGTTAGCACTTACAGTCGTTGACCAACCCAAATGAACGCTGTAGTTTGTTTTATGTATACGGCAAGCTGGAACATGCTGATACAGGCTGTTGCGTAATACTTTTAAGATGATATTTATAGACGCTATTTCCACTTTGCTTAGCAAAGTTCTCAAAAAATAAATTTATGTTGACAAAAAAACTGAATATATAAACTTGAGTATAGCCATAATATTCGCAGAGGCAAGTCCATGTTGACAAAATTGGTGACTTGCCAAATCCTTTGACATTAATTGAGTAATATAAATTGTAATGTTTTATTAAAGTCTAAGTAAACTTAGACATAAATCTCTGCCTAAATGTTCACTTACATCCAAAAATACCATCGCCAATCTGTTTGAGCGCAAAAGTAACCTTATTAAGATCCCTTAAAATAATATTTCTATTTAAATGCTTCACTCAAATGCGCTCCATACAAATCTACACAAACTAGCTGTTTTGCCAATACTGGTTCGTCGACAACTAACATTAAAAACAATATGGTTGACTTACGCCTGCAATATCGTACATAGTGATTGCGTCTTCAAATAGACCTCTATTTTCAAGCTGTTCGGCAACATTGAGAGCAATCACCTGAAATAATAATACATTTTACCTTTAATATTTTACATTTATAATCTGTCCTTATGGGTTAAATTTATCAACGAATTTTTTAACTACTTTTGTCAATATAACAATTTTTTTTATTGATTAGTTCTAAAATACAAATTAAAAAAAATAATTAAAGACTGCAAAGCCGTAGTCCGGCTTAGTGAAATGAGAAAAATAATTGACGTAATAGAAATGCAAATTTATGCATTTTGGATGATACGCCTAAAAGAGTACTGGTTTTATGAGGGTTCGATGTTTAATTATTAAAAAAAATAAATACAAAGTTAGGACATTAGCTAAATATATTGTACTTCTATAATTTAAATAAAAAATGTTAAGTCCGACTAATGGTGTGCACGGTTTTGTGGTGGTTTTGAACTAACACATCGTTCAGTAAGTCCCGGGACTAACTATGAAACCAACATTTTATCGGCAAAATTCTTTATTATTTATCAACATAATCTCCTTCAAGTGTAATACAATCATTCCAACGCTTCTCTAACTTTTCAATGCCATGTTTGTAGAACAATTTGTCTTTTGACTCAAAATGAGTCAGCAGTCAGTAGCAGCGATCACCTCCTCATTCGACCCAAATCTTTTTCCCTGGAGCATCTTTTTGAAATCCGCGAAAAGCCAGTAGTCGCTGGGGGCCAGATCCGGCGAGTACGGACGATGGGGAAGCAGTTAGAATCCTAATTCGTTGAATTTCGTCATCGTTTTGATTGACTTGTGGCACGGTGCGTTGTCTTGATGAAAGATGACTTTCTTCTTCTTCATGTGTGGGCGTTTTTTCGCTATTTTGACCTTCAAACGATCCAATAACACCATGTAGTAGTCGCTATTGATGGTTTTTCCTTTTTAGAGGTAGACAATGAAAATTATACCATTCGCATCCCAGAATACGAACGCCATCACTTTCCCGGCCGACTGTTGTGTTTTTGAACGCTTGGGGCGGCTTTCACCGGTCGTACGCGATTCAGCTGACTGCCGACTTGACTCGGGAGTAAAATGGTGAATCTATGTTTCGTCCACTGTCACATATCGACGCAAAAAATCCTGTTTATTTCGAGTAAACAATGCCAAACAGCTCTACGAATCATTGATACGTTGTTGTTTTTGTTCCATTGTGAGCAAACGAGGCACCCATTTGGAAAAACCTTTTTCATAGCCAATTTTTGGTGCAAAATAGTAAATGCACTACCAGTTCATATGTTCACCGTCTTAGCTATCTCGCGCACTTTTATTTTGCGGTCACCCATCAAGATTTTCAATACTTGCTTGGTGTTTTCGAGAGTTACTGCCTCATTTAGCCGACCCAAACGTTCCGCATCATTTGTATCAGCACGACCGCGTTTGAAGTCAGCATACTATTGACAAATGTTTGTTTTCGACGGAGTAGAGTCCGAATAACGTTTTTCAAGCCATTGCTGAGCTTGAACAGTGTTTTTTCCCATTAGAAAACAATCTTTTATCAACACACGAAACTCGTTTTGGTCCATTTTTTCACGATTGCAAAGGTAGCGTCACTTTAACCACTATAGCTTTCTTGGTTATGTTTCGAATTACATCAAATTTTGACACATCTCATTTAAAGGTTGGTACTTCTGAACCTTGGCATATACCTGGCATCATTAGCACCATCTCTACGCTAGTCCCGGGACTTATTGAACGATGAGTTAGTTCGTTTCGGGATCAGCTTGTGTAAATTCAGTAACTCATATACCACGACGGAAGGTCCTAGAGACCTTCAGTGGGCCGGCATGACGACAATCACTGTTAATCGATTCTCGTCATGTCAACGTATCACTTTTATCTATTAGTGTATTAGTTATCTATTAGGGTAGTTTATACTACCCGTAAAATTCAAAGTACTTGTCAAAAATCGTAAGTTTGTCTTTTTACGCGTGGTCATTGTTAGGTGCAAGTACCTTACTTTCGGACATCTCTTTGTATTTAAAAGTTAAATAAATTATGTATATACAGGTGTAAAGCCACCACTAACCTTGGTATCAATATGTGGGTTGTTGAAAGGGTCCAGCAAACCTGGACTTCTAAGGCCAGAAAGTCCGTCCATTCGACCGAATAGTAAATCATAGTCTCTGCACTCCAATGCAAGGTCTGTGCAACAACACATAAAAAGATTCTTGCCGCTCGGGTCTTTCAGGTTTCTGTGTAAACATAAATATACTTAGTACCTTGTACAATGGTCTTGTCTACACTTGATAGCTTTGTATAGGAAAGTCAGAGCGTAGAAGTGGGTGTAACGATTCCCCCCCCCCTCCAGGACCCTCGTAAGTGCGCGCCGGACTCTGCGCCGCCTTCCTCTCATCCGGACAGCAGACTCGCCCGTCTACTACCCTACGTCGTCTACTGCCCGGCTCGATAATGTCATATACAAATTAACATTCAACCGAGATTTCAACAGCGTCAATAAATCTTATATATAAAAATGAATCGCAAAATGTCTTGATAAGCGCGAAACTCGAGAACGGCTGAACCGATTTGGCTGATTTTTTTTTTGTTGTGTTTGATGAAGTCTGGGGAAGGTTATTACGGAGAGAAAAATTTTAAAAAATCTCTGCAACTGTCTAAAAATAACACTTTTCTGTATTCTCATACAAAAAATTCTTAATAATATTTAAAAGTCAATTTGAACTTTAATACCATACCGTAAAGTTTAAATGTTAGTGGACGGGTTCCGAGAAGGCAAAGCATTCGAGTGACGTATAAATATTAATGTCAATATTTGTCAATTTTTATACATATAGCATTAAGGCCAGGTTCCTTCAAACAATTTTCAATCAAATCTGACGGGGAAGCTATTAACATTAAAAAAAAAATGTCTTTGTTTTAGAGAAATAGGGCAGAACAAGGTCTGCCGGGACAGCTAGTTTGTTATAAAGTAATATTGAGGCTTAACAACAATTTTTATAAAATCTATTTAATAAACATTCTGGATTACAAATTTGAATTGAATAAATATATGTATGTATTACAACAATAACAAGGACCATTATATATCAATTACCTTAAATAGAAATAATAGTGCAAGGCATCTGATGGGTCTGTCAATTCAAATTTTCGTACATACAATAGCAAAAGTCTTGCCAAGTTCAAACGCCGCAGTGGGGGAGGATCATCAGTGTCCACGGAAACTACAATAAAACATAATCAACATTAACTTGATGGTTTTTTTTTATACTGGCTCGACGTAAGGACTCCATCGCATCTGATAGAAAGTACAGGTTAGTCCGAGAATAGCAGCGGCAACCATGGTATGAGCATCAAACGACAGTCGCCATTGACATACCGACTTAACGTTTCTAAGACCATGAAAAACTAGACATACACCAGCTGATGTCAAAACATTACATACCGAAGCAAGTCCCCATGACGTTCTTTGCTCTTGTATACTGTAGTCACGACTAGTGATGAGAAAAAATGTGAACCCACTGGTAATTTAATAGTGATAAATTAAAATCACAAGGACTATAGCAAAATACACGTGCGAAAGAGATAAATCTAATAGCAGGCACGCTCTCTATTATAATTTGTCCCATGTTTAGTCACAACCGAGTTCGGGCAATCACCGCATCATCTAAAGGACAAAGGCATATAGCGTGATGATATTGTAGAGATTGAACCACTAATTGTATTGTGGCAAAGACCCACCGCTTGTGGGAGACTTGTAAATCAGAAGGCAGTCTTAGCTCGAATCATTTTATTATTTAATTGGCGCGCGTTTTATATAATTCTCGTGACCTAGATATCGCAGGACATTGCACACACTAGTGCATCGAACTTCTATTAAAATTACACAGCATTGCACCATAATATATTAGAATTAATGAGTTTTTACAATCTTACGTAAAGGAGCTTGCACGTTGCGCGGTGTTCCCAGCATGTACACATCGTGGAGTGCCAAAGCCATATGAACACCATGTACTTGATATCTAAAAAAACAAAAACCAGATTTTAGAATTCAATAAACTGAAACATATATCATATTTCGTGTATAACGAGCAAATAAGTGGAGAAGTGATGGTCAATTCAATAAAAATGAAACATCTATCAAGAGCTTTTTATTTGTTTACCTTGGTATCCGTGATAGGAACTCAATTGCAGGTTCAAACTGTCCAGTCAAAGTAAGCATTTGAAAGTACACAACAGGTTTTTCATATGCATGGTAATGGGTTTCACCTATAATATTACAAAATCAGCATTAAAATTAACAAACTACTTGCAATGAATTTCATTAACTCTATAACCTAATTATGTTAAGTATTGACTATTTGATAATTATGGTAAGAGTCCAAGGATGATAATAATAATAGCCTTTATTCTGTTTTTATACATAGATCTTTAACCTTACTGTTTTCCGTAATCTGTTTGCCCTTTATCAAAGGTCTCTCTCTCCCAACTATCTCTACAACAACCTATCACCCTCATCCACAAACACTAATCCATTGCCTTAATCTAAATTGAGCAAGCAATTAAATGGTCCTCCTCATTCCTTTATTATGATACACAGATGCTCGAAAATCTCTGGTGTCTTGGAAGTTAACATTGTACATCAACAATACTGTATTTACCGTTACATGAAACAATCCACAACAAAAAGCTTAACATTATAAGAAGCAAAAAATATTTACTAAAAAATAATAAAAACATAAAAGAACTTTAAAATTTTATGAATAAAATAAATAATAATACCATATTCCTCTAAAATCAGCTTTTGTAGATCAGAATAGGAGAATGTTTCTGTTTCTTTATTAGTTCTTGATTTTATATAAGAGAGTTTGAGCCACAGATAGTCATCGGCTGTGCGGGCAACCTCATAGTGTTCATCGCTTATGTCACAACAGCCTATGACACAGTATACCTGAAACATACAGTTTCAGCATAATTCAGTGAATCTAAATCTAAATTTTTGATATGGTTACTGTATAACTTCTGTTTTCACAGATATGCATAAATAACAGTAATCAAGAACAGACAAACATACAATTACTCATTTGTTTGTTTAGATGTATCAAAAAGCATATAAAAAAATCATAATTATAGTCATTCTAATTAGTAAAAGAAATCAATCATCAATATTAAATAAAACATTCTGTTTTTATTAACCTAGTTAACTAATTTTTATTGAGGAAAAAGTAAAATTTAAGATAAGTCTAAAAAAGATTGAATAATTTGTAATATATTTAAATTAATACTAACAGCTCTTTTGAAAGGATCAGTGGAGTTGCGAACTTGTATTCTGTATTGAAAATTAATAGCTGTTTGTAATTTATCACTAAGTGCATTTTCTGGGTTTCTCATGTGTTCTTCTAAAGCAGCTATGAACTCTTCATGATCACGGCTGAAAATAATATTATTACAATTTATTTAACAGAAACTTGTATAAATTTCAAAATATGTAAGTGTATAATATGTAATGTGGTATGATTTAACTACTTAGAGTAACTTTAAATATATTTAAAGAAGAGAAGAAGTATTATGAATATATTATGTTGGAAAAATCTCATCAATGTTTACAAAACAGTGTATCCTGAAGTGGCTCAAAATTAAAAAAAAAAAAATTCATTGTTTGATACTTATTGATAATTATAGATATTTTGATTTGGAATTTAATTTTTACTTGTATAGGACAAAACTGTTGTCTTCTAAATATGTCTAACTAGCAACATCATTATGGTAGGCATTAGCAGGCAATGTTATGTTAAGATTATTATAAGTTATATAAATAGCCCTGTATCTTTTGTAAAATAAATATATAATATACCAAAGTAGAACTTAAGAAATTTACCCAGCTTTTCTAAAGCAATGGAGAGCAGCATTAGCATCACCACTTCTTAAACAGTAGTAAACCATGGGCCAGAGAGGACGTTCATCAATTACTCCATCTGCCAATACTTGCATGTTCTGCCCTTGCAGGCGAAGGCCTACATAGCCCCGCACCAGTGGATAAGTGCCTGGTTCACCACCCCGCATGGCTGCTGCTGGATTGGCACGCACCACATCACTCATGTATTGTTTATACCTTAGACAATGAGAAAATATTAATAATATTTATCACCACACCTCAAACATTCACACACACACACCCACACACTGGAAACCAGGAAAAATCCAACTGTTCGTAGTGAGTTCAGAGTTTCTCTAAGAGATGAGAACATTCTCAAGGACAAGGCCTTTCTGGCTATGCAAGTGGATAAAATAGTGGATAAAAAATATTTTCCACATAAAATAAAACTGTTTCATTTTCTTAACATTGATTTAACCCTCTCTTGCTACATCTTAAAGGGTACTAAATTATACTCAATGTAACCTGAGCTCAGACTACCATTATCATGGATAAAACCTAATCTTAACCAGTGGCTGATCTAGGATTATTATTTGAGAGGGTTTTAGTCCAGCTAATAGCAGGCCTTATTAATCTAACAGAAAAAGTTTCAAATATATACTTAAATAATTATGATCTGCCTGAGCCTCTTGTCCTGTCCCTTAATTAGCTACTGATTTTAACTATTACCTTTATTTTCTATGTATTACAAAAAGTAATTGAGATATATTCAAAATGTTAAATGTGTTCTGTTGTATAATTTAGACTGGGAATTATGAAAAACTCCTTTATTAATCTTGTAGTGCATAAAATATACAAAATTATGATAATAATTTTTAGATTCTTATAGATTAGTGTTTACAACATTAACATAGGAATATTTTTCAATAAAGTAATAAAGGCAGAAAGAAGTTTCCTCTAAATACCTTTTTTCTAAATATTTCTTCCCCTGAGCAACAAGACTCTGTTGCATAGCAGGATTTCCTCTGGCCTTGAGTGGATCTTCATCTCTTACTAAGGCTGGAACATTAGCCATTGTTTTAATAATGTCCCACATTTCTTTTACTTTCTGTGAACAAAGGTAAAATACATACACATTAAATGAAAATAAACTAAAATAGAACACAATACTTATTTAAATCATTCTAATTTACACCGTTGCAAATCCACTTTTATGAATTTTCATTCACCAAGAGGTGAACAGGTTGGTGAGAAAAAGCATACCTCAGCAAATAATATAAACAGCTCTTTGAAGATAATAACATTATTTTTGATTCTTTACTTAAATTTGTCATAAAGTATTTAAATAAATTATTCTTATACTCATAGATTTGTTTACAAGTGATATTCAATTAAAAGAGTGTGCTATTATTCCAAGGGATTCAATTCCTTAGCTTTAACTTACAGAATCATTAAACTCTTCAGCAACTTGTGCAAACTTCTGATGCAATGCAGTGCGAGACTTAGTCCCTTGAAAAATAAGCTTGTTGTATTGATGCACTTGTTTTGCATATGCAGCTTCAATGTTATCCAGCATAGACTGACCAAATTTCTTTGGTGTATCTGCAATACTTGGGGGTTCTGGAGTTCGTTTTAGATCAAGCCAGTTCTGTGAAGGGCCAATCATAGCATTCATGAGTTTAATTTTCTCTCTATTCCATTCAGACATCATATGTTCCCATTTTTGATCTTCAGTAGATTGTAGAGAATTTTTATTAACTTCGTCAATGAGAGACAGAATTGCATTTTCCCTCTCATTCTTTAAGAAGCTCTCAATATCAGAATCAGCTATCGGCTGAAGAGGCTCAAAAGTACGCTTAGAACTGAGTGTCTCTAGTTTCAATGATATCTGTTTAAGGTCAATACCTTTGGAGCCAAATAAGAGATGAGCTTGAATATCGTTGGCACCAGATTGAATTACCCTTGAATGTAATTCCTGTGAAGCTTCCAGGACCTGACCTAAAGAACGTTCAACTCTCGGTAGATCCTCATTACCTTCGATCTCTGTAGTTAATAATTCAGCTTGCTGTAACAATTTGCTAAAATCCTCATCAGCCATCGTGTATTAATCCAAATTACTTAACACAACAAATTCACACAGCACAACTTCTTATTCTTATTTTATATTTTTTTATATTATTACGAAGCATTTAATTATTACAATAATTATTAGCTATTTACTAATAATAAAAACGGGTCACCGTCACAGCCGGTAATATAACCAAAGATCAAACAATTTGAAATTTGTTTTAATGTTGCTAACCATTGCCCAATTTCCACTGAAATATTTTAAATTGCAACTAAAATTGAAACAATCTAACAAACAAATCTTAAGATAAAATGTTTTTAGATTTCTGACTTTTCGAAAATTCGGTTTTGGTTAAAATATTGGTTTGGGATAAGCTTTGACCGAACTTTATGACTACCGATAACTCGGAAACGTATACAATTCAGTACAATGCAATAATTCGTCACGATTACTTGGTCAGGACTGGATATATCGCTTAACCAATGCATAATACTATGAAATATTTATATTAAATAGGGGCAATAAAAACGAATACGTATTTGATATTATAATATCACCAATAATTTATATCTTACGGCACTTTACAAATCGCTTACTTTTCCGCTAATTCAAAAATAATTTTAAACTACATACATTAGATCTTTTCATATTACTGGATGTATAATTTATCATACATTTTTAATTTTTAAAGAAAGAGATTAAATCTCATTTCAACTAATAACTTCAGTAATTCTGCGATGTATTATTTAAATAGATGTTAAAATACGGTAACCACTGCATGAAATTGTTTTCATTTGGATTTAACAGTAAAGAGAAAAGGATGTAAGTACACTAAGTATAAAAATGTGGCAAAAAATATTGCTCTCAGTTGTTAGTTATCTCTTTTTTTATTTAGTCAATACGTTACTGACTGATTTACTGTCACTATATAAGTTTTAATAAATCATCAAAATAACTAAAAAAACTCATTTAAACACTTCGAACTTTAATTTCAGAACTAAATCACTATGCTGGCAACATCGAGACGATCAAGTTCAAAGACTAAAGTTTTTATTTTATTTAATCATTATAATTAGGAAAAGTCAAAGACTACTAATAATAATCATATTTCAACAGATTGATAGATTTAACACAAAACTGAAAATTTTGCAATTAAATACCAATAGTAGAAAAAACAATCTTTTCTTCGACCAACAGATTCGTATGGCAGGCCATGTATATAGATTTGTAATTTAAATTTGAAAACCAAAAATGAAAACGTCGTCTACGAATTAAAGATCCAATAAATAAAGAATTTTCAGTTAAATGTATTTATTATTTATAACCATATAGGGATAAATTTATGAAAATTCTATTACAATATCTATATTCATAATATGTATTATCTTATGCAATTTAATAGTCATATAAGGATTTTTTTAGATTCATTAATATAATCCTCGAACTGCTTTCCTTTCTTCATTTAAACTTTTTGGGGCCAAATATTAAATCCGCATCTGGTGCGCCTTTAGGATGCTGATATTTCTGACGTACATGTTGTCCTCTATTGGGATTGCCGCTACCCCCAGATCCGCCGCCACTTTCTGCGCTGTATTCTTCCTCTTCTTGTCTTTCCGATATATTTAGCGTCAGCCTGTAGTTATAAAATATAGTGAGTTACTACATAGTAGATCAGTTCGTATTTCTCTTGTTATTTTTCCAGAACAGTAGCGCAATAACAATACTTTTGATAATGGACTCGGTTATAGGCGATAGGAGACTTTCCATCACGAAGTATGACAGGCTATGTGCTACCTTTTCCGTTTACCGTGTTCAGAAATCTCTAATTATACAATTCCATTTAGTTTATTTTTAATAATATCATGGAATTACAGAATTTTAGCCTGATCAGCTATACAATATTAGTAAATAGATGTAGAAATACTTTCTAAATGATATAAACATGCTTACCGCTTAACTCTTTCCATTTCTTGCTTATCAGCCAAAGCTTGTTGCTGTAAATTGCTCGCGAGTTCCGGTGGTGCATTGAATGACTTGTATTGGGGCTTTGTACCTTTACGGACCATCAATACAAATTCAACACCTTCTTTCCCTTGCTGCATTATAACAAAAAAAAATGTTATTTTGCTTTTTTTATATCAAAAGAATTAAACAGGTTTCAGGTCAGGTTAAGATGGAAAGTAGATACTGTTGACTTAAAACAAATGTAACACCAGAGATGTCATCATCGTGTTGCTAACGTAAAAGAAGAGAGAAAGGTGCTGGACACACTAGGGTTGATCCCAAAACGTGAATGGTAGAAGCTAGTAGCTATAACAGTCTCTACACCCTAGTATTATGGTCATTATTCAGAGGGATACTAAGGACCTATATATATAATCTAAGGAGTTAGAGAACAAAGTTTGACTTATGTTACTAAATTATGTACATACGTATATATCTATAGGTGTAGTAAATATTCATATATTTTTAAAAATAGCTACTAACCAACAACTGTTCGTAAGTTTTCTTGGTAGTTTGTCGGCAGGTCATTGGTACGGCGATATCTCTCTGTTGCGGCCTATTTTCTCGTTGCCGTTCAGCTATATTCTCCATAACCATTTTTTCAAATGCTGATTCAAACTCTACATCCTCCACCTTAAAGTTTTATCAATATGTCAAAAAGATCTGTTTCAATTTAGAGAATTTTAATCATGTGTTTATTTGATTATTTCAAATACTGATGAGGTTAAAACAAATTGCATTTATATAAAAACAAATTAAGGTTTTTGTTTTTATGTTACTTACAGGTTTAGGTCCTGGTCTTCTAGGTTCCACAGCTAATACATCTTGAACATCATTATCATCGTGACCTGTGTTTTCTGTTAATAGTTCGTCATCAGAACTCTCCTCCGGAAGTTGCGGATTATCAGTTTCGTCATCAGATTCTATAATTGTATCTAGACCATCATTGACACTATCATCTCCCTGATCTTCCTGATCATAGTCATCTTCACCTAACTCTGGGTACAAAGTTTTTCTTAGATCTTCTATTGCATCTTTACATTGGAGCCAATTAGTGAATAATGTCAACTTCGGTCTCAGAGTCGTCAAACACTCTTGGTAAATATATTTGACGTAAATAGGAAATTTATTGTCATCACTCCAAACTGGGTCTGAGTATTTAAACCAGTAATAATTCTGGAAGAACACTAAAAAGTAATCCAGCCGTTTCTTACTTGACCCACTATTGAAATATGCCCCGCACGTTTCCAAAAGGGCGCACACTAATCTTATTCTGAACACATTATCCGATGGATCTAAAGGTGAAATGTTATTATGATCATTGGTAACGCCAAATGTGATAAAAGAGTACAATACGGTAAATACATCGCGGGAATCAAGCAATTTGTAATTATACAATTCACCGAGATATCGCACAGTTGCGATCCTTCTTTGGTTGTATTTCGGATGGGGATCTTCCATAGTTAATCGTATTTCTTCTAATATAGTATCTACTACAGCGGGAGCAACGGATTCTTGCCAGGCTGCTAATTCTGCTGTTAGACGGGCTAGTGCTCTTCTTGCACTTGCCCTAACTCTCCAACCTCCTGCTAAATGTTGGATAGCAACCTCTGCCACTTCCGGGTCATCCCAGTTTAATTTACGCATCAGTCTAAGTATTTTCTCTTCATTGGTCTTCTGTAAGTCTTCATGGAGAACTTTTCTGATAAACTGATACATTGGGGGCTCTTCTTCTTTTGGTTGTGCCGGAGTTTCAGGAGGGCAAACATAATAGAAGGCATTCTCTATTTGCGTTACATACCGAGAATCTAATGCTGAAACAGTCTAAACAAGAAAAGCAAGTAAATAATTAGAAAAATTACACATATATTCGATTAAAAAGAGTTTAAATAATATCAATCTTCAACTCCTTGCTAGTATTGTAAATATTGTAATTTTATAATAAATAGTTAACGTAATCTGGCTTCTCACGTGAGAGTTTTGTCTACTGTTTTTAAATATAGAACAAATGCATTATACCCATTAACCGTACATAGTACATTTTCTAAATCAAAATCGAAAGTCGCGATAAGATTCGTTTTATAGTGCAGCCAAAAATAGTGACACTCACACACACGCGCTTTAGAGAAAACTATAATAAATACTACTAGTAGCGTACATAAAAAGGCCAATTATATAGAAATTTAACCTCTAAGAAAGATATATGTAACAGACTAACTAGTATCAATATTACAAAACAACCATTATAATAATTACCTTCTTTCTCATCATTTGTTGAAGGTATATCATAGTCCTTTGGTGTGTATCAGGGTTGCAATAAAGATATCTGCCACAGGTTTCCAGGAGATTGCAAGCCATTTCAATGTGGTGATGCTTGAAATCATGTAATAGTACTTTCAAACAGTATAATGCTTCCATTTTAGAATATAATCCAAATTTAACTAACTCTCCAATAAATCTTACCACCTTTATCTAAAATATAAAATTTTAAATTCAATAAAACTAGATCTAGACACTTTTATAAGGTTAGTTATAAAATCAACCTACAATGTTATAAAACATGATTACGTATTATAACTCTTTAATTTTATGAAAGTCAAAATACATAATTTACCTTTGATTCAATATTAATTTGATCCTTTTTCCTCACGTGATACTTAAAATCTACTTTGAGCATCTGGCACAATTCTACACACACATCTGGTAACACTGGGTACAATATTGCGGCAAATCTCGAATAGAACGGCAATAAATCCAGCCGAGTCCTTGCAACACTGAAGAGCACCCTAGTCAATTTCTTTCGATTATTCTTTGTATTGAGATTCAAGACGAAATCAACTGCAGCATTGTCAATGAGCTCTCTATTGATGCAATTTGGTAATTCATTTAAAAAAGAATCTAGAGCATATCTGCAAAATAGCATAAGTATATATTTAATTTCTGTTTAAAAGATATCAGCTAAAAGAAAAATAAGGAATTAACTGACTAAGGCTGAGATTTATATAGCCTACTTTCACTTAGGTTACACTTTGCTCACTATTTTTTTTTAACAAAAACGAAATACTTCAATTTGAAGATATACACCAAATATTAAAAGTCAGGGTGGCATTTATAAATATCAGTATTAGTCCTGCCAAAACTTTACATATAATGAAACACTCAACAAACGTCTATGAAAACCAACAATAAATAATTAACAAATCTAGAGCAACTGCATTCTAAAGATAGAACCAAAAATATTGAAATATTTAAATTGTAAAATTTTAATGTGAGGACAGAAACACTTTTTTGTTAATAATTGCCATATAGTTTGCTAAGTCTGATAATTATATGGTCCTTCTCAGTAACTACATAACAACAAAAAACAACAATAAAAAAGCATAAATACATAAATGGGATTTTTCATCACAATTTTTATGCTATTTCGAAATATTTTTTGTACATGTAACTGTAGAATTAGTTAACTGTCAAAAATTAATAAATTCACCTACAGTTCCATTGAATCCACCTAGATTACTTTCATAAAGAATATTACTCACTTGTTTGAAACATTAGCTGGTTGCACTTCCTCTTGCTCTACATCTGGTAATGCAACAGGTTCTTCACTGTCACTTAATTCATCATCTTTCAAATCTTCATCCAGCATTTCTTCAGTAACTGTTTCAGGCTTGCTTTTTACTGCCTAAAACTTTAAACTGTTAGAAATTCTTTGCTAAAGAATGAATAAGAACCGCCATTTATTACCATCACATAGAGCATACAAAACTGTACTTAAAATTAAATTACATAAATCTCAATAAAGATCAATTTTAAGTTAGTAAAATGCTATTCTCATATCCATTATCTCGAGATCCAACAAAACAAGGACTTCTACAAAAATGTGATGCAGTAATGGTAACTTACCTCCTTCATCTGATAGTTAGGCATAAAGACCTTCAAATCTGGTAAACTAGAGTAGAAAGTTCTTGTATCCTCATCTTGCCATGGGTCAGTACCAACTTGCATATTAAACTCCTCATTCCCTCCAATGGTAACAGTACCTTGAGTTTCAACCACTATCATAGAAAGAGTTGGAGGTTCACCGGCTTCTCCCAATTCCTCACCTAGTATTTCAGCAAAATTTTGTGCACCGTTGAGAAGCTTGTCATAAGTTGCCTGAAATATTATTGTATACAATAATTGCTAATGATAAAGCTTATATTTTTCCTAAACAATTTATATGCAGTTACGTTTTAAACTTCTGTGTTTGGACTAATACTTTAAGGGTTCTTATGTGTGACTTAATTTACTTTCTACTATGACTTGTGACCATGACCTGTGTAAACAAGTCGAGCCATAAGTAAAAGTAAGTTAATTCGCGCATAAGACTCGTTCAAGTATTTATATGCTATTAAACATAGTCTCATTTTACCATAATAGACAAACCATTGGCCTTCTTACAAAATAATTTAAGTTTTGTTGAAATCAGTCCATCATCTTCATTGTGAATTGTATTAGTCCTATAAAAAAAAAAACTTCTGATTTGTTTGTATCACAAATTAAAATCCAATATCTTTTTGATTGCAATATTATCATTTAGGGTCACACTAACTTGATCTTGATACTAATCTGTTCAATAGCAGTAATAGTTATTATATACTGGATTGATAGAATTCATTTTTATGAGTTTATTCTGATATATTTAGGTTGGAAAGATTTGAGGTCATTTTTTCACACTTCTTGTTCAGTTTACTTATTTACTTTCATCTTAAATGTGATATAATCAATTTTCTATGTTAATATAAATAAAAACCAACAAACTGCTTATTATCTCATTTTATGATGTAGAATCAACTAGAACTATCCTATAGGTTTTGATTCCCCAGCAGGTTTATAGGATATGTAACATAATTAGCCATCTCACTTGATTGCAATGACATAAAAAGTTTGATTTTTTTATAACTTTAAAGAACTGAAAACTTAAAGTACTTGGTATTCATTTCAAATTGATACCTCTACAGTGCCTGAGAAAAAGAGTTTTTACAGACAGACAAGTAGACACTAAAGTCATCCAATAAGGATCCCTATTAATAGAAGAATTGCATATTCAGTATATCTAAGGTAAGTTATATTTCAAAAGTCCCAGTAATGACCTGATGTTGTTCTAATTGATCCTTTCGCTCCTGTGAAAGTTCTCCTCTTGTGTGCAAAGTCCTCTGGTTGGCTGCATGCAGGGCCTGCAGTTCAGCTCTTTCAGCCAGTAAATGCTTAGTTAGTGAGAGGAAGTAGTCTTTAAGAAGGGTTCTAACAACAGCTTGTTTTTCAGCAGGCAAAAATGTGTTCCTGGGTATAGTTACATTTAGTTTCTGCAAACAGTATTCAGATGTGGTTAAAATAAATGTATAAATGTTTTACATATAAATTATGTATAACTAAAGGCACATATAGGATTCTAGCAGTTGCTGTGAGGCAGCAGTTGCTAGGTGGTGATGAACTGCTCTGTATGAGCCAAACAGCAACTGCCAAAATCTGAAATGTACATTAAGAATTACATCTGGACCATAGATGGGCAAAATGTAATCAGATTAATAAAAATGATTATGATTACATTTTAATTTTTTTTTACCATTAATATTACTGCATTTTACTCGTCTATGTTATAAACACTACAGAATTCCAGATTGTATACACAGTTATTATTTCTTAATGTTTTAAATAGATTTGATCAAGATAATGGAGCAAGAAAATTAAAATTATGTAATAGTTCATCATTAATCAGATTACAATTTGCCCATTTCTGATCTGGACAAATAGATAATGGTCATCATTTTTTACTTAGATTTTAAAATATATTAATATTACTGTGATTACAATCAATTCTTTAATAGACTAGTAAAAAATACTTTTCAAAACTGTTTTTTTTTTAATAGTTAAACAAAAATCAGACAAATAGATTAAGGTCACTAATAATCCTATGTTGTTTGTTGATATCATATGAGTTAAGGGATATTGTGTAAAAATTATAATAATAATAAGCTTACAAATATATTTATGTTCATTTAAACACACCTCTGCAGTATCTTTAAGTTTCTTAGGTACCAATCCAGCATAATCTTCACCACAGTGTTTACAAAACGACAACAATATTGGTATATTATTGTGATCATCTTTATCCATGTTAATTAATACTGTGAGCACATTGCCTAGTAATGGCAAACCAGTTTTGTTTGAAAATATGCCAGCAGACACTAACTCTGCATAGAATCTTATATCAACGCGTAATTTTGAAGAATTATTAATCTTATCTGTAACTTTGAATGTTAAAATTTTTTGCCAGTTCTCAAAGAAATTGGAGGAGAAATCAGCATAAGTCCTATGTAAGGAAGAGCAAAGAGTTATTGCTGCTGGTATGTCTGACATCTTCAATTTTGCTTCAACTATAGCTGCAGCAACTTCGGATACATATTTTGTAAGATTTAAGGCCGAAAAATCTTTTAACAATGAATCAATTTGCGTTGCACTGAAAGATTTTAATTTTTTTACGAAAGTTGTGTTCTTCTTTAAGCCAGAATCTAATTTTGAGAAATAATTCTCTGGAGGTCGCACACAGTTTAAATTTTGGATTCGTATTTCTGATTTCAGTTTGAGTCTAGTTTCTAGGTTACTTATGAACTCCATAAGCGCAGCCTTCTCATTTTCTTCTGTATTATCATTATTTTCATCTGCCCCCCGTTCATTGTTTTCTGTATCGTTGTCAGCGGTAGTCATGATTTAAACAGAACAATAATGAATAATAAATATTTTGTACTATCAAGTCCTTTCTTTTTTGCTCTTTTTTGTTAAATCATAACTCACAAAATCCAGCAATATAAGTGAAACTGTAACTATAACTGTTCAATCTTCAAAAACAAAAGTTAAATGTGTCAAAATTCGACAGTTTGACTTCGATTGTCACTTTGACGTAACCTTTGTTTAAAATTATTGGAAAAGTTTCGTATAATTTGGGTAAAAAACAATTTTAAGAAAAAATATTTGCGTTTTTAGCATTAATCTTGCATTTACTCGAGAAGAAATCTTACGTTCTCTAAGTATGTTTGAATCCTTAGGCTTGAAAGTGAATGTTCACAGCGTGAAGTTGCTGAAGAACTAATCGGTTACCCGACGAATGTGGAGACGTTATAGTATTAATGAATAAATCTTTGATCCTACCATTTTTTAATTAAATCCTAATTCACTAGGAGCATGAGTTATAATTATCTCCTAACTTTGTTTAAGTGAAATTAAATGCTTACTAATAGTTTTGAAATCTATATTACTGTTACGGAAATACAACATTTCTATTTATCACACACTTTGACGTAACAGCAAATTATAATCTAAGCAGCAAATATTTGAAGCTTGATCTATTTCTACAACCAACTCATTTTAATAAAACTTTTAATAACGTGGAAAATATAAATATATTATCATTTATATTGTTGCTACTTCATCGACGGTTCCGAGAAACCGTTCGTGATTATGCATAATGTTTAAACGGAGAAATATATAATAAAATTATAATGACAGTTTGTTATGACAGATTTAATAATATTTACGTACAAAACTTCTTAAAAACTGGCTTGACTCTTGTCCAAGAAACACTAAATATATAATGGTTATCACAAATTTACATTGTTTTGAAATAATGGAAATTGATTAGGAAGAATTTTATAATATTGGCAGATAATGTAGTCAAAAAAATAGCGGAGGTGGCTATAATAGTTAACGTTATCAAGCATTTTTATAAGGATTTAAAAATATTTTGGTTGATTGTAAGGTGAACATTTTATCCGGTTTCGCAGTGTTAGTATTTGGTAACACTAAATGGAATGTAAAAAAAAATGTTGATCGTTAATTCGTTACTGTCACAGAATAAATGTGCTATTATTATATTTGATTAAAGATTTATTTTATCTTAGATTTTATAAAAATGTGTGGTATTTTTTGCGAAATTACTTTTGGGGAAAACAAAGTAATAAAGGTAATTTATTAAACAATTTAACAGGTATTAGAATTCATAGGACTATTTATAATAATGACTTATCACCATGCTGTATCCCATTCGTGGTCAATTTTACAGGGCAAAGAAGTTATGGACCGTATTAAAAATAGAGGACCTGATTCCTATAGTCATCTTGAAATCATTTTAAGTACTGGAGTTAAGATAACATTCTGTGGTGCCGTGTTATGGATGCAGGGTCAAGATATTGTGGCACAACCTTTTGAAAATAAACATGCTATATTATTGTATAATGGAGATATTTTTGATGATTCATGGGATACAAATTTAAGTGATACAGAGATATTAATGGATATGTTAAGTAGTAAAAGTGTAAGTAGATTCAAAATTTTCGATTTTTTACTTTCATTTCAAAATAGGAATGCATTTTTTTTTCAAATACTATAATTGTAAATACTTTGCTTGTTAATTAATAATCTACCTTAAACTGAGTAAACATTTATCTTCAGTGTTTGTAGTACGTAATTGTATAAAAAAAGTAGTTTTCTTTATTATTAATAATATAAATAATATGGTAATAACAGTGTATGCCTGACAGTTGATTTCTGGCAATAGCCCAAGCTGATTTTCTTCTGTTCTCTTTGTTTTTCTGTTTCTCTTCAAATCTGCTTTTGCCATTATAATTGAGACCCAAGGTTTAAAATCCCCAAGAAATGCAATTCAAATTTTACTAACATTGCATAATATAATTATTTTAAGTACTTTTATCAAAGGTTTATGTTGATTTTATATAAACAACTAATAGTTATGATTACATTATCTTGCCAGTTGTCACAAATAGTAACATTTCGAATAATGTGTATTACAGCTTTAATTTACTAAATTAAAAGTAATTTAATAATCACAACCTGTTTGCTCCAATCATTCAGCTTCAAGACTGCCTATTTTGGCAAAAGCTGAAGGTGGTGTTTACGACTGAAGCTTCAATCATGAATTTAAATAGAGAGTTCTAAATTTAATTTTTACAAATATTTGCAGTTAATAATGATTTTTTACTTCCTCAATTCTTGGCCACCATTAATTTTATAGAATTCATTTTCTGTTATTTCAGGGTGGTGATCCTTCAGACTGTGAAATGATTTCAGCATTCAAATCCTTGAAAGGACCATTCAGTATAATATTTTATGATAAGAGATCTCAAAAATTATATGTGACAAGAGATAGAATAGGTAGAAATTCTCTTTTATTACATAGAAATGCCAACAGCTTTGTTATTAGCAGTGTTTTAGGTAAATATATATACTTACTGTTTATTATAAAAAAAATATATTTTACCTTTATGTTATAAAATTTTTCAAACTTCAAATATAAGAAATAATATATTGTATATTTCTTAATTCTATCAGATCCTGAGAACTCTGTAATTAATTTAATATTATTGTTTTTTTTTAGATAGGAAATACAAATGTGTTGAGGTGTCTACAACATACATCCATATTTTCGACTTTACTAATAATATTATTAAGCTATGTTGTTGGAATGGTGAAACATCAGAAATGATGCTTGAACAATGGATGGATAATCTTGAAGAACAATACTTAACTGAAGGTGAATTTGCTTCTGATTTAGACATCCATATTGATTTCAAACATAATGTTGGTATTATTTATATAATATAGTTATTTTCTTGTATTATTAAAACTGTAATTATATGAACATTTTAAGGATATAATGGAGTATATAAAGGCAGTCTCTCTAGAGAGCACGGATAAATTCACAATTATGAAAAAACTGATGTATAATCCGACTTTAACAGAGACAGTAAAGAAATTGACTAGTCTATTATCAAAAAGTGTTGAAATGCGTTTAAACAGGCAACCAATGAAGTGTAAAAAATGCATAAAAAATAGAATAGCTACTTGTAATCATTGCACAGTGGGAATTCTATTCTCAGGTGGCTTAGATTGTACAATCCTAGCTTTACTAGCTGATCAACATTTGCCATCTGATCAAAGCATTGACCTTATTAACATTGCTTTCAAAAAAGATAACAGTAAATCTTATGATGTTCCTGATAGAAAAACTGGAATGCAGTCTTTAGAAGAATTACAAAGGGTGTGTCCATTGAGGTATCTAATTTTATAAAATTTAATTAATCTAAATTTAACCTTATTATGTATGACTAGGAACTGTATCTGTATCTTAATAAGTAAAGCATCCTTATTTCTTGTCTAAATTTTTCGTTATTATATATTTTTAAGTAAAATTTTTGCTATTTCCATGCTGATATTATTGAAATTGGAGACTAATATTATAAACATTTTAAAATTATTTACTTTTAGAAATTGGGTATTTAAAAAAGTTGATATTTCAAAAGATGAAATGGAACAATATCAAGCTTGTGCTATAGCAGATTTAATATATCCTAGACAAACTATTTTGGATGAAAGCCTTGGCACGGCTTTGTGGTTTGCATCAAGAGGTCAAGATAATGATATATCCACAAGCAGGGTAACATTTTATTTAATTTTTGTAAACAATCATAGTTTACTTAAGTGTAAAAAAAGGATAATTAACAAAATGCTCTAATTTAGATTCTACTACTGGGTTCTGGTGCAGATGAATTGTTTGGTGGCTATATGAGACATAGAAATGCATTCAAACGGCTAAGCTGGACAGGATTAAGCAAAGAATTGCTTTTAGACTGGAAAAGGATCTCTTACAGAAACTTAGCTCGTGATAATAGAGTAATTTGTGACCATGGTAGACAGCCCAGACTACCATATCTAGATGATGATTTCACTGACTATGTGTTGAAATTGGAGCCTTGGCTTAAGTTAGTATATCTATTTTTTGCCTACGGACATTTATGACACACCATCAACTATTAGTTTCAAAATTAGACAGGTTAGATGACTCTCATCTCAATCACATTTTAATTTATAGTCTATGCAGTGATAAACTATATGTGTTGGTTGAACACACCAGCTGGGACATAGGCATCTCAGCTAACATTTCCTCGCCTATTTTTTTTTTTTTCAGTAAAATAAGTTTTAAGTTCCTTGTTCAATTGTCATCCTATTTATATTGTAATTCCACTAAGTAATTACAATTTTACACAATGAAATATGAATATTGTAGGAATTCCTTTATTATTATAAGTTTATTTAATAACTTTTTATAGGTGTTTTCCAAATGAGAATTTAGGTCCTGGTATTGGCGATAAGCTAATGTTAAGACTTGTAGCATATAATTTGGGGTTAAGAAATGCTGCAATACTACCCAAAAGAGCTCTACAGTTTGGATCACGAATAGCAAACAAAAATGAAAATGGCAGTGACAAATCAAAAATATTTTTGAAAAAATAAATGTTTTATTATATACATTTTTTTTACAATTTATTTTCCATCTAACATTTGTTCTTTATTACAATATAGTTTATAATGTTTTTTCAATCCACTAGAAGATGTATAAGTTTTGTCACAATTTTTACAGCTATACGGTCTCACACCAGTATGTGTTCGAATATGACTTTTTAAATCACCAGAGCGCTTGAATCGACGATTGCAGCTAGGACAAGCATAATCCTTATTACTGCTGTGAATTTTCATATGACGAATAAGACTTTGTCGTATAGGTGATTGTATACCACAAATGTCACAGATGTATGGTTTTATCCCTAAATGTGATCTAATATGATTTGTCAAATTCTCAGATCTGCAAAACCTCTTTGAACATAAATTACATGCAAAATTTTTTAAACCCGTATGTGCTATTAAATGGTTTTCTAAACTACTTCTTGTCTTGAATAATCTTCCACAAACTTCACATTGAAATTCAATATCATATATTTTCTCACTTCCTATAGTAATATCTGATTCTACTGTAGATTTTGTAAATGAATGAAGTTTCTTTAAAGGTTCTTCGGTACAAAGTTTATTATTATTAATTGAGTCCAGTGTACTATATGGACCCGAGGCTGTTGTAGCAGTTACTCTACTAATATTTTTAGCATTATTTTTATTTGTGAATAAATCTAACTTTGCTCGAAGTTTTACATCCACTTCCAAACATACTTTTTTAAATTTATAAAATTTGCTTATCTTGTTTTTACATGGTTTACAAATCATTGTAGGTAGGCCGTCACTCGGATGTATCTGCAAGAAAAAAAAAATCGTTTCTATTTTTCGTTTAATAAGATACCAAATTCAAAGTTAGGATATAGGCGTTCTGAGGTCCAGAGGTGATCTAGTTTTACTTATTACCTACCTCAATATTAATACAAGTAACAGTTTTAAAAAGGAGATTAGTAGCTCCGTCCAACTGAAATAAATCTAATAACATGTTAGAACTCAAACACAATCTGCATACGTTGGTCATTTTATTAAATTTGTTTCCAGAAAACTTGTATCACAGATATTTAAATTGAATATATATCCTAAGATTTCTCTTTGCTAGGATTTATATGTTCTATCTAACCAACTCTCAACTTTTAATCACGGTATATGTAGGGTAATTTCAATTCAACTATTCCATGGTTTTTGTTTACATCCACAGACTAATAAATAATACAGACGACCATCTTCATACAAGAGTTTTGTCACGATAGCGCGAGGTATGAGGCGCGGCCTAAGGGGCGAGGAAGTATTAGCTATACATCATTCATCTTGCATATGATGCATCCTGCTCTTACTCATTAAATTTTGCTTCGAACTTTTGTTTCTCTTTCTTGCTAAGATATACATAAATATAAATTTTGAAGTAAACGTCAGATACCGTAGTAAATTAGTGATGTGACTCAACCGATAACATTCGTTTCTGAATCGTCAACGTTAAATATCGAATCGATAATCTGCTACTGTAATTACAGCAAATTACCGGTTTTTAATAATTTTTGAATATTCTTCCCTAAATAATTATTTATTTCTTTTTTGATTAAGTAATAAAACACGATTTAATTTCAATGTTTATTGATTATGAATTCAAGCTACTACAGCTGCGTAAAGTTCATAATAATATGTAAAGAATTAGCAGCGCAAGAAACTCGATAAACTTCACATGAACACTCTAAAATAAATATTTTTACAACAGAGTATTTGGGTAATTACTACATTTACAATATAATTGAGTACCTACCTCTTGCGAACAAATTAAATTTTTATTTGTAACAATTGGCAAAGAAGCTGTACGAGAAACTACGTGATCCAGCTCTATTTACAAAATAAATATTAATAGAATAGATTTTTATAATATCTATGTTTACAATATTGTATTATAATTCAATCTTCTTCTTTCACAGCTATATAGGCTGTGGGAGAAGAGGATTGAATTATATTTATTATAGTATTTGTCATCTGCTGAACAGCTGCTGGCGGCTGGAGCTACGTTAAACTTCAAATTAAACAATTTTTTTTAATTTAGTTATTTGATGAACCTTACCAAGTAAAAACGATCGAGTTACGCTGCGGGTTGTTAATAATACTTAGTCTAAAGAGTTACATTAAAATATGAGCTTAAGCTCGGGCTAAGTAATACGACAAAAAATTAAATAACAAAGTTCAGCACAAAAAATAGTACTTTTTATGTTTTTTTTATCCATTTGACCAATATTGTTAGAGGTACAAATCATTATGCTAAGACTTATACAGAATGAACAGTACGAAAATCCCAGCAAATTGTAAAAGTTCAAGAATCCAAAAACTATAACTTAAGTAAAATCTAACAAAACAAAAAGTAAAGCGTCCGCTCGCTTGCCCTTATACCATAAAAAAAAGATGTTTTACAAACATTAATCAGTTAGGTAATAAATTGCACATTACTAAAATTACAATGAATTAAACACTATTATGTAGTACTATATTGATTCTGTGACACTAGAGCATGCACATACAGTACACAATTAACATATAGCTTACATCTTCCCAATTATAGTAAAAGAAAAAAGATACCATAAAATAATATTATTTAAACAAAATGATAGGTGAAAAATTGTTATTAAAAAAATTTGTTCTGGGGCTATAAATAAACTGAACGGTATCGTATAGATTTTGATGGGGTTTTCAATATTGTACAGCTAACAAAGTCTAAAATGAAATAGGGTATTTACTATCGCATGGATTACTAATACACAGGGGATGAGCATCATCACCAAGTGAAAAAATCTACTATTGCCAAGTCCACAGCCGCGGGTAAAAGATTGTAATAAGCTTAAAAATTAGGTACTACGAAGCCTGACTGATCTGTAACTAGAACCTCTTGTAACCTTAGTTTGTACTAAATTTTCCATCTCTGCCCCTTTAGGTCTTGTATCTATATTATGAATCCTTCTATTAAAATTTATGCACCACTGTCTGACTTGCATTCGAATGACAAACAACCAGAATGCGCGAAGAAAATGATCTTTATGTTCCTCACAGTTGTACCAAGATGTCTCAATTTTACTTTTAAGTGCGGCTACTAATTCTGGATAAATAAATACACTACAAATTTTAGGTAAAACGCTATCAATTATATAAATGGAATGCCATACTAACGTTATAAGATTTTTAGAAGGATAAAACAAACGCCTTTGATCACTACTATATTCCCTACTTGCAATTAATGAATGAAATGGCTCTACTCTATCAGACAATAATGTATTCATACAATTAGCACAATCATTAAACTTTAATCTAGGAAATAAACAACGACAAATAGCGCCACTAATATACGACACAGTGTTAGTTTGGAGATAATTCTCTTGTGGGATGCTTATATTATCTATCATATCTAAATTGTCACTGTGGAGGTAATGATCATCTAAGTAAGGGCTACTCGAATGGACTTTTCTATGAACTAAATTTTGAAGAGTTCCTAACATCTTGTCATCATCATTAGAACAATTTGTATAAAGAGATTTGCCTGTTGTAATGTTGTTGATCAATAGAGTTTTAAATGCAGAAACAAAATGATGACAATCAGGATTACTATTAAAACCTCCATGACCTCTAATTTGTCCAAAAAAATTTTCTAATGGATCTTGATTTAATCGTCTCAAACTAAGGAATTTTACACCTTCTACTTTTTGTAAATCGGTCCAAAGGTGTTTGATGGATTTAATATCTTTTTTTTTTTTTTTTTTCGGCTTGTCCTACGTTGGTTGCCTGGGAAAGACCTTCACAACAAAACCGGGCTTGGTGGGCGAACGCAGAGGGCGCTCAGCCAGCGAAATTTATGGGTTGGGCGGCTACGCAAGGGCACCCCTGTGGGTACGGACCTCGACTTGGGCGGCCGGCCAGTTGAAAAACGAACCTAACGGTGATCTACCAGCGTTTCGGAAGCGACTACCTTGAGAAGAAACGCCGAAAGAAACTCAAGGCTGCGTCGAAGTGAAACTGCGTTATTTAAACAACAATTGACGGACCTATCCTTAATCGTCGTCGTCGGCGCCGCCGGCGACGCCGGTGTCTCGGAATGTGACGAGCGCTTGTGTGATTTAATATCGTGAACAAAATTTTTAAGAGAGAGAGGTCTGCATTCTCTTTCATTTGATCCATCAAATCTCATGGAATTGAGTTTTTTTGTGGCTTCATTCCAGAAGTCAAAATGTTCTGAATTTACAGATAAAGCGTGTTGCAATTTACCTCCTAAGTGACCAAAGCCATTAAGGCTATCAAATAAATTATTTACAAACAATAAAATTTCAGCTGTAAAAAGACCGCTTTCAATGTCCAGATTAACTGTACTATAACAATGTTCTTGTAAAGCTTCTTGACTCTTCATGAGCAGTTGCAATAATGAGGACACTTCCTTGCTGAATACTTGTGCTGCATATTTGACCTGAAATTATATAGTAGATACTCCATACCGTTATTCCAATAAAGTAAATTATTGGCATGAAACCATTTTTTCAAAAGATTGAAAGCTTTTATATTTTAAAAATATTTAAAAAGAAATTAAAACCAGACTAACTAATATATAAAGGTTTAAAAATATACATATGTTATATATTCGGAATCGCTAGGATGAGTTCTTTCATTTGACGTCCATATTGTGGTGGTACATGAAAATTTATTACACATTATGGCGTCTAGCCCTTGCCTTAATGACCTGTAACCTGTAAATGTAATTATATGTGCAAACTACCTAAAAGAAATATCCTAAATGATGGTGAAAAATGCATTGAAGTTGATAAATAATTATTTGTAAAATAGGAATGATTCTTATAGCGGAGGTAAAATAAAGACTTACCTTCATTTTGTCATAAGATTTTGATTTATATGTTTGTCGGTGAGTTTTGTGCCTCTGGCTCGTCCTTGGTAGCCATCTACTTGGTAGAGTGTCTCAAGATGCTTCCATGTCGCTCGTTTTCCGGCAATATTAAGGTCCTTTTTCTGAAAATTGTTTCGAAAGCATTTCAATAGATGTGGTACATCATAAATATGATATAATGTGTGACCTCCTAAACTGTAAGAAATATTGTCAGTTTCATTGCTACCTGTGCGTAACAATTTAGCTCTTGTGTCAGATATTAATGATTTAATAGCTGCAACATTTGCTGAACCCTGATCACTAATCGTAGCTCTTACAATAAAACCCGTTTCAAAAATAGCAGATAATATTTCTTTAATAACCCTCTTTAAAGTTAATGTTTTAATGCCATCAGGAACAAAATAAAATGCTATAGGTATTTTCCAAGGCGAGAACATGCCACGTAACATAAATACTAAAGCTTTATCAGCTACATTAGAAGTACGCTGTCCAAAACCAAGATCTTCAAATCCCTCAATTACCCCAGTGTGAAAATTAAAAAATAAATTTTTATTAATGGCCATTTCATCAAATAATAATGTACACTGTCTCTCTGAAGGAGATTTGTTTCTAGCAATATCTGCCAAATGTTGATATATGAAGTCATTAATACCTGGACGTAAAGGAATATTACTTAAAATAGTATTGAGGTTAGATTTGCAAGGAAGTGCCAAATATTTACGCAAATAGTTATAACATTTAGGACTCAATTTAGATAATGATAATGAAAATATTTTCTCTTCAGTAGTATACCTCCGACCTTTAGGAGCTATACCTGTCAAACGCAATTGAGAATCTACCAAAACTTTACCAAAATTATTCATAATCTCATATTTCTTAATATGCTGTAACAAAGAATTGGTTTTTGGTAAAAACTCATTATATTTCTTGTTTAAATTGTTATACTTGCTTTGTAGAAGACGATATTTTGACCTTAAAATTCTTATATTATTAAGCAAACTTAATTTACGTGGAGTACTTTCATTTGCAGGCAAGCGTATTCGTTTCATGAAATTAGACCTATTTTGAAATGAAATTTCCCTTCTTTTCGCACTAATTCTCACTGGAGTAGTCTGACCGGAATGTGTGGCTACAACAGAAGGCATGGTGGGAGAAATACTCTTATTTAACAAATCAGGACTCAAAGGTTCTTGAATATTATCTAGAATAATAACAGATGGTTCAAGATGGGAGGAGGTGGCACTATTTCGCACTGAAGAGCCCTGAACAGAATGTGGAGTTATAACTGATGGCAGGGTAGGCAAAACAATATTATGAGACAAATCAGGACTCAATGGTTCTTGAGTAGGTTGAATATCAATAAATTTCTCTGTAGATTGAGAGCAAGTTTGTGATATTGTTTCTAATGTGAATGGACTATTGACAGTTTCTAGATTACGTTCTTTATCAAACATTACGGTGACAGAAAGAGGTTCATTAATTTTTAGAGGCGCAATTTCTAAATATTAGGTCCTTACATATGAAATTGGCGTTTTTCGTACTGGCCACTCTAATCACAAATTTCTCCTCTTTGGTAAGGAATTCCAAATTCAAATTTGTACAGCTATAGACTCATGTATTTGTGCTTAGATGATCGTCATTCATTTGTTTTTTTCTGTTTGCGTCACTCATTTTACAAAATGGAAAACTTAAAATATCGCATTATTTACGAGTACGAGTTCCGCCATGGCACTAGTGCTGCGGAAACAACTCGAAGGGTGAATGATGTGTATGGCGGTCGTGTTGCAAAAGAAAACACAGTTCGTTTTTGGTTCCAACGTTTTCGTTCTGGAAATTTCGACCTGCAGAACAAGCCCCGTGGACGGCCTGAGACTCAAGTTGATAATGAAGAGTTGAAGGCTATTGTGGAAGCGGATCCATCGCAAACCACGTCCGAGTTAGCTGCAGGCTGCGATGTTAGTGATAAAACTGTTTTAATTCACTTGAAGCAAATTGGGAAGATTAAAAAGCTTGAAAGGTGGGTACCTCACGAATTGACTGAAGCAAACCGGCAAACGCGCGTCGACTGCTGCGTTACATTACTAAACCAGCACAATAATGAAGGTATTTTAAACCGAATCATTACCTGTGATGAAAAATGGGTTCTTTACGATAATCGGAAGCGCTCAGCGCAATGGTTGGATCCTGGCCAGCCAGCCAAATACTGCCCCAAGCGAAAATTAACCCCAAAAAAGTTACTTGTAAGCGTTTGGTGGACTAGTGCCGGTATTGTTCATTACAGTTTTCTCAAATCTGGCCAGACTATTACGGCTGATGTCTATTGTCAGCAATTGCAAACCATGATGGAAAAGCTAGCGGCTAAACAACCTAGGCTGGTCAATCGCTCCACGCCACTGCTGCTTCACGACAACGCTAGACCACACACTGCGCAACAGACGGCTACTAAATTAGAAGAGCTTCAATTAAAAAAGTCTAAGACATCCTCCGTACTCCCCGGACCTTGCTCCAACAGATCACCATTTTTTTCGAAATTTGGATAACTTCTTGCAAGGGAAAAAATTCAACTCCGATGGGGCAGTCCAAATCGCCTTCAAAAATTTTATTGATTCCCGTCCGACTGGTTTTTTTAGTAAAGGGATCAATGAACTACCTATGAGATGGCAAAAGTGCATAGAAAATAATGGTTCATACTTTGATTAATTAAATATATTATATTAAAAAATATTCGACTTTTTGTTCCTCCCATACAAAACGCCAATTTCATATGTAAGGACCTAATATAACTTCTTTATGGGAATTGCTGGTAAATTTAAAGTTGGGATTGCACTAACAGATAATTTATTACGATCATTAATATGGTCAGATCTAAAGTGTAATAAGCAAATTCTTACATTAGAAAGACGCCTAAAAGGGTATGATCGCAAAAAAGGACATGTACTTAACCATGCCTCCCATCGAGCTTTGTTTGTAAAAGGTACGCAAAATAATTTAAAATTAGTGCGACGACTAGGGCATTCGGGGACAGCACAAGCCCAAGTCATTTTACCAAACGAATTAAAACGAATATCAAATGAACAAAACTTAATTTCAATAAATAAACGATGTTTTTCACTGAGCACAAACTACAAAACACAACACTTTAGCAAATCTAACAACAATATAACAACACGTAAATAAACCAAATTGAATAATAAATAGCATAAAAAGTGGTATTGCAAAATTGTTAAAAGTTGAAAAGTAAAGAAAAGTTTGAACAGGATAAATAACAGCCAACCGCCATTAGCGCCAAGTGTCAGTAATAAGTTGACAGTTGACTTGACACTTGAATGAATTTACTATCAGTTACACCGATACGTTTACGTAAAGCATAGTGTGCGTGAACTTTTTTCGGATGTATTAAGTTAAGAAAGAGACACTAGAGTTTATGTATGGAAAAAAGAAAGAGATAGCGAGACCGCTAACGTGACAAAACTTTTGCCCTGAGTCATCTATTATTATATTTTCTTCTATCTAGCATTTATCATGTTGTACGTAGTCTATGGTCTATCAGTGTCATTGAAAAAAAAAAGATGAGAAATTGTAATGGATATGTAAATCCGGATTGGAGAAAAATGTAACGCATCCAATACACCTTCTTAAACAAACCAATTCCAGAGTTTAATATTTAGCACGGCACTACGGGGCGCGATTAAACAGAAAATTCCAAAGAGAATATAATTGGAAATGCTTCGAGAAATGCCTAAAAATGTTTTTAGGGGATTTTTAAATAAATATAGGGTTTTGTTCTTTATCAAGCTTGGAGGCACTGTTATTATACTCAAAATATTTTATGTTACTTCGAACCCTTTTTTTGTAACCCGGGGCAAATCTCTAACGGACCTCGGGGAATGGTGAAGGCTGCCCCCCAGTATGTCAGACTTGCACCGACTAAAACCCCAGGGATGTTCCACCTACCGGCATTGGGGGCACAACTAGAGTCTCATCCTCGATGTTACTTCGAACCCTGTTGAACTACTTTTGACTTAATACTTTAATTAAAATTTTATCTTCCGTTATGAACTTAATTTAACTGTCTTATTTAAAAAGAAAATGGGCTATTCTTGTTCTTGGCACAATTAATGGAGCATGATATGGTTTCGATTTCTATGTAATGGTTTTGTTGTTTCTTTTTTTCTAATTCAATTAATTTACACATTTCTCATAAAATAACTTACAAAAATTATAGATTGATTAAGTCTACGACCTCTAAGTACGAAATTGCTCACTCATCCTTTAAGTAAAAAAAGATTATTTAATTGCAACTTACTGCTAACGGGGATCACATTAAGAATTCAACGTCCACGATTTAGACGGATGAATAATAAAATATTTAGTTTATAATAATATTTGTAGGAAATTTCACATATTGATCTAGTCCCAAGGAAAGCTTACTCTTATTTTTTGGGAACTAGACAAAAACAAAATAGTTATAAACGAGTAAATATATTGGTAATGGTACATGGTATAATGCCTTTATCTATATTAATTTGTGTTATAAGCTTCAGGTAGTGAATTGCTAATTTGACATATACATAATGCTAAGATAACATATATATATATATATATATATATTTATCAAAGTGTGATATTGTTGAGATAAAAATTTTATTTTTGCCCGTCTTGTGTAACTTTTAACTGTAGGGGATTGGCAACATTAATCAAATAATAAAAATGGCTGCGAACCGTCGCAAGCAAGATGACAAAAATTTAGAAATTTTACGTGAAATTATATCTTTAAATGGAAACAAACATTGTCTTGATTGTAATCAAAGAGGACCTACTTATGTCAATACTACGATTGGTTCCTTTGTGTGTTCAAAATGCTCGGGAATGCTGTAAGTATTGTTTTGTGTTACCGTGCTTTTGTGTTGGAGAACAACAAAATAAGATTTATATCATTTTAGGCGTGGTTTAACACCGCCGCATCGCGTGAAGTCAATTTCAATGGCTACATTCACACCAGAAGAGATTGAATATATTAAAACCCGAGGTAATGACTATTGCAGGCGTGTTTGGCTCGGACTATACGACGGTGAAAGTGTGAATTTTACTGATGAACAAAGCGTTCGAGATTTCATGTCCGATAAGTATGAAAAGAAACGTTATTATTTAGATATGCCGGCTAACAATGCTCTGGTAAATGGGAGCTCATCGATGAAAAATAAAGTAAAACCGAAAACCGGAAGTAATGGAGCAGTTTCTTCGTCACTTGTATCGATTTCACCGCAGACAGCAAAAAGTACGACCAACAATAACACAGTGGCCCAATCAGCGAAATCAGTCAATAATTTGCTACATACAGGAGCTGATGTTAACTATAGATTAGCTAGGCCTGTTAGCAGTTTGGGCCAATCGATCACAAACCCTGTCAACCCAAATACGGCGGCATCAGCACAAATTAATATACAGCCACCTGTACCTGAGTAAGTATATCTATCATTAATGTAATGATGAACTTATATGATTCAAGGATATGAATCATGCTAAAATCATATAAAGTTTGATGATAATATATAAAAGACTATGTGTATAATTTGTTGTTTGTGGGCAGTAGCAATGATTTCTACTGTGTCTTATTATGATTTGACTCATTAAATTCTTAAATAATACATTCAATTAATGTAACCCAAATCAGAACCCCATTGGATAATAAATACTAAGTGACCAGTTTGTACATTAAATAAAACAAAAAATATAGCTTTGTTTAAGACAGCTTGAATTTTCACTAGTTTGCTTTAAATATTGTTAATACAGTACATATCAATTTTTAAAGTAGTGACTAAAAGTAGTGAGTTGATCTAATTTCCATACTAGTTACTCCCAAACCACAAACTTTTTGATAAATATGCCGATCAATATAAATTTATTAAATTAAACATAAACTCTTTCAGTTTCCCTGTTGACTTCTCTACTGCAAACATATACAACAGTAGCCAATTCAACAGCAATTTGACAAACAATAACAACTTTATATCGCAGCCTTCTTTGACAACACCAACCTTCAATGCTTTCAGTCCACCAACACCTGCTGCAAGTATGTAATTATTTTGCTGTCACATAGAGAAGGCCTTATTAGGATTTTTTATGTTTAATATTTTATAATAATTTTGTCTTTATTCAAACATTTAAAGCAATAAATTTTAATAACTTTGTGATTTAAGAAGCATCTTTTGCTGTTATATATGTAAATGCAATAATGCAGGAATGCTGTAAACAATATTGGATCAAAATAAAATTTTTGAATACTCAAACTATAAATACCACACTGAATTGTCTGGGTTCTATGTATCTATGCCTGTTCATGGGCAAACTGCCCATGTTTATGTTTTTATTATGTTAGAAAAATATCAAAGAAAAAGCTGATATTTCTGTTTTCATTACTAAAAGTTACTTCAGATAAATGTTTAAAAAATTATATTTACATTTTCAATAAACAAAAACCATGATAATTTTTGGTTCTTGAGAAAATATTTGGTTTTATAATTTACAATGTTTCTGCTTACTTTCATCAATTTGTGAAATATAGTTACTGTTATAGTTAGGTAACAGATTTAATTGTTTATTTTTATAAACACTTTGTTTTCATAGAATAAAATCCAACAACAACATTGAGCCAAAACTATTTACATATTAGACTTAATGCAGTATCTCTGATGTGTTTAAATTCTTGTTATTTTTATAGTGATAACATTCTAAATTATACTTTCAGATGACCGCTATGCTGCTTTGGCTGATTTAGATTTAGCTTTAAGACAGCAAAATATGAAACAAATGGGTAAGACTCTTCTAAAATATAAAAAAAGAATTTTCACACATTACTGTTTAACACAGTAATGTTAATTTTATTTTGTTTGCAGATGACACTAACTGTGTTTATAATAGAAACCCATTTCAAAGTCCTGTGGGAACTAATGATTTGTGTCTTAATAAAAATCCGTTCTTTAATGGAGGATGGAATATTCCTGCAGCATCTGGTCCAGTCAATCCATTTATGGTAAGTGTATTATTTTTAGATAAAGCTTAAAATATGTTATTTTTTAAAGCATACAAAATCTTACATATATAGGAAAAAAGTATTAATAGTAGAATACAGGTACTTATCAGTGGTTTCAACTGATGGTATCAAAAAAAAAATAAAAAAAAAAATAGTTCATAATTATAGTATAAAATAAGTCAATATTTTTGGTTGTGTGATTACTAATATCCCATAAACTTTACAATGAATTTTAATGTGATCATAGCAAATGTATTTCAATATAAATATTTAAAAAAGAGAAGACTTTAGGGCTCTTTCTTGACCTTGACAAGTGCTGACTGAATCATAAGAGTTCAATCATATCTATGTACTACATAATTGTAGATCATAATGCACCTGTCTTCTTAATAAGATAAACCTTTTTATAACATTTTTAATAATTAACAATTTGATTGAAAAAAGTGTTATCTTAGATGACTAGAGTGGTCTACTAATGGTAACTAAATTATATTCATTGTTTACATGTTAAATGCATGGATGCCCTTGAGCATCTTGGTTGCAATACTTGTATTTGTTAACATCGTTTATACACTTGGTATTGATTGCTCCATCATGCAGACAAATAAATTAAACATGATTATGAAACACATCCTCCTCTTATGTATCTATAAGAAGCATCCTAGATTCTTTGCATACTAAATTAAACTTTCAAATAAGGAAACCTTATATATCTGAATATAAATTACCAACCAAATAAATTTAATAGTACTTAGTAGAAACATTGTGCTAATTCATAAACATAAGAGGATGTTATGCAATGGTTTTGAAATTACAATTTTAAATCTTTTCTGGAACTATATTTGACTAATTTAAATTGTAATAGATTGTTGTCCTATATCCCTTTTGTGGTGAGAAGAAATATATTAAGTCATTGTATCCACTTTGCATTCTCAGGACACTTACATATGACATTTTATTAGATCCCATGAGGTTTTCCTCACAATGTTTTCCTTCACCGGTGAGTGTGTGGTGCCTATATCTGTACTTCATCCAGAAAAACAAAGGTTATATGCCAGGATACGAATCTATGACTGTTCACATTGCCACACTCTTCGCCACCACAGCCACAACTAATAATGAACATAATTATTTTTAATTAAACCAGAAGGAACATAAGTATATTTCAAAAACTTCAGATATCATTGGGTAAACGTTTTAAAAAGATTAGTAAATGCTTAAAAGTGCCATTTAAATATCATTTCATACATGTTCAATAAAACTAGAACAGAATAATTTGCAAAGTATTAAATTAGTTTTTATGTTTATGAACCATTATTATATATTATTCCATGTTTAGTTTTTAAAACTACATGTTAACCACTTTCCTGGTTATATAATAAACATTAATAACAATTTCCTTATATTGATTTATAAATTGAGTGTTTTTTGACTTGTCCTCAAGGAACACAATATGCTGTTTAGTACTAGTGACCCCATTTCATGTCATAAATAATAACTTATTATCCGATAGCTAACAATATCCCACAGGAAATTACTTGATATTTTTGTTTCACCAGGCATATCTTATCATCATTGTTTTTACAACAGTTCATAGAACTCTTTATCAACATATACATTCCTATTGGATAATACAGAGTAATTGATACTTGTCTGATTCATACCGTGTATACCCACAAAAATGCATAAATTCCTGATTTGACTGGTAACTTTGTTATTTTCAGCCATCAACGAACAACGGTGGTTTCATGAATTCTAAGAATCCATTCCTTTGATAGATTTTCAAAGCATTAAGAATCAAATGAGAATTCAAAGAACAAAGTATGTAACAAAAAGCACAAACTAAGCTACAAAATATGTAAAGATAGTTCAATAATTTATTAACATTTTGCCATAGTGTATGGATAGTTTGATTAATTGTGATGTCAAACTGAGAATCTTAAGATGCTTATGGTTGTTAACTTCAGTGCCTCATAATAGTATGCCTTAAATTTTTTCAGTATATTGTAATTAAATACAGGAGATTATTATATGTGAATGTGTATATAAAAGTATTTTGAATGATTGAATAGAAAGACTGTTAGTGAGGGAAGAAAATCACGTCTGAAATAGGAAAGTACTGGTCTTAGCTTTATCCTAAATTATGTAGATAAGTATAGTGACAAAAATTGTTCATTAATGTCAAGGCTAATAGTGATATTTAATACTAGCCTTTTGCAAATATGTATTGTTTGAGTTTGGATAGTCAAAGTCTGACATTGTTTATCTAAATTGCTTTAATGAATCAGCCAGTAAACGCCGATGTCATCAATGAGTTTGAGGCCTTATGTTATAGTGAAGTTAGGCTATTTTTTTCATTGGCCGATACTGATAACAGTAAATTATGTTAACAAGACTAAATCGTATCATAAAATAAATAAAGGATAAAATAATATTATTAACTATTCTATTTTTACATAAGTGCAAAGACCGTCGTAGTGTAACTCACTTCGGCCTTTGGCTATGAATATTGTATCTAGTCGTTTTTATAATCTAAGGTGCAAATTTTTATCAGTGACAGTATTTTTTATCGGTATTGGCAAATAAAGAAATGGCTTTAGGTATTAGCATACTGAAATAAATTACAAAGTGGTTTGTACACTTTGCTAACGTAAATTCTAAGAAAATAGTTTTCGATAATATTGTTATCCATTTATATTCTGGGAAAGTTAGTTGAATATATTATTGTGTTTATCCTTACGTTCAAACTCCAGTTCAATGTTACACCCAAGAAGGCTCTAATTTAATTTGTTTTGCGTAAATAAGTTTTGGTTACAAAACTCATAATACTATGACAATTCGACATTATGATCGTGAAATAAATTGTAATGCATATTATTTTCATATGGACGAATCGTACTGAAATTTATCTTATAGTATTATCATAATCTCTTATCGTTTTATAATTAACATGAAGCTTAGAGATTAAAATATTTAGACGATTAATTAAAAATGCTCTCAAAATGTACGCTTCATCTGTGATTATAATCATTTTATTTATTATTTGCAAAGAGCTAACTTGAACAAATTTATTTTCTAAACAATGCACTTTAGTATTTATTTAGTTTTATATTGTAATTGTTTTTTTACTATTGAGCACTAAGATCTGTTAATGTATTAATAAAAATCAATTATTATCACATGTTTTATTTATTTAATTCACATGTACATTAATCTTAAAAGTATTTTAGATGTTTATATATTAGAGGAAAAGGGCCAGTTTGTGTTTCTTGTTATAGTTATGAAGGATTAGATGGCATACATTTAATGAAAAATAACCAAATCAATGTTAATTAATATTTGATGTATTTTATTTTGGAGCTGTGATGTCACATTTTATATTTATTGCTCTTGCGTGCGAACACTGGTGTGGAGAAGTTTTCTGGTGTGACATTGGGGCTGGGCAGTGGTGTCTTTGGCGTTTCTTGTATCAAAGAAACTGCGGATGCGTTTTTAATAGCCTCTGGTAAATCTTCTGGTACGTTTGCCTGTTGCGACGATGAAGCGGCTAATCGTTTCTCAGATATTATTTTTAATATACTTTTACCAGCTTCCTTGGTCTGTAAGAGCCAAAGAGAACTTATATAATTATTTAAAAAAAAGGTTATACTTACGCGTATCATTCAAAATCACATTTCTTGAAAGTTTATCTTTAAATATAATTAATGTCATAAAATTTACAAAACATTAAATGTTAACAATTATGAAGGTAATCTTGGATGACTATTGAAGAACTTATTATTAGAAAAAAAAAATCATCACGCTATATCCCTTACGGGATGAGTAGTGATACATTAGCGGTATTAGCCACTTTGCGCTAATATGTCGTGCCCAACGTGACTAGTAGCGCACTTGATCGCCATTCTCGGGACACTTACACATTACATTTCTATTAGATTCTATGCGGGTTTCTTAACGATGTTTAATTTCACTGACGAGCATGTGGTGCCATAATCCGTACGTTATCTGGAAAAACCCAGAGGTATCGGAATTCGAACCTACGCACATTCGCGTTGCCACGCAAGGAAACTGGTCCCTGATCTACTGGCCCACCACAACCACAAAAATTCCATAACAATATTACCTGAATGAACTTCGTTGTTTTTATAAATCAAAGAACCATTGCATTGGTTATGTGAAAAGGTTCTCCAGCAGCCTGTTTTTGGGGAGGGGGGTGGGTCGAAATCCTCGTTGGACCGACCCGGCTACACATAGGGATGGTAACTGGGGTGTGTCAGACTTTTACCAACTAAATTAGGTCTAAATGAATTATGAGGTCTCCAGCAGGTTACGATATGAACTAAGTCTGAAGGTTGTGGGAAAAAACAGATGAAGCATAAAATATTATGCGGAATCAAAACTACGCAACAGGACTCGGCATACTCATGCCACAACCTGATTGGTCAGTTTCTTCTGTAGTTACGTTGATGAACAGTAAAGTGTACCTTATATATATTTGTGTATAAATAATATTTTATCATACTATACTTACACTTTCGTGTTCTAGACATTTGTAAGCATAATGAGACGCGTGATCTAGAAGAGAAAATCTCAAATAATATTGCGCTAGATAGCGCTGGGCTGCCGGTAATTCCTTATTTCCAGCATTCGCCGAGTCTTGACAAGCCGCAGTGTAAGCCGCTGCAGCACTATTTGGCATATTTGACTTTTCATATAACCTAAAAAAATTGCATACGAATTTATTAATGCTAGTCCGGATAAATATTGTTTTTTTTTTATTAAGATAGTAAATACAGTACAAAAACCAATGAGTATCTATAGTCATCACGATTGAGTCTACCAATACAAATATGCCTTCATGCTTTGTTTAACTAGCTGAATATCTATGGGAGGATGGGTTCAAGCACGCCAGAGGATCGCCAACAGCGAATACGGAAAGAGAACGGGAAATTATACCTAAAATTACAATAATAGCAACGGAGCTCACTAAAATAAATAAACAAAAAATATGAACATACTTTGCTAATTTAAATAAAGCCATTCCTTCAATATCGCCAGTACTGTGAGCTTTGTAATAGCATTTTAAAGCGTTTGGTATTTTATCCATCTTCTCATAAGCCTCGCCAAGAGATACTAGCATTCTGGAGTCATCAGGTTTCAGTTGGGCTGCTCGAGAATAATAATATATGCAGTAACCGTTTAATCCCAATATTTCGTATGCTTGGCCGAGACCATTCCATGCCCTATAATCATTTCTATTGACATCTGAAAATAACTTTCAACTTAAAGAATTTCTGATATTTACAATATTATAATATTAAGGGCGGCTTGCACTGACAAATTAAATCTAGTTTAAGTTCGTATAGATGCTAATTAATCAAAGCGCATTAATTCCATCTTAATGATGATTTGAGTTTAAGAGTTGTTACAACTGGATTTTGATCCTGTGCAAGACAATAAGTACAGTTCAGTGCTAAATAGCGTTTTATGTAATTCTAAATAGATCTGTTATTGCAAGCCACCCTAAAACATGAAAGTAGAATTTAAGATAGATCTGGAATAGCTGTTTTATTTTATTGAGTGTTCTTTTCCCATTGTTATTAATTTTAGAAGGCAATATGGTAAATTGGTGTTTAGTGGTAGAAATGGAAGGGCCAGTGATAAATGAAATCCATGTGAACTTAGAAATATGACAACATTACGTGTCTGAAACAGATAAAGGCAATAGCGGTACGTCTATTGTTATTACTTGTCACTTTCATACTTAGTATACAAATACCTAGAGCTAGTTATAACTTGAGATAATTTGACAGAAGTCATCAGATGGACTGTTTGCACTTATATAATAGTTAACATAGATGCATTATTCATCAGCTTATTTAATAAAAAATGAATCTTGCAAAATTGTATAAATTTTAGATGATAAAGAAAGAACTGCATTAGATTCATAATGCTTTGACTATTTACATTTGTTCTTAAATTTTATTGATCTTTTTAGTGACAGTGTATTGATGAATCTTGGTGGAGAAATAAGGTACACCATCCATTCGATCTCATTTGCTAGTTGTTTAACAACACCCATATTATGCCATCCTGCTACACCATAGTGGTGACGTGCGCGAACTTTCGGTCTTCGAAATTTCATGAAAGTAGGGTACAGAGTTGAGAACTAACAATGGGATTAGTAAAACTTAACAATTTATAATCTCTATAATGTCAAGGACGGCCGGCGACAAGTCAAGTGATCCGAATTAGCTCTGCCAAGTGAATAAATATTTATGAATTGTGCTGACGGCAAAGTGTTAAAGTCATCAAAGGTTAAACTTTAGTAGTGAGCAGTAATATGCCAAACCACCAAGAATATGCCATATATATTTTAAACATATTCATGCATACCTATAGCTTGCCTATAGCATTGTATGGCTGCACTTGAATTTTGCAGCTCGATAAATTCATGACCCATCAGTATCCATGCTGACAAATACTGAGGATCTAAAGATAAAGCCCTCTGAAAGTATACAACTGCTTTCTGGTGTTCATTTCTCAAACTGTAGTAGTTACCTGAAAAAAAAATTAAGATTAAAGTATTCAATTTTTATATAAATGAGTTCAAATAAAGATTTTGCGTCCCGATAAGTATTTTACATTTTTTTTCCATTGATATATATATATATATATATATTGTGTCACTTAATATGAATTAAAACAATAATTAAATTTTTGAGGGAGTCTGCTGCCCGGATGAGAGGGAAGCGGTGCACAGTGTACAGCGCACTGCCTGAGAGAGAGGTTTTGGAGGGGTGGGCTATACTCCTTCCTTTCCCAGAGAGGTAGCCACAAAAAGGCTTTTTGTTCACTGGGTGTCTGGATGAATTTGGTTTCCCAGGTCCAGGTGGAGGAATCAGAGACATCCTGGGGGTTTTTGGTCATTAGGAGTCTGACACACCGGGTTTGATGCCCTCACAGCATCTCTGATGGTCCTATGCAGAATATTCCTACAGAAAACAAAAAAAAAATTTAAGTTGTATATATATTTAATACAATTTAGTACCTACGACACAGCAAGTCTCAACTCTGTATTTATCAATAGAAATAGCTCTCTGTGCTAAGTTTGCCAGTTCCATTCGTTTCTCTTTTAAATAGAGAAGGTGTGAATAGACATCCCAGTTATCAAGCCTGTATGGATCATTTTGATATAATTCTTTAAAAAGAGCCAATGAGGAGTCAACATCTGAAAAATGCATAGTAAAAATGAATAATTATATGCTATAAAATTTGTTTTTTTTTCCAGAACCTATCTCTTTTTCTAAATAAAACAGTAGTTTAGATATAAATGGTCTAACAATATTAGTCCCGTCAATTTAGACATCCAAGGTTACAAAAATTTCGACTTGGCTGAATATTGGTTGGATTGTTCAATACACTATTATAAAGGAAATGTAAAAAGTCCTCATTGATCCGGCATGTGCAAAAAAAATTTGCTCGGGGTCCAAGGTCACAAAAACGGGTTTTTCGCGATTTTCAGCAAAATGGTAGGTTTTACCATAAAATTAGCTAAGACAAAAATTGTAGATCAGATAATTATCTATAAAAAGTGTCTAAATACTTTTTTTCTAAGAGCCACCGTTTTTTGAGATATAATAGTGTATTGAACAATCACTCCCCCCTCCTCCTCACTCACCCCTATTTTTTAGTTTAATTTGACTGGACTATATATAAAAAAACTCACTTTCATAATGTGAAAAACTAATAAAAAATTACATTGATAAAGTATGCTCAATATTCTTTTAATGATTGTTTAGCTAATAAGTATGCCTGACTATAGAACATCTTTATTGCACAGAACATTCAATCTAATTTGTTTCTATGGAAAAATATTTTGAAAAGAGTGACAGTTTTGCTAGCTCTTCAGATCAGCTCAATAAATAAAGGTGATGTGAAGAAGACGTGAAATGAAAGTCGATGATCTAAAGGTGCTTACAACAGACCTACATAAAGGTTAGATTTGTTATTATTTCATTGAAAATGAAGTTGAACTTAAAGCTTTAAATCATAGCTAAATTCAATTAATATAATATAGATTATATTGCTGACATAGAAAACAGACTAGCATTTCATACAGTTCTAAGATTTGCAAAATTGTAATATTTGAGTTTTGCCACAGTTTGAACATTTCAGTTAAAATGTATTTCCTTTAAAGCAGCATGAGTTTTAAAAAGTAATAAAATTATCAATAGGTTTTACCTCTTCTGTCATGATGTGCAATGGCCATTTGAGCTGTGACATATGTGCTCTTATGAAAACCTGCCCCCACCAATACAGAGTATGCTTCCAGAGCTTGTTCAGACAACTTCAGCTCTATAAATGCATGAGCAGCAAAAAAGTACATCATCCAATGCTTGGGCAATTGTAATGAATTTAAAGCTTGGTATTCATTAGCTAAACCTGCAAGCTCTACCCATGCTGCCCATAATGTAGGGGCAGCTGCTACAGATGCTTGAAGAATCTTTACTGCCTGGTTACGTAGATCTAACTTTTTTAATACAATACCTTCTAAGTATAACAGATAACCATCACCATTATTAGGATTAGCCTAAAAATATTTAAAGTTTAGTTAAGTTTAACATTAAAATATAAGTGTAGTTTTCTTCTCTTTTGTTAATGCAGCAAAAGCTCTCATCTGTCTGTGTCCAAATGTGGTGACCAATGTCACAACTGAACAAAAACATTGAATATTTATAACTTAAAATAAAATAACCTATAGTCCTGGTAATCTTTTCTAAATGTAACTTTTGTACATACCAGTATCATTATTTATTGAAAGCACACATTAAATAATTATGTTATATAAAATGATTTGATAAATTAGTAGATACTTACTTTGAAAAATGATAACAAGTCTAATAGGTCCTGAGTATATTCAGAGTTTTCAGTTCCTATATCAGTTAAATTGTCCAAGCGATTCTTTTCACAGGACATATATTGTGAATATTTGTGAAGAAATATACACTTTGAGCTCTTGCAGTTTTCTATGAAATGTGTTGCTCTGTCATATTCTTGGCAATCAAAATAGCTCTTGGCCAGAACGTACGCTTCCCTCTCCTCACTAAGAATATCATCATCGTAAACATCTGGTGGCTCTTCATAAGGAACTTTGTGGTCTTTTAATGCATAATTCAATTCTGCTAGCCATTTGGTTGTTTGTATAAGGCCGCGATCGGAACTTTCACGCATACCATGGCGTATGTCTCTTTTCACTTTACTTATATCTATTTGATTATCGCCATCTATATTCATAGAAAAACTTGGAGCTTGCATTTATAATATTTAATTAAACTTTAAAATCCAGAACACAACAAATTACAACTCAAAAATCACAATTTGTTTTTTTTTATAATAATTTGTACGACCCTGTGTGCAAGCCCTTTTCAGTCCGTCGTTATTAATTTAATGTTAGATTTTGTTTATAATATAGTAATTTTAACAAAATCGTAAGATAAGCTTGATCTCTCTTTTGTTCTTTTTGTGGAAATTTTGTTGGTTTATATAAAATTTGAAAATACTTCATAGATTGTGAATTATTATAAGTCACAACACATTTAAATATTAAAAACGTTTATTCATTAAAAGATCTATATGTTGCGATCTTAACAGATTTGTTGGATTATACTGTATATTTATTTAAGTTTATTTATTTAACGCTTACCTCTAGTTTTATCGGCACAACACACTTCACAAGGATATTAATTTAAAAGTACAGAGATGATTTTTACTTTGCATCTAACAGTAAGTTTGAATTGATGATAATGGAAACCACCGATTTTTTCTGTACATCGAAAAAATAATAATGAGTTTAAGAACAAGTATAAAATCGCAAAAAAATCATAGGCGAAAGAATACAACCTAGAGACAGACACGTCTGTGCAATTGTCGTGATATCGTTCTATTAAGTACAATATTTTCATTCAACTTATATTTGAAATTTTTTTAAATGAAAAAGATATGGCTTGAAATAAACCAAAGATATATATTTCACATGTTATTAGACTTGAAGACTTTGGACTTGCTCTGAAAAAGGTTGTAGTTAGAAGAGACGGCATGAAAAGAGCTGCAATGACTTCATACTAGTTGACTAGTTTACGTATTTTTAAATCTATGAGATATGTATTCAATGCGTCGAAAAAATACATTTATATATCGGAAAGTATCTAGTGCAATTATATCAGACCGATTCGATGTATTTAATTTTCAACGAAATTGTTGTATACCTAGCAACCCTAATTCCTCAAAAGTCAATGTAACTCGAAGAGTAATATTGTGATATTGACTGTTTACTTGATAACACGTTTTAATTTGTAACATTTGAAGAATGTCTGAACAACCTACAGAAATTGCTTCAAGTCCAACTGAGAATGAATATTCAATACCGGCGAACGATCCAAAAAATATGCAAGAAGTGACACAATACGTAAGTCACAAGACACGTATTTTTTTTAAAACAATCTTTGTAGTGTTTTGTATAATTCTGGTATAAATGGGTGCTCTTTTCATTTTATTATTTTAAAACTTAGAATAGGGTAGAACTTTGTGTTTAATTTTAATTAGCAATACCTAATTTCCATGTATATCATGCTCCACTCTATGTTTTTTGTAATTTTAGACTCAAAAATAATGTATATGTATAGCTACCGGATCTTGAACACATAAATCAGAAGTTTTTTACTAAATTATACCTCGCATTATTTTATCAAGCTAAAAAAAAAACAGTATTCGTTTTAAAAATCAGAACCAATACAAGCTTCTATATAGTCGTAGACTGTTTCAGCAATAATTTATTTGTCCATCAAGAAATGTGTTTTCACTTTGTTGTGCAATCAAACTAAAAAGTGATGATAAACAACATTTTCCGAGTTTTCTGACCAAAAAATACATTTTTTACATGTTGAATATTTTTTTTTTTAGGTTCAATCACTCCTTCAAAACATGCAGGACAAATTTCAAAGCATGTCTGACCAGATCATAAACAGAATTGATGAAATGGGCACTCGTGTTGATGAATTAGAGAAAAATATCACTGACCTTATGACTCAAGCTGGTGTTGAAAGTGAAAAGTAGAAAATAATATTTTGAATACACTGTATTTATTTGGACATTGTTAATCACCCAAAGATAATTTTGTGCCTGAACAATTTAAAAAAATAATAGTCCTCTATTTTAAGAGAGTAGTTAACCTTTCATGATTAAATATGTTTGACCAATAAGTACATTGCTGCTTATTGTAAAGATGCATTGTTGGCAATAAATTTGTTTGATGATTTGTTTATGACCCTAATTATCATCTTGAATGTGACTATATGCCATTTAATATAGTAAATGTTTAGTGAAGTAGCAGAGAACATGTAACTAAATATTTAGATATACATTGTATTTAGCTTGCCACAAATAAAAAATATTAATAGAATTGAAGAAACTCATTTTGTTATATGCATATTGTTTCATTATTTTAAGTTATTAATGTTTTTGATACTGCTTTATTGTAATACTTCTGTACAGACATCAACCAAGTAATTAAACATGCCACACTCCATACAACTGTGTTATAAAAATATATCTGATAAATTTGTGAAAATGTGTAGACGTGTAAATCCCATAGTTGATTCCATTTTATATTATATATAGTTTAAACAAAATATGTTATATAATTTTCTATTACTGCACTAATTGTGATCTGTTTTATTAGTAAATCTAAAATTAAAATATATTTTCTTTTATTTCATTTATTTGGGACCCTTAGTAGTTTAACAAAATTAATATAGCAAAAATGAAAATGAATGAATGTGAATGATGTGTGTGAAGTGAATGGTAAAATTATGAATATAATAATAAAACAAGTATATCAGTAAGTTCCGTTGGCTGCTCTTTATATTTATTTTCCTAACTCATCATAGTGACTACACCACTCCTGTTGGTAAACATGGTGCAGTCCAAAAAACATCAATGACTATCAACAACTAAGAAAAACCAACAGTAGTTGCAGTGACCATTCCAGCCTGCACAATATCACTTCATGCTATGTAATAACAAAATTATGCAATATACAAATGTATATGTAAAAATTAATTTGTACAAATAATTATAACAAAGCACTGAGAAGATATGTTATCAGGATTACTCTTCCATTCGTTGTTACTTATTATAAGAATCATAATTAGGTACTACACAGAGCCAATACAATAAATATTATATTAGGTAATACATTAATACATCATGTTGGCTCGATATATAACATATATCAATAATGTTGTCACATAGATACATGCAATAAGATTCTAGTATTGAAAGAATTTCATTATTTGCCGTAAGTTTTGTTTGTATTTTGTTTCTTTTAGGAGGGGTGAATACTAATTTATTTCGGTACTAGGAGCCGAGCGGTACGAAATATAGTAGACATAAGTATATTGTTTGCGTGCATGAAATGGGAAATCAATGAATTAAGCAAATTTTGATACCCATATAGAACTAGGTGTAACGAATTACCGTGACGGCGGCTTGTTCCTTTCTGTTGCGTTTCGAAATCAATTTGTATATGTTCAGTTTCTCTCTTCGTCTTCAGGATCGGCATTCTTAGCGGTATTCGTTGCAATACTCAACGTTACATCTCTTTATAGGCGATAGGAGCAACTTTCCATCAGGTGGTTTGTTAGGATTTTTTTACAATAGCTCGGCCTACTGACTGCAAACATGGCATCTGATACAAGCAGAGTGTAGTCCAAAAACCGTATTCGTCTATAGTCGCCGTAATCTTACTGAACTGCTTAATGGTCTTTTACAGTTATTTTAATGGATCTAATATTCCAGTATCATAACAGGAAGGGAATAAAGTTTGCCACTTTTCGCCATTAAAAAAAAGTCAATAAAACTGTATTATTTATTTATTTCGATACAGGCATATATTATTTTAAATGATAATAATAGAAATAAGCAGTCTATACTGTACTTAACAGTAACCCGCGATGAATTCCCAAAAGATCCAAAGTGCGCCCAATAGTCTATGTGCGTAACCTCGATATTGCTTATCAACAATTTAGGGCTAGAAAGTAGTTTTGAGCACTCAGCCCAGGATCTTGAAATTTTTTAAGGCGGGGTGAAAATTCGAGTCTGGCTTTTACCTTTACAAATATAATTTATTGCCTATGGTGGGAAATATTCACGAATAACAAATATCGCCTTTGACTTTGATTAACTTATATTTTATCACCGTATCTTATGAGACTTTTGAGTTTACTTTTAAAACTACTTATACAAATTTCAGCCTAATTTTTTCATGGAGATGTTGACAAACTTTTTTAAATATATTTGTTCAGTGGGTACGTTAGATGAATCCCGGGGCACAGGCCCAGGCTTATGTGCACCCACCCTTTTAGATCCGGAGCTGAGAGCACTATTATGAATTAAACCTGCCAAAAACTCTCTCAGGATGCCACTATTAAAAATGTCATAAACGGTTACAAAAAAAAAAACAAATATTAGGAGTACAAATAAGTTTCCGCCGTTTTTTAAACACAAATTAAATATTTATTATAGAAGAACGGTAATATAAATTTATTTAAAATATTGCCCATCACTTGCAACCACTTTTTCCCATCTCTCAGGCAGCAATTGAATCCCACGTCTGAAGAACTCCTTGTCTTTAGAGGCTATCCACGAATCAACCCAATTTTGGTATCCTCATAAGATGTGAACCGCTGCGCCGTGCAGAGCATGTGCCATGGACCGGAACAGGTGATAATCGGACGGTGCAATGTCTGGTGAATACGGCGGGCGGGGTAACACTTCCCAATCAAGTGTTTCCAAGTACTTTTTCACGGGAGCCGCAACATGTGGACGAGCATAGTCATGCAGAAGAATAATTTTTTCGTGTCTAGAATAGTATTGAGGGCATTTTTTCTTCAGGGCTCGGCTCAATCTCATCATTTGTGTTCGATAGAGGGCTCCAGTAATTGTTTCGCTCGGATTAAGCCTCCAATTCTGCATCCTCGTAAATTTTTGGCCTTCCACTGGGATCTTTGTCTTCTACGACGAAATCACCGTTTTTAAACTTTTGAAACCACTCTCGACACGTTCTCTCACTTAAAGCACCCTCACCATATGCTTCTACGAGCAATTGATGCGCCTCAGCAGCAGATTTCTTTAAATTAAAGAAGTAAACTAATATTTCCCGCAAATGACGCTTAATTGGCTCAAATTTTGACATTTTCAACTTACACAAATTATATTATACCAATATAAAATCAATTATATTAATAGGTTATGTTGTTCTTGAATGTCCAAACTATTTTTTAAGCCGGTTATCATCTGCGAAAGCTAACCGAAACTCCGTGCCGTGCCATCTACAATAAAACGGCGGAAACTTATTTGTACTCCTAATATATTAATTTCGGGTCCGTAGTTTAACTGTATGGAATTACCATTTGGGTAGTCACTGCGTGTCAGGTCCGGAGTACTTACAATGAATAAACTTATAATTACTAGCGAGATTCGGAGTCTTCTGACGATTCTTCATCAGTCTCCTCTGATACCTTTAATAATATAATGTTTGCTCAATAAATAAAGTAGCAAAAGAGATCGCAAGGATCTAAAGAGTGATGCCCTATCGTTTCTATCTACTTTAATAGGGATACGACACAACAGCTATTTACAAAATATGTAAAGTAAAAATCTTACTATAAGCTTCGATAAGCTAACGATTCGTGCATTAAAACATATTTTGAATATAAATCATTCATCATTATATATCATTATTATGTGCTGCTTATAATTGTTTGTCTAATAAATAACTTTATTATTTTATTATTCAAAATGGACAGAAGTAGGCGTATTTGAGTTATTTCAAGAAAATTGTCATCATATTAACACTAAAACTACCATAAACTGGAGTTTCAGCGAATGAGAGAAATGATGATAGTTTATATAACCAGGATTTACTGAAAATTACTTGTATAAATATTAATTTTTAAACATTTTCCATACTACTAGCTATCGGTAGATACCTGACGTGAAAAGTCATCTTGTAGGTCCTTATGTAAACTAAGATGAATAGAACGATCTCACCTAAAAAAAAGGAATAAAAAAAATGCCAAGTTATGTCTTTTGCGGTGTAAATAGAGATACATTAGTAGCTGTATCCACTATGCGTGCCTTTCGTGATCGTGCCTTTTTTTTTTTACTTGGGGAAAGTCCTCATAGGACCGTCCCGGCCGCGAAGGGGTAGGCAGCCGGGGTGTGCCGGACTTTTACCAGCTAAAAACCCCAAGGTGACTATTTCTGCGAATTAGTGGGGACTGCGGGTCCTGTAATCAAATCGCCGCAGCATAGATCGTGCCTAACGTAACCTATAGCGCAGCTGATTGCTGTTCTTAGGGCACTTCCATACGGATGTTCTCACGATGGTTTCCTTCACCGGTGAACAGTTGGCGCCTCAATCCATACTTAATCAAGAAAAACTCAAACGTATGAATCAAGTCTCGAACCTTCGACCCTTCGCACGTATATCGGTCCGTTATCAACTAAATCACTGCAGCCACTAAGAAAAGAAATTACCGATATTTCCTCGTCATCTTTGATTGATGAGTGAGTTCCGAGAGCAGCGAGAGAATTAGATCTTGTTAAGTTTGAATTTACTTTCTCAGGAGTCTTCAATTTCCTTGTACCACCCTGCAAACATTATTATTGTAACGTTATTGTGTTTGTCTTTTTTATCCTGCTTTGACACAGTACACCACACCTGATGGTAAGCATAGTAGTTCAAATAATGACAACGACTATCGACAGTTAAGAAAAACCCACCGGTAGTCGCAGCGACCATGTCAACCAGCACAAATATGTCTTTACGCTACGCTTAAAAGATGTCATATTATACGATGGAGGGTACATGTTCGCCGGAAGATCATTCCACAGCCCAACAATAAAGTAAGAGTTAGAGGACTTAGTCCTAGCCGGGACGTGAGATACCGGATAGCTGTGACTCCGTAAGCCCGCGCGCGTTGTTATATTAAGAAAGGGAGAGGGTGGAACAAGGTTAAATAACTCTTTAGAGCACTCGCCATAATACGAACCCGGGATGAATTAACGTGATTTACTTACTTTACTTAAATTTAACATTTACGGGCACTTATGGTATATACTTTGTAAAAAGGTTGCTACGTTAAAAAAATTTACCACATAATCTTCATTATACTTGTCCGGCGAATATGGCAACATTAGCGAAGCCAATGATGAAGATCTAGCCGATATACCAATATTTGTTTGTTTTTCAGGAGACCGCAACTTTCTTCTAAAATTCTGTTTTAAAAATTGGTCCATTAGATTTATTCCTCGCAAGTCAACAATCTCTAAACTGATTTAATATTTACCTACCGATTGATCCTCGTTATCTGAAAGACCTGTATTCAATAGCTTTAGGAAAGAAGAAATAATTATTAAGAAGCGATAATGGTAAGAAATAATACATACTTACCTATTACTTAATTTAAAAAAAAAGTAAAAACTGGATTAATTCTAATTATTATAACAGTTGAAATGAGTATATGAGTTGAGTTGAAAATATGTTCCTATTTAAAATAAGATATTATGTTCCAATTTGTAATATCATTATATCACTTTGTATTATATTTTAGTAATACCATTTGCTTTTATTTTATTAAGTACTCATATTGAAATTAGGTTCGGTTTTATTACTGTAGAAACATAGTTGTAATATTAATTTAAACGGTCAATGTTCATTTATGGAAACTATTTTTGCAAAAAATTATTGAAAGTAGAGCTGAAAGTAATTTGTAAAATGATTTCACACAAACCTCTAGATCCGCTTTCTCGTTTATATCGGATATTTGCTGATAAGCGACGCTGAGAAGTTCCACTGCTTTCGCATGAAACGACATTTCGATCATGACAAAATCGGACAGGAGTGTTTTTAGTTGCTGGAGCTTACGTTTTTCGAAGAATTCAGTTTGCTCACCGAGTCCTTTAGCGGTCCGTGACATTTCAGCGGATGCTTTGAGCAATTCCGACTCTGCATACGTCTGTTAAAAAATAATCTTCAACCATTTTTTTTTATACAGGCTCGGAAAATGTTTATACTGAACCTGATGGTTTGTAGGTACAATGTTGTGCAAGAATTGTAGTGTTGCAGCGACTGCTAAGCCATAGAGATCCATTCCCAGTCGCCTTGGTCATGCCAGATTATCGATGGATATAAGAGAATACGGAGGAAGGCTTCCAGATATAGTAAAGAAGAACGGAGATTGCAGCTATATAGCAAACTGGACGTAAACGAGCTGATTGTAAATACGCAGGTGGAACGAGTCACTATGACAGGCTTTCTACTCATAGATTGACGCTTTGGTCTATACGGATATAGAAACTATTTTATTGCTCTGAGCAATGTGTATGAGTATTGAGGTTAGCTAAAATCTGAGGGTAGCTACAACTCAAACGCTAGATTAAATTAATTAAAATATAATAATTCAAACATATGTCTAAACTTACAACATGTTGCCGATTAAATGGTTGTTTTTCTCTGGTTTTGTCTAGTACTTTCTTTCTCGCCATTTCTTTTTCTCGAACGTTCATAGTATGTTTTACTTCTTCTCGAGCATGTTTACATATTGTTTCATATTGACATAATTCGCCAATTACCTATATTATGAAATAATCAACATTTTAAAAGAATAGCAAACTAAGTACAATGGTACAAATGTTTGTTATTCGTCGCGTAGAGCTCTATATGCCGTATCTTGCCTTTAGAACTTAATACCAATTTGAGATTTTTTTTTATATTGGAGATTCAAGTGATCACACTACACTTGATAGTAAGTAGAATGCAGTCTAAGAACAGCGGCGACTAGCAAAGGACAAGAGACCAGCGACAGTAGCAGTCCTCTATTCACGATTATAGGTCTCCATTCTCAAAGTATAGGAATATCTGGAGAAATAAGAATTGATGCCGAAATGCGACAAACCAAAGGTAACTTTGGTATTATGTTTTATCAAAAAATATCATACATCTGTATCCATACCACCGTCTCTTATAGCAGTATTGGTATTATGATACTCTTATATTTGACGTCAGCCGGACGACGCTTATAAATACTATAAGGTACAGCGCTTTAATATTTAATTGAAATAAAATCACAAAGTAATATAGATTGTTGTACGGCGGCTGTTGTGAGTCACTTTTTTTTATACCTACTCGACAAAGTGACTGCACCATACCTGATAGTAAGCACGGTGCAGTCCAAAAAACGCCAACGAATATCGATAGACAAGAAAAACCCATCGGTAGTCACGGCGATCATGCCGGCCTGCACAAATATCTCTTCACGCTACGTTTAAAAGATCCCATAATAGGATGTTTTGTCGCGTTTTTTTTTTTATTCTTTGAGACTAAATAGTAATTTAGTCATAGGAGTACCTATGAATCTCTACTATTTCGTCATGTCACCTTTAAGTTATAGAAAATTAACTTTGACGACTCGTTTTGCGTGTTTCAGATCGGAGTACATTAGGGCGTACGTTCGTTTGTACACGAACCTACGATTTTGAAATATAATTCCTATTGTGGGTTTTCGTTATAAAAAAAGAAACGAAGGAATAAATTAAAATACACAAAAATGGTAAATAATATTTCGAACCTTGGCCTCCAACCGTTGTACCTCACAATTTCTGTATTCCTCTATAGCAGTTAAGGTGGTTGACACATTTTCAAGACCAGTGCTCAAAGATTTGTTCACTAATTCGTTATTCGCGTAATCTCTTAGTACCTTTGTGAGTTCGTCACCCATGTCACGAAGCCTGTGTAAAGTTTTTAGTATTTTTCAATGGAATAAATAATGTAGTTTGTTAATAATTAGGCGAATTCAAAATATATTTTAGAACATTTATCCTATTCATAAAAATAGTCGTTTATCGTCCGGTTTAGTTGTGAAGGTCTATTCCGGCCATCAAAATATTGTCCTATCAAAAAAAAAAAAACTAGTTGCTTGTGACAAACGGAGACTTCGCGGCATTATTAGATTGCAATGACCCCAGGAAATTTTTTTTTGGAATTTGTCCTTAATGCTTTATATTTAGCACTTTTAAAATAAGCCCCTAACTAAACAAAATTACCAAATTTTACAAATGAAACTACTTAAAGAATCTGCTAAGTACGCATTGGAATCGCGTACAGAGGGTTCCGTATAAACGCACCTACAAAGAACTTTGTAATTGTGTTAATTTTAACGCTACGCTTCTACGCGGTCCTCAGAAAAAGGATTTTGACAGGCGCACAAACAAGTTGTTATAAAAGTGTTCCTTTTGAGTTACGGAACCTTAAAAATATACTGTTTCTTAATACAGGCTGCTATCGAGTAGTACTCTAAGCTATATTTTAGGTAAAATTTTAAGGAAAGTATATTATTATTGTTTATTATTTTTTGTCTTTATGTTTATTATTTTTGTAATTTAAATACAAAATATCACTAAAATTGTATGTAAAAGCAAACACTTTCAACGAAAACCATATTTGAAATATATCACAAAGAAAATTACAGAACATTACCTAAACTTCAATAGACATATCAATTGCATATAATAAGTATCAATAATGATAGACCTAGAGATATAATAGCTTCAAAAATGTAAAAAGGACGACTTCGTTGGCTTATCAAATGGTGAAATATCGAATTAGAAAGGTTTTCTTTGCAACAACATACCATATGTTTTAAGCACTACGGAATCTTCAATTGCATACATATTTATGACTCCTTAATGTTTTGAAAGGATTTAATCATGATTACAGAGCAACAAAATTAAAACTACGACTACATTTTGTAAACGTTAATCATTAATCATATTACATTTTGCCTATTTCTATTTCAAATAGTTATGTGGTTTAAAAGTTATGGACCTCTGACAAACAGACGGACAAAGTATTGAACCCACCCAATTTAAATCAGAAACCTCGCTTCGCTCGGACAATTATAGTAGACAAAAAGTTATCCTTTTGAATATAATATGGGAAAATAAAACAAATAGGTAGACAAGTATTTTGAAACCTGGCAGTTTTTCTTGTGTAATCTCCAAAAGCGACACATAAATCTCCAAAATTTTTCTCCACGTTAGTAATTCGATCGTTAATAAATTTGGCTTGTTGTTCATAGCTTAAAGAATGAGAATTATCACCTCTAAACATTATTCAATATAATGCAATAGACTTTTCTCAAGCAATTTTATTTTCGTTTATTATAATAGGTATTGTGTATTATTATCTGTTTAGTATGGTGTTTTACTTTGATGTTTTGTTTATATTATCGTTACCATGGCAATATTATACATGATAATATAAAGGTAGGTGGTGAATAGTGATCAACGTACATTTACTAGTGCTTTCTGTAAGGTTTTCTTTGTAATCTATATTGAGTGCGTTCATGGTTCTGTTAAAAATGACACTTTTGATATCGGCATTTTCAATCATTACAACCTGTTTGGGAATCTACAGTTAAATATGTCGTCAAAATAGCTAAAAATATACCTTTAATAAACATTTTGACATTTAATATAAGTTATTTTATTTCAACTGTGAATTTTATTGCTTATGTTTTGTAACTTTGGTATCTTCTCGATTGGAGAAAAATTATAAAAAAATAGCAGAGTTTGAGAGCTTGTCATTCTTGAAATTTGAACTTTTAAATCAGAGATGGCTTTAGCCGTACCTATGTGGTCTGTGCTTAGGCCAAAGAGAATATAACGAGAACTTTGGCCTTTGAAGTATAAAAAAAGAAATAATATAGATAAGACAAGACTGTATGGCTTATGGTTCTTTTGCCTACCTTTTCGCGAACCCAATAAACAACAACAATGAAATTTGAACAGCTGTTTGTTATTGTGTTTTTATCAACTCGCAAAATCTGTGTTTAATTATATTGTATTATTTTAAAGTAAATTACAATAGAAATGAACGAAGAGATCGATGAATATGAATTTTATCATCAGGATTTTACAACTGTATCAGAGTGGGAAGTGTTTATTGCACGTATAGAAGAAATATTGAAGGATTGGCGATTATCAAAGTCGATACTACATAAACTCTCAAATGAACAAAATAATAAGTGGTTAACAAAATCAGAGGAAATTCAGTTTTTAGGTCAAAAATATACAATATCTTATCATGAACAGGAACTACTTGATACTACAGACACATCAGAAGGGTCAATTAGCAAATCTTTAATGTCTGAATTACAAAAAGGCCTCTGGGAGGCAACAACAAACTTTATGGATGATGATGATGGCAGTTTATTTCCAGTTTCTAATTGGTTTGGCCTTAAAAGATTTTTAGTTTTGTGTCCAAACTCTCCTCTTGTAGATGGAAGTCTGATAAAAGTGATAATGAGTAGTGTTAATATTGCGTTTGCTAATGTTGACTGTGGAGTCCCATTTTTTGTTAAAATAAGGGAACATTGGCAACATATATATCTAGGTTTCTATGAAGATAATGAATTTAAGATAAACTTTGATACAATACATTTGAAAAGGATATCAAATCAATGTTCACATCTCAGTGGTCTTGTTGAACTATTTAAATCTAAAATCGCATCACCAGTAGCTCTAGATGCTGTTGTTGTATCAACAAAATTTTCTTATGAATTAAAAGATTTAGATGCATTTTCATGGAGGAAATCTTCACATGCAAATGAATTTTTGTCAATTGATGGCTTTGATGTTAAAAAGTTAATAGAACTTCCATTTGGCTGTGATAAGAATCCAATGAAAAGTGTTCTTTTAAATGCAATATGGCCTAAATTCAGAGAGTGTACAATAGTGGAATCTTCAACATTTTCTGATATAGATCCTCTTATGGCTCCCACATGGATAATAACACTCAGAATGAGGGAGAACATCAACTGCCATCTTTCAGAAACAGTGGATAAAATGATGGATTTATTAGACATTGATAATTTATTGATGGACACACTTGGTTTAAGCAAAAGCTTAGGCTTGGTTAACCCTTTGCATAAAATCACAGAAGCACCAATAACTATATCTAAGCTTGTCAAGGCTGCCATTGGTCAGGCTAGAAATTCATCAGAGTTTAAGGGTCCAATAGCAGATGATTTACTCATGCCGTTGTTGTATTATGTTTTTCCGGATGCTGTTGAAGATGACACTTTTAATTATCCTGAACAGTTGCAAGTGGAGTTCAAGCAGGTGAAATTTGTTTTTTAATTTTTTGCTATGAATTATTTTTGTTTTTTCTTTATATGAATGTTACAATTTTTATTAATAATTTGATTTTTTTACTATGCTAAAGTTATTACAGAATGGTATACTACTTAATTATTGAATCAACTACTTTTGTATATAATTATTTATAGCAAATGTTGCAGTGGTTTATGAAAGTATTATAATAATTGTAGATGTATCAAGAAAACTCAATTATTTGAAAAAATAGGATAGGAATTTAGTGAGTTTGTTTTGAATTTTGTGTTATGCCTTTTTCTATAAAATCTGAAGGATATAATTTAGAGTACTTACAACTGTAATACTTGTTAGAAATAAAATAATGATAAAAATATTTGGCCTTTCGATTTGGGAACATGATAATTAATCACCAGTGATTGTCATAAAATAATACTCAAGATTCACTTCCTACTTATGGTAATATAATATAATAATTCAAATGTTCGTTTGTATATTCTCAATAATAGCAAGAAAGTTCCTTTAGTATTTTTATATTTATAAATTCTATATATTAATTAATTAATTATTATTAATATTTATTAATACTATATATATTTTTAAATGTATGATGTTTTTCTTATTTGTATTAATTGCAATTCATTTTTCATGTTTCAGGATACAAATGGACTTAAGTTATGTGGTTATGTTAAAACAAGTCCGGAGGATGGTCTTGTGTGGCGGTTATCTGTCACAGCGGCAAGGTTGCACTATGCAGGAGGGCTACCGTACCTTGCACACCTGTGGTATGAATTCATGCAAGAATTACAATATAGATGGGAACATCGTATTCTGATACCAGGGTAAGTCAGTTTATAGTTTAATATTATGTTTTTATATGATTTAGTAAAAACAATGAAATGAAACTGCTGGTAAACAAAATCTGAATCAGTGATTCCCAAAGTGGTCTATATCGACCCCTAGGGGTCTATGACAACCTGCAAGGGGTCTACGTCAGCGAAAAAAAAATTTGGGGGTCCATGAAATGAAAATGGGGATCCACGATAGTGGATCTCAACACATACACTGATAGTACCTATTTACTTACATCATACTATCTTATAATATCAAAACATATACATTATTTATAAAAGTACCTATGAAGTAAAAAAAATATTATATATGTGTTAGCGCCAGTGAATAGTCGCACAGACTATCTCTAGCGCCATGGCATAGAAATACGAAGGACAGGGAGTAAAGGGGAAGACGGGGAGGGGAAATGGCTGCTTTAAATTGACACGTCACACAGCGCGGGAACACACTTTGGGCCAAATAGCTTTAAGTTTTTAACACTAAACTTCACTACAGTTAGAAATTTACAGGAAATCAATATCAGGTAAGTAGGGGGTCTACCCTACACGGAAAAACATGGCAAGGGGTCTGCGACACAAATAAGTTTGGGGAACTCTGGTTTGAATTATGATGACATCACCTCCAGGCATTAGTCAAATGTCAACTATTTATGACTTAATTACTTTGCTGAGAAAAATATGCAGCTAACAATTAAGTATTGTTGATAATTATTAATCCCTTAAATAAGTGAAACAAGGAAATAATGATAATTGAAATCCTCTATATATAGATAAAAACCTTGCTTGTTCCTATATTAGTTTTCGTTATCATACTAGATGGAGTTAGTAGTCTTATAATTATGTAAGAAATATGTTATTCTTTTGGTCACGAAAATAAAACCCTTGTCTCTAACTTCCGTTGGATTAATTTTCTTTTTGGTTATTTTAGTATGATTTATTAGAGCACTTACGCCGATCAGCTGCACTACTGGTCATGTTAGGTACAACATATAAACACAAAGTGGTTAAAACCTAGTGGTTTTCGGGGGGCGAGATACATTAGTATGTATCTCACCCCGAAACGGATATGACATGACGATATGATCATCAGAAAATAATATTTGTATACAATTACACACACAGACCCAGTCCCAAAGTAAACTTGCATGTGTGTATTGCTACTAAATAAAGGTATACATACATATACACATCCATGACTGGCTATAAACTAATCTGTGAATCATAGAACAGTTCGCCGCTACCGGGACTCGAAACCCAGGACATTCAGCATTACTGTCAGGGTCACTATCATTGCGCTATCAAGCCGTCAAAATAATACATAAATAATAATTATAGTTGAAATAAAATGAGACATATAGCATGTAGACGCCGCCCGATACGTAATTGTATTACACGCTCTAAGGGTCGTTAGGGTGTTACATGACGTGCGGGGTAAGGGGTGCGCGCGCGCAATGGATGCACTAGCAAAATCAGTCGACTACCGAGACCCAAGGCTAGAGTACGTGCGTGTGCGTCGCAGTTCGGTGTGCCTTAAAGTGCAAATAAACAGTAAAACGCCAAAATCCGTGTCTTTCTACCACCACACCCACGACCACCGGTCATAGTAATTAATATAATACAAAAGTCTTTATAATTGATGTATTTTAAATGACAACAATATTTTTTTTATCATAATGAAACTTTTTAATATAAGTTATAATAAATTATAGTAATTAATAATAGCACCATTTGGACTGCACTTTATTTGTATTTGGCCCTTTACAACACAATCCCTTTTTCATTCTTATAACTATTAATTAGATATTAATTATTAAGTTCATTGAACAGTATATTATATACAATAGTTTCTGATAATTGAATTATTTTGATTTACAAATAATTTTAACTACAGTAGTACACTCAAAGGAAAGCTTTGTAAACTCATTGAGAAATTTTATGTAATACATTATGTTATACTTGTTTCTAGTATACATGTAAACCTATGCAGCAGACTATGTTTTGTGACTATCAACTTACATAGATATTTTAGTAGATTAAAGATATGAAGATACATTCATAAATAAGCAAATATGTTTCGTTTAGTTGATGTCATTACAATTTTATTTTTACAATCATCTTAACCTAACCTTATATACTTACTGTACATGCGAAAAAGAGTTTGCTCTATCCGTAATAGGTAACGAATTTATACTCGTATTTTCATTATATTTCAATGTTCGGAGGTATTGGCTTCGGTGACGCATTTCCACGTGTCCATCGCAAGGCGTTTGCGGACGCATCCTGGGCATACCGTTACGGTCTCGATGTTTACAAGAGCGTCGGAAAACGTGCGGACGCTTGAAGCCATCATGAGTGCTCCACGAATTGTATGTTCCGACACCTCTTCGAGTAGGCGAGCAACGTCTGCGAGGTGCCGCTTCTACCCGCGCCTTGCTCTTTGCTCGCTATAATGGAACGAGACCGCTTCGAGTTGTTGGATTTCGCGCCATGTATATATCCATGTCATGATCCGTCCAGTTATCTGATGTGTCGCAGTATCCCATACCCATAGATCCCACGCTGTATCGGCTAGCTGGTCTAGACCTAGAACGGGGTCGTCTGCGGGATCCCGAAGTGCCGCCGGTCGCGCCTCCTGCTGCTCCACCGAGAGATAGGCGTGAGGCCCGTTCTGATGCTCCTCCCAAGGATTGACGAGATTGTCGGAGATCTGAAAAATAAAATTATAAAAGTTATTAATTATGACAATGGTGTCACGTGGGGTTTAATATTTTGACCAAAGATGTAACGGGTTTTAAAAAAGGGAACTTTCAGATATTTAAAGCAGAAGCGACTCACCAGCTCTAGATCCCAGTAGACTACCGGGATATCCTGGCGCTCCGTAACGTCCAGAATGTGCGTAGCTATGTTGCGACTGGCCATCAGCTAGAGAACGTGCCCGGCCTGGGCGACCGGGTAAAGGATCTGGGGGAGGCGGTTCAGTGTAGGTGCGTGCGCGCGGGATCGAACGTGCGCTGTAAGCCGACACTTGATCCCACTCACGCTGCTTTCCAAATGCGCCGAGAGTAGCCAAGGAAGACAGAGGTCCGCTAGGGCTCGGTGTACCATTAATACCACTGCAACACGCGTTCGGCAGCTTTTCAGGAAGTTGATTATGCAGCTGATGTACTGTCCGTGATCGACGGCGTGATGCTGCTGCGAAGACCAGCACAGCTACGACGATGGTTCCGCAAATAGCAGCACTCGCTGCTATAGTGATCTTGTCCATATTAGAGGCGGCAGCGGAAACTGTCCGTACTTCACGACATTGAGAATATGGCACCGTTTCTGGGCTAACATGGACTTCCTCCAAGGATATCACGCAGACGACAATACATTCCTGTTGAAATAAAAATAATTATGAAATATAACATATATTGGCATTATTTAATGAATCAATAACTATCGTTACCTGTGATGGAACGTTTTTAATCTTGAATTCCCTTTCGCTAGCCTCTAATGGTGGTCCTTGTTTAAAACTCTTATCTCCAAATAATCGGTAAACTACACGAAAACCAAGGATATTTGCAACGTCAGATTCCCATTGTATAATAACTGAATTATCTTGTCTATATGCGTTTTTTACTAATACTTCGTTAGAATCTTCTATTTTTGATTTTTGCGGAAAATTCATAATTAACGGTGGACGATGATTTGGAGTGTGGTGCCAAGTAGGTGAGGCTGGAGGCTTGGAGGTGAGGTGATCTCGAGTTGATTGCACAGTAGCTTTAGATAATATTGGTGCTGTGGTGGTTTTATTATACATCATAGTATTATCTACAGAATCCCTAAATGTAGTTGATGTAACAGTAGCTTTGGTAACTGGTCGTACGGTTGTACTTGGTCTAGTAGTAGTAGTGGTAGTAGTAGTTGTAATGGTAGTTGTAGTAGGAATATTTTTATCAACGACTTTATCGGTTGATGAGGTAATTTTATCTGGGATAAGAGTTGATTCATTCTCACAAATAAGTTCATTCGGCTCAAAACTATAAAATCCGCGTTCTCTAAAGTGAGGAGGCTTTCCACAAAATTGAGGGCTTCTTTCACGAGATGTCACTTGAAGTTCACCATTTCTAATCCATTCTATTATCCATCGTAATCGACAGTCACAATTTAAAAATCTTCCTCCTAGGCTTAACCCCCTTAGCGATTGCTTGAGATGACTAAACGCTTCTTCAGGGACCGTAGACAAAGGATTTCCATCTAATGCCAATAATGTTACTGACGGATTATTTAAAAAAGCATTTGTTGGTAATTTATTTAGTAAGTTAAAACCAATATCTAGAACTCTTAAATCTGTTAATGTACTTATTGCTCCGGTAGGAAATTCTGGTAATAAGTTGTTTAAGAGACTCAATGAACTAAGAGTATTCTGTACTCCCGCAAAAGCTTCATCTTTAAGACTCACGATTAAGTTTCTCTCGAGATTAAGTGCTGTTAAAGATTCCAAACCCCCAAATGTAGGGCTGTCGTCAGATCCAGGCAATTCTCTTATACTATTTTGAGATAGATCTAGAAACGCAAGATTCCGAAGACCTCTAATGCATTCTGGAACTGATTTTTGCTTAGTGCCCTTAAGGTTCAAGTTTTTAAGTGAACCTTCTAAGCCGGCAAGTGCGTGAGGTGCTAAAGTTACATTATTATCAGATATTTTTAAAGTTGTCAGCTTTTTGAGAGTAATAAATGAATAGTCAGCGATATACATTATACGATTTTTCGATATGTCCAACAGAGAAAGATTTGTAAGAAACTTTAGAGCTTTTATTGGAACTTCAGAAAGTTCATTATCTTGTAAGTTCAAGTTTTTAAGATAGACATTTTGTCCTCTAAATACGTCATCTTCTAGTTTCTTTATTTTGCATCCCGATATTTGTAAATTATGGATTTTCAGGCTTGAAAACATACCGTCAGTAAGAATCGGTATTGTTGAATTATTTACATACAATAAATCGATAACAATGTTTCGGGCGCTTGAATTCAGTGTCGTCATCAAAGCTGGAAAATCGACCTATAACAAAGAATCAATTACTTTTATCAAATAAATATAACTTTACAATTTTTTCTATAGTTACGATTATATGTATTACCTGATCGCATTGAACAGAGAGGTCTCTAGCCAAATTAACAGCACAAACACACGCCACTTGCAAGGCCGGTTCTCCTTCCCACGGACATTGTCCGCACGATTCACGTAATGAGGTTAAGAATAACAATATCAAAGTCCATAGATGTTTACGTGTGAGTGGTCCCTGTAACCAAAAATATAAATTATCTGTAAATACTAAAAGTAAAGGAAGTAATCGAAATAATAACGGTATTGTGATATGCCATTTTGTAAACGAAGATTTTTTATTTAAAACATCAATTGTCTTTAAGATATTAAGAACGCTCACTATGAATGTGACCGTTTTAAGAATTTATTACGTATTATTAAATATTTGATGTTTAACTCCAGTAGTTTATATTCCAAAGATATATTAGTTAGGGGGGATCAGCTGCCCTACTGGCCGCGTTAGGCACAATATATGTATGTGCACAACTTGAATACAGCCGCTAATGTACCTCTGTTTACCTCGAAAGGGATATAGTGTGGTATATATATACATTAGTTAGGTACGGTTAGTGCTATAAATATCTTTTAATATAGATACATTTATTAAACAAAATAAAAGTTAAAAAATATATTTTCTGACAAAATTCGGTAAGTGCCACTTTTCATAAAGGGTTTGAAAAACAAAATTCCTTGTTGTGTTGTGTTGTTAAGATTTATAGTGTATAGTATTGTATTTTTGTGATTTTGTGATTAAAATAAGTGCAAAAATGAATTTTATGAAATTACTTAATTAATTACTATTTTTAGTTTTATGTTTAAAATTTACAGATTATAATAAACACATGAGACAGCTAGACATTTTATTTAGTACTCTATACAAGCGGTAAAAAAAGAAGTTAAATTGAAGAGGTTTTCTATAAGAACTTAATAAAATATATTTATTTTCATTTTGTTTCATATGCACGAATGCCTCTATTTTAAAAAATGAAGATACTTTGTTGTCTTTAAATAATTGTATCAAAGACATTTGTTTTCTAATTAGATTTTTTTACCCTATTTTAGGAAGAAGAAAAATTGTGATAATTGTTAATATAAGAGTAAAATGGCCTGAAAATCATTGAAAGTGATGACAAGTGCTACATATATACTGCTTACTTTCTTGCTTCAGCGCTCTATAAACTACGCGTATTGAATTTCTTCGGTATACTCGTATATTGATCCTGATTTGTTTATTATGGTAATGGTATGTTAGGTAAAATTGGCAGACATTGATGATGAGCTATAATCAGGTTGTGCACGTACCGTTAAAGAAAATCACACCGTAGCGGCCACGGACTGTTAGCCTGGAAAATGTAGCTTTCCCTATGCCTGCTCTTTACTGTCTATCTATCTACTTATGTGAAAAATCGTATTGAGGCATCGTGATATAAAGTTGTTTAAATAACATTTTCTAAGCACGTTAACAGACCTAAGAAACTTTATGCTTTTATACGTCGCTTAGTATAAATAGTATGAGAGAACAAATATTTGCTGTGGATAAAAGCAAGTATGCGGGTGTCCAGAAATAATCGATGATCTGTATACTGTTACTGTGGATACATATTTGTCATGCCAACACGAAGGGATTAGAACACAAAAGTTAGGCATCGTATAAAATTATATACATTTATAAATGTAACAACAGAGATGGGAAAAATGTAATCTGATTAATTATTACAAAATGTAGTCGTAATTTTAATTTTCTTGCTTTGTAATCATGATTAAACCCCTTCAAAACATTAAGGAGTCACAAATGTGTGTCCAATTGAGGATTTCATAGTGTTTAAAACATAGATGATCAAAATACAGACGTGAAAAACGAAAAATAATACTAAAAAATAATAATGAATGGTTAATGATGAAAAACGGAAAATGTAATCGTAATCGTTTTTCATTAATCTGATTACATTTTGCCCATCTATGTGTAACAATGTTACGTAATAAATACATAGTTCTACCTTGTCAAGAAAATGAAGTTTACAAATAACAAACATATCGATATATTTCTTTTAAATGTTTTTATATTTATTTGTAAAATAATACTCGTAATTGAATAAAATTAAAGTATGATTATTTAAATACATTAATAGATTAAGAAGAAACTATTGTTTTTGAGGCTTATATAAATTTTGGTATGCTTTATGATATGCTTCCATGTAATTATTTATTAAAACAGTAAATCTCATTAGCAGGTTTCAAGTTACAACGTATCATATGAAATCATTCCGTGCAAATGGCAATTTACTTGTTGTAATTCGGAGTTTATAAAATCATAACTGCTGTTTGGTTTAAGATTGTATAGCTGGCCTATTTACGTCTGTGCACGAGTCATCCGATTTTGCCGTTAACGGTACTCGGTGTTAAGTTTGAACGGCTGCGAAGGCAATGCTTTACAGTCTGTTGGCGGATTCACTTTCACGTGGCCTTTAGCCTTGCTCCTAGTCAATATTATTTACGATCTCTTAATATTTGTTTATCTTTAGACGTAAACTTAATGCCATATATTGCACGATCTTTACAGCTAAATATATAAGATAAACTCATGTATTATAAGAAAATACAGTTATGGTGTGTGCCTTATAAGATGCATATTTAAATGGCGATGTTTGAAATTGTTTCTTTCTTATGTGATAGATATGAAGTGTTATAACAAATCAACCTGTTTCAATGCTAGTGTGTTAAGTCAAGCGTTAATAGCGTTTTTTAACCTGGCTTCAGCTCCTGGGTTTGGTTTAAAATAATGGTGGTAAAAAAAAGGATAAATTAGTGGACTTCGAAATATTTCATTTCTTGTGAAGAGGGAGTTTTAGAAATTTTTCTTTTATCAGTATTCTCTAGAGCAACTAATTTTATTTGACTTCTTATTAATAAAGTTATAACAGATTTTAAAAACAAGTAAGACCCAAATGACATTGTATACATATAGCTGAAAAGATCACCAGGACATTAAAGTTTTTTTAAATTTAGTATTAGTAAATGATTAAAGAAAATGCGTTATTCTGTTTATTCGGATAATAGGGTTCCAACTTGAACTGTCGCGGCGAAAGTTAATACATAAATTATTCAAAAGAACAAGAATATCTTTTCTACCACTTTCTATCATAATCATGATGATTTTTTTTTATATATATGTATATTCATGGAAATATTTACATTCGTTACGGTATTTATTCAGGAAGTTATAAATTCGTATTAAAAAAAAAAGATAGATGAGTATGACTACTTTTAAGATAATTTTCTGTTTCATGAAGAAATCAGTATATCTATGTATTTATATGTTATACCCAGCGATACGTATCTGTGGCTCGCCGCCTGATTAATCCAACAAATGGTTTTTAGATATAAAACATTCGCTTATTCCAAAGCAACGTAATGTCTCAATTATAAATAATGATCGCTCAAGAACTTGCTGAGTGTTAAAGCTTTTGAACTCCCCCTTTAAGTTAAATTATATCCGTGCTTGTGCTTATTATTACATTGCTATAATGACGATGAAAAACTGTTTCATTCAAGGAGAGTTCAAGTGATAATTATATTTCTATTCAACCAATTTATAGAAAATATTTGCGCTCCGTCAGAAATTATGTTAAATATAATTAGGTATTGGTCAAGCCATATTTTTGGTTCTATAATCTGAACAACCATGGCTGAAAATTAGGGCGTTTCAAAAAAAAAAAAATTTTTTTACTCGGAACCACGCTCAAAAGTTTCGTTTTAAGAGGCCTATGACAGGATCGCATTCCGAAAAATTTTGTACCTGAAGTACGTTGACGATTTGCTTAGCCTCAAGCGGCCATATGGTCACTGTGCTACGAGAAAACAATTTTGATACTTTATCAACTATTCAATTTTTAAATACCACCACTTCATTAGGCAAACATAATAACATTTTTATATTTTTGCTTACTTTTATAATTAGTAAATATTACATTTTACAAAATAAATAAACAAAGCTTTATTTTGGTTATGTTCGATTTCTTTTTCACGATAATTCTAAATGGCTTCCAAATATAGGAAAAAATCCTGCCAAATTACACCTCTTAATTTTCATTTAAACCCCGCCTCCACAACAGTCAAAGTTTTTAATAGAAATATCTGTTATAACATTGCAATTCTTTAACTTATTGATAAATTATCAGACCATAATTAGTAATAAATAAACTTATATTCTGCAGATGGATTTCCTAAGTATTCGAAGAGTATAAAGTACAAATATAGCATTAAAATTCACAGGACTACTCCACAATAAAATAAAACATTATGACTGTAACTATAATTATTTTATAATCAATGTAATAATACAATTAATAATGACAAATGATTTAATAATCAGAAGAAAAACAAAGATACTTGAATGAAAAGTTAATAAATTATATCTCTTAGTGGCATAGATCTGGCTTTTCTAGAGTCGATAATTTCTGGAATCATACAGTCATGATAAAAACGTGTTAATTTGGGTAGCATTTTAGTTTTCCAAAAATATTTATCTCTATACACCCTCACTACTTTCAATAGATAATCAGAACCAGTCCATACTGCAAATAAACATATGTTTTTATTCGCAATTTGAAGTTGGCCCTGTACTTGATAGTACCAATCGTGTTTTTCATTCATAGAAAATTCGCCGGAATCGTTCCTTTCGAAATTCTGAAGCCACTACTTTGTACAGCACTATTTATGACATATTATTATATATTTTTTATTTAATTTGGATATATATGTACTTGGATCTAGGAGCTCAAAAATGTGTCGTCGCGCATTTTATGAAAAATTTGCTTCGCAATTTTAGCTTTATATAAATAGATAAAAAAAATGTAAGGCAACTATTTACTATAGTAATGACTATGTTCAAATAATCAATATTAAAAAGTTGTCAAATTCTTTCAGTTTCTTGGAATATCGGTAAAGTTATCAAAATCACGGTTGAAATGTAATAGGGGTCTTAATGCCAAAATAGGCTTCTGAAAATATGAGCCCTTAATATTAATTTTTAGGTTGTCCGTATCGCACTTTTCGATTTCCCATACAAATAGCACAGGACAAAAGTTTTTTTATTTTTTTATTTCTATAGCTAATGAACGATATATCGTGTTGCAATACCCATTCAAGTCTACTGCCTGGCTATTGTCACCGGGGAATGTCACACTCTGGGCCCAGAGTAACCCTAACTATTGGTGGTTCGGACTTATGTCTTGCTCCCGTATATCTCCGTATAAAATATACACTGTATTATATTTTTAAATTTATGTTTTTGGTGGTAGGGCGATTCCCCGAACTGGGTCATGACCACAGTACACAAATGTAAAGACTGTCATAGCGACTCTTTCGCTTGTCGCGTTTCAGGATCAGCTTGTGTATATCCAGGACCTCATATACCTAGAGACCTTCAGTCGTGTTGTATGTGTGCCGAGGTCCCTTTGATGGTAGCTTTCGTTTATGGTCTACACAGTATTTATCATCAGGCGGATTGTAGTCACTATATCGAGCCAGTGTAAAAAAAAATTGTATATGTATTTATTTTAAAGTGTTAAAATATTCAATAAAGATAATAAAACTTATTAGTTTCAAAATCTGTCAATAGATGGCGCTACTTTGAAATTAACTCTCGCTGGCGTTACGTTTTGTGTACGTATTGTAATTTATCCTTCAGTGAATAATGTTTGATCTTTCCAAAGGTTAAACGGGGTATGATGATCGGAATGTCATGCGTCTGCGTGAAGTCCGTCGCCGATTGTTACGCTATAGGCGGGCCAAATTCCTCTGACCCCTAACTTTTTGCAAGATCCATAACTTCCATATGGCGCAATCTCTACAATTCTGTTTCTAAAGATGCTTTATTGGCGGAAGGAATAACGTCTATTGTTGGTTACGGTATAAGGCGTGTAGTTCTCAACTACAGTTATTCTTAATATCAGCGGATGGATGGATAAAAGGTTTTTAATGCGAACCTTTAAAATAGTTGTATTTTAGAACTCGATGAAACGAAATACCGACACTAAAAATAGACATTCATAAATCTAAAATGTATGTAATATTATTATCGTCAGCTTTCGTTTTATTTCAATCGGTTCATAAATAAAAAAGTCAAATTAACGAATCACGTTTAACATATGTATATTGAAAACAAAAGTACTTAAAATAACTGTTCAGTTGATGTGGCTGAAAATTTAGTTAACTAATATGTAGTTAGGTGTAAAATAACAATGTCACATTAGTAAATTGCACCCGGGTGAAGGAAAGCCCGGATCTGCTAGTTTTTTTTTTAAATTAATTAAACGTTCATCGCCGCTCTGTAATTTTATCTCTTATATAAGACAATAGATAAATAATCTTAAATTCTGTTGATCATAAACCGATTATCATAAATTGTGTAAAAATCTTTGGGTCGTGAAAATAGCTCGTCTAGCCTCGAGCTAAGATTAATGTGCTGTCACATTCTATATCGATTGCGATAATGGATTACCGTTCACTTGCATAATATTTCCCCTCGGGCGAAATGGTGTAAGCTCCTAACTTCATATGAATTTTAACTGAGTTCATATCTATGATTGATTATCCCTATTTGTCTTAAATGTTGAGCTATAAGCAACAAAGTTGGTTAAAATACAGTAGATGTAAAAATACTCATAGGTTTGTATTCCGATCTGTTTCTTTGTATTTACTATTGTCCTATAAAGTAAAACAATGTGAAGAAACTCACATGAAAATGTAATTAAAAAAAAAAGAATTTAAAGCTCCCGATTCTGTTTATCTTATGATTTAAATATTTTTAAGCTTGTGTACTGAATAGAACGGAATAAAAGAAAAGCTATATCGTAATATTAGTGACTGCACCTACTTTGCGCTTATATGTCGTGCCCAACGTAAACTGTAGCTCAGCCGATCGCCGTTCTCAGGGCTCTTACATATAATATTTCTATTAGATTACATGCGGATTTTCTCACGATGTTTTCTTTCACCGGTGATCGTGTAGTTCCTAATTCAGTACTTTATCTAAAAAAACCGGAGGTAGGTGCTAGGATTCAAACCTACGACAGTACACGTTACCGTGTCTCTTAACGGTCCCTTATCCACTAGGTCACCATATTGCCATATTGTAATTTGATTGTAATATAACTTACCGATTTACCTACTAACTATTCACAGCAGTCAGAGGTGGTGTTTGTTTTTAAAATGACATGGTCGGTGATTGCCCCAAAAATTGAATTCATATTTAATAAATGAAAGTGTTGCTTTCAGTTAAAAAAAAAAAGTAAATAAGATTTTTAGGAGTATATTTACATTTCAAGTAGCGGTGGATAAAAATAAAACTAAAAAGAATTTGAGCAATTTCCTCACATGTGACATATTGGTGCAGTTTGACTGACACATATGGAAATAATTTATGTAAGGCTGGAACTAAAATCAATCACCACAAAAACCGACTTTAAAATGTATCGATCGGTTCTACTTAAAGTATGTAATCGTTTACTTGATTATAATACTATTATAATGTCAAATTATAATGAAAAGCGTACTTTAGCCCGACAAGAAATATGCTTCTTTGTTTCAGATAAATATAAATAAGAAATAACCAAATATTTATATGAAGAACTTGTGGCTAAATTGTTATTTTATTATGCAACTTTATTGTGACCAGACCTTTGTTTTAAATATTAATAATAAAAACATTGAATTTATATTTTCATAATTCTAAAATTGAATAACAGTAATTAATTATTGAAATAATCGTTGTTTTATTTAAATAATTTGATTTATTTAATACAGACGTAACACTATTGCTTGGGGACTTTTCCGATAACTTCGCATCAAGTAGTTTTATTATGAAAAATAAAAATATTCGCAACAATATCGAATAATGTTATATTTAAAATAAGTTATATTTCTGGATGTAATTTTTGATTTAAAAACCGTTATCCAAGATTATCTGAACATAAGATACAAGTCTTAAACTCTTGTTGTCAGTATATATACCATATACACAAAACATGTAACGTTCACAATATGTAAACAATGTGAAACTGTTATAAAAATTATGATAAAATCCATGTTTTTAAACCTTCATAACTTTTGTTCACCGCTGCTGAGCCTTATGCGATTTTCTTCTTCTTTAATTGGAACATCTGTCCTTTTTAATCATATATATTTCGTTTCTGAACGTTATGCGACACAGGCCCATACAATTTACCACCATGTCCTTTAATTGTAGTTTAAGAATGATTATTAATTACTCTTCTCTGACTTTATACATTGTATATTTAGTTGTATCGACGACTACAACACAACGCTATTTAAATCTTTTACCAAAGCGCACATTCTATTTTATGCGCTATATTGGGCTCGTCTTAAATTTATCGCAAGGCTTCACGAGACATACAGCTTCCATTAAAGTTTCATGCCCTATCGACATTCGTCTGCGCTTCCATAAATTCAATCTTCAGTTTTCGCATTCAACTTTAACTGAGACTAAAACTTGAAACTGTTGGGAAAGTGATTGGCCCGTCCGGATCCACTTTCAAATCTCGATTTATATTCAAATTATGAATTACCTCTCTTGAGTGTTCGTTTTATTGAAGAGGTTTCCAAATATAGGAAATTTTCGTATACATATATGATAAATGTTTTTTTTCTAAAAGCTATTTTTTAATAGCACAAATCTCCATTATCCTCTGCTGAGTATAAGCCGCTTCGCTGTATCACTTTACGTGGTTCTATGCTTTTCTCAGCCAGATATTTACCGCTACTCTGCATGTATTTTCACTACATCGTGTTGACAATCTACCTATCAGGCGTTTCCTTTTCTTAAACCACCATTCTGATATTTATTGCGCCAATGGTCGTATTCTCGTCTTGTTAATTTATCTGCCTACCTCCAATCTCAACTTTAACTTTCTGTCTTTCTTACATCCACGACATTTGTTCGTCGTGTTACCCTTGAGTTTAGTACACGATCTAAAAGAAACTAAGCAAAAATTTAAAACTATAACTTGTATCCTATAATTAGAATTCACTTAATAACTTGTTTTTCTAAAGTCATTTTTGCTAGAAATATATTTATTTATTTATCATCAATTGTACATTAGTAAGTACTTAGTTATATTCTTTGCCATCTACAGCAATAGCCAAGTTAATTTTCGTACTATTTTTTATAGCTATAGAGTAAAGTAAAATATCATAAATATTTTAAATTTTATAAAAAACCTATTACAGGAACTTTATTTAATATTACCCCTATCAGATCTATTAGCGAAAGTTGATTAGGCAACATAGATTTCGCATTGGAAGTCGAGGTTTTGGGCGCATTTCATATCTATGATTCATTGCTTTCATTTTCCTATAGTATTTAGAAATGATAGTAATTATATAAATACTGGTTTATTAAGTTATTTTAATTGTTTGTGATCAATTTCCCATTAGTGAATAGAAATTAATTATATACCTATCATACATCATTTCTAGCTCGATTCAAAAGGAGCATTGGTAGCAAGCTATGTTAGCATTTAATAGTAATTCTCAATAGTGTGCCGTTGTAATGCTCTAATCTTCTATTAAGTAAACCATGTCTCTGACCAGTATGATGTGTGTAAGTATCTCGATGAAACTGTCTTAACCGATGACCAATAAAAAGATCAATACGTTTTTATATACTCAAGTAAATTTCTTTTAATCTAATCTACTTTGCGAAATCATAAACTATTATACATGCAAAGTCTACCCGCACTTTCATTTTTGGCAGAACATGAAGTAACCGAAGTGTAAATTTTAGTATAATTAATAGCAAATTTAATCATGTACGTACACAATATAGAAAAAAAAGAATATAAATTGTGGGCATAGCTGTATATTTTAAATGATAGTCAGCCAATACAAACAAATAGGTTAGAGGACACAGGCATAATAATGACAAACCAAACGTATCTGTAAAATAACACGGTGATAGAGTTTGCTTAGGATCCGATTGAACCACTGTTTGCGGTCGATTCGTTCCAAGCAGGCCCCGATACTACCACCCTGAATAAATAAAGGCAATTGTGCCCTGTGTATAATGTTTGCATAAGTGCCGAATAAAGTCAATGTTACGGAATAATCAATAAATACTCATTATTTTTTAAACACAGGTTTGTGATGGAATTCGATTTTAAAACCGCGAGATACCACAGTGCAAACATATTTGCGTAGTTAGCTGCAATAGTATTTTACGATTCTTCAAAAAAACACTAAAATCTATAATGTTTTACATTCTTGTTAATTCCATGTTGTTTTACAAAAATAGTTTTATAACTTGGAGAATATAACAGATATAATTGTATAATAATTTGGTGCTCATGAATTTTTAAATGTATTATTATCGTGATATTCTTATCATTTGGGAGTAGACATCAATTTTAATGACCATGTTAAGAAAAAGAGAAATTGAAATAAAGAATACGGAAAGCAAATAAAATTAACAATTGTTTCGTAAAATTGGCACATAGAAGACGTCATATACAAAATCGCTGTTTGGATTCTTTGGTTATTGTTTTCGTGTCGTCGTTGTCCCCATTTTGTGTATCTAACGAGAAATTTCAAGCTCCAACTGTTGTATGAGCTTGTGTGGAGCCACTTTCTGTTTTCGCAGTTTGAATTCAGTTTCTGCTACGTAAACAGCGGTTTCGATTACGAATTTCTTTTTGTTTTATTATTTGCGGTCAAGAATTCTTGTAACGAGTCAATTGCTAACAAGTCGACGTTACGCTGTGTTACGATAAGCTTATATTATCTAGAGAACAATGCCTAATGGCGCTCTTTTTATTTACCAAAGTAGACTGACTATTAGCGATAAAAATACCTCATTTCTTTACAAATCAGTGTAATTTGACGCACTCTGTTTATTTTGTAAAGTAAGCAGCCTTTAAGTTTGTTGGCTTGTTTATTATTTGGCAAGTATATCAATCTACAGAAAAAAAAATCCACAGTAAAATTTTATGGTGAGGGTACGTACAAGATTATTAATTACTTCGTGTATAATTATCCTGAAAGGATTACAATATCCTAGTATTTTAAATTTTAGTATCATGTCAATAAATATCAAAAGCCCGTATGTCCTACAAAGTAAAATATGGGAAAGAAAATATACAACGCACAACAATTACGAGAGCAATAATAAAATCCAATTTATTTCACGATTTTAGACGGGCTGTATCTACTAAGTGAAAAATTGTCATGTTGCAAATCTAAAAAATAATTTAGAAGCTTCAAAACTAATTCTTCGATCTCTTAGTAAAACATTATAGAGCTACGATATTCCTAATGAAAATGCAAAATTAAAGTCTCTTTTTTTAATTAAAAAATATAATGTTTCCATTTTTTAATGGCGTGGCAACCGTAGCTCTAAAATTTTTTTAAATAAAGCATCGAAAAATTAGAGTGTAGAAGCTTCAAAATTGTTTGTTTTTTTTAGATTTGCCATATTACATTTTACATTGATATTTTGTTTTTTCTTCCTTAATTGTTGGGCTTAGTTTACTTAAATAAATTTTGTATTATATTTTAGCTCTTTCAAAAGTCAGTATTCCTAATATTGAGTTAATATGGTATAATTGTTTCTAATTTTTCTAAATTATGCTACAAAATTAGTTATGCCTTCAAGGTATTATTGGGGTATGACTTTCTGGGTTTGGTATTTATCGACACTATTATAAAACAGTATTTTAGGTTTTTGTCAGGCTTCATGTAGGACTAGCAGATTTTAATTCAGTTTCTATTTGTATTGTTCTCTTAAGTTAACTGAGTTATTTGTAGACGATATCAACCAATGATACGGCCTCACCAGTGAGTCACGGATAAAATGGATTTACCGTCTGTTAACAGTTTATTTTACCGCTACGACAAATATGTTTATGATTCGTTTACAAAAGAAGAGGAAAATGTCACGTAATAATTTCAATCCTTTATTCTTGTAAAACAATTTTAATAACGATTTAATGATAATAACACCGCTACATATGTAGCAAAGGGCCAAAAAAAATGGGATTCAAGGAACACAAAAATACTTGGACGAAGGAAAGATCCGGACACTAACACTTCGCATTGATATATTCTGGACTATATTTGGTTAGTTTCTGTATTATCAAAGTGATACACGTTATATTTTAAAACAAAAGAAATCATAACCACTTTAGCTCAGTTTTTATTGAATAACATTTAAGTTATAGTCAGTCTTTGAGTCTCTAATATATTGTATATGCTAGGTTGTACATTTTGTATATACTTACCAATAATTATAGACGCATCTTTTCTAATATTTTTTTTAACTGGCTTGATAAGGTGACTACATTGCCCGTGATAGAAAGTAAAGTCTAGTCCAAGAACGAAAAAGGCGGCCAAGGGACGAAACTCCGTTGACATCGTCATCCTTAAAGTCAGTTCCACCGATGGATGGCACCACGACGGAAGGTCTCTAGGTACATGAATAACTGGATACACAAGCTGATCCCGAAACGCGACAGGCCGAACAAGTTACTATGACAATTATTGTATATTTCGCAGTAAATCCAAGTTTACTGAATACGACATAATTATGTATGAAGTTTATACTAGGAATCTAATTGTTTGGAGTTTTATACTACTTTGTAAAAATAATTTTAGCGAATGGCTTTTATAAATATGGTAAAGATGAGCTATCACCGCAAAGATGTGGGAGCCCATTAAAAATAGTCTCATTCCTTCAGATTCACATACTCGAGAGATCGTCCATGATAAATTATTAGTCTTTATTTACAAGAAGTATACGTTCGACGAATATATAATGAACATATATTTAAAGATAACATTATTTTAAAAATAATAATAGTTGCTAAGTGTAAACTAATCAAAGAGGGACTACACGGAATCCTGCCGGTCGTATTTAATGAGCGTCGTTGATTAATGGGGGTGCGGTTCCGTTTCTTGAATATTGACGGGAAATGAAGCCTTTGGACGTACATCGCGGATCTTACTCATTTAAGAAATTGCCAACATCCTCGTATGAGCCGCCAAAATTGCAACTCGCTTCTCATATTACTTAAAAGTAATTTATAGTATTTATACGAAGAGTAGTTTCACAATTGTGTAATCGGGGAAATATATTCGTTCAAATCTTTACATTTCAATCTTAATTTATATTTGAAAAATGTATCTTCAAAACATCTAATAAATAAGCTTCCTAAATCCTAAGTGTCTAATCATCATTGAAAAGTAACTTGAGACAACTTCCTAAACATTTTTCTGCAAGTGAAATCAACGAATGCTTAACGTTTTCCACTTATGAGGACGTATAAAAACAGTTCGACGGGCAGTGAAGCGTTAACGATTTGCAGTTGTGTTGTCTCAAGTGGACTGTAAGAACGGTTTGATAGACGTCGGGAACTACTGTCTGACCGCTTTGTCGACTGGCGCGAGACCAAATCGCTCAGCTTGACCAAGCTCATACTTCATCACGTCTATATGTACCACCTATTGTTTTTTTGCTAACCCAGGGGAATTAAACCATCAGAAACATTGTAAAATCGGCCGTCCCGGGTATACTAAAACCCACGGAATGTCTCAAATCGCTGCTAGCCGGGCCTGGGAACCCGTATTCCTCAAGCAACCCGGTGATCGAATTACCTTTTAGGCTTTATCGTGAATTAAAATCGCATTTTTATTGCGATTACCCTGGCACTTGTGTCCCAAGCTACTAAGAAACGCTTGTATGGAGATTCACGCGTCTCACCTCTTTCACCCCGCACGATAGCTCTGTCGAGACGTCTTCGTCGAAAGACTGTGTAGACTGTGGTAATGCTATCGTTTTAATTTGTCCCAAATGCCAAATCCAGGGCACATGAGATAATATATGTGGAGTTGAACTCGTGAATTTTAGAACGAAATATAAAATTGGTTAGCATGGCAGAGGAGCCTGTAACATAACCATACCGATTTTATTGTTTTATCGTTCATTACCCAGCCAACTTTTGGATATAACCTTAAAAGAACAATTCCAAAAATATATCTTTCATACATTCAATAGATTCTTAGTTACTTAAATAGATTTAAAGGACTTTGTTTTTTTTGTAATAAACAATAAGCCTTATGATGATGATCGATGTTTTCAATATTTATTTCATGTATAAGGAGTAATGTCAGACGAAAAATCCACCTAAGAGAGAAAAATATTATTTATATTTATATATTTTTTTATGTATGTATTTAGGTATTTTTGTGGCTACAGCAACGACAGAAACTCGTAGAACTATATTGAAAAATGTACGGTTATATTCATTTTACGAGTAATGCACCTCTATAAAGCCATATCATTCGCTGATAAGACAAAGAAAGAAAAAAAAGGGAAGAAGTTTTGTTTGTAGAAACATTATTTCTTGAGATTGATGAGTACGGTCTACAATAAAACTAGATAAAGTGTCCCTGATTGCTCTCGATGTTAGCCAATCCATCTTCGTGGTCGGTGACGCTGATAACGGTAGCTTAGGGTTAACTCAATTTTGTAGCTTAGGACACAATATGTTCTGTTTTTATATATAAAATAAATTATTTATTATTAAGGAATAACTTTATTTTAGAATAATAATTAAATGAAGTTTTAATAAAAGATATGCCAGTTTTTCATGTAATTAAGAGACCTTTTGTCATGAGCCGACATGACAACAGCGATTATCAATGGATTTCCGTCCCTTGATAATCGCAGCCATTTTTGGCCTACACTGCACTTTCCATCAGGTGGGTGTAGTCACTTTGTTGAACCAGTAATAGAAAAAATATAAAGCATAATTCAGAAACATTTAAATAATGTTTGCTTTTCACACAACACACAGTCTTTCTATTTCTATAAAGATATGCATGTTAAGAAGTTATTAATTACTTGGCTCACAACTGTAAAGTGCTAATGTTAGCGCATTATTGCAATAAATTATATAACGAATTTAATAAGAAAAAACGTTTTCTAATCAATATATTATACGTACGTTGATACAACTAACATATGCTATAAATACACCACAATAAATTCCAGAATAATAAGACGTTCATGAATCTGGCTTATTTAAATTATCTTTTTCTTTTACTTTACAAACGTTTTCGTTAGTTGATTGAAAATACCCATTCTACGAGTCAAAGCTAAGGTGTATTCTCTCTATGAATGCTGTAAATGTTGAAACTACGATTATGAGATGAAACTAGTGTCAGAAGCCTTTGATAGCGTTACTTTAGGAAATCTCCTTTGACCTCTAATAGATGTGCTTGTTAATATCCAATGTATTTACACTAATGTTGCTTGTAACATATAATTTAAATTGTCGCTTAGGTTTTCTCCTCGTGTTTATTTTGACATATTTAACATCATACTCATTTTTTCATTTTGTATAGTTTTTACAGTATTCAACGGTGAATAGGAGCCATAAAAAGCCGGTTTAAAATTGTAAATTAAATGATTCTTTCTCTTGGAATATTTTTACATATTACAACAAGATTCCGTTGCTTTATGGTATTGCTAAAACTTGATATATTGACAATTTTGTTCATCCATTTAATTTTATTTACGGGAAAAACTGTTATAAATACGTGTTTTGTATGTGTATGTATATATGTGGTGCTGTGGTATTGTGGTATCTATAATGTGAGCCATTAACCTACAAGTATGCGGAATTTTATTGATGTAGTTTTGAATGTAAAAAAATTGCTAAGCTACCAGCGGCTTTAAATATACAATTTTAAAACCGCCCATTTAGTCGCAGTCGCAAATATTTTGGGAGTTAAATGCATCCATAACATCAGAGACAGATTGGTATGTTGAATGAATCTCTAAATCCCGTAAATATAATATATAAATGTAACCATTTTTAACACAAAGATGATTTAATTTATATATTTATGAATTACCTTCTGTCTTTTAATGTTCGATCTTTAAGACGGAATTACAGATCGTTCGTAAAAATTCCACGTTACAGCTAATATTGTGGTTTTTCTGTGTTATGGAAAATTGGTAAATATTTGTAGGCAAGTTGTTAACTGAAGAGAGTTAGTCGAGATCATTGACATGACTTTTTTATCACACATAGCCTACGTACATAAGTAACCCTGATAATCAGTATACAATATCTCAGGATACAAACAATTATGACGCCTCCCATGAACTCATAGCTGTCACAGTTATTCCGTCTATTGTTTTGCTTTAGGTTTTTTCTTGTAAATCATAAGTGAAAACGAATTATAAAAGTTCATGGTTTTTAATGGTTGCAGAACATAAGCATTTCCTGCTACAAAACTCGTACGTAACGACGTAAGGAATACTTACTCTAATGTCGTTTTAACGATTTATACATATAAGTTTTTGTATTTTACTTTATGTTAATACGTGGTGATATATACCATTTACTTTTACCTTATTATATTACTTATTTTATCCTTTTATATTACATTTTTATATTCACCTATAGCACTTTTAAATATTCTAGCAGTCATTCTATATTAACGCATCATTCATAAAATTGTCATTTAATGAATATAATCTATGAAGTTACGAAATACTTTTATTTAATGCGTGGCAATGTCAAACTGAGAAAGAAAACTGTTATTGTTTTAATATCTCTATCTCATAGTTAAATATTAGATTTTCCGGTCATAATTATTTTCATAAATGGGAAAATATTCTATAAAAACGTATATAAATAGCGATAAAACATTTATAGGGCAGACGGCTTATTTACGAGGGTCGGGCGAGTTGCGAGCCAATGATGGGTTCGTATACGATTCTATGACGAGATGATGTCTATGTATTTATGGTAGGTACACGAAAAGTGTTACGGCTTGTCTGCAGCTAATGTTTCGTATATTGCAAAAAGCCGGGACAAAACATATACGATTATTTTCCACTTTCATGCATGACATAGGCAAATGATTTGCGCACACACGCGAAACAGTTGCGAGAAAGAGTAAAATAAAGAAAAGACAATATGTATAAATGTTTTTATGTATGCTAAAGATTTGCTGTAGACCAGTGTTGTGCATCCCATAGAAGCATAAAAAAAACATTATTTCGTTACATTTAGACATTTAATACATATATTGTTTTAAAATTTGGTTTAATTCGAATTCTGAGGCCCCTTTCCTGGGAATTATCAGACATTAAGTCAATATACTTATTAAATATTCAATCAATAAGATTATGCTTTTAGGGGATTCTCTCCACCACCGTAGACAAGTGTTCATGCTACTGAGTACTTAAAAGAAGTGTAAGTTCCTTTTAATTAAAGGTACAAGTAATATAAGCTATTTGGTAATACAAGATCTGGTCTTGTATTGCCATATAGTACCATAGACAATAGTTGATGGTTTTATAGAAACATTTATAGTAGCTAATTCCTAAAGCGTTTTTTGAGAACAAATAAGCCACAAAATTAACCTTTTTTATTTACTTATATTGGGGATAATTATTATTTAAATATATTTTCTATTAATCATTTGAGTCAACATATTTTTAAACTTCCGAATTAATCTTTATGACTCTAAGCTTTATGAGGAATATACATACTTAAAATATATATACATCTTAAATTGATGAGATTCCACCTATCGGAGAAAGTCCCAGTTTGTCATACCTACACGTGAGATCTTCGACGACGCATGATGTTTCTCGCGTTTACGACGGATGGCACACTTACATAAATAAATAAATACCTATAAAGTTCGCGTAGCAATGTAAAATAAATATCTCTTTAATTTATTTACTTGTAAAGCTAAACTTATTTTATGCTGGAAAAATACATTTTTAACTAGATTTTATTCAAATTCCATTGCATTTTTATTATTTATGTTTATGTATTTGTAAACCATAAAAATATGTGGATAAAATACTTTTGATAATATGTTACGCTATTTCCTACATCGATATATACGAATACTATGGAAGTACACAATCTACGAATTGTTAGTTCGTCGGGGTTGCAGTTGCATGCAGTTTATGGTTGATTAGTTAGACAAATTCCTAATTTGTACAGATATCTTAAATTTTACATTGAAGTAGATAACGGTTTGTGAAGTGATTTACGGTAAAGAAAAGATAAATCTTTGCAAGACAAAGTGGGACTATACTGTCTATTGAAGTAAAAACACGGAGTAGTAATAATTTTTTAGAAAAAAATGGCCTTATGTTTTTTTTACTTATGTGAAATACAATTGATTGATTATAGTAAATAAATATATATTGGAAAATATTTCTGTTTAGTTTCGGATGTAGTGAATGTGAAACATTTTGAGTTTATGAAACTTAATAACATTGTAAACGCGTATCGTAAAAATGTGCGAAGAAAATGTTTTGTTGATATGGTCACACTAAGTATGTTATTTGTTCGTGTCGATTATTAAGGTCGGCCGCTAATCCTCTACAAGTGAGTTAATCGTGCTACATGAATTGCCTTCTGATTAGATGTCGATATTAGTCGTCAATAATGTAAATGTTAATTTCATTTCACTTACCATGATTGGACAAATCCTTGAAATAAAACGATATTCCTTTGCAACCACTCTTACACTGACACTGTAAAACTATTTCTCTATCACCGATAGCTAACCATAGTTGAGTTACACGGGAATGAAACCACTAGATTGAATCAGCATAAATCGGCAGCGTTCAGAGTGATAGGAACATATTCATGTTGGTTCGACAGTTACGTTCAGCGCAGTAGTCGGAGACGAACTGGTGGCCGTTGATGCGGTCCCCACCACGGCTTCCTGACCTACACCTTGTTGGGGCGACAGCAGCGGCTCCGGTAAACAAACGGTTCACCGACCGATTACGCGTCTGGATGAAGAGGCGCGTACGCTCGTCAAGTATCCGTCGCACGGACACATTTGTAATTCAACGTGATAACGGTTCCGCGAGCGTTCGCGCGTTTAGTTCTGTTCTCGGTGTTTCTGGGTCGTGACACACAAATTGAGGCAGAATAGTTGGGATGCCTGCGCTCTGTAACAGGTGTGCGTCGTCACAATCCATTTGATTGTACTGACTGAAGATACCTGTCCAGTAGCGGGGTTCTTACTCAAGAAAATTAGCATACACGAAAGAGAAAACGTTCTTCGTAATATCCGAGACATTCAGCATTCTCATGATTCATTTACTTTCTTTTTGAGGACATATTATATTTGCCTACTAAAAATTATTTGTAAAGTGAAAGTTATTTCACTATGAGACAGCGACTCCGTCTTACTACAATTTGATTGCAATTTGTTAATTAAAATATAAAAATAGCGACAGAAAAGATAATTATAAGCTAAGCAAACTGTCTTAATGTAGCTGTAAAAAAAATAGGCATAATTAGGTAGTTACGATAAGCCGAGAATACCAAATTTACTATTGACATAAAACGAGTTCAATTCGAAAATAAATAATTAAGGATATACCAAACTCTTTTTTTAATATAATAATTACTCACTTAGTCATATGGTTTACCTACTTTGTGAATTAATTATGTAACCTTAGTGACAAAGTGCTAATATACAACTAAAACGCTAGGTAATTACAGAAGATTCCGAGAAATTCAAGAGTTAAAGCCGTCTATACAATTCATTCAAAACAACTTATGACTAGGTAATGCTTTAAACGGAACTAGAATAATTATGCTAGGGAGTTGAAATTGTAATAAAATTATAATTAATTAATATTTTAAATGCTTTGAGGACCATTATTGTATAATATTAGGTTCTTACATATGAAATTGGCGTTTTTCGTACTGGCCACTTTAATCACAAATTTCTCCTCTTTGGTAAGGAATTCCAAATTCAAATTTGTACAGCTATAGAGTCATGTATTTGTGCTTCGATGATCGTCATTCATTTGTTTTTTTCTTCTGTTTTTTTCTGTTTGCGTCACTCATTTTACAAAATGGAAAACTTAAAATATCGCATTATTTACGAGTACGAGTTCCGCCGTGGCACTAGTGCTCCGGAAACAACTCGAAGGGTGAATGATGTGTATGGCGGTCGTGTTGTAAAAGAAAACACAGTTCGTTTTTGGTTCCAACGTTTTCGTTCTGGAAATTTCGACCTGCAGAACAAGCCCCGTGGACGGCCTGAGACTCAAGTTGATAATGAAGAGTTGAAGGCTATTGTGGAAGCGGATCCATCGCAAACCACGTCCGAGTTAGCTGCAGGCTGCGATGTTAGTGATAAAACTTTTAATTCACTTGAAGCAAATTGGGAAGATTAAAAAGCTTGAAAGGTACCTCACGAATTGACTGAAGCAAACCGGCAAACGCGCGTCGACTGCTGCGTTACATTACTAAACCGGCACAATAATGAAGGTATTTTAAACCGAATCATTACCTGTGATGAAAAATGGGTTCTTTACGATAATCGGAAGCGCTCAGCGCAATGGTTGGATCCTGGCCAGCCAGCCAAATCCTGCCCCAAGCGAAAATTAACCCCAAAAAAGTTACTTGTAAGCGTTTGGTGGACTAGTGCCGGTATTGTTCATTACAGTTTTCTCAAATCTGGACAGACTATTACGGCTGATGTCTATTGTCAGCAATTACAAACCATGATGGAAAAGCTAGCGGCTAAACAACCTAGGCTGGTCAATCGCTCCACGCCACTGCTGCTTCACGACAACGCTAGACCACACACTGCGCAACAGACGGCTACTAAATTAGAAGAGCTTCAATTGGAAAGTCTAAGACATCCTCCGTACTCCCCGGACATTGCTCCAACAAATTACCATTTTTTTCGAAATTTGGATAACTTCTTGCAAGGGAAAAAATTCAACTCCGATGGGGCAGTCCAAATCGCCTTCAAAGATTTTATTGATTCCCGTCCGACTGGTTTTTTTAGTAAAGGGATCAATGAACTACCTATGAGATGGCAAAAGTGCATAGAAAATAATGGTTCATACTTTGATTAATTAAATATATTATATTAAAAAATATTCGACTTTTTGTTCCTCCCATACAAAACGCCAATTTCATATGTAAGGACCTAATAATTTGCAGATCAGCCTCATTATAAATATCACTTCGTATGATTTGAGTTGATACGTTTTTATAATTAATTAGCAAACGGACTGATGACCTATCTGGTAATGTGTGGTCAATGACATCTATAGACAGATGTAAAGCATATCAAGTTTATCTACGATTAATTAATACTCATTAATTAATCGTAGAAACTAAACTTGATGAGTATTTTAAAGCTCGATTCTTTAAATTATCGCAGAGTGCGTTGGTTTTTCATGCTCGACCAACTGAATCTATTATATAAGGTCCAGGTCAGGCCTTGCATGGAATACTGTTCACATCTCTGGGACGATTCTGCCCAGTACTTACTCGAATTCCTGGAGAGGTCGCAGCGAAAGGCTGTCCGCATTGTAAATGATCCAAATGTTATTAAGCATCTTGAACTGCTCCAGTTGCACGGAGATGTTGCCTCATGGAGTTTTTTTTCATCGTCTGTATCATGGCGAGTGTTCTGAAGAGTTATTTCGTCTCGCTCCACTCTCTCCCTTCTACAGTAGAACAACGTGCGCGGGCTTACGGAGCCACAGCTATACCGTAACTTACATCCCAACCAGGACTAAGAAGTTCTCTGACTCTTACTTTTACCGAGTCGTTGTGCTGTGGAATGGTCTTCCGGCGAGCGTGTTCCCATCGTCCTATGATATTGGGTCCTTTAAGAGCAGCGTGGAAAGATAAATATTTGTACTCAGGCTGGCATGTTCATTGTGACTATCGTGAGGTTTTTGTCACTGTTGATAGCCGTCGTTTTTGGACTGCACCATGCTTGCCATAGAGCGTGGCGTGGTCGCCGTGAAGTGTTAACACTAGTGATGCCACGAATAGTGAATTGGCCGAATACCGAATACCGAATATTCGGCAACGCTGTCGGCCGAAGCGCCGAATATTCGGCCGCCGAATATTCGGCATGGAATACATGCTTGTCGGGGGCGCGTTAGCTGGATTAAGGCAAGTTGCAAACTGTTTTCCTCGTTGCGTTGGCGCGGCCAGCAAAGACAATACAATACCCAATACAAACGAAAAACAATACCCAAACCTTTCGAAATTTGCTAAAGTTTATCTTTCTTCTACTGGAAGTAGCGTGTTTAGTGAGAGGTTATTTTCTGGGGCTAGTAACATTTACGATGAAAAGCGTAATCGTTTGCCACCAAAAAATGCTGAAAAGCGTATTTTTATCCACCACAACTTACCACTGATCAATTTTAATTACTAAAGTGTTGTAATTTGAAAATAAATAGATAATTTTGAGTAATAAAACGTGCCTTTTTTACATGATTTGGTATTCGGCCGAATACCGAATAGCAAAAAAAGTGGCCGAATAGGCCGAATACCGAATAGTTGCCGAATATTCGTGGCATCTCTAGTTAACACTTGACATGTAAAAATACGTATTTAGTAGATTTGGGTAGTGTGCTGTTTAGATAAGGTTCGTCCATAAAAACGAAGTAGTTTTCGATTTACTGCGATCCTTCTGAATAACCAAACTTCCACGCGATTCACGAAAAACGCCCGCTGCACGTGTAATTCGGCGGCGAAGTATGCCCGCATGCCAAGTGTCTAGATAAAAAAAGTTATTTTGTTTCCATTATCTACATTAATAACCTAAATAATCAGAGAGCTAAAGGTAAAACTTCAATAAATCATCAGGACCGATGATCTTATAGAAGTGGGTGGGTACATTTTTATTGTCACATAATCATTATTCAATTCATTAGTTTCATCATTATAGGTGTTCCTGATTAGTTCTTTGATTCTTTAATATTTTTGTACATTTTTTCCACTTGTACACGTGTATTAAACCTTTTTATTTATAGATATTATTTTCGGTACTTTATTGTTATTACTTATTCGAAAAGAAAGACGAAAGTGGAGACGAGAAGTTTAATTGGAACCGAGTGGGACGAAAGCGGATTACAGGAGGGCTTTCTGTGACAAACCAATGTAGAGCAGATTTTTTAACACTCCTTATTATTTGGCAATAGACGATGTGATTTGTTTTCAATTACATCAAACATTGGACTTTGTTATTAGATAACATATTAAAACACTTGACATAATTTATCGGTTATGTGTAATATTGTCGGATATTTCTTGCAAATTAGCCGGAGTTAGGACGGTTTCGGACAGTGCTTACAAAGCAAGTTGTTCAAATATTTTATTGAACATGTATTTATAGCGAAACAATAATTACAGTCAAAATCTATTATAACGACATCGAAGAGTCGTATTAAGTCGTAAAAACCGATAGATGTAACAACCGCTGATGTTTTCGAGATAAGAAGTCCTATATCATTCAGCCCCAACCTTTGTTCTGGGTCAATATAACTAGTATGTTGTTCTAAACGATGTCGCCCTAAACGGTTTTGGTTGTATGTTATATCTGTATATTCTCTCGATATCTAAACAATTTAAACTATGAGGCTCAACTAGTATAAAGTCACCTAGCCTTTAATCAAAACCTCCTTAGAGCAGGTAATAAGTGCCTGAAAGCTAAAATAGTAAATGCAATATGGTTTGCGTACACTTACTATTATTGGCAATATAGACTCGCTTACGTAGGTTGATTCGACAACGTCCCAGCCACGTGAGTTCAGAGTTGGTTTGTAGTTTTACTGGATTGGCCAAGACCGTTCTTCACCTGATGGATGTTTATCTCGGATAGTGCAACGTAGCCCATGAAGGAAGCAGGTTTTTTTTGTTAACCCGGTGGAAATCTTGATGGACCATGACGGCAGCGGTGGGGGCCGCTGCTCCGGTGTGCCGGACTCTTACCGACTAAAACCACCGGGGTGTCAGCACTGCCTACTCTTAGTCCTCGCTGGACCTGGGTATACGTATACTATCTACGGCCCGGCGAATGATTGTCCTTGGCAGGCCTCCACTGGGAGGGGGTATAAGGATTGTTACCCTCTCACTACCTCTCTACTGGAATGAGGAGGCAGGTGTAAATATCATAATACATGTCATGTCTTCTTAGAGTCCTTTCGTATTATGCTACTAGATCAATAAAGACATAAAACATTTGTCATTTTGTTAACAGAGTTGCCGAAGGTGCACCGAACGCGCGAACTTGTCTCTTACATCAAAAACTGCAGTTATTGAATTGTTGCATTGAACGGGCCGTGAATGGGAGTGGTAGCTTCGCGGGTAATTCCTCCGAAGACGAATTCTACGACTGCTCAGAAGGAGAGGGAAGCGAGGATCAACTACCATGGGATCGGCCTGTCGGTCGATTGAACCGGTTGGGCGAAGCATCGCTGAAAAATGGAGCGCCGCTTTATGTACCAAGGACACAGGTTATAAAATTTTAATAACTTTTAGTTATGGACCGTTCCTGAGACTCGTTCCTAATTTATATTTCTTGTCATCATAATTTAAAAAAAAATATTCTTAACGTATATTTTATTTTTGTTTTTTAAAAACTTTTAAAACGAGTAGCATGTTTTACGCATAATTTGTGTAGGTTGAACCGTACAAACATTACTTAAAATAAAGCATTTTTTAAATATCTAAATAAAAAAAGTCTACGTCCTATTCGACTTCTTATTTTGTTTTGTTATTCAATTACTATAAGATTTAATTAAAGCTAGATAATTATTATAGTAATGTTTAAAAAGTTTATAAATAGAATAAATATAAATTATTATTTTCCTTCATTCTATTTACTTTATGGAATTTAAATAATCTAAGATTATAGCTTGCATATAATTAATTTATTTGGACGCAGGATCCGGCCCCGAAGACGGAGGATCAGTTAGAAGAGGACGCGGAATTAATGGTTAGGTTGGGTGACGACGCGAAGGCTTCTGAACTCCGAGCTCGAATGATGAGTGCATCACTTCTTTCTGATATGGAAGCGTTTAAAGCTGCAAACCCTGGAGCGGAACTATGCGATTTCGTGCAATGGTACTCGCCGCGAGATTGGAAACCAGATGAAGGGGGTTCACTCGGAGACCGCATGCTTTTACCAGGGAACCCTTGGCTTGAGGCGTGGACTGTCGCCCGGCCCGTACCCGCAGCAAGACAGCGAAGATTGTTTGACGAATATCGGGAAGCAGAGCAAGTTTTGCATTTCTTACGTTCGAGGACTGTCAGTGGTGTAGCTGAACTGTTATTGCCGGCTCTGTTGAGGGCCGGAGCCTTAAAAGCATTTGAAGAAGGTTTTAGAGCGGGAAGTGCGCCTGTAGGTGGTGTGGACAAGCGGCGGACTTTCGAGATAGCTGCGCACGAGTTGTATGAAGCCGAGAAGGAGACTTGCCGGTCACTCTGTGTTCGAAAAGTGCTCGGTAATAGCGTGGAAGGGAAACCTCTGGACGCAGTTGGTCGCGCGAAAATATTGAATACTTCGGGAGGATCACTGCCTCCTCCAACGCGTAGAGAATTCACTCTCAGGGTAAGAGACGCTATCGCGCCGCAGATCATGCGAGCCGCTCTAGCTTCTGATATGACTATTATTGGTGCCTTTACAGAACGCATTGTTTGCTTGTAGCATTACTGTTTATACGGATTTGATTGTTAAAAGTTACTTGATTCCTTGGTTTCATGTATGTAAAAAATGTTGGTATAGTGTGTAAGTAGATAGGTTAATATATTTGAATTGTGCCGATAGTAAATATATAATTATTAATTATGTACCATATTGTGCAGAAAATGTTGACTCAAAGTTAATATAATTTAAGTATAAGTCTTTGGTTTTAATCTTTTTTTATTCAATTTTTACTTTTTATCATACAAACTTAAAAATCGATAGTAAATGGTTTCGTGTATTCTATTATAAATCATTACTTTATGGTGTTTAATGGATAACGTAAAATTATGTTAAAATTTAAAATAAATGTATTTTTTGTACAACCCATGAGATGTAATTTTGTAATATTTTAGAGTTAATACGTCATTCCATGCGCTTTGCAACCTAAATTGAGCTTATGCATTGAGATGTATGTTATTTTGTTTTCTTTATTTTTATTTTTAACGTTGACCATTTGTCGTTATATTCAATTCACATTTCTTTGTAATCCAATTCGTAAACTAATACATAAGTATAATTTCAAATTGATTTTTATTATACAAAATAACCTTTAACTTATTTCTCGACGATACCCTTCTAGTTGGGGCTGAGTAGGTGTTGTGGCTGACAAAATATTCTGTGACTGTTAGTCTTCCAAAGCTTTATTCCAGATACTTATAGCGCACAGAGGTTTTATGTTACTAAAAAGAGTCTAATACCCGTTTTGACCAACATCTCCTTAATCACTTCCTAACCAGGAGACCCCTTGGCTAGACATTCCCTAAATACAACTCTTACCACACCTTATTCATTTTACGAAGTAACTTATAATAATTATTTGAACGTAAATTTCAATATTTAGGATTAATAGTGAACTTAAATATTAGGTCCTTACATATGAAATTGGCGTTTTGTATGGGAGGAACAAAAAGTCGAATATTTTTTAATATAATATATTTAATTAATCAAAGTATGAACCATTATTTTCTATGCACTTTTGCCATCTCATAGGTAGTTCATTGATCCCTTTACTAAAAAAACCAGTCGGACGGGAATCAATAAAATCTTTGAAGGCGATTTGGACTGCCCCATCGGAGTTGAATTTTTTCCCTTGCAAGAAGTTATCCAAATTTCGAAAAAAATGGTAATCTGTTGGAGCAAGGTCCGGGGAGTACGGAGGATGTCTTAGACTTTCCAATTGAAGCTCTTCTAATTTAGTAGCCGTCTGTTGCGCAGTGTGTGGTCTAGCGTTGTCGTGAAACAGCAGTGGCGTGGAGCGATTGACCAGCCTAGGTTGTTTAGCCGCTAGCTTTTCCATCATGGTTTGCAATTGCTGACAATAGACATCAGCCGTAATAGTCTGGCCAGATTTGAGAAAACTGTAATGAACAATACCGGCACTAGTCCACCAAACGCTTACAAGTAACTTTTTTGGGGTTAATTTTCGCTTGGGGCAGGATTTGGCTGGCTGGCCAGGATCCAACCATTGCGCTGAGCGCTTCCGATTATCGTAAAGAACCCATTTTTCATCACAGGTAATGATTCGGTTTAAAATACCTTCATTGTTGTGCCGGTTTAGTAATGTAACGCAGCAGTCGACGCGCGTTTGCCGGTTTGCTTCAGTCAATTCGTGAGGTACCCACCTTTCAAGCTTTTTAATCTTCCCAATTTGCTTCAAGTGAATTAAAACAGTTTTATCACTAACATCGCAGCCTGCAGCTAACTCGGACGTGGTTTGCGATGGATCCGCTTCCACAATAGCCTTCAACTCTTCATTATCAACTTGAGTCTCAGGCCGTCCACGGGGCTTGTTCTGCAGGTCGAAATTTCCAGAACGAAAACGTTGGAACCAAAAACGAACTGTGTTTTCTTTTGCAACACGACCGCCATACACATCATTCACCCTTCGAGTTGTTTCCGCAGCACTAGTGCCACGGCGGAACTCGTACTCGTAAATAATGCGATATTTTAAGTTTTCCATTTTGTAAAATGAGTGACGCAAACAGAAAAAAACAGAAGAAAAAAACAAATGAATGACGATCATCGAAGCACAAATACATGAGTCTATAGCTGTACAAATTTGAATTTGGACTTCCTTACCAAAAAGGAGAAATTTGTGATTAAAGTGGCCAGTACGAAAAACGCCAATTTCATATGTAAGGACCTAATATTTATCGATTGAGGTACTAAAATAAAACAATATTAAAACAAACTAATAGAATTCAAATTTAAATTCAAACATTAAATAATTGTTTTACAAACAAAACCAATCTATTTTTGTGTGTCCTAGGTAGTGATGAAAATGCCCGGGAATTTTCCCAAAGTGCCCAGCACTTCCGCGAACATTTCGTAAATTCCCAGGAATATTCCCCATACAAGTTTTGGGCACTTTGGGAAAATTCCCGGGCATTTTCATCACTAGTCCTAGGACACTTCGTAAAATGAACAAGGTATAGTCGTAGCGATACTTCGGGGTGCCCAGTATACGTGGTACCAAAATTGAACTCTCTGCGATTAGGTACTGCACGAATTGTGGAGTCCCGCCCGGTTAAGTTGTGAAGACCTTTCCCGGTCAACAAACACGCGTATATTCGAAAAAAAAAAGAATTGTGGAGTGCTCAGTTTTGCATATATATCGCCGTAGCCGTCCTGAACTGTCAAGGGTGGTCCTTGACGTAGCCTTGAGTTTCTTTCGGCGTTTCTTTTCAAAGTAGTAACTTCCGAAACGCTTGTAGATCACCGTTAGATTTTGTATTTTGGCTGGCGGCCCAAATCCAGGGCCGTATCCACAGGGGTGCTTTTGCGTTGCCACTCAACCCATAATTTTGCTGGTCGTGCACATCAGTGGTGTCATTCTCGCCAGGTTTAGTTGTGAAGGTTTATGCCGATTGCCAACAAAAGTCCCGCCGAAAAAAAACTGTCAAGGAAGTGCCTAAATCCTTACATATCATGTTTTTTGTAATCTCTTTTGCAGATAGGAGTGACGTAAAACGGCGGTAACGGCGCGCACGATGCGTATCGCTACGTGCATAAAAAAACCGCGTAGAGTGGAATACGAGCAAAGAATTTATAGGTTCACACCACACGCTCATGCAACCATCAATCACTACCAACAGTCACAAATTACTTTTTTTTATCCTGACTTAGTATAGGGACCACACCGCTTCTGAGGGTAAGCATGGTAAGACTACGATCGTCAAAAGCAAAAAAAAATAGTAGTTGTAGTGAGTATGTCGGCATACATATCACTTCCGCTTCGTTTAAAGGACCCAATATCATAGGACGAAGGAAGCACGCTCGCCGGAAGACCATTCCAAAAAAACTACAAAAGTAAGAGTAGGAAAATTTCCTGATATTAGGCAAGTTATGAGTAAGTTACTGTAAAGCGGTTCCTTTGTAAATCTGCGCGCGGGATTCTGTTATAGAAGAGATAGGATGGAATGAGGTTAAACAACTCAATAAAACCAATATTAGCGACTGACGATATAATATCGACACACAAATACCGATAATTAATTTCAAACGTCAATCATCACTTTACGCCAGGATCACCTGTATAATTTAATTCAAGTATTTACATCATTCTGTATCTACTTGTGGACACTTAGTTACACGCCGTTAGGCCTGTCGTTTCATAAAGCTTAAATCGTGTGGTATCTATTTATCTTTTGGTGTTCGAACAAAAATAATTTCTACGTGGAACGGGCCGAATCGCGAATCGTATCAGATGGCTAAACAAGTCAACATTCGATAAACGATAACGACAAAGAAAAGTGTAAAATGTATGAAATTAACATAACGTGACATTTCGTGTCAATTCCATACATTTTTCATTTACTACTAGCCTTATCGTTTATCGAATGTTACATTGCTTAACTTAGAACGGCATATCGAAAACGTGTATGATCAATAGTCCACTAAACCGATTATGTACGCGTCGACTAAACGATATACATATATATTGTATGGACTCCGCTTTACACGGTAGTTTATCTATCAGCCATACCGGTGACTGAGATATATTATAGTCCGTTGGTAAAGCTGACAGAAAAACCTATTGTCTAATGTGGGCTATAGGCACGATGCGACGTGGTGAAGGAGAGGCGTGGGCGTCGTGCGGCACGCAAGCGCACCTCGAACGCGGGCCGGGAACCGCACGGGATCCCTCAGTGGCGTCGCGTGCCGCCCGGTCGATTCCTTGCCGCGCGTTATCTATCGCCACTCTATAATTGCTCAATTCGTTATTTTACACATCAATTTATTGAAATATACCTTCAATAACTCTGTTATCCTTTTGATGCCGGTCTCTGATCCTTTATTGTGTATTTACAATATTTTATTACTGTTGTTGCCCCTTAAAAATCAGCATCTCTGGACATTTGCTATCATTTGACAACCGTATTCAGTGAATACTGATTTATTGTGCTGTTATTCATATCCGATCAATGAATTAGAGTACTGGGGACATAGAAATGTGAAAGTGATGGTCAAATGCAATTTTATTAGAATATCTTGGATGTAGGGAGATGTTAAATTGTATATTATTGGAAACAAAAAATTATGTTCGAGAAAATGTCTTCAATGTTACGAATGGTAAGTAAAACAAAACATTACTGTTTTTTAACTTCATGTAAATTACTTTAATCGTTATATTCAAACATTTCTAAGGGACTCCTTCCATTGTATTTGTTATTATATAGGAGAGCCTAATGATATAAAATAAATATATTTTAAAAAGGTACTGGTGTATCTAAAAGACTGTTTTTGGATTCTATAAGGTAAATTTGATTTATTGCCACAAATATTCAAGATCCGACTGTTTATTGTAAATCGATAATTATTGTTGTAATTTCTATGTTTGTTTTAGAACTTGTTTTCAAAGTGGTACTTATCTATTTTTACGAATTTACTTTTGATAATGACCGCATTGTTTACACTTATTTTCAGCTAGAGGTATATTACGCTCTTTTCCAAAATATTTACAATGTTGCATTAAGTCAAAACATAAAAAATAAATTCGTGAATTATATTTATGTAAACGTAAATTTAAAGCCTTTTATATTCTTCAAAATTTGTAAACAACTAATTGTATTTAGATGGATTAGACATGTGAAACACTACAGAGGTCTTTAAGTATTCCGATTTAGAATGAAAAAAGGATTAGATATCTGATTTTTCAGAAAAGTCCCAATACGCTACATTTTTCCGATTTAAACGGATGAATCAAAACTTCTAAATGACGTGTTGAAATTGAGGTCTCCAGAGCCGGAGTGGCATAATTTGTTTCATCAAAATACTATCCAAATCGAGCACCACTATTTAGCAACAATGCACAAAATTGTAATGACAACAATATGAATCAAAAAATCTAATATACTGATAGCAAAAATTTTACAATATTAATAAGACTTCAGTATTTTAAGACGATTTTACTGCATCAACCTAACTTGCATAATTATTCATTGGGCCTCTGGCTTTAGTGGTTTTAGATGACGAGGAATAGAGAAAGATGCTACTCTATATATTTTACTAAATCCAGTGGCGAATAAATATAAACTATATTTAAAAGAAGGAAACAATAACGGTTAATACATTTTACCTAACCGTAATCTTAACAAAAATACATCTTTGATTCATGCCAATTGTAATTAATTCACAAAGGTTAACATCATGCGAGTTTGGTGATACCGCATTACAGCAATGTAAATAGACGTGCAAACTTATTTGACTTTTTAACTTTCACCGAACAAGCCTTATTTATTCCATTAATTCGATTTTTCTTAGACGATGAAACCTTGATTAGTTATATAGGATCGTTTGTTAAATGGAGCGATACTGTCGTCCTCTATGTCTATTGAATGGTGGTCTGTGAAGCTATTATAAATAGACAGACTATTATACTATTAATGCTCAGTGGACTGGACAATGGCTAGGAAATGTAGCTGCTGCTTGAACTGCTTTGTACATTTTTAAACAAGCATTTATCGTTAAACCAGAAACTTACAAAGCTGTTGCTTGTTCGTTATAGTACAATGTTCATGTTCGATACTCTTTATTATAATTTCATTTTCATTGTAATTTGTACAACATATTATGTTTATCTAGCTTATTATCTAAAATATAATGATACTGAGGAACTGTTGCAGGTATAGATGTGTTTGGGCTTTAACATTAACATTATTTTGAAATTATTATTCACTTTGTTTGTATAGTCTATTGTTTGGTGTTTAATGTTGTTTTATTGTTTTGAGTTAAGATTGGAGCTACGCAGCAGTAATAAACTGTAACAAATTTGTGTGAAATATGCTGATATCCAAGATACAGGTTGCCCTAGTTTGGGTGTCAGCTGATTTTAATGTGCTGCTTTGTAGTTGTTTGTCTAATATTTTTTTTTATTGACAATCTGTGATAATGGCATATTACTATTATATTTACGAAAACTTACAGTCATTTTCCGGAACTAGATTCGTACCTCTGCCCACATGTTTTTTCTTCTTAGATGACCTCTGGATATAAACTAAATCTACACTGTAGGTACCATGTATATGACATAGAGGTGCTGAACATATTGTTGTTGTATCTTTCTTTGTCCGTTTTGCCAATTATCTATTTGAGAACATAAGGTGAGGCAAACGTATAAATAAAATAACTATGATGAAACCAATCCGTAACTAGCAGCGGTTCACCTATGGAGTAGGGTTGTAAAGAAGGCGTTTTAAAACTGTAATATTAACGTGGCATTAAACAATTAAAACTAAAGGGAGGATTTTGCAATACAATCCTTTTCTGCTTACTATTTCTTTGAAAATGTTTCACTATTTAATCATTTTTGTTCTTTGCATTGTTACTTGTTTTATGTAAGTATTATATTCGTGGCTTCTTGGCTTGTTATATTAATGTGTGGTGTAATGACCACACGAGAGAAAGCTAACTACAAATATTTTCTATAGCGCTCACGCTCCGCTTCATCACTTTTCTTGGCATATAACCTCCAATGTACATCTGCACTAAAGTTTGCGGAAGCGGAGGTTTTATTTCATCGTGAGGATCTACAGTTGCAGGTGCTGAAGTTAAGTTCCGTTACAACCCTATTATAGAGTACTCCTACACTTACTGATGGATAGACACGACCTGATTAGATAAATGGTACCTTCTAAAGTAAAAATATCAACGGCCTACAAGTACAAAATTATGGTAATATGATAGATACTAGAATAATTGAAGTAGTCATTTTGAAATATTTAAAGGAATATTAAATGTGGCTCTTTAAAAAAAAATGCTATTTGAAAACGCAAGATATTTCAAAAATTGTGAGTGTTTCTAAAAAGAATAATCAGATACTTGTTAAAGCATAGGTACGTAGTTATTACCAAAACAACTGTAATCGATTATTTTAAGGTAGCCAGCGGAGATCACAATGTGGTGATAATATAAGCGTAGTAGGTGAATCATTCGGATTGTTGTAATAAAAATTGTATACATCTAGTAAATCATTTAGAATGATAAATTTTATTTTCAACATTTATGGTTTCACAGCGCGTACCAAATTGCTGTGGATGATTTCAGATGTTATCTTTTTAGCATCAATATTACTTTTGGGCTTTCGTATTTGTTTGAATGACGCAATGACTGTTGGCTTAATACTAAAAATAGGTAATATTATCCTCGAGATAGTCGTCTACAAATCCCTTGAAAATATTTGTGAACTTATATAAACTATTATACTGATAATAGAATTGTCTTTGTTCACAAATATGAATATCTTTAATCAGGTACCTACATATTGGGTTTATAAAGTGATCAATTAGTATTCGGCCGGTGCGGGCGCGTCATTCTATTGTTGGTAGTGAGTGATACCTTTTTAGTTACAAAATAAATTAAAACACTTATAGACTATAAATAAAGTTATAGTATAAATATATATTTTAGCAGTGTGATTCATATTTTTAAAGTTTACATATGTAGGTAGACGGAAGGTACAAATGCGTAGTGTACTAATTTTATCAAACTAGGTCATATATGAGTGAGTATAATCTATTTTGATATATCCTCTTACTTTGAATAGTATATATAATATATGTAATATTGTTTATTTTAGAGCGGATAATGATTTATTCATTAATATATTCATTACTACATCCATCTCGCCATACATTATTATTATTGAATACACATAGACAAAATTCACGCTTATGGTAATTGCGTACATTTGGCACATGTTCAGATGCTTTGCTCTAAAGCGGCCTCCAGACCTGATCTCGATCTTCCAAATCGAATAACTAGTATTTACGTATCGTAGTTATCTATAAAATAATATGATTGATAAATCAATTAATTTGAAGTTAAACTTATTCTTCATCGTAAATCAAAATAATCTATATAATCTAAACTTGTAGAGAGCATTTATTTTTCTATTACTATTAATGAGATAATGCGGTAAAATACTTTGTAAATTAAATATAATTGGCGTTTTTCTAAATACCTTGGAATATACAGCCGATTACAGAACGCTTTGAAACAATCTTATTCCTCACGATATTTTTTCACTAGTTTTCGTGCTAGAGCCACAAGTAACATAGGGTTAATCTACGGCAGGAACTCGATAACGAAAAACTAGCTAAAGCTTATCTATACACACTATAAAGACTCGAGGGATCTAGAATGGACTATGAATATACTTATATGTTAGTACCATCTATGTCCTATTCTTACTATTTATTATACTTATTATAATAAACAATTATATGTATTTAATAATCGTGAAAGGGGCAAAATAAAAGCTAAAACTCAATTGTATGAAGTAATTCGTCTATAAATTTATTACTATTGTAATAATTCAAATAACAAATCCATATGTTGAGGAACATATTCTCGTATAACGAACATCATTAAAACTTTTCAATGAGTTCCTGACACACTGAAGTTGTCAGCGATATAAAATTGTTTAGCGAAATCTTATTCTTATGTTATATTGGAAAGAAGAAACGTTTCAGTTGCAGAGTATCATTAAAACTTTGAAAAAAACATATCACAGGGACAGATCAAAAATATTATCAACATAATTAATTAAATTCATATTAAAAACTTTCAAAGAAATAGGCTAATGGAAGTGGAGCTTGCTGGGCGTTACGTTATTTACAGAACCACGATGCTCAATGCACTCACTCACCGTCAGATGAGCATATTTAAGGCTGGTTTTCGTGTCACGCTGACGGTCGGCGCTGATGGATCAATTTGTATGCAGTTGTATGTAGCGTTTTAGAGTCGCGCTGACCGCTCAGCGCTGACGGCCGTCAGCGCTGAGCTATACGCGGCCGTACACGCCGCGCGTCGGCGCCGCTGACAGACAGGCGCTGACGCACCTCCACACTCATTGAGCGTTTTCGTGTCGCGCTGAAGGTATGTATCGACAAATACAGTCATGGACAATCGTGAAATAAATACCGGTTGAGTAATTGAAGAAATGAAATAAAAGAAAGGTTTATGGGACGTAACAAAGCCTGGGATGACATCGTCGTCTTAGCTTAATTTATTTAATTTTGTTTCTTACAATAAATAATTACATAATATTTTTGTGTACTTATTTTTTCTTACTTTAAAGTAACCATCAAGTGCTCAATCGGCTGTAGAGGTACATTACGTAAGCTGCAATAGACAAATCTATTTTGTAGCTTTGCTAGTAATTCATCAAAACTTCTTGATGACATACGGAAATAGTTGAAAAACTTTTTGCCGTCGTCTCTAAACTGGCCGTATAATATATAGAATTCCCCTGCGAAGATTCTCTGCTCGATCAATGGATGAACATGTATTTCTTTTTTGCAGACGTTTTCTTTGCTAACAATTTTCACTGCCATCGACATTCTTTGCGACTGTACTTCACGGTCATCAGCGCGATACGAAAACGACCCATCAGCGCCGTCAAGCTACGCGCCGACCGTCAGCGCCAACCGTCAGCGTGACAGGAAAACCAGCCGAAGTTGCCATAAACATGCGCTTTAGGGCAGTCAGCGACTTTTGGTTATTATAATTTTATTTTACTAGATCTCCCTAGTAGGTAAAGTTGGCAATGTGGTCTCGGAGTTTTAAGTGGACGATTGTCTGAACTGGGTCGATACCACTGTACACAAGTGTAAAGACCGTCGTAGTGACTTACTTCAGTCGTGGTATGCGGGCTGGCAGGGCGATGGTGACTGTCTATGAAATCTCGACGCTTTGCTGTCGCGGTCATTCTTGGACTACACTATACTATCCATTATGTGCTTTGTAGTCACTTTGATGAGCCAGTATTAAGGGTACAGGACTTAGAACAATGCAAGTAAGATATATAATTGAGTTTCTACGTTTTGTCTGAAGAAAATGGATTATTTTCTAATGGAGAAAAAATTGTACCGATTAAACCATACTATTATTTCTCTTTGTTATTTAAATATCTTAGGATTATCTATTATTATTAAAATTACGAACTTTTCTTAATAACTTTATAAGCTTCTTACGCTTTTGAGTATAAAATTATGCTAAGTACAAAATGAACACAATGCCAAACCTCATAAAGTGGATATTTAATTAACCGCAACGATTGTGCTACGGCCGTATTCGTGGCGTTTTGTTTACGATCTAATAAAAATTACATTTTACGAGTTACAGTAAAGATAAAAATCAATACTGACACTACGGTGATCATACAATAGCGGCACACGTTACGCGAGCTGGCAATAGAGTAAGCTAAGAAAATTGATCCCAAATAGATATCTGGATGATCTTTTGTAAATATATTGATACTATTAAGATATGTTGATTCATTCCGCTTCGACGTAGCCTTGAGATTCTTTCGGTATTTTTTCTTAAGCCAATATTAAGTTCTTTATAAAAGAAGTGTGAAAAGATTTTTGAGCAGGTCGGCTTCTTTCGACTAACAGTGCCCTTTACCTCAATAATTGTAATCCAATTTAAACTGGACCGTGCTTAACATCAGATGCAGTATAATCACTTGGTTAAGTTATTATAAAATAATGTGACTCAATCCCAATAGATTATTTATTAATAATTTTAAAATATTAATCTATGATTAATTACAATAAATTATAATTGTATGTCTTGATAACTGTTTCTATAATTGTGCAGATCAAACCTTCAGTTTCCTTAAATAATAGTTTTAATACAAATAAACATTTATTTTTATTGTTAAAGTTTATTCCTGATATATACTTAGTGTTACCAACGTTAAATTTTTAAAAATTTTCGCGCTTTAACTGGTGAGTTATACTCATTTTCCAGACGATACCGGTGTCACTTCCCAGTAAACAGCATGGAGTAGGGGCGAGACCGAAGCCGGTCTCCTGTGTCTCTCGTACAGAGATGGGCAAAATGTAATCTGATTAATGATTAACGATTACAAAATGTAGTCGTAATTTTAATTTTCTTGCTCTCTAATCATGACTAAATCCATTTAAAACATTAAGAAGTCAAAAATATCTATGCCATCTGGGATTCCGTAGTATTTAAAACATATATGAGCAAAAAGCAAGTATAATACTGGTAAAAAACGCAAAATGTAATCGCAATCTTTTTTATTAATCTGATTACATTTTGCCCATCTATGCTCTCACACAATAAGACTTCTCTCAATCCCTACACAGTTTTCGGCCATCATTATTGTTTATGCATCAAGTGTAGTACTAACGTTTACAATCATCATTTGACTATCTCAGTGTAACTCTCATATTGACTATTAATTATTCCTATTTTATTAATAACTAGAAATTACCTAGAAATAACTTATATGGCAAAACAACGTTTGCCGGGTTAGCTATTAACTTACATAAAAGTTATACCGCTTCATTTTCAATGGCAGTTAATTAAATGTTGGTATAAATTAATGCACTGGCTTCGGTGGCTGCTGATTGATTGTAGAAAATGTGCAAACCCATGTTATTATATTTATTGCACGTGATATTTGCAAGGAAACCAACATATTTCCTATTTCTGCGAGAGTTTTATAGAGAAATCTTAGAGAGTATATTAACATTCATAATAAAACTCTGATAGAATTAAAAGTAAGTAGTTTTGGTTACAAATTAATGTTTAATTTGTAACATTATTAAGTACAGTGTAAACTCCATATAACGTCACTCGATTTAACGTCAAACTCCCTAAAGCGTCGATATCACTCGGTTTTGGTTGGTTTAGCTTGTTTCCCATACAATGATACACTCTATATAGCGTTACACCCACTCTATATAACGACAGAAATTTAATAATATAAAGTACTTTTGAAGTTGCCAAAATTAGTAAAAACTGCGCAGCTGTGTACGTTCTTTTGTCGCTTTATTATAGTAGCCCGTAATAAACTCGACTGTCGGCATTACACATACCGAACTTTATAAGAAATCCATTCCTTTATTTACAAATTGGGATTGCTTGCACGTGTTGACTATTGTTAGTAGGAGTTATGAATTATCTATACTTTATCATATTCTTAGTTGCTCACAAACTTTCAAACTCTAAACATGCCAAGTAAGAGAAAATCTCTGTGTATTTACGAAAAAGTTTTACTGATACGCGCAATAGAGGCGGGAGAGAAGATAAGTCGTATTGGCAGACGCTTTGGATTTAATCGCTCTACAGTGTCCACAATATGGAAAAATAAAGAAAAAATTCTATAAGCAGAGAAAGATGGAAAATATTCTAAAAAATTGCAGAAACCTAAATACGAAGATTTAGATCGAGCTATACTATCGTGGTTCCAACGACAGCGCCTGAATAATATGCCTATCTCGGGGCCGATCGTGAAAGCTAAGGCGGAGAAGTTTGCTGAAGAACTTGGTTTACTTTCTTTCAAAGCATCAGAAGGATGGCTCAGAAAATTCAAGCAACGTCATCATATCAACTATGGTAAAATTAGTGGAGAAACACGAAGTGTTGATACGAATGTTACTCATGACTGGATTAATAGAGTGTGGTCAAAATTGACAGAAAAATACACCCCAAGTGACATTTTTAATGCTGATGAATCAGGAATTTTCTACAAGTTGACCCCAGATAAAACTCTGAAATTTAAAGGGGAAAAATGTGTGGGAGGAAAGCTCTCCAAGGAGCGTATTACAGTACTGCTAATATGGATGGCACAGAAAAAAAAAGCTAATGGTAATAGGCAAATAAAAAAATCCGCGGTGTTTTAAGAACATAAAAAAATTGCCAGTGACGTATAAAGCTAATGAATCAGCTTGGATGATCAGTCAACTTTTTGAAGAAGAAGTGCGAAAGTGGGATGCAGAATTAAAGGGACGAAAAATTTTACTTCTTGTTGACAACTGCCCTGCCCACCCTCTTACAACAAACCTTCAAAACATAGAGTTGGTATTTCTTCCTTCAAATACGACTAGTGTCTTACAGCCAATGGATCAAAGCGTGATTAAAAGCCTCAAGGGTCACTACAGAAAGAAATTATTCATAGAGCTAGTCGAATCTGAGGGTAAAACTTCTATTAATATGCTGCAGGCAGTAAATTTTTTATCTAAAGCCTGGGAAAAAGTCACACCCACAACTATATAGCACTCTTTTCGACAAGCTGGACTTTGTACAAATTCTATGAGTGATGAGGTGGAAACGGAACTGGAGTTTAATAACAACGACGCCCTTCCATTAACTGAGTGGATTCAACAGTTCAACATGGCAGGAAAATTTACAGAAAATCTTCAAACCTACATCGAAGTAGACGACTGCCTGCTTATAATGGCATCATTCACAGATAAAGAAATTTTGGATTCGGTGAGAAAAACCGAGTATCAAGACCAAGGAGATGAAGAAGATGAGACGGATGAGCCTGAGCCAACGCCGAGCATTAAAGAAGCCCTGGAAGCAGCAAAATTATTGTAAAAGTACTTTCTTTATCACCAAGATGACTCAATATCGCAAGATATGAATAAAATAATGAAAAAAATACAACAAAATTACTGGTGCAGCAAAAGACGTCAGACAAAAATAACAGAGTATAGTCAATAGCGATCAAATGAGAATTGTTTTTTATGTAATTACTAACACTAGTCTGAAATAAACTTTTTTTCTAATACAGTATTTTCTTCTCTCCATTTAACGACCACTCTCTATAACGCCAAAATATGCACAGTCCCTTGAGGGTCGTTATATAGAGTGTACACTGTATTAGAATTAAATGTGTTTAATCTATCTTTCATCTATCTACATATAAAAAGACTTATGCGGACAGATGTATCATCATAAAGCCTAAACTACTGGCGCTCGAAACAATATTTTTTTACATTTAGTTATTTTTATAGCATAGGTTTCCCGTAAGAGTGGTTATTTTGATATTACGCCCCTAAGAAATTTAAATAGAGGTTAAGAGTTTATTTGAAAATCTGCCAGTTTTGATTATAAATCGCGCCTGAGTGAATTCAGGCCGGGACCGCTAGTAATGTATAATATAATAACGGCTAGTATAATAGAATACGTAGTAGGTGAATTTGATTACGTTTGTATTTGTTATGATTAAACAAATTATCTAGTAAGATGATTGTTATGAACAACATTTATGTTTTTTACTATTTTGGCAAGCGTCCAACAGTTGTTCTAACATTATAATTATACATCAACAATTTTCAACAAAAGGTTAAAACATATAATGAAGTACTGTCAGCTTCAGTCGACATATAGTCGACATTTTCCAAACACGAAGACAGTACGATGGTAAATTTGAGTCCAGCAGCCATAACTAACTGACACCGTTATTTATTTAATTACTATAATATGTAAATGATAATAGAAACATTGTAATTAATTATTCCACACATTCTATGTACATTTATTCGAAAAAATACAGTTAATTAATTTTTACTATGGCATTATAATATTTGTTATGGATGTATAAAATCGCCATTGTACCTTGCTTGAATACAAGTTCTTGATCTAAATCAAACTTATATCTGAAATAATTTGATTAAATTATATATATATTTAAGTGAAGATAAAAATTCATCAAAGTGTAATTAAAGCTATTGTTTCCAGGAAAGTAAGGAAGCGCTTTTCATTTCAAAGTGGTTGGTAGTGTTTTCAACAGCGCGGTACCACGTCATTCATTGTATCTAGAATAATGGGAACTGGAAACAAAAGATTTAATGACGTAGGCGAATATTTTCACTAAGCAATCTCAAAATTACATAGTTTATGATGTAATTTAGAAAAAATATTATATAATATATAAGTAAAATATATAATAATAATAAAGTACATAAGTAAAAAAAAGTGTATGTCCTCCGTCGTCATGTCGGCCCACATATACCACGACTAAAGGTCTCTAGGTATATGAATTACTGGATATACACAAGCTGATCCCGAAACGGGACAGGCCAAAGCGAGTCATTATGACAGTCTTTACACTTGTGCACTGTAGTCATGACTCATGACCCAGTTCGGGTAAGGCTAGTTGGTCCAGATACTGCACCCATTTTATGTATTGGATTCCTATATCTTGTCAAAGTTTCTCTTTATTATTCAATAGTGCATATTGTATGTAAAATTTTTACTTAATAAAAAAATAATATTATAAATAATAATATGATGACAATAAACCTTCAATAAAAAACGTAACTTACTTGATTTGTAAATTTGTTTGTTTGGATCTCTTTTGGTTGTTCGATATTATAGAACTATGCTTTTATTTATAGACCAAATTCTGAATTGTAATTACAGGTAAAGTTTAAAAAGTCAAATTAAATTTAAAAAATAGTTGATATTCAGCTCAGGGAAGGTAACAATAGTCCTAATGAAGTAAGAATTTCATAAAATCAGCTTTTATATTCTCAGATGCTGCTAACGCTCCCTTTTCATTAGATGTTTATTAGTGTCCGACCGAAAGTTCGGTTTCGGTTTCGGTTTCGGCCGAGTTTCGGCCAAAAATCAAGTTTCGGCGGCAGTTTCGGTTTCGGCCAAAATTGGCCGAAACTTTTGCCGAAACCGAAACTGATTTCGGTAGTTGTCGTACATGCTTGCCTAGCTTCGTTTCTCGCGGCAACGCTTTGACGGACGCTGGCGGCCCTGTTCGGGATTCGTGCGCCGTTCGCATTGCTTTTTTTTTTCGAATTTACGCGTTTTTGTTGACCGGGAAAGGTTTTCACAACTTAACCGGGCGGGTGAGCGAACACCGAGGGTGCTCAGCCGGCAATTTATGGGTTGGGTGGCAATGCAAGGGCACCCCTGTGGGTACGAACCTCGACTTGGACCGCCAGCCAGAAACACGAAACCTAACGGTAATCTACTAGCGTTTCGGAAGCGACTACCTTGAGAAGAAACGCCGAAAGAAACTCAAGGCTGCGTCGGAGTGTAACTGCGTCGTTTAGACGACAGTTGACGGATCTAATTCGCATTGCTCTATAGCAACACAACTTAGTCAGTGCGTTATCACCCGACGTAAACATTCTTTAAAGGTTATGCTTTGATGGAACTGATTACATGTAAGTTTTTGTTTCATTTTTTTACTTGACTACGTGAGTTTCGGTTTCGGTTTCGGTTTCGGCCGAAACTGAAGCCACGGCCGAAATTTCGGTTTCGGTTTCGGTTTCGGCCGGAAAACCAGTTTCGGTCGGACACTAATGTTTATACAACTTACTGTGAAAATCCTTTTATTACTGCGACTTTAAGTAGTAAACAATAGTGTCTTTGGGACGTTAATATATTAGTTTTATTGTCTCGTTGTAAATAAATATATTGCAGTACAAATATAAAAACTAGTTATCTATAATATATTATTATGGGAGCGTGGACTCCTTCAAGAAAACGTCTGCAATCGTTGAATGGCAATACTTTGGAAGAAATATATTGATTAGCTCAGTTATTCGCTTCTATTTAGTTACAGTAAGTATCGATGAAAAACTGTCAATAGCACTAAAATAATAATATTGCGAAAGTTTTCTTGTTTATTTAAACAGTCCCTTTAAATATTTCGTAGTACATAGTGTCTCACCGTGTCATTAACCCACAACGACTCACAGGTACTCACAGTCGCAGGTATCAACTATACTTTGAGTATACATGATGTAGCCATTAGTCGAGACGATAGTGTTCTCGTAGGTAATCTAGCCCCAGTATGCAGGGATTCATTGCTTTATTAGTATGTATTTAGGTCACATTTTATAGGTATATATATATCAGAGATGGGACGCGTTTTCCTAATAATAGATCTAAAATGTGGGCACCAGTTTGAAAATTCGTACACATGTAATTAAATTTTGTATATTATTATTATTGTTTTACATTTACCTTTTTGCGTGATGTCTGTAATCACTGATTATTTAATTTTATAGCTAGACTCTTACTTAATATCAATAATCTTTGATGATTGAGATACTAAAGCCTTAATATGCAACCATTATAGGTATATTAAATTTACCCATTGTCTGAACTGGGTCGTGACTAGTGATGAAAATGCCCGGGAATTTTCCCAAAGTGCCCAAAACTTCCGAGAACATTTCGTAAATTCCCGGGAATATTCCCAAGGAAGTTTTGGGCACTTTGGGAAAATTCCCGGGCATTTTCATCACGACTCGTGACCACAGTACACAGGTGTAAAGACCGTCATAGCTACTTGCTTTGGCCTGTCGCGTTTCGGGATCAGCTAGTGTATATCCTGTAACTCACATACCTAGAGACCTTGCATCGTTATATATGTGGGCCGACATGATAACGGTCAGTGGTCACTGTCAATGGATTTTCGTTCTTTAATATCATATTCACTGTAGTCCATTTATAGAGTCAATGTAAAAAAAAACGATTAGTAGCTCTTAAGAGTGGTTAATATTTGCTGCATTGGGTCACTGTATAGAAAATTTTAGTTGTTTAACCTTGTTCCACCCTCTCGCTTTCTGAATAGAACCACTCGCGCTGGTTTGCGGAGTCACAGTTATACGGTATCTCACATCCCGGCTAAGACTTATAAGTAAGTTCTGTGGCTCCTTCTTTTGCCGTGTCGTTGGACTGTGGAATGGTCTTCCGGCGAGCGTGTTCCCACCATCCTATGATATGGGATCCTTTAAGCGTAGTGTGAAGAGATACTTATGCCGATCGGCATGATCGCTGCGACCACCTATGGGTTTTTCTTCTTTCCTTTTTTTCCTGTCGATAGTCGTTGGGATTTTTTTGGACTGCACCATGCTTACCATCATGTATGGTGCAGTCACTGTGTCGAGTCAGATAAAAATAAATATTTTGGGCAAGGAATTGCTTTATTATTCAGGAATCAAATAAATTTAGTTGCGTTTGATAGAATTATATAAAACGTATCTAGCACAAACTACAAAGATATGGTATATATTGAGGTAGTAGGGTGATTGCCCGGACTGTGTCGGCATTATAGTACACAAGACCTTCATACTGTTTCGTTTCGGCCTTTCGTGTTTCGGGATGAGCTTGTCTATGCCCAGTTGTTCATATACCCTGATACCTTGTCATACAAGTTGGTCGGTATGGTGAAGGTGTGTATAAATGTGTTTATCCCATTGTGGTTGCAGCCGTTCCTGGACAACATTGCGCTCTCCATTAGGTGATGTGTAGTGACTGTCGAGTCAGTATAAAAGTATATTGCATCCTGACTTCATATTATTGTGAATATAAATTGGTACATTTGTCCATAATTGAAGCGGTAGCCCAACTCTATAAAAGCCGATTTATCTATCTAGTGGCTCAATGAACCATTATCAGTGGAAGCCGCAAGTTAATTGGTTTTATCCGCAGAGGCTCTAGTTCGAACATCGATTAATAATATGACATATCACTATGTATGGTGCCCAACAACATCCGTGTCCTACCTTGCAATTTATAAACGTAGCTTATAATTGATGGGGACTATATTTAGTTAGCAACAACTTTTTCCACATTGGACTTTATAAAAAAAGGATTACGCATATTAATGAGTTGGGCTAGCAAATTGAGAGGGCCCATACAAACTTGTAGTTGTAGCTTCGAGAAATTGCATAAGTATGTGATATTAAAGTCAACTTGAAAACGTGTTCCTGAGAAAAAACATCTTGACACACAGCCAACAACGATCTGATTCTATAAGGGTTCCTTTTTTCTTCCATAGTTTTAAAATATATCTAATAGAGTTCAATCATATAATATTTATACATACTATGTTAAGAGCAAGCCTCACATGTCAAAAAAGGAGATGTTAGTGTAAGTTTACTTGGCCAAGAATGTCTGCTAGATGGATAACCTAATGTAATATTGTTTATATAATAAATATTTTTAAAAGTTTTATCCTAGGTAGTTCATTTGTTATAAATCGCAATTTATGTATAGTGGAGTGCCTGGAGCATTCAAAACCGTAAAACCTCGGATTAGAGTTATAGTGAATGAATTAATATGATCGATGTGGGATATTGTTTTTTAAACTATATACTGCAATGTTTACCCATTTTTTTTGTGCAAATCATTGTTTCATTGTTTAAACAAATTATTATGAAAAATTAATGTTTGACCATATAATTTCACTTTAAACAGTTTTTTTTTATTTATATGTGAAATCTTACCTGAGTAGACATATAGGAACATTTTTCAAAGATACCTGTGTATAAAAATAGCAGTAGGGATCTCGAACAGGTAGAAAAACGTGGAGGGGAGAGCGGAGCGACAGCTGCTCTGTACAATGGAATTTCTCGGCCAGTTTAATTATAAATGAAACGTAAGTCGTAATTAATTACGACTAATGAAAACAAAAAAATATTATTACAAAATCTGTTTATTTAAATATATTACATTGTTGTCTACATCAAATATTTTCTTCTACTTTATCTATCTGTATAATAGGTGAAGTATTGGAACAACTATTTCCGCTGCACTGTAAACATGCTTCACTGCAGTATAAACCACTTTTTCGGCATCCACACGCAGATCCACATCCCTTTTTGCATTTACAAAATAACATTTGCAATAAAGTATCCGGAGCAGGTAATTGATTCATTGTTATTGGGATGTACATGTTATTGGAATACTTCCTTCCCTAATTTTCAATAACTACGTCATTTCCTAGCCACATCTGAATTTGTAGGTACACTCTTTTAAGGTGCTCAGACGCTGCATCAGTTGTTGGAGGTAGTGATGACAAAAGAACACTCGTATTTTTGGCTGTTGCTTTTATGAAAGAATTGAACCTCAATGTATTTAAATCATGAGTTTTAGACGGAGTTCCATATAAACTCAAAATACATGCTACACCTGCTTGCATATATTATTGGGCTCTTCATCGATATTTTTAAATACTTGTAATGAGTCGTGTAAATCAATCCGTTTCTCAAAATGTTTGACAAACTTAATTTTTCCTTTATTGAATAACGCAGAACTAGTGTCACAACCCGTAAAGGCATGTAAAAAAAGAATATGTTCTTTACAATTTGGTAATGATTTTTCTAAACATTTTGATGAAAATATCTTCTGTTGAATTTTGCCTCGGGATGGTTTTAGCAAATATATTTCACGATCTTTATCTACCAATGCCGTTAATATCACTAAGACATCGATATCTTGTGAAATTATAACAACATCTTTTGATTCCAAATTCATTGCCGTCTCTACAATTAATTTATCGGCATCGCTTTCTGCTTGGCATGTAAAAATATTGTTGTCAGCTAATTTAATTTTCAACATTTCTATCAAGCGAATTTTATTTTTACTATTTGTCAAAAATATATCTTGAGCTATTTTTAAAGGCATATGTTCATCAAATTAAATATCTGCACATTTATTTTTGAATACGCGACGATTCCGTTCGGCTGATTTAATACTTTCTTATATTCTTACATTCTTTTTTATACCCATCAAATACTACGTACGTGTTACTGTTATAATATTTTTTTAAATATCTTTCATAATGGTCACATATCATTGCAAACGTTTCATTTAATTGCCATTTACAACGATGTTTTTTTCCCAATTGAAGTTATTGAAATTCATGCTACTTCGAAGTTTTTTTTTCGGAGGCGATAATGAGAGATTTTCACGGACATTATTTTTATACATTCCAATATACTTTTTATTAATATATTTTTGTCGACAACTTGAATGAGTATAAACAAATTAAGTTTGTAGGTGAGGTAACAATCCATCTTGTCGTTCTGTTGAAGCAGCTTGTAAAGAGGTTATTCCTCTACTAATTTTTATAATTTCACCTAAATTTGAATTTGTTTCGGAAGATGAACCCAGGTGTATACATATTATGCAGCTATTTTCATCAGCCATGCTGCTAGCCGTTGGTTTATCCATTGTTCGAAATCTAATAAAAAACAATGAATAATTAATTAATTGCATTTGATTCATTATTATTTCATTCATTATTATTTCATTCATTATTATATATATATATATATATATATATATATATTTATTGAAACTGAACTTTAATTTTCGATTTATTTATTATTTACAATATTTGCAATACAAAATAATTTGTAATAGTTCAATATAAAAACGTCGTTTTCAATACACCGTCCAGTACAAAAATATACAAGAATTGTTCACTAAAAAACTAAATTTTCACTGTTATAGAAGCACAATATTCACAGAACATGTGTTACTTGCAACTAAACTAGCCGAGAAATTTCATTGTATATAGCAGCTGTCGCTCCGCTCTCCCCTCCACGTTTTTCTACCTGTTCGAGATCCCTACTGCTATTTTTATAAACAGGTATCTTTGAAAAATGTTCCTATATGTCTACTCAGGTAAGATTTCACATATAAATAATAAAAAACTGTTTAAAGTGAAAATATATGGTCAAACATTAATTTTTCATAATAATTTGTTTAAACAACCATAACAAAGGACTGCACAAAAAAAAATGGGTAAACATTGCAATTTATAGTTTAAAAAACAATATCCCACATCGATCATATTAATTCATTCACTATAACTCTAATCCGAGGTAAAAACCCCCAGGCGCTCCACTAGTAGTTAAACATAGATGGAGAGTTCCTTCGTCTATCTAATTACTTTGTTAAATTCTATATTTACCACATTCTGTATATTGAAACCATAACATCGTAACCAACCACTTGACAAAAATAACGTTTGCCCCTGAAAACGATCATTAGATATTATGTGGTACGTAGTTGGACATGACATACTGTATAAATACAAAATGTAGACGTATAATGTTCGAGCTAGCATCTCTTATAGAAATATTATGTGACGAAAATATATCTTTACCTATCTCCACAATAAAAAGTAAGACATCTAAGGACCTAGATATTATGGAATTTGGTAAACTATAACGTTAGTAGAAAAATATATTGTATGCAATTGTCAAAGTCACTAAATGATGTTTCCAAATTTTAAGTCAATCTTTATCGAATGTTACTTTGTCCAAACCATCTGTAGTTATAAAGTGTTTGGCATGAACTTTACAAGGAAATAGGATAAAAAATTTATTAACATGCAAGTCTATTGTCATTTTGGAGACATTGGACAATTTTCTGGCTGAGTCGTAACCACCACAGACCACAAGTGTAAAGACCGTGATAGTGACTCACTTCGGCCTGTCGCATTTGGGGATCAGCGCATGTATGTTAAGTTGAACCTAATGACGATCTGTCGTGGTATATGCTGGCTTGTATGGTATCGACTGTCGATGGATTGCCATCCCATGGCAGTCGCTGGCGTTTTTTACAAGTTTATTACTTCTGTCCTTGTCATCATGTGTGGTTTAGTCACTTCGTACAATTAGTAAAGGTCTTATAAGAAAAACGAAATAAAGATTTTAAATCAAAATGTATTTAACAAGTGTAACAGCGTTACCTTGTTGCTTCTTAGGAACTAAAAGAAAATGTCTACGGGAATAGCTAAAAAATGTCTTTTCATTCAAATATAAGCTTTACTTGTTTTACTTAAGGTTTTTTGTAATACAAAAAAGACAAATAATCGATTATATTTGTTTTTATTAAAACTTTATTAAATTACTCAGTGCCGTTTATAAATTGCTTATAGTTATATATAATATCAGGTTTGTAATCTAATATCGAGCTTACACTGTATGAGTTTTAATAGTCACCGCAGCCACCGAAGCTCATAGATATTTGTGTCTAGGTGAGAACTCGTTTGAAACTAAAACTATGTAAACCTGCTAAAAGATTCTTGTTATTCGCTGATTCAGTGTCCTTCGTCGATTGTCATGACGGTAGTGTCGGGTTCATAGTCCAAATTGAGTTCCCGCGTACGCACTATTTCTTTGTACACAAATGCGGACTTGCGCGGAGTGCGTGTACGCTCCGGACTCTCATAGTCAACTTCGTATAATCCAAACCGCTCACTGAAAAACATACGTTATTACATATTTTTAGAACAGTGACAGAAATAATTTTAAACAACCAAGGCTCGAGATTAATTTATCGAATTATTTTACATTGTTAAACGTCTCACTGTATGACGATTTTGATCAGCGCCACCACCGGGCAGTGAGGGAAACATTAACTTTATAATTGCATACTAATTTAAATAGTAAACTAGAAAAAGTCACACTTAGACCTCTGAATATGATATAATCATATTTTCCTCATGATTAATAAAATATCTGTATATCAGTAGTTATCTGTGTATATAAAATCACTTGTACTGACTGACATACCATCGTATACTTTTTATGACGTAGACACCCACCAAGAGAGGACATTTTGATATTTCATCCCTAAGAGGGTCAAATGAGGTTGAAAGTTTGTTCGAAGGTCTGTCAATTTTGAAGCAAACAACGAACATTTTTGAAAAATCAACCTCGGTTGTAAATGTTTGTTCGAAAATCCATATATTAGGTCCTTACATATGAAATTGGCGTTTTTCGTACTGGCCACTTTAATCACAAATTTCTCCTCTTTGGTAAGGAATTCCAAATTCAAATTTGTACAGCTATAGACTCATGTATTTGTGCTTCGATGATCGCCATTCATTTGTTTTTTTCTTCTGTTTTTTTCTGTTTGCGTCACTCATTTTACAAAATGGAAAACTTAAAATATCGCATTATTTACGAGTACGAGTTCCGCCGTGGCACTAGTGCTGCGGAAACAACTCGAAGGGTGAATGATGTGTATGGCGGTCGTGTTGCAAAAGAAAACATAGTTCGTTTTTGGTTCCAACGTTTTCGTTCTGGAAATTTCGACCTGCAGAACAAGCCCCGTGGACGGCCTGAGACTCAAGTTGATAATGAAGAGTTGAAGGCTATTGTGGAAGCGGATCCATCGCAAACCACGTCCGAGTTAGCTGCAGGCTGCGATGTTAGTGATAAAACTGTTTTAATTCACTTGAAGCAAATTGGGAAGATTAAAAAGCTTGAAAGGTGGGCACCTCACGAATTGACTGAAGCAAACCGGCAAACGCGCGTCGACTGCTGCGTTACATTACTAAACCGGCACAATAATGAAGGTATTTTAAACCGAATCATTACCTGTGATGAAAAATGGGTTCTTTACGATAATCGGAAGCGCTCAGCGCAATGGTTGGATCCTGGCCAGCCAGCCAAATCCTGCCCCAAGCGAAAATTAACCCCAAAAAAGTTACTTGTAAGCGTTTGGTGGACTAGTGCCGGTATTGTTCATTACAGTTTTCTCAAATCTGGCCAGACTATTACGGCTGATGTCTATTGTCAGCAATTGCAAACCATGATGGAAAAGCTAGCGGCTAAACAACCTAGGCTGGTCAATCGCTCCACGCCACTGCTGCTTCACGACAACGCTAGACCACACACTGCGCAACAGACGGCTACTAAATTAGAAGAGCTTTAATTGGAAAGTCTAAGACATCCTCCGTACTCCCCGGACCTTGCTCCAACAGATTACCATTTTTTTCGAAATTTGGATAACTTCTTGCAAGGGAAAAAATCCAACTCCGATGGGGCATTCCAAATCGCCTTCAAAGATTTTATTGATTCCCGTCCGACTGGTTTTTTTAGTAAAGGGATCAATGAACTACCTATGAGATGGCAAAAGTGCATAGAAAATAATGGTTCATACTTTGATTAATTAAATATATTATATTAAAAAATATTCGACTTTTTGTTCCTCCCATACAAAACGCCAATTTCATATGTAAGGACCTAATATTTTGTGGGAAGCATTATGAAAATTGATACTTGTATTTAAGTTTTTGGTTAGAAATTGAAACATATGTGTTTCGAGTTTTCGATGTTTTTGGCAAGTCGATTCCCAAAATATTAATTATTTCTATCCGGATAGCGCTGGGTCACTGCAGCTTGTACATTATAATAATATACTTACGTGTATCCACGCATCCATTCAAAGTTGTCCATGATACTCCAGGCTGTGTAACACCGGATGTCTGATCCTTCGTCAATAGCGTCTAATAACGCCCCGAGGTAACCTCTGTAGTACTGGACGCGATCGTCATCTGTCAATCCTCCGTATGAAGCAAAACCGTTTTCAGTAATCATAACAGGGGGGTTATTGTAATCTTCTCTGATAGTTTGTAGTAGTTTCCTGAAGCCCCATGGTACAAACTGTAAATTGCAATTTATTATAATAATATAATTTTACAGCAACATGTGTGTGGTAGCCTAGTGGATGAGGAACCGGTATCCATGTGCCGCTACGCGTACGGTCGAAGGTTCGAGTCCCGGATGATATATCTGGTCTTTTCCAGAATAAGAACGGACTTAGACACTATTCTCACCAGTAAAGGTAAACATTGTGAGGAATGGCATCAAATAGAAATGTCATATGTTAGTGCTCTGAAAAATGCGATCAGCGATTGGTCACGTTGGGCGCGATATATAAGCGCAAAGTGGATACAATCACTAATGTATCTCTGCTCACCCCGACAGAAAGAAAGAAAGAAAACGTTTTATTAACAGCAGCCATATAAAAGTAACTACATTGTACAATAAAACACACATAAAATACAAAAAACATAAAAAAACAACCAAACAATACATAAAAAAAGTCTAGGCCGCCGCCAATAAGGACAAAGAGACAGCGTGATGATATACAATACAGCATAAGATCTATTCAAAGATAGACCGTATGATGCCATTACAAAAAGAATACTTCTTTATGAATAACACTCCAAAGTTTAAAACATTTACACTTAAATATAAACGTTTCGTATCATTCTTCCGAGATAGAACTCTAATGAAACGTATTTTTATTTTAATAATAAGCATTGATACATAGTAATATAATTTACCTTCATCATTTTAGATTCTCCCAAATCCCATTCGGGGTCTTGATACAATATCACTTCAATGTCATCGTAGTAGGACGGCTTGGCGTAGTAATTGTTTACTGATTCATTTCTGTACACAATGTAACTGTGGTAATGATTAATTCCAATGAAATCTGACGAGCCGCGTACATAGTCAACTTCCTCTGGAGTGAATTCCGGCAATCTAGATCTGAAATATCCCTGCTCTTTGCTCTTAGCTGCCACCTTATCTTTCATTGCTTGTGGATAATCACCGGTCTTCGAGAAAATCGGGTGAGCGTATTGACCCCACTAAAATAAAAATAAGCCATTATTGTTTTGTGTACAGTTACTTAACAAATGCGTTTTATATTATCTCACTTAATATCTTAATGATTTAATTGAAATCATTTGTTTTATTTATTGAATAAAAATCATAGCTTACTACAAAACATCTTAAACTAGCACTTATTTAACAAAAAAAATGCCAAAAATGATTTTACTTATTCAAATTAAGCTTTCTTTATTCCTTTTTTTCACACCAGCTCGACAAAGTGACTACAGTGCACCTGATGGTAAGTACAGTGTAGTCCAAAAACGAAAGCGATCATCGAAGGATGAAAATCCGTTGATTAGTGTCCGCCGTTATTTCGGTCCACATATACCACGACTGAAGGTCTCTAGGTATATGAGTTACTGACTATACACTAGCTGATCCCGAAACGCGACAGGCCAAAGCGAGTCACTATGACGGTCTTTACAGTTGTGAACTGTAGTCACGACGCAGTTCGGGCAATCACCCTATCACCATAAAATATTATTATTAAGGTAGGATTTTCATTTGTGTATATAATACCTATAATAGTTTAGAAAAGATTTTCTTGGTCACTTACTTCGAACAAGATGGTTTCAGCTGCCGCCTGAGCGTCCTTTACCGTTTCTGGTTCATAGTGCGATGCGCTCAATGTAATAAAAATGTTTCCCTTTTGCGTTGCCCTGAATTCCTTATCATAAATATGATACGCTTTTGCATGCGCCATAAGAAGATTTTTACTGCACAAGTAATCGCCCATTCCCGATAAAGTCATCAAGGGTGCCATAGTTCCTCCACCATATCCTTGGTAGCAAACTTCACGTGGTTCGTTTATTGTTATCCAATTCTTGACTCTGTCACCGAAAAGTTCAAAAGCAACACGTGAGTAGTCTGCGAACCAGTCAACTATATGAGGGTTCGCCCAGCCGCCCAATTCCATCAGTTTTTGGGGTAAATCCCAATGATATAATGTGATCATAGGCTCGATGTTATACTTGAGCATTTCATTTATGAGATTGTTATAATACTGTACTCCTGCTTCGTTTATTTGATCCGGGAAACTAGTAGGTAAGATGCGAGTCCATGACAAAGAAAATCGGTAAAAATCAAGCCCCAATTCTCTCATCATTTCAACGTCTCTTTTCCATTGATGGTACGAGTCGTCAGCGACGTCTCCAGTTCCGCCTTCCTTTACAGGGTTTGGATCTTGATGTGTCAGATAATCCCAGATATTTTCAGATTTGCCTGTGAAAATAAATAATACGTCGATGATAAAATTGTTATATGACTCGATTTTCAAGTAGAGTTCATAAATAACTCTTAAATAATAACTTGTTAAATCTTTCATTTCAGTTTAAATGACGAAAACTTGATAGTTACCTGATTTTTTAAAGAGGATTAAGTTAACTTAGGTATATATCGGCAGTTTATTGAATCAATAATCATAAAAGAATATTGAATTAATACAATCATTCATAGCTTCGTTTAAAAAAACGGGAAACTACCGAGATAGAAGATGCGTATGAATATTACACAAAGTAAAAAATTATGTCTAAAGAAAATAACATGTTTCATTTTTACATAACTAGGGTAACTATTGGAAATGCCTTATTTATTAAGGATTTTATAAATGTTTATTTACCATCTTCATTCCAAGCACCTTCAATCTGATAGGAAGCGGTCGCCGTGCCAAATTTGAAACCGTCTGGAAATTTCCTTACATTTTGACGTAGTTGAGTTACTTTGCAGTCGGATATAAGCGCGTAAGAAAGAAGTAAAACCCTGTGAATAAAATATATTTATATTATAGTCCTATATAATATAACATTTCATTCACACCATAATGCCATCATCGTTGGACTTACAGAATTTTTTGATTGAATACCATCTTACTGGTATATCAGTCGCTTGTACAGTGTGATCTGAGAAATTGCGAGATTTGTATTTATATTGAAAATTACTTGCCTAGTGCTCTAATAGAAGGTACTCATGTTGATGAAGAGGTTCTTTTTATCAGTAGCGGGATGTCTAATTTGATGTTTTCATCATGACATATAAAGCCACACGTCAGATTCTGGCAATCGTGACTCCGCAGCGGCGACCCAGTAGCGCAATTAGGTCGTGATATACTGGTCTTTATGTATTAGACGTCCGATGTAGGCGTTTTCGCGGCGCTTTTTGGTGGCGTGTTAAGCTTAAGATAGTTCAACTTACATCTGATGCCTTTACATATAGAGCGGTACTTCATGACCTGGCATCCACTGATGGGTCTCCGCTGCCGAGTCGCGATTGTCAAAGTCCGACGCGTACCTTTAAGATATTAGATAGGTACTTCGTAGACTTACACGTCAGCTTGCATGACATGTTATAAACTAATGTGTGCGTGCATGATAATAAACACATCAAAATAGGCTTAGAAGATTCTGGCACGCTTTTGATGCTTACTAAAAATTGCAATTTTATAAATAAACATTGTGACATAATGTAAAGCGTAATTTTATGCTTGTTTGTAATTTAAAATAAAATTGTAGTGAAATGAAGAAAAAAATCAAAGTATATTAATAAAGAACAAAATTGAGTAAAAGCAAAGAATACAAAACGAAAATAAATTTTGAGATACAAATTCAAACTTAAAAAAATGATATTGAATGGCATTCAGCAATGAGTAAGAAAGGACTTCTTAATGCACTGACTTAAGCTCTGCATCATCTCGGAGTGCTTAAAATCAGGCTGAGTGTGGCCAGGGGAATCTTGCTCCAAGTTTGCGAGACATGTAAGAAAAGATCTTGCTTTGAGCGCAAATTTTGAGGCAACTCTTGGAACACCATTCCGCTGAGCAAGACCCACGCATGCTCAATAGGACTCATGTCGGACGATTACGGACGCCAGTCTAGGAGAGCGATATCAAATTCACGTGACACGTTCGTTGCCGAGCCTGTGGTATGCTCATTGGCATTGTTCCGCATGAACACGAAATCTTCGTCCGTGTGCTGTCGGAGTAGAGTAACATATTCGAGCATCTCGCGGCAGTTTATTAAGCAAACAGCGTGCTCCGTATCAGAACAGGCCAGTTCAACTAGCAACTCGCATTCCGGCTAAAACCATGATTATCCCGATTTAATTGGGATTAACTTCCTATGGACACCGAAGTTCAATAGGACATCTTGAAACTCGCTAATCGCTTACCCTTCTTCAATCAAGATGAAATTGAACCTTGATTTATCAAAAAACAAGACATGAACACACGAAGAGGTAGGATCCACAGTAGCCTACGAGACTTAGGATGTCAAATCGTGATGCGATATTCCAGCCGATCAGCCCATCCATGACCGATTGGCTGAGGCTTTTAGGGTCTTGGGCGTTCAGTTCGCGTCACGCCAAAGTTTAATGGAGCGGAGTGACTGCTCTTCCTCTTCACCTTACATTCATTGGGACTGACTTGGCAATACAGGGCTTAATAAACGCAGGAAACGGCGGGACTGTGGAACAATTGATTATAGGGCTCTCAGTCTTGTCTTAGTGCGGATGAGATAACATTGGCGTTTTTACAGGTAATAGTATGGAACACCCAGGCTACTAACCTCATGTATGGCCGTGATAGTACAATGAGGATTTTTCACAAGTAAAAAAAACTTAAGGTATCTAAACTAGCCTAATGTTCATATCAACAAAATATTTCGATATATGGAGTTAGTCGATACCTCTGATGTATTAGCTGTTTGACCCTTTTGAATTATAATGGACTGTAAAGGGTCGTTTGTAGTAATCCGATATTTTCCGCTTCCCGTTTCGTTCAAACTACAAGAGTGTAATACATAAACCAATCAACTATAAACGGCTTTGAAGATTCAGCTACATTCAGCAATTTTATAGGGCACTAGCTTTTGCCCGCGGCTTCGCTCGCGTTAAGAAGTATTATTATTAATTAGGTATAGTTTTTGCGGCTTTACTTTATATATATAATATTTAGATATAGACCTTTTCTTCGCCCTCAAACGACATGAACAGGATATCGTTGATAGCTGCTGCTTGATCGTTCTTTGCAGTATGGGACGCTCACATAACCATACAATAGGCTTGTCATGTATATAATGTCTGAATAAACTTTAGACAGCAATTCTTGATAATCTAAGAAGATCTACACAATCTTTCAACCCCTATTTTATTCCCTTAGGGGTGGAATTCATCAAAATCCTTTCCTAGGGGATCCCTACGTCATAGTAGCCTTATGCATGCAAAGTCTCAGCCCGATCGGTTTAAAATTGACAAAGTTTCATACAAACTTTCATACCCTATTTTATCCCCTTGGGGGTGGAATTCATCAAAATCCTCTTAGCGGATGCCTACGTTATAACATCTACCAGCATGCCAAATTTCAGCCCGATCCGTCCAGTAGTTTGGGCTGTGCATTGATAGATCACTATGTCAGTCAGTCAGTCAGTCAGCCAGTCAGTCACCTTTGAGTTATATATATTTAGATTGTTTAAGTATAATGCGTAAATTTAAGCCTAGTTTAGAAACATTTCTTAAATTTTAAGACGCTTTTAAACACTAATAAATTTTAGGTTTTTATACCATTTAGCATTAATTAGCATTTAAAAGCGTTTTTAAATATAAGATTCGTTTCTGAAACTGTGCTTTTCTGTGTCCGCGGCTTTTATTTCATCTTTCCCACAAATTACATGTAGGTGTGAATTTATTTAATAATTGTAGCTACTTTAACAATAATATTACGGAGAATTACCATTTCACTTGACCTTCGAAGTTTACAATGCTGTGAGTTAAGGAGGATGTAAGTTACATCTCCGCTTCTATCTAAACAATTTAAATCAAAAATATTATAGATATTATAAGTAAGGCTTTATTTTTATTCACATCCCTGGTTAATAACTATTGATAATATCTAATAATAAGATTATTATTGCAATTTACGATATAGTTTAATGAGTAAGGTATATTGTTGGTTCTGTTCAACCAATTAAATTAAAAAATTCCATGTTTTAAATAATATGACCGGTGGTCGTGGGTGTGGTTTTAGGAAGACACGAATTTGGCGTTTTACAGTTTATTTGCACTTTAAGGCACACCGAACTGCGACGTACACGCACGTACTCCCGCCTTGGGTCTCGGTAGTCGACTAACTTTCAAGCGTCCCGTGCGCGCGCATCCTCTTACCCCGCACGTCTCGTAGCACCCTAACGACCCTTAGGGCGACAACTGCGTATCGGGTTACGTCTACACATTCCGGTTCGGGCAGCGGTCGAGTGTACACGTGTTTCAATACACGCCGTGCCTCCCCCCGCCTCGCTCCGTGCGACCACATCTGTTCGCCAGACGCGCGCTTCAAGCGCGACGCCCGGCAACACGTGCTCCCACGTGCGTCCGTGCACGCCACGTGCACACCACCGATCTCGCCGAGGCGCCTTTATCAAGGCGTCCGAGGCGTTAAGTTTCTTTAAACGATTGACTTAGTCATACGCCGTTGAAAATCCACGCTTTTTAGTGGTTAGAGCCGGGGATACCTGGCGGTGTTTAACGAACGGGTCTAGAGCGTGCCCCGGGCGCTCGCGTTTGCCCTTCAGGCAACCGCGCATACCGGACGGGGTCGGACCAGTTGGCACAGGGAGTGACCCCCTAGTCAACCCCGGCTATCGCCCTCCACACCCTCCTATCCCGATTTCCTGCCGCCACTCAGTTTGGCTTGGGTCTGCCAGCGCGGACCCCTGTCTCTGTGTGGCACGATAGGCACACAACCCTTGGCCAAGGGCGTTAGGCTACACACCCCCTGGCTCTAAACGAGCTAGGGGACCGTACACATTGGTCCCAGTTCTAATAAGAATTATTCCTAATTGGATTAATTCCAATTAGATTAATTCCAATTGGATTCATTCCAATAGGATTAATTCCAATTAGACCGTTTCCACTTAGAACCATCTAAGATGGAAACCAGCGAAGCGTTGTTTAGCAACCTAGTTGCAAAGTGGCTGCTCAAGCAGCACAAATCAGTTATGAACGAATTCGTTACCGAACTTCGTTCTTTCCAGTCAGGCGTAGGCGGCCAGCAGATCGGTGAGCTCATCGATACTACTCTCCCGGCCGAACTAATACCCGCATCGCATGAGCCTTCTGCGAGTGCGCATACTAACCTTTTAAATAATAATGCTTTCGCATTATTAACAACCGAGGAGGCCATGCCAGAGGGAGACAGCGTCAGTGCGTCCCCCGCTCATGCCCAGCTTACAATCGAGACGCCCGCAACTCCCCGTAGGGACGCGTCCGCGCAATCTCACTCGCGCGAGCGATCGCCGCTGCGCGCGCAACCACAGGACCAAAGCGGCCCTTCTCGCGTCCGCGAGAACTCGCCCGCTATGTCAATTATCCAGGACCCTTCCTCGGACTCCTCTGACGAGGAGTTCACGGTTCATAAGGGGAAGCGCAAATACAAAAAGACCCGCGGTCCGTCCAAGACCGCTAAAGTGACCGACAACACTTCGGCGCGCGTTCCCGCCGCCAAATCTCCCAAGCCTCCCAAGAAGGCTTCCACCACTGCCCAGTTTAAAACTGGACCTCCTCCTCCCGTGGTAATCCGGGAGAAATCCTATTGGGCGGACGTCTCAGACGCCCTAAAAAATAAAAGAATTAATTACACTCGCGCTACAATGACGTCGCAAGGCATCCGAGTAGTCGTGCCGTCGCCCGATGATCACCGGGCTCTTACCGCATACCTTCGCCTCAAAAACATAGGTTTCCACACCTATGCCCTCGAGGAGGAGAAACGACTCAGAGTCGTTATCAGGGGTGTCCCGAAGGAGCTCGCCACCGAGCTCATTAAGGAAGACCTGATAGCCCAGGGTCATCCTGTGGAAGCGGTCCACAGGATGCACAAAGCCTCTACGCGCGAACCATATGATCTGGTTCTTGTAATCCTGCCTCTGACTAAAGAGGCCAAATCCATATTTAATTTGAGGACCGTCTGCATGCTCAGCGGTCTAACCTTAGAAACACCCAACAAAAAAGGAATGCCCGGGCAATGTCACAATTGTCAACTATACGGGCATTCCGCTTTTCGTTGCTTCGCCAAGCCCAGGTGCGTCAAGTGCCTGGGTGATCACGGCACTAAAGAGTGTGAGCGTACTAGGGACGCTCCCACACCGCCTAGCTGCGTCCTGTGCGGCCTCGAAGGGCACCCTGCGAATTATCGCGGTTGTCCGAGAGCGCCTCACAGGAAGCCGCCGGTAAGGAAGCCCCTTAGGGCAACCGCACCACGCGAGCAGAACGCGGTCGTCAGGCCGCCACCTGTGTCGCATTTCCCACCTCTTCCCGCGAAATCCGGAGCTGCGCTTCCGGTCCGCGGTCCCGCTGACCCAGCCCAGCAGCCCGCTGTCACCGGCGACGCCGGTTCCTCAGCAGCACAGCCTGCACCAGTATCTGCCACGGCGGAAGTGCGAGCCCCTCCGGCCGCCCCTCCTGCCGCACCTGCCACCTGGGCGCGCCTCGTCGCGCCGGCATCTACTGCGCCCTCTGCGCAAGCCTTATTCGCTGAGGACATTTCTTTGTTCTCAGAGTTCACAAGTCTTTTTGACATTAGTTTAGTTTCGCAGTTCGCGAAAGAGCTTCGCGAAACTGATGGCCATCCCATGCAGAGGATGCAAATGGTTGGCAAGTATGCCAACCTGATCAGTGCAGTTCAGCACTACCGCGCGTCCAAATAGATGGACAACCATCGCGCACATCTCTAATAACTAAAAATGCTCCCTAATATAGGTAGGATTAAACCGTTTGCGTTAAACATTGCGTGGTTTAACGCCTTCGGCCTTAGGAATCAGAGAGAACTCCTAGGAGAGTTCATGTACAACAACGTAATCGACGTCATGCTGGTGCAAGAGACACTCCTCAAGCCATGCGATAGAGACCCTAAACTGGCTAACTATCGCTTGGTTAGGAATGACAGGACCCACGCCAGAGGCGGGGGCACTGTCATATACTACAAGAGACTCCTGCACTGCATGCCGATCGATCCGCCTAGCCTCATTAACATCGAGGCGTCCGTTTGTAGGCTCGGCATGAGCGGTCATCCCCCCATCTATATTGTCTCGGTTTATCTGCCGCCAGACAAAGAACTTCTCCGAAGCGACCTCGATGCACTTCTGGAATTAGGACCCTCTGTAATTATAGCAGGCGATTTAAACTGCAAACATCAGCAGTGGAACTGCCACACCTCCAACACTAATGGCAATCGCCTGCACAGGTTTAGTAACCTTCTACTCTTCGACGTATTGTCTCCCATGTTCCCGACGCACTTTCCCAACAACATTCTTCACAGGCCCGATGTGCTGGACATTGCGTTACTAAAAAACATAACTTTGCAGTTACGTTTGATAGAAACGATCAATGAGCTGGACTCGGATCACAGACCTGTACTTATGAAACTAGGCCCTTCCGGCCCAGCAGTCATTCAGACCAAGAAGGTCACGGACTGGAAGAGATTAGGAGCGATCCTGATCTCGGAAGGTCCCAAACCCTTACTAGACCCTATTCCAGATGTCATCAACTCCAAAGAGGAGACTGACACGGCAATCGATGCCCTCACCAGTCACCTTCAGGCCGCCATGTCTGACGCCACCAGGGAGGTTCCAGCGGAGGATGTCCACCGCTGGAGGCTCCCTGAGGACGTGAGGGAACTGAAGAGGGCAAAGAATGCCGCCACCAGAGCCCATGATAGGTATCCCACTGAGGAAAACAGAGTGAGGCTGCGCTCCTTACGGAGGGAGGTAAAGAAGCGTATCGCCGAGCTGCGAGACACTCAGTGGGACAAATTCCTCTCAGAGATTTCGCCCTCCCACCAGGCTTACTGGAACCTGGCGAGATCTCTCAAAATAGACAATGACCGCAACATGCCTCCTCTCGTAGGGCCTTACAATTCTGTCTCTTTCGACGATGTCGAAAAGGCCGAATGCCTGGCAGATAGTTTAGAGAGCCAATGCTCTCTTAGCACGCTTCCCGTGGACCCAGATCATGTCACTGAAGTCGACTCTGTCGTCGATCACTTAGTGTCCCTCCCCGTTTTCGAAAGACCGGCGACCGTCACAGTCGAAGAAGTCCAGGATATCATTAAATATCTCCCCACAAAGAAAGCTCCAGGCCTAGACGGCATCACCAACCGAGTCCTTAAGACTCTGCCGGAGCAAATTATTCTTCTTCTCGTCGTCATCTTCAATGCGGCGCTGAAGAACTGCGTTTTTCCAGACGCGTGGAAAAACGCATGTGTCGTTGGCATTCCAAAGCCAGGCAAGTCCAAGATGCTCCCGACCAGCTACAGGCCCATCAGTCTCATCAAGACGATGGGCAAGCTTTACGAGCGGTTACTACTAAACCGACTCCAAGATTTTGTCCACACCAACAACGTCCTTATCGACGAACAGTTTGGGTTCCGTCCCAAACATTCGTGTGTAAACCAAGTGCACCGCATCACGGAGCACGTCCTCCGAGGCTTGACTCGCAAGCGAGGCATTCCGACGGGGGCTCTTTTCTTCGATGTGTCGAAAGCATTCGATAAAGTCTGGCACAATGGCTTGTTATACAAGGTATACGCAATCGGCGTGCCAGACAGTCTCGTGCTCATCTTGCGAGACTACTTATCGAATCGTCACTTTCGATACCGCGTAGAGGGAGCCCTCTCCTCCCCACGTCCTATCCGAGCGGGAGTGCCGCAAGGCTCTATTCTCGCTCCGATTCTCTATAGTTTGTACACGAACGACTTGCCAAAATTCTCAGGCGTAGAGCTAGCTCTTTATGCGGATGACACCGCACTCTACGTCTCGAGTCGCAACTTAGATCGTATCCACCAGCGTTTGCAAGCCGCAGCTTCTCAGTTAGGCGAGTGGTTCCGCAAGTGGAGGATCGAGGTGAACCCCGAGAAAAGCGTAGCAATACTCTTCACTCGGAGGAATCTAAGCTCCTACCACATGCAATCACTCTCACTTTTCGACCGAGAGATCCCCTGGGTCCTGCAGGTCAAATATTTAGGCGTCATTCTCGACAGGAGAATGTCTTTTCGTCCTCACGTTAAGGCGGTGCGCGATCGTGCCGCCTTCATCCTTAGTAGATTACACCCGATGGTAGGTAGGAGAAGTAAAATGTCACTTAGAAATAAGTTGACACTTTACAAGTCAGTGGTAAGACCGGTCATGACCTACGCCAGCGTAGTGTTCGCCCACTCCTCCAAATGGTCCCTAAAACGCTTACAGCGTATCCAAAACAAGTTCTTGCGCAATGCCGTGGGTGCACCGTGGTATGTGCGCAACGTAGACCTCCACGATGATCTTCGACTAGAGACGGTCGCTAGTTTCATGCAGACGGCGTCTCGTCGGTACTTCGACAAGGCGTCGCACAGTTCGAACCCTCTTATTAGGAAAGCATGTCGATATAATGTACAAGACGATGTCGCGCGCGCTAAACGTCGTCCGCGTCATGTCCTGTCGGATCCCGTCGATCCGATTACCGCGGAATTGTTTTCCGCCGATCCTCAACACAATCAGGTACACACATGCACCAGATACATTCCTCGGCAACGGCGCCGCCGGCGGCGCCGCACTAGAAGGATGGGTCATCCGACTGTCGTTAACCGGGCCGTCCTCGGCCCGAGACGCAGTATCTCTCCGACGCAGCCTTGAGTTTCTTTCGGCGTTTCTTCTCAAGGTAGTCGCTTCCGAAACGCTAGTAGATAACCTTAGGTTTAGGTTTTAATCTCAAATTGGCTGGCCGCCCAAGTCGAGGTTCGTACCCACAGGGGTGCCCTTGCGTAGCCACCCAACCCATAAATCGCTGGCTGAGCACCTTCAGTGCTCGCCCACTCAAGTCCGGTGTAGCTTTAGAGGCCCTTACCCGGGTCACAAGCAAAGGTCAAGCAGAAAAAAAAAAAAAAAAAAAAAAAAAAAAGTTACGTCTACATGCTATAATAATTATTAAAACTTTGTTAGTCTCATCAAGTTCACTAGCTTCTGCACGTTGCACGTACTCGTACAAACCGAAAAATAATGTTAATATTTGAATATGAATTGATTGAGTTGTGTTTCAGAAGCTTGTAAATAGTGGACTTAACTTTTTAATACCTTTGAATAACGGAATTTGACATTGTTATGATATTAGAGATTTAATAAGTATGAGTAAAATATACATGAAAGTATATTATATATGTGAATAGAGTGATACTTTCAAATGCCCGAAGTTATTGTACTTAGTATTAAGACCACAGAGAAAGTAATTTCCTTTCAACGAATTTTTTAAACTTAAAATATATGGGATTGACATAACGGGCGTGTTGTGGTAGTCCATCGTAAGCGACAAAATTTTGACCAATGGTTTAAAAATCTTAATCACTATCTAGCTAAGTGTGTAATGTTCCGCTATTCGTCATTATCACCAGCCCAATTTAGTCCACTTCTGGACATAGTTTTCTTGTAATAAGGTCCATAGAGTCCCATTCTCAACCCTTCTTATCCTGCCATTGCCACTTTTCCCAAGGCGTCGCTCCACCTTAACAGGGGGCGTCCCCCCTACGTATAGGCTTGCTAATTCGCTATCTTTAGAACCCGCCTGCTCAAAGAATCATCGGTTCTTTGACATATGTAGCCAGCCCACACTTCAGCTTAGCGATCTAGACCGACATAAATACCCTGAAAACTAGAATAATAAATATATCCGTAAATTTGCCTTGCTTTCATATCACCCGGGACACTTGAAAAGACTAACCAAAAATATAAATGCTCTCAGAAATTTAAAATTGTATGTAAATATTTTATAGTACTTGAAGTTATCTTAAAGATTTCTTGGATGATGGCTTGTTTTGATGTTTTACATAATCTTGACGTGTGTTCAAGTACTTGATTTTCTACATCAATATTTAATCTTTAGGTGTCATATATTCTATCACCCACGATGATTTTTATCAACAGAATATATATTATATTGATAAAAAAAAATGATGGTGTATTATTTAGTTTGAGTTTACATATAAAATACTAGCTGATCCGGCAAACGTTGTTTTGCTATATTAGTTATTGTAATATCTTCTAAGATGTTCATTGAAATTAAGTGATGTCAAAGACAATTTTGTTCACAATTAAGTAGTACTCTTAATCAACAACACATTTATTTGGATAAAGATTAATATTATTACGTTGATACAACTCTTAACAAATAATGCATTAATTTCGACCAAATTTTATTTTATTTTTTTATTTATGAAATAAAAACAGTTCTAGTGAGTTAATCTTAAAAGATAGACATATACTGTCGCGGACATTTTTTTTAGATCATTACAAGAGAAATAATTCTTTCATACATATATTTTTGGTATCTTGAACCGTTTTCACAGCGCACGCAATGGAAGCCCTCAAGGATGAATAATTTTCCCCGTTTTTTTACATTTTCCATTATTTCTTTGCTCCTAATACATGCATCGTAATGTTATATAGCCTAAAGCCTTCCTCGATAAATGGTCTATTCAACACAAAAATAATTTTTAAATTCGAACCAGTAGATCCAGAGATTAGCGCGTTCAAATAAACAAACAAACTCTTCAGCTTTATAATATTAGTATAGATTTCAATTAGAAAGTTATGTGGTAAAGATATACTGTACCTATTTTATTCTTATGGATTCTCAATTACTACTATAATATTATTACTGCTGAGTGGGTACTCTTATAAGTAATATTGTTTCCATCATAATTTCATGTTTGATACTACGACCATGTACCACGCGCGCGGGTTTACGGAGTCACAGCTTTGCGGTAACTCATATAAGAAGTTCTCTAACTCTCACTATTGCCGAGTCGTTAGGCTGTGGAATGGTCTTCCGGCGAGCGTGTTCCCTTCGTCCTGTGTAGTGAGGAAAATGCCCGGGAATTTTCCCAAAGTGCCCAAAACTTCCGAGAATATTTCGTAAATTCCCGGGAATATTCCCAAGGAAGTTTTGGGCACTTTGGGAAAATTCCCGGGCATTTTCATCACTAGTCCTGGGATATGGGATGCTTTAAGCGTTGCTTGAAGAGATATTTGTGCAGGCCGGCATGATCGCTGCGACTGCTGACGGGTTTTTCTTTACTGTTGATAGTAGTTGTTGATTTTTTAACCTACGCCAAGCTTAACATCATATCTTTTTCATTTTAACTAAATAGCTACGAAATATTGTCTCATGTGTCTGATGTGAGATGGTACGGCAATTGTCCAAACTGGGTCATAACCACAGTACACAAATTAAAGACCGTCATAGTGACTAGCTTCGGCCTGTCGCATTCTAGGATAGGCTTGTGTATATCCAGTTGTTCATATACCTAGAGACTTTCCGTCGTGGTATACGTGGGCCGACATAGCAATGGTGATTGTCAGAGGATTTTCGTCCTGTGGTGGTTGTTGCCGTTTTTGTACTACATTATACTTCCCATCAGGTGCAATGAAGTTACATCTTCGAGCCGGTATTAAAAAAAATGGTAATGGTGATGGTTGTTACAGTACACGTCGCGCGGTAGGTGAGCGATGAGGGCGCGGTGGGCGACGTGGGCGCTGGCGTGGTGCGCCTGCGCAGCCGCCGCCCCTGCGCCCGCCGAGCAGCGAGCCTTGCACACCAGCGCCAGCGGCACCCCGGCGCCTCTCTGCGACACACTCCTATTGCACAACACTCCACCCTTGCCATTTGTATGTCGACCATATTATTTCACCATAATCATAATTTACACGATAACTTGGCGCCTATCGTGGCCAAGTGGACAAGAAACCAATATTAATGCGTAGTTATGGAAAGATTTTCCAAATTAAGTATGGATTTAGGCTCCAAATGCTCACAGGTAAAGAAAGAAAAAAGAAAACAGAAAGAAAAAGTTTATTGAGGCAAAGGAAACAACACACAACAAACATATTTATATAAAAACAACAATGAAAGAATAATACATAACATCCCATCATGTATCCTGTGTGCTGCTACCCATCTCAAAGAGCACTCAGCTCAGCATATGCTGGGCGACGCTGTACGCGCCATCCAGCGCTGTTTTTCAGCCGACGCTCAGGGGAACCGATTGCGCGGACGTCACGGTGCTATTTCAATATTAGAACCTAACCAAATATACAAAAACATACCTTATAACGTACAATAAACAAGTATGACAATAAATACATAGAACACTTTTGAGTAGCATACAAAAATGTAGAATACTAAATAAAATATAATAGAGATAGGGTAGATTGATAAAAAACGAAAAAAAAATATTTTTTCTTTTGATAATTGTAAAGCGAAAACATAGCAAGAAAACCCGCATGGCATCTAATAGAAATGTAATGTGTAAGTGGACTGAGAACGGCGATCAGCTGCGCGACCTACTGGTGATATTGGACTCGATATATAAGCGCAAAGTGAATACAGCCACCTAATATATCTCTGCCCACCCTTGAAATGGAAATAGCGTGAAGACAAATTATTATTATAATATTACAGGTTAACTTAGCGGAAACGCTTATTTTGTCGTTAGATTTCCGTTTTTTGGCGGTCAGCTCTATTCTTGGACTGCACTGTAAATATCAGATACAGATATTGAAGTATTGCGGCGTCATAATAAAAAAAAACATTTATGGGATTACATACTGATTACGTCTCTATGTTCTCCTGAATAAGGTAGTTCGCTCCCCGAGCAACTGGACGAATTTGGTTTCCTGGACTTGTTTCCTTGGTTGGACTGGACGAGGGACAACCTGGGAGTTTTAGTCAGGTATCTGACACACCAGGGTCGCTGGCCTCACAGCAACCCTGATGGTCCTATGCAGGATTTTCCACCGAGTTACCAAAAAAAAAGTTTGTATAGTTGCGTCATTTGGCCGAGTAGATTTCTAAAATTATGTGTTATTAGAATTATTCGCACCGGCCATATACAATAGACTATTTATCCTGTCTTTCTGGAATAATTTCGTGTCTGTTGTCTACATACACGTATATTATAGGATATTGTACTTTGATTACTTCAGCGGACTAAATCATGAATTATACCTGCTTGCTGTTAACCCGTAACCGTGTGTGTATTAATGGTATCCGGGAAAAGTTTCGTTATCTTAGACAGTTTTGTTCGTAATGTTACCAACTCTTTGCATTATTTAGTATCAGCATGCTTTCATGGGTCACACACATATAAAGTATCTTGGATTGATTTATGAATGTTTTAAAAGAAATATTTTTAAGAATTGATCAATTCTTGCAGAATTTGCGGGAACACGAAGCAGCAACAGTGCATACTGCACGAGCACTAGCTGAGCTGGTGGAGCAAGGTGTAGCAGACGAAGCTCGGGCAGCAGCTTTAGCAAAAGCGGCTGCTCGCGCCCCGCTCAGTCCATCGCCCGCTGCTGTCGCTCTCGGTGCTCCGCAGTTACATCTTGGTGTTCTCTACCTCGCTGATCCTCCGAGAATCATCGTCTTTCAGCAGAACAACTCTGTGACCTTGCGCCAGTTTTGGAGAACGCTGGCATCAGCTTGGAATGCTACTGCGGTAGTGTGGTCTAACGCGTGGTTCTCCTGCGAAAAGGATGATGAAGGCTGGTGGGGCGGAGCGGCTGCAGCCCGAGGAGTAGGTCCCACGAGGGCTGCTGCTGCCATATTCCGTCGCTGGCCAAGCGTACCTTGCGAAGACACAATGCATGATTGGCTCGGCGCTCTTCCTCGTTGTGATCGCGATACTACAGATTGTGAAGCTTTTCCGGCTCTAGGATCTACTGATCGAAGGATAGAGGTAATCTTCATCATTGAAAATAATAACGATGATTTATCATGTAATATGTCAGAAAAATATTCTGGCACAGCTAGATTATTACACTCCGTTTAATGGTGAGGACGGTGAAATATAAAAAAAAAGACTACATTATCAAGTAATGAGTTTTTGTCAAAAGTAGTAAGTTTCGAAATATTTGGTACAGTATAAACACGATTTCTAAGAAAGGAAAGAAAACTTTAGAATATCTTTATTAATAACGTAATATTTCGGTAAAAATGGAATTTGAATTGTGAAAAACTATTTCAGTATCGCTGCAAATGTCGTGCCGGCCATTGGAGTGATATGGGAGGAGGCTGGGTGCCTGGAGCTACACTTGTTCAGGAAGAACTTGTTTTGAATTGTACTCCCTGCGGAATGGGGAGCGACGTAACAGCTTGTCTATCCGAGGTTTACCGGATAGCTCTCTTCGCTGCTAACTTAGCAGGAATGCTGTTATGTTTAGTTATCGGTTTCATAATTTTTCGAAAGAGAAAATGCAAGGTAAATATCTTTATCGAAGATACATTATTATATGTTATACTGAGAAGTGTCATTTATATCCTAAATAAAATTTACTTTCAGGCAGTGGCAATGGGTATGTGGACTGTTTTAGAAGTGGTGTTGTTGGGTGCTTTACTAATATATGGCTCTGTGAGTAGCAAAACTCCGTTATCTTTGTATGTTGTATTGTCATGTCCGTAAATAACGCCACTCTTTTATAAAATGTATTTATATGCAAAGGAAATATATTTCCATAAAACCGTTTTGTTAAAAATATATCTTCTATCTTAAAAATAAACTTGAATGTTGATTTTTTGTATTTTAAAAAACAACAGACTTTGTAATAAACCTTATAAGAACGTTAAATATAATATCTTATATACATTTTGCAATTAAAGGCATGTGCTAGCGTTTCATATTATTGTAACCTTAAAACCTATTCTAATTTTGATGTACATTATATTGGGTACCATAATAATTTTCCAGGCGGCTTCTCAATATATCACAGTGGCGAAGTGGAGGTGTATAGCGGGTGCGTGGCTGCGCGAGCTTGGGTTCGTTGCATGCTATGGTTCGGTTGTTCTAAGATTGTGGGTACTGCTCGCTGAATTTCGTACAAGGAAAGCTCATAGATGGACACCGAAAGATTCCGAGGTGTGTACTTATGTTGTTTTTCTTAATTGCTCCATTGAGTTAATTAATTAATAAACACAGTCACAACAAATGAGGACACAAAAATTTACTAAAGCCAATTAATTCATATCTGAAAACTATTTTGTTTTTTGTGCACATAATAATACATCTAAAGCACCATTGTTTTTTTTTTCAAAGTAGTTTAAGTTTGTATGAACCCTTAAATTTATATTACAGTAATTCGAAAAGAAGAATGGTTCAGGTCTGAAAGGATTAAGTTTATTTCCATATCATATCTAACTTTTTTCATGATTAGAGCTAATACTTACGTTTGAATATCCAAGTACTTTGCACGTGAGCTATGATATAACATATAGATGATACATGTCAGTTATGGATGAATTATATATAGATAAATTTAAATAAACAGTCTTACACCAAGTTTCAGATACGCTCCGTATAGTATGTAATTGATGGTTTATAAGTATTTAAAAGCGATTTTAAATTTAGTGAGCGTTTCTGGAAGTGGATGTTAACAAAGCTAATTCATTAAGTACCCAATAGAACCTTTGTGTATAAAAATTATTTGATACTGACTGCAGGTGCTTCGTGTGGTTGCCGCGATGGTGTTGGGCGCAGCGTGTTATTTGTCAGCTTTTACTGTGACCGCTGCATGCGAGGATGACGAGAATGGGTGCGCGCGAGCAGCCTGGCATCACGTCACTGCCGCCGCTGAAATATTACTTCTTTTTGCTGGCATAAGAATAGCTTACGCCGCTCGAAATGCCAACGTTCCCTTCCAGGTACGCCGACTCGAGGTAACTTTGTATGTCAAACTAACTGTACAACTTCTGATGTGTTTATTTGGTGAGAGAAGGCCAAAATAACGCTGATCTTCAATTTTTAAGGTACTACATTCAATTGACGAGAGAAATCTTCCAGGTATTATGTAAATGGATAACTGGATACACAGGCGTTGGCTTTTAAATGGAAACATTTTAAGTTACGCGTTAAGATGGACAGAGTGCACATAGATTATTTCGTTGGCGATTCTCTAGAGCACAGACATCCTCGCTTTAACTGCTGCCACTGTCCCACACAGGGCTTATAATATTAAAGACACATATTTCATCGCACAATACATTTTGTTAATTCAAATCGTTTTCATTTTACATAAAACTAATAGAGACGTTGATTAGATTTCATATTCTAGAAGCAAATGTTTGTAATATTACAGGAGCGCGGCTGGCTGTCAGCGCTGCTGTGGATTGAAGCCGTGTGTGGCACGTGGTGGCGAGCCGTGGCCGTTGCGGCGAACGACGCGGCGCCGGAGCGGTGGCCGGTTGCGGCGGCCGCACGGGCGCATCTCTCTGCGGGCGCGGCATTAGCGTGCGTGCTAGCGCCGCGACTGTGGCACGGCAGCCGAGCTAGATCACTCGCACAAGAGGTCACCACTCAATTAAATTCAGCGTTCCTAACACTTTAAGGACGGCGCAATTTTTCTTGTTTTGTTTCATTGGACGGCAACAATAATCGTGTTTTGCTTTATCTGTTGCTGTGTCAAAATGTTGTTTACTAAAATTTGAATTTATTATTCCTGTTTTTGCTAGATGAACCATTCGCGTGTGAGCCACCGGTGGTACACGCCGCCAGATAAACCATTGAAGTGTCAGCTACCAGTGGTACATGCCGTCCTTAACGTGTTAAATATAATCGAAATATAAAAGTAAGATTATAGATATGGGATATTATTCCATTTATGATCGTTTACTTGATAAGAATGGGTGCTCGATCTATTCGCGCTTGAAGTTTAACTCACGTAAACACATGTAAAAGCTGTGCCGGTTGGTACTAAAGTTCAATTTTTCAGTATATTCTTTTACTGTAGAAAAAAAAAACTAAAGTACATTTAGTACAGGAATAATTAATGTGTACTATAAGGGTCCCGTGGAGATGGAAATTATATGAAAAAAGCATTGAATTTAAACTCTAATAAAAATGACTTCATTCGATGTAACTACAAATTTAGGATTTTGGGATTATCATAATTGAACGAACGAATGAATGAATGAAGTGAATGGGAAGTGCCCTGTATGTTTTGATTCAATATAAAAACGCCACAAAAACTACGTTTTAATGAAAAACGATTAAAAAATTGACATAAATGGACGTATCTTTTCAGAGTGTTGACTTAAAATGTATGATTTTTTTCATATATCACGCGTTCCTGAGAAAAAAGTTACGGACAGACTAAAAATAAATTGATTCTATAAGTTTTCTGTTTTTACTTTTGATGTACGGTACCCTTAAAACTAAATTAATATAAATAGCTTGGATCTGGATTTGCAGATGTCCCGGCGAGGTCCGGCTGAAGGGTTCAGCGCCGAAGCAGAAGAGGAGCCCACCTCAGAAGAAGTGAGAGCGGAACTAAAAAGACTGTACGTGGAGCTGCAGATATTGCGGAACAAAACACTCCGAACTGACAATCCTCACATAAGCAAACGGAGAGGAGGCCGCAAACCGCCTCATCGACGGTTTTCATTACAGGTACGCCCCGATCAGTAAGCCAATTCTCTCATTGTATATTCGGTCTAGTTTCAATCGCATTTCAATTACATGTTACAATTGATAGTTTCTTAGTACAAATAACATCATTTTCGACATTATCAAGACAGATTTAATCGATACCTTATCAAAAATCTAGATTTTGACCCTATCTCAGTCACTTAAATCGTCCCTTTGATCTTTTTCAAAAATATGAGTTCGGTTAATTTAATTGAATTGCATTTTTTTTATTGTATTGTACTTATATTACAATTAATTTAAATACTGTCAATGTTTAGTGACTAAGCTTTTCTAAAAAGCTATTAACAAACTGAAAAATAAAAACTTACTATAATTAAAACTGCTTTTAAAACAAAACGCTGACACGTCCAACATGTTTTAGATGTTTGTTTCTTTGTCCCCTTAGTTTATTTATTTTAGAATTTTACCAACCTTTAATTCGATGTTTAGTTTAGTAGTCCCTAAATCTTTCTACTTCCAATACCTACTTATATTGTTTTATTCTTAACTCTCCGTGTACTTATATACAACTTAGTGGCGTGCTTTAAAGATGTGTAAACTTATTGATTGATAGCTGAGTAAATTCAATAATTTCAGTTTTATATTATTTACTTTTCCTGATAAAAAATAAAATTCATCAAAATAGTCATATGCAAAATGAATCTTTTAATAGATAAATGTGTTAGAAATTAATTCAGTATAAAGATTTTTACTAATCTTTTTATAGCTTTATATAAGTATTACCATAAATGAGAAATGAACTTCTAAAACTTAAGGTTGTTGTTTGAAAATTAGATTTACTACTTGAATATATTTGTTTGAGATATTTATTTATTCAACGGTAACTACACAGCATATTATAAGATTATGTACCAAAAATAGGAAACAAAAAATAAAAAAAATCTATAATGCCAATAACGTAGTACACATATTAAATTTTGGTAAATGTTTGAGTCGCTCCCCGCATCATATAGTGAGTGTTGTGTGCGTGATTTGTGAGTGTTGTGTGCGTGATTTGTGAGTGTTGTGTGAGTGCATTTGTGTGCGTGTGTGCGCTCATATCGCTTATATTTCAGTATTTTTGGCCCCATCGGATTCTGTTATACTTGTCTGAATTTAAATCTTTTGTATTTGCGTCAATGATTAAGATCAAAAACTACATCTAGTTTTAAAGTTATATAAAACACTATGTAGCGTTATATTGAACGCAAAAGTTATCCAATTTTGACAAATGTTAAATTTAAATCACCATTGAAGTCTAATTAAACCGCTTCAATTAAATGGCGTTTTATACAAGCTTAAACCAGACTTAATTTGTCTATGCAAACCGTCCTTTAATATTTTTGTAAAGCATAAGGTTTATTAAGATGATAGCTGTTTTCTGCAGATTAACATCTTTTTACTCCACAGATGATATACACCACTTGTTGGTGGAACGTGTCCGATCTGAATCTGTGAGAGAGGTGTTTATGAGTGCCTTTGTTCAGACGAACAGACTGGACGTCGGGATGTTTAACAAAGTCTTAGCAGAACTATTATCTGATGAGGCGTTAGCTCTGTTCAGATCAATGGCACCATGTCATGTGCAAGGTATTTTTGTACAAGGGTACGATGGGGCTGACATACGTACACACGTAAAAGTCCCCTAAAATAGATAAAAAAAATCACATTTTTACCAATAAATTCTGATTAACAAATCTTTGCATCAAACCAAAGCACGTGTTATACGTACGTGCGTGTTACGTGTAATTATACATATGTAGTTATTTATTAAGGAAATATTGAGTAAACTGCAGTCGAATATTAATTTAATCATTGAATTAAAATGACGATCTAGACATTATTGCTGTAGTATGTAGGTATGAAAAAAAATATGCACGCCACTGAGTTTTAAGCGATCTTGATACTTTCTAGTGACCTCTAGACTGTGGTAACTTACTAATTGGGTATATGTTGTGATGTGATACGTTTAGGCATACCTCTGAACCTAGTATTGGTGTACTATCTTCACTGTCATTAATTGAATGTTTCATATTCCATCCTACTACGAGTTTAGAAAAAGGGCAGTCGCGATAAGGTAAGGAGACGTGAAGTATATCGCATGCGTACTGTGGAGCACCCGCATGTGTACCCTGTGGCCTGTGGAAGTCTGCCCAGTATTGTAGCGATCCTTCTGCGTGTCTGGTCAAGTCCCGCACACAACCCCACCCTTAACACTGCTACCCAATTTTCAATACTGCAATATACGCTTTCTCTGTACTCGTTTGCCGAGATGTCGGGATGTAACAGGAATAAATAGGCTTATCCACTGTTTCCGCCTACAAGCTAACACTTCAGGGTTATATGTAATTTTTCGATCGATTTTTATCGTTCATTATTTCAAATGTGTTGCTTATATCCTGGCTATTTTAGCTACACCATTGTTTTAAGGAAGACAACAAAACTTGTTAATTAATAATGTTTTAAAAATAATTCAATATTATGTTTTTATGAATAAATAGGCCAACACTGAAAAAAATATATTACCCGCATTTTTGCTTTATATAACTCGAGTTCATACACTTGTGGCTTTGTGAATCTGAAGTTATATTATATTCTTTTTAATGTATTTTGCAGTTGGTAAATACTAAATGCAAAATCAACAAGTTTTGTTGACTATATTAGATGATTTTTTCTTCATAAATATTGTGGTACGCAGGCTTTGCAAGCTCGACGAGGCGGCAAGAGCAAACCGACCGCAACAACTGTTGAGGCGAGCGAGGCAGGGGACGCATCCCGCACTCCGGAGGACTCTGTGTGTTCCGCTGAGGGTCCTTCGCATTACACTGATGTAGACACGCAGGCGTGATTAAGTCCGAGACACGATTTATATCGTGATGTTAATTTGTGAACTGTTCATTCGTAACACATTTTCGGATTTTTGTCGTGTAGACCTTCGGACCTAACAGTGCGCGCAAAGCGTAGCGTAACAGAGAGCCTGGACAAAGTAATATTTGATAAACTATAACGTTAACATATAATTGCGTAATGTATACAACTGGCGTAATATAATCGCGATATTTTGAAAGCGTTCTTTCGTTCGTTTACCGAATGGTATCTAAGACCTAATGTTAATTTGTCTAGGCCTTCTGGTTAATTGTCAACATAAGCGAGCAATACCGTTGGCACATAAAGCAACATATTTTATGCTTTTATGATATAGGCGATATTTTGTCGTACTACGACGTAGTGAATGACGGTCAACCCTTGGTAGTTGCAAATCTGCAAAAGCAGATATTTCATTCCGTAATTAAACGGATTTGTTATGAAAAGTGCTAAAGCCGTGATTCGATAAAAGCACCCACGTCCAGCGACAAAATTGTGCCCGTAGGTCAACGTAATTGACATCTTTGTATATTCAGATCATACTTTGTTCGCAATATTGATACACATCGCTCTATTGAAGTACACAAATATGTTCTGGAAAGTGAAAATAAGCATCACGCGCTCGTTTAGGTGTTTAAATAAATGAAAACTCTACATGTATTAAAAATCAATTTAGGAATTGATAAATCCAATGGCATAGAGTTTGTTGTTATTGTAAATTATTATATAAAATATAGGAACAATCGTAAGTTTTAATTGGCATTCCTTTTTACACGGGATGTTTGCACAACATAAATGTTAAATTAAAAAATTTAATTCTTTTTAATATTGTAAAATGTATTGTATATAAAGTGATATTTAAGTTATTAATTGTTAACTTTTATAATATAATTAAAGGTAACGATATTATAGTAAGTAATTATATTATGTGTAAACATAACCATTATTACTGTGCGTCTCCAGCTAATGTTTCGTGTTTCCCAAAATAGCATCTATCTTTTTCTTTCTCACGTATTCGATATTATGTTCCTCTTTCACGCAGGCTATAGACATGTTTTGCTTGTGTACGCAATACGCGAGGAAGTGAAAAATAAACGCAAATACATATTAATGAAAAACATTCATAGATAAAATAATAACAATATATCTTCACGCTATATCTTTTTCGGGGTGAGCTGAGATACATTAGAGTTTGTATCCACTTTGCGCGTATATGTCATGCCCAACGTGACCAGTAGCTGTTCGATGTCCTCAGGGCACTTACATATGACATTTCTATTAAATGCCATGCGGGTTTCCTCACAATATGCATGGATATAGATGTTTTGCTAAATACGAAACATAAGCTGGAGACGCACGATAACAGTTTCTAGTCTCGATTTAATCAATACTCTTTTACGTGAAACTTACTTTCTTAATTACTTATAATGTTCAGATATACGTGTTAATTCAATTATCATATTCTATAAAAATAAGCAAATGTGTACTTAATCTTGCATTTGAAAATTTGTTTACATTAATACAAGGGTTCATGTTAGCTACATAGGTCAAGAACAGGCTCATTATTATTAATATTATTTGAAAAAAAAAAAACACAAGTTTGGCTGTATTCGCTCCGATTAATTGTAGAATATAACACATTATTAGAAGATGATGTCAAACGGGTATAAACTCGTTACTATAAACGGAGCGGTATATATTTTAGCGCATTTGTTATATCTTCCACATATGATTTTGCTAATTATAAGCATAATTACGTGACGTAATTTTTATTTGTTTTTCCACTTCGACGCAGCCTTGAATATCTTTCGGCGTTTCTTCTCAAGGTAGTCGCTTGCGAAACGCTAGTAGATCAGCTTAGGTTCTTTTCCTGCTTGGCCGCTCAAGTCAAAATCGTGCCCACAGGGGTGCCCTTGCATTGTCACCCAACCCATAAATTCGCTAGCTAAGCAAGTTCAATGTTCGCCCTCTAAGCCTGATTAAGCTATATAGGCCTGTCCCGCCCATCAGTGTTTGTCCATAAAAAAATGTTTTATGAATACCTAATTTTATGTTATTTTTAATTATATACAACTATCAAAAGAGGTCGTAGACACCCTCATACTTGTAGAAATTATGTACTATGTACTATAATATTATATACTTTTACTTAGGTAATATTTTAATATTTATCTACTCTCAGTAGGCTCGTTTTATTCGTAGAATAAAAAATTGACCAAAGTTTTGAAGATCTGGAGGAAATGAATAAGACTTCTTATAGCATTAATGATATTTTTTTATTATTTTATAACACAATTTAATGTCTTTAGATGATGTTAAATGTATAAGTATAATGACTTACTATTCACACGTTACTCATTATTCAAACAGTGGGTACAAAACCAATTTAATTAATGTTTAATGTAAAAATCTAATTTAATTAATGAAACAGTAACGGAAATAAACACAAAAATTCGATAAAAAAAATTGCGTCACGGTATTAAAATCCATACAATTACTAATAGTTTTTGAAAAAGTACCATTTCAATATCATGCTAGAATCAAACTTGAAAACTCCTTTAGTGTTAGCAATAGGCTTACAGATTTACAAAACATATTCAAACGTACGAAACCTTGCTTTTGCTCAACAGTTGATGCTAAAATATCTATATTGCTTAGAATTTGCTTTTGTTAAATGTATGAGCCTCTAGCCTCTGAATCGACACATCCGTTTTAAATGCGATTTCCACTAATGTATTATGGAAAGCTGCCCTTAACATATAATGTTAATTTTATTTCAATCGGTTCATAAATAAAAAAGTCATGGCAGTATAATGAACACACCCATCATTTATTGAAAAAAAAAATGTATTGAGTATAATGGAACGCAACACATCTGTCAGTTGTTATTATCATTAAATCTTCCTGAGGAATAATAATAAGAATAGTTTGTATTTATAATATGTTTTCGTGAGTTACTGTTAAACATCAAATGTATTTTCACAAAATTTTCTGTTCGGTGGTATATAGAGTAGCTCTAATATAATTTTAATGTGCAATTGATTTGTGTTAGTAGTTATTATTCATTGTAACTGCGATCGAAGTTCGGTGGTACGAAGTTCGCCGGGTCAGTTAGTCTAAAATATATTTTAAAAGTTATCTTAAATATTTTATGTCTTTAAGTTTTCGTATTTTAACTTAAACTCGTATTTTCGTGCTTGTTACGAAGTGTTTTCTTGCTAGCTGTTTTATCTACAATTTGTAATAAATATTTTATCGTTGTAAATAGAGTTAAGGAGTGTAAATATAGTGTTCAATATTGTTTAAATATTTTCGTTGTCACTAATTAGTTTCGATGTTATGTACGTTGAGCTTTGTTCAATGTTTGTGGTGCATATGGCGAATTGATGCCAAAGGAATATTTAATTATAATGTATTATTTTGACGATTATTTATTGAATACACGACAATATTCATATCTATGGTTATTTTAATTTCCTATTTAAGAAATACTTACATATTATACACTCTGACTTATTCAATAAATAAGGAAAAAAAAGCAGTTTACATAAATATATAATAGGACTGGCATGTTGGCTATCAGGATGTCAAAAGGATTAAAAATAAAAACGTTATTGTGTTACAAGCTTAGGTTTAATAAGGTAACAGTGTTGCCATGTTACAGCTTAATGTCCTTCATCAATTGTCATGACCATGGAGTCCGGTTCGTAGTGCCAATCCAACGAGCGAGTGCGTAACATTTCTTTGTACACAAACGCAGACTTGCGGGGCGTGCGGGTGCGCTCAGGGCTGTTGTAGTCCACTTCGTAGATCCCAAATCGCTCTCTGCAAGAATTTGTAAAATTGTTCTTGTCTATACCTTTACTGGATTTTGGTGATCTCATATTTGTCAAAATTTTGACGTTAATTTGTTTTATTGACATAGTTTAGTTTTTATTCAATTTACCGAAGATTAGGTGTTGATTGTACCAATTAATAAATAACTAGGCTTGCTACGATCTTTTATATCATTTTATCTTACTTTAATATTTCGAATATATACATTGCTATTCAGTGCCATGCGGGTTTCATACGATGGCTTCCTTCGCCGGTGAGAATGTGGTGCCTAATCCTATTCTTAATGTATCTCTGCTCACTCCGAAAGGCTTATAGCGTGACGATAGATTATTGTTTGTTAATACTTCGGTTTATAGAAATAAATATAATTGTAAGATTAAAACAAAATAATTATAAAGAATGATGGTGTTTGCTGAAATTGAATCTCATAGGCTTTACCATTATAGGCTATTTTTGAAGCGCCCTCTTATTAAATGTATTTTTAAAGGAAAAAGATTTAATTCTATGCAGAAAGAGATCGTTTAATCGTACAGGAAAAATAAGAACTTACGTGTAGCCTTCCATCCACTCAAAATTATCCATGATACTCCACACGGTGTACGCTCGGACGTCTGAACCCTCATCCATGGCGTCCAGCATGGCGCTAATGTATTGCCGCAAGTACGAAATACGATCATCGTCAATAAGGCCACCATAAGTCGAGTAGCCGTTCTCGGTAATATAAACAGGAGGGTTGTTGTAGTCTTTGCGAATTTTCGTAAGCAACTCGTAAAATCCTGAAGGTACCACCTAACGATAACAAAGAAAATATTATGTACGGCCGTGATTTAACAATAAAGTGTGTAGACGTTAAAAATTCACATTTTCAAATATCAAATAATGATGAAATCCTAGCCAATTTCAGCCTTGGTGACATTTCCAAATCATATCAAGTAGATCCAGGCTGTAGCTCCAATTGTCGAAGGTAAGCTCGCTGATGACTTGCGTAATCCACCTTAGCGCGGAATGTCACGTGACATAACCCACACGCCAAGATACCTTTGACGTAGTTGTAGGAAGAGGTTACAGGTGAACGGGCCTTAAAAGTTAAATCCTTCTACCTCAGTCCAACACCATAGGAATTCCTCAGATACCATTTATTTGGTGCGTGAGTGCTAACGATTGCAAACGTACCTTCTCGTCCAAGCCCTTCTTAGTCTAATGGGACAGAAAACCGACACGACTAGAAAGAGGTAGGATAGTGTATGAGTACTGACAACTGACCCATATATCTATCAGCATCATAGGCCCTTCAGAATACATTGCTGCCTCACCAGAATAAAATACCAAATACAAATGCCAGCAGTACATTTTTGTAAATTATATGAGTCTGACCCAACGGGGCTACCGTCTTTCCTTGAGCCACCTTGACGGTTCAATTCAGTATTTTACCCCGAGTTACAAACAAGAAAGACACAGCTTTCTGCAGCAATTAATGCGAACTTGTGGTCGATTTCATACTACTACGTTAATTAATAGCTAACTTTTATGTTATATTTAGTTTTTGACTAATACTGTTCAGGGGCAGTACGCGGATAGAAAAAGATAGTCCTCCCTTCTCAGCTGTCTCACCGCACCCCTTCCTCGGTCTTTAAAGTTCTCTCACTTATTATAGGCCGGAGAAGCAAACAACAACATTTATAGAGATATTCGGTTTTCTTTTAGACATAACAGCGGTGTATTACTCTCTATAAATATAATTGTTTACGGTGAACTGTGTGGAGCTCCAGTAGCCTGTCCTCAGCATCCAGTTTCCAGGTGAGTGTCTTTATACCTATAACATTGTCACAGTGCCTGAACGAAATGTTTTGTCTAGTAATTATATGGAAATCTAGAGCTAGCGGTGCTTCCCTGCGTTAACACATACCCTATATTAAAAATATGCACAATAATCTTAATTAATTAAAATACCTTCAAAAAAGAGGAGGCCCCATGTTCCCACTCGCTTGATTGGTACATGTTGATTTGCAAGTCATCGTAATACGAAGGAGATTTGTGTGACACTGATTCATTTCTGTAAACAATGAAGGTCGAATAATGATTTAGGCCGAAGAAGTCGGAGCTCCCCTTGATGTAATCTATCTCTTCCGGCGTAAATTCGGGCAAGCGAGATCTAAAGAATCCTTGTTGTGCACTTCTAGCTGCTACTCTTTCTTTCAGAACAGGTGGAAAATCTCCAGTTTCTGAGAATATGGGATGAGAGTATGTCGCCCACTGCAAATTATATAGAATGTTAGTACCTTACATATTTTGAAATAAATAAAATATTATGAAAGATATTTTTCTTACTTCGAACTGGTTTGTTTCTTCAGCAGCAACAATATCGTTCTCAGTTTCTGGTATGTAGAATTGAGCGCTGAATGTGATGAAAATATTACCTCCTTGTGTAGATCTATATTCCTGGTCGTAAATATGATATGCTTTCGCATGCGCTAATAGTAAGTTTTTGGAGCACATGTACTCAGCAATACCGTTGATATCCAGCCTTGGTGCTTTCGTGACTGTTCCATAACCTTGATAGCATACTTCACGAGGTTCATTTATTGTGATCCAATATTGAACCCTATCACCGAATAGTTCAAAAGCGACGCGCGCGTAGTCGGCATACCAGTCTACGATGTGCGGATTTGTCCACCCTCCCATTTCCTGAAGTTTTTGTGGTAAATCCCAATGATATAAGGTAACCATCGGTTGAATATTGTATTTAAGCATTTCATTTATCAAATTGTTGTAGTACGCTACTCCGGCTTCATTGATTTTATCGGGAAAACTTGTGGGAAGGATTCGAGACCACGACAGAGAGAATCGGTAGAAGTCCAGGCCAAGTTCTCTCATCATTTCAACGTCTCTTTTATATTGATGATATGAGTCATCCGCGACGTCACCGTTAGAACAGTCAGTAATTACACATGGATTATTATGGGTCATGTGATCCCAAATATTTTCTGCTTTTCCTGAAACGTCAAAAGTAGGTTTTAAATGTAGCTTTTCATGATATTGCTAGAATTATTATTTACAATTTAGATATTATATTTCATACCATCAGCATCCCAGCCGCCTTCAACTTGATATGATGCTGTAGCTGTTCCGAAAAGAAATCCATCAGGGAATTTTCTTACACTATGCCGGTGCTCTTGCGTCGATTTGCCCGAGGATATCGCAATACATGCGGTAAGCAATATCCTGTGTAAAGTATAATAAATAATGTTCAAACAAGTGAACTAGAAAGGTATTTTCATATCGTCATCGGCTATATCATTGATATTTTTATTACTGAAAAAGGCCATCATATCGAGGGGTGAAAGGCTATTTGGTTTAAGCGACATTTTTTGGTGTTATAGTAATATATATATGTATATATATTTGGAATCGGTAAAAAACGCTGATTCCGAATATATATATATATATATATATATAGTGATATATATATATATTACTATATCACCAAAGAATGTCCCTTAAACCATTGCCTTTCACCCCTCGCTATAGTTATATTACTACAGAATAGCAAAATAGAACTTCATGTATTACGATCCTATGTATCTTTTTAAATATATGTATTATGTATTAAGCGTAAAGTTAACAATAAAGGTGTGTTTTCAGGTATTGAAAAAGAATTATGAATTCCGCACTTACAAGACTTCTCGCGGCAGCATTTTGGCTTCCTCTGAGCAGATCTATAACTGCGAGTGGCACTTATTGTATTTAAAGGTTTTGCCGTTGTACGCAAAACGACTTTATCTGATTTACATTTCATATTATGATAGATGTTGACGAAATTATCTTAACTTCAAATAGTGGAAATCCAAGTCAGACTTATTTTAAATAACAATATACAGGACGACAAAATATAGCAGTCCCGGAGAACAAAGTCATAACATATGTAGTATTCAATAAGAACAAAAAAAAAGTTTTTTTTTTTTTATACCGACTCGACACATTGACTGCACCATACTTGATGGTAAGCAAGGTGCAGTCCAAAAAACCCCAACGACTATCGAAAGGTAACAAAAAACCCATCGGTTACCTGTTATAAATTATCTCCTGGGCAATATTACCATATTATAGTTAACGTATTAAGTCATTTATATTTAAAAAATAATTAAATAGTAGGTTTACATCGGCCTCTAAGTATTGGAAATAAGAAAGCCCTTAAACGATCCTAATAACAGTGTGTAACGCGCAGAAGTGTGAACTAATGACTTAGCCTTCAAGTTATTTTAATTTCCAGGCATTAAATTCAAAACAGTCAAATATAGAAGGAATTCTATATTTATATAGTACATTTCAGTAACATCTTGTCTTTCTTCAAACCATTCAATGTTAGTTATTAATAATAATCAGTTTTAATAGTTACTTCGTACGGAATCATCCATTTAAGATTTACATCACAGTAGTATGGATCACATTGTCTCACGAGTGTGATATCAAAATATATTGACAAAATATAACTGCTATCATAAATGGAAATCTACAGAAACACTTCAAATACCTGTTGCAGTAGATACTGCGATGAAAATGTTAAGATCAATAGAATTGCAGTGAAAATTTTATCTCGCATGGAACACTAAATTCATTGATCCTATTACGTTATTTGTTATTTGATTTGTCACTGTAACGTTTATAAAACCAATAATCTATCATAACATTTTGAAATATTTATCGGATTACCACCACGTTAGATGGATATTATCAGCGTAGATCAATACTGGGATTAGCCACGTAGCAATTGCTACGAGAACGCGCATTAAATTTCGAAATAATAATTTGTAATAGATGATTCCTCATCAGTTTGAACTTAATCTTTCGATAGATTTTGCTAGGAACCCTCTGGATTAATATAGCGGAGGCTTCGACTGAATCGGCGTCTCTTGTTGTTAGCCAAGAAAATAAATAGGACGAAGTTTCTGTTTTGTGCCGGCATGGCGCTAGTGTACATGTAATATAAATTTATATATAGTAATGAAAGTTTTATAGAAAAAGATCGAAAATAATATTTATCATGCTAAACTCGTTTAGATGCATTAGATTTATATCCACTTTACACGTGTGTGTTATTGTATTGTATACATAAGGTTTATGGCTGTTGATACAAGTACTTTTGAGATTGTCGATAATATTTTTAATATATAGTAGCACTGCACCACACATCATCAGAAAAATCACCAATTCCCGCAGCCTTTGCCGTTTGGGTATCTTATGGCTGTCCAGGCTAACACAAAACAAAACGTTCAGAAGACTATAACAATGATAAATCACCAATTCTCCGATGGTTGAAATAGAGAACAAAACGCTTGGATGTCATCTACACGTGCCATGGTGACCAAAGAGCCTAGATAACTTAAAATCCCAGAAACGATAACGCTAGTACTATAGTAAATGCTATATGTATGCAATTGATATAAGGTTATGACGTGATATTTTGAAAGCTTATGCCAGTTCTATATATTATGCACTGTCTACTAGCATTATATTTAGTGATGGGCAAAAAATGTAATCAGATCAATGATTAACTATTACAAAATATACATACATATGTAGTTGCAATTTTAATTTCGTTACTCTGTAATCATGATTAAATACCTTCAAAACATTGAGGAGTCACACATTTGTATGCAATTAAGGATTCCTTAGTGTTTAAAAGATAGATGACCAAAATGTAGTGTCCGACCAAAAGTTCGGTTTCGGTTTCGGCCGAGTTTCGGCCAAAAATCAAGTTTCGGCCAAAAATCAAGTTTCGGCGGCAGTTTCGGTTTCGGTCAAAAATGGCCGAAACTTTTGCCGAAACCGAAACTGACTTCGGTAGTTGTCGTACATGCTTGCCTAACTTCGTTTCACGCGGCAACGCTTTGGCGGACGCTGGCGGCCCTGTTCGGGATTCGTGCGCCGTTCGCATTGCTATTTTTTTTTTCGAATTTAGGCGTGTTTGTTGATCGGGAAAGGTCTTCACAACTTAACCGGGCGGGTGGGCGAACACTGAGGGGACTCAGCCGGCAATTTATGGGTTGGGTAGCAATGCAAGGGCACCCCTGTGGGTACGAACCTCGACTTGGACCGCCAGCCAAAAATATGAAACCTAACGGTGATCTACTAGCGTTTCGGAAGCGACTACCTTGAGAAGAAACGCCGAAAGAAACTCAAGGCTGCGTCGGAGTGTAACTGCGTCGTTTAGACGACAGTTGACGGATCTAATTCGCATTGCTCTATAGCAACACAACTTAGTCTGTACGTTATCACCCGACGTAAACATTCTTTAGAGGTTATGTTTTGATGAAACTGATTACATGTAAGTTTTAGTTTCATTTTTTTACTTGACCACGTTGTCTTTTATACTTGACCACGTGAGTTTCGGTTTCGGTTTCGGCCGAAACTGAAGCCACGGCCGAATATTCGGTTTCGGTTTCGGCCGGAAAACCTGTTTCGGTCGGACTCTACCAAAATGTAATCATATTCCAACTATTATTCATATTTTATCGAATGTTGCTTTATCTAGGCCGGTCGTAGCGCTGCTGAATGCCATTCTCAGGGTTCACTACACGTGTAATTCTGTAAAAATGTCAGTCGAGTTTTCTTCATACAGATTGTTTTCACCAGTAAGCATAATATGAGATGGAAAGGCGTCCGCTGATTGAAACTGATACAAATAATGTGTACGTTACCTAGCAACGGTTAACAAGTAAGGTGAAAATAGTGATTGAATTAAGTAATTTAAGTTTTTTGTTATTATTACGATAAAAATGCCGCATTATCACGTAACCTGGCAACGTTATTGGTCGGATTTGTTAAAAATAAAGCTAAACACGAAGTATAATTTATATAAACTTGTTCTAAATATTAAGGTTATATTAAGTTTTCGTGAATCACAGTTGTACACTAAGAAAACTTTAACCAAGGAAAATGTCTGGTATGTAAACAATATGAAAAAATATTAGTCGACCTTATTTCATATTCCTTATGAGCATATGTTGTTATATTAAATTAAATTAGATAAAATATAAGGATTCCCATTGTTTATTTCTCAAAATTCGATCTTTATTACAGATAATTTTTTAATTTAAGTTTATTGTATTCAAACAGAACTAAGCCTTAAATGACATTACTTGTATGTTAGAATAATTTGTCCTTTGCTTATACTTTGATGTAATCTACAATAAGGCACTTGTCTCAGTTCTTTGTTCGGTTTTAAACTAGGTATTATGTATATGTACGTATTTACTCCAAAAAATACGACATTATACATAATAATATAGGAAAAAAATATATATTTTCAACTCCAAAAAAGAAACTAAAGAAACGGTATTATTGTTTTAGGGACTTGATAATTTTGAAATGCTATCAATTAATTTAAATATATATTATCAACTGGGAAAATTTTCATAACCTGTTTCACGTAACTGTGCCTGTTTCGATTATTTATATCGATGCACAAAAAGTGAATATAGAAGCGATAAAAGATATATATTTTTCAATAAGCAGAGGCTTAAAGCCGATTTAGGTCATGGGTTTCTAAAGAGATTTTCCGGATCGGTGATAAATATAATATTATATTACGAGGAGATTCCTCCCCTCCCCCCTTTTTATTGTGTACCGCCAAGGGGTAGAATTCGCTTTTTGCGTCTATATTTCTAACCTCTTATGACGATTTATTATTATTGTCTTATCTTCAAACAAAAATTGAATCGGTATTTATTGGGTGACCACACTTCATCATCACTTTCCATTAGTTGAGGTCAAGTCAAGCGTAAGCCTATCTCTAATAAAACAGAACGGTTTATTTTTTTAAATTCTTTGTATATAACCAAATACTATTCTTTGTATATGACTTTTTATTCTTTATATTTTGGTGTTATTATTATTTCTGTTTACTTTTGTTGTATGCTGCGCGGTAGCTTTCACCGGTTGATACATTTTAATGTTTTTTGTCATTCGTCATTGTAATATTTTTATAATGTATCGGCCACTGGCTGCCCTATAAATAAATAAATGATAAAGGTATTATAATAGTAGGTGTTTCAAAAGCGAGGTAAATTCAGTACAACACGCTTTTGTCAGTGTATGTACTATCCAGGTACGTACCTATACTTGTAATAATTATGATAAAAACAAGAATTTTTAACAATACCAGTATTAACAAAAAGCGTTAAATGCATATTTAATTGTTAAAAGTAGTTTGTTTTATTATTATTATTTACAGACAGACACTTGACCTCAATCATACCTGGTAGAAAGTGAAAATGAGTCCGACAATAGAACGCGTCCGCCCAACAAATGCCTATTTACTGTTCTCCAAGTCATAAGATCGTGGAAGCTCATTGCACTCCTTAGCCGTTCGTATGATGAATGTAGAACCAAATCTCTTCGTGCGGATATAAGGAACTTCCACCACATACCAATGGTAACCGACGCGGCATCTAGTGGTTTATGTTGAAATGGGGCTGGTGGAATTAGAGAATGTAGCCTCTGAGAACACTCTCAATTGTGCAACTGGTAAAAGACTGCGAAACAGGCGATTTTACGTCGATGCTCTATGTTCTGCATTCTAGGCTCAGTTAAAGAGTCTTCGCCAACTAAAGAGGTACTAATAAAGTGGATAAATAACTTACTTTAGTTTTTTAACACTACACTTAAAACCCTTAGATTATTTCTTGTTGAAAGAGCTTTTCAAATTGACTTATAAAATACATTTCAATAGACCGATGGCGTGTGTAGGTAAACGATTTACTTTCTCCAGTGGCTCACAAACTTTGATCACGATCATAGGGTTACAATATAAACGTTTGAAAAGTATGACGCAATTCGCTGGTCAAAATCTTAAACTAAGTAACTGTATATTTTTTATTATAGTAATATTGATACCTTTGTTTTAAGTCGTTATTTTTATGGACATGTATTTTGGATTGTAAAGCAATTATTTTAAAATTAAGTATATCTTAAATTTTATTTTACTTTCATTTAGCTCCGAAAATTGGAAATAGTTCTATGTAGGTATTTATTTTAAAGGCAAGATTGAAAATAAATAGACTGAAGCACTATGAGTGGGTTACACTCATCACTTATAGCAGTATTATTTTCATACATCATATTTCTGAAAGAGATTATGGTAATCCTGTTGTTCCTTAATTTCAGTTCCTTTGTTAAAATATTATAGTTGTAGTTTTATTTCTTTATTGATTGTCAGATAGACAATTTGAGAGCCGCTGTTTTACACATTCGTGCATTTATCGGCTAAGTATTACCGTCACTCCAAGCAATCTAGTGTGCTTGCACCCGCCTACATTGTTGGTAAGGTGGTTTAACAAAAGTCGTCAGAAACACGATCAGACGCGACGCTGCGATGGCAAACAGCGAGAAACTCGATCACACAACAATTTATAAACGTAACATTAACGGTAATGAGTAACTTAAATCTATAGTAATAATAATAAGTTTATTGGATCAAAAATTTACATTATTAATTTAATTTACGTTGACGCCTGCACTGCTCGTAGTTGTGAGACTGTATCGCAGACGTCAGCGCCCACCATTACAGAGAATACAAATAATTACAAAAATATATAAAAATATACAGACGTGTTGTGTATAGGTGTGTTATGTGTAGAAAAGGGTGAGTAAAGAGTGTTGTGTGTGAGTGCAGATTATATATAAGTATTTAAAAGATTTTCAGTTTGTAAATAATCAAGCTGGAACAAGTAATCCCTGACTTTAATTTTAAGTTCATAAAGGGAAAGGGGATAGATATTGAGAATTACATTTAGTTTGTTGTAAAATCGAGCTCTTAAAATTTGAAGTGTCTAGAGGTGACCGAGGTCCAGTGAGATTCAGTTTAACAGACAGTAAGCCCTAGACGTTTATTTAGAATGCCCAAATCCAATTATTGAGTGTCATGCCTAAAAACAATAGTTTGGAGCACAAAGAGCTGTCTCAGAGTCATGATTTTAGACTCATTATACAGTAGTGTTGTTGGGTATAAGAACGGTTTTGTTAAACATGACTTTAAGAACAGTTCTCTATGCTCGTTCCAGTTGGATTAGATGACTAGTACAGGCACCACCCCAAGCTGTGATGCAATACGAGATAATTGACTGCGCAAGTGCAAAATATACCATTCTTACAACATCATCAGCAGCAACATTTCTGAGTATTTTAAAAACATAAATAAGGTTCCTAATGCGTGATGTAACAGAGAAAATTTGAGATTTCCAATTTAGAGTATTATCAATTAATATACCTAGGTATTTTATACAAGTACTTCTTGAAAGTGGGAGACATGAACATTTATTAATATGTGGATGGCTACAAGAGTGAGCAATCACAGAAAAATTGTCTGAAATCTAAAAGATACTTCGAAAAACGTTTCTAATCCGTCTATCAAATAACTATTTGTGTTAAATTGGCTACCTGCAGAAATACCGATATTATCTATTACGGCAACTTTCTTACGTAAATATTGTAACCATTTATAAAAAATTATACATATAGCAAAATTTAATTATTTAATCCCTTAATTTCGGTAAAAAATCAACTTCAAGGGTCACAATTAAGTCATTTGTTAGGTAGCACGTAACCCTTTTTGTTTTTGGTAACCCAGGGGAAATCCATTATAGACCGTCAGAGAGCGGTGAGGGCCGCCCACCGGTGTGTCGGACGTTCACCGACTTTAACCCCCGGGGTGTTCTTTCTGCCACTTACCGGGACTGAGGGCACGACTGGAGCCTCATGCTCAGTACCCGGCTAGACGTGCGGTATTTTTCTGGCCTCTGCTTGCTGTGAGGACGGCTGGTGTAAAGAACCACCCATCTCTTGTTACTGCGTTTTAGAGTAACACGCCGGAGCACACCGCGTGCTGCGCGCACCTATGTCGTGCGACACACTCCCTCAAGTATGCCACCCAATAGGTAGCTTTTTTTTTATAGCCCGGGGGAAATCCCTAACGGACCTCGGGGAGAGGTGAGGGTCACCCCCCGGTGTGTCGGGCTTGCACCGACTAAAACCCTCGGGGTGTTCCACCTTCCGCCTACCGGCATCGAGGGCACGACTGGGGTCTCATCGTCAATGACCGGCTGGGCGTGCGGCCGCGAGTAGGCCTCTACTCGTTTAGGGAGGGGTGGTGTATAGAGCCACCCCTCTTGTGCCTCTGGGTTGTAGAGCGGCACGCGGGAACACATCGCGCGCCGCTTGCACCCTTGTTGGACGACACACTCCCTCAAGCGTGCCGCCCGGTGTCGCCGCTAGATTCGGACGTTCCTGAGGAACGCCGCTCTGCGGCACCCGGTAGGTAGCTTCAGTAACCTTCAGTAACCGATAATCAATCATTTACTAGGTAGTATTAATATGATCTATATGTTACAAGAAATTATTCAAAATAATTTTGTATATTTAAGACAGAGCACGCTCTGGATAGATGACCTGATCCAGATCGCAGAGCGACGCCGGAAGTAGGCCGCTTCCGACCGGTCGCTTTGAAAAATATTAGGACTCTAGCAACGAACGTCTTATAGCTGATGAAGACAGGGCTGTCCAAACCAGATAAACTCGGACCAAAACATAGGAAAATTATTATTGATTAAATTTAAATAGATTTAATCCAGACCAATAAATAAGAACCTACTTATTAATTAATTTATTCACTTTTTTATTATTTCCTACTTTAATTTATTGAAGAAAAATAAAAGTACAAAGATTTTCATTATTATATTCAAATCATTATTTAATTCGCCATTAATTTCTTTCTTAGTTATCCATAAAGGTAGAATGTTATTTCTACCGAATTAATTTATAGAATGAACATTTTTATATTTCTGGCAAATCAAAACACGTCGCGGATCGCAAAATAATTTAAGGCAAAGCTCTGTATTCCGAAAAGTTCTGAACTTGTCATTCTCTTCCGATTGTAATTAATAAAACAACAATCACATGCAATTGACTAACTTTTTTTTTACAGTAATGTCTCTATTACTATAAACGAAAAATGTCAATTATTGTATTGTTAGCATCACATATACAAGTGAGTGAAGTTTGTATTTGTATTTCTATACGTAGATAGCGAAGAAAGCGACGGAGAAGGAGGTCTTGGTAATCTGAATCGTCTGATAGTCCGACCGCCAGGCCACAGTGGAAAAGCCAAGCGGGGCCATCTTTGTTTCGACGCCGCGTTCGAGTGCGGGAACTTGGGCCGGGCGGACCACATTACAGAGCTAGAATATGATCTCTTCATCCGACCAGACACCTGCCGACCCAGGTCGAGATTCTGGTTCAATTTTACTGTTGAGAACATAAAGCAGGACCAGGTAATTTTTACTTACTTTAGTGCCTAATTACACAGTATAGTGTCACAATACAGTTTGAACATTGTTGGGCTAGCATACCCCTCGGTTAATTTCGTATTAACTGGGTTAAATATATATTTAACAATAAACAAAAAAAAGGTTATGCCAAAGCGTTTGGATTTGTAATACTTACATCAATACATTTATGTTTTAATTTAATTGTTCTTTAATTCAAGCTTATAAACATTTAGACAGGATATCCCGTCAATAGGTTCCGTCCTTTAGTAGTTACTGCCGTTTTGACTATATTGTACTTTTCAACAGATCCGGGTTACTGACTTTGTTGAGCCAGCATAAATAATAAAGATTGTTATTGGTCGAGAGATTAAGTACCTGTATATAATAAATACTTGCAACTTGTTAATGTGGTACTTACTTGTTTACATGGGTGCAAGCTTGTTAAAGTAATTTGATACAATCTTCAGTCTTTCTGGGCCAGCCTGTTTATATCCAGCTCTTTTTTTTGTTCAAGATCGATAGCACCATAAATAACACTTTAGTTGTTGGCTGTTGCGCTCGGTTATAGGGGTCAGTAATCACTTTCCATCAGATTGGCTGTCAGCTTATTTACCATCTTTTGACGCTTTATAAACCTTTTATTATCAACAAGCGTTAAATTCATTTCTTTGCTCGATGGAATGAAGCACAACAAATGCTAATTAATCAAAAAATAGCCACTGAGAGTAAATAATCATGCCACTGATTATAACTATAACAACACTATATTACTTAATGTTTGTAACAGTACTCATCATCGTTCCAGCTAATCAAATCAAAACTGGAAAATTCGCTGGGAATCTAAATATATCCTGTCTATTGGAAAACTATATTTCGATTTTATAATGCAGTATATTAAAGTAGCCCACGCCTCGATATTCATTTATTAATAGTATGAATCTGCTATTTAAAATATAGCAGGTACCAAAGAGAGTTCAATGTTTTATTTTGCAGAGAGTAATATTCAACTTGGTTAATTTAGGCAAAGAACTCACTTTGTATAATGGAGATATGACTCCTCTCGTTCGATCGACTTCACGTCCAAAGTGGTAAGAGCGTATCTATAATTTTTATATACTAGTATTTGAACTACGTTAATGAACATAAGGATTGGTAGCACAATAATTGGTGACAGACGATGTTTTTTTTGCTTTCATAAAAGGTAATTTAATAAATATATTTCGCAAAAACATGAAGTGCTAATAACATTTCTGGTGAAAGTGTGTAAGTCGATATGTAATACTAAATTATCAGAATCTCATAATATCAATTTTGTAGGCAAAGGATTCCTAGGCGACTAATTTTCTGTCACCGCTCCATAGTTCATCGAGGCAGAAAGATTGTAAGCATAGCATTTGCCTTTGATCGTGAGGAAGATGTTTATCAGTTTGCTGCAGCGGCCCCGTACTCGTATTCCAGACTCCAGAAGCATTTATCAGTTTGGGAGAAAAGAGCACAGGCGTTTGCTACTAGAGAATGCATTGCGCAAACAACAGTGAGACATGAAAAGCAAATAATTGGGTCTTTTTAGAGTACTGGTTTCATTTAAGTCAAATTCAAACAGTAGTAAAAGTCAGTTCTCACAAAAATTAACTTACTTCATATATAAAAATGTTAACATTATATCAAATACTAATTTATTTTTATACGAGTATTAGCAATAAAATATAAATAATGTAATGTATTGTCACGCTATATCCCTTTTGGGGTGAGTAGAGATACATTAATAGTCGTATCCACTTAACGCTTGTATTGTCGTGCCCAAAGTAACAAATAGCGCAGCTGATCGCCGTATTCAGGGCACTTACGCATGACATTTCTATTAGATGCCATGCGGGCTTCCTCACGATGTTTTCCTTCATCATTGAGCATGTGGCGTCTAAATCCATATTGAATGATACTGGTGCCTTATCCACTAGACCACCATATCCAAATAGTAAAATTATCTTTTATAGTAACTGAGTTTTGCTAATGTTGACAAACTTTGCTTTAGTTCAAATACGTCCTCTAATTAGGCCAATTATGTTTAAATTTTAATCATCTTCATGAAAGAGCAGGTAAGTGCTAACTTTTTAATTTTTGTTCTAGCAAAAGCGCCGTATAGACCTCATTAAAATCGGAGATTATAGCTTCAAAGATTGCTTTACCGGGGATGCTTTTAAAGATAAAATTGGAGAACTCAAGAAGAGAGTCGTTATCATTATTGCCAGAGTCCATGGTGGGGAACCACCAGCTTCTTTTATTTGCCAAGGTATCAGTGCAACAACCTGGTATTACCTGGATACAATAAATATGGTTTTGACTTATATTAAAATTTAATACAATCATAGTTAGTTTTGGGATCTTTTACAGGATTTTTAGATTTCATGGTTAGTTCATCAGAAAAAGCAAATTCTCTGAGAAATGGTATAGTGATACAGGTAATATTGGTTTCCGTTTATAGTAGCTATATCTTAGAGTAAATAAATTCAATCTTATTAGGAGTAACAAAACTTCTACATTGTTATTTTGTTCTTTACGGCGTTCGGTGGTTAAGATAAATTTATGATGTTCCAATAAATGCCTATGTCTATTGAGTAATGGACTTAAAAGGCGGTATGATATGCTATACCTTGTCTTGCACTCATAAACGAGTAATGTGGATATTATATCAGTCCGTAAAATTACTGTTTAACCGGTAGAACCTTGGTCAACACAAAGTACGCTAGGTACCAACTTTAACGTGACTAAAGTAGGCGAAGTCACAGGCAGCTGTAGTTATTATGTTAAATCCTGTTATGGAAAGGCTCAGGTAAACCTTTATACGGAATATTCTTCGCATCTCTGGGATGGTTCTGCTCAGTACTTAGTTGACGTCCTGGATAGGTTACAGTGAAGGGATGTCCGCTTTGTGAATGATCCTGACGTGACTATGCATCTTAAACCTCTCCAATTGCGTAGATATTGGCTCATTCCACTAACGGTTGGTACATCGAGTTTAATTTAACTAATAACACCGCTTGTCGCCGTTCTAGGGACACAACACAAGATGTTTTTGTTAAATAAAGCAAAAATATTGCTAAATATCTAAGTTTTAGGTTATACCAATGTTGAATCCAGACGATGTATTTCTTGGCAATCACCGTTCCGATCTACTTGGCTCGGATCTCAACCGTTGCTGGAATAGAGCCACAAGCTTTGCACATCCAGCCCTCATAGCGGTTAATGACCTAGTGCGAAAAATAACTGCCGAAAGAGTAAGTGCTTTTATAAGTTTTTTTCTATTTTCAATATCCTTCATCATAATCCAGCATAGAGTAAAGAGATACTTGCTTGATAGATAGATAACTTTAAGGCTTGCGCTTCCTTTAAAAGCTTGAATAAATGATTTATAATGCGTTATAAGTCATCCAAAATGTGTCCATGGTTTGTAAGGATTACTATTCAATTTCTTCCTGGAGTAGTCATGTACTTTTTACTAAGGTGTTTCAAAATTATGTTACTTAAGTACAATTATAATACCATAATACAGTGAATGGCAACTATAGTAACATTTCTTCCTTAGAATATGCAGTTGGATTTCATTATCGACATTCATGCCGATGTTAGTCACGAAGGCGTGTACATTTACGGGAACTCCTATGATGACGTTTACAGGTTAGTTTTTTGTTTATGACACAATATCTCTACCAACTACGTTCCTTGTGTAGCAGTAGTCCATGAGCGACGATAACCATCTATCATCGATGGTCCGTTAGCTTATTTACAGACTAAATAAAATAAAACATTTAATTCATCACATAACTGGCATTGTCCAAGTAAGCCCATACCTGTTATTAGAATTATGGAACCGAAAACGCCGTAAGCCTGAATAAAAAAAGCTACGGTACCTAAAAAGCTCGCTAGAGAAACGAGGACAAAGAAAATTAGCGTATGATAAAATGAAAATAAAGAAATAATCATAAAACTCATGTGAATTGGATAAATATTCTAAATGAACTTAATTATATTAAAGTATTTGTCATAAAGCATACTTGTGCGGTTCTATGTAAACTTCCTGCAATAGCACTATTAAGAGAGACTGATGGCCAGCAGTAACGTTAACTAGGCTATCCATGATATATCTTTTATTAATGAGAAGTTATATTTCAGGTTTGAACGACACGCAGTTTTGCCAAAGTTTCTTGCAAGTCGCATAGAAGCGTGGAAGCCTGAGATATGTCTTTATAATGCTGATCCAGGCGTTGCTGGCAGCGCACGTCGAGCGATACCGACGGGGAATATTGATGCATACTCTTTATTAGTATCTCTGGGAGGGAGAAGAATTACAGCTAGAGGACCTTTCATACACTACACCGAAGAAGCCTGTAACCTTTACATTTAGTTTCAATTAACCGTAATTTTGCTAACAACTTTTGTAGTGAATTACAATTTGTGTAGAGCAATTTGCAAAGTAGAATAATGTATTCAAATGAAAACGTTAATAAGTTTTTTTTAATTAGGTACAAGTACTTCCAAAAGCAAAGATGACCGAGGCACGAGTCGCGGTTCCGTTTAGAAATTTCACATACACGTACATGACTATTAATTAGTCTGACGGCACCGACCGACACAATCGTTACAAACCATGCAAACATTTTACCGTGTTAATCGAAACCGCGTCTCGTAGTGCAGAAATCGATCTCTCAGTTACTACGCCAGTTGATTCCATGCAATAGATGAATTAAATAATTGCCATAATGTATTAATGATCAGATTCTAAGATAGGTAGGTCTCTAGCCAAAGCGTTGTGCGATTATTACCGGCACATTGGAGTTATTCCTGTAAAAGTCGGTGTTTCGAGTAAGAAAAAAGACTCGAGAGGAAAACGCCGCCGAAGAAGACCAGTAACTGGACGGGAGAGGTGATATAATCAGTTAAAATATTTACTTAACATAATCGATTAATAATTAACATCTAGGTACAGATTAACCAAAATATATTAACAGTTCTTGACATTAACAGACATGAGTTATTTAGTTTTTGTCTTTGTTATTTAGCTAAAGAACGGATCATTAAAACTGCAGTAAGCAGATTTACTGGAGACCAGGAATTGGCAAACGTGTGGGACGCTACTTAGAAAGATATGTGGAATGCAGCCAAAGAAACAAGAGTTCATTGGCAGTTATTTAGTAAGCTTATCTAGAAGTGCAGTAAAGAATATTGCTATTGACGTGTTGTGCAATTCAGTACGTTATAGCTTAATGCGATCATATCTTTAATTTTGATCTGCTTGAAAAGTTCCTTGCCTTGATTTTTATAAGTAGTTTATGATTTAGATCCCCCAGTTCATCCCCGGAGCGTCGCGCAGTGCCTGCTCGTGTTTTGTCGCCGCCATTGCCCGTCGCATCTCCGCCGGTACTCCGAGCCCTGCCACCAAGGACTTCAAGGCATGTTACGCTGTGGGCGCGACCGAAAACCGTTCCAAGCGATAATCGTGTCTTACCGAATATTATAGGTACTTAATAAAATATATCTTTATTCAGATGAGTGCATTCAATCAAATCGTTAAAAATTGAGAAGACCTAGGGGCCTAAACAGGGTAATATTCGATAAATGATAACTTTAGTAGAAAGTACAAAATTTATTTACAGTAACTCTAAAATGGTTCTTCAAAAGAAAGTAGTGAGCCCTAAAACTAAAATATATATTTAAAGGTAGTTTCTATTGACATAAACCAAAAATTTGCTTACATTATTGACAATACTAAATAAAAAAAATTTCAGGCACGACAGTAAAGCAGCCAAGACTAGCTGTTGTGGATATGAGCGCCTACATTCGAACACCTCCAGGCTTCACCACTCGCCGCATCGACAAACCTGTTATGAAGGTCACCAGAGCATCAAGAGCTTCACAGCCGCGGTTTACCAGCGATGAATATGACACACACGAATCAGATTACTAATTTTGTAACTATTGACTAATAAAAAAAAAAGATAGCAGAGCTCAAAAATCTCAACATATAATATTATATTTGTAATAAAAGTGTAACTGATCGCTGTCTATAGATGGAAAATATATCAGAAATGCTATTATTACGGGCCTTTCTTAATGCCATAGACTCAAAACTGCTAAAACCAGAAAGCGAAACTTATAAGGCTGCTTTTTGTCCGCAAAAAGCACTTTTTAATTTTATTAAATAAAACTGCAAAAAATCACTAACATAATCTGTTATCAAGTCTCATAACTCATTAGTAATTATTGGGTTCTATATTTAGCTGCTTTTGTTATAATAATTTATATACGTGTAAGAAACAATTATTGTCATAACAGAACTACTACTTTCATATGAACGAAGTTGCGGACACAGTAGTAAATAAATCAACAAAACAATCAATCAAAAGGAGTGAAAAACGCTCTTTTTACGTCGGGATGGCAATGATGACATTTGCTGTTTGCCTTCCTTAGACATACGAAATCAAGCTTTAATTTTTTTTCGACATCTTTAATTTACAAAACTTGAGCTACTCTGCCTATAGCTGCCATATGTATTACTCTGGCGTCCGATATAAAAATATGCATAAGTAAGCTATTAAATAAAAAGCAGCTGTTTTACATTTTTTCTTATTACTGACATCTTGCGCTTGACCTCAATCTCACCTGCTAGAAAGTGATGATGAGGCTGACGATGAAACGTGCTCGCCCAGCAAATACCGATTCACTCGACGTTTAAAGATTCCCATGTCATAAGATGTTGGAGACACAGACGCAAGAAGTGAATTCCACTCCTTGGCGGTTCGACAAAGGAGGGTTCTTGTTTCATTCTTCACCGTCAAGCACGAAAAGCTAATATTTCTTTGTTGGTTTATGTAATAACGTGATCAATCCTAGGTTTACGATCACTTTTAATGTTAGATTAATGAAACAATTATGGTTTTACTGAAACATATAATGTTCAAGCTTTTAGTATTTACAATCGCTAAAATCTAATCGTTCAGTCATCTCGTCCTTATAACAATTATTCTTATTGAACACTATTTTCACTACAAAATCTTCATAGCAGCAAATCAAAAACAGGACTGAGTATTGTTATCGAGATTTATTTTGCGATAATTAGGTACCTATATGTATTTTAGTTTCCTTTATAATTTTGGTTTCAACATCAACAATTAAACTTGATCTACGCACAATAAACAGGTCAAGAGGGAGCAATACAAAGAAGATACACTCACAGAGACGAATGGTCCGTTCATATAAACCGGTTCGTAAAACAGCAAATTTGTATTTTAGTTAAAATTTGCTCTGATTTCAGTTAAGTGTTCGTCGGTTTCGTCTCGATCCAAACACGACAAAAGATGTGTTTTTTATGGCTTTTAATAACTAGTCTCTCTAAACCCAAAACATGCAGTTTCATTCCAATTTCGAAGGCAGGAAATTCATACAAAACCAAGAACATATCAAACACAACAATAATTTCCTGTTTTTACGCATTCACTTTTTACATTCACAATCCCAAACGGAAAGAAGCTCCAGCTAACGAAAGTCTTCAATAAATTCGTTACGGGTCGCCTCACACATTCATAAATTCCGTATATCACACGGTCGGTACGCGTTGTGCCACCATAATATATGGAAGTTCATAAGCATGTAATTTTGCATATATATTTGTAATGTTTGGGTATTTCTTCTCTTTCTCATCAAATAAATCAATTACAATCAAAATATCTTCGTCAAAGTCCATATCTGATACTAGAATATCTGTTCTCAACAAAGCCTCGTTATTTCGGAAAGAAAAAAATGGTTGTAAGACATGAGTATACGAAATGTCGTATCGATATTCTGAAACAATATTCCGAAATGAAATTTGAACTATTATGTGGACAGCCTAAAAAAGAAATTCACATACAGATGTATCCATCATCAGGCGTATCCATCTATCATCACGCCAAATACCTATTGGGGTAGGCAGAGATAATGGAATGCCACTTTTCTCTATTCTTGAAAATCTTTTTCGCTTCCTTAAAATTCATTAGTCTCTACGTGCACTTGCGCCGATTCAGCGTACTTTCTAAATGTCAAATGGGAGGTAATGACCCTCCATCAGAACTCTTTTTATTTGGTCTGCGTAGGTAACTCTCGGACGGCCTCGGCTCTTGTTTCAACTCACATTCATATTGTTTTTTTTTGTCACCTTTTCATCCTCTCCATGTGCAGGAAACTGCAAAGCATGCTTTTGTGCATGCTGTCGATGACATTATCTTTCAAACCAACCATTTTACGTATCTCTTCGTTCCTAACACGATCCGCAAGCGTTACTCTGCATATAGAACGAAAGATCGCATCTCCACTGCATTAATTATCTGCTTTCATGCTTCTTCTGCCACACCCAGGTCTCGCAGCGGTACAACAAAGTGGGCACCAGGACCGCTCTATGCTGTGCTACTCGTGCTGTATCCAATTCAAATGAAAAAACAAAAAACAGAATTTTAACCGGTCTACGTGAACGGACCTGAAGGGTGAAGTAGCGCGGGCGCTCCGCGGTGCGTTCAGCGCAGCGGAGCGGGCCGGCGCGGAGCACCTCCCTCACGTAATAAATATCTTTGGCATGAACCCAACAGCTCGCCGATAATTCACACGCGATCACACTAATTCAAGTTATCACTTCGACGCCGAACGGTTCGTTTGGTTTTCTCACCGGACTAGGCATGGAACTTGTTGCTTCTTTTTAAAGATAACTTCGTGATTTTTTTTATTTTTTCACTGTTATATCAGTGGTGAAAAATCACGACAAAATTATTTTTACATACAACTATTACCGTATTAGTTTTTGATATTCACTATTCACCACGGCGCCGTTATAAATTACTTTAATTAAAACAACGTCTAACCGCATAGAAAATAAGATTCAATTTCACTCAAATATATTTTCTATAGAGCTGGTGCAACATGTTACCGCAACGGTATTCGTTTTATCTTTTTCACACTCGCGGTTTTGTTATAGTGCCATCACTTGATGAATCTCAAAGGATAGTAACATTACAACATACGTTCCGCGATCCGCGTGACTTTAACTAATGTTATAAATTCTTGTAACTGGTGAGGCATGTAATTTGGTTTGATCACTGTTGAACAACCGGTGATTCGTGAAACATTCCATGCCTACACCGGAGACATCGGGAGCGTCACTGAGCGGCGGGAGCACGCGCGCCGCTAGCACGTCATTCCCAGTCGTTCTCGTCGTCGGAGAGCGTGACGAGCCGCAGGTCGGCAGCGCGATCGCTGACCCGTGCACGCTCGGGAACGGCGCGTGCGCTCTCCGGCTGCGGCTGCGGGTGCGGTGGACCGCCGCGGGCCGCGCGCTTCTGCCGCAGCGCCTCCTCGTCAGCCGCGGAGTGCGGCTTGCGGAACTCGTATACCAACGGGAAGATGCGCTCCACCGCAGACTGCACGTCGTTCACGCTTCGGGCTGAAATATTAGTGAAGTCAACTTGTTAAGTTATGCTCTGTCAGCTCTGTATGCAATCATATGCAAATACGCCCGACGTTAGCAACTACAATGGGTCGCAGCTGCCGAGTAGCCACTGCCAGAATCGAACGCGTGCCTTTAAGCAGCTTGACCAATATGTAGACAATAATTTAGAGTAAAATAATAAGGGTGCGTCACGTGCAGGTACAATAGACAAGAGGGCAACAGACACAAAGCGAGAGAAGGTAGTGCCCATACCCAATATAGTATAAAAAGTAAGACAAGGTACACTACTCATGACCAGGAGAGGTACCACTCCTAAATTGTTTTTTTTTAAACTTATAATACATGGAGGGTGCTGTATGCTAAAGTTTTATTTTAATTTTTTAAAGCCTAAGCGCGGGGCGATACAACACAATAAATATAAAATTAGATCGCAGGTTATGTTTCTCATTTTTCTTTTCAATTTTTAGAGTTCCATACCTCAAAAAGAAAAATTAATTCTTGTAGGATCACTACGCTCTTTTTTCGACCAAGACAATACGTTGATGGCCGGGATAGACCTTCACAACTAAACCGGGCGAGAGGGCAACCACTGAGGTGCTCAGCCGGCAAAATTATGGGTTGGGTGGCAATGGTGGGCACCCCTGTGGGTACGAACCTTGACTTTGGCCGCCCGCCAAAATACTAAACCTAATGGAGATCTTATAGGGTTTCAGAAGCGACTACCTAGAGCAGAATCGCCGAAAGAAACTCAAGGCTGCGTCAGAGTGGATCACTACGGTGCTCCGTTTGTCTGTTAAACCCTATTTGCTCAGGAATACTTGGAGGTAAGGTGAAATTAATATTAAACACTCTCATCATACTTGTAATTTAACACAATTTAAAGGTGAGGCCGCTTACGTCGCATATTTTATACAACCGTATCGAAATCAAAACCATGGTATTTTCCGTTGACTAAGAACCATATAATTTGGAAAAAGCAATGTATAAGTCATGAATAAAGAATAGAATCTGAAAGCAGTCAATTTGCAGTTACATGATAAAAAATGCCATTATAAAACTTATATCTAAAAATTTATATAGGACCTTCGGTGCACAAGTATGACTCGCAATTGAACATTTTTTTTTTAATTACAACTTTTCGTACCTGTGATTGTCACACCGCCAGTGGAAAATATTTTTAGCGTCGCTTTAGGATTGTACAACTTATACGTGACACCCGGATGCAGTTCTGGCTCATAGCTGAAAGTGTAAAAGTAGTGAATTAAAAATATATAATCTTAAAACAAATTATTATCTATAATATAAAAATGAATCGCAAAATGTCTTGATAAGCGCAAAACTCGAGAACGGCTGAACCGATTTGGCTGATTTCTTTTTTGTTGTGTTTGTTGAAGTCTGGGGATGGTTATTAGGGAGAGAAAAATTAACAAAATTGTCTGGAAAAGTCTAAAAACACCAATTTTCTATATTCTCATACAAAATATTTGTTATAAGTCAATTTGAACTTTAACACCATACCATAAAGTTCAAGTGTTAGTGGACAGGTTCCGGGAAGGCAAAACAATTGAGTGACGTATAAATATTAATGTCAATATTTGTCAATTTTTATACATATAGCATTAAGGCCAGGTTCCTTCAAACAATTTTCAAAAAAATCTGACGGGGAAGCTATTAAAATTAAAACAAAAAGTGACTTTGTTTTAGAGAAATAGGGCAGAACAAGGTCTGCCGGGACAGCTGTATTTTTATATACCTGAATATCAAGGTTTTTTTATACTGGGTCGACAAAGTGACTACAGTGCACCTGATGGTAAGTAGTGTAGTCCAAATACGAAAGCGACTATCAAAAACGAAAATCCATTGAGTCTCCGTCATGTCGGCCCACATATACCGCGACTGAAGGTCTCAAGCTATACAAGTTACTGGATATACTTAAGCTGATCCCGAAACGCGACAAGCTAAAGTCAGTCACTATGACGTAGACGTAAACTCTTGTACTCCGGTTATGACCCAGTTCGGGCAATCGCCCTACCACCACGACAAAGGTATTTGACATAGAAATATCTAACACACTGACACCTTTACGCAAAGGAAATCTATCTTTCGTACACTGCATATGTTTCCTCACTCATAAAGCTAACTGCTAACGAGCGAATTTGTCTCCGTTCATCCATATACACACGTCTAATCCATATTAAGACTTATAATCTTCCAAGAAATAAGGAATTAAATACTAGGCTATAATAATAGTGATCGAGTAATCGTATTATCCATATTTATAAAAATAATCTTTATGTGAAGATATTACTTTTCCAGAAAGAAAGTGTAACGGCATAAATAGTTTAAAAGTTAGTTCAGTGTCCGCACTTGTTTCCAAAGCTTACAGAACGAGGGGCGGGTCATGTCCTGCTTAATAAAGATTAGAAGAGTTTATCAGAAATATAATAAATGGTTTGCGAGCCACATAAACGTACGTAGAAACATTAGTAACCAAGAGACGAGAATATTCCTAAAGCATGGACGTTTTCAGTGACTAGTGATCGAATTACATCAAGAAATCATGAACCACAATCAATAAAACATGACTAAGCGGTCTGTTTACGAAATTAACCTGGCATTGTGCCAAACAATATAATATAACACATTGAATATAACTAATATCGCTGAAACAGTAATATAACCGTACAAGGTAAATGAACTAAAACTTATCTACAATGGTAATTAGGGGTAAACAAACTATTTTTTTTTTATCTACTGCCCAATTATAAAAATCAAATATCATTATGTCCCCTTGCTAATTAATAATCAAGTAGACATTTTTTTATTGACAGAGTTGAGAAGACAACCTAAGATCTACTACCTAAGATCTGATCTTCTACGCTCGCTGGGTCCATAGGAAGTATACGGATACCCAGGCCCGGTGAAGAGAGGACACAGTTGGCCACCCTGGTGGTTTTAGTCGGTGCAAGTCCGACACACCGGGGGAGTGGCCCTCACCACTCACCTGACGATCCGCAGGGATTTCCACCGGATTAACAACAAAAAAAAAATGATTTGCAATGTGGTCGAATATATATATAATTTTTAGGTGCGGTAGCAGCTTTGAAATAAGCGGGGATGGCGTTGGTATCAAGGGGCGAAGGGGGTTAAAAAGGCGTTTGTTTTAGAGTTTGTGGTCTCTGTACTTGTTAAAAAGTGCAGTCCTTATTCATTAGTTTGCGCTTATATATGCATGCCAATTAATTCAAATCTGTAGTAGTAAGAAATATATTTTTAGAAAAAATATTAAAATACAAATTAACATGGTATCCACACAGCGGGATACATTTGTCCCACAGTCTGGATTTTTTTACTATGGGAATTTACCAACCATAGTCTGGTTGATATGAACCTGAGTTAAATGCTAAAGAGAATTCGAATTTTCGTATCATTATATTAATATAAAGAAAAGTTGAAGACCTGGTTCAAAGGCTTATTAGGAGAGGCCTATTTCAATCATAGAATTAAATTTGACTTATGGCAGTAAACGTAATCGAAACATTCCCTATTTTCGTAGAAAAAGGCTGATATAAATAGAGTATTAATGAATCATAAGGAGGAAAATATTACAAAATATTCACAATAATTGTGTGATTTCAATTAACCACAATCATTCAAAATCCTTTCAGACACTGAAGACTCGATTTTTTTATGTTACTGTTATCGGTGTATAAATATATTTATAGTAATTTTTTTTTCGATTTTTTTAAATGCATATCAACTTTAATTGTATCTAGGATAATTGTTTAGAAAGTGGGGTCATATTAATAACTTCATTGTACTTTATTTTCATTTGCTTCTATATATATATGTATATATAAAGACTTGTCCTGAATAACATATCATTGTAAAAATTATGACTGCTAAATCCAAAAACATTAAGTTTTTATATTGGGTTCTTTTCATAACGAAAGCGCCCACTAAGGACGAATTTTTTGATATACCATCTCCGAAAGTTTAAAATAATGGATGAAAGTTTGTTTGAAAATTAGCCCATTCTGAATGTTAATCGTACCTGGACAAAGCCATGCCGGATCCGTTGGTTAGTAAATAATATAGGAAAGAATTATACTTACTCTGCTTCTTTGTATTTTTTAGAAAATGATATGATTCGGATACCGAAGGGCATCCGACACGTTCCTAATACGTTGACGACACGAAAATTCTGGAAGCGGACTTGGAAGCCGAGCTTTTGTAGTGCGCGAGCGTATCTTCGCGCCGCTATCTTGGCCTGGTCTTCGCTAGTGGCCCCGGTGCACGTGATGCGACCTGATGACCAGATTGAAGCTGTCGTATAGGGGCGCCGCAGCTTCATCGTGACCATGCCATTCTCGCGGCGAAATTCCACATTGACACCATTCAAAGCGATCTGTCTCAAGTTCAAGTGGCACTTAACACTAAAACTACACACGACATTGTTTATCATAATGTCTATTTCGGGTGTCTCTTCCTCATCTTCGGCGGGTTGTGTGGCGGGCACGACTTGCCCTGGGTCTTGTAAGGGTGGCTGCGTCGACGGCGCCGCGCTCGCCTCGCAATATTCATGATCTGGCACAATGTGACTGGGGACACTGTGCGTTGATATGCCATGGTTTGCGACAACCCCGTGGGTGCCTTTGGTCAGCTCTTTGATGCCATTCTCTTGGATGAGCGTAGCCATGACCTCCACGGCGAGCTGGAATTATAATGACACTAATAAAGACCATATCATAGAAAATCGATTAAATATATGCCAGTACTAATTTACTTAAATAAAAAAAGAAAAAGAATTGACATCAGTTACTGGCTAAGTTCTAGAGCTCATACATTGAATTTATTGAGATTATTAATTTTAACATTATTATTTTAACATTAATTAAATACATCAAGTGTTTTGTGCTTATTACATAATTTAATGGTTCTTGCACAGAGAGGGTTGGCACTTATTTAAATTTTTTTACTTATTAAGGGAAATATACAGCAATATGTAAACAATACAAAATTCACAAAAAATATACATAAGCTGGCAAAGTTTTCACAAAAAAAAACTATGACTGTTTTTTTTTCAAGGGTTGGTTAAAAGATTTACAGGTTTACAAGGATATGGAAAGAAGAATTGTGAATGGGAGTTTGTTTATTTATTTATGATTATAAATAAAACTAAATCACAAATATTTTGAACGTGTTTATAATAATTTAGTTTTGAATTTGTTTAAAAAATGTTTTACATTTTGATCACTTTTTTTAAAAGAAATAGGCATGGTGTTTTATAGAATACTTTTGAATATATTTTATTAGGAAAGAATGTGTGGTAAAATGAGCATGTCAAATAACGAGCAGTGTTCCACTGTACTGCTATGCACTAGAGTACTATATAGTTGAATTTTCAAGTTATAGTAATATAAACTTGTTTATGAGTTTAGCTTTTATGTTTTCACTTATAAATTTGGATTGTGTAGTTAATAATATTCAATTGAAATGGTACATTGTCCAGAAAAAAACATTTAGGTGTTTATATTTATAGATGACCTAACAGAACCCTTTTTAAAATGTCTGCATTATAGCTGCAGTGGTGATTTGTTATGGAACACTTTGCCAAAACTTTATCTAAAAAAATATAAAACATCTGCACTACATATCATGTTGGTAAATGCAATTAAATCAATGAATTGCAGAAACTAGGCAACCACTAAATTATTATCTGTTGTGTAGCCATATAATAAAGAAAAAAAATTCAAGGCTCCATGCAACAGTTAACAAAAATTAATTAAAACATTTTAGGACAAAATAGCCTGCCTATGTAAATAATTACTTTTATGATTCTTTATGTTTTGTACCTCAAACTAATATTACATTAAGTGCCTATGGTAAAATTTACAGTTAAATTTATTGTTAAAGTAATATGTTTACTATTATTTAGTAAGGTTGGATAAAGATAATTTTATCATAGAATATTATGTTAAAGTTAAACAACAGTACCAAAATTGGTTTATTGAGTAGCTTATCTTCTTTACTTAAAAACTATTTTACTTTTCCAAGATAAGATTAATATTTTGAATACAAGAAACAATGTTTTAATTTTTACCATATACTTACAAAAGGAAAGGAATAAATAGATTTAATCAAACATTGATTAAAATGTTCTGTTTATGAGAACACAAGTGAACAAGCATGTTGCAGCTGTTATCGTCTGCCTCCAGTCAATAGTAAACCATAAAAGGCCTTTATTGAAAATTGTTGATTGCACAACAATGGCTAGTAACACTACACTTGAATGAAAGAAAACATGCAACACAATTATGCAACATTTACATTTCCATCACACCATGCCACTATAATTTTTTTCATCTTCATATATAAACTGGCTCTAGCAGGCCATTTCTCTAGTGAACATAATTTTTAGAGCACTGAGATAAAGAATATCATACTACATATACATCTATTTCACTGGATAATTTTACAATGCAAGCATTATTGCAATTTATAATATTAAGGAAATATTATGTTGAGCAGGTTTATGAGGTGTTTTATGATATACATAATTCAAAAACATTTGGTTTGATGTGTCATAATAGTATTAAATTAGAAAGTTAATCAAAAAAGTTGAAGCAAGATATTATGTAAATATATTCACATTACCTATTTCAAATAAATAATATTTAACTGGTGGAATCAGGAATAAAATCCAGTTAACTATTCAGTAATAGTTAACATATCTCTAACATCTTATTTTTCGGAAAATTAAACTATAGCTTCCATAATGGGTTGTAGATGATAAAAAGTGACAATGGCTACAATGTTGTTTTTTAAAGCTCCAAAAACTCCTCGTTGAGGTATGCTTTATTTTCAGTGTGGGTAAAAGCTCAAAAGTAAATTTGTATTTCACAATATTGTAGGTAATCTAAAGCATTGATCATAAAATGTCAGTTCAATGTTAGATTTTCATAGATAAGATTACAGTATTATAATTTAACCATGTTATTAATGTAAGCATAAATCATAGAAAAATATGAACATCCATTGATTTAGGACAAAGGAAATTTACCCGCACTACAGATTCACATACAAACAGGAGCTACACTGAAAACAGTTTTATATTTGTGTCTATTAGACAATCTTCTACTTTTGAAGGATTTTTTATTAATGTATAACACCCAAATAAATGGTTGATCAATGAAAAAGGTATTGCGCAGGTAATAAGGACGCGATACCGACAGGCGGCGGGCCCATAACATGACACAGCTGACTGCTGTACAGAAAAGGGGTACTCTTCCCGTACGCCTCTCGCTACCCCGCGCACCCCGCGCATTGAACCTGCGCGGAGCGCACAATGCACTTGTAAACGCCTAAAAGTACACCCACTAGACCTGTATTGCGCACTTGAGAACCCCCACAAAATGTCAAGTTTAACCCTCTTGCGAAAATGTTACTTATATACCTACACGTTATTTACGCTATGCATATTCATAATTAAAAAAGATGCTACGGTAATCGTTTTAGTAATCTGATAGGATATTCTTAATAATAATTCGTAGTCAGCAGTTATTGACCCCTTAACGACCTGGATCACACGTGATTTTGGTTCGCAAACCAAAGAGAAAAAGAGATCGAAACAAAGATTTTTAAGGGGTGAATACAAGAAACTCAAACGAGTATCTACATATATGTGAAAGTGTGGATTTAAGAAATCAAAAATCCTTTAAATACCAAAACAACATTAGACTAAACTTGAATCAAAATGGGGCACTCGTAGCTTTTTATGGCGATCAAGGGTTAAAGAAAAACAGGTTAAGGTTTAGAAAGAAAGACATCCCTCTAAGTTTTATGACATTATATTAAGCAACTGTTACCTGTGATATAACTATATTTTTGTCACAATTATTTTTACACTCGAGGCGAAGTAATAATTTTCATTGCAAAATCATTGAGTCCAGGCCGAAACTATGTTACACGAAATATTTTTTGCACTTTAACGATTAATACAATTTGAGATGGAACCAGCACAAATATCAAAACTCAAGTATTATTTGTAAATCGTTAATGCAAAAAAATCAAAAATTTATGCACATCCTGTCTAGCACCGCCATATTCGATTCGACTGAAATTTAGTGAATGAATGGTCAAGTAAATTGATTGGAAAGGAATGAAGTACAGATGATATTACAGATTCAATTAAATTTCCTTCATGATATTAAAATAGAATAAAAAAAAATTAATGAGAATTAATTAGTACACTTATATTGAATTAAAAAAAATTGATAATAAAATAGAAAAATAATATATCGTTGTAATAATTTTCAATAGTGCCGTGCTAAGATCTAGTTTCGTGATTAGATACATAGTCTATTGTTGTGTGTTGCTAGGTACACCAAAAATAAAATGTCTAGGAATGCCAATTCTTCTCAAAAATATCCGATTTTAAGTCATTTCAATTCGAATCATGATTAAAAATGATTAGATTTTTTTTTTTTTTTTTTTGATTTGATTTGATGATGTTTGATGATTTATTTAAAAAAAATGGAGTCTAAGGATCAATTTCTCAAAATCAAATTTACGAGTTTGTGCAAAACTGTATAGTTTGTTTTTGCTTATACAAATATAAAGTCTTTTTTTAATACGAATTCAATAATTATAGGTCCACAAACTTATCTGACCCGGTGTCGGCGTCGCTAGTGATGAATTTAGTATTGCCGCTAATTAAAATTTCCACACTTTGAGACGGTACGAAGTCTGCCGGGTCAGCTAGTATATTATAATATACTAACATAATAAGCAATAATAATTGAAACACAATGAAATGAATGTCTAGGAAACTAGGGATTATATGAGCACCACGAAAACACAATCGTTTACCAAGCGTATATTGACGGAAAAGACGTTACAGAACAAAAACAATTACCTACATACAATATACATTTATTGAGCTTAAATGTACCTTACATATATCACACACATTTGAATATATTATATTTTAATGCTATAATTATGATCATGTAGATAATCATCTGTGCAATTTAGAGGATGGATTCCATGAATTCCCGGTGTAGAATTATCAAACTCCGTCATTTCATAGTCAGAATCACTGCTTTCACTTTCAGTATCGCTCCCTAAAGTTATAATAAATGGTTCTTCTAAATAAGCATCTTTTATTAAATAATCGTTTTCAATGTTGTACATGGGTACAAATTTTTTTTGCCATTCTGCTGTTGATATTTTGTTAAACGCGTCTGCAACTAACTGTGGCATTTCAGCATCTGATTTTCCAATGTTATGCTCTGCAACATGACGTTTCATGGAACTCCAGATAATTTCTATCGCATTTAAATCACAATGATAGAGGGGCAATCTAAGAACAGTGTGACCATTGTCTCTTAATAAATTGTCGATTTCAAATTGTGGTGCTGGTTTTTGCCTCTTTATTAATTCATATAGCTGGGGTTTGGTGTAGCTTTCACTGAACTCCACAATAAGCCAATTCTGCATATGGACTTTTTTAAAATTTGCATTCGGACATTTGTTAATACAAATATTGTGGTAAGGGGCATTATCCATCACAATTATAGAATTTGTATGTAAATTAGGTAGCAGTTTTTCTGTTACCCATTTTTTGAAATTGATACCATTCATTTCATCATGGTAATCACCATTTTTCCTGTTTGATTTAAAAACAAGTAAGGAATTCTCAACAAACCCTGTTTTTCCACCCGCATAAACTATTATCCACCTGTTTCCTTTTGAAACAGGATTCAAAACGCCATCAACGTCATTGCTTTGCCAGCAACGTCAAGGTGTGTGTGAGGAGTGGATATAAGTGTCATCCAAATATATTACAGGCATTTTTTTCACCGCATTCGTTTTGCTTAATTTTCTGCAGATAAGTTGCACGCCATGCAGATATATCGTTACGCTCAATGAGGACTTTTCTATTGGATTGCGTATTCTTGTATCGAAAATCAATTTTATGTTATAGCTTTCTGAGGGTTTCACGACTCGCGTTAAAATCGATTTCATGTCGTAACACATTAAGTAATTTTGAGATGGTAGGTATTTCTTTCTTCACGGTGTAAAATTCATAAATTTTTCTTCTAATAACACCGAGGTTAAAATCATCTATTTCAATCTTTCCTTTTGTTCTTTTTCTATTTTTTCCCGGAGTAGAAATTTTTGAACTCGTCGCATCAGCCTGATCTTTTTCTCTTACTAATTTTCGTATAAGCCGTTCACCAACACCTGTACAATAACACACATATTTTGAGTACCACGAAGAAGGCAAATTGAGCGGAAATTGTTTTTAATGAATGTAAAGTACTATGGTCAACTGATAATAATCTTCTCTTTGATTATAAATACGTAACGAAATTTATTTCCTCCCGAATCTAAATACTAAATTTATAAAATTATATATACATATTATTCGCTTTAGATATAATCACATTGTTTTAGGTATAACTAAATAAAAGAATTGGGTGATTTGCTACTAGCAAAGTTGACAACACTAACCTGTTGCAGTAGCTACTTGTACATGCAATTTTTTAAATGGTATTATTGGTGCATTTAGATGTTTCTCCTCTTGCATAAAAGCTAACACTTTTAAAATAATGTTTCTCGCGTCACTTTTTTTTAGCTAAATCTACAAAACAACAAAAACACTCCAATAATTGTCCACAACTCCACACAGAATGACATTTGATGATTTTAAAATAGCGACACGTAGTTCCAATTTTGGCCACCGGGTCAGATAACTTTGTGGAGCTATACCATTGTTTTTACACCTACACTAAACTATCAACAACTATTATCATCTATGTAACAGAAGACGATAAGTGCAACACTAATATTTATTTTCATTTATTTGACTACATTTCTCTTACTATGAAATGAATGTCGAATTTTGTAAAGTAGAGTATCGTTTCAATGGATTGATTTGGTACTACAACCATTACAAACTATCCAAATATTAAAAAAAATACCTAAAATATCGATACTGATATTAATCAATATCAGATCTTATCCCTATTAATGTCTGTTTCACATAGGACGACTGTAATGAGACTTCACTGGATGATTTGATACTGTTAATAAAAATTAAAATTGCCTCAATTGGAGATTGCCTCATATATTGGAAACAAATATGTATCTTGCCAATTAGCTAGTAAATGATTGTTACTGTATGCTTTTAGTGCATCATCCTCATTTTGATTTTATTGACCATTGAAAACTAATTAGGCTGCAGAGCAACAACTGTATTCAGTTATATTTTATTTTTATAATCGTTTCTTCATTATTGTTTTGTTATTCAAAACATGTTGCTAAAATTACATAATACAGTTTTATTTTTCTATCAAATGGTGATATAACTTTTTTTTAAAGTATATACATATTTCGATAAACACAAAAATCTTAAATCTTTTGGTTCACGAATTCTAAATTAAAAATCAACAAGTGTTTATAGAGATTAGTGATGAAAATTCCCGGGCATTTTCATCACTAATAGAGATCCACACTATAATAACTTGTGTTGTTACGGAGAATTTGTATTCTTTTCAACATTGATATCTGATCTGATGATGCTAAAAAAATTATAGAAAATTAATTAGATTCTAGACTAAACTGTAAGAATGTTGATAAAATAAATTAGTATTTAAAATAATAATTATAATAAAAAATATATTTAGATATGTGTTTCTTTGCTAATACATTTCGAATTTAGAACAACATTTCCCTATGAATACAAGAACCATTAAAATGTTCAATTACTTAGTTTATATTATGTATGTATTTCAAAACTATATAACATTATTTATTTTTTATAATAATTCTTAATAGTTTAATTTCAAGAATAAAATATAGCTTTTTCTTGCAAGTAGTGTGAAGTCTATGAAATGAATTTATGTACCGCAAAATTATCAGACTTATTTATTTCTTGAATTGGATGGTTTAATTCAATTGTTGACAATTATAGTATCGTATCGTGTGGAATAGGCTTGAGCCACCAGCGCCACTGCGGATAGAAATGAAATCAACTTCAGATTATTGTTCGATCATCCATCGTACATCAATCGAGCGGTTATTATTTCGTAATTTTACTTAATTTTTTCAATATTGTGCCATTATTTAATACAATTTATAGAACGTGTTTGTTTTATAATCATCTTTTAATTCTAAATATAATACGAAATAAGTTGTGTGTGTAAACGTGCATATGCTTTGTTGTGAGAACCACCTTTATCTGCTGTCATTCTGAACCGTAAGCAACAGAATTTTTCGATAATGAAACATAAGTTATCCAATGAATGGTAAATAATATAATGGATAACAGACCAGAAGCAACGAAATAGTGCATAATTGTTGATGTGTCGTGATGAGAGTAGTATTTTTCCACGGAGCAGTAATCGGGAGAATGTGCGGTGGCGTTTAGCCTTAGTGGCAGTGGACGTCAGAGACAGGGATCAGGATGGATCAAGTAAAGGACGAGGAACGCATGCGGCGACTCCGCGTGCTGGAGGAGCAGTTATGCGATCCGCGCTCTACCGGCAATGTGGACTGTCTGCTGGACACAGTTACGGCGCTCATCTCCGACTGTGACCACCCGGCCATTCGACGCATGAAGAACGTCGAAGCCTATACCAGCAGATGTAAGTCCACCTGTGTTTATTTTGAACATATTCCTATAATCAGACTCAGGTAATCCACTTGTTCAGTTATCTACAACAGATTTTTTTTTATTTTCCCAGGTAGCTCAAACTATAGCTATGTTGCTTGTAACATTACATAAAACATACAAATGTTAGATATAAACATTAATAATACATTTGATAAACATATTAGAATATACTACATAGAATTCAATCTCATTATTTAGATATATCGCTTCTATTTTAATCATATACTGGGAAGAATTTATTCCTTTTTTATTTCTATAGATTACTTATCTTTTTATATATAATTTTGTACCTTTAACCTGTAAAGTCAGAGAAAGGCCATAGAATATATATATATATATATATATAACCCTTTTATAATCTAATTATGGATTATCTCAGTGTCACTTGATGTGATAGTGTGCCTTCAAAAAATTTTTTGTAATTACATTTTTTTTTCAGTATTGTTAATTATTAAATAGCAATGGATTGTCTAATATTTGTGTAGTGTTTTGTCATCTGATGGTGGTAATATTTGTAGTTGATTGATTTAGTTATTAACATAGGTAAGTAGGGATCTTACCCATGTTACTTACTTACCTATGCCATAGTTAATATGCCATATATGAAAAGTTTTACAAAAATTGGTACACATCTTTGAGGGGCAAAAGCTTCCTCAGAGGGAGTATTCCTCTTATACAATTCCCTCAAAGTTAAAACTCGTACTCATCTCAGTATTCAATGTTTCTCTTGTTGCCTCACAATTTTCGAATTATTGCTGGTAAATGTGTACACTTATTAAATATAATTAGATGCCTTGTGGGCATTTGTTGAGATTCTCACCCTTTCTATATGAGGTTGCTGAATGACTTTATAGTAAGAATTATTCTAGATTACAGAACATTCCTGCTTCAACTAGGGAACATATCATAAAAGTTCTTTCTAACTTAGTAGATTCTTATTATTACTGGTATAATAAAGATTGTGAAATTACAATAACATTTCTGTAATTATAGGAATGGATAGATTTAGGTAGCCCTTTACTTGATTCCTAGTCATTCAGGAATTTATGGAGATAAATATGCAGATGGAATGGCAAAGAATACAGTTAGATGTGGTGATACTTTTCTTTTTTTAATATTTTCATGTGACATTGTATCTTCACCATCTTCAAATCTTTAGAAATCTTGGTAGTGTTATTGGTATGAAAGTTTTAGTGCCAGAGGTATACATGATTCCATGATCCAAACATTCTGATTAAAGCATGGTTCTCAAAATTGTAAATGCTAAAAATGATAACTTCTCCCAGACTTAAGCTGCGGTATTTTGTTCCAGCAGACGACCATTAAGGCTGGTGTGAGGGCAACGAACCCAGTGTGTCAGGCACCTACTGACTAAAAACTCCCGGGGTGTTCTTCCAATTCCAATTGCAATTTTAATCACATTTTCTTTTCTTGACACCCATACCATAGAACAGCCTTTACAAAGTCTCTTATATTGATCAGTATTCTTTTTAACCATGTCAAATTATGATCTGCCAATTTCCCTAAATATGGAAAGCATTGAAATGATTTTGTACTTCCTTAGTCATAATAACATGAAATTATAATATGTACCTATATTTGTTTTGATGAACTATATGTATTGTATAATGTAAAGGTATCTAAATTTGTTTTTCTGATTTGGTATATGTACTAATTTTTATCAAAATATGTGTCTTTAATTACATTATTTATTTCTAGATTGTCATATATTTCTCTAAATTGAAATAGATTGATACTCGGGAATAAATAGTAACATTATACTTGATACTGGCAGTAGAGAAAAGGTTGTTGTATAATAAGATAAGAATAATAAACTAATTATTAAACTTAAAAAACTTGTAGCCAATTATTTGTGATTAAGAATTGAAAATAATAGTTTGTTTTTATTTTAATTCTATCTAAACTAATTTAAAGTTGAGGAAGATAAATAACCATAAAAACTCAAAAACAGTCTGTACTGTATGTGCCATTTAAATTTATTAAAATTTTAATTTATAAATAATATAATTCTATAATATCCTAAATGTACACAATTGGCTGAATTTTTTATATTTTCTAAATTATGTTCATGCTCTATTTGGAATAAAATAATTTAATTTTTTTTATATCTCTTTTACTCTGTTAGCTCAATTTATATATTTTTTTATAATCAATAAATATAATAAATCCTATCCTTACCCACCTATATATTATTATCTAGATGAAAAATTACTTGAGATCTTCTATATACTGCCTTACTGAAAAATTTCACTTGTGCAATGTAGGCTAGTAAGAATGTAGTAGAAATGTTAATCAATGTACATATATCTCTGTGTTTGCGCCTGGTAATTTCAGAAATAGCTTCACTGATTTGGATGCCCTTACATTAGAATTCACTTATGTATTGTGGGAAGCTGCTTTCGACATTTATTGTTAATTTTATTTTGTCCATAAATAGAAAAAGTCATGTTTGTTAAAAAACATAGCAACCATTGTTTTGGAAAATATGGTATAAAATAATTGTTCAGGTGATTTGGCTGAAATACATATAATATTATATTTTTATTAAAATTGCAACTTGTAGTGTGTAAATGCATGATATAACCTTATAAATTATAGAGATGCTTTTTATCCTGAAAAGTAAAATTTACTTTTATTTTAAAGGATTCTAAGAAAGCACTAATGACATCTATTGTCAGTATTATAAATCATTAGTACTAATTAAGTTCTATATTTAGTAGTTGTAAATGTGTAATACTCTGTTATTGAATGAGTTGTAATCAATATTAGTTTTTGAGCTCCAATTGACCAGTTGCATACCACAACCAGGGAAAAACTTTTGAGCTGAACAATATGGCGTAGCTCTGAGTAATTATATTTGCCTAAATAATATTTTATGTCTCAATAAGATTTCCATGCCGGCCTCACTTCTGTAGCAACGGTAACGGAATTGGTGAATGGTATTATGAAAAGGCTTGTGTTTAATTTTTCTTAGTGATGGGAAGTAAAGAAATATTTTGAATGCCCTGTTTGAAATGCTTTTTTAGATATGTGCTAAAAATAAATCTAAAAAAATGTGCTATACTTAATTTGCATAACTACATAAATAACTATGCAGTGATGACACATGTTATTCTTGAACTACAGATTTCTAACTTGCTGATAACTCGAGCAGCTCACCTTCCAGTGAGATTAGATGTAAACAAGGGCATTAGTTGTATTTAACCCTTTGCACATAAAATTTCCATTAGTAATATATACACTCCTAGCTAGCTGTGGCTCCCAGTCCATGATGTACCAGTTTGCATGCATTTTATCTTGAAAGACGTTCGATTTGATGACCTCTTCTACGTATATAAATACCATGTCCAAAAGGGTCCATAATTACCACAAAAACATATTGTGGTAAACCTGTACATAGTGTTTCATAATTTGAATTGAATTTAGGTGATTGCACTGTGCTGTCAGGTGGCGTGTCAATTTTGCGATGTTGACTACTGACAGCATTACAAAGCTGCTTACATTGGACATCTTTTTATATAAATACATATAGTACATAGTGGTGTAGTGCTGCTTGGCAGCCACTATTACAGAATCATCATCATGCACTGCAGAATCCTAATCACTACCTTAATTACTATGAAAATATAATTGGTCAAATCCTATCTATTTATATTTCCAAGGTTCCTGAATCAGTCAGAAATTATGTTCAGTGTGATATTGTAAAACATTAGTGGACAGGAATCTAACTTGTTTTCTCTTTTGTTGTAGATGAACAGTTTGCCTCTGAAATTGTTAATCTGCGAATGAAGGCAGCTGATTTTGATTTAATAAAAGTAATTGGCCGAGGAGCGTTTGGTGAGGTGCAACTAGTCAGACAAAAGTCTACAAATCAAGTTTATGCTATGAAATTGCTCAGTAAAGTGGAAATGATAAAAAGATCAGATTCTACATTTTTTTGGGAAGAAAGACACATTATGGCACATGCTAATTCAGAATGGATTTTAAAACTTCACTTTGCTTTTCAAGATCATAAATATTTGTACATGGTGATGGATTATATGCCTGGTGGTGATCTTGTTAGTCTTATGTCAAATTATGATATACCAGAAAAGTGGGCAAAATTTTATACAATGGAAATAGTACTTGCTTTAGATGTAATTCATGGTATGGGTTTTGTTCATAGAGATGTGAAACCAGATAACATGTTAATTGATAAATATGGCCATCTTAAATTGGCCGACTTTGGTACCTGTATGAGAATGGGGCATGATGGTCTTGTACGTGCCAGCAATGCTGTCGGTACACCAGATTATATATCACCAGAAGTCTTGCAATCACAAAATGGTGAAGGAGTTTATGGTCGAGAATGTGACTGGTGGGCTGTAGGAATATTTTTATATGAAATGCTTATAGGTGATCCACCGTTTTATGCTGACAGTTTAGTAGGTACATATGGAAAAATTATGGATCATAGGAACTCTTTACAGTTTCCTGATGATGTAGAAATTTCTAAAGAAGCAAAATCCCTCATTCGAGGACTGTTGACTGACAGAACTAAAAGACTTGGTAGGAATAGTGTTGTCGAAATCAAACAACACCCGTTTTTTATTAATGATCAGTGGAGTTTTGAAAATCTTCGAGACTCTGTACCTCCCGTTGTACCGGAACTTTCTAGTGACGATGACACCAGAAACTTTGATGACATAGAAAAATCTGATGCGTTAGACGAATCTTTCCCAGTGCCAAAAGCTTTCGTCGGTAATCACTTACCTTTTGTTGGTTTCACATATAATGTAGATTATCAACTATGTAGTAGTCGTAAGGTACCTACTGATGTAGTAGACACAATACCTAATAACCATGTTAATAATGTTGGATCTGAAGCAATTTTACAATTAGAAAAGCTATTGGAAAGGGAACGAGATGGCAGACGTAAATTGGAAGATACGCAAGTAGCTTTATGCGCACAACTTGAGGATTTATCTCAAAGAGAAGCTAGAAGCAAAAAAATTATAGCTGAAACTGATAAAGAGCTTGCTTTACTAAGACATGATCTTAAGGAAATACAACGAAAAGCAGAAATTGAAGTAGAAACAAGAAGGAAAGCAGAAGTAAATTTAATAGAAGCTAAACGGCGTCTAGAGGAAGAACAGAATAAAAGAGCAAAAGAAATAAGTAATCTACAATCATACAACGAAAAAATTAATGCTCTTGAAAAGCAACTAGAAGAGTTGCTTGAAAAATTAAAACAGGAGTCTGAAGCTGCTGCTAAATCAAGAAAGCAAGCTGCCGAATTGTCTGCGGCACAAGCCGCCGCGGCCGCTGTAAACGATGGCACTATGGCAAATTTGAGGGCACAGCGAGATGCTTTGGAGAGAGAACGAATCGGACTGTCGGAAGAATTAAATGAATTAAAGGCAGCTAAACAACGTGCAGATTCTGCAGTTGCAGAGGCTGCCAGTCGATTGAATGCAGCCCATGTGGATCTTGAACGATCCTCAGTACGACTGGCGCAGTTGATGACAGATAATCGTCAGCTTTCGGAAAGAGTATCATCACTGGAGAAAGAGTGCGCTTCGCTAGCACATGAGCTCCGTGCAGCTCAACACCTCTATCAACAGGAGGTTCGCGCACATCAAGACACACAACGATCTCAGTTATTGTCTAAACAAGAAGCCAATCTAGAATTAGTTAAAGGTGAGAGTCTTGTTATACAGTTCCATTATGTATTGCCTCATCATGCTAATTTCCTTCAATGTTGAATTGAGCTACTAATTCCCGAAACATATATGTACATTTCAATCCTTCATTTTTGCATGCCTCAGGAACATTGGAAAAGATATTTAAAGGTATTGTTCAGTTTGCTAATATACTACTTACCTTTGTGTAATGTGTCACGTAGATATAAAAAATGCAAACGTTTTTCCTGTACAGTCCACCACCTTTTCTGTTATAGCTTTTAATTTTGAATGAAAAGCATTTGTTTTTCTGTATATTTGTTGTTATTTTATAACATAAGTATATTACATTACTAATATATGAACCGTAAATAAATACGTTAGCCCTGCAAAGCAAATTGAATGAAGAGAAAACCGCGCGCCAGAGAGCAGAGTCAGCCTGCCAAGAGAAGGATCGACAAATGTCGATGCTGAGCGTCGACTACCGGCAGATGCAGCAGCGGCTACAGAAACTCGAGGGGGAACATCGACAAGAGAGTGAGAAGGTACTGTCACTTGGTCAATTACTATACTTTATGGTAACTGCTAAAATTATATTGACAATGATTTCAGTAAAAAGGAAGGCTATAACGACACATCATAAATTTGAGTGTTTATATAAAAAAAAAAATATGTAGAAAACGTTTTTAGTCTTCACTAATAAACCATAGTATTTGATTTTTGGGAAAATCACTTTAGCCAGCATACTCTGACGTATGTTGTGGATGCCTTAATAGGAACTGTACATTTTTTATTGTAACTTTATGTATGTATTGTGTGAATTAGTTATTGTACCGGGCCACTGGTAACCCTGTAAAAGTAAATAAATAAATACTAATTATATAGGTGAAACCGTTTTAATTTTATTTAATATTGTTGAGCTAAGAAAAATGTTGCAGCTTGAATAGACAATTATTGTTATTTTAAAATAAGAACTGTATTTTCCTCATTTTTGATATTTATAAACGATACGCACCTCCAGTGGAAAGGATGAAGGTTTTAGATTAATATTAAAAGATTTTAAGTTTTCTACCGAATATGCTCTGAAGTAGGATTGTTATAGAAGTATAGTTATCCTAACGAAAAGGAGTGCGAAATTATTGCATTTCATCTCTACCGAAACAGAATTTTAACGAAAGTGGAAACCGAGGTGTACATTACAAAAAATATTTTACAGACATTTATTATATGTAATAGAAAAAAAATATTCAAGAATTATTACAAAATTAATCATTTTCCATTTAAAAATATCTTCAAGTTACACACGGTAATAGAATTATCAAACATCTATCAATATAGAAATCAATGATTCATTATAAAGCAAAAATTTTCAAAACTATTACGGTAAGCATTAAACAACGCAACTAAAGAGGAAATTTTATAATTGCTCCGCAAACTTTATTTCTTTGATATTTGCATGTTGAGTGCTGTGATTTGTTTTTTGGCTCGCTATAATGATGTCGTGTCATATGATCACACGAGCGAACCACAACTACAAACATACTTTGTAGCTTTCGCGCTTGTCGCTGTTCACGCAACATGACATCCCCTATACCTTTACATGCAAACTAGCATAATCAAATGCGGAGTTGTCCGGGGAAAATCCGCAGTTGTGGGTGCGGAAACGAAGACCGATTACAACCCCACATTGTATTTAATTCCATCCTCTCTTTTTTTACCATAAGTCAATTGCACGCCACTTTTTTCACTGTTTTGAATTCGACCGCCCATCAGGTGTGATTGAGGTCAAGCGTGAGTATACTTGTAAAAAAAGGAACCATTACAAAACTTCTGCTTTCTAGGTCCTAATGTAGAGTTGGACGTTGATAAGAGAGTTAGCGAGTCTGTTTTTTTTTAATTGATTATTGCATCTGTTCGGTCATAGGTCGCGGGTTTAATGGCTGCGCTGGAGCAGGAGCGGGCTGCCAGACTGGCGGCAAACAGCGACATGGCGACTGCGGAATCCGCAGCCCGAGCTGCCCAGGCGGAGAGAGATGCGCGAACACGAGACCTGCAGTCAGTTCGGGCCGCTTTACACGATACGTCAGAAAAACTGGCAGCGGCTAGCGCAGAACGCGATATGCACTATGCTAGGGTGAGTTTACAGTTTATAGTATGGGTCTTTGGGTAGGAAGGGACATTTTACTATACTTCAGAAAAACTGGCCGCGATTAGTGCTGAACGTGAATGCACTAATGCCAGGACGAATTCACAGAATTAAATGTCGGATGGAGCAATTTAATCGTCGTGATAAACAAGTTTAACAAATGTTATAAGCTTTGAGTGTCAAATTATTTAATTGATTGTAAATGCCCTAGGAATATTATTTTGCTTTGTAAAAAATTTAACTATGTCAGTTAAATAGAGGTTGTAAATATTAGATAATATTAAATAATAAATGTAATTAATCGAGATATATTCGCCTTACTTAGAGAGTATTATAGTAAGATGGCATTGTAGACAGGATATACGAAGCATAGAATTCTATTTTCGTTTATGTACACTGTTTTTTTTTCTTTCGAATATCCGGTTTCCTTTTAATACTTAATGTCTTTCATAAACAATGCCCGATAAAATGCCCAAATATTCATTAATTCAAGAGAAAAGCTCACCCTGATGGAAATGTGTTGAGATTAGGCGAGTAGGGAGAGTAAGGCTTATCTATAAATCTCAGATTTATAGACGTTTCTTTAACTTTGCGTAGAACTCATTCTGTCATTATATTGTACATTACTCAATGAATCTCAAAGTATATGATAAGTCACAGAGTTTGTATAATTGGTGTTGGCTCTCCGAATACTTACGCTATACTCAAGTTTCTATTATATATTCAGTTTTCTGTCAAAGACCAATTTATTTTCTGAGCACTTTGCTAAGCGATGTCAAAGTACCGCCTGTAAAACTCAGCCTAATATTCTAAGTCACACTTTATACAAACAGAACATAGTTTTCATGTAGATTCGGGTTTATTGCAAAATAAAAAGTAAAAGGGTGATTATGTAAGTACCAAAGGTAATATGGAAAAAATGTATATGTGACTGGTTGATAACGAAATTAATAATTTATTTATCAAATCTTTCAAAGTGCAGGCAGTGACATCAGTTATGTCCTTATAAATTCAGCAAACATCGATCATCCTCGTTCCTTATGAATATTATATGTCTCGGTTGTGGTAAGGCTCTTGGGCTGTTCCTCGCAAATTAAATCATAATCTCATCGCGCCGAAATAGACTGTCCTCCGTCATTACGACATAGTGACTCATTGCCGACGGCAAACATGCACACACGCACACCTGCACACATCTATTTACCTTATATGTGGTAGAAGCGTATGCGACTTCCCCAAATAAATAAACATATAATTACGTAGACGGCGGTTTTTCTACAATTGTATGCGTTACTCATTGATTATTATTTCGTTTAATTAATACAATATTTGTTCATTAATGTTTCAAGGAATATTACTGTCAGAGCTATAATAATAGGTACGCTATATGTAAACAGTTTTGGTATGCATAGTCACGTATATTTGTTATTTCACTTGGGTGTGAAGGTTTATTAGAATATATAATGCATTTTGTCAGGCCGGTTTGGTGTCGTAGCGGATGACGTTATAGCCAGTAATCTCGCACTGGAACATATACTTAAGCTGAGATTTATAGACGCTGCTTTGATTTTGCTAATACTTTATTCAAACATTACAACGCATATTATTGAACTTACATATGTTTAAGTATATTGTAAGTCATTCAATTAGTCAACTTGAATATGGCTCTCCGTATACTTTCCGCGCACTGTTCCAAGACAACTTTTGAGGAGAGCGAGAGGTGCAGAGAAATGCAGAGACGTGGCCTACTATAAAAGGCCAAACGTCGCTGCGGGCCGGAGAAGAGGACAACGCTGTGCCTCCAGCCCCGGCTAGCCGGAGAGTAGGAACACCCCGGGGGTTTTAGTCAGGGCAAGTCTGAAACACCGTGGGTAGCCCCCTGAGGTCCGTAAGGGATTTCCCACTGGTTACTAAAAATAAAAAAAGGCTCTACGACTACCTAGACCTATACTGAAGTTTCTGTTATATTTTAAATTTTTTGTTAAAGAAGAAATTATTTCTTGAGGAAAGTGTAAAATTAGTATTTCTAAATCTCAAGTTACGTATTTAAAGATTGTAGCCAAATAAATAATAATAGTTTATGTTCTTTATTTCATGTGAGATGAAAAGTGTTTTCGTTTAAATACCTTCAGGAGATTAAAGTACAAATGTAAATAAATTAGGAACTAAAGTACTTTATTCGGTTATACCGAGATCTATGATCTGCATCATTGCAATTAGTTAAGACCGAATTTGACTGCGATAGGATTGGTTTTGTAAAGATTTTTATTGGGAGTAAAATTTCATTCGACTTTCTGAAATATTTCACTAAATAATAATGTAGATAATTCAAGCTACCAGTCCTACTTTTTAATAAAATACTTTTAAACTTTTAGTCTTTGTTTCAGTAGTAGAATCTAAACTTGTATTTCACTCTAGAAAAACTTGTTTAGTTATAATACAGCACTTATAAATATCTGTTATTTCAATGACTTTATAAACATTAGTAACAGCTACTATTTATCAGACAGTATACAATAGTTTAACTGTGATAAGATTAATCCTCTTAATGATGTAAGATTGAGATAGAGAAAGCGGTTGTTTCTTAGCATGCATTCAATGTAGCATGGGCTTCATTGAAGCTATCGCTGGTGGATCGCGAATGAATATTTACTTGATATGTATGACCCTGGTCCTCAGCCAGTATCGTAGTAGGACAGTGGGCAATTCCCAAGAGTCGTCTATGATCTAGCGAGTATGTCCTTTTAACGGATGCACCAGAAACATAAGTTATTTCGCGAAGCGTGTGTTACTCCCGGTAAAGACTGATTGACGAGAGCATTCACCACGTTACTTTGCTTAGACCATCCAGAGGAACTAACTTATTGCAGTCGAACTGTAGAATGAAACGTGGCTGTCAATGTAAGTACGGTGCCACAAGTAATCGTTATTTGTGAAAGATGTATTCTCTCTTTGGCTTATAATATTATTCTTTCTAGTACCGCATTTTTAAGCTCTTTCTTGTGACATTTTAAATGCACACGAAAGCTGCAGCAATAGTATTAAAATATTTGAAAAACTTTGCATTAAAACTGATATCCCGCTAGGTTCCGCAGTGATGACAGCAAAAATAAATTCTTTATCGTCCGCACGGGTTGTCTCAAAGTACACTCACATAAATTAATACAATATAATGGCTCTCTGTGGCGGTAGGTCGCTAGACAGAACATGATAAACACAACATTATATTGCGTTCTTATACTTGTCTCACGAATTGTTCAAGTATGAAAAATATTCTTTCTCGGCCTTGATATTTATGACATACTTTTAGATTCACATTTTGTTGCCGCTTCTAATTGATATAGATATATTTAGGACGATGTATAGTTTTTGTGGTATGTTAAAGTATTAGTTTCTTTCGCTCGTAAATTCTTTGTGTTCATTTTAGTAAGAAACTAGTTTTCAAAGACAACTCAGATATACCTATTTATTTATATATGGTAGCTACGAAAGATATCAATATAAGTTATAGATTCTGCATGGAACTTATCAATTTCTTTTTGTTTCCATTCTGTATGACGCATACTAAAATAAATAAATCTGTATATGCCGTTCTACAAAACCGATATTTACTTACCTATTTACTAAAAATAGCAAGGAATTCATAAAATATCTTAATAACACGAACCGTTAAACTCGCTACTATATTTTTATATTGCTGACATCCCAATTTAACGAATACACAAAATATATAGAAAATGTTTTTGCTACTTTAAAATATTTGATAAAATAGAACAATATTACTTACAAATAATAATTGATATAAATACTTCATAGTAAATGCAACAAAGTTTGATAAACATTCTTTTACTTATTTAATTTTCCTACGAAAACCATGCACATATAATTTTACTATATTCTGCTCTTCTTGTCACGTTTAGCACGGCTCATATGCATAAGATGGATACTGCCACTAATGTATTTCTGTTCACACCGAAAGGGATATAGCGTAACGATAAATATCTATAAGATAAAAAACGATCTGCCTAAACATATTTAGAGGAACAAGACATCTCGATTAGTCATTTAGTATTTATTGTCACAGTTCATCTGATAACACGCAGCTTTTGATGATATAATAAAGCAAACACTGCTTTTGCGGTCAGTGTACATAAACAAATAATCAATCTAATGGCAAAGATTAAGATAATACGTCATGGATTCGCTGAGTATTTGAGTAAAAAAATGCGCACGTAACTTATTGGCTTGTCCATTGCCAGTTCCTAGTAAAGTGTAGATGTTTGCGCAATATACTGATAAAAGTTCTCAGAATCAAAAATAGACTTATTGTCTGTTACATTTGGTTGCAGCTTTTGAATTTATTATTGACTAACTGCTGCCTGTTATTACAGGTTATGCTTTCTATTTTATATCAGCTATGTTAAAAAATAAAATTACATTTTTGTATTTATAAAAGGCAGTTATTATTTATGACAAAAGCGACGTGCCTTGCTATGTGTTTCGCACATGTTTGTTTTTCTTTGTAATGATGGAAAGGATAGTAAGTTAGTCGATGCTTATTTGAATGTCCACATTGTATAAACATCATGCCTTGGCAATGAAAACAGGCCCATAAAATATGACCATTATGAACAAGACAAGCGCTAATGCATTGGAATGTTTGCAGTATTAATTTAATTTCCGTCCTATCATTTGATGATGATTCTAAATAAACTTCTGACATTAAACACTCTTATGACTTATATTCATAAGTGTTGTTACTCGTTTATCTGTTGAGTATAGCGATTTCTTATTGAAGAGATATTGGTAATTTAAAATCGGAAAATAGTTTTCCCGCTAGTTGTAGATTTTCGTTTTTAAGCGTTGCGATGTAGATGACGGGATGATTCTTCGTAGTTTGCCGAAATTAGTCGTATTCTTCTCCTTGTCTAACCCTTTAATGATACCCATAATATTTTTTATAGACACGTATATATTTATTTCGATTAAAATAGATTTGCGCATGTACTATTGGTAATAGTCTGTCAGAGTTATGCATAAAAATAAGATCTACGTTTCTTTCTCATAAAGCTGTGTTGTTTGTAGTCTTCGGCTCCTCTCGTCCAGTTTTTGCTGGCCGCTTTTCTCAAATGGTTGCACCAATTTACCTAAGTGATCTACGTATATTTGGGAATACGTGTTCTTCATCAAAAAACCCATTTGTTACAACTATTACCGGTTCTTAGGCATATCATATGTTGACACTATGTTTAATTTGAATTACAGAGTGAAGAATTACGTTCACAACTAGAGAACGAACAGCACTATTGCCATTTATACAGCAACCAGGTGAATGAGATCCGCTCTCAGATGGAAGAGAGTTCGAGGGTGGCGCGCGATCTAGAACAAGAACGATCGAGTTTACTGCATCAACTACAACTGGCCATTGCTAGGGCTGACTCTGAAGCCATTGCGAGGTGAGCTACTTTTCATTTTAATCGAGGAGCTGCTTAGAAAATTAGCGGTTCACATTTTGAGATAGTTTATAAGACAAAAAATGTTTTTCAAAGCTAAATTTAACAAAATGGTTATTTAAATAACTGCGATACAAATTGGCTGTTGACCCGTATCGAGTCTCGTCTTCCGATTTGCATCGAGGCAAAACTTATTTTTTACAGTTCTTTCTAACGGGCATAATCCGATTACGCATCAATAAATGTGATACTCTTTTAAATACTAGAAGGCCAGTTAAAGAAGGACTATTTTTAAGGCCTTTTTGTGATATTTTATCAATCCCAGAGATTTTAGAGGATATCCTTTTAATTATTCCAATTGTACTCGATATAACACAAGCTAGTAATTTTAAGATATTTCTCTTTAGCAAACTTACGATACTGTAGAAGGATTCACACTGAATATATTAATTTCAAGTTGACTCATCAGCACGTTTATTCTGCTGATATTCCGTCAACAATTTACACAATTTCTAGTTTCTCAGTGGTAACGTTGAAAGAAGAGGTTGTTTTCTCACTCTAATGAAATATTTGCTTTTTTATCTCGTCGTAATATCCTTCATAGTACCGTAAGAGCAGACATGAAGGCGGTTTGTCCTTCAATTCCCTCCTAACCAGGCTTGAGGATCCATATTACTTTAACCAATTGGCAAGCGAATGATTTTCTCAGTCTCTATTTCTGGGAGGGGCGGGTATAAAAAGCCCACCCCTCAAGACTTCTATCAGGCGATGCGCAGAATGTAAACGTACGACTTCCGCCTCGTTTGGGGACTAGATTCCCTCAAGTGTACTGTTCGAATGTATTAACATATTTGTGACTGGTCACAAGTTAACTCTTGTTTTCACGCAATTAAGTTGTTTCTGTGTAAAAGTGTCGTCAATATTCACGACGACCGGGACCCTTCACGAAAATCAGCGCTGCAGACGTCTTCTGTGGCTTTAGGCTGATGAAGGTCCCATTTTCGCCATGTTTATTTGTTTTGTATTTTCTTTTGTTTTTGTGTGCTGTTTGTATTGCTGCATTTAAATTTCTGTTTTTTTTTGATTTGTGGCGAAATAAATACTTTTTCATTCATTCATTCATTTTTTCATATTGTCTATATTGGATTGTTTCTTTATGATTTTATTTGAACAGGTCAATAGCAGAGGAGACGGTCGGCGAACTAGAGAAGGAGAAGACGATGAAGGAGCTAGAGATGCGGGACGCGCTGTCGCAGCACCGCAGCGAGCTGGCGGCCAAGGACGCGCTGGTGCAGGGCCTGCGCGACCGGGACCACGAGAACCGCGCCACCATCGACTTGCAGCGGAAGGTCAGACATATTCTATGCTATATATGCTGTTAGAGAAGAATAAAATGATATTCTATTATCATATAATATGATAATTAAGAATGTACTACTGAATATGTTACAAGTGAAGGTTTCAACATACATTAATAACTGAGCTTACACATGCTATGAATGGATTCTCGTCTATTGGTGGTTGCTACTGTTCTTAGACTACACTGTACTTACCACCAGGAATGGTGTACTTCAATGGTCAATATGTTCAGTCTGTATTCTTTTTTAATTCTTACTTAATTTTATGTATGTGTTGAACATGCAGGAAGTGGATGAATTAAGGCGTAACGGCACAGCGCTGGCCGAGCGCGTCGCCACGCTGCAGCGGCTGCAGGAGGAAGTCGACAGGTTGAACAAAAAATTGAACTCCGAGAACATGCTCAAGCAGCAGGCGGTCAACAAACTCGCCGAGATCATGAACAGGTATCTAAGAATTACAGTAGGATGGTTTTTTTTTATGTTTTGTTAAAGAATATAGCTATTTACATTTTTATTAGTTGCTGTAAGGTACAAATTACTATATCCTGAAAGATCTCCCTCGTTTATCTATATAAATAAAAATGGATCACTAAATGTGTTGCTAAGCACAAAATTCGAGAATGGCTAACCCGATTCGGCTGATTTCTTTTTTGTTGTGTTTGATGAAGTTTGAGAGAGGTTCTCTTATAGAGAGAAAAAACGTAAAAAATACGAGGAAATAGTAAAAACAACAATTTTATTTTCCCATACAAATCACTCTGTCCCTAGCTGTCAAACATTTGACGTCAATTAGAACAAAACAAAGGTGCCTGAGGATTATCTTTGGTGTGCCTTCAAGTTAATTAGAGGTTTCATGTCATTAATGAAAATAATATAATGAGCTCCCTCAAATTTGTTATGCTTCTCTCATGGACAGTTTTACGTTGCTTGCTCCCGCGTCGGAAAACCTTCAGATTTATTTACTTATGTGCCAAGTAATCAATCAAATAATATCGTGCACCATAAAGCATTACAATAAACATATAATCACAATAGATATTATTAAAGTTTTTCAATCCTATTTTATTCCTATTAGATTGCGACAGTCTAATAACTTTTGACAGAACGAAATCTGACAGGGTAGCTAATAAAAAAAAAAATCAATGAAACTTTGTTTTATAGAAATAGGACAGAACAAGGTTTGCGCCGGGATAGCAAGTAAAATATACAATTATACAGAGACGAGCATCTCATAGACGCATACAAAACATTATTTTGTTATATTTGGACATTTAGTACTTATATTGATTTAAATTTGGTTCAGTTTTGATTCCGATTCTCAGAATCCTATTTTGGTAATTACCAGATTTTAAATCAATATACATATTTACTAAATGACCAAATACCATAAAATAATGTTTTTATGGAATACACTCCACTACTCATAAAAAAAAAACGATCCGCAGTACCGTAACGTAGTATATTTGATATATAAAAAAATTGTTAAATTCAGGGTAGAAAGCAGCAAAAACAAATACTCTTGTGTTTGTAATATACGGATAATTTACTATCGGAATGTGAAATTATTTCTTTTTTATGTTTTTAGGAAGGACGTTAACCCGGCCTCAACGAAGAACAAGAGTAAGATGTCAGTTCGCAAGGACAAGGACTACCGCAAACTGCAGCAAGAGTTGACGCGAGAGAAGGAGAAATTCGATCAGCACATATCGAAGCTGCAACGAGACTTGCAGGAGTGCCAACAACAGCTTCTCGACGAGCAGTCAAACAGGCAACGCTTGGCGATGGAGGTATGTATAATTGTAATTTTTTCCTCAGATCAACAAATGTATTTATTTATATATAAGGCAGTTAGTGGCCGATACATTATATAAAAATATAAGAATGATAACTAGTGATGCCACGAATAGTGAATTGGCCGAATACCGAATATTCGGCAACGCTGTCGGCCGAAGCGCCGAATATTCGGCCGCCGAATATTCCTGGAAGTAGCGTGTTTAGTAATAATAATAATCTTTATTTCAACACAAAACTTATGCATATACACAGGGTGATAAGTCTCACCAATTAAGTAAATCTTGTCTCTGGTGAGACTCGCACTTCCGTTCGGGTTATTCAAGGGTTTTTTTGTGTTTTTATATGGATATTCACAGTATAAGTATATTAGTATGTGTGTGAGCGAGAGAGAGAGTGTGTGTATGAGAGGTTATTTTCTGAGACTGGTAACATTTACGATGAAAAGCGTAATCGTTTGCTATCAAAAAATGCTAAAAAGCTTGTTTTTATCCATCACAACTTACCACTGATCAATTTTAATTACTAAAGTGTTGTAATTTGGAAATAAATACATAACTTTGAGTAATATAACGCGTCTTTTTTACATGATTTGGTATTCGGTATTCGGCCGAATAGTACGCATTATTCGGCCGAATACCGAATAGCAAAAAAAGTGGCCGAATAGGCCGAATACCGAATAGTTGCCGAATATTCGTGGCATCTCTAATGATAACCTGTGGCAACAAAAGTCTAAATGCATCAACCGGTAAAGGCAACCGCAGCATGCACCAAAAGTAAACAAACAAATTTTACATCAAAAACCAAAGAATTTAATGATAAAAATAAGAAAAGAACAGTATATAAGGATAACAATAAAATCATAGTACAGTCAAAATAATAACACAAATATTAACTCAAAAGTAACGTTTAGATGACCCTCATGATACTGAAGAAAATCTATTACATTCTCAGATTTTCAAGAGAAAAGTTTGTTACGTAGTTTGGAGGATGACCTCTACTCTGTCTCTCTCTCTCTCTCTCTCTCTAGTTTGGTTACGAATGATAGTAACCATATCGTTTTTTAATCTGTTGTTTGTGTTTAAAATAACATAACTCTTACATTGTGAAATGTGGACTAAAAGTATCGTATTTATTGTATTGTACAATAAATGAAAAGGTCACTGACATGTCACTCAAAGAATGTCTAATGTGTCACACATTTTTCTGGTAATACATCGATGATATAGAGCTGATCTTTTATCGCGTTTACTCATCATAATTTAGTATAACACCGTTTTTCGTTTGCTAATGAATAATTGGACCAGTTAATGTATTTCCGTTTCTACTAATCTAACCATTACTTCCCTTTGTATAGGAAAAAATATATTTGTATTATAACAAAAGTTGTATTTTTTTTTATACAAATTGTGTTATAAACATTATTTTATAGAATTAATCCATTAATTGAGAAATAAAGGATTTAAATTTATTTGGATATTGGCGTAGACAGTAGCTTTTGCTTCGCCTAGAAAAATTTCAAAAGCTGCTGGCTCCAAAAATCTGGTTGATGATTTAATGTACCGTTGTTGGAAAACAAATTGCAGGTCGACAGCAAAGACGTAGAAATAGAGCAGCTGAAGGAGAAACTGGCCGCGCTCACGAGCGAAACGGCCTCGCAGTCGAGCGCCGACGCCGAGGATGGCGAGACGGAGCAGACGCTCGAGGGCTGGCTCTCGGTGCCCAACAAGCAGAACATACGCCGGCACGGCTGGAAGAAACAGTACGTCGTAGTCTCTTCCAAGAAGATCATCTTCTACAACTCTGAGAACGACAAGCAGAATACTACGGATCCCGTCATGATACTGGATTTGAGGTATGTTAACTCCGTGTCAACTAGATGCATGAGAATTGTAAACAAAGATACCATGGATAACTTTTGAAAGACATAAAGATGTGGTTAATTTAAAATAATCAATATGGAAAAAGGTGGAAGTTCTAAATTAATCTTAAATATATTTTTGTTACTTCTTTTTTATTTTATTTATTGCTATGGGATACAGACTAATTTTCCTGTTTGTATATTTGTACGAGCATCACTTAGAAACTACTGAAACAATCAGTAGTAGAATCGTAAATGTAAAAAAAAAATCAGTATTAAAAATGTTTATGAATAAAAAAAGAATACAAAATCAGTTATAAATTCAATCAATTATTTGATCGTGTATTTTTAGAGTCTTGCACGTGTCAACTCAACTTTGATGATAAAATTAATTTTATCAAAGTAATTAATATCAGCTGATACTATAAACTTGAATTAGAATTAATTATATTTCTTAATATAGCAATGATGCCCTACCATAATCTTATGATTTGGTTACAGTGAACAACGATTCCTTACTGTATCATACCATTAAGTTACAATAACGCAATGATTCCTTACCACATTATACCAATTAGTTACAATAAACACAATGATGCCCTACTCAGTCTAACATTTGGTTAAAATAAGCCAATGACTCCTTATCTACATCCTAACATTCAGTTACAGTTAACACATTGATTACCACATCTTATCATTTTGTGACAGTAAACTCAATGATGCCCAATCTAGCATTCTATGACAGTAAACGCAATGATGCCATACTAATCAGGGATGTTACGGAGCTTCGACTCCGATAAGTCGGAACTTTCGATTGATATTACACTTTCGGTTCCGACTTCGGTTCCGAAAATTTTTAATCGGAGGTATTCATCGGAGATCACCACCACTATTGTAGTCAATTTATTTGATTTCATTTTATATGTAATAAAACAATCAGTGCTACTTAATTTAAAGATCTCATTTTTTTTTAATTTAAATTAAAAATTATGATTAAAATTATTAAATTTAGAACTAAATGTACATTTTAATTTATTACTAAAAGTTTTTTTTATTTTACATTTACATTAAATTAGATTAAATAGAAATTAACACAAAAACAACCCTGGATCAAATTTGGTTTAATTTGTGCATTCTTAATGGAAAAATGTTAATAATAAGCACAGAAATTTTTATTTTCATTGTCTGTCTATGTGTAAATTTATCACTTTCTAATTAAAAAGGTTCACTGAATAATGTTTTTATTTGTCCCGTAATAAAACTATTTTATTCTGCCGTCACTTGTGACTGACATTGCCCCCGACTCCGACTTCGGTTCCGACTCCGATAAATCAAATTTAAAAACTCCGAATCCGACTTCGGTTCCGATAAAACTGCCTCCGTTACATCCCTAATACTAATTATACCATTCGGTTACAGTAAAGTGTTTCACGTGCGCTCGGTGACGCAAGGGGACGTGATCCGCGCCGACGCGAAAGACATTCCGCGCATCTTCCAACTGCTGTACGCGGGCGAGGGCGAGGCGCGCAGGCCTGGCGACCTGCAGGACCAGCCGCAGGATGGCTCCGATCATGCAGGTGCGGTTTAATTATATGTGTATCAGCTTGTGTACCTCCAGCTCTTATACCTAGAGAGCTTCTGTTCTGGTATATGTGCGACCTCATAACGACGACGGAGACTGCCAATAAACCATACTATACTCTCTATTAATACTGTGTAGTAACTTTATTGAATCAGAGAAAAAAACCGCCAGAGCCTGACTGACACAAATGTTTTCTTTACAAATACTTGAACGGGTCTTATGCGTTAATTAACTTTTAATTATGACTCGACGTTTCGACGTGGTTAAATAGATCTTGGTTACGAGCAGACTGACGCTAATGATATTTCAGCTGACATGTTGGTCACGTTGGGCACAACATAGAAGAGCAAAGTGAATAGAGCCATTAATATATTCCCTTCTCATCCCATGAAGTATATAGCGTGACGATGGATCATTATTGTAATAAACTCTTAACCCACCTGCCCAATACTAGCATTAGGTGAGGGATGGTACTCCTCCAACATAAGCACAAACAGCCAGAGATGAGCAGAGATGGGCAAAACGTAATCAGATTAATGATTAACGATTACAAAATGTAGTCGTAATTTTAATTTTCTTGCTCTGTAATCATTATTAAATCCATTTAAAACATTAAGAAATTATAAATGTGTATGCAATCTGGAACTCTGTAGTGTTTAAAACATAGATGAGCAAAATGCAGTCATATTAATGGTAAAAAACGTAAAATGTAATCATTTTTATTAATCTGATGACATTTTGCCCATCTATGGAGATGAGGGCCCCAAAGAATCATGCCCACTATTCGCGCAGTATCAAGAAGGACTGCTTTAAACGCATACGTGCCATCGTCATTTTGGCACTGGAACCTAATTTCCCAAGGTGGTTTTTTTAGGCCGGGCACTGCAATAAATTTAGATTAGTTGAATTGGCAGGAGCGTTGCAATTTTAGATTTAGAGTGTTCACTGGGCCAAGCTTCGGTGTTTATTTTAAGGTGGTTTTAGAGGTTAACTGGAACCAAGACATTGGCAGAAATTACAATAGGGAAGATTTCAGCGGAGGCTAGCCTCGACACGTCGGATACCTCGTGAGCCACATCGAGGTATTATTTTTCGGTTTCGACTTTTACAAGATGCTCGTCGTATGATATGGTGACGGTCCACCAATATTATTATTATTATTTAAGCGTGTTATCTTACTACACAGGCAATACAGTACAACACAAGGGACACGATCTGGTCAGCATCACGTACCACATACCGACCGCGTGCGAGGCGTGCTCGCGCCCGCTCTGGCACATGTTCCGTCCGCCGCAAGCGTACGAGTGCCGAAGTAAGTATTGCATTCTATTTCATTCACTGCCATTGACGTGACTTGTCGGCGTGATATTTAAAAAGTTTATGTTAATCCCATGTATTTTACAATTTTTTGCTAGTGTTATCGCTAAGTTTTTTTTTTTTAATTGTATTGTGACTCGTCACTGTGACTGCACCATACCTGATGGTAAGCATGGTGCAAACAAAAAAACGCTAACGACTATCGATAGGTAAGGAAAACCCATAGGTAGTCGCAGCGATCATGCCGGCCTGCACAAATATCTCTTCACGTTACACTTAAAGGATCCCATATCATAGGATGGTGGGAACACGCTCGCTTGAAGACCATTCCACACCCCAACGACACGGCAAAAGAAGGAGTTAGAGAACTTCTTAGTCCTAGCTGGGACCTAGTGAATATTACTTTGTCTAGGCCTTTAGGTTTCCACTCCAATGCAGCCTTGAGTTTCTTTCGGCGTTTCTTCTCAAGGTAGTCGCTTCCGAAACGCTAGTGGATCACTGTTAGGTTTCGTATTTTGGCTGGCGGCCCAAGTCGAAATCCGTACTCGCAGGAGTGCCCTTGCGTTGCCAATCTACCCATATGTCGCTGGCTGAGTACCTCGGTGTTCGCCATCTCGCCCGGTTTAGTTGTGAAGATCTCTACCGACTGCCAATTGTACTGCAGAAAAAGAAGGCTCTCAGGTCGATACGTTGGAATCAAGTCAAACTCCATCAAGACCCGTTATTTGGATAGAAGCTCCTCAAAGTTTCGAGACAGCTCTTTGTCGCGAATCTTGTCCTCCGCAAACATAGAGTGGTCTTTGTAGGGACAGATATCAAAAGAAAACCTCGCAGGATATATTTGCCATATGCCGATTCACAAGTCTAATTTAGCTGAGAAAAAATTTTGCATTCTTGGTTCAAGGATTTACAATAAGGTTAATCATGAATTAAATATCTTGAACTTATCTAAATACGAATGTAAGATGAAGCTGAGGGATTGATTGTCGAATCGAAAATATAATGATACTGTTATAAATTGAACTAGATTGTTTTTAATTAATTTGATTTCTCTCATGTTGGGTGTTCACGGATTTGAATACAGGATAAGGTACTCACTGGGATTTGGTGGTGATGAGGTGTTTTCTCGTGTTTTTTCTGCCGGTGTGCCTTCGCTGTTACGGTTTTGATTTTGAATACGCCGGCGCTGGTGATGCGCGCGGCGCATGTTTCCTTTAGTCGATTGTTAGTGTGGGGAACGGAAAGGATGGAATAACAAGTCGTAACAGATACTGGGGAGCTGTTGCGGGAATGATGTATTTGAGCTTTAACATTAACATTATTGTGAAAATATTATTTACTTTGGTTGTATAGTGTATATAATATTATTATTGTATTGTTCTGAGTTAAGATTGGAGCTACGCAGCGGTAGTAAACTGTATGTAACAAATTGTGTGAAATGTGCTGACATCCAAGATACAGGTCGTCCTAGTTTGGGTGTCAGCTGACTTTAATGTGCTGCTTTGTAATTGTTTATCTAATAAATACTTTTATTATATATTTTTTTATTATTATTAAATGTGTAATTTAGTTGCACGTGTCTTCAATAGTGAGATGATTGTGTTGCAGGATGCCGCATGAAGATCCACGCGGAGCACGTGTCCGAGGGCGAGAGCGTGGCCGCGTGCAAGCTGCAGGCGGACCGCGCCCGCGAGCTGCTGCTGTTGGCGGGCGCCGCGCAGGACCAGCGCCGCTGGGTCGCGAGGCTGGCGCGCCGCGTACAGCGACACGGCTACCGCGCGCACCATCACACCAACCACGACCACACTAAGCTCTCACCGAGGTGACCCGTCACACTTTCTCACCGCCTACATTCACCACCAGTGGCATGCACCCCATAAAAGCATTACCCTGATATATATATATAAAAAAAAAATTCCTCGGAACCACGCTCAAAAGTTTCGTTTTAATGCCAAAATAGGCCTCTAAAATATGAGCCCTTAATATTAATTTTTAGGTTATCTGCATCGCACTTTTCGATTTCCCATACAAATAACACAGGACAAAAGTTTTTTTTTTCTTTTGATTTCTATAACTAATGAACGATATATCGTATTGCAATACCCAGTCATTATTTTCGTAGAGAATTTAACGCTCTACAAAAAGGTCTCAAGTCAATTTTTGATAAATTAAGTCAGTCAAAAGTTATTCAAGATCGAAGTTTAACTTACCCTCACTTCAGCTGTTTTATTGACTGATTTGGCAAATATAAAAAAAAAAATAAAAAAATAATTAATTAATTTTTTAAATTGACTTAGATATTTAATAGATATATTGATTGACTTAAAATCTGGTAATTACTAGATTCAGAGCTTCAGAATACCAATTGGAATACATTATAAGGCAATATGTTAATGAAATGTCCAGATATAACGAAATAATATTTTTTATGCTTCTGTGGGATGCACGCCAATCAATGCTCACTAAATTTGTCTCTGCAGTGCCCAAGGCAACCGAGACGTAATCACTCGCACACGCAGGAGATCCAATTCTATGCAGTAAACCCGTGTCACAAAAGAGGCTGGTCGTAATCTACCGGCGCTATGTTCTCTTCTATCTCTTTCACTATATTTGTGTTCGTATAAATGAGTGATAAAAATAGAAGAAAAACCTATACATGTACACTCATACACTTTTTATTTGTGTAGGGAAACATACAGTAACATAAAATCAACAAAATCATATAAAAAGGAGAAAATAAGAAAAAAATAATGTAGTACACAACACAAGATACAACATAGAAGAATAGGTCAATCGAAATACATAACAACTAGCCGAGAAGTACCGTGATATAGGTGGGGACAGAAATACGCATACAATCTATCGCGTCGGTGAACTGACCTTACATTGCGGGGGATTAGACAAATAATACCCGATAAACTATAACGCTAGTAAAAAAGTGCTAAATGTAAGAAATTGATAAAGCGTGTAAATGTGATATTTTTAAAGGTTTTGTCATTCCCATACATTTTGGGGATATCGTTTGTCGTGATCGCTAACAGAAAAATAATTTTGGCTAGGCTCCCAGGTAAAGGTTAATAAACATAGTAATGTAATCGCTGTATAAAAATAATTGCATTAAAACCGTTGGTTTCTTTATTTTACGTACTTATTTATAGTCAAAAAATCAAATACTCTAAGAGATTTCTTTTTTTTTTGTAACCCGGGGGAAATCCCTAACGGACCTCGGGGAGAGGTGAGGGCCACCCCCCGGTGTGTCGGGCTTGCACCGACTAAAACCCCCGGGGTGTTCCACCTTCCGCCTACCGGCATCGAGGGCACGACTGGGGTCTCATCCTCAATGACCGGCTGGGCGTGCGGCCGCGAGTAGGCCTCTACTCGTTTAGGGAGGGGTGGTGTATAGAGCCACCCCTCTCGTGCCTCTGTGATGTAGAGCGGCACGCGGGAACACATCGCGCGTCGCTCGCACCCTTGTTGGACGAAACACTCCCTCAAGCGTGCCGCCCGGTGTCGCCGCTAGAGTCGGACGTTCCTGAGGAACGCCGCTCTGCGGCGCCCTGTTCTTTTAGGCCGGCGGGCAGGTGGGGACGGCGCTGCCAAAGATGTTGTAGCCAGCGCCTCCCGGACCCGCTCCGCCGCCTCTTTCCTAGCTAGCACGTCCTCGGCGAACCGCAGGACCCCCCGCCATGCATCTTCGCTACCGACCATTAGTGAAACCAATGTCGAAATACTCTAAGAGATGACTCGAACGTTATATGTCCGTTATGCCATAGTATCCGCTTGTACATTCTTAATGAGTTAGAACTCATAACTACTGTTAAAAATAACAGTAGTTATTGGTATCAACCAAAGTAAAAATGTATTTAATGTAATTGCAGAGATTCGATGAGATCGAACATCAAGTCTGGTGTTCACTTGAACGTGTCTCAGCGCAGCTCCACGTTGCCGGCCAACGCGTCGTTGCCGCGACAGTGACCGCGGGCTCATCCCGACCGTTGCCGATTCCCGCTGCGACGTTGCACGCGGTGAGGAACCCGCAACACTAACTTGTTGACGTGACGCTATTCGTGACCAGCCAGTGCGTATCCAGTGCAACTAGACACGTTGCGGCGATACTGACCACGGGCACCTGTTAACTGTTTTCAATTAATCATCTACTCGCACTAATTTGTATCGGTATGTCGATTTCCGTCACAAGTCAATACGAATCCAGCCTAACTAGAGACGTTACCGACAAACCAGTCACTGCTGCAGCTGAGACCATGGAGTCAAACTCGACGGTTGCAAGTTTAAGTTGTTACGTTGAGAAGCAGCGGTGTAATAACTTCAACGCATCAAATTCTCGTTCTGCGATATTAGCGAGTTGGCATTGCAACACAAACGGTTAAATCCTGTATATCCTCAATGGCCTCTATTATAGACTGAACTGTACGCATGATTCAATTAGAATTATTTTACTGATTCAAGTAAAGTGCCTGTGACCGGCGGATGAGCTTATTACAGCATCCGCATGTAATATTTTCATTGTTAGAAACATAATTCAGCTCAGGATTTACTACTACTAACAAAGATTTATAGATGATGTTAAAAAGTAACATGTTTTGAATTTATAGCAAATAACATTCGCGCCTAAAGGGTTTTTGTGTTCGATGCGTGGAAGCAAACCGATCTGAAATTTCTTGGCCTGTCGATTGCGTAGGCAACTTTTTGCGCATAACATTTATTCGCTTTAAAGAATCTTATACAATATTGTATAGATTAATGACTTTATTCCACAAGCGTTCGTCATGTTTAAAGGCAGAAATGGTGTCTATAAATTGCTACAATTTATTATACAAAAAAGTGTTTATGAGATTTGTGTCATATTTTGGCAATGCTATTCATATTCTCAGAAGTTTCCTAACTTACTTTTAACGAGCTGTTAGGCTGTGGAATGGTCTGTCGGCGAGCGTGTTCTCGTCTTCTTATGATATTGGGTACATTAAAAAAACGAGAAGAGATATTCGCGCAGGCCAGCATTATCGCTGCGGCTATCGATAAGTTTTTTTTACTGTTGATAGACGTTGTCGTTTTTGTACTGCACCGCGCTTAGTTTACCATCAGGTGTGGAGTGATCACTGTGACGTGTTCGGATAAAAAAAATATTTTGGTATGATTTTAGTTGACATACGCTTGTGGAATGTAGTCTACGACTTACTTTATGATTAGCTAGTCTTAAAAATATAAAATTTAAGTGTTTTGTCCAAATCTTGTTCTAAAAAATATCAGCGTTAATGCTGTGATAGTTATTGAAAATGTTGATATTCTGTACTTATTCGAGTTAGTAATTTTTCCCGATTTTATTTGGGTGATGAAAGACATTAATCTATCTATCATACGTCGCAGAACCGCACGGTTCGCGTGCGGTGGTGCTATTTGATATTTAAGATTTTGCTGTTTTTTATTAATTTTACAAAAAAAAAAACACTTCATCCCTGCTATAAATAGTACACAGATAATAACAATTTCGGAATGAAGTTCCCTATGGCATTGTCATAGCGCTACTAGGCGGAAAAGAATAATTGATATAATGCCTTACAGTGCTACCCTTTTTTTCCAATATTTTGTGTTTTATAAGTAATACACGTGTTGTTGAATATCATCCGCTTTTATAATTTTTGTTATGGATAAAGCAACTGTATTTATTATACTCTATTATAAATTAAATATATGCGGAAGAAATTTCATCCTTTTCCATAACGTTTGGATCAAGTTGTGTAAATATTAGTTGTGTTGATTTTATTGTGGTTTTGTATGTAGCTTACATAATGTTGCATATACATGTTAAGTATTCCTCTATTTTTCTATTATTGATTTGGTTATAAAAGATGCCGTACACTCTATTTTTACACTCACCAATTTTGATACATTTTCGTAAAATAAAAACATGGTATTGATATGTTTCATATATGTTTCTTTTTTTAAGATTTCCATTATAATAATTAAAACTTGTTATAAAATATTTTAGTAACGAGGTCACACGAACTGTTTGCTTAACAAAATCATAAATTTTTGATTATTAAAGGTCACGCAAAGACAACAGTATATTTTTGTCGAAATAAAAAAGAAATCATAGGGTAATAGATAAATATTTTAAAAGCTTTTGGAGAACTTCGGTCCCATTATTATATCGAATTGTGGTATTTACAGGAATTGATTTTGTTTATAAATTTGAAATGGAATATGCGTGTTTATGCTACACCTTTCCGTAGTTGCTCTGTGTTCGGGACGAGAGACGGTCGCTGATTTTATTTATTATTTTTGTAAACCGATAAGATAGAATCAGAGATACAGCTTAAACTCATCATCATACTTTAAATATGTAAAGTGAAATTGTTTTTCTCTGCAAAAATTGTAATAGTTTAGCTAATCTGATCGAAACGAGGGCATTTCATCATTGCTAACTGAAACGAAGTCGCGGACATATTGTAGTAGTTTTATATAATACAAGAACTATTGTTAGTTCTAAGCGAGATCGTGTCCACTCCGATTCGGTCTGGCATATATTAATGAAACATTAGCAATGAACCGGACATGAATCGGACATGGCACGGTGTAGTGTACACTAACCTTTAAGGGATCTTAAAGGTTAGATTCAGTACAGTGTACTCACTTTACTTCACTGAGCGCTTTCAAATAACGAATAAACAGTGCCATAAGTGTTACTTTTGTAATAATCACTCTTTTGCATATAGCTTAAATGTTATAGATTAAATTCAGAGATTCTCGTACGGGCTTCCTAGTAGCACTGGATCAATTTACCGTAGAGTGTTGAATGTTATTGAATGTAGCTCAATATGATACGTGTGTTAATTATTTATATCGAGTGAGAGCCTATACTGCTTGAATTCACTTTATAAATTATATATGAAATGATTGATTCAATTACTTTAATGTAAATTGACAATATTACTTGTAAGCAATAATTGTAAATCTGTGTCTTATTTAAATGCTCTTTGGATTTGATACTCTTTTTTGTTGCATTTGATGGTGCCAAATTGTTTGTTGTTGGCTCCAAATATTTTTATAAACTGTTTAAATTATGTCAATTAATGAATGGCGTGTTTCTTTTATAATAGATATGAATTGACACGACACAATTTATTTTACATAACTGAAAGTGTATGGTACTGGTGCCTAAAAATTATCCCTCTTAGCAGAATGGTTATAAAATATTGGAATTAATTAAACACATATTCCCATACAAAATATCGCTTATTAGAGATTTTAATTGATGTAATAAATTACTTTTTTTTATATATAAAAAACTTTTTTATATATACTTTTGGCATAATGAAGATACCAGTACCCTACTATGCGTTCCAATGTTGAATAGAGTTTTACTTGTGGACTACTTTACTAATTTGAATAGAGAAAGTATATTTTATTATACAAATTGCTTAATCTAAATGCTAAATTTATTTATTTCAAGAATGAAGGGTTATTTCTCATTTTAATTCTGTATTTAGGTGTAATCATCATTAGAAGTCAAAAACTTACTACCCGCTTATATTTTCTAATCATATTAAAGATATTTTTGATAGGTTTGTTACATTTTTTTATATTATGATTTTATAATATTTGGTTCGTTCTACTTTCGCTTTTGGAATTATTAAAACATATCTGGTATTCTTTGTTGTCACGCATAGTACGTTAAATTTATCGTTATCAATTTAACACTCGGTCATGTAAATTGCTATGTTAAAATAAACCTGTATGTTGTGATTTTAAAGTACAAATCGAGTTGGGAGAGTTTACAATAAATATTGATCTGTATATTAAAGCTCGTGATAGAGACAACGATATCAGTGAACTCTATTGTCGCAAGTTAATTTTACGTAAATTTATAATATAATTTTGCGTACAAATGTAAACGATACACGAGTTTACTCCTTAATAACTATAACCGGTTACTATACCTAACACGACACACATATTATAATTGGATTTACGAGAGTTTACCTGATAATCATACAGCGCCGTTTCGCTTTATGACCACATAAATGAATCTGCCAACTGCATACTATCATACTATGACCGTGCTATGAATATGTGAACTACGAGACGAATCAATCCGGCCTACATTGCCCACTAAAATGGTTCATCAGCGTTTCATATTCGTTTATAACGGATACGACAATACTCCAATCGTACGATTGCGTATGCAACTATCTATACTGCAAGCATTTATATAATTAATTGCTTGCGGACCATATTCTGTCTAGGTGCAGGCACCGGTTTGGCATTGTCCCTCCGTGCATGCCACGCACCGTCACAAGACTCTTGGTCGGCTGCAGAACTGCTATAGTTTCATACATTTTTATGAAAAGATTTTGGCCTCACCCGTTCCTATCACGGTCACGGTGAAATACAGTCTAGTGAGCAAAAAGCTTTACGCGGTTCAACATAACAAAGTTACTCCTCTCCATGAGGAGAAGATTTTATTAGCTGTTGGGATGAATGGTTATAGTTATTAAGTTTTATTAAATTTCGCTATAAAGTTTCGATAACTATAGTCCAGTAGGTGACGGTTCGATGTGGCGACGGTATTGGATAGCTGTGATAGATGCCAACACGCCTAATGCTAAAGAGAAGCGGGCCCTAATGCGACGCTTTGTTGTTTCTTGTTAAAGATATTATAATATAAAATGCTCTGTTTTATTATTGCTCCACACTGTTTACATTCCTCGAACGAAATCCATGTTGAGTTTTGTTTGCCTTAGGTTTATATTGACTCAAGTTACGACTCTGTCGTTTGCGCAGTTTTCGCTTCGTTTTTAATTTTAGTGGTAAGTTCGAAAAATCTCTGTTCATCGTTTTATGTACTGACATTCGAATTTCAGATAACGTACTTAAGTTTTATTGTTTTATTTTTTTTAATAAATTGCAATTGATCGTAGTTTTACGCTTTTTTTTAAAATGCATTTTTAGGTGTATTTTTTTAAATTAGGGCAGCTATTGCATCGTTCACGTAATTTCATTCCATAACTTAAACCTGCCTCTGTCACATGCGGTCAGATTATATTGTTTTTATTGCCAAAGAAATTTTAAATTTCAGAATTAACGGAATGATTGCAATTTATTTTTTTTATTTTTTTAAACAGTCACATTTTACTATCATCGCTTTTTATTATTAATTCAATATAATAACAATTACTATGCATAATTATAATAAACCTGAATTTGTGACATTTTTCGGGAGTATTTTTTAGTCGAGTATCGTGATGATCGCTGCTCATAGAAATCAGAAATACTCCCAAATCGTCATCAACTCTATAATAGAGATATATTATGTAAAGCAATTATGTAAATTATTTATTATCGAATTACATCTTGTAACGTTTTATTTATCATACTAAAATTGTAAGTTCCTAACTTAGCTAGCTTCTCATTTGTAAAGAACATCTCAGTAGCTATTCGCTAATGTAATTTCATCATGAGGTAAAACAATAATTTTTGTCATTTAGTGGGTATGTTTCATTGGATATGATGGATGTAATGTTGGCATCATGGTGGATAGAAGAATCTTTTGTGTGCGAGCGTATCAGGGTTTACACACGTCATGCAATAAACTAACACGTGCCTTAGCTACGGCCCATTCCCATATCACTTAGGCCTACTATGTTATATGTAATAATAGTTGTTATAATGTACATATGTTTTCAAATAAACCAATATTTTATGGATTTTTTAAGAAATTTGTATATTGTAAAGATTATTAATTTTATCATAAAATTAATGCCTAAAATTAAGTGCTGCATTTGCGAAAAATAAATAACATTTTAAAATTTGCATTGTTTTATTTTTGATTTGATTTCAAATTAACATAAGTACAATCATTGTCTTTATAAGCAAAATTGATTAAACACATCGTAGACATCAAGCCCTGTATATTTGATATAAAATTATATAGAAAATAACACTAGGAATATCCTGAGATATTATTTAAAGATATATATATGTATAATAAAATAGAACAGAAAGATTAGCATGTTGTTTTAAAGACAATGTCTGTTAACACAGTTTAATATGAATAAATTATTATTTAATTAGTAATATTAATGTATGATTATATTAACTCGTATTGTTACGTATTGCAATCTTTAACATACACAAACTAATAATTACAACACAAGTGCAAACATGATCTGTTGTGCATTTATTATGCTCTGAAAAATGACATCAGTTGATAAAAATTTTATACCGAGAGTATAGTCTCGGCGTCAATAGTAGATGTTACAAAAGTAGGTTTTAATATTCTGGCCTATATTGCAAATGATATTTCCTAAAATAAGTAATAAAGTTTGACTGAAAAGACTTGCAAATAAGATGGATTTTATTCCATTGAACAATAAAAACTGGCTGATCTATATATATCAGATAATAAAAATGATATAATAATTAAAGAATGAAAATTAATATAATTACATAAGAATTAAATGAATTTTTAATAATTATGAAAACTATTTTTGCTTCAACATCTAACAGACATAAAACTATTTTTGAGATTTTAAGACTACATTAAAAATGGCTATAGGTAAACCAATCTATTAATATACGTAGAAGTTTACTGGTTTACAGTAGGATAGTAAATTAGATACAAGTCATTCAGTAGCCATAGTATCATATTCTATAATAGGGTATGACGCAGTGGCGTTCGTCTCATACAAGCATAAAAGCAATGCTTGCCCTACACTCTACGAGCAACTAATTCTAACATTATGTATTAATCAATCAATATTAAATACATTCACTTGTGATTGTGATGGGAATGTGTGCTTATCGAAATAAACAAAAAATAACGATTTTTTACAGTTCTCTAATAAAGAAAGAGCAATATAAGAGTCGAAGGTAAGTTTCCTTACAGATTGCTTGCCTTGTGTGAAAAGGATATGCACGCCACTGGTATGACTGTATTAAGAAATAGATCGTAGGAAAAACATACTTAAAATTATTATTTTTTTGGTATCTGTAAACAACGTTTTAGAATAATCCAACAGTTTTCTTTAGTTCTTTCTGCTTCCAGCCAGGCAGTCCTCGGAAGTCGTTGTACGCCATGCCGAATGTTGATACGAAGTCGTCATGCGTTAAGTACAGCTATAATTAAATATATTGTCAGTAGACTTGTGTGTTTTTATAATAATCAACTAATATTGTACAATGATTTACGCACAAATCATAGATGGGCAATATGTAATCAGATTAATGAAAATGATTAACGATTACATTTTACGTTTTTTACCATTAATATGACAGCATTTTGCTCATTTATGTTTTAAACACTACAAAATCCCAGATTGTATACAAATTTTGATTTCTTAATGTTTTAAATGGATTTAATCATGATTACAGAGCAAGAAAATTAAAATTTCGACTACATTTTGTAATCGTTGATCATTAATCAGATTACATTTTACCCATCTCTGGCACAAATACTGTTATATATAACTAGCTGTCCCGGCAGACCTTGTTCTGCCCTATTTCTCTAAAACAAAGTCACATTGTTTTTTTAATGTTAATATATTCCCCGTCAGATTTCATTCTGCCAAAACTTATTGGCCTGTCGGTTGTTTTTTGAAAATAGTTTGAAGGAACCTGGCCTTAATGCTATATGTATAAAAATTGACAAATATTGACATTCATATTTATACGTCACTCAATTGTTTTGCCTTCCCGGGACCCGTCCACTAACATTTAAACTTTATGGTGTTAAAGTTCAAATTGACTTTTAAATATTATTAAGTATTTTTTGTATGAGAATATAGAAAAGTGTTGTTTTTAGACTTTTTCAGACATATTTTTTTTAATTTTTCTCTCCGTAATAACCTTCCCTAGACTTCAACAAACACAACAAAAAAGAAATCAGCCAAATCGGTTCAGCCGTTCTCGAGTTTCGCGCTTATCAACACATAGCTGATCCGGCAAACGTTGTTTTGCTATATAAGGTTTTGTAATATCTTCTAAGATGTTCATTTAAATTAAGTGATGTCAAAGACAGTTTTGTTCACAATTAATACTCTTAATCAACAACACATTTATTTGGATAAAGATTAATATTATTACGTTGATACAACTCTTAACAAATAATGCATTAATTTCGACCAAATTTGTTTACCATAAAAACGGTTCTAGTGACTTAATCTTAAAAGATAGACATATACTGTCGCAGACATTTTTTTAGATCATTTCAAGAGGAATAATTCTTTCATACATATATTTTTGGTATCTTGAACCGTTTTTGCAGCGCACGCAATGGAAGCCCTCAAGGATGAATAATTTTGCCCGTTTTTTTCACATTTTCCATTATTTCTTGGCTCCTAATAATTGCATCGTGATGTTATATAGCCTAAAGCCTTCCTCGATAAATGGTCTATTCAACTCAAAAAGAATTTTTCAATTCGAACCAGTAGTTCCTGAGATTAGCGCGTTCAAACAAACAAACAAACTCTTCAGCTTTATAATATTAGTATAGATAAGAGGAGGCGAATCGCCTCGTGCGAGCATCTCGAACATCAACCACACATGGGTGCTAACCTGCGCGGTGTTTTGTCAATTTATGGTAAGAGGGCAGAGAGGAACTAAATTACAAAACTCAGCGGCACACTCTCCAAAAAGAAAAATAAAAAGAAATTGAAACTTTTAATTAGACCAAAATTTTAGCTTAAGCCTTTATATTTCTGGTAAGCGTCAAAGTAAGATTGATTCATTTGATTGTGATTATTAAATATCTTGTAATAAGTATCAGATTATAAATCGATATCCGACCGAAGACGATTAATCGGTCATTGCTGCAACGTACGGACAAACGCTTTAAAAATAAAAATAATTCTGTTCAATATTGAATAATGTAATAATTTATAAACTTTTAAATGTAAAGTTTTTGCTGATGGGCATAAACAACGTGTAAAGATTATCAAAAATACTTCACAACTTGTCAAAAAGCATCTACAGCCGAATCTTTGGTCGGACAGTATAGGATACTGAAAGCAGTCACTAGCTGAAGACGCAAGCAAAATTTCCAGTCCGAGATAAACAAGGAATTTGGTACCTCTTTAACAAGCGGATCCACGTCATGCGGAAGGTGTTCCTTGGGCCCACACAGTAGTCCGAGCGGGTATTTCTCATACTGGTCAAACTGGTTGGCGGTGTTGCCGCTCTGGAGAGCGCTGTTGCTAGCTTGAACGATAGCTTTGCCCTCGAGCGCGCTTATTATGGCGCTAAATGTTTTATGACTCTGAATAGAAAAATCATTTTTTTTTTCATTTAAATCTATAGCAAGTGTTAAGCAAGTATAGATTGAAAAAAGAAATATCGTCACCTTCCACATAGTTTGTTTCCAATGAGGGAAGAATCCAGTGAAATGTGGTGGTTCACGGCCTTGACTTAAGATGAGTATGGGAGATTCCAAATCACGGGCTGCGGGATCTATAAAATTAAAAAAAGTGTGTGAAGTTAGTACAAATGACAGAAGTTAAACTCTTGAAATATGCACACTGCGTATCTTATTCTTGAAGTATATATTTTCCGTCACTTTTGTGATATAAGAAAAACTTCGCATCGGCTATATTTTACTCCTATGACTTTAAATAGATATGAAAATGGTTATTTTCATGTCAACTAAAGATAAATTCTGCGACGTATACCCAAATCATTATTATTTTTTATACATAAGTCTGTAGTCACGTTTGTGTGTGTGTTTGGGAGTCGAAGCTGTTCGCATCCGTAGGCTTTACCCTAGTTTCCCTACACGTGACTCCTGGGTGGTGCTAAACGAGCAGCAGCGAGGTGGTAGGGCGTCGGTGCCCGTATGGATCGCGACCACAGTACATAGGTGTAAAGCCCTTCATAGTGACCAGTTTCGGCTTGTCGCGTTTCGGGATCAGCTTGTGTATATCCAGTAGCTCATATACCTAGAGACCTTCAGTCGTGGTATATGTGGGCCGACATGACGATGTAGAATATCAATGGATTTTCATCTTTTGATAGTCGCTTTCGTTTTTAGACTACACTGTACTTACCATCAGGTACTCTGTAGACACTATGTCGAACCAGTGTAAAAAAAAAGTCAAGTAGTATTGTGATTAGATAACAAATTCAAAGTTGAAAGGTATTGTTAGTTAGGTAAGTGATTTATTCGAACTGAGGGCCGTACAGAATATCCCCTATTTTTTAGGTTTATCGGTAAATAGGCTGATGGTTTGCTGATGATGAGTGGTTAATTATTATAGAGTGTTTTGCATTAATTTCTTAATAATAATTTACTGTTACTGAATATATTTTATAAAGTTGTTGATATCCCTCGGGAGAAGATCGTTCTGTACAACTTTGGTCAATTAAAAACTTACCATGCGCTAGATAGGCAAGCGCGATGTTGCGTGCGTCGTCTTTGGCCCGTGGACAACAATGCGCACCGAGCCATAGGAAAACTGCTCCGTGAACATCCAAAACGGCAACCATCTCCGGCGTCAAGTCGTACTGGTTGAAGGACACTATCTCTTCGACTGCTCATGTAAAAATACCCCTTTTTTGGACGGACTAATACTACTGGCATGCAGCATTGCAGCTTCATCGGATTTGGGGTAGCGAACGCTAATGGCATTCGAGCAAAGAATTTATGGATTTTGGTAGTAATTCAAGGGCATCATTGTGGGTCTGGACCTCAGCTTGGTAGGCCATCGAGGAAAAATTCACTTTTTATAACAATACAAGATGCTCTGTATTTTCAGAAGCCCAAGTATGTTCTCATATCCCGGCAAGAGTTTAAAAGTCTCACCTATACCAGTCTGTGAGTTGGTCGTTCTTCCGGCATGCATGTAATACGTCCAGATTTTAGGTGCTTTGAACGAAGCTTGAAGAGATAGGTACGTGTTTGACTTAATCGCGGCGCCTATCAACATCATATCAGTTTTATATTATGTTGACATTTTTAACCGGTTTATGAACTGCACTGTGTTTAACATAAACTGCTCTTTGCCCCATAGCCGAGTTAATGAAAAAAAAAAATGTTTTATCCTGTTATATCTATAAGAAAAGTAAACTTACAAGAATATTGTCCCGGCACGCCAACCGAGACATAGAACAGACGTGGCGGTAGAGGACGCTCAACTTCTTTCAGCGGAGATGGCACCAGCAAATTGCGTCTGTCACCTAAAGCTGTCCAAAAATCTGGCTTTTCTTTTCCTACAAAATTACGATTTTCTTTAGATAAGTTTCCCTGTGCTAATATAGGATAATAATAAGGTTTTATTATTCATTCAAAGTGCACGAGTGGATGTTAGAAGGTAGGTACGGGTATTCCAATCTTGGAGTTTAAAATGTTCAGAATATTGAAGAGGGTACCAGCTCAGAAGATGGATCATAATAGTTTTGAACCACTGGCGAAAAACACTAAAAAACAGTGCACTGTAGCACTGTGAATGGTACAGGCAGATTAAGCCAATGAACTCAACCGTGTTCGCCGCGTAAACATCAGCGCGTCATCTGTCTGCCTCAATAAAATGTGTCCCGGCGTGACCACGGTAAATGCAAAAAGCATTTTTTTGTTCGCCCTTAATAATAAATCTTTCAGAAGAGCTTAAGTGTTTATGGTGCTCGGCTTGTGAATTTATGATTTTTGATGGCAGCGAAAAGATACTCTAATGTCCACTAGCTTCGCGCTTGGAGTCCAGCTGGATAATATGTGAGGGTGATCTTACCAGATCTCTAAACTCTACTGAGTTTTAGAAGAAACTACTTTAACAAAGGCGAAAAGAAGCTGAAGATTACATCAGAGTGAGAAAAACGACATCTACATAAATATCGTAAGTATAACCAAACGTGCCCATACAAGTGACACCCGTATCCACTCAGAAAGAAGCGTTAATATCGGTTTATGATGACTCACCTTGCATGACAAGGATGTGGTCGGCCGCAGCCATATTCTTGGCGACCTCCCGCTCGTCGCCAGTGGCGGAGGCGGCACACCAGACCCAGACGCGCGCGCACTCGCGCAGCACGTAGCAGGCTCCGCGACTGTCCTCATCCAGTCCAGCGCGTACCTCCACACCCCGAGCCTCGCGCGCGTATTGCCCTGACACTCTGATTAAAGCGCGGGAAGGCGGTACCACGCGACGTCCGCTCGCTGGAAATATGGTGTATCCAGTGCCGGATTAGCCACTTAGCAAGAGTACATATTATTCCACACTCGGTACACCCAGACACCCTTCTTAAGCGCAATATTATTAGACGTAAAAAAATGATTTAGCTTAAAGCTCCCAATCATTTTTAAACTGGGAACAAATTAAAATGCTATTACAGAACACATTAAAAAAACTCACGTTCATAATCCGTGGCACTGCCGACATAAGTTGTCATCCGGCCTTTGAATATTTGTAGGAAATGTGCCGGTTCTTTCCCTTGATACACCCATGCCTAAATATGAAAAGATTAACTGACGCATGTCTTCAATGGTATTTACATAAATGAAAATTCATAAATACGATTTATTCGGACCTGTACAGGAAGACGCCCTAGTTTAGTGTAGAGGTCTTTGGCTTCTTTTGCACCCAAATTCCTCAGATCATTTGGCGAAGAGCCACCCTGAAAAAAAAACTTACTATCAATAAATCGTGTTTCTACACTTACAGTATTCGTTAATCTATACTAATATTATAAAGCTGAAGAGTTTGTTTGTTTGTTTGTTTGTTTGAACGCGCTAATCTCAGGAACTACTGGTTCGAATTGAAAAATTCTTTTTGTGTTGAATAGACCATTTATCGAGGAAGGCTTTAGGCTATATAACATCACTATGCAACTATTAGGAGCGAAGAAATAATGAAAAATGTGAAAAAAAATGTGAAGTTGGGTCGAAATTAATGCATTATTTGTTAAGAGTTGTATCAACGTAATAATATTAATCCCTATCCAAATAAATGTGTTGTTGATTAAGAGTATTTAATTGTGAACAAAATATTACAAGATATTACAATTTTAAATAATTAAAACAACACCGATATAAAATTCACCCGCGCGAAGCACCGCGCGTTGCTTACGAGCGACGCGGAGAGGGGGGTGTAGCTGTACGAGGTACCATGCCGCGGTCGGCTTTCCTTTTGAACGGTTGTATGCAGCGTTATTTGTTATTGCGATATAATATCGTCGTGTAATAATACTTTTTAAATACTATTTCATTTTGTTTTAAGGATAATATTTTGTTTCTAATAATTTAGCAATAATTAATACTTTTTTTTTTGTTTTGTTGTATATAATACCTGTAAATAAGTGGTATCTACATAAATATTCTTATTAGGTTAGGTTTTAGTTTAAGCATACAGTAATCGTTTTACGGTTATTCTTTTGACATATATTTTATCCGATTTATGTAAGTACCAAATACAGGAAAAAAAAATAGTTTCCTAATTATTTACCTTAAATTTGTTTTTTTCTTGATTACGAGTTACGGTTAGGTTAAGTTTTCATTTCTTTTTTCGTCACTATAATGCCTAGAAAAAGATCTCAGCTTTCTCGGCAGACTGCTACTGCAAAGCGGCTGCGAGTTTTGCGCAGCAATGAAACAGAGGATGAAAATATGCATAGGTTGGCTACTCAACGAGCAATCAGTGAACAAAACCGGGCTAATGAATCGATCATTGAACGCTCGCAGCGTCTAGCCTTACAAAATTTCCGAACTTCTGCGAACCGAGAACGGGAATCAAGCGCTGAACGTTCTCAACGTTTATCCTTACAAAATTCCCGAACTTTGATAAACCCAGAACGGGAATCAAGCGCTGAACGTTCTCAACGTTTAGCCTCACAGAGTTCCCGAACTTTGATAAACCGAGAACGGGAATCAAGCGCTGAACGTTCTCAACGTGTAGCCTCACAGAGTTCCCGAACTTTGATAAACCGAGAACGGGAATCAAGCGCTGAACGTTCTCAACGTTTAGCCTCACAGTGTTCCCGAACTTTGATAAACCGAGAACGGGAATCAAGCGCTGAACGTTCTCAACGTGTAGCCTCACAGAGTTCCCGAACTTTGATAAACCGAGAACGGGAATCAAGCGCTGTACGTTCTCAACGTTTAGGACTTAATATCGAAAGTTTACCCTGAAATCGGCGAAATAGAAAATAAAGATCATTAATGGATGTGTCAAAGGGCAATACTGGCAGCGAGAAACAGTAGCGTGGATGAAATTAATGACCTAATTTTAAGTAAACTTCCAGGAGACATAGCTACCTACACATCTATTGATAACGTAATGGATCAGGAAGATGCGGTCCATTACCCACAGGAGTTTCTTAATTCTTTGAACCCAAGTGGCCTTCCCCCATATTCCCTCAAGTTAATAATAGGTGCTCCAATAATTTCACTTAAAAATCTTAAACCACCAAATTTATGTAACGGGACCCGACTTCAAATCAAATTTCTTCGCAATAACGTGATCGTTGCAATAGTTTTCACTGGTCCAGCAGTTGGTCAAACAGTGTTTATACCTCGCATCCCAATGATTCCAAATGATTTACCTTTTAATTTAAAAATAATTCAATTTCCCGTTAAGTTATCTTTCGCCGTTACAATTAATAAATCACAGGGGCAAACATTTAAACACGTAGGAATTGATTTACGTCAAGACTGCTTTTCACACGGACAACTATATGTCGCGTTGTCAAGATCAGGTTGCGGAGAAAACCAATATGTTCTTCTGCCACAAGAAAATAAAACTAAAAATATAATTTACGCAGAAGTATTTTAAAATAATTATGTTCTTTTAAAAACTTAAAAACTAAATTGTCTAAAATAATAACAGAAAATGACGCGGACAAAGTCGTGGGTAACAGCTATAATTTATAAAGTTAAGGAGGTTGTGTGCAAATATAAATGATGCTCAAAATAACTATTCCACGCGGACGAAGTCGCGGGCACAGCTAGTATATGATATTAATATTGTTGTATTATATTTTATTTCTAAGGTGTAATATTTCTTTATCTGAAACAAAGGCAAACAACCCACCTGATGGTAAGCGGTCACTGTACTTATTTGAAAAGCCTCTTGTTAGTAATCCATAGGAAATATTGAAAGCGGAGTGTTTGATTTTATAAACTAAATTATTAAATTTTTGAGATGTTAGCGCCCATATATATCATATAAAAGAAACCTTTATCATGTAATTGAATAGCATAATAATCTTTTGGCGAACGTATTTCCTTTGTTCTATGATATTAGGTTGTTTAAACGCAACGTGAAGATGTCCTTATGACACAACGACTAACATCAGTATAAAGTTAGTCAGTAATACTTACCATCCAGTAGTAAAGTATAGTTTGTTCCCCAGTAGGTGCGTGGTAGGTGTAAAGTGAAATATAGCAGTCGCGGTCGTAGAATACAGCCGCCTGGGGTCGCTCGACTTCTGCCAGAGCACCCTCCTTATCATTCTCAGCGTCTTGCTCCAATCCGCAGCGACGGACTCGCCACATCCGCAGCGACCCCGACCCGTCGTCGGGAAGCTGCGCCTGAAGTCATGCAGACTTGGATAGTCCAATCGAAGAAATCATTAAGTCCAAATTTGTCTGAGATTTTATTAGCCTTTTTTTAAATTCTTGTCTTTGGAAGCTCAATTTATCTTAGGCTGACATTTATAGATGCAACTTACCGTCTGCTTAGATTTTACAAAAACATTACAATTTATATTACTCAATGACTGATTTTGTCAACATGGCTTTGGCTCTGCGAATACTAAGGCTATACTCAAGTTCCCATTATATATTCAGTTTATTGTCAAAAAGAATTAAATTTTTTAAAACTTTGGAAAGCAAAGCCGATATAGCATCTATAAATCTCAGTCTAAGGTGTTTAATTGGCTATCCATGGAAAAAAAATACGATGACAAGCCGAGTCTATTTTCAAAATATTTTGTATTGTCAAGAAAATTGGACTAAATAAATGACTACAATCTGTATTTTATTTCAAGTTCTAGTAAGATAGGATCCCTGTGAAAGATACCTCTGCAGCGAGCCAGGCATTGGTGGCGAGGCTGACGGCGTCCAGTTTCGTGGTAGCAGAACGAGCGGCGCGCAGCCTCACGTCGCGACGCGCGTCACACCATCGCCAGTTGCGGAACAGTGCCGCGAATTCCAGTGGTTCTCGTCCAGCAGTGGTCACGCACACGGCGCCAGTGTACCGCTTGGCACGTGCTAGCCCCCGTGCCGCAGCGAGGGCTCCGCGCTTACAAGTCCCAGTAGCCTGCGGTCCGACCCAGGCCCACACGCCGCGATTCCCGCTGTCCACTACGTAAACATTCTGTGGATATTATTAAAACTTTATTTCTTTTATAGCAAAAGATGATAAATTCGTTAACAAATAGGTAGGCTTAAGGTGATAGAGCGATTGCTCGAAGGGGTCATGGCCACCAGTAGCGTTCATTCCATAGATGCATGAAGGCATTGCTTACCCTGACGATAAATAAGTCTGGAATAAATTGCTTAAAGTTAAACGAAAATGGAACCATTTATATTTATATCTATTATATATTCACGTTGTCTATCTTTCCTATGAATGCAATATAATATTTACTATCATAATATAATATTCAAATTAATTACGTGATTCTGCTTACCCTGTCCAAATATCCTATGCACGTCACTAATAGCCACAGTACACAAATGTAAAGGTCGTCATAGTGACTTGCTAAGGCCTGTCGCGTTTTAGAATTAGCTTGTGTAATGTACGAGTATATACATGCAGTCGTTAATATACCTAGAAGCTAGTTAGACACAAAAAATAGATACAAAAATTTATAAGTTTGGCTTGTATGAATCTATAAGAATTTAGGATGGTAATCTCTCGCAAAATTTTGATATTCACGTACTATCTTTTTTTTTAACCCGGGTTGGACAAAGTGACTACAGTACACCTGATGGTAAGTACATTATAGTCAAAAACGAAACCGGCTATGAAAGGATAAAAACCCTTGACAGTCTCTGTCGTCATGTCGGCCTACATATATGACGACTGAAGGTCTCTAGGAATATGAGTTACTGGATATACACAAGCTGATCCCGAAACGCGATGGCCAAAGCGAGTCACTATGACGATCTTTAAACTAGCTATAAAACCGTCTGTTAATTGAAATTATTGTCTTCGTGTCATTACAAATAGTTAAATATAATAATAATTTTAAGGTATCTATAGTAGTTTAAATATACCTTTAACTTAGATTTTTGTGAAATGTTTACAATAGTGTTCAAAAATAGATAATTAAACGCTTATGAAGAAAATTACATTATCAGACAAGTCTTCTCTGTAGAGCGGGGCATGTTTGACCTCCTCGAGTCTTGCAGTCGGCCTCTGAGACGGAACAGTGACGGGGGTCGCTCTGACGGGCTGCGTGGCCTTGTACAGACGGGCGAGTCGCGGAGGGTCTGATGGCGAGGCTGCAGGGCGGACGGACCGCGCTCTTAGTTCTAGCAGTGCGTCCAAGAGGGCGCGGTCCGTGGCTGGCAATGTCTGCTCATATCCATCGTGAGCTATAGCGATGCGTCTGGCTGTCACACCCTTCTCGACGCCACGAGACATACGGTAAGCGATCTGGTAAAGAAATAGAGGGGAATATTAAGACCGTAGAGATTTACATTCATACAATGCGACCCGCATCGGTCCACTGGCGAACGTACGTCCAGCTCGGACAGAAAAAAGACGGAAAAATATTTAACTGCCTGTTGCACTTTATCGGTTCATCTAAGATCCATGCGATAGTTTTAGAAGATATTTTAAATTTCCTTGATATTTTTAAACATCAAAATATTTATGTTTTTGCAAATAATGATTTCATACAATTTGACTTTTAAAGTCGTGTTAACTCTAGAAGTAAATCTCATTAAAATCTTTGCCCATAATAACAGTGGAGGTAAAATTCAATAGTGACATATCTAAAACTATTTTTCTTATTACATTGATTTCACGCTTGAACGGGAATAGCTTTTGCAATAAAATTAAATGAAAATTTTTTTGTTAACTGCCATTTCGTGTCTAGCCTTTTGTAATCAAATAACAAAATCGTGTACTTCACGGGTTTGGGCTGCGTGTTAGCAATTGACGATTACGACAAGTAAAAGTAATGTCACCTTGGCTCCGAAAATTTTCTCCACTAGGTTGGCGGCCCGGCCGAGCCATAACACCAGAAGAGAGGGGGTGTCGAGAAGAAAGACCCCGTCGGCAGCAAGTTGTGACCAGGAGACTGGCTCTAGTTGTATGAGTACTGGTCGCCGACCACGCACTCGATATAATCTTGCAGTGCCGTTTAAAGTGTTCGCGCCGCTGCGGAAAATCCTAAAAATAAATAATTCCTTGCCCTTAACTGCATCATTATGGATCTTTAATTTGTTTCGTTTTTTTATATATCCTGAAACTGTTACTCCAGTATCCAACATTTGAAACCCATTTTTGTTTGCAGCCCGAGCGATAGTCAAAACATTGATCCCGAATAAAATTTAGCTATCGTGTATATATTGATTCCGTGGAGGGATTCCATGATACTGGAAGCCAATAACTGAGCCATAGTGTTAATCGAGTCGTATTAAAAAACGATATTTTGTATATTTCATTTAAAAATTAAATACTAAATTGATACTGTCGGAACTTAAACTTAAACTTAACATAAATTTAAATACATTTATGATAATTTGTTATAATATAGTAGAGTCGGAGATATAGCTTAGCCTCTGTATAGATTTTGGCGACATATACTAGTAACATAATGTAATTCAAATAATTATCTTTATATAATGATCTCTACATGATTATCTAAATACCTATTGTTTTTACAGTACCCACCTAAAATTAAATCTATTTTATTAATTAAAAGTTCAAAAACTGGCTGTTATTATACGCTATTCGGAGGTAATTATGCTTGATTTATAATAGCTAACCTTATCCCATCCCTGAAGTATGAAAGCAGTCTAGGAGTTTCTCTCGTAGCCGTCTCTCGATGTATAACGACGGGCGAACCCAAGTGGGAGGCTAGTTGGGTACTGCGGCGTAGTGTTACCGTGGCCAAAGTTCCGCTGCGTTCGCCAGCCCATGCGTGTATGTGTCTCTCTGCGTACTCACCATTGCCATTTTCTTTTATCTCTCGACGCTGACAAGAGTATTAACAGAAATTTAGTACTATAGTTTAATTATAGATTTCTTAATACTAAGAGTAACAAGGATCCTTGCGATTACGTGGACAGCTTACAAAGGCACAAGTTTTTGTCACTGGAGCATCGTCGTACTATAAATGATATGAGACTGCTTTATGATCTCCTAAACGAAAAAATAGATTGTCCTGAACTTCTAGGGAAATTAAAATTTAAAATTTTCAAAAAACGAACTCGAAATCTTTGCTCATTCGCCTTACCTCTTGCAAAGCACTGTTATGCCCAAAACTCGGTCTTCTATAGATGTTGCGCTCACTACAATAAATATTTTAAAGATATATGTTTTACTTGAGCCGTAATCAGGTCATTAAGACTATTATTTCTGGACTGCAGTTAGATGAATCTCATACAACACCGATATGAGCACACACACGCACACAAATGCCCTCACCCACTCAACACTCACACAACACTCACAAATTACGCACACAACACTCACTATACGATACGGGGAGCGACCCAACATTTACCAAAATTTAATATGTTGTGTACTACGTTATTGGCATTTAAGTTTTTTTTTATTTCCTATTTTTGTATATAATCTTATAATATGCTGTGTAGTTACCATTGAATAAATAAATAGTAAATCTTCACGCTGTATTCTATTTGCAAATAAAACAAAAAAGGTAGGAAAAAACGAAAATTCTTACACTATTATATGATTTATGAAATAATTCAATAAAATAAATAACACAGTTGCTTTATTATGATAGTCGTAAGTTCAATGGGCTGATCGCAGAGAACCTCAACTACCATCTTAAGAGGCTCTCGTTTGGTTGTTGGATAAAGGCCCGCGTATAAAAGGCACTATTACTCAATATGGCACGCGTTATTAGGAGGTTTATCACTCTGAGCTACTAACTACCGGTGGGTTGAGCCTCAGACATCGCTCCTCTAGGTCCACATATTTTTATATTTTAAAATTTATGTTTTTCTATTTATTTTAAAATGTTAACAATATATGTAATTATATTAGGTCCTTACATATAAAATTGGCGTTTTGTATGGGAGGAACAAAAAGTCGAATATTTTTTAATATAATATATTTAATTAATCAAAGTATGAACCATTATTTTCTATGCACTTTTGCCATCTCATAGGTAGTTCATTGATCCCTTTAGTAAAAAAACCAGTCGGACGGGAATCAATAAAATCTTTGAAGGCGATTCGGACTGCCCCATCGGAGTTGAATTTTTTCCCTTGGAAGAAGTTATCCAAATTTCGAAAAAAATGGTAATCTGTTGGAGCAAGGTCCGGGGAGTACGGAGGATGTCTTAGACTTTCCAATTGAAGCTCTTCTAATTTAGTAGCCGTCTGTTGCGTAGTGTGCGGTCTAGCGTTGTCGTGAAGCAGCAGTGGCGTGGAGCGATTGACCAGCCTAGGTTGTTTAGCCGCTAGCTTTTCCATCATGGTTTGCAATTGCTGACAATAGACATCAGCCGTAATAGTCTGGCCAGATTTGAGAAAACTGTAATGAACAATACCGGCACTAGTCCACCAAACGGTTACAAGTAACTTTTTTGGGGTTAATTTTCGCTTGGGGCAGGATTTGGCTGGCTGGCCAGGATCCAACCATTGCGCTGAGCGCTTCCGATTATCGTAAAGAACCCATTTTTCATCACAGGTAATGATTCGGTTTAAAATACCTTCATTATTGTGCCGGTTTAGTAATGTAACGCAGCAGTCGACGCGCGTTTGCCGGTTTGCTTCAGTCAATTCGTGAGGTACCCACCTTTCAAGCTTTTTAATCTTCCCAATTTGCTTCAAGTGAATTAAAACAGTTTTATCACTAACATCGCAGCCTGGAGCTAACTCGGACGTGGTTTGCGATAGATCCGCTTCCACAATAGCCTTCAACTCTTCATTATCAACTTGAGTCTCAGGCCGTCCACGGGGCTTGTTCTGCAGGTCGAAATTTCCAGAACGAAAACGTTGGAACCAAAAACGAACTGTGTTTTCTTTTGCAACACGACCGCCATACACATCATTCACCCTTCGAGTTGTTTCCGCAGCACTAGTGCCACGGCGGAACTCGTACTCGTAAATAATGCGATATTTTAAGTTTTCCATTTTGTAAAATGAGTGACGCAAACAGAAAAAAACAGAAGAAAAAACAAATGAATGACGATCATCGAAGCACAAATACATGAGTCTATAGCTGTACAAATTTGAATTTGGAATTCCTTACCAAAGAGGAGAAATTTGTGATTAAAGTGGCCAGTACGAAAAACGCCAATTTCATATGTAAGGACCTAATATGTTAAATAAAGTGTAATAATGATAATGTTATTCAATAATATGTAGATGGTTTGCTAAAATAAAATAGCACTTTTTTTTGGTAACCAGGGGGCAATCCCTAACGGACCTCGGTGTGTCGGACTTGCACCGACTAAAACCCTCGGGATGTTCCACCTTCCACCTACCGGCATCGAGGGCATGACTGAGTTCTCATCCTCGATGACCGGCAAGGCGTGCGGCCTTAAAAAAATAAAGCAGCACTGCAACATACTAGAGCAACTATGTAGAAGTCATCCAATCGAGGTCATATTTATTTGTTTCAGGCTAAAACTAACGTAATTTTTTGAGTTGTGAATCGCGTAACTTTCACTGCATTCTATTTCATACATTAGTCATGTTTGCGCTACATACTGACGCAAAAATAAGTTGTGTGCTAACTCTGAATGTAGTATATACGATTCAATTTATGCTCGTTTGATTTTAAGCTGACTCTTCTCTGTCATGAGGAGTATGAAACGATCGATAAGGATTTTTGTTTCAATGACTAAATAATAAGCATACTAACGATTACATCCGGGCCCGCCGGTTGTCCAGGTAACGAGGCTGAATAAACTAAATAAGCCTCCGCATCGTAAAATGTGCCGAAATGATTTCGTGGTAATAGTTCGGTGCTCGATTCCTGAAAGTTAAAAATCACTTTACAAAATATACAGTATTAGATACTGAACAGTGAAAAAAAACAAACAAAACAAAACAGAAACAAACTGCATACTTCCAAAATAAAGGAGAATATAACAAATTTCATTATTTGGTAAGTTAATATTGTACGCTGTTTGGGTAAGCTGTTTTTTATTATTATGTTTTGGATTCAGGAGGAAAAATATTTTATATTCTATTTAGGTTTCAGTAATTAATTAAGAAACTATCATTTATAAATTATTGCTAATATCTTTTCAATTGTATTAAGTAGCTATAGATATTATTAATTTATGTTATTTTCCTTGGTTCAATAAAGATATTTTTACTATATTATTTTAGAATATTTATTATTTTTAACTACTTATGACTTAGGAAGTCTATAAACATTTATTGAAGTCTATAAATTACGTTTTTTTATCAAGGAGCATTTCTAAAGTATGTTTATCAGTCCCATCGCACTAGAATAATACTTTTTTCTTACTTTCTTTTCGGAGTTGAAGCTGCTCGCGTCCGTAGGCCACACCCTAGTTTCCCTACACGTGACTCCTGGCTGGCGCTAAACGAGTAGCAGGGAGGTGGTAGGGCGTCGGTGCCCGTCTGGATCGCAACCACAGTACATGGGTGTAAAGCCCGTCATAGTGACCAGTTTCGGCTTGTCGCGTTTCGGGATCAGCTTGTGTATACCCAGTAACTCACACCTAGACACCTTCAGTTGTGCTACATGTGGGCCGACATGACGATGTAGACTATCAATGGATTTTCATCTTTTGATGTTCGCTTTCGTTTCCGGAATACATTGTACTTACCATCAGGTACTCTGGAGTCACTCTGTCGAGCCAGTGTAAAAAAAAACTTTCAGTTATTTTAAGGTGCCATTGATCTGAACACAATAGCGGTCTCATTACATACTCTATCTCTTGATATATTGTTTGTTTATATACACCTATATAATACGAGTATACTTAAGTAATTATTACTAAGAAATCCAAAACAATTATGTTGTTAGTATTCATTTAGATTTAATAAAAATTGCTTTTAAATTGGTTAGTGATCTCAGATTCGTGCGGATCGTTTGTAATATAAGTAAATATAAATCTTCGCTATCCGACTGCTGGCCATTTATCTGAAATAGGCTAGATATCTGCGCGAGCGTGTCCACCGTTATTTACAAACGAATGTGCCCACATTTTACACGGACGTTTAAATAATTGAAAACAACTTTATTATATTATAGTTTACCCACCGAATTAAAATTGTTTACCAAAGGTCTGAAAACCGTACTAAACCAAAACAAAAAAAACATAAATTACCAAAATTTGAACTCGTGGCTCTGTTAATTACATTTTGTTGAAATTTATTATATTCCTTTTGTTCGAGAATAGCTGTCCGCGTTTAATCCTTCAATTGTGCAGAAGTTGATATAAAGAACATACGTAAGATTTTTACAAAAGTGTATTAGAAACTACGAATTTCTATTTCACCAATAATATTGTTTTAAGAATTAAGAATTAATTAAATATGCAAGGAGATAGACTACCCATCCACGCTTATAAACCGATATACAATTATTAAAGAATTCACGCATCTTTTAAAGATGTTAGATCACGACACAAATTTCCATATTCATTAGACAGTAATTTTAATTTTTTAGATTATGTTTAGAATATGAGATGCCAGGAAAATTACAATAATTATATTTCATCACGCCATGTCCTTTTCGGGGTGAGTAAAGAAACATTAGCATCTCTCTTCATCAGGAATAAAAATAACTAGGAGTAATTTTTTATTATTACCACACTGGGTAGTACCGTATAATGCTGTTTAATAATCCTTCTGCAATCATCGAGACTGCTTACAGTCTTTATTTATACCCAAAAGTAGTTTCACAGTAAAAATAACTTGTACCACCACCTGTATTGTACATACAAATACTTCTTCTTACTAGTTTAATTTATTATACTGGAAATCATAATTAACGTTAAATTATCCTCACGTATAGTAAGTTTATGATTAGAATAAATTATATAATCGCGAAATTAGACTCACTTTTCAGCTAAATTTCAGTGCAAGTTATTATTATTTCCATTTTAGTTTATCAAAGTAATAAGGTTATAATTTAAAAGGGGAAAAGGGTCGATAAAAATGAAAATCCTTAATTTGTTTGTCTATTTTTGTGTAATTTCAACTTGTTTATACAAAACAGATTTCATATAGCATTATTTTATCCCTGTTATAATAAATAATAACACAAGTAAGTCTACACTTCCCTTAAAAGAATTCAAGTTTTCAAGTAATAATAATGTAGGTTCCCAGTGAAAAGTATAAACTGACATAAAATTATTTTTAAAAAGATTTCAAATAAACCCACGCAAACAATCGAGTCTTACCGCAGATAACAATCAAGACAAAACAATAGTAATGTCTCGCAACTTAAAAAACAATGAATGCATTACAAAGCAGTCCATGTGGAAAATTAAAATGGCTTCCTTTTTTCACTAATCGGAATAATGAGGCAAGTTTAAATTATGATTCTTGTTATTATCATTAACAACCTGTAAACAAATGTATATAACATCAAACATTAATTAACAATTGACGGCTCGATTGGAGCCGTATTTAGGCATTGGTTTGTACGCTACGGGATGTGGGTTTGATTCTCATACAAACCAAATATATTTTGTATGGCTTACAGATTAAGGTTCATAATCTGTTGTGCATATAAAATTCGTGTTGGTGAAAAATCATCACACAAAAGAAAATCAATTAAATAAATTGTATGGTATATGAGCTTTATTATAATTGTAATATAATGTGGTACTGTCTGAATACCAGAAACAATATTGCATAACATGAGAAAGTAACTGAACTCGGAACAAAAAGATATGTGTTATTTGTAGATAGATACAAAGATTTGTAGTAGATTGTTGAAAAGGAGTGTTAGTGTTTGGAGAAGAGGATGACACTGTATAGACAGCCCTGGTGAGACGGGTAGAAGGAACACCCCGGGGGTTTTAGTCGGTGCAAATCCAACACATCGGGGGGCAGCCCTCACCGCCTTCTGAGATCCCTCAGGAATATTCACGTGGTTATAAAAAAAAATGTTAGTGTTTGTTTTAAATTGAACTAAGATTTTTTTAAATTAATTTCGTTAATTTAGTGTGTTGACCGACTTGATAGGATAAGGTTAAGGATAAGGACTGGAGTTTGGTGATAGGCAGGATTGCTGTACCACAGCACGCTTTCTGTCAGCCGATTCTCTAATTTTTCTTTTGATTTTCTAATTGCGCCGGCGCTAGGGATACGCGCGGCGTAGGTTTGCATGATTCGGTAATCAGTGGTGGGTACGGGTGGAGAGGAGTAACGAGTCGTAACAGTGTTTTTTCGTAACAAAATAAATACTTCTTTCTTTCTTTCTTTCTTTAGATACAACATAAGAAAACATGTCTAGATAATTATCCTTAATCATAATTTCTCGGATGTCTATAATTCAAGTTGTATGTTGAGTTAACAGGAAGTGGTTCATTTGTACAATAGTTAGAAACGTTAGAAAGTCGGATAAGTAATAAGGCAGTGAATTAGTTGATCCCATTCATCCAGTTACAAAATAATATATCTATTGTAGTTTTATAGAAATACATAGTCTTTATAACGTATTACATAAATATAATTTCCAAAAGGTCTACAAAATGTATACTAATGTAAGGTATACTAATCATAAACTAGCTGTGGTAACCCGGAATCGCCAGGGTGAAAATAATTAACCCCTTAAAATAAATTAAAATCAATTCCGATTTTCCAAAGACGTCATAACATATTACCAAATTGACAGTTTTTCGAACAAACTTTCAAACCCAAACCACCTCGGGAGCTGATATTCCAAAAACGTTATAGCACGATTTTTTATTATTACCAAAATTCTAAATACCAGTTTTTATAGTGCTTACGAGTACTTCAAAATCGACGGCTTGACGAAGGAACTGTCAACCTCTATTTTACTCTCTTAGAAGTGGAATATATTAGGTCCTTACATATGAAATTGGCGTTTTGTATGGGAGGAACAAAAAGTCGAATATTTTTTAATATAATATATTTAATTAATCAAAGTATGAACCATTATTTTCTATGCACTTTTGCCATCTCATGGGTAGTTCATTGATCCCTTTACTAAAAAAACCAGTCGGACGGGAATAAATAAAATCTTTGAAGGCGATTTGGATTGCCCCATCGGAGTTGAATTTTTTCCCTTGCAAGAAGTTATCCAAATTTCGAAAAAAATGGTAATCTGTTGGAGCAAGGTCCGGGGAGTACGGAGGATGTCTTAGACTTTCCAATTGAAGCTCTTCTAATTTAGTAGCCGTCTGTTGCGCAGTGTGTGGTCTAGCGTTGTCGTGAAGCAGCAGTGGCGTGGAGCGATTGACCAGCCTAGGTTGTTTAGCCGCTAGCTTTTCCATCATGGTTTGCAATTGCTGACAATAGACATCAGCCGTAATAGTCTGGACAGATTTGAGAAAACTGTAATGAACAATACCGGCACTACTCCACCAAACGCTTACAAGTAACTTTTTTGGGGTTAATTTTCGCTTGGGGCAGGATTTGGCTGGCTGGCCAGGATGCTACCATTGCGCTAAGCGCTTCCGATTATCGTAAAGAACCCATTTTTCATCACAGGTAATGATTCGGTTTAAAATACCTTCATTATTGTGCCGGTTTAGTAATGTAACGCAGCAGTCGACGCGCGTTTGCCGGTTTGCTTCAGTCAATTCGTGAGGTACCCACCTTTCAAGCTTTTTAATCTTCCCAATTTGCTTCAAGTGAATTAAAACAGTTTTATCACTAACATCGCAGCCTGCAGCTAACTCGGACGTGGTTTGCGATGGATCCGCTTCCACAATAGCCTTCAACTCTTCATTATCAACTTGAGTCTCAGGCCGTCCACGGGGCTTGTTCTGCAGGTCGAAATTTCCAGAACGAAAACGTTGGAATCAAAAACGAACTGTGTTTTCTTTTGCAACACGACCGCCATACACATCTTTCACCCTTCGAGTTGTTTCCGCAGCACTAGTGCCACGGCGGAACTCGTACTCGTAAATAATGCGATATTTTAAGTTTTCCATTTTGTAAAATGAGTGACGCAAACAGAAAAAAAACAGAAGAAAAAAACAAATGAATGACGATCATCGAAGCATAAATACATGAGTCTATAGCTGTACAAATTTGAATTTGGAAGTCCTTACCAAAGAGGAGAAATTTGTGATTAAAGTGACCAGTACGAAAAACGCCAATTTCATATGTAAGGACCTAATAACAACATCCGCACTTAGTGATGCTTTTATAAAAAAAGACCCAATGTTCCAATTTTATGATTCTAAGTTTATTATTTTAGGCTCTATCGTGATATGTCAGGACAAGTGTTTATACTTATATATAATTTACTTTGAAGAACCTAAAATACCTCCTACATTGCAACAAATTAATAAAATATATGAGAAAGATTTATAGGGATTATTTACTATTTGTTTTACTCAAAAGTCTAATTTGCAATAATTTCTTACGTAATTCTATTAAGATGAAGGTTTTATGAAAATGTATGCTGAAATCTTCTCAATTCATAATATTGAGTATTGAATCATTAGATAAAAGAAATATATTTAAAAAGAATTAACAGCTTATTGGTGAAATATGATTAAATCATTTAATTACTTACAATTGATTGATTTATTGTGATTTTTTGTAACGTAATAAATCGGATAAAGCCAAGCATTATTAGATGTGGATGTATATATGTTATATGTATGAGTTAAAAAATAATCTAATAACCTGCGTTACAGTATATTGTAAAGGATGTTTATTCTTTCAAATGAGGGTTTATTAATCATGTAGTCTCGGCCTAGTAGCTTGAAGCGCCTTCTCCGCTGCATCAATGTACGCCGCCTAACGGTATGACGCTGTGACTCATCTCAGGTAATTATCTTCCGCTTTGTAATAAGGCTGTCTTATTATGCGATTATAGGCGGATGGATTTGCATGTTGCGGTTTTAAAATAAGTAAGTTTGTTTATATTAAATTTTTTAACAATGCGATAGAATTTGTTTGCTTACTGAGAATCATGTTTTATTCAATTCACGAGAACGATTATTTAAGTTTTCACGCTTTTTAACAGCTCAAGTTAATTTTAATTTCTATGGACATCAACATTATATGTTTATGAAATAATTTCGAAGTATATATTGTATATATTAAGTAATTTATCAAACAAAATACTTATAACGGATCAGGCCGTCTATGATGTTACTAAATCTGTTTGTATGACTCGACTTCTGTGAAATGAATCAGACACCCTAATCACTAGACCATACGAAAACCACTTATATTATAAAATATCATCAAAATTACGCAAAACAAGTAATCCTCAGCGAACATTAGTTACGATTATTTCATCAGGTTGAATGATAAAATTGCACATTTGCAACAACTCGACAATATTGTTAATTCGGTTTAACATGCATCTAACAACAATTTATTGCTTTACGCGTAACTTATGCGCACTTTCTCTTGTCACATTGTTTCTGCTACACAAATGGGTTACAATTTATGCTGTCGAAAGTGGGTAAGTGGGCGTAGGAGACGCTGATTATCTGAACGTTAGTGAATAAGTTTTTGATTCGCATGTTCTTTCTATGGTTACAGTAACGCTAAACTAGTGCATATCGAAGCTTTTATATGATAAAAGCTCTCCTGTATTTTATCGGATTCTGATATAAGTATTCTGTATATCGAGAACGTATTGATATTATGTATGAGCTGTTTCAATGTTCCAGTTCTAGCAGGGAGAACTAACATCGCTCAGTCGCTACCTCAATTTTTTTCTTTTATTGGTTCGATAAAGTGATAACACCGTATTTGACGGAAAGTACAGCGTAGTTCAGGAGCCATAGCGACTAACAAGGGACGGGAAACTATTGACATAAGGGTGCAATCGTGATTGCACCCTTATGTCTTACGACAGAAGGTTTATTGGTATCCGAATAAACGGAGTTCTACTAATTGATCTAGAAACGCGCCAGGCAGCGAATCTGGTCACAATCCAATCGAGCAACCATCTCAAATGAATCTGATAGATAGCTTAAAATATAATCAAAATTATTATATATGAGCCGTTCATTTTGAAAGTGGCTTAAGTCCATTTTCATCTTTTATCAAGTTGGCACTTGTGACATTTATAATTTATGCTGAACTGTATAAAAATAAATTGGTATTGAAATATACTTAGTCCATTTAAAATTTTATATCACGTACATTTTCAAAATAATATAAAAAACGCAAAACCGTAAGTATTTAAAATTAAAGATAAGTGGACTTAAGTCACTTTCAAAATGAACGGCTCATATATCTTATGTTAATTTATAGAAGACCACAATTAAACGTCAGGTCAAAGCTTATTGTATATATATATATATATATATATTGATATGTGCAAGATTATTGTTTAACATGATTTCCGTCACGTATGCATTCACAAAACAACAGTTTGCATTAAATATATCTGACCTGATATACCCATAGCAGTAGAATTACGATTTCGGTAAAAACAATAGAACGGATGTGCTGAAATCGGAAGTTACGTAATTGGGTGTGGGAAATGTGAAAAGGTCTGTGCCCAAATGCCCGGACTGATCACGTGTTTCGAAATCAAATTAAGTTTGAACAAAGTAAATTTAGTCAACATCCATTTTGTCGTATTATTGTTGTGTTGAGATCTTTCACACGTCCCAGTGAGAAAATGTTAGCATTTTACGGTAGGCAAGAATTTAACGTAGTAGCGATTCAATCGTTGCTTATATATATTTTCAAAGCTCTGTCGTAACACAGATTGCTTTATTGGTTAATTATCGCCGTCTATGCACACTATGTCTATGCAACTGCAACGCAAGAAGAGTTGTTATTGCATTTCAGACCAAGATTGCAGATTGAGATGCAATTCGTGCGATGCATTAGTTTAAGTTGTCCTATATGAAAACTTAGAAGAAAGTAGTTTGTTATTATAAAAACTCGATTACAAAGTAGTCGAATTTTTAATCATTGACGTAATACGAATATTCTTGCTCAATCGAAACGCCTAGGCAAAACGATGTTTTTATCACCACAAGTCATTGGATATCGAGTCCATTGCGTCTTTATCATGAGGTAAAGCGTAAAATTGATTATTCTATGACTTGTAATTACTTTTTAAAAACAATTGTAAAAACTGAAATAAAAGTAAACAAATAACTGTGTTCAAACTATCAAACGTACAAAGTAAAAAACGATATTCGTTTTTTTTAAATTGACTGTTTTGTAATTTTTAGCAACCATTTGTTAACTTTTCCAGTAATCTTTCTGCCGACACTGCGCAATTTAGGGCTGATACCGAATTATTTAAGTGATAAAGGCGATATCATGTGTGGGAAGGCCATTTGATTATTGTGTAGCTTAGCGCCTTCCCTTTTGGGTTTATATTTAGGTTTTACTAAATAAACATTTTTATTGCTTTTAAGTGATGTATTTTTTACATATATTTTTTGACATCTATTTTATATACACGAATTCAAGGAACAATATTCTTTTTATTTTAAAAATATAAATCTTAAAGGTTGCACCTCCGCGTAGGTCGTTTGCGACCATTTGGCGCGAACAATGTGCCTTTGTAATTATTATGTTATGCCATTATAAGGAGATACTATAATAGCAACAGGAGATATTAACTTATAAATTGATTATCTTAGGTTGTAACAGAAGGCCAATTCTCGTACTTTAAAAACGGTCAATTTATAATTGTAGTAAATTTTTAGTGTAACTCAAATCGCAATCGGCGATTATCTTCACCAAAAATAACGTTACAATATACCTACATTATAGTTCTATCGAAAGTTAATTAAAAGCCAATATTTTATTTGTTTTGATTATTTGCCAAATTTTGCTTCTTTGATTTTAGAGATATATATATTTTGTACTAAATATATACAGAGTTTTAAGTTACGACAATACCGTTTTTAGTCAATTCGAAATATATTTTTAATTATATTAGCTTTTCTTCGCATAATAGTTGATTTATGAGAATTGGTTCTCTCACCGTTGCATTTTTTTTTTTGTAATCCGGGTGATAGTTCTACATATGACCATCAGGGTTGCTGTGAGGGCAGCGACCCCGGTGTGTCAGACTCCTACTACACTAAAAACCCCCGAGGTATCCCTCTAATCACTCCACCCAGGCCTGGGAAACCAAATTTATCCAGACGCCCGGGGAGCAAAAAGCTTTGATAAGGCTACCTCTCCGGGAGGGGTGGGAGTAAACAACCCATCCCTCCAAAACCTCTGTCAAGCGGTGCGCTGAACATGTGCACCGTCTTCTTCTCATCCGGGCAGCAAACTCCTTCAAGTATACTGCCCGGCTAATCCTTAGCATAATAGGCCAAATATTTCCAGCAACTCACCAGCTTATTCTTAAATTTGAGGAACGATTTACGGCTTGACGTATTAATAAATATCCATTGTTTTTATTATTATTATTATATTTTATTGAAACAAAGTACGTGATAGCCTAAGTGTATTAAATAATTTGAGATCATGACTTTCGTGATAGGTCAGTTTGAATTCATTATTGCATAGAGAAAATCGTGATATTTGTATTTCTATGTTATTTGACTTTTATAAATCAAGGTCAGTGTTAACAACAAATTGCAATATAATCTTAGGGATATCCCATAAAAATCTTATAATAAAACATGATTATTATATATTTACATTTCTACAAAAGCCGTACGTTTAAGATTGCTCATTTAAGTAAGGGGGTTGACACTGCTCGTGTCCTTTGAGGGCTTCGTAAACATTAAAAATATTTACCGTCACTCTCCATATAAGAAAGGTAGTATGATCCCGCGGCACTGTCCGAAACGCAGCCTCCACAGCGCGGTTGTTACCTCCATCCTCTTCCTGTGGAACAGATATAGCATTCTATAAGCCACATGATTACTTGATTCTTAAACACGTAGGCTGACATTTATAGACACTTCTTTTACTTTGCATAGACTTAACTCAAACATTATAATTTATATCACTCCATTAATATCAAAGGATATGGTAAATCACCGATTTCGTCAAATTGGACTTTACTCTGCGTATACTTACACTATAGTCAAGTTTCTATTATATATTCAGTTTTTTATGAAAGACGAATTTATTATCTTGGCACTTTATTAAGCAAAGTCAAAAAGGCGTCTATAAATCGCAGTCGTAACACCCTGTTATAAAGAGAAGTTTATCTTCAGGCTAAAATTTCGTTATTTCAAGGCATAAACACCATAACTCTTATAAAATAATGTTATCATTATACCAGAAATAAACCATATTTTTCAAAAACTTCGCTTAAATCCGATCCTCTGATTATGTTTAGAAATAGTCAACTTAAAACTTGAACTAAAATAAATTTTGTTTTATAGTAAGCCCGTATGAATTCAGAATAACCGTTATCTGGTTTTAACCATCAAATTTTAGTACACACGTATACACAGAACTAGCATTTATAAAGTTTAGATTATATACTGTACATTTTTTTTCTTTGCCATCTGAACAAATAATAGAATAACATATACGAGCTAATAATGTGCTAATCCGATATTATACTGTGATTTACTCTAAGTTTTGAGTTAAAAATAGAGTATTTAAGGTAAAATCGAAGGTTTAAGCCCTTAATTTAATATAAACATTTCTTTGTGTTCAATAATTGTCGATAAAATGTAGGCAGTTTTGAAACAATGTTTTAAATTATTCAAAAAATCCTTAATACCTATATCTGCGTATATTTTTAGAATATCTAGGGAATGGTATAGATATCGATAGTTTTTATAACATAAAGGTGAGCCGGAGGGTAGGGTATTTGATTAATTGTACCCAGAACAGTACAAGGTCGTAGGTGTTCCCAACAAATGGAAGTAAATCAGGCAGTCAACCAGTTAACTTTGTAGGTCATCAACACAATAGAGTTTAGGGCGTGCCACATTAATGATAATCTGACAAATGTCACTGGGTTAATGCCGATTTAGATTTCTTAACTACCTAGCAAAATCCATATCAGCTATTAAATATAACTTTTTCATTAGCACTAGAAAGACTAAATATATGTATAGCACATACGTATATAGGGAATAATGAGAGGGGGAGGTAAGTACAACTGTTAATAAATGCTATAAGATAATATATAAATAGTCATAATATTAAAAAAAAAAATGATGATATTATTATAACTAAACTTTAAAAACAGTCAAAATGACTGCTCTGGGCAATCTACTGTTAATAAGCTCATTTTAATCTATATGGAAATAATAAACAACTTAACTTAGACTTAAGAAAAATTAAGAAAAAAATTCTTTTATGACTCAAAAAATCAACAAATGTCAATATTTTTAAATAATCTTAGCTATTTCCGAAGATTTTGTCCTCTTAGAACGGTAGAAGCAAATAAAAACAAATACTGTGTTCGCTGCGTCCAACTAAATCTTACACTTAACACATGTAAACCTTATTCGATACTTAACGGATACGGTGCGAATGAATCCTATGGAACAAGCAGTATAATAACATTTACAGACGTATGCTAAATAAAAAAAAGATAACTATTCACAATAAACTGACACTCGCGATACACAATTTCAGTCACTGTTTATGAATAAAAAACAATTACTTGTTCAGCCCCAATTTCTAAGATGTGCATCTTCGTTTTAATGTTTAAGTTTGACCTGTTTGCATCACCATACGTGCTCAAACAAATTGGTCCAACCCGCGCGTTGCCGCAAGACAAAAATTAAAATACCAAGACGACTGTAGCGCCCGTGCACTCTTCAGAGACTAGCCGCGTCCGGCGACTATTGAAGAAAAAAAAGAAAATTGTTTCATGCTTCGTGCACAAATATATTTTAATCAAACTTAGAGAGGAATAAATTAATTCTCGCGAAAGTCAGGCTCGCGATGCGTCGATTGATGTGTAGCATGGCGATGTTATCGCGTTTTCATCTTTGCGTGGCAATTTGCTTTGAACATCTCAATTAATTGTAGCTTAAGTATGTCCAGATGATGCGATTTATCGATAAAGATATTTTTTTTTAAATACATATTTTAATATACATCAAAATTACAGGTGTACCCTATAGTTACAATAAGTCTTTATTTGAACATGAAAGCAGTCTACGAAAAATTTATCGAATTTACGTAAAATGTGAGGTTATGTACTATTTTTAAACCACAATTATTACAAAAAATGTATGATCTGCCAACCTGATATTAGAGTCACGAATGCATCTGAACAAACTGCAGTTTGAAATGTCTTCTATGCTATGCGCTATAATATATTATAATTCTAATTTTATACGATTAATAACCAAGCAGTTCTTTATAAAATATATCATTAATATTATTATGTATTATCATATACCTATTAAGACTAAGAAAGCTTGTCGATACTGCATGTGATTAATTAAAAATATACGATTTTTCAAGTTCTACATATATTATTGTTTGCAGACATATGATTTTCTCGCTCTACATATTTTTTCCGTAGTTTAAGTATGAAAAACAATTCAGGTCTAAGAAAATGACTTTATTTATACCTTTATTTTTTACTTTATCTTTGGTTATTGTTTTATTTAAAAATATGTAATAAATTTATATTATTAAGGTTTTTAAATATTTGTTAAGCACTTAAATGATATCATCGTACCTCATATTCATCCATTAACGGATTGGAAACGTTATTCTTTTCTAAAACATTATTCAGAATATGTCCATGCGATAAAGGTCAGGTTCGAAGAGACCACAATGTTGCTGCCTCTAGGACTAACTGATTATAATTATTCGCGTCCAAGCTGCCGGGATGAATTACTCTTGGTACTCAGTTTACAGGATGCACGGTTCGGTACGCTCTTTGTTCACATCTGCATGATTTTCGCATTCACTTTCATTTATATTTGGTTACGGTGTGTTTTATGTGGGTGTAAACATTAGCGATATAAATCTATGAAAATGAATGAGTAACTACTTTTTTACTGAAGTAATGTACATGCACTTAATTATTAAATATAGGTATTTACGAAGATAAACACGATTTTTTATTCAAGCTGAAGGGTTCAATGTACTTTTTGCTAGATCAATAGGTTATCATACGCTTAAAAAACATTTCCTCTAAGCACTTTTATTCATTGTTTTAAAGAAATTGATAGTAATAATATTAATATTATAGAATCGGTGGGCGCTGTAGTAGAGCGTGTGACTAGAGCCCTACGGTTTATAGGTTCAATCCCAAAACGAAACAAATATTTATTTTTATATAAGTTGTTTTGAGCTTTGAAGTTTGATCTGAGAAAACCATGTTTGTAAAATGCATGACAGAGGAGTAAATCTTATAGTGGAGCATCTAAAAAAAAGTTGCACTACGAGATGCGTTGGCATTTTATAGCAAGAGCGATAATATGGTTAAGTATGTTTGTATTCCTATGTTAGTGAGATGCCGGGCACAATAAGTCTGAAAAGTTATTTTTCGCAATATCGGAAGTGATTGTGCCAGTTTCGCTCACCGTTATGTGACTATCTATCTGTGTATAATACATACCTACCGATCTGTGTAACTACAAGCTCTACCACCGGTACATGACGCGAATCGCTTCGATACGGTCCAGCGCTTACAAAATGACCTATATTGTATTGTTATTTACAATATCTATTCACATGAAACCAATTGATTGGTAATTAAATTATTCAAATCAGTTATGCTCAATGCTCCTTGGATATAGTTGTGCAATACTATTAATGAAACGATCTACCTACATGGACTAAAAACAAAAGGCATAAACGCGATAATTATGTGGGTAGGTAAAGATACAATTTATTTTTTTGTTATAAAAGAAGTTCCCATTCTCATAACTATTTCAATTGTTAGACGATAGGCAAATGCTCGCCTAGTCGTGACTTTCTCATCAAATAGCCTAAATGATCTTGGATACTTACTTTTACGTCCGTATCGTATATATCATAGGTCCGAATAGTAATCTTTCTGCTTTGAGCACTTAAATATTTATCACTTAGATCTCTTAAGGGAACCTCAAGCAAGCAGTATTATTTGACTTGTTATCCGCTGAAAATCTGCTTTCGACGTCAGCCTATTCGGCACATGAACGTGGAAACGACAAGATCGGCTCGCCCGCATCCATTTGTGCTATTTTAATGAGCACTCGAGTACAAACGGATTTGTTTAGGAAATTTTTTTTATTAGCAAATTCACTAATGATGTGTAGTAACATTTTTTTACTATGTACGAGAGATGCATTCTTGCTTTATTTGTAGTTCCTTATTGTGGTTTTAAGTTTATTCATAGTAATTACTTTCCATCGGATAGTCTGTTAGCTTTATGTCATCATTTGGTTCGTATAAAAAAGAACGACGAAAAAGGTATCCTTGGTAAAATATAAAACTTTTTACCATTTCTTCATAATCAAATTAACGTCAATTTGTTACTAAAAAAACTACGTAATACAATCATTTAAATTAAGTATTTTATAAAATTGCAAATTTTAATCTTTACTTTAGATATCATGTACACAGATGAAAATTCGGATAGGGATAGCGATTATGAACAAAAAACACCAGAGAACAGCCCAAACGTGACCAAGAAATCGTTATCAACAGTCGGTTTCAGAAACAACCCTGAAAATCAAAATGCAAGACCGCTAGCGTTACGAGCAACGCAGTCTTTTACCGGACCCGGCGAGGAGCTCCGACTATGTGGCAACTTTCAAAGGATAAACCTATGTAACAGAATGAACACGTTTGCTCCAAAAATAGCTGTTTGTCCGTGTGGCTGTCTTCTACGGCCTGCAACGACCGGTCCATTCAGAACCAGGGAACAGAATACACTAGCGCTCCACGTCGTCGCACCAGAAGTCCTCACACATCACGGTTACAAGTACGAGCCCAACAAAATTGCCATGTTTTGGAAGAAAGATTGCAGAATGTTTCTTTGGAAAGGAAAAGCGAGAATGAAAAATGTCATCCATGCTGACTCATACAAGAACTGACTTTTATTAACTTATTAAATTATAAAAGATAGTTTTATAGAAATAAATAAGTCTTCTAATATATTTATTTCTTAAATAAAAATTATATTAACTACAATATTGTAGATCTAATGATATCTAAACATTAACAAATAATAATAATTCTGTATTAATGAGAATTTTCGTTTATTGCAATGTCTGGACTGTGTCCAATGGTTGCTTTTCTATTCCTGGTATATTCGATTCTACTGCCTCTCCACACGAAAACCTAATATAATCTATGACTTCGACTTTATTCTCCTTGATCACTTCTTCTACAGTATATGACGGATTTAGCAAGTATTCTTGGAAGATTAGACAGGTTTCGTCATCAGCGTTCTTTGCTGGTTCGTCTTTATCTTTGTCTCCAATTTTAGTTGGAGCACAGCCGACAATATGCTGACATAATTGTCTGCCGATATCCTCAACTTCATCTGGTTGTTTGTATGCGAGCAAAGCGCCGTATTTCCCAGCAGAGTAGTCACCGATAGTGGCTGGAGCTGGATGAGTGTAGGCAGATATTTTGATGTCTTTGCTATTTGCTTTCCAGCACTCAGCTCGTCTTAAAACTGCATTTTCCCCGACCGTTCCAATGAACAATGCCAAAATCTCAGATAGTTTTTTTCCACCATCTCCAGTCAAATTACCAATTTGTTCACTATCTAACTCCATCTGAAAAATTAAAACCGTTTTATATGATGAAACTATATAATTCATACAAGCTTGCCTATGTCATTGACTCCTGTTCTACAGATTTAAAGTTCATCCCCTAAAGAACTAATAATTGTATGTCTTACAGATAGTTGTTTCAAGCCTGGGCGCTTTTTATTTTCAATGTTTTTGTAACATTGACATATAATCAAATTCAACAGTGAGGCTGTAGATTATTACAACCCTGAAGTACATAAGCTGATCCCAGGTTTAAATCACTATGACAACTTTACTTTTCATACATCCCTCATATTGGATTTGTAATGAACTAAGAACTAATTAATGGATTGTTTTAGCATACCTTTGTAATAGGCCCTTTTGCTTTGAGATGTGTATGTGCAAATTTATAGCACGCAATAGTGGCATCTTCCATCATCTTTTGGAACTTATCATTCTTTGCCACAAAATCTGTTTCACAGTTAAGCTCTACAAGGGCTCCATGTCCTCTGTCAAACTTGACAGCAATGAGGCCTTGGGCTGCCGTCCTGCCGGCCAACTTTGTGGCTTTGGCCCATCCCAAAGCTTGTGCTTGATCATTCAGCCATGTTTCAGCCTGCAAAATATAATTTCACCACATTCTCACATACAGACCACCCAGAAGACAGATAATATATATTAGGTCCTTGAATAAGTTCTCGCTGTTTCTTAAAAACAGGCGTTGTGGCACTCTGTGCATGGAATTTCGTACAGTAACGCATTAGCTAAGTAGTACTATATGTAACCTCAAATTCTAGTCGATAAAGATTACCACAATGTCAACCATGTGTTTATTTACATATTTTGAAAATATCTACTTTTGTGCCAAATAAAGTGTTTTTGCGGGGAATTTTATTGCACTGCTTTATTCAAAAGAAATATGCAGCAGAAGTACACAGAATTCTTGTTGATACAACGCTCTGTCGAATACAATATGTAGAGACTGGTTTATGCGCTTTAAAAATAATGATTTTGAGCTTGACGACAAAGAACGTTCTGGAGCACTGACAAAGTTTGAAGTCGAAGAATTTGAGTCATTTCTTGATCAAAATCGATGTCAGACGCTAGTAGAGCTCGGAAATACATTTCAAGAAGATGCTTCAAAAGTTTCAAAACTTTTAAGAGCGTTAGGAATGATCCAAAAGCAAGGGCATTGGGTGCCGTATGAACTGAAACCGAGAGACGTTAAACGACGTTTTCTCATGTGTATTCATTGCTTCAACGGCAGAAAAGAAAAGGTTTTTTGCACCGTTTTATCACTGGAGATGAAAAGTAGATTCACTATGACAATTCAAAGCGTAAAAAATCATAGGATATGCTCGGACACGCATCAGCATCGTCCCCAAAACCAAATATCCACAGTTTGAAGCTTCTACTTTGCATTTGGTGGGATCTACAGGGTGTAATTTATTATAAGCTGCTTAAACCTAATGAAATTATCACGGGAGCTCGCTATCGACTTCAGTTGATGCGTTTGAGTCGAGTTCTAAAAGAAAAGCGGTCACTATACAAGCAGAGACACGACAAAGTGATTCTATTACATGACACTGCTCGACCACATGTCGCAAAACCAGTCAAAACGTACCTGGAAATGCTTCAATGGGAAGATCTACCTCACCCGCTGTATTCACCAAACATAGCTCTCTCCGATTACCACTTGTTTCGGTCAATAGCGCCTGGTTTGAGCGAGCAGCGCTTTCATTCATTCTTTTGAAGATGCCGAAAAATGGGGCGATTCATGGATTGCGTCAAAAGATAAATCGTTTTTCCGACAGGGGATTTAATTACTGCCAGAAAGATGGAAGAAAGTGGTCTCTAATGATGGACAATGTTTAAAGTTATTGTAAGCTTTATATTTTAAAAAACTTTCTGTAAGCCAAAAAAACAGCGAGAACTTATTCAAGGACCTAATATATAAATAAATAATTGATGTCACTAGTAAGACATCAATGTAACAACAATGATGTAATATGAGGCTGTCAAATCCAAGTGGGATAATTAATGTTGTTAAAATTACGAGTATAATGCCTCATATTAAATTGACTATTCTAGTCTATTAAGAATGCATAAAAATGGACAAAGTCACTGGAAAAATCTACTATATAAATAGAAGTAATGTTATTTTGATTAATCTTTATGATATTTTTTTAACAAATTTCTGCAACAAAATTTTCACTTGAGCTTACTTTGGCTCTGATGTCTACTTTTTGTCTGTTTTTATCTTTTTGTGAGTCTGGAACTAAGATAACAAATCTATTATCTATCTAAATATATATAACTCAAAGGTGACTGACTGACTGACTGACATAGTGATCTATCAACGCACAGCCTAAACCACTGGACAGATCGGGCTGAAATTTGGCATGCAGGTAGATGTTATGACGTAGGTATCCGCTAAGAAAGGATTTTGATGAATTCCACCCCAAGGGGATAAAATAGGCGATGAAATTTTGTATGAAACTTTGTCAATTTTAAATCGATCGGGCTGAGACTTTGCACGCATAATACTACTATGACGTAGGAATCCCCTAAGGAAAGATTTTGATAAATTCCATCCCTAAGGTAATAAAATAGGGGATGAAAGTTTGTATAAATCTTCTCAGATTTTTGACTATAATATAATAGCTTGATAGTTTTAGCGCCTAAAGACAGATTAGGCACTAATTTTTTACACATTCTAAACCAAAGTAAAGGTGCTAAACTATATCTAATTAATAATAATACTTCTTAACGCGAGGGAAGCCACAGGCAAAAGCTAGTTCACTTATAAATAATTGAATTAATTAATTATAAAAGCATTCCACCAACATAATTACCATAAACCATCAAATAATTGGAAAAAATGATCAACCTATTTGCTTAGAAATCATAGGTAATTTATTTGTTTCTATGTGGACATACTCATCAGCTGGGGCTTCCTATTTCCTAATTTAAAAGATTGAATAATTTACTTTTGTTTAAAGTTTTGTACATAAGATAGAATGTCTGGAAGCTTGGCAAAGAAATAATACATGCTTAAAGAAACTAAAAGTTGCTCTAACAAGAACAAGCAATATCAACAAAACAGGAAGTGTAAAAGTTTGTCTTGATATTTTTTAGATTTATTCTATGATTTTAATAAAAATAAAATGTATACTCCCAAGGAGTGTCATAATATTTTTTTATTCATAAAATTAACAATTTTTTGTAGACATACATTCTTTAATTATGTCTTATAATATTATCTTTTGGAAAAAATATTTATAAATAAATACCTTATCAGGGTCATTGTTGTGCATTTCTAAAGCTTTCTTGCAGTTAGCAATGGTATAGCCAGTCTTTTTTCGAAGTTTTGCCAGTAAAGAAGATTCGGCAGCTCTGCACACTGGGTTTGTGTGAAGTTTTCGCACCAACTGGAATATCATCTGAAAATTTGTTAATTTCTCTCTTTCAACCTTAAATTTATAAGTGGTTACGGGTAATATGATCACTGTGGCAGATTGTCTGGAAGCACAATTTTGACTTTGTTAATGTGAGAAATTGATTTCCACTCTTTATTACACAGATAAACTTATATACCTCAAACAATATTTTAATTAGAAGCAATAATAGTTTGAACAATGTAGGAAAATACACTTTTTCAATAATAATTAAGAAAATTATTTGCAGATCTTGCCACTTTTATCAATTATGATCAAATTATCTATTCATGAAAACAATAAATACATCTAATGCAAATTTACATGAAGCAAGTTAATAAATTTATGAAGTAGGCAATTAAGTATTAAACAGAATGATGTAAAATGTTGAAACAATATTTAATGACTTTGTTTTTAGAATTATATTAAGTAGATGTTATATTACATAAAGCTCACTCAAAAGGCAAAATTTAATATATTTTTTATTATATTTGTAAGAACAAAAATTAGATACAGCAGCAAATGGATATTCAATACTGCTGTGTGACTATGACATCATCTGAGCAAGACAGAGTAACTTTGTTTAGGCAGACCAAGGCCAACAAGTTAGTACAGAACATATTGTTTGGATTAGATAAAGCTATAAAACAGCTGCAACTACTGTACACAAATTACCTTTGAATAAGATTTTGCTTTTAACTTCATATTATAAACATAACCTATAAAAATAAAAAAATTTACACAATTCTAAAAAGTAAAACCTCTAAGTTATAAATAAAATCCTCGATTTTTTTATTCTCATACTGGCCAGTTTAAATTAAATAAATGTAACAAAAGATAGTTAGTTGTCATGGAGAAAATAAATATGACAATATCAATTGCCCAAACCCTGTAACGAGGGAAGCCGTAATAAAAAATATCTCTATTATTTTATTTCTTATTAATTGGTTATATTTGTCATAGTCTATTTAAGTGTTAAATTAGGTTGTATTGTATCCAGTAATTGATTTTTTTATGAACTAACCTTTCGGATTGTGATAGTAAGTTTTGACAAATCTAATCTTTGTGTCCAGTAATAATTATAGTGTTCAAGTTTTATAATATTTTGATTCTGTGAACATTTATTACAAGAATTATAAAATCGGAATCTCCTTTTTCAGCAATTTAGGTTTCGGTTGATGGGTTTAGTTATCAAGTTAAATGTCAATATTGTCAAATACCAACATAAATGTCAAAATCGTTTTATTAATGCTTTAGTATTTTAGTCTTTCCGAGAAAATATCACAATTTGTCGTTTTACAGAATAATATATTTAATTATTTTGGCCCAAACATTAATCAATAAACCCATTCAATTATAACTGACTCAAAATAAAGAAAATTATATTAAATTTTCAAAGAAAAAATCATTATTTATTATTAGTGTTCGGCACTGAAAGTTAATTTTAGGCCGAAACCGATGGTGAAACCGAAGGGTTATAACTATAAGAAACGCAGTTCAAGATTGTGAAAATAGTAATATCATGTTTTCACAGATGCCAAAATAAACTTAAATCCTAAGCTTCAGATGGCATTAGTTTAATTTGTCCGTTTTATGTGAAATAGCTAAAATGTTATTCTTTTATGTCGCAATATACGATTCGAAAATTGACTCTGCCTGTTTCATTAACTATTGCAGATATAGAGCAATCATGCAGAATAATAGACCCAATCGAAAGAAAAGTCTACCCTCACCTTCTACTTCTGATGTGAAATTACCGAAAATACCAAAAATAAAAATGCCAGATGATTTTAAAATAAGGACACGATCGTTATTTTCTCTACCTGAAGAAGTTTTAAAACTACCACCTCCACCTACGAAAGCTTCGAAATCACAAGATGTAAAGTCTAGGCCAAGAAGAAAATCTAGTGGTATGAATTACCGGGAATACCTATTGTTTTTTCATTTTATGATTTTTCTTTTTTTGATTTGTAATACTATTAAATACTTTTAATGACTCGTTTTCAAGTTCAAATATTGCATCATACTTTAATATAGATCGGATATAGAGGTTGAGGTTTCTAGTTACTTAACTTTCAATTATCCTTGTATTATTCATGGGCACAGCAGTTACAAAAAAATGTACAGCCGCTATTAGAATACCGCTGTTGGGTCACGACTACGAGAATGCGATTATTCACGTTAAGGTATACAAATTTTAATTCCAGTTATGCAAAGTTTTACCGCAATGAGAAAGGCCCGGGAGGAATTCAGAGCGAAATTGATGAATCTGATCTGTCAGTCTACTCCAGGGGAAGACGGAGACGCTGATGCCATACCTTCTGCCGAAGAAAAAAACATGCTTCGCTATTACTATTATTTGCGTTATGGCATTGACACTATTCACGTTGCACCGCTGGACAATAAGATAATATTGCGGTGTGTTATTTTCTATTTTTTAAACCAAACTTTATGTGTTGAAGTATTTATTTAGCTATAGTGTTTGACCGAAGCTTCGGCTGTTGCTTCAATTTTAGGCAACTTTTTACAAGTCATGAGATCATTTTAATGATCTTTTAGACGTTATTTATGTACATAAACATAACACTTACACTTAAAGTTTTAAAAATTCTTACATTATTTACTTTTAGTCAATATTTAGACATCGAATTATCTATGATTTCAAAGCCTTCTGCTTCGGTTTTGGTCGAAGATTGCGGCGATGGCCGATAATCGGATAATCAATAAAAACAATAATCGGATATTTATTAATAGTAATTTAACAATCAGATCAATCATTCTTAGTTTGATTCTAGCTAGATATCTTAGGCTTTAGCTAAAATTTGGGTTCATTGAAAAGTTTTACTCAATATAGTTTTATTGGCCGAAGGTGGCCGAGGTCAATGCCTTTGGTCGGACACTATTTAGTTATTATGTAAGAATGCCCTCTAGTGGTGTCCATTGGTATTACAATTTGCTCCAGTTAATGTAACCTAGAATTTTTTTGATTCGTCTTCAGAAAGGTGTCGCTTTCAAAAAACATCGCATTGCTAGATTATAATAGTCCGTTAAGATCTTTATAAGATGAGGTTCGAAGCTTTTTTTTTTTTGTTATCCCGGTGGAAATACCTACGAACCGTCAGGGGAAGTGGTGAGGGCCATTCCCCCCGGTGTGTCGGACCTGCCCCGACTAAAACCACCGGGGTGCCAGCACTGCCCTCTCTTCGCGTTCGCGGAGCCTGGGAATCCGGATACTTCCGACGGCTCGGCGAGCGGTTGAGGTTCGAAGCTACTAGACTGTTCACTACAATACATTTCGATATTTGAGTGCCTAGGCTTAGGATTACTGGATCGCTTATATACCTAAATAATGTAAGCAACAGTTTAAAGCGCATTCCAGTGAGAAAAATAAAGCGATGTACTTAATTACACATTCGCTTTATTAAGATTTTAAAGGGACAGTTAACTTGGGAAATCTCTTATTTTTTTACACAGAAGAAAGAGAAAGTTTATTTTATTATAAATCGAGGAGGGCCTCAGTATTATACGCCCAATTAGTCAGATTAAACTGTCCTGTCAACGAAGTTGTAAAGAGCATGTTCACGCGTATAAAATTGAGTCTTACAGAGGGCATATACAAAATATCATTTGGTTACCTATAACGCTACTTGAAAATTGTAAAATGTATGGATTTGACATACCGTGCCGACCGTAATATTTCAAATGTAAATTCCAAACGTTTTGGAATTTTGTACAAGCGTTGTTCACGGTTATATGTTACTTTGTCTAGACCCTATGGTCTCCGTAAATGCTGACTTATCATAACTAGAGAGCACAATTAAATATTATATAGCGTTTCCTTAAAAGGTATCTCAAGTTATTTAGGTTTTGTCCTAAAAGTAATGTATAAGTTAAGAACTACATATTTTTTCGTACTTATTCGAGATCAATTGATTATCGGAAATAGAGCTTGCTATCGATAAACGAAGAACCGCTAAGCTGTGAAAGTAATCAGCATTTAAAAAAAAAAGAAACAGAAGTTATAATATATAATGATTATAAGCTTATATTTAACGATTGTTACGACTCTGAACTTTTTATAGGGTACATAATTTAATATCTCCAAAACTAAAGAAATGGAGAGATACACTGTTTGAGTGCACGGATGAGATGAGGGAGGATTTTATGATGAGTATGAAAAAGGCTATCGTGGACTTCGTTCTTAAGGATCCTAATACGGTACGTTTATAAAGTTATTTTTATCCAACCGTCCACATCTGAACTCAGAAATCACAATAGTACCTACTTTATTTGGCCGTTCACGAAACTGAAAAAGTATAAAAAAAATGTTAATTTAAACAACCTTAAATCTAAGCCTTAATTATTAGATTAAGATCATATACACTTGACCATAATAAAATTGAGAGTCCTAAAATTATATACTAACGCCATTTAACATATCAAAAGGGGCTTTACTAAACAATATCCCCTTAAAGAAACTTCGTTTTGCACCTATTTTTTTAAGCTATGTTTCATTACGGTAATGCTTAATTGCTAAGGTCATTGTAAATAATTTTTATTTTTAATGGACTGACAAATTCTTTTGAAGCTGGTGTCATTAAAAAAGCTCCAAATAGAGTTTTGATTAAATATATGGTTTTTAGGAAGAATCATTAGAAGAAGAAGATACTCCCCTTAAACAAGAGCTAGCGATGAAAGACGATGCATGGAGAAATCGCTACGCAGTCGCCAAAAAGTATTTGACAAGGAATTTACATAGCGTTAACCCTTGTATCGCACAGGTGCTGCAAATATGGTGGAAGCAATTCAAGTAACTAATTCTGAGACTTTCTTAATGTCCTTTTTTAGTTTATAAACAATAACCGAACCCTTGTAATCTTACTTGATCATTGAAGTGTAGATGTATTCGAGCCGTATCAATAAGTCATGATATGATTATATTTCAATTAGTTTAAGAGAAAAAAGGTAATTTATTTTAACTTTTATTTATCCCATGAGATATATATGTATAAGAACAAAGTTAAAAAGTTTCAGTAGGTATCGTTACTGGAACCTTTTATTATAATTGTTTTTTTACATTATAATGGTTATAATGCGGTCTAAGTCTTATGACATAATACCTTTCTGGATATTAATTCAGTAAAATGGTTATAAATAAATTTAAAAGGATAAGATGCCATGTATAGGAGATAGACCGTATTTATTTTTCTGAATGATTAATACATGATTTTATGATACGGTTGGAGGCAACGCTCGACTGGATCACAAACGACTACGGTACACGTATTAAAATCCTGTCATAGTATGTATTTCGCATTTAAGCCAATCATATTAATAATAGACCTCGGATTGAAAAGTAAATTTTTTGAAAGTTTGTGTTCGCGTTTTAATTTATTTAAGTTTGAACTATTTACAATTCTATACAAGTTATTATCTGTCATTCTGAGATTAATATTTTTTTGTGGCTGGTCGTATATTTAGAAAGCTACGGAATTTTTTATTATATCTATCCTCCGGAGAAAATTACTTTGTCACAGAGATTTAACTGTATCACATATACTCTTATCTTGCGATCGTATAGTGACATAATGTATTGCCTTGATAAATAACTTTAACACAAGCGTTGTTTTTCTCAGTGATTTAAGGCTTATCAGTATGAAAGATATAATGACAACGAATGAAGCGTACGAGCTCCAAGACTTTTGTTTTGTCTGCAAAAGACATATTGAGGCTGCCGGAAACGTATTGACGCATCAATGGATTCCGACTTTGCAGGCCGTTTTTCTACAGGTTCTATATATCGGTTATTAATAAGTTTAGATATATTTCTATAGAACTCAAAGAACATGTTACTAATAGCATAGATCTAAGATTAATAATATGTCTTTATAATATAAGACAATGGATATATATAAACCTCAATAATACTGATTCTTAAAGTCAACTCCATAAATATCTTATTGGTGTTAAAGAAATATAGTATTTGTGTTGCTAATTCCTATATTTTGATGGGGCTTACCTTTCATGCCTGATTGGATCACAATCACTGTATATGCAAAACCGGCCATAATGACTCGCCAGGGGCACTTTGTGTTGTTGCTCGGTCGTCCAGTGCATGCCCAATTTCTTCTTTTAGATTCCTTTAATGCAGTGCGATATGAATACTTCAACCTACAGTTGCTTTTTTAGGTGGCTTAGCGGAATTAAGGCGGTATGTCGATGAAGCAGAATGCAGTAGCATTAATGTTGCTCGGCAGCAAGCAAAACAACTGGTTTATAGGGGTATGTTAGATAGCGTATTGCAGCAGCCTAGTACATGCTGCTAGGCCGTATTGCTGCTTCAACGAAGTACACTCCATAAAAATCTTTACAAACCAGTTGTTATGCTTTCTGCCGAGCACCATTGGTGCAGCTACTACTGCCTGCTGCTGCTTTTTTGACATACCGCCATTAATTCGTTTGTCACATTTTGGTATATAAAATTAAAACAGAGAAATGTAGCATGCACCTACATTTTATTAAACATGGTTTTGTTTATCCAGGGTACCAAGAAAAAGCAAATACCGGATCCGAAACAAGCATCGAAATTAAAGCACTTCTATAACTGTTTATCTTGTATCATGACTTTCAATCTGCAAACTTTGTGTTTAAAGTCTATGAAGGAATTTACAGACTACATTATGGATGTCGGGGTAACATTAAATACACTTTTAAGAGATTACGTTACTTTTCAGGAAGCTTTCGATAAAGATTTAGGTAGTAAAGATTCACACGGAAAAACTATAAATTATAATGTACATTCTACTGATTATAGTCCATTTCCTTACGTAATATTTGAAAATTTAATAGTGCTCATATTAGTAATTAAATGTTTGCTAATATATTTTCTCACTCAGTTAAGAAAAATACGTCGTGGCAGTAATAGCAAAGTAAAGCTTCAAGTTAATTAATTTCAGGGAGCGAATCAAGGATTCGTAATAAATCTCGCTTTTCAAAACGAAGCGATAGAATTTGAGCCTTCGTTCAAACAGTTTAAAGATCAGTTATGTTTGTTGTACGATTTCTTAATTGACGCTTGCCGACAATCTCCACGTCTGGAAACAATGTTGTATCAAGATTATGTCGCAACTGGTCGAACTACGCTGAAGGTATCATTGAATATTTCTCTGAAACACATCCCAGCTTTATTTCATTATAAAACCATCGGATGCTGTCTCTGATACCATCTGTATGTGATACATGTTCCTTATATCCATCCCGACGAAAAGATTCGCTTCTAAGGAGTGGAATATGCTTCCAGCAACCATATTTCCACGTTTATATGACTTGGCGAGCCTTAAGAAGAGTGAATAGGCATTTGTTGGGTAGACATTGTCATCTTCGGACTCATCTTTACCTTCCATCAAGTTGAGTAGTGGAGGTCAAACGTCCGGAATCGGAATTTCCTTTTTAAAAACTATTTCAAACATTATTTAATCACACACATATTTGCTAAAATAACGAATCTATCTTACATTAATATTTATAATGGGATTTAAACAGTGTTTTTCAAACTATGGCTAAAGTTTTATTTTGTTGTTGTCCATTATAGCATTTATTATGCACCATACATTCGTTTACAAATTTAAATAGTATATGCAAAGGACAAAGGTTATGTATAACTATGTAATTGATGATCCTACAAATATTGGTTCTAAAAGAGATCCGAATTCGCAACCCAAATGTAGCCTAAAAGCAGTGTATGCAGCCACTGCGCCAATTCAGTTGTCATGTTCAATTATTTGAATATTACTACGTAACACGTAGCGTAATGATAACGAATAACGTTACTAATGTTAATATGACTAAAAATTCATGTATAATACACATTATTTTATCATTTTTATTAGGAAATAATTACTTAAATGAAAACAAAGTTCTCGACGTTTAATTATATCTTACACAGCACTTTTAATTTGTGTTGCTCTGTTTTTTAGCCTATTATAGATAACGATCTCGTGGACTCTTATAAAGTAGATGTGACTGAGTTGATAAGCGAACAAAGGATTGGTCCAGAGCTCAGGGTACAAGATTTTGACGACTATATCTGTCTATTAAACGGAGATGTAAGTACAAAAATTCAGTAACGAATATGCTTTAATTAGTTTTATCGAGATATTGAAGAGTTAGGAGCGGAGTTCGCTCCCAGCGACTGATTTTGACGCTTCATAATGTAAGACGTCAAGCAACGAGTGAATCGATATTCTTTGGACGAGCGCGTTCCTTTATCGGCTTCATCTTCTCTTTCCATCAGGTATAATTGAGGTAAAGAATAAAACCTGTTTGTAATATAAAAACAATAACTTGAATCTACACTAGTCTACTGCTGGATATAGACTTGTCCAATCGAGTGCCTTTGAGCTCAGTCTTCAGTGCTTACCATCCGGTTGGAGCCAGTCACCTTTTGCATGTCGTCGCTTCACCATGAAGGACGTGTCAGACTATGATAGATGACTCGCGGTATGCGCTCAAGAAACGGTTTGCTCCTAGTATTTATAAATGCTGTGGCATTTGCCAACTCACTGCCACTTCAGCGTGTTATATTAAGGAGAGCATTATCGATAGCGTTGGTTCTCTGTGGACACAATTATGTTTTATGTGTTTTTTTTACTTGTTCTTTAAAGTGAGTACAGCCCACGTGATGAAAAGTACATTAGTAGCGACCGCTAAGGGACAAAAATTTGTTAACAGTCGAGCTTTGTCGACCTATATATACCACGACGAAAGGTTCTAGGTATATACCTATTATAGTATAGGTATTTATATGAATAACTGGATATATACAAGCTGATTCCGATACGCAGCAGGCCGAAGCGAAAGCAAAGGTGTTATGACTTACACGGACTACTAAAATTATCGTTTTATTTGTCTATTCAAAATTGTCATGTAATCAAATTTCAGCTACTGTTTCTGAAAAGTATAGAACTATTGAGGTTACCAATATTTTAATAAGTTGTCGTACATCAATCAACGCACCTATACTTCTGCCAGCGGTGGTGAAAGTCATGGTCGGCAGCGAAGAGGCGTGACAGGAAGTGTCATACTTCTGTGAGGTTGTGGTGAAGCAGAAGGAGGCCGCGGAAAGGGTCAGAGAGCGAACATGTTCTCTGGCCACTCGGCGGCCAAGGTATCGTCGTCGGAGGGACACATTCGCCAAGAGCGAGTGCGACATCCCCCGGTGACAATAGCCGCGCAGTAGATTTGAGGGTGTCTGCTGCCCGGATGAGAGGGAGGCGGTGCACGATGTCCGGCGCACTGTCTGAGAAAGAGGTTTTGGAGGATTCGGCTTTTACTCCTACACCTCCCAGGGAGGTAACCTCAACAAGTCTTTTTACTCCATGGACGCCTGGATGAATTTGGTTTCCCAGGCCCGGGTGGAGCAATTAGAGGGACACACCGGGGGATTTTAGTCAGTAGGAGTCTGACACACCGGGGTCACTGCCCTCACAGCGTCCCGGATGGTTCTATGCAGGATTTACTCCCGAAATACAAAAAAAAAATCGTACCTATACTTATAATATTAATAATTTTCAGTCCATGGCCAAAGTTGAAGCATTTTTAAATAGTTGTCCAGAAAAGACATTCGAAGAATATTGCATTGAATCTGTGAAATTCGTTGAATTGGCTAAAGAAATACCTTCGAAACTAGAAGGAACAATTATGATCGGCATGTTTCGGATGCAAAGAGGGGATCTCATCAACTCACTGCGTACGGCTGCCACGCGATTAGCTAACACTTTACTCAGGAAAATGACTGAGGACTATCAAAATATGATTAAATCGTAAGGTTTAGAATAACTTTGAACAGTATTAATAAGTACCGCAGAACGTTTAATACAGGAAATTATTCGTTTTGATGAGTATTAAAAAATTAAAAGGAAAGCCTCAAGTTCTATTGTAAATCATTTATGGTTAAAGATATTACGATTTTTATTGATTGTAAGTATTCCTCAGACCATTAAAAGGAAGATATCGGAAATGGTGTTTCTGATAACATATCAATGAAACAACACAACTGTAAGGTCACGTGAACTTAAGTTAACTTATATGATGACTTAACTTATATACATAGGATGACATAGGATGACTTAACTCATAGTGAATTGGACCAACCAACTAATGGTTTTCTTCTAATATTAACTATTTCATTGGCTCATTAAAAACAATCATCGCATTGTTTGATTATACTATAAAGGTCGTTTATTGTATATATTAGGTCCTTACATATGAAATTGGCGTTTTGTATGGGAGGAACAAAAAGCCGAATATTTTTTAATATAATATATTTAATTAATCAAAGTATGAACCATTATTTTCTATGCACTTTTGCCATCTCATAGGTAGTTCATTGATCCCTTTACTAAAAAAACCAGTCGGACGGGAATCAATAAAATCTTTGAAGGCGATTTGGACTGCCCCATCGGAGTTGAATTTTTTCCCTTGCAAGAAGTTATCCAAATTTCGAAAAAAATGGTAATCTGTTGGAGCAAGGTCCGGGGAGTACGGAGGATGTCTTAGACTTTCCAATTGAAGCTCTTCTAATTTAGTAGCCGTCTGTTGCGCAGTGTGTGGTCTAGCGTTGTCGTGAAGCAGCAGTGGCGTGGAGCGATTGACCAGCCTAGGTTGTTTAGCCGCTAGCTTTTCCATCATGGTTTGCAATTGCTGACAATAGACATCAGCCGTAATAGTCTGGCCAGATTTGAGAAAACTGTAATGAACAATACCGGCACTAGTCCACCAAACGCTTACAAGTAACTTTTTTGGGGTTAATTTTCGCTTGGGGCAGGATTTGGCTGGCTGGCCAGGATCCAACCATTGCGCTGAGCGCTTCCGATTATCGTAAAGAACCCATTTTTCATCACAGGTAATGATTCGGTTTAAAATACCTTCATTATTGTGCCGGTTTAGTAATGTAACGCAGCAGTCAACGCGCGTTTGCCGGTTTGCTTCAGTCAATTCGTGAGGTACCCACCTTTCAAGCTTTTTAATCTTCCCAATTTGCTTCAAGTGAATTAAAACAGTTTTATCACTAACATCGCAGCCTGCAGCTAACTCGGACGTGGTTTGCGATGGATCCGCTTCCACAATAGCCTTCAACTCTTCATTATCAACTTGAGTCTCAGGCCGTCCACGGGGCTTGTTCTGCAGGTCGAAATTTCCAGAACGAAAACGTTGGAACCAAAAACGAACTGTGTTTTCTTTTGCAACACGACCGCCATACACGTCATTCACCCTTCGAGTTGTTTCCGCAGCACTAGTGCCACGGCGGAACTCGTACTCGTAAATAATGCGATATTTTAAGTTTTCCATTTTGTAAAATGAGTGACGCAAACAGAAAAAAAACAGAAGAAAAAAACAAATGAATGACGATCATCGAAGCACAAATACATGAGTCTATAGCTGTACAAATTTGAATTTGGAATTCCTTACCAAAGAGGAGAAATTTGTGATTAAAGTGGCCAGTACGAAAAACGCCAATTTCATATGTAAGGACCTAATATTTGCGGCTAACAATAATATTAATAAGAGAAAACGTAATAATTGTGTATCAATAAATATATCATTATCAATATGATCTATCACTTTAGTCTGCTTTTGGACCTGGATCCAGAGGGTAAGTATAATGTAAAATTTCCAGAATTTATGATGAGTATTCAACAATAGCAAACACATTGTTGACGCCACCGCCAGACACGGCCGCTTTAATGGAACTAATTGCATACTGTAAGAAAGTTGAGGACATACTTCTATCCGAAATGGAGGACAAGCTTCGTAATGTGCTTAGATATATTATGTTCCTCGGAGATTACACTACCTTTACTCCGCTAGAAATGAAAGCTAACAATCAGTCATTTCATTGGTAAGTAGATCACAACATTGAGACACATTTGGAAATCACCAATGTGGTCATTATTATTATTACCATCTTTTGCATTTGCAGTAGTACCCGTTGAAATATAATTATTAAATGTTAACATTTTAGAAAATTTAAAAATAATCGATTCTTTAATGTAAAGTTCGATATTATAAATAATATTTGTTTGATGTTATAATTGAGTTTTTAAAGGTACGCACGAATGGCTGGTATAATTGAAGAAAGTAAAGCGATATGTGATCAAAAGAAGACGGAATACCAAGAGTTACTAAAGGTAAAACACCAATAACATATGCATTATATCTATTTCTGAATTGTGTAATAATTATAGTCCAAATAAACTTAGGATTATCCGATGTTGCATATCCAAATACCATCGCATGTGGGCTTCGTGAGAAATGAAAGTGCTGACTCTGGAGCTAAATTAGGATCAACTAACGGTATTGAATACAAAACTAATCTAAATTATTGGGATTTTTTACGGAAATACATAAAATTTACGTCTTATAGCTGGAAGAAGCATTTTGATAAGAGAAGTAAAGAGAAGAGAATATGGTATAATACGATACAGTGTCAACCCTCCCCAATCCCCATGGTTTAGTGATACGAGTAGTGTACAAAGCAAACACTACGTTAAGGTAGCATTAACACTTTGTTCTGGTCACTATCCATCGGCAAGTTTTGCATATCTTATGAGGAAAATAGACTCGTCTAATTGCAGTACCTATGAATGTCGAGAAGATTTGCATAGCTTGCAGATGGAGTGTGACCGGAATAAAAGTGCGAGAGAGTTTCTGATGAGCCAATGTAGGGTCAGTTTATTTGATGTAGGCGCTTTTCACGGCATACTATGTGATCCGACAGAGAATGCCATGAAATTGTAGGTGGATATGGTGTTGCTGACTCTCTCAGAATTGAGGTTTGTATAAGCGTATAGGGTACAATGGGGCTGATATGCCAAAATGGCAAAAGCCCTTATAAAAAAGTGCAAATGCATCAACAATGTATGGATTAATAGATGATACTAATTTTAAATGTACATTTATTCATGTTTATCATTAAAAATATTTTAGGTCCGTATCTCTAAATTCATTGATGACTTGGATATCTTCGAAACTCAATGCAACGAGTTGCAATATTGGGGAGAAATCAATGAGTTGACTAAATATGTCACAAGAGCAAGACATTTGGATGAAAAGTATTTATTTAATTATATTCTTTTGTAATAAATTATTTTGATAGCTCAGCTAACAGTCTCAATTTAATTGCAAAGTATTATCGTAATAGATATTTAATTTTAAATTTTACTATACGCCAAAATTTGAAATAAGTACCTAAAACAAATCTTTATTTAGTAGATACAGAAGCTGAACCAAACTAAACAATATAATATACATGTTGCTTCACATTTCTTCCTGAACATAAGTGTATTATTGGTTAGAAAGAACCATATAACCGATAATGTTTTTTTAATAAGGTTAGCCAACGCCTTGACCAAGATTGACCAATTCAACGAAGAGGAGGCATCTTTTGGATGGGAACTATCTCAATATCCCAAACGGAAATCTGTATATGATAAACTCGTACCATTTAAGAAGCTCTATGATGCCGGATTTGAGTTCTTGGGGAAACACAACAATTGGATGAAAACGAAGGTAATAAATCCATAACTGTGTATATCCAGTAACTCATATACCTAGAGACCTTCAGTCGTGGTTTGTGTGGGCCGACATGACGACGGAGACTATCAATGGATTTCCATTTTTGATGGTCTCTTTCGTTTTTGGACTACACTGTACTTACCATCAGTTACTCTGTAGTCACTATTTGGAGCCAGAGTAAAAAAAATTTAATAAACGAAAAGCCTAATATTTTCTTTCATAAATAATTTTTATCATTGTCTCTCGTATTATTATGATAATTCTTAGTAATGTATTACGATTATAATTTCGTGTTTAAGATGGCTTTACCCTTAAGGTACAATAAAAAAACCACTTACGAATAAAAGTATGTATAATAACTTATAAGTAAGTAGTGAGCAGTTTTTTTCTTTATAGGTTGGTAGTTACGACCCTGAAGACATAGAAGGTGATGTGAGTTATTACTACAAAATTGTCTACAAATTGGAGAAATCCTTCCAAGAAGTACCAGATACTTATCGACTGGCTTCATCTATACGGTATATCTTATTATTTCGCTTTTTAACTCTTTTCAATATGACGTACTATTAGTAAAGTATTAACTTATTGTATTTATATTATATATTACAGAGAAAAAATGGATGACTTCAAAACAAATATGCCTATCATACAAACACTGGGTAATCCTGGTATGAAAGCGCGTCATTGGGAGAAAATATCAGACATCGTCGGTTTCCCGATAATTGTGGATGACGAGATGACGCTGGAAAAGGTTATTGATTTCAATCTGGTGGATTACATTGAAAAGTTCGAAACTATATCCGAAGCGGCCACTAAAGAAAATAACTTGGAGAAAGCACTTGATAAGATGATGAAGGAATGGGCTGACCTTAAATTTGAAATATTACCTTACAAGTAAGACATATAAACCTCAGATTGTTTGTTTAAAATAAGTATATAAAAATGGTTTAATAAGATATCACAGAACATATATACGTTTTTTATATACAAAATTTGTACTACGAATGAAAAGAGCTATGATTTTATGTACCTACATTTCTATATTATAATTCTGATTTGTTGTTTGAACTTCTTTAAATTTTTCAGAGATACCGGCACATACATTTTATCGAGTGTCGATGAAATACAATTACTACTGGATGATCATATTGTTAAAACACAAACAATGAAAAACTCACCATACATCAAACCTTTCGAAGAAATTATTTAGTACGTTTATCTTGTTAATATAATTTTAATTGGAAAATGATTTTGATGTGCATAATAAAACTTTATGAACTCTTTTCGTCTATCTAGTGACTGGGAAGGCAAACTCGTACTTCTTCAAGAAATCTTGGATGAATGGTTGAAAGTGCAAGCAACGTGGATGTACTTAGAGCCTATATTCTCGTCTCCTGATATTCAACAACAAATTCCAGAAGAAGGCCGCCGATTCAGCGCTGTAGACAAGGTTAGAAAATTAGTTTAGTCCAATCTTTTTTAGCTAGCATTTATACAACCAAGCGAAACGATGCGTCAAAGTCTAGTTAGGGCCTTCAGCGTTTTGTCCGTCTATCTGACGGTGTTTCAGAGGCTCATAGCTTTTAAGCCAAATAAGGATTTGAAATTGGGATAAGAAACCTTTGATGTTAAGCAATAATAATATTTAATGTAATAAAAAATGATTTCGAAGCGGGCTACCGTACAAGCAAAGGGGCAATATTTTTTTTAGTTTTAATATTTTCCTGTGGGATATCATTGAAAAGAACGCGTGGAAGTGTCAAGTTGAAATTAATATCAAACACTCAATATACCTTTTAGTTCTGTTTGTATGGAATAAAACCGATTCCCTCTGTACGCGAATCCGATATGTGTCTGCGTAGTTTTTTAAATTAATTCTTTTGTTCAATTTAGTTATTTCGTATACTAATAATGAATTGTAAATGTGATAAGTGTGAAATATTAAGGATATGGTCCCGAAAAGTCCTTTTTGCGTGTTAGCAATCTAACAATGCCGCAAGGCCTCCGTTTGTTTCAAACGACTAGTTAATTATACACTCGATTTGTAGATGTGGCGCGAGATAATGAAAGCTTCCTATACCGAACCAAGGGTGTTGGATGTTATCATGATAGAAAAGATGTTAGATCGGCTACGTAAGTCGAACAACTTGTTAGAGATGGTACAGAGGGGACTGAATGCGTACCTCGAGAAGAAACGATTGTTCTTCCCACGATTCTTCTTTTTGTCGAATGATGAATTGCTGGAAATCTTATCAGAGACGAAAGATCCGATGCGGTAATTACGATTTTTACTTAAATTTTGAAAATTGGGATTTTATTATATAATGTTATATTACTTACTACCTATTATAACCATTAATAAAACTTGACGCAATCTAATCAATGTACTTGAACAGATTTCATTAGAGTCGATAATGATTCGATGATAACTTATTTTCTTAAGGGTTCAGCCACATCTCAAGAAGTGTTTCGAAGGTATCGCGAAGTTGTCTTTTACGGAAGACATGGTGGTCACTCATATGCGGTCATCGGAAGGAGAGATAGTTTTACTTACCATGACTATTAATACGGCTGCTGCGAGAGGTCAGGTGAGCATGCCACTGATCTTAAAGATGATTGTTTATAACTTTAACAATTTATTCGGAACAGGAATATAATTTGGGCAATCTTTTTTTTGCTCATATGTAATGAATATCTACATCTTCATCCCAAGTATAATTGATATGGAATAAAGATTGCTTCATTTTGGAATATTGTTGTAGGTTGAAAAGTGGTTACTGGAATTGGAAATAGCTATGAAGTCTTCCGTACACTACGTGGTGGCACTTTCTTACGATGATTATAGTCACACACCGCGTGAGAAATGGGTTCTTGATTGGCCCGGGCAGGCTGTAAGCGTTTTCTTTAATAGTAAAGACGATATTTTTAAAATTGTTAGTTTATTAGCAAGATAAATCCACAGGTACAATGTATTGCCATGACTTTCTGGACATCAGAAGTAACTGAGGCGATTCACATAAACATACCGGCTATGCGCAAGTACTGGGACAAGTGTAACTTCCAAATATCAAAAATTGTCGACTTGGTCCGCGGAGAACTAAGCTTGCAAAATAGGATTACTCTGGGTTAGTTTTTACGGTAGTCAATTTTATCAATTGCAAAATGTTATCTAAATATATATAACTCAAAGGTGACTGACTGACTGACTGACATAGAGATCTATCAACGCACAGCCCAAACCACTGGATGGATCGGGCTGGAATTTGGCATGCAGGTAGATGTTATGACTTAGCCATCTGTTAAGAAAGGATTTTGATAAATGGCGTTCTCAAGGGGATAATATAGGAAATGAAAGTTTGTATAAATCTTCTTAGATTTTCGACTGATTGAACTGAAATTAAAGATTGGAGCTACTATGATGAAGACTCATACAAGACTTCAAGCTTGAAATAATCATTATCATAGCAAAAGTACTTTTTCCACGCTAACGAAGTCGCGGGCACAGCTAGTCATTCATAAAATTATTCTACAGTCCCCAAGGAATATATTCTGAAATAATACATATATTGTGATTTGCTGATGTTTTCTTGAAATTACGCAAATATATTATTTTTTAGGAGCATTAGTAGTATTAGATGTACATGCAAGAGATGTCCTCATGTTGTTGATAGAATGTGGTGTACAGCAAGACAACGATTTCAACTGGTTATCACAGATTCGATACTATTGGGAGGTAAACTATGTTATTGTACTATTCTTGTAATAATTTCATTGGTCGTTTCCAAAACTCGCCAAAACCATTGTGTTAATAATTTAGGGACCATTATTAGGGAGCGGATTTGTCGGAACGATTTTTGTGACGAGACATTTTAAGAGTAACTAAATGAGACGTCTTCACAAAGACATATTGTTAAGATGAAATTCAGTTACGTTAACGACAATGCGTCCCGACAAATTAGCTCATAAAAGTGGCCCAAATTATATGAATTATATTTGGTCTGTATAATTTTCATGGATTTGTTTACTAGGTATTTTATTTTATGCGAATGTAAAACTGAATTCCTTAGACCTGCCTACATATGCCCCAATCAGTAGCGTTCATTCAATAGATGCATGCAAGCACTGCATGCCCTAACAATAAATAAGTCTTGACTAAGTTCCTTAAAGTTAAACAAACAAAAGGAACCATTTATATTAAAATCTATTCTATATTTATGCCACCTATCTTTTCTATGAAAGCAATATATTCTTAACTATCATAACATAATATTCAGATTAATTATGCCAATTCTGCCTACCTTGTCCCAATACCCTATGCACGTCACTGGCCCCAATGAAACAATGGCTGTATTATGTTAAATTGAAGTAGGTTTACGGGAGAAATAAAAATTTATGATAAGATGAAATGTGTTGTTAAAATTTAAAGCTAGGCTATGGGATATAAATAATATAATTTTAATATCCAAGGAACAAGAGGATACGACCATGCAAGTAGCAACGCGGATGATTAACTCGCAGCTGATGTATGGTTACGAATACCTGGGTAACACTGGCCGCTTAGTGGTTACTCCGCTTACTGACAGGTGCTTCAGAACCTTGTTCGGAGCTCTTCATCTTAATTTGGGTAAGTACAGAGAAATTAAAACTTGTCATTATAGAGGGTCTAATACTCTCGTAAAAAGTTCTCCAACCCTTTGAAACCAACTTATGAAATATAGGACCTTCAATGTTCTTATAATTGTACAATACTTAATTGTATTAATTATTCGTTTCATTTTATGATGAAACGCCTTACTAATATTTAAAGGTGGAGCACCAGAAGGCCCTGCTGGGACAGGAAAGACTGAAACAACAAAAGATTTGGCAAAAGCTGTTGCCAAACAATGTGTTGTGTTTAACTGCTCTGATGGACTTGATTATCTCGCTCTTGGCAAGTTCTTTAAGGTATTATAAGGTATTGGTAGGTATTTTAAGGTATTTTAAGGTATTAGGTAATATTTTGAATATTCTGAACTGTATTTACATTATACATTGTATTTACATACATGAGCATTACGAGACTGTGTTATGGTGGTTACGTTATTTAAACAAAAATGTTATGTCAATTCCTTTTACTTGTTCTACGTAACTCTTTAAATGACCTTGTTGATATCCCATAATTCATCTTTTGAATTATAGGAATTTATATTCTTAATGTAATTTTTATGGTCCATAATCGTATACAAGTTTTTTTTTAATCTGTTTTTTTTTTGGGACTTTGGATCAGGCTGACCATGTCAGTCCCATAATCACACTATGTAAATACTAATTCAACAATGTATATGTGAGTCTACAGAGCATCTCAGCTGCGCAAGATGTTTGCACAGCTAAGGCGCTCTGAAATAGACCCACATCAGACCTGTTCAAACCAAACTGTTTATACATGATTTCTCTGATAGAAGCACTCCGAACACATTCTACCAAGAAATGGTGTAGTATACAAGTTAGAACTGGTAATAAAACCTAAATGGTCTACATTAAAAACAATTCATTCTAATGATTGCTTCAATATTTGTATGTCTTGGCAGGGTTTGGCCTCATGCGGTGCATGGTCTTGTTTCGACGAGTTCAATCGAATCGACCTGGAGGTGTTGTCAGTTGTTGCGCAACAAATCTTGTCAATCCAGCGCGGTATCAACTCTGGATCCACAGAGCTACTCTTCGAAGGAACTTTGTTACAATTAGATAAATCTTGTGCCGTTTTCATCACTATGAATCCAGGATATGCGGGACGGTCAGAACTACCTGACAATCTTAAGGTAATTGAAGATTATGTACTTCAAAGTGCAAGGCTTCAAAATACTTGATTTAAAATTATAGCCAATTAAACAATGTTAAACCTTTAACATCCACGGGACGGGTTTTCAAGCTTCGACTTTGAGCTGATACCATGCCGTGAATTGGAACGCGAAAAATATGAGAACCAATATATTCTATGTTTTCGATGGTGCTCTTTTGAATAGTCATAGTTAAAATTCGCTAAAAAGTGTAAAACTATGGAAAATAAAAACGCGATTTTTATTGATAGTTTAGGTACCATGGACGTCTTTTAAACCAGTTTTAGAAGTGTAAAAAAATGTATAGAGAACGAAGCATGATGAACAAAAAATTGTTTTTTCAAAATTTGTTTTCCATAGTTTTACATTTTTTAGCTACTTTTAACTAAGACCATTCGAAAGAGCACCTTCGAAAACATAGGATACAATGGTTCTCATATTTTTCCCGTTCCAATTCACAGCATGGTATCAGCTCAAACTCGAAGCTTGAAAATCCGTCCCGTGGACGTTAAAGGGTTAAACTTAAAAACTCCATTTTAATATTTGATTCTACAAAATTCTCTTCAATATGTTTAACAATTTTCATTTCTTTTTTCGTTGTAGGCTTTGTTCCGTTCCGTGGCTATGATGGTACCTGACTATGTGCTAATCTCTGAAATAGAACTGTACGCTTTTGGCTATCTCAATGCTAAGCCATTAGCTGTGAAGATTGTTGCAACTTACAGACTGTGCTCAGAACAACTTTCCTCGCAGAGTCACTATGATTACGGTAAAATAAAACACCAAAATTGTATTAAAGTAACAACTACGTGGATTTAATTCAAGTGAAATTATTTACACTAGAGTAGAATTAATTTACGAGAAAGAATTCATTCAAAGGTATGCGAGCTGTGAAGTCTGTACTGCGTGCCGCTGGAGCATTAAAATTGCGGTATCCAGATGAAAACGAGGACGTGATCTTACTTCGATCCATTAAGGATGTAAATTTGCCCAAGTTTTTAGAACACGACGTTCCTTTGTTCATGGTAAGAATACACACTATGGTAACAATACTAACACAATAATTGATGCGTTTTAATAGAAATAGATTTTGATGCTGTTATACTTAGGTTTACGCATTTACGCATTTAGCATTGTATTTATAAGTAGGCATACAAATGATTATATTATGATTTAGATTGTGATGAGTTTGATTATATTTTCCAAAAATGTAAAAAAATGTTATTATATTTTATAGGGGATCATTGGGGACTTGTTCCCTGGTCTACCACTTCCAATGGCTGGACTACCCCATTTAGTTTCATGCTTGATAGAAGTATGTGTACCACTGAATTTACAAGCGAATGAGTTCTTTGTAGAAAAGGTGTGTTTCTATAATTACAATATTTTATCAGATATTAAGTAGTAAGAATCTATTTTGATGTTTAATAAAACAGTACCTTGAGAACGGCGATCAACTGGTCTCGTTGGGCACAGCATATAAACGCAAAATGAATACAACTAATGTATCTCTGCTCATCCTTTAAGGGATATAGCGTGACGATATATTATTATTATTATTAAAAGTAAAACAAGATGGGCATCTATAATCGTTCATTGGCACATCATTAGACAAAGATGAATTCTAAAAACTACATAGCAGAATATTGTTTCCGATTTTATAATGAATTTATGCCATACGTTTGTATTCGAAAGAAATTTCAATGAAATGTATACAATTTTTAGGTGTTGCAGTTATATGAAATGATTCTCGTACGTCACGGCCTGATGTTAGTCGGGTTTCCGTTTTCTGGGAAGACAAAATGCTACCATGCTTTGGGACATGCTTTAGCATTAGTATCGGAAAAGGTATACTTGTATTTTTTATATTTCTACCCCGATTTTGAATGTATTTTATAATAATATTAGATCAGAATTCTTTATATTAATTCAATTCAAATTTATGTTTCATTTCAGTTATAGACCTGTTATAGAACCTATATATGTTCACTATAAAGTGTGGAAATATTGTGTTTGGCCGGCCTTACTTCTTTTGATATAAGAGTAGATGCTTGTGTAATGTAAATACTTGTCAACTCTCCAGGGTCTGATGGATGAAAATGCGGTGGAATGGACTGTAATAAATCCAAAGTCCATTACTATGGGCCAACTTTACGGTCAGTTCGATCCCGTCTCACACGAGTGGTCCGACGGAATTCTCGCTGTGAGCTATAGAGCCTTTGCAGTATCAACAAATGACAACAGGTTATCCTTACATTTTTGTAAAATAGTGAAAAGCTACAAAAAGATTTTTTCGTTCATTTATGATGGTGAACCTTATGTAAAACTAGATTTACAATTTGTTGAATGATTTACATTTGATCTTGATTATACCTGGTGGAAGGTGAAAATAATACCGACGCTATAGGTATATACAGAGCGTCTGCCCAACAAATGCTTATTAACTCTTTTCTTGAGGCTCATGGTCAACATGGTCGCCGGGAGCATATTTCACTTCTTGATTGTTCGTATGAAGCAGTTTTTAAGTTGTTTTCAAACGTTCTTACATAACCAAAAATCATATTATATTATGCTAATTTTACTTTAAACAAACAGCCGGAGATTCTAATGTTTCTATTATCATACGTTGTGCAATTTAGTGTTATCCCATGTAATCCTCAGATCCAATCCAATCCCATTTAGTGTGTCCCATATTTTCCGGGTTAAATAAAAGATTGTCCAATGAATGCTAAATAATTTTAAAATCACATAATTTATTAAATGTTTAATTATCATTTTATATAAACAAATATTGATAATGATTAAGGTTAACTAAATTTATTTAGGAAATGGTTAGTATTTGATGGACCGGTAGATGCTATCTGGATTGAGAATCTGAATACAGTTTTGGACGATAATAAGAAACTTTGTTTGATGAGCGGAGAGATCATTCAACTTGCACCCACCACTAATCTTATATTTGAGCCCATGGACTTGGAGGCAGCTTCTCCTGCAACGGTAAAATATATTTTAACGTATTTATCATAAAATATGACTTTATAGATACTTGTGAAATTTTAGTTTTTAATGGTTTTATTACGAGAAAATCACGATCATTCAAAATATTTGAGTATATTTTTTCTTAGGTCTCGCGTTGCGGAATGATATATATGGAGCCGAAGGGACTAGGTTGGAAAGTTTTACTCGAATCTTGGCTTAATACATTACCGCCACTGCTGCATAGTGTTAATAGAGGCCTCATTAGAACTTTATTCCATCGCTTCATGTCACCTATATTGTGGCTCGTCGAGTACTCCGGAAAAGCAAAGGTAATATTTTCACTAATTTAATATGTTACAGTCTATTCGTTTTTAACAATAAATTACATCGATAACTTTGACCAATTTTATTCTTTTTAATCTAATTATTCTACTCCAAGTATATGTTTTATCGTCTATACCTCTTTTAGATTTTTCTACGAAATGTTAAATCTCAGTTTCATGCAATTAGTAAAATTTTGACAAAATAGATAGTTTTCGTGCTGTTAACCTAAATATAATACAATATTTTTATTGATTAAGTATTCGATTTTTCTAGTGAAACGTAATTACTTTTATTATCAAAAGTATTTGTTTTCCAGCAAATGTATATTACATCTCGAAGTAACATGGTTGTGGCTTGTATGAACCTATACGATTCATTCATGGATGACTTTTATGACGAGAAATACGTTGAACAATTGTCGGATCTTGACATACGTGCTCAACTGGAGGTATAGTTTTTTAATGAACTAGTACTATCGCATTGTCTAATTTAATTAGAAAAGATTCGTTAATAATGGTTATTTTATTTAATAGGGAGTGTTCTTTTTCTCTTGTATCTGGTCTCTTGGAGCGACTTTAGAAGCCGATAGTAGACCCAAGTTTGACATGATGTTCCGTGGACTGCTAGAGAAGGAATTTCCTGACAAGGTCAATATGATACAACCTATTCATTGTAATTCTGTTGGGTAAATTTATTAATAGTCACACTAATTTAAATTTATTTACCAGGTTTTAGAAATTCTCGGTTATCCTCGAGAGATAAGTAAGCCGGAAAAGCAATATATATTCATAATACCGAAGGATGGACTTGTATACGATTATAGATTTATTAAAGAGGTTTGTAATTTGTCATTTTGTTCGTTTAAATTTACCTTCATTTAAAATGTAACAACTATAAAGCTAGCTAGCAAAGCTGATATGTGGTATTGCCTATTAATGAATTACCATCAGATTATTTTCATGAATAATTATTAAACAGATTTCTTTAATTTGAGGATTGTATCGTTATTACTTATTAATAATAAAACTATTATTTTATAAATTAGTTTTGCAATATTCTAAAAATTACAAAAATAATTTAAACTAACTCGGAAGGTTTGGAACTGCTTGTTTGTAAATTATAAAGAGATAAAAAGAACTTTACAAAATATTTATTGTGCAGGGAAAAGGTAAATGGAAGCCTTGGTATGATGATGTGGTGTCAGCCCCACCAATAAGCCGAGACACACCGCCTAATCAAATCTTAGTAACGACATTAGACAGCGTGCGGTACTTAGCCCTGTTTAAGCTTTTAGTAACACATCATAAAGCTGTTATGATGGTGGGCCCAACTGGCACAGGGAAATCGTCATATATTATAGTAAGCATATACTTTATAGCTCCTTTATCAAGTCTCTATAAAAAAAAATGGTTAAACAATAAACTTTAAACTTTTCATTTATTTAATTTAAATATCGATTATGTATTGGGTAAAAATTAATACTTTGGCTATATCTTACCTACTATTTATGCGGACTTAAAGTTTCTTCATCTTTTTTTAACTATTTCACAATACCAACTATATACCAACGACTTTTAGCGCTATTGTGTGTAGCTTTATTTATAAAACCATTTATAAACAAAAAATATAAATTGACAGGATTATTTAGTCAAAAGAGTTGACACTAAAATATACAAAGCGCTTATTATGGCTTTTTCGGCGCAAACCAACTGTAATCAAACGCAGGATATAATTATGGGCAAACTTGATAAAAGAAGAAAAGGTACGTTGTAAAATTATAACGCTCAAAAATCATTTTAACGTGCAACAAATGCTAGAAAGTAGCTTATAGAATTAGATATAGAAGATTAAATTTTACTGATGGATTTATTTTGTGCAGGGGTATTCGGTCCACCGATAGGATGCTATAGCGTTGTGTTTGTAGACGATGTGAGTATGCCCCAGGCGGAAACCTACGGCGCGCAGCCACCGATTGAAGTTTTGCGCCAGGGTATCGATCTCGGACTGTGGTATGACCGCAAGATCAACGTTCCCATGTATCTCATCGATGTTCAGGTACCCTAATGAAATTTTTCGTTTACTATTGTTTTCTTATTTCTTAACTTTTGAATGCGGGAAGAGGATATTACCTATCCAAAATAATTTATGTAGGCAATTAAGTAATTTCTTACAATTGATTAAATCCAGTTTTATAAGTAAAATGCTGATGTGGGAATAAAATATTTTCATAAGATTGTCTTTTCAGTTCATGTGTGCTATGGGAAAGCCTACACCTGGAGCAAAACTTGTTACCCCGAGATTTTCAAGACATTTCTCATTTTTCTGTATTGACGAGTTTGATGATGAAACGCTTCAGGTGATATTTGGAAGGATTATGTTATGGCATTTAGACACGAGGTAAATTATAAATACTTTGGGCAAAAAATATTATAGTCATAAATTTGATTTATATTATTAGAACGTTAAGCCTTTTTGCCAATAAAAACACTAAAGTTTAGCTATTAAAATATATAGCGGTTTCTCATCAGCGACTCTCTCGGAATTGAGGTTTGTTTAACCGTATTGGGCAAAATGGGGCTGACGCGCCAAAATGCCAAAAGTAGCTGAAAAAAAAAAAAAGCTATTAAAATATACGAAATAAAATACACATATTGTACCATTATTTTTAGATGTAACTAATTCAACATCATGATGATAATAATTTTGTAATTCATTATGTAGGGCCTTTGTATATTTATCAACAAATAATTGCTAATGCCTTCAGTCACGAAGCTTTTGTTTACTATTCTATTTTAGAGGATTTTCAAAGGACTTTGATCCATGTATTGATGAAATAGTAAATGGAACCTTGGAAGTATATAAACAATGTAGGTTAAATTTGCTGCCGACGCCTTCGAAGTCACATTATACGTTCAACTTGCGAGATTTCTCTCGAGTTATACTGGTGAGCTTTATTAGTTAACCGACTCTGTACAAATCGTTTCCCTAAGTTAACTAATCGTGACAATCTTATGGTATTGCTACAAGAAACAAAACCTAATTTACGGCTATTGTAATAAATGTAAATACATAAATATTTGCTGGTTTTAATTTAACTTGTCTATGCAGAAATGATGTAACAGGTGATAAAAATACATTTGAATACAATAAGAACAGCATTCGTAAGATTTTCATAATAATGACAACCGATGAATTAGTTGATGTTATAAAAAAGTGAAATTAATCTCCTTTTTTGTAGGGTGTACTTCTTTCAGTCCCTGAAGTGACTCCTGATTTGCAATCAATAAAACGTCTTTGGGTACATGAATGTTTAAGGGTGTTTTCTGATCGGCTTGTTGAAGAATCCGATAGGCAATGGCTTGTACAATGCTTACGAGATGCAACGCGGTTACATTTATGTGATGACTTTGATAAGATGCTCTCGAGGTTGTTGCAAGGACCGACTGATAAAGTTAGTTCAGTGTTTCTTCATTTGTATGTGTATACTATAGTATGGTATGTTGGATTTCTCTTGTAGATTTCCATTTTACTGATCCTCTTGGTCTAGTTAGTCTTAGCCTCCAGCTATTGGATATATCTAGAAAACATTATCTACTATTGAAATGTTGACTAAAACACAATTTTGCTATCAAAAGTAAGTTGCCCGTTTTGATTGATTGTCACAGAGAATATTAATCGAAGTATAAGAATATATTCTAAAAGGATAAAACTGGCATCGAATAATTCTTAAATTTTTTACGTTTAACGAAAACATCAGTAAGGATCAATGTCTTTTTATATTTTTAAAATCCTCTGAATTTTAACTATCAACTTATTGTGATAAAGGGAAAGTGTATTGTGAAGCCCTATTACCAATACATAATGAAGTTTCAGTGTTTCTTGATTTGCTTTGTAATATTTCAGATGATAACAGATCTGCATCTTCGCAATTTGATTTATTGTGATTTCGCTAATCCGAAAGTAGATACTCGCTTTTACATGGAAACAACTAATATGGAACATTTAAATTCCACTGTCGATGCGTATCTGGTTGAATTTAATAATATGTCCAAGAAGCCGATGAATCTTGTACTTTTCAGGTAGATGACATGATGCATCTAGGAATAAAAATATATCTTAGTAAATTATAACAATTTTGAGTATTTAAGAATGTTTTTGTGTTTTTTTCCATTCATTACATTAGCTTTTTGCTAAAATGTACTGTAAGTACTTTATTTTAATTAATTTTACTATTGTCTCCTATAACACCTAGGGATATGGCTACTAGATGCAGATATACAAACTTAATTCATTTTGTGAATTATTTATATAGCACTACAGCTTTCTGTTCGATATATAAGTTGTGTAGTTTTTTAATCTCAATATTTGGTCTCATAGATTTGCGATCGAGCACGTATCGCGTATTTGTCGCGTGCTGACACAGCCTCGCTCACACGCCCTACTGGTTGGGCTGGGTGGCTCAGGACGGCAGTCACTTACAAGACTGGCTGCTTCCATCAACGAATATGATCTTTTCCAAGTACGATTTGTTTTTCGTATCCAATTTTAACTGTCAAACTGTTTTATACTTTAGCTTTTAGATAGCGTTTTCAAAAATTATGATATTGCCTGTTTAATTTACACTTGATTCTAGTTATTGTAATTTTGGAAGAACTATAAAATAATTATAAATGAAAGTGTAATATGACTCTAATGAATTGATATCACTTTAATGCGTAGGTTGAAATGAGCCGAACATATGGTAAAAACGAATGGCGTGAGGATTTGAAGACTTTGCTAAGAAAATCGAGTACACCAGATTTGCATATGGTATTTCTGTTTATAGAGTCACAGGTAACTAAATAAGATTAAATTTAGTAAAGCACTACTAAGATTAAGGTGATAACGTTATTATATAATTCTATTAGATCAAAGAAGAGGGATTCCTAGAAGACGTTAATAATATGCTAAATTCAGGAGAAGTACCAAACATTTTTGGGGCAGACGAAAAAGCAGAACTGTGTGAAAAAATGAGAGTGGTAAGTACTGATAAATTTCTTCCTAATTTAAAACAAGTAGTATCCCAGATTTCTCGTGAATTTTTAGCGAAATATACACACAAACAAGAATTAAACATATTAACTGAGTCACGGTTAGTGATTAAATGGCTAATGTCTAGCTTCTGATTATTTGAATATTTACGTCGTTTATAGATTGATCGTCAACGCGATAAGTCATTGCAAACTGACGGAAGTCCAACAGCACTTTATGCTTACTTCGTATCCATAGTTCGTGATCAACTGCATATAGTTTTAGCTATGTCACCAGCCGGAACATCGTTGAGGACTCGTATAAGAAAGTTTCCTTCTCTGGTCAACTGTTGCACTATAGATTGGTTCCAGGTAAAGACAATAATTACATTTTCCTATCTTTTTTCTCTATTGTTAACTAAATGGAGACATGAGTTAGCTATAGGGTTAGAACTGGGCAAAAAATGTTTACAGATAATTGTTTTTAATTAGGAATGGCCGCCAGATGCTTTACTTGCCGTTGCAACTCGATTTCTCAAAGATGTGGAACTGACGGATTTGGAACGAGACACGGCTATCAAGCTGTGTCAGGTGTTCCATACTGATACACAAGAGCTGTCACGGCAGTTTCTACTGCGTCTTAAAAGATATAATTATGTTACGCCCACAGCCTACCTTGAACTGATTAACATGTTCAAGGTTTTATTGAGTAGAAAACGAACGTGAGTGTTTTTTTTCTTTCTATATGAATGGTTTTTCATACCATTTGTTTAGTACACAATTGAACTTAGTATTCAAGAACTTCCATTGATAACTTACAATGTCGATTGAGATCACTCGATTATCTCAATAAGAATTTTACCTTAGGGAACTAATAACGGGTGAGAAGCGCTACATCACAGGTTTAGATCAACTCGCTATAGCAGCGAAATCAGTTGCTGCACTACAGCAAGCTTTAGAGGTCCTACAGCCGAAGCTAGCAGCGGGAGCAGCAGCCGTCGCTGAAACCACTGCAAAAGTAGAGAAAGAGAAAGAAGGTGTTGCTTTAGTTGAAGCAGAAGTACTTGCTGATGCGGCTGCTGCAGACGAACAGGTTCATGGTTCATTCTTGTTTTTTTTATAGTATCTCGACAAAATAGCTGCATCCCTCTTGATAGGAACTACATTGTAGTTCAAAAATAGCGGCATCCATTAAGGGACGATTATTCTCTTTGATATTAAACTTGAATCAATGTTAGAAAATATCTCTTCTTCAAAATTATTGAGCCACGGCAAAATAGGCATATATTTTTTTAAATTTTAAGACTCTCAATGTTTCTTAAATGAAACTGAAATTTCTATTAATAGCTAATTCTTTCTTCGTTCTTAATGAGGACAACGAAGCGGTAGAATTTAGTACATGTCTTGTATTGTTTTCATTTTGTTTAAGATTTAGTCGTTTAAAAAGATATCCAACAGGTTTTTATTCCGCAAATGCGTTCTAATATCGTCCTCATCACTCCTTCTATTAAGTGCGATTGAGGTTCAGATTTTACCAGTAAATCATAAAAAACCTTAAGGTCCTCACAGAGGAGGTGAAGTAAAGGTGTATATAGCTTTTGTTGTATGCTATTAGGCAAAAGAAGCTCAAGGCATAAAAGACGAATGCGACGCAGATTTAGCTGAAGCGATGCCAATTTTGAACGCAGCTTTGGCTGCTCTAGATACTCTTACGCCACAAGATATCACTTTCATTAAAACTATGAAAAGTCCACCCAGGGGTATCAAGCTTGTCATGGAAGCTATTTGCATATTAAAGGTATTATTACCATTTTTATAATATACATGATATTTTTCATATTTTACGAAACAAAATCTTAAATCATGAGATTTAATTATATAAAATTTTATGCTTGTATATTTAAGTATTATAAGGCTTAAAACTAAATTCAAGTTCAAAAATTAATTTATACACTGCATTAACGCTTACCATAAGGATGATCCCGTAAGTATTGCGTATCGTCTAATAAATATATTACTTTTAATATTAATAACTTTTTCTATTTATTATATAATTAATTATGCATAATATTATATACCTATTAGTGACAGGGATGAACCTGATTTCATTATTTCGCATCAATTTAGTTAGGTTTAATCTCAAATCTTCTCGGTGTGTGATGATCAGTTGGTTAATTTTTTGTCACAAGATTTATAACTGCACTGAAACCTCTTTCCACTAGGTATAAAGACGGAAAAACAATTGAAAGCTTTCTCGCGATATTCCATAATATGGTATCTCTTTTTGAAGCCAGAATAGCTGATATCCGTTTGTTAATTGTACCATAACTTGTTCTTTTGCGTTTGCTCCGATGAGTTCCTCTTATAATATGACATCTGTTTCTTCAATGTCAGCATATAGCTTAATTATTCATCATGGTATTGACCAGTGATAAAATATTTTCACACCTAATTTGAAAAACGCAATCGAGAATAAAAAATATAGGTACTTACTTTCCTCCGGCACTCCCACACAATATTATATCGATTTATTTTAATATTGAGTCAGTTTAATTTGTTATATACATACAAACTACTAATATATCTTTGAAAATATTTTTAAATTAAGTAGCAATTTCTTCTTCAACTTTTCGGAAACAGATAAACACGTGTGTCAGGCTCCTACTGACTAAAACCCCCGGAGTGTCCCTCTAATCGCTCCACCCAGACCTGGGAAACCAAATTCGTCCACTCGTTTGGGGAACAAATACCTTTATTCAGGCTTCTCTCTGGGAGGGGTGGTTGTCATGGACCCTGGCGAGCAGTCATCTACCTCTGGAGGTTGATATAGACCACGTTGAGAATTGGTGCACCAAAAGCAACTGTATATGAAGTATAGTGTTTATGTAGCTCACATAAATACTAATATAATACATAAAACTAATATAATTATTTAAAACTCTTGAGATTTTGTATATAATATTATAATGATAATGTTATCATCGCGCAACTGTAGTCTAACATATATCCAGGAAGTGAAACCGGATAAAGTTCCAAATCCATCCGGAGTGGGCACTATAGAAGATTATTGGGGACCATCAAAAAAGCTTTTGAATGACATTCGCTTCTTAGAATTGTTGCAAAATTACGATAAAGATAACATTCCGCCTCCTGTGATGAAGAAGCTGATGACCACAGTTATGCAAGATGATGGATTCGTACCAGAAAAGATCAGGGCCGTATCTGTTGCAGCTGAAGGTAATATTACAATGAGTTAATAAGATATTTATATCTAATGAATAAGAATAATTATTCCTAAATCAAATGAACGGCAGTGGAGTTATCAATCAAATATAATATTATTATATAGTGCAATAAATCGAAGACTTAATATTTTGTATTACTTAACGATATTAATAATGTTAATTTAAATGAAGGTATGTGCAAGTGGGTTATTGCTATGACTAAGTACGACAAAGTAGCTAAAGTTGTGGCACCTAAGAAGCAAAGATTGGCTGCTGCACAAGCTGTCTATGACAAAGCAATGGCTGCTTTGGCGATTAAGCAAGCTCAACTGAGAGAGGTAACTACGAATAATATATCAATAATATATTGTCAATTATAATATATGGAAGTTTCATTTTCAATTTATCATTGGCATCATTATATTAGGTACAACAAAAATTAGGAAAATTGGAAGATGCGCTGGCTGAGCAAAGTCGACAACAGAAGTTGCTAGATGATGAGGTGATGGATTGCAGTAATAAATTGAAGCGAGCCGAAATGCTCATTTCGGGTCTTGGTGGAGAAAAGACCAGGTGGACACAAATAGCTAAGACTCTGCGAGAAACCTACAATTCCTTAACAGGTAAGGTAATGAGGGACAAACACATCGAGGGGTGAAAGGCTATTTGGTTTAAGCGACATTTTTTGGTGATATAGTAATATATATTTCCGGAATCAGCGTTTTTCACCGATGTATATATCTCCTCGAAATAACCAAGAACTCGATCTTAAATATTATACATGTCAAGTTTGTGTCATTATTATTTCATGAAGCCATATATTATTTAGATAAGACATTTAGTAGTTTTTGATTGAATAAAGTGAGATAAAGGTAAGCTTTACATGTAATTTTTAAGAATAAGGAAAAAAAAAAAACTTATATATCCTTATTTAAATTTCAGGAGACATTTTGATTGCTGCAGGTATCCTTGCATACCTCGGTCCCTTTACCGCTATATTTAGAAGCGAACAAGTATGCCAATGTTTTTAGTGATAACTACTTATTACTTGTTTTCAATATTATTGTTTAATCATTCTTGTATTACTTTCGTTAGGTTAGAATATGGGCGCAAGCATGTCACGACTGCGGCATTGTCTGTACTCTAAACTACAGTTTGATAAAGTCTTTGGGTGAACCAGTTACTATACAGCAGTGGAATATCGATGGCTTGCCGTCTGATGATTTCAGCGTGGAAAGTGCGATTATTATCAAGTAAAAATATTTAATATTTATTCTTTATTCACTGTTAAGTTTATATTTGACTGAGATTGTATTTTAAAGAAAAGTTTTTAAATTGGGTTTGAAGATATTCGGAGAAAAGGACAACACTGTGCTTCCGGCCCCAGTCAGACGGGAAGAAGGAACACTCCGGGGGATTTAGTCGGTGCAAGTCCGACACACCGGGGGGCAGCCCTCACCGCCCCCTGTGGTCGTCAGGGATTTCCTTCGGGTTACCAAAAAAAAGGCTTAACACCAGATTGCCCAGAGCAGTCATTTTGACTGTTTATAAAGTTTATTTATATAAAAAAAAAATTATAAGGAGCCAATTTTTTTAATATTATGATTTTTTATATATTATCTTATAGCATTTATTAATAATTGTACTTAACTCCCCCCTCTCTTTATTCCCTCTATACGTATGTGCTATACCTATATTCAGTCTTTCTAGTGTTAGATATACATATTTATAATGAAATTTAGTCATTTTCTTTGGTTTTTATTAGTATCACAATCAAGTTAGCACTAAATTAGATTATAATTCGGCCTTTAAAATATAGCAATTCTATTTATTTGTTTAATATAGCAGATATAATTATAACCTTTTACACCGTTTTATTAGGACTGCTCGACGCTGGCCGTTGATGATTGATCCTCAAGGCCAAGCAAACCGATGGATTAAAAATATGGAAAAGCCTAACAATCTTTGCGTGGTGAGAATGTCGCAGGCTGATCTTGGAAGAGTTTTGGAAAACGCCGTACAGTTTGGCCAACCGGTAATATTTCGTCAAAAATTAAGTTGTTGTGTATACAGAAATTGTTATTTTGTTCAAGAATTCTTATATATATTTCATATTGTTTAAGGTATTATTGGAAAATGTTTTAGAAGAGTTAGATCCTATGTTGGAACCACTCCTGCAGCAACAAACTTTTCGACAAGGAGGAGCGTTGTGTATCAAAATAGGAGACACTATTGTTGAATATAGCAAAGACTTTAAGTAAGATCTTATTTTACATGTTAAATAAAACGTTGAATTGATTTCGTTTATTTAACTTTTAAAATCTTACTAATATCAATTGAATTTTATGACAGATTGTACATAAGCACGAAATTAGCCAATCCACATTATTTACCGGAAGTTGGAGTGCGAGTGACATTAGTCAACTTTATGTTAGCGAGCGACGGGCTCCAAGCTCAGCTACTGGCAAGAGTAGTGGCTCGAGAGAGACCAGATTTGCAGCAAGCCAAATCTGATCTAACTACTCAGGGAGCGGAGCATAGAAGATTGTTGCAGGACATCGAGAAAAAGATTTTGACTGTATTGTCAACTTCTGAACATTTACTAGAAGATGAAGAAGCTGTTCAGGTAAATAATTATTCCACTGAATATAATAATTATTATTATCTTTATTCATCAAATTTACAACATTTTTAAATTTAAAAATTAATACATATAACACACTACACTACACTATAAACTGACATCACTTGAAAATAGAAGGAAGTTGTTCGATCTCATGTTTCTATATAAAGTCGTAAATGGTATCATTTTTGTTCCGGACCTGATCAATAATATAAATTTGCTTGTTCCCAGACTATTACCTCGTTTCCCTATTAGGAGAACATTTGACAAAAGGTTGCTCAAAACGAATATATGTTCACCTTTTGATCGAATGAAAGAGATATATAACAAAGTTAGTGACATTGACATCTTTCACTGCTCCCTATCAGGATTTCAGTCGGCTTTGATTGCATTGTTCTCATCTGAATCCGCTTGAGTGTAACGGGATTAACTTATATGTTTTTTTTTTAATTATGTTTATAATTGTGCTGTATATAGTTAGGTATACCTGTAAAGATATAACACGCGGTCTTCGGACTTGTAAATATGTTTTTTTTTATGTTTTCGTGTATGTATCGATGGTATATTAAATAAATAAAGAAATAAAAAGGTAACAAATCTATTTTAAAACATAAAAACATGTAGACCTACGGGGGTGAGGCCTAAGACCCAAGCCACCGGTAGTTAGGAACTCAGAGTGAGGAACCTAGCAAAGCGTGCCGTATCGAGTAAAACTACACTCTGTATTCGGCTCTTGATCGAACAACCAAGCGAGAGCCTCTTAAGATGGTATTCAAGGCTCTTTGCAATCAGTCCATTAGTCGATATGACTATCGGGACAATAATCGCTGAATCGACATCCCACATCAATCAATCAGCAATCTCGTGTGGGAGTTATATTATTTAGGAGCATTGTAAAAATGTTACTATTAACGGATAAATATTAAATATTCTTTAAAACAGCATAACAATAGTAAATAAATAAATAATGAATAACAATAAACTGCAGAACAAAATATATTTACACAAGAAAATTATTATTTTAAAAAATTTAAGCCAAGAGGACATGCAGCCAAAAATGTTGTCCTTATTATTATCATTTATTATTATGAATATTTATTATTAAATTTACAACATTGTTTACTATTAACATAAGTTACAATACTTTTCATGTACAGATTTTAAATTCTGCCAAAGAGACGTCAAATGAAATTAAGGAGAAGCAAGAAGTAGCTATGATAACTGAAAAAGCTATAGACACTGCTCGCGACGATTATGTACCGATTGCAGTGCACTCTACGAATTTGTTTTTCCTTATCGGTAAGATTGACTAACGTTTTTTTTTTAGTAATTCGGGGGTAAATCCTACATAGGACCATCTGGACTTCTGTGAGGGCCTATCCCGGTGTTAGACTCCTACTGACTAAAAACCACCGGGGTGTCCCTGTAGTTACTACACCCAGGCCTAGGAAACTAAATTGAGGGAAAAAGGGAGAAAAGGAGGGGTGGGTGTAAAGAGCCCACGCTTCCTATTTACCTACCTAGCTCTCTTAGGCGGCGTGCACGACACTGCGCACCGCATCCCTCACATCAAGCTCGACAAACCTGACAAGAATCGTAGAAAGTCAGTCTATAGTGTACAAGATTTATATCATAATTTATGTTGGATTAATTATTTCTATTTTTTTTATTATAAGTTTCTGTATTGTGTATCCGTAATGTATTGACTATTGACTAATTATTTTACTATCGGTGTGTGTAACATTAAAACCACCTTATTTTAAAGTATTGAAGGGAATTTCAATGTGCAATAAATTTATTTCAAGCGTCCCTGGCAAACATCGATCCCATGTACCAGTACTCTTTAGGATGGTTTGAGGGTCTTTTCACAGCGGCTATTGATAATACGGAAAAAGTTGATGAGATTCCCGAACGACTCGAGATACTACGTGCTTATTTTACCTATTCACTTTACGCCAATATTTGTAGGAGTCTGTTTGAAAAGGTTTGTCTCATTTGTGTAACCGTTGAACGTAAATAATTGAAGTTTATTACTGACTTTTTAATTGTATATATTCAAATAAAATTAAATATTTGGACTAATTTTGGATTTGAATTCTAGACGGATATCTTCAATTTTTTTTTCATTCGGATCTGAATGGTATTAATATGGCCTTTTATAATAATTATAGTGTTTTGAATACAGGATAAGTTGGTGTTTTCATTGTTGTTAACGATTACGATTATGGTGGCCGAGGGCAGATTGGAACAATCTTCAGTTCTCTTTTTGTTGGGTGGAGCGCAACCCCGTAACTTACCACCTAATCCAGTAGCTTTTCTGTCACCACAAGCTTGGACTGAATTCAACGGGTCAGTATAATTTTTCTAACAGCAAGATAATCAAGTGATATTACATCACTTACAAGTATGTTATGTAATTGTAATGTATCTCCCCGAAACATTAAATTTGTTATCAAATACATAGGCCGTTTTGTTTGTGTTCCTTATATTATGTCTATAATTAAAAATAATGTATGAGTAAAATATTACTATCACGAGTGTACAATATTCTACATTTAAAAAATTAATTTTCCATAATAAGAATTTATCGCGGCCTCAATTAATTTTATTATTTGTTTTGACAAGACTTTCAATTAAACAGATTAAATGAGCTGGAAAAGTTCAATGGAATTGTGAAACACTTCACAAGTCACGTTAGCGAATGGGAGGCATTCTGTGACACAACTGATCCTCATAACCAACCGTTACCGGCGCCTTGGGATAAGAAACTTGACACGTTTGACGTAAGATATTTACAGTTGTAATCAATTTAAAACAATTTCTTTCTCTTTGTAATTATGTCATTGTCAGAGCTCATTATCTTTACATGGTACAAATCAAAGTCGATATTTCTGTTCTTTATCTGTGTGTCATCTTTATCTTCTGCAGTGAACAACGGATTTTAATGCGATTTTCACAATCATTTAGTTAATTTACCCCAAATGATTTATAGGTATTAAATTTAAAAATAGTAGAGAAATTGCTCCCATGTGAAGCCGAATGTGCTCCTCTAAACAAAGTAACAATGGATAAACGATAACGTTAGTAGAAACTGAAAAATATATGGAATTGACATAGCTTTTGGAATATCAGGTCGTCACGTTATGTTAATTTCAAATTTTCTTTGTCATTATCGTTTATCTAATGTTACTTTGTCTACGGGCACCTGGTCCGCTAGTCAAATAAGTTTAAACCGAATCTTTAATTCACTTGCACGTTTTTACTTTGACCCTTAATGGTATATGACAAAATTAAACTGTAACGAAATATTGTGTCATTCGCTGATTCAACTGTAATAATTATTTTCATTTATTTTAGAAATTGATGGTCCTACGTTGCATGCGACTGGATATGATGGTTCCAGCTGTACAAAACTATGTTGAAGGTTTGCTTTTATATTATATCTGTTATACACAAGATTAACTATCCTAGGATATTAATAAGGTGCCCGTCTGGATCGCGACCACAGCACATGGGTGTAAAGCCCGTCATAGTGACCAGTTTCGGCTTGTCGCGTTTCGGGATCAGCTTGTGTCCATCCAGTAGCTCATATACCTAGAGACCTTCAGTCGTGGTATATGTGGGCCGACATGACGATGTAGACTATCAATGGATTTTCATCCTTTGATAGTCGCTTTCGTTTTTGGACTACACTGTGCTTACCATCAGGTACTCTGTAGTCACTATGTCGAGCCAGGGTAAAATAAAACAAAAAAAATATGTATTTGGTTTGTAGCTCAAATGGGACGACAATTCGTAGAGCCGCCTTTATTTGATCTGCCATCATCGTACTCTGATTCACACTGTTGTATCCCGCTATTGTTTGTCTTGACACCAGGATCAGACCCAATGGGAACATTATTGAAATTCGCTGACGATCAGGTAAAAGTTATTGGTACAAAAAACTGCATAATCCAATATATTTCACGGGCTTACATCAGTTTAATTGGTTTTTCATATCCTATTTATTTATTGTTTATACAGGGCTTTGGATCGTCCAGATTGTTCTCCTTGTCTCTGGGTCAAGGTCAAGGGCCTATTGCGGTAAAGCTTATCGATGAGGGTATTCGCAGTGGTACTTGGGTAGTACTTCAGAATTGTCACTTAGCTAAAAGTTGGATGCCAATGCTCGAAAAGGTAGACATGCTTATCGATATTATTACCTATTTATTTATCTTTCATTTAATCTACATTATTCTGTGTTCATTGTACAATACGATGTATTGTATTTTTAGATTTGTGAGGGGCTTGCCCCTGACACAACACATCCTGACTTTAGGTTGTGGTTAACATCCTATCCAGCAGACCATTTTCCCGTGTACGTTCTACAAAATGGTGTTAAAATGACGAATGAACCGCCACAAGGTAATTTACATACAATATATCTATACTATGTTATTATATTAATATTGCCTCATAAATTATTTGTGAAGGATTGCGAGCAAATATTGCAAGATCATACCAGAGCGATCCAATCAACGATCCCGAGTGGTTTGAAGGCAACAAGCAACCGGAGACATTCAAGAAGCTGTTGTTTGCGCTTTGCTTCTTTCATGCAGTAGTTCAGGAGCGACGACAGTTTGGTCCCTTGGGCTGGAACATTCGATATGAGTTTAACGAGACGGATCTCAAAATTAGCGTGACTCAGCTTTATATGTTCCTTAACGAGTATGAGGTAAATAAATGATAGTGTTAATGTTGTCTTTATTAATGTTTTAATTTTTCGTTTAAAGATTAATCTGGCGAACACGTACTAATATTTCCCGCATAAAATGTATAGAGTACCCGCACTTAAAGAAAATCCAAAACATTAATAGCAGATACTAAAATTAATTGTTTTAGGTCTTAAGGAATCGCTTTAATAATTAAACAAAAACTTACAAATATGTTATTGTTGTATTTATCAAAATTATGAATTGGAAATTTTTAAACAGTCCGTATCAATTATTTTCGAGTATTTTAGCTGCAAGTAAACTTGATCAATCATTTCGGTGATCAGTATTTAAACAATGTTCATTTTTTTATTATAAAGTATTACAAACAATTGTTTATTCGATTTAGGATGTGCAATTCGTAGCACTTCGATATTTGACCGGTGAATGTAATTACGGAGGCAGAGTCACCGATGATTGGGATCGGCGCTGTCTGAATACCATATTGTTCAAATTTTATAATCCAAGAGCCATCAACGAGGACAAGTACCCACTTGATCCTACAGGTTAGTTGTTTTACTCACAAATTTACATAATTTCAAATGTTATTTTATAAGATTTCATTACTGAAAACAGAGATAAGTATGAATATATTTGTTATAAAAACTATTGCAAAAGTGTGTATATCTTTTAGGTGTTTATTACGTTCCCAATCTAAAGGAGCATTCGGATTTCATATCATTTTCCAAATCGCTACCGGTGGCTACGCCGCCTGGGGTGTTCGGTTTTCATCCCAACGCGGACATTACCAAGCATTTCCGCGAAGCTGAAGAATTATTGAACACGGCTATCCTAACACAGGTGAACGAAGAGCAATGTTTTATATTAATAATTTTAGTAAGACACTTCAGGCAGTCTCATTAAAAGTATCCCAAAAAAGTATATATTTCGTATTTTCGATCGTTTAAGATTTAATAGAAAGTTCTGGTAATTGTCTAAAATAATTTAGTATAATAGTAATTATAGAAATAGCTTGTAATAGACGTAAATTAATCATGTATTTTATGTTTCATTCATCATCACGTTGAACGCGTAGGATCGCTTGGTAAGTTATTTAGATTTTGGTATATATTGTATTTATAGGTAAATATGTAATGTTGATTATTAATAATTTTATTTCTTTTTCTACCTAAAGGATCTCATGAAAAAATACACGGTAAGTCCTATTTTCAATTACATAGCGCTAAAATTATTTCTTATATATGTATCTCTTACTATATAAATTTTTGGTCAAAAGATCTAAAAAAACAGTCTTGAATTTTCAAAATTCTTTGTTTTGATTTGATATATTATCATTCTACACTGAGATATGACCCGTCAAAAATTCAGAAAAGAATTGGAACTGTTTTTGCTCTCTTAATTATTCTTCGGAGTATGTGTTAATAATAATATACCATTACACGATATAATATGTATCTTTAGAGGTAAGTAGAGATACCCTAGTGAATTTAACTAATTTGCAATTCCCGAGCGTGCCCAACTTGAACAAAGAGCTTAAACAAAGTAAAATTTGTTCAGCAATAACACAAGTAGACAAATATTCTAGTAATATTTTGATAACTTTGTTAATCCCATACATTTTGGTCTTTTCTACTAGCGTTGTCGTTGATCGATTATTACCTCCTCTAGGGCCATAGTAGTGCCTCCTAGAAGGCTCTACAGAAAACACAAATACATGTAACTTTTGTTCGACGACTACAAGTAAAACGTAAATGATAAAAAATATAATTGAAGGATACAATGGCTGCCGGAGGCGGGGGCGCAACTCCAGAAGAACAAGCGATGGCTATCGCAGAAGATATCCTGGCGCGTCTGCCCAACAAGATATTAACAGGACCATCGCACGAGGGTGACATCAAACCGGCAGATATGACTCCAATGTCGATCGTAGTAATACAGGAGGCCGCCCGCTACGAGCGTCTTGTTAACGTGGTCCGGTCTAGTTCACGAGCCGTCATTGGTGCCGTGCAAGGTGAACAAACTTGCGTTACTCTGAAATAATAATCATAGTAATGATATACGTAGATGGGCAAAAAGTAATCTGATTAATGAAAATGATTGACGATTACATTTTATGTTTTTTACCATTAATATCACTGCATTTTGCTCATTTATGTTTTAAACACTTCAAAATCACAGATCGTATACACATTTATCATTTCATAATGTTTTAAATGGATTTAATCATGATTACAGAGCAAGAAAATTAAAATTATGACTACATTTTGTAATCGTTGATCTTTAATCAGATTACATTTTGCCCATCTCTGATGATATATTTGTGGCGGTAGGGCAATTGCCCGATCTGGGTCATGAGTCATGACCACAGTACACGAGTGTAAAGACTGTCATAGTGATTTGCTTTGGCCTGTCACGTTTCGGGATCAGCTCGTGTATGTCCAGTTACTCATATACGTAGAGACCTTCAGTCGTTGTATATGTGGGCCGACATGTCGACGGAGACTCGATAGGTTTTCGTCCTTTGATAAACGCTTTCGTTATTGGACTACACTGTGCTTATCATCAGGTGTTCTGTAGTCACTTTGACGAGCCATAGTAAAAATAAACGTCACTTTCAAGGTATACAGGAATACATTAGTGGCTGTATCCACTATGCGCGCATGTCTTGCCCAACGTTGGTCACGTGACCACTATTGCAGCTGATCACCGTTCTCAGAGTACTTACACAAGAAATTTCTATTAGATGCCTTTAGGGGTTTCTCATGATGTTTTTCTCTACCGGTAATCTTGTGATGCCTAAATTCATACATAATCTGGAAAAATTAAATGTATGGGCCGGGGTTAGAATTCACGAACACCCGCTTTGCATGGATACCGATCGCTTATCCACTAGGCTACCACGCCACAAACAAATACACTGAAATTACACTAAAGCATAGAAAAAAATTTAATAGCAGGCGTGCTTGCCTTATCTTTTTCGTACGCGTAGTTTTCGCATAATGATATCTCGTTCTTGTGCATGTGATTTTCATTTATCACTATTAAATTAAGAGTAATTTCATTTTTTTTTTCATTTCTACTAATATCATAAAAAGTATAACAAATACAAAACTCAAAAATGTCGTCATATTATCTACGCGTCACGTCTATCAATTTTGAGCAAAGATATTATCAGTTATAAGAGTTAATGGTAAAAACACGACAGAACAAAATAGGCACGAATGAGCTTTGAAAAGATAGAAAATATGTTGTTTCACTTTAAGCAGCGCGTTTTATACTAAATTATGGTTCTATGTATATCATAATTCAATGGCTTTAGGTGTAAGCGTGCTCAATGACATCACGGAAGAAGTACTGACCAGCATGGTCCGCGGGCGCATACCCGCTTTGTGGGCCGGCAAGAGTTACCCCAGCCTGAAACCTCTCGCAGCATACTTCAACGATCTTCTCGCCAGACTTAATTTCTTACAGGTGACCTTTGAAATTGCTTAAATGTTAAATTCTTCCAATTTTACTGGATAATTCGATACTATACAAAAAACACTTGTTAATAATAACAATATCGAAGGTTTTACATATATTTTGTGCTTAGAGCTATATCTTTTTTTAAAAGTGTTTTGTGGGTTATAAAATTATATAAATTATACAATGTGCACATTTATAAATATTAATGTGCTAAAAACATCCAGTCTCAGAATTTACCAGATTAACATCTTTCCTACTAGTCCTACTATCCTACAAATATTATAAATGCTAAAGTTTGTGAATATGTTTGTTACTCTTTCACGATAAAACTACTAGATGGATTTGCATGAAACTTTTACAGTAATATAGGCTACAATTTATAATAATTTTATGTAATTTTGATCTTAATATAACGATATATGTCAATTAAGCCGGAAAAAAATCTGGCCTCTGAAAGCTATCTTGGCGTACATTGCCTAAACCATTGGAGTTACACAAATATGATGTACCGTAGGATTGTTTGTCTTGAATAGTTCTAAATAAAAGTCCACGACAGCACACATCTACCTTTTATGTGGAAGCCACTATGACCAAGATTATATATTATAATAATTATATTATGGCAGAACAACGGTTGCTGGGTCAGCTAGTGTACTATAAGTGAATGCTAAAAGAAAAATAAACTTATTTAAGCTATTTACTGAAATTTAATATGTTAAACTTTTCATCATTAGCATTGGCATCAGCACGGGCCGCCAATTGTGTTTTGGTTGTCCGGATTCTACTTTCCTCAAGCTTTCCTCACGGCGGCACAACAGAGCTACGCCAGGAAGTACAAGATACCAATCGATCAGCTGGCGTTCCACTATCAGGTATTCTATTTTAGACTTGTTCAAATTTTGCTCCTATTTCTAAAGTCTATTTTAGAGTAAAAATATTTCGCAATCAGTATGGCAATTTGTTCTCTTACGTAGTCATCCAAGAACAAAATCGAGTAGATCATTTTAAGTGAGTGGAAGACGTTGAGTATAAAATCCACATAGGTAAAGATCGAATAACCTTCACACTAAGTACCTAGTAGTTATATGTATTTGATTAGACAATATGACTTGGTGAAAAACTTAAGCTGAAATTTATAGATGCTACTTCGACTTTGGTTAGCAAAGTTCTAAACCAATAAATTCGTTTTGACAATAAACTGAACGTTGATAAAATCGGTGACTTATCACATACTTGGACATTCCTCTCGAGATGTCGACGGAACGGGGTGACGTGTTACGTCGGAAAATATTGTGTAGTGTCGGAGAGGACGTTTTGCCCGAGATAGTGCCCGAAGGGCGTGGCATGACCCACAGTCCCCGTCTATATGCAGAAGTAGTCACCTTGGGGTTTTTAGCCGGTACAAGTCCGGCACACCTCGGCTGCGCTACCCCCTATGTGCGGCTGGGACGGTCCTATGAGGATTTTCCCCAAGTAAAAAAAAATACTTGGTCATCCATTGAGTAATATAAATTGTAATGATTTAGTAAAGTCTAAGCAAACTTAAAGTAATGTCTATAAACTTCAGCCTTAGAGTACTGTTCAAAAGAATTGCAGCAATATATTCGACCAGCAATCAAAAATAACAACAAAAGTATTACTTACGCATGTACAAGGAAAATAAACTTTCACAACGCAGCCAAGACTAGTGAATTCATACAGGTGCTATTTTATCGTGCCGGGGTTTAATTTTTGCCCCACGTTGCATTGCGAAATGCTGTGAAACTGATTTGGAAATATTTATATACTGAGTACCTAAAATAATTTTAGTATTATACTAATCATGACTACTTTAATTTTCTAAAATGTTAGGCTGAGATTTATAAACGTTACTTTGAACTGGAATACAGTCTAATTATTCGCAGAACCAAGTCCAAGTAGATGAAATCTGTGACTTACCATATACTTTGACATTAATTAAATAATATTATTGCTAATGTATGAGTAAAGGTCAATCAAAGTCAAAGTATATTCTGTAAATCTGAGCCTTAGAATTGTGTCGGTAAATATTAAAAACCTACACAGATTGGAAATACGTCCATATTAAACAAAGTTCGAAATTGCATACTCGTATTTATAATTACAAAAGACCTAAATGAATTAATAAGTTTTAGTTTAGTGTTTTAGTTTTATTAGTATGTACTTCTAGATTATAATTTGGCTCATTTTTAAACAAGTTTACGTAATATAGAGAGCATATTGTAAAAACGTTACTAATTAAAATAAAAAAAAGCTAATCCTTTGATTTACTGAAGTGTGTTACTGTGATTTGATATTAATCGACACTATTAATGTTATATATAGGAAAACATCATGAGGTAATGCGCATATCATCAACAAAAATATAACGTATAGTGAGTGTTTAAGTATAGCAATTAATGGGCCTATTCGAAATAATATTCCGTAAACGATAAAGTTAGAATAAGAGTGCATAATGTATACAATTGACATATCATGACGATGTCATAATTTTTAAAGCTCGCGACAATTCACATGACATGTTGCACTTTCCACTGTCATTATCGTTTATCGAATGGTAATTTGTCTAGGCGCACTGCAACTGGTTGCGTTGGGCACTCTATTGATATAAGCGCAATAATGGTGTTATGTATAAATTAGGTGCAATCTTCGTTCGAAATAGAAGCGCCTCCTGAAGAAGGTGTCTATATACAGGGCTTGTTCATGGAAGGTGCGAGGTGGAATATGGAAGACTATTACATCGATGAATCGCACCCCAAGATACTTTACGATGAATTCCCACCAGTAAGTTGCTATAACCAATAGGAAAGCCAAACAGACCTGCTTATTTCATGTCATATTGCGAGTATTTATTAAAATTGTAGTTGGAATTGCTGTAACTACATCTTTATCATTTCAGCCCGCATCGGTCCACTGTTGAACAAAAGCATCTCCCAAAAATCAGCAATTGTCTCTATGCTGGGATATTCGCATTAAGATAAATTCAGCTGCCTTTCGCACGTCGTCGGTCTATCTAGCTCCAGGGACTCGTACAATACCTTTATTGAGACGCGTTCACCTATCCAGAACTTGTTTACTCCAACAGTTGTGAATTGTGCGGCAAATAAGACAGGCCCAATGTCACTTCAACTTATTCACTCGGTTTGCTAAGTTGGACGCTTCGTTCTGTGCCTGATGGCCTCATTATAAATTCTATCATGCGGAACGACTTTACTGTCGGTGTCCACGTCTCGGTATCGTATCTCACAGCAGGTAGCATGCACTGATTTAAGACTTATGTCTTCAAGCATTGTGGAATTGACAATGACGTTATTTGGTTAAGCATTCTGAAAGTCTAGCCTAGCACTACCCTTCTGTCGATTTCTCTTTCGAACAAAGCTATATCTTATTACTTATGAATTTGTTTTAACTTTGGGATAGAACGATTTCCTTTCTAATTATCTATTTTGGAGGTAGTCTTTGCTTCAAAGCATCAATTTGATAAGATTAGATAAGTATTAATTGTTCTTTTAATCATGAATTATTGTGAAAGATGCTTATATTGTAGTATATAGAAACAGGAAAGCTAAGTAACAATGTCCTTAACAATTATTTGTAGCCTGTTCTTGATAGCGCTATTGTTTCCTAAAACTGTGTCAGCATTAATTGGATTTCATAAGAGTACTATAGCTCAATTTTGAATGAATTATTGTATCTATTTTAATTAAAGCTTCATGCAAAATATTCGTTTTGTTACGAGTTTAATTCATCGTTTTTGTGCATACGAAGCAATTACATAAATTATCTCTTAGTTTTAGTGCCTACGATATCCTTTGTTGGTGTTGTCTCTAATCTATTACTAAATAAATTTTAATGCTGGAAAAAAGTTATTTAATAATTAAAAGTCATAAGTATTGAATGTAAATAAAGCCATAGAAAATTTTGCTATGCCAACAAAGTGCAATGAATAATCTACTAGGTCGTGGAAATTATATGTTTAATTAAGGCGCACAGTACAGAAGATAAACATGAAATGTAAAAAAATATATACAACTGAAGATATGCGACTAGGCTATCTTGAAAATATATATGCACACTGGAAGTTTCAAATATACGACCAGTTACAAATTATAACGATACTAATAATATTGGGTCTGGGAAAAAGTTCGTGGCGTTTTTTCAGTTAAATTCGACCGGTCTCCTTAAGCGCGTGAATGAATTTATTTGAACCAAATATGTTCTATTATTATCGACAATGTTTCGGCATTTTTTAGGTAGATGCATGATCCCATTGGTAAAGACCTTCTGTGGTTTCTGGTTAAAGAACTGGATCAAGTAGTTTTCATAGACTTCTTTTGAAACCATGTTAATTCCATGAAGAGAGCTCTGCAGAGATCGGAATAGACGATAGTCAGTGGGTGCTATATCCGGACTGTAAGGTAGATGCAACAAAACTTCCCAACTGAACTCTCTAAATTTTTGACGGGCCATCAAAGAAGTATGTGGTCGGGCGTTGTCACGATTATAGACAATACCTTTCTTATTTATCAATTCGGACCTTTTTCTCTCAATCGCCAAGCCTATTCTTTCTGGTCAACCACAGTAGAGTTGACAATTTGATAGTCAATCGTCTCACCAGATGCAAGTAGCTCGTGGTGGACGATAACCATCCAGTTCCACCACCAGTTTTCCGTAGGCTTTACCCTAGTTTCCCTACACGTGACTCCTGGGTGGTGCTAAACGAGCAGCAGCGAGGTGGTAGGGCGTCGGTGCCCGTCTGGATCGCGACCACAGTACATGGGTGTAACGCCCGTCATAGTGACCAGTTTCGGCTTGTCGCGTTTCGGGATCAGCTTGTGTATATCCAGTAGCGCATATACCTAGAGACCTTCAGTCGTGGTGTATGTGGGCCGACATGACGATGTAGACTATCAATGGATTTTCATCCTTTGATAGTCGCTTTCGTTTTTGGACTACACTGTACTTACCATCAGGTACTCTGTAGTCACTATGTCGAGCCAGCGTAAAAAAAAAAAAAACACACAACAGCACTTCCTTTGGCGTCGATGTTAGTTTAGCAAATGATTGTGAAGGCTCACCATCCTTTATTCACATTATTTTATGCTTCCGGTTATCGTACGTGATCCATTTTTCATCTTCCATTATTAGACGTTTTAGAAATGGCTTGATTTCATTCCGTTTCAGCAGCGTATCGCAGAGGTTTAATCGGTCCATCATGTTTTTCGCGCTCAACTCACGAGCTCCATTCATCAAGCTTTTTTTATAACAAGTTTTGTGTAAATGATTCAAAACATTTTTATAGCTCTATACCAATATTGACACTGCTGATATGCGTAACTTGTTGGACTTTTTCAAGTATTTCATCAGCTTTTTCAGTGATTGGACGACCGCAGCGTAACACATCTTTCACATTAAAGTTACCGGAATGAAAGCGAGCGAACCATTTTCACACAGCAGAATTTGATAAAGTACCTTCACTGTATATAGCAAATTTTTTTTCGTAAGCCTGCGCAGCGTTTTTCCCGTTGTCATAACGATATTGTAGAATACACCGGTTTTTTTTTTATTATTCAGCTCCATGTTCGAGTGCGAAATACTTTCGAACCACTGCACAGATTGCAATGTTTTTTACATTTAACTAACGGTCAAAAGGTCACCTTTAAAGGTGCACTCATTGGTGTTGCTGTAATTTATGTTTCTTTAGTTATATGCGACCAACGCTATTCATAGGAAAAAAACGCCACGAACTTTTTCCCAGACCTAATATAAAGACAAAAAAGAACAATAATACAGAAAAATATTTGGTCCTTTGTGGTAATAATGTGTTACAATTAAAAGTTAACTTTAATTTAATGTACTCAGGCTTAATTTACCCCCTAAAGAATGCCCCTAAAAACATTTCTTGAAAAGCTGAGGTGCACTACATAATATTAAAGCTTTGAGGTTTTTTTCTAGCGCTAGTAATACTTTTATGTATTTTTGCGTTCATTAGGCATCATAAAACATCTATTCACGTCGTATGTTTAATATGAAATGTTTTCCAGGTTTGGTTGATCCCGCTTAGGCGTGAAGATATACCGGATGACGTGTTTTACAACTGTCCGCTGTACAAGACGGGCGACAGACGCGGCGTGCTCTCCACCACAGGCCATTCCACGAATTACGTCTTGTTCATGCGCTTACCCACTTCTAAGGAGCCAGACCATTGGATTATGAGGGGTGTCGCTTTGCTTACACAATTGCCGTTTTAATAAAACAGAACGACAATTAATAAATTCAGGATTGAATAGTTTGCTTGACGTGGCTAACATTTTTAATCATTACTTAAACCTTAAGATAGTTAAGTTCTGCTTCTATGATTCTTTGCTAAAGCATTGCTAGCATATTTTTAAGTTAGTACCATTTCACTGTTCAACATTAAATATTAAAATACAGGTCAAACTTTTGAGCAATACAATTTTTAAATGCTGCGGATCTAGTCAAACGAGAGATAAACCCATTTTTATATTTTGATATTGTTTTCGTATCATGTGTAGAGGAGTACTTCATTGTCTAGTCATCATGTAATAGGTTCCTATGTAATTTCATTATGTATTTTCAATCAAAGTACTACAATTTCTAAGTTGTTAATGTTATTGGTTTTCTTTGTTTCAATATTTATACGATGATTATTTCAATAAAGTTTATAAATGTAAAATTATTTTTGATTTCTAACACCTAATTCATTTTTGTCACTTTAGCGGAAAATGTAAAATAAAAATTACTGTTGAACAACCGCCATTTTACTATTTTATTTATAGTGTAAACGTTTTTGTCCTTAATATATAATATATTATATAATATATTTCATTCAGTTATAACAAGTAATCTAATCAAATCTGAATAACAAACCATCTAGAATAAGTTTTTCCCTACTTCTTTGTCTTTTTGTGCAAGCACAATGAAATAAGGATTCGACGCACATAAATGTGAATTAATTTCGCGTACAGGAAAATATAAATTGACAGGTCCAAAATTCAATACTGCTCAATAATACGGCACAGAGCCCAACTTACATAGAGCGTATTTTTATTCAAATGTCGTTAACATAATAAATAATACTATAAACCTTTTAGAATCATTAGGTCGAATAAAATTGTAAGTTTTATTAACACTAAAAAAATTACAATATACTATTTAGTATTTTTATTTTCTGTCAGTCTTTTTAATACTCTCACACACAACAAACACACTTGAGGCATATAACCAGAGAGGGGATACAGCCACTAATGTATATGCTCACCACGAAAGTGATATAGCGTAACGATATATTATTATTAGAGTCTCTACTCTGTTGCATTAGTTAAGGTTTTATAATTTACAAAATAATTGTTTGGTAAAATTGAATGATAGAAAAACAACTTTTGTGAATTATTATGTAAATATATTAGACCTAGTTTTTGGCACGTGTCCGTATTTTCACACCATATGAATTGCATCTTGAAATGGATGTTTGCTTGAAAGAAAAGAGGTCAATGTCATGTTTAACGTAGCCCCGTTTTATGTTCGGCGGAGGGGTCCCCAACCCTATAGTTGCGGCGGCGAATATTATAAAAGCGATGACTCTGGGTTCTTTCGTGCCACGCTGCCCTGTTTTTTGGCACAATAATGTCCGCGTCCCAGTCACGAAGTATCTATTATTATAAATTGATAACTTGGGGTTTTTTTTTATTTTAAGATATAATTAAAACTGAGAGACAACGAATATTCACTGGATTCTGAATACGAATCAATAGCTTTTAGAAATTATTTCTGTTCGTACCCACACCACCCAGGAACTGCTCAGCCAATTTGGATCCTCGTATTAACATATTTTTCATCATATTATAAAATAGTTGAATAGAAATGAAGCTGTTACTAGATCAAGCCTTACTAAATTATCCGTAATGAAGGATTATAAAAACAAGGTCGTATTAAAGTCACTATTTTGTTACAAGTTTTATCAAAGTCGTTTGCATGAAAATAGAGATGTAACTTGAAAACTCCATGGTACTCGGCATCATACATTACTAAGCTTAAATCCAGTGGCGTGCATTCGATAAAAAACATTATCTCGTTATACTTGGACATTTATTACATATATATACAGAAATACATAAAATTTAGTCCAATTTGGACTCTCAGACCGCTATTTTGGTAAACGCCAGATTTTAAGTCAATATATTTATGAATTGTCCAAGTATAGCGAGATAATGCTTTTTATGGTTTATATGACATGCACGCCACGGCTTAAATGAAATAGTATTAGTGATGATAAATATCAAAACCTACCATATATGTCCATGTTGAATAAAGTGTGAAAACAACAAAAGATCGAAATAAATAAGTTATGCATTTTTATAATATTTTTATTTTTTTTTATTTATTTATTTATTCACTATCATTGAACAGCACATATAATTGTACTAGCTGATCCGGCAAACGTTGTTTTGCTATATAAGGTTTTGTAATATCTTCTAAGATGTTCATTGAAATTAGGTGATGTCAAAGACAATTATGTTCACAATTAAATACTCTTAATCAACAATACATTTATTTGGATAAAGATTAATATTATTACGTTGATACAACTCTTAACAAATAATGCATTAATTTCGACCAAATTTGTTTACCATAAAAACGGTTCTAGTGACTTAATCTTAAAAGATAGACATATACTATCTCGGACATTTTTTTAGATCATTTCAAGAGGAATAATTCTTTCGTACATATATTTTTGGTATCTTGAACCGTTTTTGCAGCGCACGCAATGGAACCCCTCAAGGATGAATAATTTTCCCCGTTTTTTTCACATTTTCCATTATTTCTTCGCTCCTAATAATTGCATCGTGATGTTATATAGCGCGTTCAAACAAACAAACAAACAAACAAACTCTTCAGCTTTATAATATTAGTATAGATTACATACGGTACGGTTTTAAAACTGTGCGAATTATACAATGATAATATTTAAAAACTATAAATGTAAGGAAAATAGAATAACAGAATCTCGCAGCAATAAGAAATACGAGTGTGTTTTTGTAATAATTGAGTGCATGTGATATTACATTATGACAGTTTTTTTAAATATTTGTAATTAATATGGTGCGGAAATATTACAAATCTTACTAATAAAGCTACAAAATGAATTAAACCTTCGATTTAGTAAGACGTGACTTACTGGTATTAGATATTTATCGACACAGTTCTTCATAGCATTAAAATGACTACTTATTAATAGGTTAGATAAACACAAAGATACAACTGGAGATATACATACGTAATAGTAGCCATGCTACACTCGAGAGTTGAAGTTAAAACGTTTCGTCTGGAACATAGAATACTATTTCAATAATTAAATCTAATTATTAGACTGAAACGGGATTAATTGTTGCCACCGTAGAGGAACTCACGGTATAAACTTCTAGGAAAACGTATTTTCGATTATTCATATTAATCACAAAAAAAATGTAGGTGTATAGACTTCTATACTATAATAAAATCCTAGCAGAGTTATGTCTGTACATTCGTTATTTTCGGTTTCATTAATTCTAATTGAGGTAAACATTATAGAATAAATGCGAAATCAACATTTTCTAGAACTTTTATCACCCTGTCCGTTTGTTTCTTTGTACACATTTCATGCTACAACTACCGAAGAGATTTTTACAAAATTTGATATAGAGGCTTAGCATTATTCAATCCATTAGGCTACTTTATCCAGAAGTAGTAAACGTATCCTGCGAGAAAACGGATGAAAGTTTATATTGGAAGTTTTGTTATAGAAACTTTGCCTTTAATCTTTTTGTTTTTGTTGTTCTTTAAGAAGAATGCACCTAGGCACAAGCAGGCTCGGTCCGCTACTACAAAACATATTGGATATAAAAGGGAAACGTGCTTTATATCAGAGATCGACTTTGCTCTACTATGTAGATTTGTTAGTTGACATCCAATAGATTGCCGTCCGTGGATGGACTGTACTTTTCATCAGATGCGGTTTTACCGAGCCAGTATAAAAGCTTGTAGGAAATGACCCATGTGTTTTATTTCTGAGGAAGGCAAAGTCACGGGAAGAGTATTCTAGCGTTAAATAACCGAGTAGTAGGTAGAGGTAGACGCCGCGGGGAGGGGCTGTAGTACGGGAGGCACTCGGTCTGGCCAGGCGTTACCTCGGCAACGGGAGATATTGATCTGCGCGTAGCCCCGCGCAGCATCCCTCCCGTGCCCCTCGGCACGCGACGCCCTTGATTCCTCCGTTCCTCCGCCACTACCCTCCGTATGACAACCCCCTTCCCCCTCAAATACTTATTACATTTCGCACTACATACCCGATGTAATCCGATGAAGAAATTTCGCTTATGTTCTGTAATCTCGTGAGAACTTTGACACTTGTGACCTTAGGTTACGCAAGTTCAAAGATTAACACATTGAATCTATGAAAGAACAAAAACGATATTTATTTATTTTGCACAAGAACACATAATACAGAAGTATATGTTAAAAAAGGTAATTGACAGCATAACACTACAATACCCTGTATGGCGATGATGTACCAAAGGAAAATCAGCTTAGCAAATGCTCGACAACCAGCGATGGTGCTTAAATTTCAAATTAAAATAGTTCATATAATATTTTACTTGACAGACATTTCAGGGAGTCGTATTATTACAAGAGATATACTGGATTTTAAAATATAACTACAAAAAACAATACTTGGAATTATTATATAGTTCACAAGTTTCAAGAGTCATGGAGTTATTTGCTACATTGTTTTTGACGATACGTCTTTTATACTGTGTAGAAATATAGGGCATCTTTATAGTAAGAAAATATATTTTATTAAAAAAATTTAGATCCTTCAATAGTAAAAAATTATCATAAATCTACCAATTAGTAAACTAAATGATTTAAAAGCTATTTATATAAATAGCTTTATATAGTTATAATTTATATAACTTTTAAATTTTTTTGGAGACTGTGCCGTGTAATATTTTACGTACTTAAGCATTGACTCTAAAAAAAATGAATATACCTATATAAGTATCTTTTAAGTTATTTAATTTACTAATTGGTAGATTTAAGAATATGTTTTTTTTTTACTTTTTGAAGCCGCTAGATTTTTTTAATAAAAATAGTTTTTATTTTGTTGTATCCCTATCAAGTTGCCATTATTTATAATATTTGTGACAACATGATATATCTTCTGTATGTCTAATTTATTTTGAGATGTCATCAGCTCTACTCTAAATTCACCTAACGTCACCCTAAAAGTATCCCTTCTAAATATGTGTTCAATATAATAGATTTTATTAATCAAAACTGATTTACTGTTATAAATTAAAGAACTTCATTAAATACATAGGATGATCATCATCAAACCTGCACTAAATGAATATTAATCCCACTTTATAATATACCCTATTGACTAAATAAAGAATTATCCAATTCGTTTTATAAGCGCCGGAGCAATCGGTGAACATACAATAAAAAAATACACACAACTGAACATACAAACTCCTCCTTCGAAGTCGGTTAAAAAGACAACCGTGCGTACAAAGTCACGAGCAATACCTATGCAATTCGTATTAACTTTAGCACTACGCATAGCACTGTAAATTGAAATGGCAGACGACTACGTCGCTAATTGAATCCATCTGGGGGTGCATTTATTGTATGCAATGTGAAGGTACTACAGATGAATAATACAATTTGTAACTGTAGCGAAATGCGCACAAATGTATGGTACTCAACAAAGTACCATTTTAAAAATAATTCTATATACGTCATGATGAAATTGGTATTTCTATTCATTTGTATTTATCATGAAAAGAGAGATTGAAACTTCATCACTATTGGAAAAGTATTATATTAAAGATGGATATGTTGAAATAATAAGAATATCTAAACTTGACGTGTACGGTCGTATAGGATCATTAGTTAATTATTCACTTGTTTTCCTTACCCTATTAAAGTACCTAAACACGCGCTATAAACCTAACTATAAAACTATACCTACATCTTACACTATTTATAGTCTTATTACGGAGTACTCTCCATTGCACCTATACGATATGTACTATATGGTAACGAAACATTGAGCGAATAATCATGGGGGCATCATGTCTGATATTTAGGCTGACTATTCGTTGTTTTTTCGACAGGACAAAATGATGTTGGTCGGAAAGGCCTTTGTAACTTCACTAGGCGAGAGGAGCGATCACTAAAGGTATTCAGTCAGGTAAATATTCCTCAGCTGACTTTTTTATACAGTAGTGATAACATTGAAATAGTGGGGCAGGTTTGCTTGTTTAATAAAATGTCACTGATGGCACAAAATAAATATTTTGCAATGACGATTATAGAGAGGTACCAGTAGCGTTCATTCCATAGATGCATAAAAGCATTGCATGCCCTCACGATAAATAAGACTGGAATAAATTGCTTTAATTTAAACACAATAAGGAACCTTTTATATTCATATCTATTCTATTTTCACGCCATTTATCTCCCCTATGAGAGTATATAATATTAATTATTATTATATAATATTGACATTAACTATGCGAATCTGCCTACCCTGGACAAATACGCTATGCACGTCACTGAGAGGTACATATCTGCCAATACTCCTCTCGGTTATGTTGCCCTACTCTATTGTAATATCTCTTCAGACTGCTTTTAAAAAATCTAAGATCTAGATTTATCTTTTATCATAAGATGATGGGAACATGCCAAAAGTAAAAACAAGGGTTCTGTCAAAAATGCAAGTCATCTACCAACTACAACCTATTTCAAACTGTACACAAGCAAAGGTACTTCGACGTTTAGAACATCAACAAAAATATCTCCAATCTCATTACACTGAATTGCTTCGCTCAATATTAACCCTGCACAGGTAACCTTATTCTGTAGTACGTTTAGACGAGTCGACGTACAGATATTTGGGTTAGCATATTTTTTATTGTAATCGAATTTTTTTGTAAGCATGATAAAGTAACATTATAGAAATTTATTTTTTATAATTTGCTATAAATAAGAAAAAAAATAAAAATACATTTATTTGTAAGAAAAACATAAAATAATTAACATTTTCTTACTAAGAAGCGAACTAAGTTTGAGAGCTGTTCCACAGATTTTTTATTGATCACTGTAAATAATAAAATCTATTCTCTTAAGCCTTTGTAATTTATGTAACAAAAAAAAAACTTTTGTAATATACGTGTGATACTTAGGACACGAGACTAATATATGCCCTTCAAGTCAAAATTATGCTCTAGTCGTACAACGATTCGGATAACCATCGTAATTTCAAAGGTCAAAAAGCTCATTCTTTTTTTTCCTTTGATACAAACATATTAATCAATAGTATAAGCTTTGCTGGTCCGTTCCGTAACGAGCTCCATAAGCTCTTCAGTTATAAATATACTAAAATGTTCTATCGGGTTTAATTTTATATCCATTCATTGCAGTGGTAAACGGAACTACCTGTATGACATTTCATGTAAATGCTCATCTACTTGATCTTATTTTAGCAGACATAACAGTTATTCGCTTTATCATATGATATTTATGATATTTTTGATATTTATATATGTTCTTTATATGATTGGAGCGAAAATACTTAATAGAACTCTGTTTACAGATTTCAGAATAATCATGGTTTATGACAATATTTTATAGCAGTTGAAGTACTGTGTAAAAATTAGGCTCTCTTCTGTGCCTTTAAAGTAATTATGGATAATATTTCAATTAAAAGTGCTTTCGATTTCATTGGTTCGATCCCTCTACGTTTTTCTTATTTATTTTTCAGTTACCCGGCCGTTTTACGATATGCAAAAGGCCTAGAGTGTCAAGGTATTGTACACTAAAGAAATAAAGCCGTTATATTATAAATAAAGACAAAATATAGACTAAATCTTAAAAAAAAAAAATGATATGGCTCTTATTACTAAAAAGTAATGTTAAATGATTTATACGTCGCTACGAAGTACACCAGGGCTATATTTACAAAAAAAGCACTGACTTAAAGCAAATTGCTGTCTTCTGCATTGTGGATAGAATGATTTGGCTAAAAAGATCAGCTCGATATTGCCTGCTATGAGCGAATCACAACGATTTTTCTAAATTCTACACCGCAAGTCGACTAGGTTATCTATCTAGGGTTAGGATCCCTCCCTGTAGCTTTGTCAGTCTTCATTGTATTACGAATAAGCGTTGCCATGGGGAGAGACGTGCTTCCGAGAAGAGCCTTCGTACTTACGATCTCATCCTGATTATTGTTTATTTTATCAAAAGGACTGGAATAAACATAAACTAAAATATAGTTACCTCAATTTTATTTTTATTTTACTTAATATATATACTAAATAAACACCTATAGTTTTATGTTGAGACATTGAACGCGAATAAAATATGGCGAATAACTGAGCTTGAATTGTCTTGTTTGCATTTACTGGCTTACAAATTTGCGTTTGTTTTAATCATACAAGTAATGACCATTATAAACATGTAAAATTGTTTTTTTTTTTAATCCTTTTCAATAGTTTCTTCCGTAAGCTAATGTAAATTTGTAATATGTAAATAAATATCACGATAAAGCACCAGGTGATGTGTATTACAGTAAGCGCTAAATTGAGAAGAAAAAAAATCATTTCATTTTGTGTGTATTAAAATTTTTACCTTTCAGGGAAAATGTGTTAGTTGGCAAAAAAATTTTTGAAACAAAAAAAAAATGTAAATTCTGAACTGTTGAAACATCACAGTCATTCCTATATAAAAATATCCGCTATTCTTTAGTTACTAGTTATAAAAATACCTTTTTTTTAAGTTTTGAATTGTGAAGGATGATTTATTATTTATGAATATATTTTATTTGACTGCAATCATTAATGTTATCAAAAAGAGATTTTCTCTTTTAACTTTCAACAGATAGTAATACGAGTACATTCATATGACACGACCTAGGAATGTTTAAACAGAACATGAGAGTGAATAAATAATACGGGTTCAAATAAGTCCAGCCTAAGTTAGACTGTCTGATCCGATAAAAGCTTCTGGTCACCCGTCCATTTTTAAAACGTGCTATTTTCGATAGGTATGTAGTTGCTAAATCTTATTCTGCGAATATCGGGACAGGTTGGAAAACTATCGGGAACTGAGATTTTCGATTCTCTTATCAATGCTCCAAAAACAATATCGTTTTTTATGCATTACTGAAGATTCTAGTATATACATTTAGAATCCTTAAAATTACTAGACATGATTTTATACTTTCTATTATATAAAATTGTTTCAACGTATCATAAGTAATTAATTATAATGAAAATAATATATCGTCACGCTACCTCCCTTTCAAGGTGAGCAGAGATACTTTTATGGCTGTATCCACTTTACGCTTATATATCGTACCAAACGTGACCAGTAGCGTAATTGATCGCCGTTCTCAGGTCACTTACTCATGACATTTCTATCAGCGGCCATGCGGGTTTCCTCACGATGCATTCCTGCACCGGTTAGCATGTGTTTCCTAAATCCGTACGTAATCTGGAAAACCCCAGAGTTAAGGGCCGAGATTCGAACGTACAACCATTAGCTTTGCCGTACATGGAAACAGGTGCATTATTCACTACGCCTCCACAGCCACAAGTCGCATCAAACCATATTCAAGGTATGTCAAATATTATAATTAACTAGACCATCACCGAGCATTTAAAAATTCTATCCATTCCAACAATATTTTTTAAGAAATTATATCTTCTATCAATAGATATACATATACTATCATATGTGAAAAAGAATGTCATGTTTACATGAATCCATAAAAAATCCCTTCAAGTTCACAAATTTAATTACAATTTTGTTACTATCCAGTGAACAATAAATTTGTTTGAATTTCGAATGAATACCTACTTATTTTCAACTTTGAACACGTAAATTGTAATTACGAGGAAATGTACCGAAAAATATCAATTACATAATTAGAAAATAGCTATGCGAAAATACCGTGCTACAAACATGTTTATTGCTCAATTAATATTGGAATTCTAACAAATTCCCGTATAGGTATCAATAAAAGAAAATCTTTGTTGCTAATTAATTTTATTACAATAAAGTCAAACACATATTTTAATGTTTCACATAAACTCTACAATTAAATAGTAGATTACTTGCTTGAAGTGTTCTGTACCCATGTCCACAATACTGAGAACATGCAAAAATCCAAAATTTCATGAAAATCGATTTATTGCTGCACTGTAAATTCGGAACAAAAGAAATCGTTTTTATATATCAGCTTGTTCACACCTATTGCCGAGTATAAGCCTCCTCTCCATCATGCCATAAGTAAATTATTTTTTCTGAGTTTTCTATTACAATATATAAATCAATAAACCAGAGGTATGCTTTACAATCTATATTGCATATTCATATATGTACAATTGTACATTGAAATCGGAGTATCTTTTGGTAATATTTGTTATAAAAGGAGAGGAATTATTAGATTTATATAATATTAAATGTAAAACTACTTGTGCAGAAAAAAAGTGCGCACGCCATATTACGGTTAAGGTACGTAAATTAAAATGAGCACATACGATTTCTACATATAAAACGATTTAATGATTGATCAAATGGCGATGCTAACATTAATATTTATCCGATGAGACCGCATTGTCCGCTCGTTTCCCCCGGGAACGTAGCTCGGTCCGCCAATTTTTCAACGAACAATCATTTAAAACATCAAACATCGCATAATGCGTGTGCGGCCGTCATCGCTTAACGTAAAATGTGAATCATTGTTTAATTGAGGGGTGGAGAAGGGCGGGCGGAGGGCATCGATCGTCTCCCGTTACCATGGCAACCGCCATCCCGCAGCCCCGCGCTCTCGATTCATTTGTAATCATTTGTTTCGCAACCGTCGAATAAGGGTGAGATCGCACTATATGGCAATAAAACTAGACTACAATGGCGTGCGGCGATTTTTTAAAAAGGATGTTGGTACACTCAAACGTGTAGTCTACTTTTAATAAGATGATATATTTTTATATTCTTGTAAGCCTGATAGATTGTTTTCACATCAGGATGGAAATTGCCACTCGATAAGCCAGATTTATAATGATCTTATTTTTTATCTAGCTCTAAATTGTAGAGAAAAAAAAAACTTTGTGAAACTAAACTACATGTATAACTATACCCCCCTCTCTCTTAAAGCACCAGCATGGAAGCTAATATTACGCCCGTCTGTAAATTTAATCTACAATACCCTTCACTTGACCTTCCAATGGGGGCTAATGAAAAGCAGGGAGATTATAGGGCCTGTACTTGACTGAATCGCTACCGCTATACAGGAACAAAATCCGTCATAAATCGCTTTTCGTAACATTTCAGAATCAGCTCTTTATCGTGGTTTGATATATATTCCCATGACTCAAAGGAACATGAGTCTATTATTACATATCATCGTTTTCGGACTACACGGTTCTTACCATAAGGTTTAGTAAAGGCATTTTGGAATGCCATTATATAAAAAGTATTAGAATACCCTGCTGAGCGGCAATTTTTTTTACACTGGCTTGACATAGTGCCTACAGTGCACGTGATGGTAAGTACAATGTAGTCCAAAAACAAAAGCGACTATCAAAAAACGATAATTCGTTGATAGTCTCCGTCGACATGTCGGTCCACATACACCCCGACTGAAGGTCTCTAGGTATAAGAGGCACTGGATATACACAAGCTGATCCTGAAACGCGACAGGCCAAAGTGATTCACTATGATGGTTTTTACACTCGTGTACTGTGGTCATGTCATGACCCAGTAACAGCAACCGACCTACCACCAAAAAAAAAAACTGATAGCAAATTATAAAGCAAATTCGGCGACCAATTTATGTTGTGCCACGTTTCATCGTCTAGTTCTGTAGCCAAACAGTGTGATCCCAACTTTACGATACCTACTCGTCATACTGTCCGGGAATTTGATAGATCACGTAAGCTTGATACATGGAATTACGCATATACAATGATCCTTCATTACTGTGTATCACATATGCCCTCGATAACAATTAAAACTGTTAAACAACAGGATAATCTGATTATCTCAGTACAGGAGCGTCACAACAGCGGTGTTTTGTCTAGTTAATGAGGGAGATATATAGAATATTTAATAGCATATTTTAAAAATGCTGGTACTGTGAGTGTTGTTTGTCGGGACTATTCAAATTATCAAGAACAAAAAGAATTAATTCAATTATCAAGAAAAAGAAGATTTTTTTTTGTGGTCGGTTGATTGTCCGAACTGGGTCATGACGGCATTTACACAAGTGTAAAGACCGTCATAGTGACTCGTTATGGCCTGTCGCGTTACGGGATTAACTTGTGTATATCCAGTAACACATATACCTAGAGACCTTCAGTCGTGGTATATGTGGGCCGACATGACGATGTAGACTATCAATGGATTTTCATCCTTCGATAGTCGCTTTCGTTTTTGGACTACACTGTACTTACCATCAGGTGCATTGTAGTCACAATGTAGAGCCAGTGTAAAAAAAAGATCAAAAGAGGGTAGAGGAAGTAACTTCTCGCCCCCGACGAAGACTCCGCGGCACGTCAGTTTGCTCGTAACCATGACTTGCATGACCAATTCAAAGCGTCCAGCCCTAATTAGAAATAAGTTATTTCGCGCAAAGTCCCGATAAAGTATTTATAATTAATATATAATTTTAAATTATAAAAAGGGAAAATGAGTGCTCAATTGCGCTACTAATCACGTTCCTTATATCTGTACGAAAAGATTTGCTTGTACATTCATCATGCGAACGGCTAAGAAGTGGAATATGCTTCCAGCGGCCATATTTCCGCGATCTTATGACCTGGGATTCTTTAAGAGAAGAGTGAATAGGCATTTGCTAGGCGATCGCATTTCATCATCAAACTCATCTTCACCTTCCACGAGGTGTGTCTATAAATAACAAAAAATATATATTATACTTGATGCGCTGTAAGTTAGTTATGGAACTGTGGGCCCATTGCACGTAGGATCGGTAAACTATGGACAGCTAATAATAATTGGGAAGATAGAGGAGAATAGACTTACAGGCCGAAGCCCTAAGCGGTGGTCAAATCAAGTCTAAAAACAGTGGGAGCTTTCCGTTAACACCTCCCTCCATCAAGAGACAGATTGAACCGATAGACGCTGCTGGTTTCCGATTCACAGCAGTGAGGGGCCGAGGAAGAAGAAAAAGATAAATTACTGTTCACGTCATTTCCCAATGCATGGATTTGGTTGTTTTTGCGAACCCCGCCAGGTTTGCATCTCTGTATGTCAGACGTATAGTATGTTATATTATAATAAAGTAATACTATCGTAAATCCAATTAATGGTGACTAAAAACAAGTATTTATGAATTCTTTTCTTTAGTATATAGGCCACATTTACACGTGGCCATTTGATGAAATATTTAACTAAGGCAATTAGCTCAAAAACTTAGAAATATTTCTAATTTTAATAGATTGTCTGCGTTTATACAGTGCCAAAAGTAACCTAGCGTAGCGGAATGACTCAACAAATAGCGTACACGCGGCATTAGTTCGTTGGCGGACAGAACGATCAAAAAGGAAAATTATGTTGGAAATGAAATCATTCGTACATTTAAATTGTTCGCTGTACTAATTGAATGTGTAACCAAGTGAATGGCTACGAGTGCTACGATTTTACAGCTCACCGTAGCGGACTGGCGGCGAAACGTTATGGAAATTAGAAATAGAATGTCATTATAACTTATACTTTGGTTTTAATTTGTATGTGAACTTAACAAATCATTCTATGAGTACATTCATTTTAATTACAGTATTGTAGTTTTCATGATGGATGAATAATGGTCACACTTCTTCACATTAATTAAACACTCTTATTTCTTCCCCAAATATATATTTTGCAATAATATTCGTAAGATTACATATATTTTTCCTTATAAATATATTAAATTAAAATCAACATTTTCATATCAAAACCTAAGTCGCTATCCTCAGAATCAAATCAAATCTCCTTCTAATATTTTTAAATTCGATCGATCATCCTTTGTTTTGTAATAAAACGTTTTTTTTCTAAACGGCCAGCATCATATTTATGTCACAGATATGTAACCTCATTTAAAAATCTTCTTACACACAATCACTATAATATTATGTTTTGTAGCAGTGCCTACATTAAAACGTAGATCCTTTTTTATTATTAGTGAAACTAAGGTTTTCAAATTAGAATTTTAATTCTAATATAATTAATTCGAGTTAAATTTAATATCTAGATTATTAATAAAAATATTTTTTAAATTTTAAAGTAATCGAATTATTTTTTCTTCGAAGATCTATCTTTAATCAAGGCCTGATTTTTAAATGTGAAGAAACAATGTTATATTTATTGTATAACGTATTTATACCTTGTTTTTCTTGTGAGAACTTAATTAAATAAGTACAAAGATCTGCAATAAAGTTGGACCGTGAGACGTATTTCGTGGTAGTCAATTTTGAGCCTGTTAACGTAAATCTATTGCAGAAAACTGTATTAAAATCCGTTGAATCGTTTAAAAGATCTAAGCGAATAGATAGCGGAAGCGACTTCATTTTATTATAATATTATGTAAAGATGTCATTTAATGAATTACTCCATATAGGATATTATTTTAATGTAGAGTTTTCTCAAATAATTTGAATAGATGTCGACCCGGACATCCCGCGAGCTGGGTGGGCGAGTTGGGCGGACTAGGGGTTGCAAAATGAGATTTCCTTTGAGTCTGAGCGCCGCTGACCGCGACACCGAGCTTCGTTTGAATTATGTCCCTCGCATTAGTGATGCGACTCGAGAGGTCGAGTCACTTGAATTATTTTTGAGTCACTTGGGTACTCATATTTAACTCGAGACATATAACATATCCCTATTTATGTATCTGAGAAATTGATGCGTAATAAAGCTTAATTAATGAAAGCTTTTACAATAAAACCTTCGTCAATCTCTAAGATTTATGAAGATAAATTATAGAAATGATAGACACAATTTTTCTTTATGATTTTTTTAAATTATTTATTTCCCTATTGTAGTTCCCCCCTCCACCTTCTACCATAAATTGACAAGACGCCGTGCGGGTTTGCACCCTTTTGTGGTTGACATTCCAGCTGCTCGCACGAAGTGATTCGCTTCCTCCTTTTTGCTGCGAACCGCGAAGGAGTGGAACTCGCTTCCTGCGTCGGTATTTCCAGCATCTTATGACATGGCAATCTTCAAACGTCGAGTGAATTGGTATTTGCTAGGTGAGCGCGCTCCATCGTCAGCCTCATCATCACTTTCCAGCAGGTGAGATTGAGTTCAAGTGCAAGCCTGTATGTAATAAAAAAAAATTATAACGAAATATAGGTATACTAATAATATGTTGTTTGTTTGTCCGGGTAAGTGTTAGAGTAATGGACAAGAGATCGCTATTGACTCCGTTCTGAATGTACTCAATTGGATATTTTGTCATTTAATAATTTTTTACTCGATTCACTTGTGTAAAAATGGAGTCGAGTCCCATCATTAACTCATATATCATGCAACGCAACCTACTCTGCGACCAAGCTACGGACGTGACTTGTATCTCTTATTTCTTTCACGTTGCGTGTGCTTCTCCCGCTTTTTAAAATGCTTTAGCACTTTATGTATGGTTAAATAAGATTTTCATTGTTATTTACTTACGTATTTAATAATATTACGTATGTTATTTCTGTAGATATAACTATAGTGCGATAGTCACATTTTTAAATACCACTTTGTGAGTTTCCGTGGTCTCGTTAAATATTGGAAATAATATACTCAGAAATATTAGTCAATGGATAAAATTCCTATGAGAAGTATATTATCTATAAATAAATGCAAAAATTCATAATACTCAATTATATTCACTCTATATCAATTTCTAGATAAGTAGGAATTCGTTAAGAGCTACTTCCATTTTCCACTTAAATTATAATTGCTAATGATTGTGTTTTTATTTGTTATTTAATCACGTACAAAATTTCAAATGAGATTTCCCTGGTAAACATGTTAAAACTAAAAGAGATGTTTATGTAATAAACATAAAATATAAAATAACCAAAAGCTAGTAGTTTCTTAAACTAACATAACAGCAAATTATTTTGTCGTACATTTAAAATAACATACTTTTAAAATAATGTAAACATGCTTCTTTGTTTATCATTGCGTTTTTAATTTCATCGCAGAACAAACTAAGCGCGGCTTGTTGTATGCAGACATGCTCTGAGTGAATCGTCTGCGAGAAGCTTACACGGAAAATTTTACTCCGCTATTCTTATGTACTCCGCGTGCATTTCAGATAAATTGAATCTCGAGGGATGCATACATTGTAGCTTGAACTATATAAAAATATGAAAGGTTTTATGTGAATAGAGTTACACATAAATATATAATATACATTCTAAGCTACTTTATTACAAGCTGTTACTTATAAGAATAACTGGGCTCGTAATGATATTGTAACTTAGCAAGTCGCAAGTTTTGTAACAATTTGACGGACTAACTAGGCTATGTTGGTAGAAAACTAAATGGTTATTGGTATAATTTAAAGATAAGCTTATATAAAAGTAATTGTCAAACCTACATGCACTTGAAATGCCAATAATGGCGTTATTCGCTTGAAATAACCGATTTTATACTAGATATCTTGTTTTAATTCATCATTTAATTCCCTAGAAAGCTCTCATTTAAAACCGAGTTAGATACTTTTTTGCATATACCTTCTTTATCCTTACGATTCTATTAAAATTGATAAATAAATTACATAGAATTTCGAACAGAACATCTTCAGATTTATTTATATTCGCCAATAGAGCGTATCTAGTAGAGATTTTTGTCTGAATGGCAGAGATTTCAAGCTAAAGTGTTCTTGAGTGAGGAAAGCTAACGATCATACAAAACACAACGCTCTTGTTCAAGACGCCTTCGAGACGTCCTTTATAGAAGCCATTATCTGGTGATTACGAAGTCTGCTCTTGGCTAGGAACTCAATTTTGTTCTGAAAATAGTGGGTATTGAGGAAACCTTTTTATTTCAACAGATGTTTACATTAAACATTTTGTTCTTTGTACTTAGGTAAATATAATGATCTTCATTTTTTCGTTTGTGGTCAGTTATAATCTAAATAGACTACACAAAGAATATATAATCAATACAATTATAATTTGCTTTATTAAAAAAACATTTAGGTTAACGTTACGTGTGTAAAAGTGGGCAAGCGTGTGTTGGTCAATATATTAATAATTTGACCATTTAAAAACAAGTGGATGTATATCTATAAAAACAATTATAATATTTATATAGTAAAGAAAAAAAACCTGATGGTGTTTTTCCATAGTTGACTAAAATTTATTTCCTTAAAGTAAACAAAAAAAATCTCATCCACCTGATATAGATGACGTATTTTGAATTAATTCAATATACTTATTACTAAGAGAATTAATAATAACATGTATACATTTACCTTATTTATTTACTAATGTATCAAAGCTTGAAATTGCTAGGTAGTACATAATATCATAAATTATGTGGAAAATCAGTCTAATCAACTATAATTATGTTAATATGATTTTTAGTGACTGACTTCGACCTGTCGTGTTTCGGGATCAGTTTGTGTATATACCTGGAGATCGTCTGTCACAGTACATGTGAGCCGTTAAGGTGATGGCGGCTGTCAATGGACTTTCCTCCCTTGGTGATCGTTATTGTTCTTGGACTACACCGTACTTGCCATCAAGTGCAATGTAGTCACTTTCAGAATACCTGCGCTGGAGAGTCTAGTGCTCTGTAGCACAAGCTGAGACAGGGTCCTTATTGGCGGCGGCCTTTACTTTTTTTAATGTATTGTTTGATTTTTATGTTTCTGGTTTTTTATGTGTGATTATTGTATAATGTCGTCACTTTTGTATGGGTGCTGCTAATAAAACGTTTTCTATTCTTTTCTTTTTTTTTGTGGGTGCACTATAAAAAATGAAAATAATAAATTATTGTTCCCGAATAAAAGATATAATGACTTATTTACGTATCCATATACTTATTCAATCGTATAGTAGATATTAACAAACTATTGTCGGTAGCAATGAAGCTATTCCCGGCCGCTTGTTAGGGGGATCTTGTCGGTGTCACAGAGAGCGCCATCCCCCGTGTCCACCCGCCAGGGTCGAGGCCCATTAAAGGCTGTATCGAGGGCTCTACTCAATCACACCGGACGTCCGTCAACTTTTGCATGCAGCCGCCGTCCACGCCGCCGGCCTTTTGATATTGCGCCTGTTCCCTCCAGCCAGCTTTTGATTAATTCTGAGAATAATTGCGTATGATGTATTGGAAGGGGACACTTGCTATAGGATATTCTGTCCGTATATTTTTGTTGTGGCATGTTTATTGCGTATGATGGAGTTAGATAGCTATAATAAGGGATTTATTAAATGCTTATTTGGAAATAACGCAAATCCGGAATCCAAGAAGATAATTGCAGCAGCTTTGAGACTGTTCACTGAGAATTACTAGAAATAGCTTTTAATATATATAGTGTAGAACAATGGTACAGTACAAGAAAACAGTAAACGGGGCATGAATAGAAAATATATTAATGATTTAAAATAGCAAATTTCGCTCAATCGAAATGTTCTGTTAATTTTAAAAATAATAACAAAATTTAGAAATAAAAAAAAAAATATTGTTTGACCCAAATTGTGAACTAATTGGAAATAAAAAAATGGATAATACCTATTTTATAGAGAGAATTGTCTGGATCTGTGATAAAGAAAAAACTATAAAACAGATATTATATCTTACAATTTATGGAAACCATAAAATTTAAAATTTGCTTTTTATTTTGTTTGAATTACGTAAGCGTAAGTGAGCTTTTTAAAATATCCTTGAATATAATATTTAATTAATAAAAGAACTTTTGCTTTAACAGTATTTTGTTATCTTTAATATTTAATGTACTTTTCTTCTATGATCCATTCATATTTTACACTCTATATATCACAATACCGCGGTTGTGATTCAATCGAGCAATTATAACTATTATTATAATTATAGGTGATGAAATCAGTGGAGTGCCGCATCTGTTTCTAATTAGTATTTAAATGTAAAAAAAATAACATATCGTCAAGCTACATCCCTTTCAGGGTGAGCAGAAATACATTAATAGCTGTAACCTTTGCATTTCTTTATATGTCGAACCCAACGTGGCCAGTAGCGCAGTTGATTTCCATTTATTTAAATGTATTATATATATAATATAAATAGCATAAGAGAAATTTGGTTGAATATATTTTGTTCTATATTCTTATCCATACTTTCCGAAACTAAACTTAGATTAAAATAATCCACCATTCAGCCCGCATACAAAGTCTCAAGCAAAAAGGCGATATTTCCTACATACAAAGTTGAACCCTTCCTCGCACATCAGATGAAAGTTAGTGTTGAAAGTTAGTCGGAGCTTGCCAACGAGAGGCTTACCCATACCATCCGAGTTCGGAGTTACAGCCACCTAAAGCTTCAGCGGAACTTTACAACGAGTTTTATTATGTACCTACTGCGCTTGGCACCAGAACCCGACTTGATCCTTACACAAAGAATTTTCGTCGTGCTTTTTAGAGGAGCCAGTACATGAGCTGTAGAATCTAGATTAATAATATTAAAAAGTTATGATTTATTAGGTCCTTACATATGAAATTGGCGTTTTTCGTACTGGCCACTTTAATCACAAATTTCTCCTCTTCGGTAAGGAATTCCAAATTCAAATTTGTACAGCTATAGACTCATGTATTTGTGCTTCGATGATCGTCATTCATTTGTTTTTTTCTTCTGTTTTTTTCTGTTTGCGTCACTCATTTTACAAAATGGAAAACTTAAAATATCGCATTATTTACGAGTACGAGTTCCGCCGTGGCACTAGTGCTGCGGAAACAACTCGAAGGGTGAATGATGTGTATGGCGGTCGTGTTGCAAAAGAAAACACAGTTCGTTTTTGGTTCCAACGTTTTCGTTCTGGAAATTTCGACCTGTAGAACAAGCCCCGTGGACGGCCTGAGACTCAAGTTGATAATGAAGAGTTGAAGGCTATTGTGGTAGCGGATCCATCGCAAACCACGTCCGAGTTAGCTGCAGGCTGCGATGTTAGTGATAAAACTGTTTTAATTCACTTGAAGCAAATTGGGAAGATTAAAAAGCTTGAAATGTGGGTACCTCACGAATTGACTGAAGCAAACCGGCAAACGCGCGTCGACTGCTGCGTTACATTACTAAACCGGCACAATAATGAAGGTATTTTAAACCGAATCATTACCTGTGATGAAAAATGGGTTCTTTACGATAATCGGAAGCGCTCAGCGCAATGGTTGGATCCTGGCAAGCCAGCCAAATCCTGCCCCAAGCGAAAATTAACCCCAAAAAAGTTACTTGTAAGCGTTTGGTGGACTAGTGCCGGTATTGTTCATTACAGTTTTCTCAAATCTGGCCAGACTATTACGGCTGATGTCTATTGTCAGCAATTGCAAACCATAATGGAAAAGCTAGCGGCTAAACAACCTAGGCTGGTCAATCGCTCCACGCCACTGCTGCTTCACGACAACGCTAGACCACACACTGCGCAACAGACGGCTACTAAATTAGAAGAGCTTCAATTGGAAAGTCTAAGACATCCTCCGTACTCCCCGGACCTTGCTCCAACAGATTACCATTTTTTTCGAAATTTGGATAACTTCTTGCAAGGGAAAAAATTCAACTCCGATGGGGCAGTCCAAATCGCCTTCAAAGATTTTATTGATTCCCGTCCGACTGGTTTTTTTAGTAAAGGGATCAATGAACTACCTATGAGATGGCAAAAGTGCATAGAAAATAATGGTTCATACTTTGATTAATTAAATATATTATATTAAAAAATATTCGACTTTTTGTTCCTCCCATACAAAACGCCAATTTCATATGTAAGGACCTAATATTTTCGGGTTTAATTTCAGAGCCTTTAAAAAAAGAGAGAATAGGCAATTGGTGGGCAGACTCGATCCAGCATGGGTTTCATCTTACTTTCCACTAGATACGATTGAAGTGAAGCGTACGAGTATTTCTGTAAATCATTAAAAAATTATGAATGTTGAGATATTAGCAATTAAATCGATTAAAATTAACTAATTATAGTTTAACTATTTCTGATTTCGTCGTAATAATTCTTTTCTATAAATATAATATACTATTTTCTATAGCAAAAGTCAGGCTATAAGTTAACATACAATGATTAACGACTGCTGTCACCAATAAAATGTTACAGTACAAAGAACATAAAGAGATATGTTTTAGTATGACATTAAATTTTTTATATAATAAATAAGTCGGGTGAAAAGGCGTTGCTTGACTTCTTGATTAGTGACCACTAACCACTTTAAAAAGAAAAACTAACCACAAAAAACAGATATTTATATAAAAGTAATGTAAAATATTAACTGGATTTTTATTTGTAACACTTTTAGACTAGCTATTGTATTGGACACAAACAATCGATGCCATTTTAAAGCGATTAAATATGATTTAAAAGTTAAAACAAATGCCAGTGTACACTATAAGGCGTCATGTTTGGTTATAAAATTAAAATTCACGTCATGACACGGGTTAATGTTTGTAGAATTCGTGCAGGGAATTCCGCATGAGTGAAATTTCAGCCATTCAATGAGTTTGCACGGGCGTTTCAACAGCATTCTGAAAGCTACGCGAGCAAAACTAAGCTAAAGTTCTAAAATAATTATGTATTCAGTAATTCTTATGGGGGCTGACCTCCTCATTTTAATAAAATCGAATTTTGTTTTATTAGTGATGTCTCAAATGTTTTGGTAAATTTACTGTACAACACCTAATGGTAAGTGGTAAGTGGTGGTGGTATGTAAAGTGGATCATTGGGAGTCATGCAAGGCTAACATACCTCCACAGAAAATTTCTAAATAATTGGTTAACTGGTCAAACAAGAGCTCAGTCTCAACAGTGAGTTATTTTGTGATTAATTTCTCGGACTAAGCTTCGTTTTTAAATATTAGACTGTATTGACCTTATTAGAAGACGGGTTTTAACCTAAAGAAAGGTTTAAGCCGAGACAATACAAAAAAAATATTTTGTTATTAATATAAAAAGCAGATTAGTATTTAATATATTACAGTAGGTACTAAGACTTTTAAACAAGACACATGTTAATTCTTTTGAAAAGGGACTTTCGTCGCTTTCTAAAACTTTGTTTAAGTTAAAGCCCGCCTTGTATGTTATCTGTGTGCAGTTGTTTCTTAGACGATCTGGAGTAGCGCAAACCAAAGCTGCATACAGTTTGACGACTAAAAACGTAAACTAATTCAAGATGGATATCATGAAAAAACAAATCTTGGCCCACTGATCCTGAAAGTTCCTACGACAAATGTCGGTACGATCTATGTATATACTTTTCTTATAGATTTAAACTCATTTTTAACAATAATAGGTACTATTTTTAATATTATATGTATAGTATTTTTTTAAGAATTGTCATATTTTTTACAATTTTGGATATTTAAAAAGAAACAATTTTTTTTAAGAATATAATCAAAATTCGCCTTTGTTTCCCATAAAAGTTGTTTAATAATCGTAGTTCAGAATACTAGTAAATCTTGCAGCCACAGCAAAATAAAAGATTTGTGGAATATGACCCACGGCTCACTGCGGTCCTGTATTTGTAAATAATGTGCACTATATGTTATATAATATACTAAACCACGTCTTTACCCCGCTACGTTCGTAAGGCCAGGTATCTACAGTGATTCTATTATAATACATAAACGCTTTCTAACATTAATACTCATTATATTTTTAGTTTGGACTAGTGTTGTAATGTCAGAGGGACCATAATGATAATATAGAGTAGCCTATTAATTATAGACCATGTAAGTATGATTATATTAATGTTTCTAAAAACTCCAACTATTTAATTAAATCCTTTCGAAATGGAAAATGTCCGTAGAAGTATTTAATATGTTTTCGATCTGTATCAATTATACGAAACTATATTTAAGCCGCGTACAGATCAGAGATGGACAAAATGTAATAAGATTAATCGTTAACGATTACAAAATGTAGTTGTAATTTAAATTTTGTTGCTCTGTAATCATGATTAAAACCCTTCTAAACATTAGGAGTAATAAATGTGTATGCGATTATGGATTTCGTAGTGTTTTAAACAAATGAGCAAAATGCAGTCATATTAATGATGGAAAACGCAAAATGTAGTGTCGTTTTTCGTTAATCTGATTACATTTTGCCCATCTATGGTACAGATTATGTGCAACAGTAGGTTTTTTTTTTCGAATTTACGCGCGTTTGTTGACCGGGAAAGGTCTTCACAACTTAACCGGGCGGGTGCAACCGTAGGTACATTAAATGCAACGTGTAAAGCAATATTGTTTCTTTTACATTGTAGTGAGTTATGTGCACTCTCAGATCATTTCTACTGTACTGTCATTCTTTTATTGTCTGATTTTAAAGCAGAGCTGCTAGCAGTATGTTATTGGACGAAATTTGCGATTACAGTACGTGTCGTATAGATGATATCCACCATTTGTTGATGGAATGTGTCCGATCTGAACCTGTGAGGGAGGCGTTTGTGAGTGCCTTTGCTCTGAACAGACTTGACATCGGGATGTTTAACAAAATCTTAACAGAACTATTATCTGATGAGGCGTGTGGCTTTTTCAGATCAATGGCACCATATGTAATATGTTAGGTATTTCTGTATTAGGGTACGATGGGGCTGACATACGTACACACGTAAAAGTCCCTTAAATAAATAGAATAAAAAAAGAAAGAAAAGTACGTGTCGTGAAAAAATTATCTATTAGGGCCTACATACAATAATAATAATATAACGTCACACTATATCCCTTTTGGGGTGAGTAGAAATACCTTTCTGGCTGTATCCACTTTGCGCTTACAGGTCGTGCCCAACGAGACCAGTAACACATCTCAGCGCCGTTCTCAGGGCACATGACATTTCTATAATATGTCATGAGAGTTCCTTCAAGATATTTTCCTTCACCGGTGAGCATGTTGTGTCAAAATCCATACTTAACCTGGAAAAATCCAAACGTTCGTGGCTTGATGCGAACTTACAATCACTCGCGTTGCCGGTCCCTTATCCACTTGTCCAACACATCCACAAGCGGCAATAAATTAACAAGCAAGGTTGTGGTGACGGATGGAATTACAAAAAAATTGTTCATCATCTTAAACTTACCACAATAGTCACGTGACTCTTCTCATGAGGTCTTGATCACCGCAATTAATAAGGGAATAAACAGTTCGTTCAGGCCCAGTGACAATGTTATACTCGTAGTCAAAAAGGAACTCCTGGAAAATGACGAGGACAGGCTTTTGGGGCTCCGCATAGTTCACCGTACACAATTAAAGTATATTAAGATGTACCGCAATATTGTCCAAAAGCAAGCTGACTATTCCAAAGTGTTACCGGGGCCAATGATAAGTCTGGTTGATACCGCCGTGCTTACATTAGTGTCACTGTTAAGGGCCGACTGTGTAATGGTGTGAGGGAACAGAAAGGGATTCAAGTACCTTTTTTTTACATTCATGTCCAGCGTCTGAACAGACTCAGTAAGCTTGCGAAAGATCCCAGGGACTAGCGTTTAAGTATATATTCGTATGTCCTTTGGTATTAGCATTGCATGTTCAGTCATACATAATCTGTACTCGGCTTTATGTCGCAATAATCCCGCCGCGCTCTACAAATATTTGACAAACGTCAGACTGCCCCCGGGATACAAATTAAGCGCACTCCAACGAAGCAGCTTATATCCACTGATTTGTACAAACATACAAGAGTTTATATTACATTTTGCTCTCCCTGTTCGACTCCATTAAGTGCCTACATACTTTTATTCGAATACATAGTTGTCGTAGTGGTTTAAAATTAAAATATCGAAGTTTATTAAATTGTTCACAAGGCTATAAAACAACCTGCCGTATTAGCTTATAATTTTTTATGTATCTATTTAATATTCGTCATGAACCTATTAAATTAAGGAAACGAATACTAGTAAAATTCTTTTTGACACGATGCTGGTTAAGGTCAATTTAATTTTGTTTTGTTTCAGGAGGCTGCCTAATAATAATTGTTATTAACGTGTACGTGATGGCGGTTGAGTTCAGTATGTTTTCAAATGATGTTGCGCCAAGGGCAATTATGACAGGGGTTTTTAGCTTTAGATTTTCGGATGAGCATTTCACGCCCTATCACGCATTCACAAAGGTAGTAAAATTTGCTCAATGTATAAATTAACTTTATTTTTGAAAGTTGCGATATGAAAATCTGGTCCCATTAAACTATGTACAAATATTTCTTAGAATATATTGTTTTGAATAAAACTGATATTATGAGTTTATAACAACAAATTATTCATTCGTTTAAATTAAATTTATTGAATTGACGGTGATTTCAAATAGAAATAAATGAATAACATAAAAGAGTAAATAACAAGAAAGGAGATGATTAACCTATTGTTAAGTTTTCCTGAACACCATTTAAGCATCGTTGAAACAAATTTTAGGTAAATACCAATTTTCCTCAGTAAATGAAACGTGTTTAATCCTTATTACTGAAATCATCATCCTCTTCATTTGAAATCCCTCTGAGAAGACACCCGTCGTCTGTTAACTAACGACTTATTATTCCCTCTTTCTACACCTTTATTTAAAAACTTCCTAAGCGTTTTTTTTGTTCCTATAAAAAATATTATGAACGAATAATCCAGCGACGCAAATTTTCACAAATTGTTTGGGATACTTAAGCTTTAATTCTGTTGAGAATCCAGTTTCATAAAAGACTTAATCCCATCAGACTAATCTAATCAAGCTTTTAACGGTTGCATACTCTCTCTACAATTCTAAATAACTACATTATACTTTGTAATTTTATAGATCCTTCTAGTTAATTATTTTTTCTTCATTAAATCTGTCTACTGACCTCCCTTTTCTTATTTTTATAATCATCAATTAAACTTCACGTATATTTGAATCTATATTTGAAATTTCCGAAATAAAAATGTGTTCACTGAAATGTAGCTTATAAAATGTTAGCGGGAATTTATTTCACGGTAAATATCCACGCCGCACGATATGTTTTTCGGGGTGCTGCCGCTCTGGGCTAGCTGTCTAGATACAGCACGATCGCTATATAAATCTGTTATTTATTGCTTTGATACTTATTTCGTTGTGGAGTAAGGATTTTATAGGGTCACCAATAACATACTCCTTTTTATATTCTGCCAATGACATATGTAAACGGCTCGAACATATTATTTGTATCAGATTTATTAAGGCAAATGCCGGATTCTGGTAATCACGACACGGCAGAGGTGACTAATCAGGTCGCAATGAGACCATGCGACCTACATCAGATACTTTTACAAATAAATACATATTAAGCGACTTATCGTGACCTATTAGCCGTTGCTGGGTCTCCACTGGCAAATCGAGACTACAGAATCCGACAGCTAATTTTACTTAGCTACAGAAAATCTAATGGATTATCGTCTCTGTTTGTACGCCATGCTTTAAATGAAAAAGACATCGTTTTTTATTTTAATTTACATATTAGGTGCTTGTTGCAGCTGTCTAGAATTCATTGATATTTCTTTTTTTTTAAGAATTATATTTTAAGGCCACTATTCTTTATGTTTTCTATATTGTGTGAGTTGGTGTGTTAGTTTGTATATTGTAATTAATACAATTATTGAGAACTTCAAAGAAAATATAATAGAAGGAGCAAACTAGCCACACTCTATATTTATTTACACGGATGCTTTGAATTCTTACGCCGCGACGTCTTCTAAGATATTAACTAATTATAGTCTGCTTATAAATAGCCTCTATTTCTTTTTGGAATAGAAATATCATATTCGTTTTGTTATCAACTCGTAAGAACGAAAACTAATTAAAAATTTCCGTACAAGCATTACAAAGTGTTCGTCATATTGTGTCCCGAACATTCCATATTATTTTTGCTCTTATTTGCTCCTGTCTGTATACTGGCACAAAATAGATAAGTACAGTATTGAAAGCCAGCTTAGCCCTTCTAAATCACGTATCTCAACGCTTATAGGTGCTAGGGTTATCAAATACGTGTTAACATTAATTTAATGAAATGAAATATTATCATACTATATTTATTATAATATGCAAAAGAATATATAAAATAAACATTAATAGTACCCTGCAATTACTTGGCTATTATTTAAATTTATTGTTGTAGCGTACGTTCTGCCCACCCACTCCCGCGGACCCCGTAATGCTTGTATGGATTGCTAGCGCACCGGCCGCGGTGGCCGCTCCTTGTATTAATAAGCTCGAGATGAATTCCTGTTTTATCTAGTTTTATGTGATTTACTACTAGTTTTTCGTGCTCTAAAAGTATTTAATGTTGCAGTACGGTGCCTTTGAACGTTAAATTAAACATTTTAGTCATTAAAAATTATTTATTCCTAATTCGACTTGTATATAAATTGTTGTATTGTTGTATTTATTATTGAAAGTAATGACAAAAATAATATTAACATGAAAGATAAAAATTACTACGTATGCTAATATAAGCGGTGTTTTATTAGCTATTAAACATCAAAGAGATTCCGCATACTCACACACCGTATACGTGTGCGTGTGTTACGCGTTGCTATTAAAAGTTTTGATACTGTTCTTTATTTTGCTGTGATACGTAGCGAGTGTCGCCATAGCGACTGAGCTCGCCCGGGACTCGTGCCACCCCGGCCACCAGAACGCGCCGCTAATTCACCTGTCTCACCCACTCACACACACAAAGGCTCACCTGCCCGCATAAAGGCACACACCGACAGCATTACACGGCTATACGGACACGACACAGCCTCCTGCAGCCCGGATGTCGGTTCACATAGAGCCCTATTGCAACAGCGGAAGAGCTGGATATTTGCTGGCAGCTATTATTATTGCGCAGCATTTCATTTAGCTATGCAATACATTAGAGAGACAGCGTCCCGACGCCGAGCCGGGAAACACTCGTTAAAATCGTCGCCAGCCGACTGTAACTGCATAGGAAACGAAGCAGTCACCTAAGGGATCACACCGACTGGCGTAGCTTGGAATTTCAACTGAATTAGATATTTTCGCCGCGTTCCGGCTTTGCTGAAAGCGCTCGAATGTGGAAATTCGATTCGAATGAGTTTTCGATTCGTCGCGTTTCGAGTTGCAAACGGAGCGGCAATTCCTTGTGAAGGTTGGTGGAAATTTCCTTTATACGCCCGAATGACTCTGAATGTACTTACCGAGAGTATTCGAGAGATATTATGACGATCTCCGCCAAGTATTGGCCGAGTTCCAATTCACTTTTACCTTACACATACCCAAAGTTAAGGTCTCATCAAATCTCACTTTAAGTGTAAGAATTATCTGAATAATATTATATCTAATATTCAATATAATAAATATTGGCTGTTCGGAATTGTAATTAAGTTACATCGTAAAATAAGATGTTATAAATAAATAAATTTAATAATTTTATATCATCACACCATATTCATTTCGGAATAACTAGATAATTTAGTAGCTGTGTCTAATTTACATTCGTACGTCGTGCCCAATGTAGCCAACAGGGCAGCTAAGCACGATAATAAATCGATTAGTATATTCACTTAATACACATAGGTATTTGCATAATGATTAAAAAAATATTTTTATAGGTTTTGTTCCTCAAAGAGGAAAACGGAATCCTTTTAGGATCACTTTCTTGTCTGTCCATCACGACCAAGAATATTCATTCCTCAAAGAGGAAAACGGAACCCTTTTAGGATCACTTTCTTGTCTGTCCATCACGACCAAGAATATTCATTCCTCAAAGAGGAAAACGGAACCCTTTTAGGATCATTTTCTTGTCTGTCTATCAAGGCCCCTTTTCTCAAGAACATGTGGAGTAATTAATTTGAAATTAATCCTCAGGTATGGAGTCCCTCACGGCTCTATAAAAAAAATCATATTTCTAAGGAAACACATTTAAAAGATATGTTTGTTAATATCATTTATTGCCGTTTTTGACGTTTTCGCAAGGAAATGGAAATGTATTCGCCGGGTGCCGAGGAAGATAGATGAGCCTTGCCCATGGCACTCGGCAGGCGGGAGAAGGAACACCCTGGAGGTTTTAGTCGGTGCAAGTCCGACACAACGAGGGGCCACTCTCATCGCCCCCTGAGGTCCGTTAGGGATTTCCTCCGGTTTAAAAGAAAAAGGAAATGGAAATGTATAGAGTACTTTTCCTTGACCTAAAATCTTGAAACATGTCAAGAAATAGTGTATCACAAGTATAGGAAAAGTCGTAAAACCGTAAAATTGTAGTTACATTACAAAAAATAGGTTTTTCTGCGATTACAAATGTATTTATAGTTAACTAGCTGTCCCGGCAAACCTTGTTCTGCCCTATGTCTCTAAAACAAAGTTACATTGTTTTTTTTTATGTTAATAGCTGCCCCGTCAGATTTTTTAGAAATTGTTTGAAGGAACCTGGCCTTAATGCTATATGTATAAAAATTGACAAATATTGACATTAATATTTATACGTCACTCAATAATTGTTTTGCCTTCCCGGAACCCGTCCACTAACATTTAAACTTTATGGTATGGTGTTAAAGTTTAAAATGACTTATAGCGAATTTTTTGTATGATAATACAGAAAAGTGTTATTTTTAGACAGTTGCAGGGAATTTTTAAAATTTTTCTCTCCGTAATAACCTTCCTCAGACTTCATCAAACACAACAAAAAAAAAAAAATCAGCCAAATCGGTTCAGCCGTTCTCGAGTTTCGCGCTTATCAAGACATTTTGCGATTCATTTTTATATTATAGACTAGCTGTCCCGGCAGACCTTGTTCTCCCCTATTTCTCTAAAACAAAGTCACATTGTTTTTTTTTAAATGTTAATAGCTTCCCCGTCAGATTTCATTCTGCCAAAACCTATTGGCCTGTCGGCTGTTTTTTGAAAATTGTTTGAAGGAACCTGGCCTTAATGTTATATGTATAAAAATTGACAAATACTGACATTAATATTTATACGTCACTCAATTGTTTTGCCTTCCCGGAACTCGTCCACTGACATGCAAACTTTATGGTATGGTGTTAAAGTTCAAATTGACTTTTAAATATTATTACGATTTTTTTGTATGAGAATATAGAAAAGTGTTGTTTTTAGAGTTTTTCAGACAATTTTTTTAATTTATCTCTCCGTAATAACCTTCCTCAGACTTCAAGAAACACAACAAAAAAGAAATCAGCCAAATCGGTTCAGCGGTTCTCGAGTTTCGCGCTTATCAACACATTTAGCGATTCATTTTTATATTATAGATTACTTGATGTATAAATTATAATTTTCATTAATGACATGCAACCTCTAATCAACTTAAAGGCATACCTTTGTTTTGTTTTGATTGACATCATATGTTTGACAGCAGGGGACAGAGTTATTTTTATGGGAAATCAAAATTGTTGTTTTTACTATATTCCTAGCTTTTTTTTCATATTTAGTCACCTTTTAAATCTTTCCTGGACTTCAACAATTAATTCAAAACCAAAATCGGCTTAGCAGTTCTCAAGTTTTAGCGAGACTAACGAACAGCAATTGATTTATATATGTATGTATGTATATGACCGCGACCTCAATTGATATATGGGGTGAACCGTTACAAGTTATATTTGCCCTTGAATCTTGTATTTTCCCTTTGCCATTAAATCTTGTATTTTCCGTCAGAGCAATGTATAGTGCTTCCATAACTTTATTTTTGTACGGAACCCTCGGGGTAATAGTCCAGCATCGTCATCGCACTTGGTCGGTTTTTTAAATTACTTTTTCTACAATTAATTTTAAAAATAACTAATATTTATTCACACAGAAGACATTTATAATAACATTTTCACTTTGTGTAACCAATTTTTACAATTACTGTAAGCGTGAGCTTCTCGACACTCTCTGGTTATTGCTTTATTATAGCTTGTTCGTGAGCTCTTTTTGCTGCTGCAGCTTAATTGTTTCACATACACGAACGCTACGCTAACATTTGGCCCAACAAACGACATAAATTTTTTGATATATTTCTTCCACTTCATTTAAACTTATTATGTTGTTCATGGTTTTGATTTTAGTAATATTCCATATCATAAAAAGTGTTTTGATGCATTTTCAATCTAGAGTATTTTTAGACTGATGTTCTATTCGAAGAAGGAATAGAAAATATCGATACATAAAAAAAAAAAATCTAAATATAATGTTATCTACATATACAGGGTATTTTATAGACGAGGGAGATATATCAGAATACAATAATTTGTACCTTTTTATATCTATTAAAAATGTAAATAGCAATATTACCTAAGAAATCATAAAGAAACATTGATGAACAAATGAGAATTGATTCGTAAAAAGTTTGGACACCGCAGCGCGTGTGCTGTACGATTGAATGGCATGTAGATAAAATTCCTTTTACGTAATTTTAGGTAAACAGGTAATTGACTCGTTACCCTTTCGTACTTTATCCTGGCTTAGGAGAGACAGAATACCTAATAATAATAAAATACTTAATTATGAATTGTTATTTATTCTATCATGTGTGTAATTGCTATAAATTACTTTGTTTTAATGCAAATATTAAGATATCACCATTCCTATATATTTGGAATTAGAATCGAATGCTTTTTTTTTTTTTTTTTTTTATTCTGACTCGACACAGTGACTGCACCATACCTGATGGTAAGCATGGTGCAGTCAAAAAAACGCTAACGACTATCGATAGGCTAGAAAAACCCAACGGTAGTCGCAGCGATCATGCCGGCCTGCACAAATAACTCTTCACGTTACGCTTAAAGGATCCCATATCATAGGAAGGCGGGAACACGCTCGCCGGAAGACCATTCCACACCCCAACGACACGGCAAAAGAAGGAGTTAGAGAACTTCTTAGTCCTAGCTGGGATATGAGAAACCGTAAAGCAGTGACTCCGCAAACCCGCGCGCGTGGTTCTATTCAGGAAAGGAGAGGGTGGAACAAGGTTAAACAACTCTTCAGAACACTCGCCATGATACAGACGGTAGAAAACGCTCAGTGAGGCAATATCTCTGCGCAACTGGAGCGGTTCAAGATGCTTAGTCACGTCAGGATCATTCACAATGCGGACAGCCCTCCGCTGCAACCTATCCAGGGCGTCAAGTAAGTACTGAGCAGAACCGTCCCAAAGATGCGAACAATATTCCATGCAAAAAATCCATGCTAAATATCCTCCTTGAATATCTCCCTCGTCTATAAAAGCAGCCTGTATATTTGCTTCATATTGATACTTGATTGATTTTATTATGGCTCTGGTCTAGTGGATTAGGGATCTATATCTTTGTGCGGCAACGCAAGTGGTTGTAGGTTCGTATCTCGGCACGAATCTTTGGGTTTCTCCAGATTAAGTACGGATTTAGACACCACATGCCCACCGTTGAAGGAAAACATCGTGTGGAAAACCGCATGGCATGTAATATGAATGTCATGTGACAGCACCCTGAGAACGACGATCAGCTGAGTTACTGGTCACGTTGGGCACGACACATAAGCGCATAGTGGATATAGCCACTAATCTATATCTGCTCACCCTTAAAGAGATGTAGCGTGCCCATATATTTATTTATTTATTAATAGGCCAGCCAGTAGCTGACACATTATAATAAAATGATACAAAGACGATCATTAACAAAAAACATTAAAATGTATCAACCGGTGAAGGCTACCGCAGCATGCAGCGAAAATAAACAAAAATAATAATAACAATTTTAGGTAAAACAAAATTTATATTGAAACCAAATAATTTAAGAATAATAATTAATGATTATAATCTTTAATAGTAATATTACAATATTTATTATAGAATGAAAGAATGTTTACTTGAATCATCCTTAAGATATGACCACGGATGTGCTGGGGTTGGGGCTGTTCAGGGTGGGGGCCCTCAGCAACCGGTTACCGAGCTTCGAGAAGACGGCAGATAATTGTGCCTTTCCAGATCAACAGCATTTTGTCCTATCAAAAAAAATCTACGATGTTGGCTTCATACAGCATAGAATGAGCCTGCGCCTTGCCTAATGTTCTTTTTTTACACACTTACATTTATTATTGTGAGTTTCGAGCCATAAAATCAAACGATATGTTGAAAAAACAAAAGCTATAATTTGTAGTAAAGTCAATTCGATTGAACTGAACGTCATATATGACCTAACGACCTGAAAGCTTGAAACTCGTTTTCATAGACTTTATTCAACTTACCACCCTATTACGTTATCTATTGAGTTACAAGATAATTCAGTTGTACATCCTCCGAGGAGTTCGTAACGAGTTACCGCTAAGCTCCGCTCTACCCGGTCTAGTTACAGAAAACGACATTAATATTGTCCCGGTCATCGGTATAATACCAAAGGAATTTGTAAAATGATAATCAATTTAAACTTGTACTAACTCACTTTGATAGAGTCTTTTGTGTCTTATTGTTTTAGGATTAACGGTCAATCGCAAGTTGCTAATCAATAGTATTTTAAAAGAAAGGAAAGACATTTATTTTGTTATTACTAATACATAACAATAGATGATTAAATCATATTTGAAATTGTCACAAATAAAACTTAGATTATAAATACGTCTATGTAGACGGTCGCTTTAGTAATCCCGTCCCAATATATGTCGATGTATAGTTAGTGTGCAAGAATCAGCTAAAGTCAGCCTCCTCGGAACCCCTGGTTCTGCAATGTGACGCTGATGATATCTCTGGTTGTTATACTATATAGATTACGTTCTGGACATATTCCATCTGGAAAGTTTGCTCATTTCATGAGAAAGATACCGTCTCCAATGTGTCCTGAGTGCGGAATTATCGACGATGCTCAGCATGTCCTGATTGAGTGTGCCCAGATCGCCAATGTAAGGAAGGAAAATATGCAAATTAAATTTAATTAGATTGGATGTTTGTATGTTCCATAGCATTTTGGCGGTGCCCATTAAAGCAATTGCCGAAATGCTATAGAAACTGTATGAAAGGTGACGTATGAAAGGTTTTAGTTCTATATATAAGGCTACGATGGGGCTGACATAACCATGTTAAAAGCCGAAATAAGAAATAAATAAAAAATGAATCAATTATGAAGATTTATAATCAAAGTAAGGAAATTGTGTCCTAGTGTTGTTAAGACATTTATTTTTAACGTATGCTCGGATTTACAATTTATAAATAAAATTTACGAGTGGAACGTTTTAAATTTTTTTTTTTATTCTGTAGTGGGTTTGTTTACAAACACCAACCTCATCCACTCAGATACGCCTGGAACAATTTTCTTTATTGCATAGTTCATAAAAAAATTGTTCTTTACAAAAATCGATTCTAGTACTCTCACCGCGAAAAAATCGATCGCGCAATAAAGCACCAAGAACCACAATTTAAAGCTTATAAATGCAATTTAAATAATGCTTTAAATTTATAAATGCAATTTTAGATAGTAAAACAATTCGATCATAATTCGAGAAAAACTGTTTTGTCTGATCTATCTTGACAGTAAAGTACTACAGAGAGGTCATATTATATCTCCGTTTCTGCCTAAATAATTAAAACCAAGTTAGAACTGCTAAAGACAAATCAGAATCAGTACCGTAGGGTTTACGTATTAGCTTTTCAGCACTCAGGTATCAAACCGTATTTCAAATCAAGGTTTTATAATAATAGAGAAGAAATGCTATATCAATTATTTCGGTTCGTAGGTGGGTTTACCATAAAACCATTAAAAAAACGGGAGAGTGACCGTTTTAAGCTATGTAATCATGGAAACCCACGGTGATGAAAAAAAACAATATTTTTGCATTATTAAACAATAGCGCTAAAAGACGGTTCTTACTAAAATTAGCCTTGTCAGCATTATCATTACTTACTCCAAAAAAGATATATCAAGATCATGGTTGTTGTTATTAGAAGTGTAATATTATAAAATCTTAGTTAACTAAAATGGAGCGAAAAGTATCGTGCTTTATCAAATTTTTTTACATTGAAGAACTCAAGCTTTTAAAGTCGCTATTATATGAGAGATAAATAAATTTGGGCAATATCCCCAGGGCGCGAGCCGTATTTCAATAAGTATAACGGTGATAGAGAGGTACTAATGAAGAGCACTCAAAGGCAGCATCGGTCGAGCTCCGTCCGGGCCGCCGGGCCATCGGCGATGCACCGAACAACCCTTAATTGAATAGCCCGGCCGGGGGCTAATCAGGGCTCAGCTGAGCGGGGGGTGAGACGGGGGTGGATGATCGGAGCCACGCGGGCTGGCCGCGCCCCCTGCGCGCGCCGCTCCGCCCGGGACCTCATTCAAGTAGCGAGCGCGCCCCGTACCAGCCGCCACCCTCAGGTATGTCCATTTTGCTTTTGGTGTTTGCACGTAACGCCGTCCGTGCGCGCTCTCGCGAGTGTCAGTCGTGCTGTGAGTGAACCGTGCGCAGCAGTGGCTGGCCGTCCGCAGAGGTACGTACGCATGCAACACCGCGCTACGCGCCGCAGCCACACAACTTACAACGCAATTTAACTATGCAAATCTTAATTACAATTTTCGATATTCACAAATTACAATGATTTAAATTAAACGACTTTATTTCGATAAGTTGTACTTCTCTATACTCGTTTCCTTTTAAGAATTTTAAATTGAACATTTGGAAGTTTCGGCTCTATTATCGTCGGGAATATCGTCGTTATTCATTTAAATGCACTTTAATGACCAAGCTCATAGCATAATATAGCACCTTTAAAAATTATTGCCAATTTTTAAAATTTTGACGTGAAAAATTTTAATCGGAAGCAGAAACTAATCACAACTTGCTTAATGTGTCGCATGGCTAGCAAACTGTGGACGCTTTCTATGTTTTTTGTTTTTTTTTTTTATTTATTTTATGATCTTTTATTTTAATTTTAAATTCAATTAATTTTTTGTGAAGTCTGGATCACTGATAAGTAATTATTATTTTTTATTACTAAGTGTTCAATTCCATCTACATATAAATCAAATTTCTTAGGCTTTTAAAGTCTAAAAATCTATACTTCAAAATGACAACTTCGTCTATTACGATTTCAATTTTTATCATTTACCATATAACGCTTCGACGTTTACTTTCACATAAACTGTCTAGTCCATTCCAATTTATGAATGGGTAAGACTTTTCGTAGGTGATTTAAATTAACCAATATGTACGGCCGGAGATGGTAACAGGATTGTAAAGCCGGGTTTAGACATGTCCTACGTGTAATGTCGCGTATCGTGAAATGTTACGGGATTTCTGTATGGGCAGTACTACGAATATTACTTATCGCAAATCTCTGTGCATTTAGGGTTCCTGATAACATTTTGCCGGTTTGATATATTGTGAAAATTGATCCTAAATAGAACATTAATAAAAAATATTATTTGTAAAACGATAGAAGCAAAATAAAGACAGACAAATAGCGGTCAAGTATCGATTGATCGGCATCACATTGCTCAGCCAGGTACAGAGATAACTTAACCGTTTTATACATATTGTGGTACTCGTTAGTGCCTGTTTCGCTTATAATAACCAAGTAGGTTTCATGATATATTACATTATACATTACGTACGTCTGAACTCAGCCTTAGGAGCAAAGACTTTCACTGGCGCCGCCACTTCACCTTGTCGCTTGGCATTCTGCCAGTCTCAACCCCCTCCCCCCACCTTATACGCCCCCAACGTACGTATCGCACCCTTCTTCGTTGCATTTTACTACATACATTATTATGTCCGCACTCCACATATAAATGTATGCATGATTGTGTTATCTAGATATTCTATATCGTATAATTAAAAAAAATTAACAATGGTTTTGTACGTCATTTATTAACCCATTATTTTATCGTATGAAAATAATATTTACGCAGCAAAAATCGTAACGAGAAATCCCTTTCTAAATAGCGAACTGCGATTTCATCGTCTCCTAGAAGTTTACAATGCACACAGAATACTTATTTGAAAAATTTAAGTTTATCGCTCATCAGAACATCCATAAATAAAACTTTTAACTACATAAAGACACGATAAAAGTTAAAATATAAAGCTTTTCAAGGTTATAATAACAAAAGGGATAAAATGGTCTACATTGAAAAGCCTTGATTGACTTCTATATATCCTTCACGATCAATTAACAAAATCAAAACTGTTACTATTAAATATACTTTTGTATAATTTAATTAATCAAATTAGTATCAAATCAGTCGTTTTGTCTCCCTCGATAGATATGCATTAATACGCTGAAACTTAACACATATCTTTTTGGAAATAATGAATAATGTACATAAACGCAATGTATATTGTACTCATCGGAGATTGATAGTCTACGCAGCTTTTTAGGTCGTAGAACGTAGCAGTTGCTACGATATCGGCTCTGTAGCCGCCCGCCCAGCACGGCGCGGCGGCGTGCTTTATCAATCATGCGAGTAATATCGTACTCATTCAAATATATCGTTATTTTATTAGGTCGTAATTGCTATATTACGAAATAAAGTTAAATATTTTGATTGTTAAGGAGATATTGGGTTGTTAAATAAGAACTACATATGTAAGTATTTGTTATATAAAAGTTAGTACAGGCTGGGAACTATCAATAGTTAGAAATAAAAGTCGTTTTTGTTCGGATTTTATAGCGGTTTTTCTTTTGTCTGATAACAAAGAAATATTTTACAATGTCAGTTATGTTCATACGTTTAAAAGCAAAATATAAACTAAAATGACAAAAACTTGTAATTTAAAGTAGCCGACTACGCTAAATTATATGTTTATATTAAAACGTGCTTTGCAAATTCAATCCCACAACTTTAAACTGTAAACTATTATTTACAATTTCTAACACATAATTTATTTCAAGAATGAATCAAATAATACGATTTTTTTAACATTTAACTATATTAACAATATACACCCACCAATATAATAATATGTAATATTGTATCATAATCGTTTTTAAAATTTGTTCAGTACAACTTTTATAATCGTATTTATGATTTTCACGACATTATATTATATCGAAAAACAACATAGAAATGACTTATTTTACAAAAAATATATATCTTACAAATCATATAAAAACCTTTTAACGATTTCAATAATAGTTTAAAATGAATAAATTAACGTGATTTTAAGATAGTATAAAAATATATTCATCGTGAACAACAATTAGCAAACGGTGATCCTATCTGGCCCGGTTTAGTTATGAAGGTCTATCCCGGCCAACAAAATATTGACTTGTTCGAAAAAAAAGATGATTCTATTTTACATTTGTATGTGGGTGGACGAAAGCCGTTACGACAATTGTTGCTGGATTACAAATAACAGTTATTTGACTCATCCTTTAGCTGACATGTTTCATAGTACGTATTGTTGATTTGTAATAGGTTCGCAAATGACATCTGCTACAATATATTTCGACAAATAGGAGTATAAAAGTTTCAGCTGATTGCGAATCTATTTAACGAGATTATCGATCGTTGTTGATAACAATGGTAACCGGTAAGTAGGTAAACAAGATTATGAGATGTTGTGACATCTATTCCAATTAACGAATACGTTTTAATTTCATCATGAAAATTCAAATTTTCTGTCCTTTTACTGAATTAAGGTTGACTTAGACATTCCACAGAATAGAAATAAAACTTCCTAACTTTCACAAACTACTTATCCTTTCTAATACATGACACGACTATATATTTATTTGACCAGCTATTATGAGCATAAAATAACAAAGTTTAATCTTAGTCAGTTAAGCAGTTACAGCACGAACATAAAACACACGTAAAATATAGAAATACCAACAAAAATATTTACAAACACAATTGTTGTAAATTCTAAATATCATTATAAACAATAATAATTTTACTTAAAAATTAAAATATTTAATGGTCGCGCCTTATATCATTCATATTATGTCGTAGTAATATAAGCACATGACATTACGTCTACATCTAATTCATGCTACGTAGAAATACAATAACTTGATTGTAACATTATAAATTACTATAATACTTGAATTCTATATATCTGGGGTCACATCCCTCAAGTAAAATGCAACATTTTTCTAATTTAAAAACGTGTTTTAACTTCGAATTTATTCAATTATTATCCAATATTGCAAAATTATATAAAAATAAGTCCGGTTTTTCTTCCTGAAGCTATAACTCCAGAACGCACGAACCAATTTCCACGGTTTTGCATTCGTTGGAAAGGTCTCGGGCTCCGTGAGGTTTATAGCAAACAAAATTTAGGAAAATTTTCAACAGAAAAGTAGGAAAACGGGGAAAAATCATTTTCACATACAGCGCCATCTCTGATACATAGCATATACTACAAACCAATATGGTTTTGCATGGTGGTGGAGCAGATCGCACCAGTATTTTAAGTAGATGGCGCCGATGCGTTATACATTGTTTGACAGCTACTCATTGTACTCTGCTCAGTTAATTTCATGTGATATTCATTATGCGCATGTTCTTTCAAACGCTAACTAAAAACCAAAACGAAGCCAACTGGTGGCGAAACGAAGTTCGCTGGGTTTGCTAGTTTATACATAAACATTAAAACGCAACTGCTGTCGTAGCGCCGTGACACCCCATTGCCATATTGCGTGACGTCACAGACGTGCGCTCGCCGCTAACTGTAATAAGTGTATGTTACGGACGTAATATCATAGACAACTTAACCAATAGAGTACTCACGATTGATAGATAATTCTGTCTAAAATCAGGTGGTGTATCCGAGGCGTTGAGAAAATTGTCTATAATAAAAACCGACAATTTTGTAAACCAGTAAGACCATTGACACAGATTGTGTATGTACTTTTAAGTTATATGGATATAATACCCATGATTATTTTTAATTACAACATAAAATATTCTAATCAATATAGACTACAGATAAGGTAATATAGGTCATCACAATCAATATAATTCAGCAATTTGTATCCAAACCCAACTTTCTGTATGGTGATTGTTTTTTCGTAAGAAAGTCTATAGACGTTAAACAGATTCCGTGCGTAATCTCTATATTAGTGTTTGTTTATTGATGTGGTATCAAACAAATCTATGTAGTTTTTAGACGTCTTGTTCTCAGTGGTCTTTAGAGCATATCAATATGATTCGCGCCCGTACAGCTGCGTTCAACGACCCTTGTACACTCCATTCAATTCATAGCAAAACCAAAAAAACACCCCGTGTTTAAAATGATTAATTCAATGCTTTGTCTACGATTAAAACCTCTGCACGCGCATACATGTACAATTTTTAGGAGCATATTACATTAAAATGCATCTATTGAATTTCAAACATACGCGACCGGTTTACCCGTGCGTGTAATCCTATGAACTAGTTCTTTATGGAAATCAGATATAATTAATATTGTAAATATAATTCTGGACTGTTTATATTACAATCCTATTATTCTTCCCTTAGTATGTTGGTTTAAATTAACATAAAATTTAAATTAAATTTTAACTACAAACAGGTCAATGAACTCTTTATTTATTATTGTCTTTCTTAAATGGTGGTGCGTAGCCAGTATTGAAGACTAAACGCTGCATTCGATATGAAACAACACAAAATTAATTAACGAATCAATTTAAACAAGTTACAACTTCAATGGTGTATAAAGTCCTGCAGTAGTCTATTTAACTTCGAGTTAAAGTTAAAATCATAAAATAATCTGCCTTTTACTATGATCTTATGGTTACCTAAATCACTTTAGTCTGCCACATCAGACAAGAATTAATCATCATCATCACAAACATCATAAAACAAAAATAGATTATTACAGAATAAAATAATTTTCTTTTAAAATTGTTTTTATTAAATCTGATGAGAAAAAATAAACAACAACCATGATTGATTGAAACTATGATTATTATAAAATAGGTAGTAACTTACAATTTTATTGAGTAAAATATTAAAATTATAATTGATGTATAGATTGACGTAGTTAATACCTGAGCGATTAGTTTCTATGGAATTGTTATTTGTAGACGCACCCACGATGAAGGGGAAATTCCTATAATAGAGCAAACTTTTTTCTAAAGTACCTAATAATTACGTTTTATAAAAAGAAATTTACGTCGGTAAACAAAAGAAAGTCGTAAATCAAACAATCGATTTTTATTCGAATCAACATTATCGCGACAGCTGTAAGAGGTGGGGTTTGAAATTGTGACAGGACCCCATCTCTCACGGTTTGCCCCTGTCCCATTGTCACTGAACTTCTGGGTACATATTTTAAAACTAGGATTAAATTAGTGCAAACTATAAATCAGTATATACCAATAGGTACCAAAAAATGTTGACTACATTATTATTAATATATTCGTTCAGATAATTTTGCTATCAACTCTTGGTCAGATAAATTTAAAAAAAATTGCTATTATAAAATGTATAGGGAAAAACTGTCGATTCGTTCCTTGCCTCTCATAAAGACTTGCATGGTGCACTAAATATCTAAGAATCTTTTTGACTCTTTCAACAAATAATTATGTGTGTTGTAATTAAACCGTGTTAAAAGAATGTGACAGAAAGTTAATAAATGTAAATACTGAGGAAAATGCTTTCATAAAAAAAAATGATTATATATTCTTTAGGTGGCGTTTTAAATGCGGTTAATTTTACAAAGGATAATTTCATAGCTTAATTTTAAACATTAATATTATGAGTACCTGTAATTTTTGTTGCGTCAAAGAATTAAAGTGAAAATATATTGCATAAAATTTCTGGGGTAAAACCCTCGAAGGTTCAGTGTCCTGGACGCCACGCGACACAATAAACCCCTTCGATTCCCGACCCCTATTATTACTATAGCGACAAAAAATCGAACACCGTGTTTTAAAGTGTGCTAAGGTCGTCGGATTTGCACAATAGAAGGGTGCTATCCAAATTGAGTAAAAAAAAATCGGTGCAATGTTTTATTGGGTGCCAACGTGATATTGAATACGTGCGCAAATATGTAATGGAGTCCTAATTTTAAAATATAATACCAATAGTTGAATTTAAAATTAAACATTTTTGTTTATATTTAATACTTTACCTAAATTACATAAAAATGTGCAACTACATGACATTTTTTTTTAGTGACCCTTAGGAAAACCCTGCATAGGACCAATAGGGCTGAAGTGAGGGCAGTGACCCCGGTGTGTCAGACTCACTGACTAAAAACCCCCGGGATATCCATCTAATTACTCCACCCAGGCCTGGGAAACTAAATTCATCCAGAATGCCCGGAGAGCAAAAAGTTTTGTTGAGGCTACCTTTCTGAGAGGAGTGGGAGTAAAAAGCCCACCCCTAAAACCACTCATCCGGGCAGCAGACTCTCTTAAGACTACTTACTGCTCGGCTATTGAAATAAAACCGGGTATTGTATTAAAATAGTAATCTTACTAAAAATATAGTCAATTTCATTAGAATCCGGTCTTGTAAACAAATATTTCCTGATGATTATCTATATTTTTCTTAATTTTATTTAATTAACATCAAATATTACGTGCAAAAAACTCTCAAAAATCAAATAATAATTTTGAACCTAATAAATCTTTAGTGACCATTACGCGTATTAAACATTATTTCTTACAACTCTTATCATCTAGGAACCTGCTAATTGACACTGAGTTGTATACGTTCCTACACTTGCAATTATAATTCTCTTTTATAACCAATGTTGTGATTACTAAATATTACTATTTTTTATTGACAGAAGTTGTAAAGGGCTTGTATAAACACGGGTTTACGGAGTCACAGCTATACGGTATCTCACATCCCGGCTAGGACTAAGAAGTTCTCTAACTTTTCCTTTGCCATGTCGTTGAGCTGTAGAATGGTCTTCCAGCGAGCGTGTTCCGAGCGTGTTATGGGATCCATTAACCGTAGCATGAAAAGATATTTATGCCGACCGGCATGATCCCTGTGACTACCTATGGGCTTTTTAACTATTGATAGTCATTGTTTTTTAGACTGCACCATGCTTACCATCAAGTGTGATGCGGTCACTATGTCGAGACAGGATAAAAAATGTTGCCAGATTAATTAAATGTGTTTAATTTCAATAGACCTGTTCATTTGACCAGGACTTACTAAACTAAGTATATGTCTTGTCCTTTTTTGAAATACGAATTGAGGTAAATACAGCTGCGAGAGTTTTTTTAGATAGCAGATAAGGTCAATGTTCTATGAACTGACCGCGTGAAGAGGCACTCGCTGATGTGCCGGATGCGAGTTGAAGAGGTACCCTCTTGACAACCCTAAGCCCTTTAACTTAGGCGCATTCGCTTCACATATTTCTGTTACATAAGGCACTGGCCCCTAACAAGGTCCACATTTTATGAAAATAGTCATAAAATTATTGAATTGAAACAACCATAAAAATACAACGAAATAAAATAATTTATTCATGATAAAAAATAACTGTGTTATAGCTAGATACTATATTTAGAACATCCTTTGTGCGCATATATACTGAAAATAGCCTAGTCACAGAACTTTGGTTGTATGTATGTTGTTGTTTTTTTTTAATAAAGCAATCCTTTGGCCATTTATTTTGTCACATCCTTACATTCTAGTGTACAATACTTGAACGTTTATTTTGCATATGTTATATAATACTTATTTCCTATTCCATTTTAATCCAATATCCATTTTATATCATTAAAAAGTTATAATGAATTAAATCGGTCCACGTACACTTGAGATATGGTCGCTAAATATACATATAACTAACTAAGCAAATAAATATAAATTGTGAATCTCCTTTTTTTAAGTTGGCTGAAAAGTCCAAATATTATAATGGTGTATACCACAAAACGGTTTAGCTACCAACAATCACTTATTACGGCGTGAGCAATCGAAGGAATTCCCCATGTCTGTTTATGGCAAAACCACTTTGTTGCCTAGGAGATACCGCATAAACCTATTACAAATTATTCAAATTAATTTTCATTGAAGTGAACACAGGATTATTTTAATATTCCGCAACTTTGTAAATAATATAAACATTACACAGACTAATTTATAGGTTAACCTTTATTAAGTTAACGTTTAAAATTACCTGTATCGCATAACCGGTAGCGAGCCAGACCCCAGATGTCACCACTGTGACGGATGCCTCAACGAGTCCGCACAACACGTAGTAGAGGAGTGCCCAGCTCGGGCCTCCGAAAGGAACGACCTTGTCAAGGTGGTGGGTGGTGACCTGTCGCTGCCGGCGCTCGTTCGCGCGATGGTCGGCAGCGACAGGGCATGGCAGGCGGTCCTCACATACTGTGAGAAAGTCATGGTGAGGAAGGAAGCGGCAGAGAGGAAGAGGAAAGCAATAGCTGGCCCTGACAATCTGATTCGCCGCCCACGCAGGACAGGACAAAGGAGGAGGGCCTTCGCCAGAGGCCTTCCTTCTTAAAACCGGGTAAGACGCCTGGGCGGTGCGCTTGAGGGAGGGTGCCGCCCAACTTACCCAGGCGAGAGCGGTGTGTGACGTGTTTCCGCACACCGCTCCAAGATATTGAAGTGTGCGAGGGGTGGCTTCTTATGCCACTCCTCGCAGTGCAGAGATGCGGCCTTACAAAAGGCCAGATGTTCCCGAGGGTCGGAGAAGAGGATGACACTGTACCTCTGGCCCCGGTCAGACGGGAAGAAGGAACACCCCGGGGTTTTAGTCGGTGCTAGTCTGACACACCGGGGGGCAGCCCTGACCACCCCCTGAAGTCCGTTAGGAATTCCCCCAGGCTATCAAAAAAAAAACGATCAAAATTACTTTTGTGTGAGCATTTTGACAGTTAGAAGTTATACATATATAAACAGACTATAAACGATTGTTTTTTTTTGTTAATAACGTTATTATATTAAAAATACTAAGAAATGAACCGGGCATAAATTTATTTGTATATTACTATTTAACAGTTTTAAAACGTCAAAATATAGTAAAGAAAAATTAATCAGCAGTTGTTGGTTTGACAAGTAATGAGAATCTATTAAAGCGATCCCAGGCGCGAGCTCTTTTCAACTTAAAATAAATAAAAAAGATATTTGTTTCCAATGTATATAAAGTTAAATTAAGGAGATCAAATGGTAGGAATTATTAGGAGCGGACCTTAAGACGTAGATAATAAGAACAAGCAAAATATGAACCCTATTTTTAGAGAAGCATAATTCCAAGCTCTTACTGAAAATATAACCATATGGATTTTAGTGTCGATGAGTATTTATGAACAAAGGTGTCGAAGGTGAAAGTAGTATGTTTACCCGCCCCCTCGGTAGGGTAGGGCAGGTTACTCACCTACTGTTTACATCCCTTCACCATGGAGAATGCACCTTACGCTTACTACACAGGGCTGCCAACCAGAATTCTGCCTATTTCTTGTGGTAAAAAATATTCATAGATGCTTCCGAGGTCCCGCACTTATATAATAACAACCCTAAATATTTACTGTCAAAACATTGAACACGTCATTTGGAACATCTCTTCTGTGAAGTAAGTTATTAACAGCAAGTCTTGCTTACTTATACAGTTTCGTCCTGAGATATGTAGTTCGAAAAATCTGTATTCTTTCATCACTAAATTCAAAACTATTTGTGTTTGTATTTGTACTCAAAAGAGCTGGGCAAACTGTAATCTGATTAATAATTACAAAATGTAGTTATAATTTTAATGTTGTTGCACCGTAATTATAAATATATTGCTTTAAAATATTAGGGAGTCATAAATGTGTATGCAACTGAGAATTCCGTATTGTTTAAAACATAGATGAGTTAAATACAGGCATTTTTATGATGAAAAACGTAAAGGGTAATCGTAATCGTCAAAATTTAATCAGATCTTTAATCTGATGATCTATGGTACACAATTACGGTTGTAATCATCAATAAGTATTAAGTAACTTATTTATTCGATTCTCGATAAAACTCAAACAAAATTTTCCACAGAACTCTGTTTAAATGTAATGTTAATTTGTAAACCTTTAAATACGTTTTATTATGTTGCTTTTAAAATTTAAATATTCTTCAATTATTTAAAATTTTAAATATATTAAAAGTTGCATGCATTTTGTCTTAAAAATTACTTATTGTTTATAACTAACACGAAAAGGGACGACAATGGGCAATGAAGAAAAGACAGATGCTATAAATAGAATGGTTTAAAAAAATCGAAGTAGCCAAACAGAAAATAATTGTTTTGTATTCACCCTAACGAGCAACCTGTAGGTATTTAATGACATGGGTGGTCAACTGGGCACGTATCACTGATTTCGTATTTCCTTACGATCGAAGGAACAACTCCATCAATTATTTTACAATTCTAAGCGAGAGTCAATCAATTAGGGTTGATTTTGTTTTTAAATATAGTGTCAAACATAAATATCCGCGGAAAAATAGTTAGGTCATTTTTTTTTTATTAAATCTAGTATTTTTAAAAACATTTTATCAATTTATTTGTACGTCGGGGGCTACCGTTCTTAGTAAGGTAACTTAGTAAGGCGTCTCGCGACAACAATACAATGATAAAATGCCACCTCAATTATAATAGGCTATTACCGGTGACCGTGGGTGTGGTTGTAGAAAGACACGGATTTTGGCGTTTTACTGTTTATTTGCATTTTCAGGCACACCGGCCTGCGACATACATGCACGTACTCTAGCCTTGCGTCTCGGTAGTCGACTAAATTTGCTGGAGCATCCCTTGCGGGCGCGCATCCCTTACCCCGCGCGTCCCAAACACCCTAACGACCTTTACCACAAACGCGTATCGGGTGGCGTCTACATGCTATAAGGCTTAATATTTTTCATCCTGTCCGACTCGGTTTTACCAAAATAACTCCATAACTATTTTAGTTAGGTATGTACGTAAAGGAATGCACATCCTATCATTGTGTTTGATTTCATCTGGTACGTTTTAGGATCAGTTTGTATACATCTAGAAGCCTATACCTATAGGTCTTCTGTCATAATATATGTAAACGCCTGACAATTAATTTTCGCCTCTTGGTGGCTGTCACCGTTCTTTAACTGCATTGTACTCACCATCAAATAATGTCTATTTGCTTTGCAATGTTAGTGAAGTAAGTATCATAAATATATTTTTACTTTAAATTGAAATTCATTTCTCAACCAAATGTTTAAGTTTGAATTTATTTGTAACCATAATATCGTTGTAAAATTTTTAAACAACTGGCTAACGAGTATTATTTGGTGATAAATATAAGTTCTATATTAAAGGTTTATTTGTAGTTCAAGGTCAATGTCACGTCTCGTTCGTTTGTAAATGACATAAAGGAAATATACTATTAACGCTGTCAACGCGACAGCAGAGCTTGGCACTGCCTGTCATGCTATATCCGTACCAATTGATTCTTGGCTCGTTTTTTATAGCTTTGATTGATTGCAGTACGATTGTGACCCCCATGAAAACATATATATTTCTTGAAATCTTACTACTTGGAAGGTTACTATAGTAACTAAGATCAAAATAAGAACAGAATGGCATTTTCTTTCGGATCACATAGAAGGCTATGAAAGGCGTCTACATCAAATAAACTGTTCCTACATTGGCTCGTCAGCGACTCTTCGCACTTTTATTGCGGTCACACTAGTTGCTAATATAGGTGTCTATATATTTTTGATAATTGGTATATAGTTTAATGGGTATAAATACTAATCCAGTTTTCTACTTTATCATCTCGAAAGAAATATAACGTTATGATAATTTGTATTCTTACAACATTTCAGCATACAAAACCACAGGCGTTTTAAAAATTTCGTTACCAACACGCCACTTGCTCGGTATGATTTTTTAAATTGGAAACATAAATTAAATGTATTACAGTTTAACCGTAATTTAAGACTATAGACTATATAAAATAAATACATAATCGATGACTTTGTACAATTAATTTAAAGGTGGAATAAATTAAATGCAAAACGAATAATATATACTTGAAAAAGCGATCTATCATTGACATTCTTTCTCTACACATCTCCTATATCAGTATCGTAATCAGTTGAATGACCTTACCGATGAGTTTAGATGTTATCAACATCGATCGATACTCGATTCACAACATGAACATGATCGACTCAATACATCACTTGTTATTTTTATAATAGTCGTATAAAATACTATTTTTGTAAGCTATTTTAGCTTCACTAAGCCGTAATTAAGTCTACCTGAATCTATTTTAATTGAGTGGCTAACGATTTAACTTTGGATAGTGTATTATAATATTTAGCAACTTGTATACAGTTCTTTTTGATACTTACAATAGTTTGTCCTTCAAGAAGCATTTTTCTAAAAGCCGTCCTATACACATTTGACGCAATTATAAATCTAAATCCAGTTTTAATTTAATTACCTTGGTCTAACGCTGTTATTTCATTTGCAGAAAATACTATTACTTGCAAAATTCTCCCACATAGAATATTAATTCCATTAGAGAGGTAGTTTAGAAAATATATATTATAAGATTGTATTGTGATAGTAAAATTATATTGATGTCAATAAAAAAAAATTATCCCCATGTCATAATGGGCCTTAAAAAGACCTAGGTCTTGGATCTTGGTCTTAAATCTCGCTAGACACCGTTTTACATTGATCTCTTTCGGTAGCAGTATTTCGTCCAACCTTAGATACAACACTATTAAACGCTCGAATAATCTTATATTATAAATATAAGTGTGTGGATCGACATTTGTGACTTAATTACGCCAGAACGGCTAAACGGATCTGGATGAAAATCACAGAGATAAATTATAGTTATATTGGTTACTTTTATCCTGAAACTATACTCGTTTGCTGTGAAAACTAAATCTATATAACTGAGCAACACCGGGTCAGCACAGTAATATTTATTGCATTCATTATTTGACGTTTGTTGCTACTAGCCATAGTACGTTCCTTTTTACAAGCACATGTTTAAAATAGACAGATTGTTATATAATATACTTGTACTGACCGGCATATCATTGTAGAATCTAAAATTAGAAATAGGAAATGTAAACACTGGCTTTTTTATGTCATAGGAACTCATTAAAGGCTTTTTTTACATTCAACTCCTAAGGGGATATAAGAATAGGTAAAGGTTTGTTCGAAATTCCGCCAGTTTTGGGTAATGACATAGAATCAAGCGTTCTATCAATATTCTAACGCGTGTCATAACCCCTAGAGCGTGGACAATACAAGCGACAGCTGCGTCCCTGCTTCCATTGTGTTAAGGATAATAAGCCCCCGGCCTATGTTCGTAACGAATGCATATTACTGCTCCATGCAGCTAGTTGCATCAGGGGATAACTACGGCAGCAGTTTTTAAAACGATCCTCCGACAATATTGAATCAGTTTCTCTTGTTACCGTTTCAGTTTTTATTACACGCTAACGGCCGACCGTGGCTTCGATTGGATAGAATTAAAATAATAATAAAAGCTAAATTTGAGCTTTTTACCTTTAAAGCGACAATTTTCATTTTATACAGAGGAAAAAACATCGTTGCGCTATATACATTTCGGGGTTAGCAGAGATACATTAGTGACTGTACCCACTTTGCGCTTATATGTCGTGCTCAACGTGACCAGTAGCGCAGCTGATCGCCGTTCTCAGGGCACTTACACACGACAGTTCTATTAGATACCACGTGGGCTTCCTCACAATGTTTTCCCTCACCGGTTAATATGCGGTGCCTAAATGCTTACTTAATCTCGAAAATCTACTGGAATTCGAGCAAACGATCACTCGCGTTGCCTCGCTACTGGTCCCTTATACACTAGTTAGCCACGGCCACAATAGACATGGTTTATATTGCTTATAATTATTATGTTTATCTAGAAGAATTAGTTCTAGCCTATTTTATTAAATTACTATAAGTATATTAAAATACCACCACTAATAGGCCCTAAGTTTATTTTCATGTTATTTTTCAAGCATAGAAACGCCTGCAAAAGATTGATTAGCAGTTTCACACACGGGCGCACTTAATTTCGGTTTAACTGATTCTCAAAGAACATGCTTTACTCGATTAATTATTTAATTTGTTCTCATTTCTCTATTGTAATTTGAAGTATAGTATTTAGTCACAAAAAATTATACCAAACAGTCTGCAAAACTTTCATTATAATACTAACTTAATTTATAAAATGTTTATATGTTTATAAGTATAATTTGTAGAATGTAAGTACCTATATTTAATTTAAAAGACACATTTGATTTGGTTACGAATAATATAACGTTTGTATTTTTGGCACGAAAAACTGCATTTTCAATGTAGTATTTGCGCGTAAATTTTCTTTTTGAAAGTACGGTAAGATATGCCCTACACATTTTTATTCCATACATAATTTCATCGTGATCTTGTAAAGTGATTTTAAATTCCACTTTAGCATTAAAGTAATTAAGCAGTCTAGGATATTGTCCACTTAATTATAATTTGATTTTGATATGCCAGAGGGTAAATAAATAATTTCATTGCCATGAAAATATAAAACATCATTACTGTTTTAAATTACTATTGTCTTTGAATTATTAACATTTGGATGGACTATTTTAAGAAATCGCAAAATCGATAACGTTGTGACTTGTTTATGGTTTAGATTTTTTAAAATTAAAAACTGAGCCATTATCTTAAATGTATATCAAATAATATGAAAAAAATCTGAAAACTGTATAATTTATATTATTATTTTTAATTATAAATCTAATTTATTAATGATTTCGTAATTTATAATATTCTTTTTTTATGTGAAAAATAACTTAGTGATTTCTTGAATAAAATTAAACGGCTATGATTTTTAAAATTATGTTATGATTGAAGTGTAATTAATTAGTTATTGTGATATGAACATTATGAAGAAATAATAAGAGAAGATGGAACAAGACAGTCCACCTCCTTGCGTTCACTGCCGGCGCCCTATGTGTTAATAATAAATCATAAGGCACGCGGTGAATGCCAAGAGCGGACTAATGCGACACGCCTGGAAACGACATTCAGAAGCTTAAAAAAAATCAAGATCTACTCCTGCTTTGTGATCGATGACTGTGTATAAGCTCGCTATAGACGAACAGTTTTAATTGTCAATTTTAACTGACGTCCTTAGCGCTTATACAGTTCTGAGTTATATCTTCACACGTAACGATATTTAACTTAACAGTTAAGTCTGTACGTCTGTGGTACGCTTAATATTTTGAGGATAACAATAATTTTACCACATCATAGTAAGTATATTTATTTAATATCGCTTTTTATAATTTTTCATGGGTTTCGTTAACATACGTCACGTCAAAGATTCGTGTTTCTGATTAAGTTATGGGCAGATACTATTTCTCATTATGCCAATTCCCAATTTGATGTAAATAGAAAGAATGAAACTTTTGTGGTGTTGTTTTTTTTTTCAAAAGCCTAGGGCGTATTAATTTTTTTTTTAACTATTTCAATTTTTAGCATTTATCTGTGGCAATAAAGTAAAAAAGTTTAGAATATCCATTTCCAAAACGGTCAAATAATAAATAGTTTTAAATAACGATTGTGCTATAGTAAATCTATACTAATATTATAAAGCTGAAGAGTTTGTTTGTTTGTTTGTTTGTTTGTTTGTTTGTTCGTTTGAACGCGCTAATCTCAGGAACTACTGGTTCGAATTGAAAAATTCTTTTTGAGTTGAATAGACCATTTATCGAGGAAGGCTATAGGCTATATAACATCACGATGCAATTATTAGAAGCGAAGAAATAATGGAAAATATGAAAAAAACGGGCAAAATTATTCATCCTTGAGGGCTTCCATTGCGTGCGCTGCAAAAACGGTTCAAGATACCAAAAATATATGTAAGAAAGAATTATTCCTCTTGAGATGATCTAAAAAAATGTCCGCGACAGTATATGTTTATCTTTTAAGATTAAGTCACTAGAACCATTTTTATGGTAAACAAATTTGATCGAAATTAATGCATTATTTGTTAAGAGTTGTATCAACGTAATAATATTAATCTTTATCCAAATAAATGTTTTGTTGATTAAGAGTATTTAATTATGAACAAAATTGTCTTTGACATAACTTAATTTCAATGAACATCATAGAAGATATTACAATAACTTATATAGCAAAACTACGTTTGCCGGATCAGCTATGTCTTGATAAGCGCGAAACTCGAGAACGACTAAACCGATTTGACTGATTTCTTTTTTGTTGTGTTTGTTGAAGTCTAGGGAAAGTTATTACGGAGACAAATTTAAAAAAAATTGTCTGAAAAAGTCTAAAAACAACACTTTTCTATATTCTCATACAAAAAATTCGTAATAATATTTAAAAGTCAATTTGAACTTTAACACCATACCATAAAGTTTAAATGTCAGTGGACGGGTTCCGGGAAGGCAAAACAATTGAGTGACGTATAAATATTAATGTCAATATTTGTCAATTTTTATACATATAGCATTAAGGCCAGGTTCTTTCAAACAATTTTCAAAAAAATCTGACGGGGAGGCTATTAACATTAAAAAAAAAACAATATGACTTTGTTTTAGAGAAATAGAGCAGAACAAGGTCTGCCGGGACAGCTAGTGTAGTATATAAATTAATGTTATGTATTCTTTAGTCACTTTAACAACAGTCTTAAAATTGAAATCAAGGTAATTGTGTAAAAAATTCGATTGTGGGCTGTGGCCGAATGATATTTGGTTACGGTTCGTAGGTTAGAACTAGACGCTGAAAAATGGTACAGTTCTAAATTCTTCATATAAAGTATTTTACTTCGTTAACGTAATTAAATATGTATTTATACCTATTGTTTTCTTTTTCATCTGTCTGTATGTATTATACTCGTATGTAAAAAATCTAGTTTATCGCCATAGCAATAAGTCATTAACTGAAATAAATTATAAACTTGTTGGTGTATTTAATATAGAATAATTTTATTATCACGCTATGCTCTCTTACGATTGAGTAGAGAAACCTTAATGGCTATAACATGCCCATATCTTTGGCATTTCTGTATGGTCATCTGCCTAGTTTCTGAAAATTCACATACATAAACAGATTTAGCTTTATTGGAATATTTTGTACTTTTTACCAAAAATTATCACACATTAAATTATACGGACCAGGAACTCCTAGTATTTTCGGTATTAAAATATCAGTATATTTAATTTGATATTTAAATTATTATAAAATTATAAATATGTGGTTAATTTTAACCTATAGTTACATGAGGTTATAAACTATAATTTCAACCTATTTTTTAACCTAAAATAAATTTAATCCAGTTCACTTCTATGGGTATGTAGAGTTTTTTATATTTTAAATCTTGCATCAGAGATTACCTCTTCAACACAAAGATCGGTCATTAGCGCTATCATCCTTGTTCTAGAACCGCTTTGTAAAATCCATTACACGTGGTTCTGTCGCTTTATGTACTGCTATAAAAAAAAACATTCTAAGAACAAAGATTATTTTTAAAACATCTAATTAAACATTTACCTTAATTTTAAAACAGTTGCTAACTGTTTGTTCGAAGCGAGTAACTGTGATATGTCACGTAGCGAACGTGATCTTAGAAGCACATCTTTATCTACAACACTCGTGTATATAACCATGTTTCTTTATGGAGTTGTGATCGACTACAATAATATATTGGGGTTGTTTATTACATCTGGTCAATAAATTCCCTTGAACACCTCTTACTAATCACGGCTAATCTTAACGGTTTGTAATTCTGATATAAGAGCTTCATGATCACTTCTTATTCCTGTTCTTCCTTGTGTTTCCTATTGTTATGAACATTTCTTATTCCTTATCCATATGTCACATTGAAAAATGTTTTAAGTCTGTTATACATGACCCGCTTTAGCATATCGCATTTCGGAATCTGCTCATCCAGGTACGTCCAGGTATTTACATGCCTTGAAACCTTTAAATGAGGTATATTTAAGCTGGCATGACGATAGCCACTGTCACTGTACCCTCGTTCGTTTGTGGTTATCGCCATTATTGGACTATACAAGTACTCAACATAGGAGCGGTTAAATTATTTTTTCATGCTACTATAAAAATGATATAATAAAGCAATGAATATAATAATAAAGCAGGAAAATGAAATTAAATCATTAGAACGTTATTGTGGAAGTGAAATATTTTACAGAATATTTTCATTTTATATTTACCTCTATAATCGGTAACATATGAATACTATTTGTAGTTTCCCGGGGTTGTCCAAAACAAAAACCGTTTTTTTACCCTATTCAATTTTCTAACACGTGTATATATATAGTACCAATACCAGTTTTCATAGTACTTCAGACATCTACTACTTTAGAATTAACGAATTCTTATACAAACGTTAAACCCATATTCCTCCACCTTTAGGATGGAACATAAATAAGCCTTCTTTAGTGTGTACGACACAAAAAGAACTAAATGACCAAATTTAATGTTTTTAGCTTCTTCAGTCACAATAATAGCTATTTCTGTTCTTGTTGGAGGGACCAGAAAGTTAGCTTTGTAGAAAGCTGTCAAGCACTTGCCAAATTTGCAAGGGTTGTCATAGATGGATAGAATTATTTAAACAAAACATTTATTTATCTGCAAAACCATTAATTGTGTCGAATATTATTGATTACAAATTATTTACTTGAATATTATTGTTTTTAATATTTTCTTATTTTAATGTAGTATGGTCATTTTTAAATACAACTTTAAAAAATCTATAAGGAAGCTGTCCACTTATATACCGAATTGCCAGTATTACCACAGAGTGGAAAATAATCTTACAATCGGACAACATTAAATAAAGTACAGAATTTGTAAAAAGACCAAAAGTATTTAATTTAAAATATTACATTAAAATGTTTACAATCCTATATAGTCCAATGCATTCATAAAAAATGGATCCTAATATTAAAAATGTAAATTTAGAATGGTGGACAAATGCCGCCAATGAGTTAGTTGCAATTTTGAATTTAAATTTTTTGTCGTTATTTTCGCTATAAGCAAAGAAGGCGATGAAATAAGAATTTAAAGTTTAAATTTGGTCCATCTTATGTCATGCTTCGACAAATATAATTAATGGATGAATTTTGAACGAAACTTATAAACACATACTTTGCACAACCCTTTGTTTGTCCACTGGCTCTGGTGACGAGATTCGGTTTCGGCATGTACATGATAAGCAGCCAGGTGATATGCACTATAAACCACTTGTTTGTAATACTGTAATCATTTGGCAATTCAATAGCGAATACTCTACACACTCTCTTCTACTGTGCTATGGTGTGCTAGTGGTGAGTGTGGTAATGTAGAGATGTAGTGTGTGTGTGTGTTTAATAGTTTAGGATTTAAGATCATATGTCAGTCAGGCCAAATCTTTTTATATTCATAGCTTCTAAATATTTATTTCTTAAAAATAGAAAATATAGATGTCTGGCTAACTCATCCTACATTGAAAGATCTAGTTTCCCATTATTCTGCTAAATACTTCCACATGACAATTCTGATTTCCTTCGTCGATGAAATGTGAACATTGCTTCAGCGGTGCACAATCTTATCTTTGATATTCTGAGATACACACGTTGTTTGATAAGGTAGATATTATTACCAAGGAAAAGGTTTATTGTTATATTATTTATCGAATTATTTTTAAAATGTGTGCATTAAACCGCAGACAATGATAAGTTTAACCAATGATTTTATTTTATATGTACCTCCTGCGACTATCTTGCGTTATAAATAAAATATCCTTCATTTGGATGTAATTCGATTTATAAATTTAAAAATCGTTAAGCTAAAACAATTAAAACAGCCCCGACTCAATTATGTTTTATTTGGAACATATTCATTGAAATGTTTCCAATGAGCTCAAAGATAATATCTCTGCTGTAAAATAGTGAAGAACTTTGTATCCTCTTGATTCCTGCTGATGCTGCGGCATCAGGTTACCATGTTATTGTAATATTACTGAAACCACGGGAAACTAAATTTCGAATCGATTAAACCAGTACAAGTGGCTTACACTCGTATGTCTTCAATAACTATAATAATAAACACCTTATTGTCTTCAAGCAGGTGATCAGTTTTTCTTTCAATCGTAGCTAAGAACATTATCGGTCAAATCATCTTTAAAACAGGAAAAATATATCAAAATCGATTAATTCGTTTAGGAACTATGATGCTACAAATATATATACAAATACACGAATACACAGATACACGCGTTAATTTTATGTAACCCCTTTTTTGCGTCGGAGGTTAAACAATGGACAGTATTATTTTCTCTACACAATTAAAATTTCATAATAGCATACTATAGACGGGTAAAATGTAATCAGATTAATGAAAGACGATCACGATTACATTTTGCATCACTAATACGATTACATTTTGGCCATCTATAGTTTAAACACTAATGATTCCCAATTAGTTACAAATTTATGACTCTATGTTTGCAAGTATTTTAATTATGATAACAGATTCTCAAAATTATAATTACTATTATATTTTTTAATCATTAATCATCAGTCTATTTACATTTTGCCCATCTCTGTTACACACAATTGAGTGACATATGATGACACACTCATAAAGTACTCGAGTTTAATGTACGTTATAAGTGACTAGCTAAAGCGAGTCTCATCGTGGGATTAGCTTTTACACGTCCAGTTATAAATTGGTGGGTATATCTAAAAATCTGTCATCGTTATATACTTAAACCGGCATGAGGACGATGATTGCCAATGAACTCTCAGTTTTTAGCGGTCGCCGTTATTGTCGTTCTGCACTATAATTACCATTAAGTGCTTTGTAGCCACTTCGCCGTGTGATTATAATTAAAGTCAGTGAAATTAATTTATGGCAATATAACAATTTTTATTATACAATCGTATGTAATGGAGTACAAAAAATTTTCACTTTCGTTGTCACCTACCATCTTGCCTGAGTCTGTCTAGTTGACGGTGACGCTGTCAATAAACTACCATCCCTTGGCGGTCGTCACCGTTCTCGATATTAATTGCTTTTCTTCTTCATCATTCCCTTAGTGCCGAGAATCGTACTCCCATTCCTTCGGAATCTAGCTGCCTCCATCAGTTCTGTTCTACTACCAAGGGAGTGTGGCATTAACGGGAAGCTGCAGCTGTTCGGAGACCTGATCTGACAACCGCTTAGGGTTCGAGCCTCTAGATTTTTACCTTTCTATCTTCCCAATTATTATTGGCCATTCCAGGTGATCTAAAGTGTACTTATCATAAAGAAAGACAAAGAACAAGTTCTACATATTTAGTTCGGCACTAATATGATGCTTATATGTGCTAATATCCAATGAAATAAACATCTACAATACTATTGTAAGCTAAATTAACTATAAATAATCAGCACATGATACAGTTATATTGGGAAGTTATTGTCTATCGATTTATTATAAACTACAGTTACCCTTTTTATTTCATCTTCGTAAAAAGGTAATTACTGCTTTATTTGCTATAATTTTTAATAATGCAAGAAAATTTAATAAAAGTAGGTCATTTTCCAAGTACAAGCTGTAACGTTTTTGTTTATTTGTCTTAGATATTGCAAAATATTTATAAAAACATTGCTTACAGGTGTTTAAAATGTATGTTATGTTCTTGCTACCATGTGCATTTTTAAGCTCTGACATAAATTATTACGTTTTAAATCGGCAGTTGTTCTCAAATACGTACTAATAGGTATGTATAGTTATGTTGTTACGTGCGTATAAGTTGTTTATGATTTCGAATACATTGGAGTGACGTAATGTGTCCATTTAGGCTAGTGCTATGCGAACTTTGTCCCATTTAACCACACAGGGAGACAAATAGAGTTGCCACATAGTTAGTCCTAATTCCCGTATTGCATACGGTAAAATCTGCTTTCCAAACCAGTGCTCCTTTCTCGTGACAAGTTACGTTCAATGCGATATATCATTCTTTAGGACCCAACATTTTTTTACAAAGTACCAACATGCAATAAGGCATCTGTTATATTATATTGGGAAATAGAATATTTCCATTATTACATATTAAGCACAACATAATTTGTAATATATATGTGGGTAATTTTCCAAATACACATTAGTAACTTGATTATTCTGACTTTTCCTGATTAGTATCTGTATATGTCACAGTCATGAAAATTTGAAGTTTCTCTAAAGTTATTTCATACATTTTTTCAAGATAATAATAGTATATATCATCACGATATATACCTTTTGGAGTGAGCAGGGATAGATTAGTAGCTGTATTTACTTTGCGCTTAAATGTCGTGACCAACGTGAAAAGAGACGCCGCTGATCGTCGTCATGGGAACACTATAAGATCTATGTATGTTGATTAAAGCAAGGATTATACGGTACAATTTAATATGCATAAGAAAATATATTTATGTAATTTATCCTGTTTATTTAAATAAAGATTTTTAGGTTTGTATGTAGCATATAATTATAGTAAGCGGATTTCTTTATTCGATCTTCAATTACATTTTTTATTTTGTATCATTTCATTATTTGACCAAAGAAGAAGCAAGAATAAATAAAAATAATCTCATTGATTTTTTAGCTATATATAGAAAGTAAAATATTTATTCTTAACACACTTTAACCAGAAATCGTTATTAGTTATATATGTATATTTTATCCCCTGTTCATAGTTATCCTTGTAAGTTGTAACATAGTTGAAATAAAAATAAAGTGTTAGGTTAATATCGCAAAACAAATTATTTTACTTTAATAAAAAATTATAATTTTATAATGTACGTAACCTTATAGATAAGCATATTTATTTAAGTAAATTTGAATATAAATCTTGAGTCTTTTCTCTGTATTAATGGTAAGACCGAATCGTGAGGGATTGGCAGTCCAGGCTGGAGCAACCTAGCGCCGGTCTTCGGACAATTGAGGCGGTGCGCCCTGTCTTACACTCGTGGCTGGACAGAAAACACGGCGCGCTCTCCTTTCGGCTCACCCAGATCCTCACAGGTCACGGTAGTTTTGGCCGTCACCGGTGGCGGGTGTCCGGAGGAGAGCTTACGGCGGAATGTCACGAGTGTGGGAGCCCCGAGGACACGGCGCAGCACACGCTTCAGGTGTGCTCAGCTTGGGCTGAAGATAGGAAGGTCCTTCAGGACCGCATTGGGGACGACCTCTCGCTGCCAGTGGTGGTAAAAGCCATGGTCGACAGCGAAGAGGCATGGCGAGAAGTCACAGCCTTCTGCGAGGTTGTGATGAAGCAGAAGGAGGCCGCCGAAAGGGTCAGAGAGCGAACATCTTCTCTGGCTATTCGGCGGCCAAGGCACCGTCGCCGGAGGGATGCGTTCGCTCAGAGCGAGCGCGACATCCCCCGGTGACAATAGCCGGGCAGTAGACTTGAGGGAGTCTGCTGTCCGGATGAGAGGGTGGCGGTGTGCAATGTCCGGCGCGCCGCCTGTGAGATAGGTATTGGAAGGGTGGGCTCTTTACCCCCACCCCTCCCAGAGAGGCAGCCTCGACAAGGCATTTCGCTCTCCGGGCGTCTGGATGAATTTGGTTTCCCAGGCTCGGGTGGAGCGATTAGAGGGACACCCCGGGGGTTTTTAGTCAGTAGGAGTCTGACACACCGGGGTTGCTGGCCCTGATGGTCCTACGCAGGATTTTCCCCCGAGAAACCAAAAAAAAAAAAATGGTAAGACCGAATAATGCAATAAATAAACCACACGACACACTACTACGAGCGCAGTATAATCCCAAAATCATTATCTACAAATGTGGGGAAATCTGGGGGTATACCGGACTAGGAAGCAATAAAACTGATCGGGAAATTTAACAACGGACCAATTACATCTCGCCTTGGCCTTGCTGCATAGTGTGATCTTACCTATAATGGATAATGATAATACAGTTGGGTTCAGACTAGTGTAACGTAATGCGTCGTAAAATATATCGCAATTTCGCTACGAATGGTAAGTGGCGCTGGTAGTATAGTCCAAACAAAGAAATCGTGATACATTTTTTATATAATATTTTGGAAATCTGACTGACCGGCGACATGCCAGAATGTGGCTACTGTCGTCATTATACGAATTCAATACCAGAAGAATACTGCAGAAGAATGTCGTATTGCCGACGTCGAAGAAACAGAACATTAAAAATATATTAGATGCATCGACTTTACGTAGCATACATACATAAATAGGACAAGAGTACAACAATTAGTCGAAGTAACACGAGTCTAGACGCCGCTTAGTAAAGATTTAATTTACTAGTTTTTTTATATCTGCAGATATAAGGATATCGGAATTAAGGAAATCAGTCGAGGCGGTTGGCATCCCCGGACAACTGTTGAGCGAGGATAAACCCCAAGATGAATCATTACAATGTTGGCCACAGCTTATTTCTGGGGAATTTCTCTTTGTAACAAATGCACTAATATATAACAATAATATATATTATCTAGTTTTGGCATCTATTCAAGATGATACTAAAAATATTAATTGTACAGAACGCTTCTATATACGTAGATAAACAAAAGAAAAACCAATATATAACTTGTCTAATTAGCATTTTGTCTATTGCCGTATATAGCGTTAATATCAATTTATGATGATGTTCATTGGGTGTAGAATTTTGGGTATGTACTTAGAATATCTGTATGTATTTACAAAATATAGAACTCCGATTTCAGTTACACATATGGATATGATGAAAATTGCTATTGATATTTCATTAATTCCGTTTGTCATGTAATTAATATACTTATAAAGCACTTTAATTTAATTATTTGTTTGAAACAAAAGTAGAGATAAGTACTAAATTAAGTAACAGATGTTTTAGTTTAAACAAACCTTGTAATAATAAGTGTCTTTATTAGATTTTTTGAGAATTTATATTATGACGAATAGAAAAATCCGACATTTCTCATCCCAAAATTATACTCTTGATAGAGTGATCATGGTCGCATGATGCATCCATTCCAGATAATACAGCCCGCGTTATGAGCTTCCACATATTGCAGTCTTCAGCAGCATGGGAATACTAATATCCGACATAATCTGATTCCTTTAAATCAGATATCACATAGTTTCTGTTTCGAATATAGGTGTTCAATACAACAGTAACAGATTTCACTTTAAACCATGAATAGTGATAACAAAGCACCTCTACCTACCATGTTTATAATATATAATATATACTATGAAATCATAATTTTTGTCCACATATCACGTAAAAAATACTAAAAAGTTTTGAAAAGATTTTCACAGTTTTAGTAGATATTTGGAATTGATGTTTTTCTTATTCTAAATTTTACCTTTGTTACCCTCCATATGACCACCATGTGGTGCTAAGCGACAAGCAGAGAGACAGTAGAAAGTCACTGTACGACTGGCTGCGACCACAATAAGAGTGCAAATACTCTCATACTGAATCTTCTCGGTCAATCGCATTTCGTGATCAGCTCGTGTGTGCACTACACTGGCAATACTTTTCTTGACGACCCAGGGGAAATCCCGCATAGGACCGTCAAAGCTGCGAGAAGGGCGGCAACCCCGATGTATCCGACTCCTAAAAACTCGCAGTTCGTCTCCCGTCCCGTTATAAGCCGGCTCTAGGGACCCGAATTCCTTTACGGACTCGGTGAGCGAATATCCTTTCTCAGACTTCATATCAGGGTGACATGGATATAAAGTGCCCATCCTTCAGAAACTTTCTTTCAGGCGGCACGAAGAACACATACGCTCCGTCTTCATCTCATCCGGTGAGCAGACTTCCTGAAATCTACTGCCCGATACTGGTAACACTGTCTAAACCTTTTTTTATATTAAAGATAAGATATAATTATAACTGTATTTTCTTTTATTTTTTCCTCAGTTTCAAAAAAACATTCCCAAGGGTTTGCGCCAAATAGAATGATCCTTGGGGATGTATGATCCAAGTCATTTTTCTTTTGTTCTTTGTCAACAGGACGATATCCACAATTCTAATGTAGCACTCGGTTATGGATGACAGTAGATAATTGCCATCGGCTTGTTTATATTGTTGTTGTTGTTGTTGTTTGTTATTTGGCTTTTTAAAAAATCTAGCTAAAAACCATCGATGTGTTAAGTATCAATTGAGTAGAACAGAAGATAAAGATTTACATCTCTTCGGTAGGAATATTCTCTATGACAAGAAGATGTAAGTAAAATGACAATAACTCTATAATATTTATTTTTTTGAGGCTGGGGTATTTCTTCACCATAATGTAAAGAAAGTCGCGCAGTGTAGATAGTGGATTATAAAATCGAAGAACAAAAACAATATTATGATAGGCTCCAGCATATAAGTGTTTATCAAATATAGGCTATTTAAAAATTTATAACTTAATCCATTTAAGTGAAACGATATTCCTATTAAGTCCCTTAAATATAATACAAAAATTAAATAAAAATAAACTACTAGCCAAAATAAACGAGTATTTGGGAAATTGAAAATTTATACAAAATAATCCGACCGATCTGTTGCTTGCATTTATTTAGACTGAGGCAACATATCGGAATATATCATAAAAGACCGCCAGAAGAAAAGTGACCCAACAGATATTTTCCTAAAGTAAATAGTTATTGTAAGACCAGAGTAGAATATTAGCTATCCCAACCAAAACATAAATATCATATATAAAAATACTGTGATTTGCTTTCCTATAGCTAGAGCAGATTGACTATTATGACTTTAACAGGAATGTTTGGGCTACTCTGGTTTCCATGACCCTAAATACAATATGAATTTTAAGTTAAATATTTTTCACTGTTTACAGTAAGTTGTTATTTAAAAGTGATTATAAATTCAGAAAAATATTTGCAATAATTACTAATCAAGACTGAACAATACTTTTGAATACATTATCTTGTCTACTTGTAATAAACGATATTGTTTATTAGTTTTCGGGTGCATTGACTCGTAGAATTAGATACTGCGTCGACGTGACGACATATAAATTATTCGGTAATGTGACGATACTGCATGTGTTATTTAGAGAACTGTAAATGTAAGAAGTGGGTGTAATGTGCCCAGGCTTCCTCGATGGCTGTGAAGTAGTGACCGGACAAAGGCAGGATCTAGATAATTAGTTGTCGACGAAAATAGTCGGGCCCTGGGCCAGGTGACGTCAGCGCCAGGGCCGTCGGCGCGGCGGGGCAAGACGGGCCCCGCGCCAGTGTCGCGCGCGCCGTCCGCCCGGTTGCACGCTATCCAACGCTAGTCACCAGCCGCCTCATTGTGCGCCGTCTGCCCGTCTGCCCGCCTGCTCGCCTCCCGCCGACTGCCTACGCTGTCGTCTGCCACACCACCATTGTACGTATCTACTACATTACCGACTTATCTTGCGGCTTAAATTACTTTAAATAGACACTGATATGTTTTGAAACATTGTCTCTCCGTTGCGATGCACCGCGTCTTCACCCAGTGCAGATTTCACTTCTGATAATGCACTCTATCCATTCATCGTCCGATATCTAGGTATATTTGTTCCAATTTATTTCTTTAACAACGTGCTAATTAATAGGTGCTAAATTATATCGGAAAACAGAAGTAATCCAACCTTGGCGCATCGGGCAATGCAACGGGGACCTTGCAAGTCACGCGTCAGAGTAACCTCGACTCACGCCGTACTCGAGCCGCTACTACGATTCCTCTGATGTTATTACGACGTAGTGAAACCTGACAATACCCTTTCCATTGCTCGGCGTGCTAAGCTCTCCGTTATACTAAGTCGGTTAGAGGAGCAGTGGATACTGAATACTGATTTGTTTCAATAGTAAGCGGTCACCGAGTACTGGGCATGTTGATAGACGCGTTATGGAATTAACACAAACAGCTGACCGTCAAACGACGTACTTCTTTTTTGACAGATAAAAAATGTGACGCGGTCACTCAAGGACGGTCGACTACAGATTCAACAGACATTTCCCGTTTGTGAAGCACTTAAATTAATACGCAAACATTAAACAAACGACAGTAATCATTAACACTGTCAGTTTGTTTTTAATTGGTAGGCTATATCTACCGTTTGTTAAACATGTATCCAGTACTGTTGAAGTTGAATATGAAATTTTAATTCCCCGATTTATCGTACTGGAAAAACATACCATTCTTTATCGCTTGGTTTGTATGATATCAGCTGTGCCAGCGCTACTAATACCTACATATATCGGCATCCGTGCGAATAATATGTACCTACTAAATACGTCAAGAGGCTTGTCGTCGATGACAAACTCGTTTATAACTTGACAGCAAATCGTCATATTTATATCTTCACAACAATTCCAATTTGTTGTACTTCAAAGAAAAAAAAAATACTATACGGTACACATCTATTCTATACCCATTCGTAAAGTCAATAGTTTGTGGGATACAATTCAATAATAGGAGAATTAATAAACAAGCATAAAAGGACTTCGGGCCATCACAATAAAAAGTATATATATTCACAATAATAACAATAAAAGAAAATATCACCATCACAAATGTAAAGTAGAAAGCTTACTTTACGGGATTCCTTTTTTATATTTACTGCACACCTCTAATAGTTACTTAAAAGTAAAGTTCGTATCAATATTCTAATGTATGTTCTTTGAAATTAGTCCGTCATGGTATATATTAAAACATAGTTATATTTATAATGTAAGCTAATCATATTAGTTCTATTTAGTAGTATATGCTTGTAAAATTGCTTCGAATTCACTAACTGCCCATAACCCTTAAATATGGATTCACAGTCTTTAAATTGTGATTCATTTTGGGAGCAATGTAGAACCAATAAATAAAAAATTAACCTAAGAATCATATTTCAAATAATGAAGCTGTCTAACTAAATTTTGCTATAATAATAAGTAAATTAGGGTACATGTGTTGACAAACGTTATAGCGTCTTAAGGTTTACCCGTGTACCAAAGACGTTGCGAAATTGAAAGTGATTTCGATACTTGAACCACTTTTCTTCAGTAAATTGGTACAAAAATAACTCCATTGGATATTTTAAATAAAGTTTTTACAGCGTTTTTTCTTTACTGTGATAAAATAATTAAACATGTATATTTATTATGCTATTTCGTTAATTTATACTTGACGATGAAAATGTTAATTCTTCTTATTGTGTGTTTAGATCATCTATTACAGAAAGCAGCATAACTTGACCAGCAAGGAAATGTAAACTCGATTTTTTACACAACTTTATGTATTAATTTCGTCGATAAGCGATATTTGCTAAGGGAGATACTAATATAAATAATAAATGTTAAATTTTTGAAACTTTTAAAATCATACCTTATCCGATATAAACTTTGCAGATAATTCTTGATTTTTCGCTCCTTTTTACAGTTAGTTATAATTTTCTACAAATACTGTAACAAAAACTAAATTTTTGTCCAGAGACTATCCTTGCGGTAAAGTACTACGTATTAAAAATGGGCAGCGTGGCCTAGATTTAATAAGCAATTATATAATCCCTTTATAAAATGTTCACACTCGAAATTATTTAAATATCCGAAAACGTATATTTCAACCAGCCTCAATAATCACTATTTGTCATAGTTAAGATACATTGCAACTGTCTAATTAATAATTTATATACCTACACATTTTATGAATATATTATTTATTCATTTATCGCCTTCTAGAACGTCTTGAGACGTATTTTTTTCACCTCGAATTGGCATTGATCGCAGTTCACAGAACCGGTAAATGCTGCGGTTACCCTTCGCCAAACGTTCAAAAATATCAAACTACGAACTACCTTATTTAAATATATACATATATTCTTTAGTTCACTTAATATATTAACAAAACTCACATATAACTTATTAAAAATTACTTATATGGATTAATTGAATAGCATCACAGAAAACATAAAAAAGACATTTTTAATATTATACTATTACTAAAAATACTTTTTTATTTTTTAAACTAGATTGTATAATTTATTACATTGCGTCTAAATGCAATCTGCAAAGGTAAATACAGTGTAGTCAAAGATGGTGGCGATAACTAAAAGATGAAAATCAATGAATAGTCCCCATCGTGACAGGCTTCATGAGCCTCGATGGAATACCGCTGGTAAATAAACCCTGGGACAGACAAAACAAACATGCAATAAACGATACCGCTAGTAGAAATTATAAAAAGAATGGAATTGAATTCGCGTAGACACTTATGTCAATACTTCCATACATTGGTATTTTTCTACCAGTGTTGTCAATAAATTATGGTTAATTTATCTAGGGGCCTTGAATGATCAAAAGCTTATCCCAAAACGCGCCAAGCCGAAGCAAATAACAATCACAAAGACCTTGGCCCTCCTATAGTTGTGCCGAAATGACCACAGACAACTAACTTCTCTACTTTGGTTCGATATATATCAACCTTGTATCACAACTCAAATTAGGATGCCAAGGAAAACTATCTAGAGAAGGTTTACACGAGCAGAATATGTTCCCAGAATGTGTATATTTTTTAAATTTCTATATCATTATTACTTAATTTGATTACAGAAAATAATGGTCCGTAAATACGAAAGAATGAGTGGTCGCCAATCATGGAGTGAAGAAGACATGGCGAAAGCCGTCGCAGCCGTTGTCTCAGGTAAGATGGGCTATAAATTAGCCGCCAGGACGTTCCACATACCGCGATCAACACTTCAAAGGCGTGCCAGCAAAATACGATACCAACAACCAGACGACCCCAAGCCTTTGATGGGACATTACAGAAGAGTCTTCACTGATAGCCAGGAGAAAGATTTAGTTGGTTACATCAAAAGTATGGAAAAATATTTTATGGGTGTCTCCAGGAGAGATATCCGGGAACTGGCCTTTCAGTACGCAGAAGACAATCATTTGAATCATCCCTTCGATGTTAACAGTAGAATGGCGGGCGAAGACTGGGTCAGAAACTTTTTAAAGCGAAACTCCGAATTACTGGATAGATCTGACAATGAAATTGGTTTAGAACCGGTCAACTTCGATCAATTTTATCATTTTATGTGTCAATTTTCATGATGTTGTTCTATAGAAAATTACTTTTTAAATGAACCTTTGTATATCTACAAAATAAAGAAGGATTATTTATTTGAAAAAGCTTCACGGTAACAATCTATCGCAAGTACAATATGTGTACTATTTTAGTATTTAATGAAATAAAGTTGAAGTTTTGTTACTTCAAAATGAATACCACAATGAAGCAACACGTCAACGCACAAGTTTGACTTTAAAAGACAAAGAAATAATTGATAATTCTTTAACAAATATTTACAAAGATATTTAAATGAGCCAAGCTCAAAAATGGATGTTACCTTGGAATTAAATTTATGCTAATTTGAAATATACTTTGTTGGATTTACTCTGAGCCGTGAAAGACATTATCAATAAGCGGTATAGTGGCCCCATGGCTATGACCCTATAACACTGACTACGGCACTGTACTTATTAAAAATAAGTACTTACAGAGTATATACATCGGTCATAGTTATTATTTATATATTTTAGAATTCTGTTATTTAATTATAAAATATAACAATATAAACGTAAGGGCTGTGATAAATGAGAAAGCTGTATTTTTGTGAAACATATCGTAATAGTTGATATACCCTTAGAAATTTATAATTTTCTGATTATAAATTCAATTATGACAAAAAATTTGAATAATATCTAATGAATAGAAATTTCTAGATTATATTAATTTTTATTTCACGCTTTCAAACATTATAATGCCTGTAAAAATGTATCTTGTTGGGATCATAATTTAATTATGTTTTCCATAATCACCACATTTATATCTAAACAATAGATTATCTCAATTTAGGTTGCAAATTGTTAAATGTTAAAATATATGCAAGAATAAAATAAATGTGCGACTGTTTGTAAATATATTCGGCTTTTGGTCAGATCAGTCGTGTATTTGTCGCAGTAAGATAAGTATATGCAAAATGTAATAATATTTCTGGATATATATATATTGGGGATATACAAATACAACTTACTACGACAAATAGTAAAAAATACCATTATGGGTTACGGTTTTTTAATAAAAATTATTACATATAGATTTTATTTTTATATCAGGACAAATGTGATAAAGGTGATCGGTGATGCAATTGGTTATATTGGTTTTTAAATATAGAAATATCTAACTCAAACTATAGTTATAATATTTAGGAAAATGTTTAAAATATTGTTATAAATTATTGATGCATAAATAATTTTGTTAAAAACCTGCGGAACAATTAAAGTTTAAATATATAATGTTTCCGAAAAAGTATATTATCTATATAACACTAATTTCAAAAGGTAGCATTTGCGCGCTTCCTTTAGACAAAATAGCATACAAAACGTTGGCAATATGACTACTTTAAATAGCATAGGTTAATTATTTTTATTCACAAAAAATCTAATGAACATAATGTATGTATGATGTATTCTTCCAGTTGGCTGTTTAAAAATTTGCCCTTAGAAACTAAAATACTTATTCGTATTTTATAATATTTACTTCCTAATAAGTAACTGAAGGTCTTAAATACAATTCCAAATAGATACAAAACCTTAAATTGGCATACCTATCTCTCAAATAAACATTTACTTTTTCTTCCTGTACGGTATTCTATTATCACTATAAGTTGCTTCAAGCACCCACGTTATGAAAAAAACGCTGCAGCTGTACTTAACCAAATACCTATATGTATGTTGGTAGCTTGAGCAGCCTTTACAAATCTGATGTAAGTTAAGGTACAAAGATATTTTACGTAAAGGGCTTTGAGTCGTGGAGAGATGTAGCACGGCTGGAAGAATACCTAATGCATACATTTTGTATTGTTAGAAACATTATTGTGGAGTGTAATGTTGGTAACAGGAACTAATAATTATAATTACATATAATGATGTAAGAATCGAATAATTGTATCAAAGATTCGAGGGGTTCGATTCGTTAAGTTGGTAGAAAACTGTATCTTAATTAGTCTAATTTATACACCAAGCCAGAAATAGAAGAAAGAAATAGGTGACCGGTATTTAAATTACGGAAGTGGCTGTGGCATTACAGTAAATTTATTTGTCTGATGTGTTACCAAAAAGTTATGTTTCTTTCACTCCACGACACTCCTTTGAGAGAGTTTTACCTCAGCATGATGCTGCCTGAAATAGGACCGAGAAAATTCCTGGAATTTAAAATCGAGGCGCAGATGTTGTTTTTTGACCAGACCGCTTGTGTATCTATTGATATTAATTACAATTAACTTATTTGTTACCTGATTCAAGTGTTGATCTCTTTAATTAAGTTCAAAGTAAAATTTATATATATTTAATTAGGTCTCGAATTTTAGACGTTGAATATTAAAAAAAGTTTAAATCAAAATTGTATCAAGCACTTTATGCCAAATTTTGTTATTTTAATATATTTTATTTTTAAAGTAGAGGTTATATTTTATTCCTAAGTACTTAGGTAATGTTATTGGTATTAATTATATCCATTTTTAAGACTTCTATTGAGTGTTTTATTTAATCCGTTAGCAGTAATATCTAGATATCCCAATGAGAAGTAATGAGGGGGTAATTTTCGACCCCCTCCCAGAGAAGCGGCCTGCCTAAGGTCAATCGCTCGCCGGTCCCTCGGAAGTATCTGGATCCCCAAGTCCAGCAAAGGCGAAGAGTAAGCAGTGCTGGCACCCCGGTGGATTTAGTCGGTGCAAGTCCGACACACCGAGGGACTGGCCTTCACCACACCCCTGACGGTCTGAAGGGATTTCCACAGGGTTAGCAAAAAAAAGTAATGTGTAGATATGCCCTTTCCTCACAATATTATCGGCCAAGCAAAGAGTAAAAAAATAAACAAAAAATGGAACAAACCAAAAAAAAAAAAAATCCTTAAACAAACATTTTATTTAATTTTTCCATAGACTGCGTAAGATTTAGAGCTCATTTTTACCCGAAAACAACTAGATCATATTCCTATTTTATGAAACATTGGGATTTTTTCTGGTTGTTCGATACCTATTTATGTTGATAAAAAAAAAAGTCACAAAACAAATAATATAAGCATATACCTTAGATACGGAGCTGCGATTTAGAGTTATACCACGACGAAATAAAATTACTAGTCAGTCATCTGACTATGTACAAATAAACAGCAAGTTCTCATGTTAATTTTGATTCGCAATCATCTCGGTACAAGAAGAACTCACAAAAAATGTTAGACATCAAGAATAGGTAATATGGGAATATACATCATTATAGCAATAACGCTAAATTCGTTGAGGAAAAGTGAGAAACTTTTAACCCGTCTCATTCAAAAGGAAAATAATTTGTGCCAATGCTAAATCGTTAATGTCTAATTGTTAAAGATTCAATTCCTAACTAAACAAATTTAAGCGAATAAAGATTGTAATTGACTTTTAGAAGCTTTGCAGACAACAGCCATACGACGTGTACATAATGTTACCTATATGTGCGTAATTCAAATATAAAATTGAATGACCGGCTCGCCAATGGAAACAAAAATATTATTTTCCAGCAATCACTATACACACTGGATAATGCTTTTGTTTAATATACGACCTAAAATGGTTATTTATAATATAAAATATCAGCCTATGTACTCTAGGTAGGTATATTATGAAGCCATCAAGAATTCTCCGGTACACGTTTTTCCGCCAATACCTTATCTTTCATTTCGTCAATCTATAGTTAAAATTTTATTAATTCTAATTAGGTACTTCAGAGATACAATATTTTGTTTTATTGTTGCTAATAAATTACCATTAATTATATTTTTTTCATTCTACAGCTTCTTTACTGTTAGCTTAAGCTCATAGACGGTCTTATTAGAAAACACGTTTTAACTTAATTAAAAGTGTAGACAGTGCCAAAGGTCAGTTATAATTACTTTACTTTTAATATAAAAAAATATCTAGCCTTTAAGTTTAGTATGAAGATTTTTACATAAGTATTTTTTGTAACAACTGACCTTCGCAATGATTTAAAACGTAATTTAAAATAAAATTTATTTTTTAATAAGACTGAGTAGGTTTAGCACCCAGTCTCGTATCTAGATGGAGCTAAGATAGGGCCTTCGCCCCAGGCGCCAAGACCTAGGGGTGGCAGAGGAGTATCCAGAAGTACCCAATGTACACATTGAATATTACGTCCTATACGGGCCAACTTTTTTGTAGAAATAATCTAAAAATAGGCACAACCCTTTGTTTTAACATTTAAAAAATTAATTCAAAATCCTCAAATATATCGTTGCCACATTTTAAGTTAAGGTCGTTTCTCGCGAATATTTCACGCGCTATGGAATAAATCATATTCACATTTCTGCAAGGTAAACTTTTAAACTATATGTTTTTATATGGATTAATCCATATAATTGAGCAACGAAAGTAAAAGGATTCGCAGGGAGCGGCAGACAGTAATTTTTGCATCGCCTCGAAAAATTTCAAGATATGGGGCTGCAAGCACACAAAAGATTAGATATAGAGATAAGTATAAATATCTCATTCTTAGTTAAAACGTCATTTTGTGAACTTTTAACTCTATTGCCAGAATAGCTATTTCCGTCCTTGTCGCTACACTTCCTATTACTATGCATTTACATAATCGATATTGGTTCAGTTATCAATTTGATGGTAGCACTTGGACCACTCTAGTTTTGATAGATTGATATAATTCGGAATTTAAACAATGCCTGTAACACTGTATAATAAGCAAAATAATAAAAATTTGTAATTTTATAAATTATACGTAGGAATTCCCTATTCCGAATATTTAATAGAATATTTACAAATTTAAAATGTCTGTATAGCAAAGAACAATATATTTAATCTTTCGCATGTTGTACACATTTTTTATCCAAAGGAAAATCTTGCATAGGACTGAGGGTGGCCCCCCTGGTGCGTCAGACTGACTAAAAACCCCCGGGTTGTCTTTCAACTCACTGTCCGCTTGGCTTGCGGATCTGTATTTCTACAACGAGTATTGTACACATAACGTAACGAATGTTGAATCAAGTTTAGACCGAATTGTTCGCAAATAAGACGTGTAAAGATATCTATTGTGAGATAAGATCGCGTAAGATATGCTATTATAAAAAGGAGATGTATGTAGGAAATATTAAAGAAATATCGTTATGCTATGTCAAGGATTGCAACGGATTTATTAAAAAGTCTAGGAAGCTGAATTTGATTTTACATTTTAATTAAAGATGTTATTCTATGGGGACTATAAAACCGTACTCATTTTTATTAAGCCCTATGATTTATGACTGATTATTCATAACAGACAGATTATGGTATACTTTCGATTCTACCAAGCATATCCAGACCAAATAAATATATAAATCTTAAAAATCGAATTGAAAAATGTGTTAAAACTAAGCAAGTTCCACCAAAATCGGTTCAGTGGTTCGTGATATGCACGCAAATAAAAACAATCAAATTTTCTATAAGTTATTGATTCAAAATAATCGATTTCACTCCGTTTTTAAATATCGTTAAACAATAATAATAAAATTAATAAAATAATAAAATAAAATAATAATAAAAACAAAAAAATAAAATAATAAACAAAACAAAATAATAATATCATTTGATTCGTATTAATTTTATACTACCAGAAATAATCAAACTGCAGGACTAAATTATAGACTCCCACATCGAATTATTTTCACCATTAAATTGTCTAATGTTGTATAATTATTAAGTAGGTAGGATATTATATAAATTGCTCTGTTTCCTGGAAACTCTACATCATCACTTATCTTCCACGCAAAATTATCCTCATAAATACAAAATTGAAACCACTTGTTTATCTTAAACTGTGTTATTCACCGGCTAGCGGGCAAATCAATGTCAATTTCCAGCAAACATTGCTTTTAATACGCCCTTTCGAATGGAATAAACCTGTTTTTTTTATATCAGAAGGTGTCAAACAGGCTGACAGTCCATCTGATGAAAAGTGACGTCTGTCACATATAGCCGCCTATATCAAAGGTTTGCATGCTATGGATCTTGAAGAATAACAGATAGAGAAACTGGACATACACGAGATAATCTTGAAACATAAATGACGAACGCAAATTTAACGACCTCAAACTTAAAAAAAAATGTTTTACAAACATGACATGGTTACAGTAAATGATAACATACTTTTTAATAATATCCTTATGGGGAAATGACCTGTCGATCTGATGATTTAAAAATATATGGTAAGTAAAGATATATTGATGGTTGTATCTACTTTTCGCTTATGCGTCATGGGTCTGCGGAATCACAGCTTTTCAGTGGCTCACATCCCAGCTAGGACTAAGAAGTTCTCTAACTCTCACTTTTGCCGAGTTGTTGGGCTGTGGAATGGTCTCCCGGCGAGCGTGTTTCCATAGTCCTATGATATGGGGTCTTTTAAGCGAAGCGTGGAGAGATATTTATGCAGGCCGGCATGATCGCTACAACTAACAATGGTTTTTATTTACTATTGGTAGTCATTGTCGTTTTTGGACTGCACCATGCTTACCATCAGGTATGGTGTGGTCACTGTGCCGTGTCAGCATAAAAAAAGCCCAACGTGGCCAGTAGCGTAGCTGATCGCCGTACTCAGGACACTTACATATGACATTCTACATATTAGATAAGTGGTGCTTAATCCGTACCTAATCTGAAAAAAGTCCAGAGGTACGGGCTTGGTTTTGAACCTCTAATTTGAAAAGATCGTTTACGTTTCTGCTAATAGATACCGGTTCTTTATCTACTAGTTCACCATAGCCACTTACTATTATGTCTCTCTGCTCACCCTAAAAAGGATAAAGCGCGACTATTTATATTTTATAATATGCTAAGTATCCATGACACGCTTGAGTAACGTAGATGGGCGTCTTTATGTAATAAAGAATGAAAACAAAGACGTCTTTACATCAGGCTTAAAGGTAACGAGCAACAACCTTACCTGATTCTCTTTCTCTCTTCCTCATCGCTATCTCACTTCTGAGGATCGTGACCACAAATCCTTTGCGGAACTAAGTGCATCCATTGGTTTCATTCTGCCTTCGCCTTACCATTACCTCATTATTCGCATTATCGTTAATACCTTCATATGAATCAATTGATGATTGATGTTCATGCTGATATTCAAGTTGTGATATGCAACCTGAGGATATGTTTATTAAAATCCTGTTTTGTATTAGTAATCAGCACACGTCAGTTTTTTTTTTTTTTGTTAAAGTCGACAAATTCAGCAATTTCGGCAAGATTTGGTGAAATAGCACCAATTCAGCAAAAGCTGGTATTAAACATATAAGCTATAAATCCACATAATACTTTAATAAAAGTCTATCAACATATCTAAGATACATAGTGAATAAAGCTTAAGTATTCAACACAAAAACTTACCGTTCCTATATTTCACAGATTTGACATTAATAAACACAGAGCAGGGATGGTAAAATGTAATCTAATTAATGATTAACGATTACAAAATTTAGTCGTAGTTTTAATTTTGTTGTTCTATAATCATGATTAAGTCACTTCAAAACATTAAGGAGTCATATATGTCCATGCAATTGAGGATCCGTAGTATTGAAAACATAGATGAGTAAAATGCAGTCATATTAATGACTAGCTGTGTCCGCGGCTTCGTCCGCGTGGAATAGTTATTTTGGGCATTTTAGTTAGCTATTTATTTTAAAATTGTAATATCTTCTAAGATGTTCATTGAAATTAAGTGATGTCAAAGACAATTTTGTTCACAATTAAATACTCTTAATTAATAACACATTTATTTGGATATTGGTTAGTTACGTTGATACAACTCTTAACAAATAATGCATTAATTTCGACCAAATTTGATTACCATAAAAACGGTTCTAGTGAGTTAATCTTAAAAGATAGACATATACTGTCGAGGACATTTTTTTAGATAATTTCAAGAGGAATAATTCTTTCATACATATATTTTTGGTATCTTGAACCGTTTTCGCAGCGCACGCAATGGAAGCCTTCAAGGATGAATAAATTTCCCCGTTTTTTTTCACATTTTCCATTATTTCTTCGCTCCTAATAGTTGCATCGTGATGTTATATAGCCTAAAGCCTTCCTCGATAAATAGTCTATTCAACACAAAAAGAATTTTTCAATTCAATCCAGTAGTTCCTGAGATTAGCGCGTTCAAACAAACAAACAAACAAACTTTATAATATTAGTATAGATGAAAAACGCTAAATGCAATCGTAATCGTTTTTCATTAATCTGATTAAATTTTGCCCATCTATGACTCAAAGTAAATAATATAGTTTGACTTACCTTAAAGTATGCAATTATTCATATAAAACGATGCAAACAGCTATAATTTATACCATAATATTAAATGCTTCTGTTAAATAATGACTGTTCAATGTCGGTTTATCCTACCTTTTATAATTCATGTTAAAAATTAAAAAGGAAAATTACGCTAAAGGTATGTTATGCTGTAATTAGTAAAAAAATACCTACTTATCATCTGAAGGATAAAACGCATTTTAAATATACTTAAGCAAGGCTTTGCAGTGCTCGAGATGAGAATACTTATAAACAAGCACAGCTCGAGGCTTTCTTTTTGAAAGTTATAATATTGCAATTTGCTCGAACGCGCCACTCGAAGTTTCGTCTTAAGAAAGTTTCCGAGAACATTTCCTCCAGCGAAACGTATTTTATTATTTGGTCTGTAGCTGCTCGAAAGCCAATTTAGAAGGGAGGCGGCGACGCGAGCAAAGCCAAAACAACGTTTCGATGGCACTTTCGGAAGAAAATATCCTTTTCAAGACGTCTTTACGCTGCGCGCTAAACGTGAAAAATATTGTGACGCAATTCTTATTACAGCTATAACTTTCATAATTTTAAATGCTTTTGTAGTAGGTACCTCATTATACATATATAATTAAAACCGTTTATGGCGACATCGTTTAGAACAACATACTGGTTATATTGAACCAGAGAGAGAGATGAGCAAAATGCTGATTAATGATTAAAAATTGTCGTCGTAATTTTAATTATATTCTTCAAAATATTAAAGAGTCATAAACGTGTATGCAATTGAGGATCCCGTAGGGCTTAAAACATATTTGTGCAAAATACAGTCATATTAATGATGAAAAACGCAAAATGTAATCATGATCGATTTTCATTAATCTCATTACATTTTGCCTATCTGTGCCCAGAACAAAGGTCCCGGCAAAAAAAGGACTAATCTCGAAAACATCACCGGTTGTTACGACTAAATATGAGTAGTCTCTTCGATGTCGTTATAACAGATTTTGGCTGTACTCAAAAATTATATTATAAATGTTACGAAGATTTCCTATTTTTTTGTATAAGTATTGGAATATAAAATCAAGAATCATATGAATGAATCAAACAGACTGTTAAGATATTTTAGGCGCCTTAATAACTACAAGTGCAATTTGCCTCAATATCGACTTCATACTTCTAGTACTTAACACTACTTACTAGGCACTTCCCAAAACTTCCAGCGATACATGTGATTAATATTTACTATATCAAAAATTATACAAATTTTGTCAAGCTTTAGAAATATATCTCGGTACTAACATCAACCACGAGATGAAACGTCAATTGAATTCACCCGCACGTTCGATGCCAAGTCGAACCGTTTCTATACGTTTCCGTTTTTCCACTGCATCGATAAGACCAGCAAAACATTTGGCACGTGTGAAGTTTTATGAGAACGGAAAACTTGGCACGGCGGCCTACGCTAGTAGGTACGTATTTATCTACATACAAGCACAGATGTTGAGTGCAACGTAGTTATGCCTGTAAGTACAATCATTTATACATTTTAAAGTTATCTTGTTCTTTCATGGTTCTACATGCCATTATAGTGTAAATGTATGAAGTTTCCGTAAGCCTATCTCTAGATGGCGTTATTCGGTGGCAAGCATAAGACACTCTTTCGGAAGCCGCCATCGCATATACATCGGATTTTTTAACGGAAGACCTGTTGTCTTAATCACGGCTACAGATTATCTCATATTTTGTTCTTATTGAGCTCTCGGTGATTTGAGCGTATGGGACAATTTTATTTAGCACGAAGTTGGCATCAGCTACGGATTTTCGGATTTATCTTCGGGCACACGGCAGTAGAGGATTCGCTGCTCTGAATGCTTTCCATGGATCCAGCCAGGCAGAACCACCACAGCGGTAAGGTAAGTGGAATCATATATGTATATCCTATAATGGTCGTGTGCATTTATTAGGGTCCCGAAAAATAACCCGTACCCACAAAAACACAGTCCACTTCATCGGAAAACCCAGTGCAGCCCTGAGCGGCGTGCACAATGGTATTTCAACTTTCTGTTTCAGTTTGTGAAAAATAAACATTTTTGAAGGTTAGTATTATAGCCATAACATACCTTGTATAATACTTATGGATAGATATTAGATACTTTTTTACAAGTGGAAGTTCTAACTTTACACACTTTAAGTTTTACACAGTACAGTTTATATTCAGACGACAAAAAGAAAATTAACGAAAGATTAGTACTTATAGCCGCAGTAAAACAGGAAAGATATTTTAATAATAATGCTGGTTATAAAAAAACGATATAATTTAAACATAAATTATTTTATATATTCTTGCACTAAACCAAGATACCAAGCTCGCAGAACTCATTTCCGAATTAATCGAGTAATTCTAAGGCAATCCAATTATATCGATGTTTGCTCGCTCAAAGGAGCCTAAAAGATCGGCGGCGAGGCAACTTCCGCTCCGCTGCGCCTCACAGGGAGTTCGAGAGCGCCGCTGTAAATACAGATACGTATTAAGAGATTTATTGGGGAGCTCTAAATGATCAATAATATACTAAAGGCGACCTAAAGAGCTCTGAACTAAAAATACTGACTACCGATACTTGGATTACTGACATTATTTAGCAGATTGCCTGACTGAAAAGTGTATATATCATTGCAAGTCAGAGGTGCCACTGTAAATCGAATAAATATTATAGAAGTGTTTTCCAGCATATTATTTTCAGAAATATATTGTATTAAATCTAAAGAAACCTGTATCATCTTTACAGAAATATACTATGTATATATAAATATATAACTGGCTATGATCAAGTAGCAAAATATTTAAACAACATGCGAGAATTAAGTTAAACAATATTGCTTAAAAACTCAATAAATATGAAGGGTGAGGTAAGTCCCTCCATACATTACAACCCAGTCGTGCACTAACAAGAAGCAACGCTTTTTATTTGTGTTACACTTTATTACGACGCGACTCTGCACATCTGCAGACGAATGGAGTGCAAGCGAATTCTAACACCGAGAAAGGTAGTAAATAGACAAATAGAGTCGCAAATAAGTAGTACTTAACCGAATATGAAATTCTGGCCGCAACCGAAGCCGATTTATTTACACTTAACTTCGGCTAAGCCCAAGGCCGAAGCGGAAGATTTAAAGATTCACTAAAAGATTCAAAATATACTAAAAGTGAATAATTTAATGATTTTAAAAACTTTGGAACCAAAGATTTATGTTGAATGTATTAAGGTATTCTTATATATTATAACTAAATTATGTATTTGTTAATTTATATTTTAGGTTCGGGTTTCAGGTTGGTAGTTGTTAACTAATAACCTGTAAAGAAAACACTACAGTAAAAAAACCGACCAAATTCGAATCAGACTCACGTAGCAAGGTTTTCGTACAAGCTTGTATACAATCACAAAGCTTGATTGAGAGACTATAGCACAACTGATGGAAAGTGCAGTGTAGTCCAAGAACCGCAGCCAATATCAAAGAACGAGATTTCAGTTCAGAGAGATCAGTTATGGTATTTGTAACAAAATTTCAACTAAAATGATCCCAAACTGCTATATCTGCTTTATCTTTATCTAAATGACATTGAATCATCATCAGCTCTACCCAAAATATACTCAACGTCATTCTTAAAGTATCCCCTCTAAATATCTATGCAATCTATACTAATATTATAAAGCTGAAGAGTTTGTTTGTTTGTTTGAACGCGCTAATCTCAGGAACTACTGCTTCGAATTGAAAAATTATTTTTGAGTTGAATAGACCATTTATCGAGGAAGGCTTTAGACTATATAACACCACAATACAATTATTAGGAGCGAAGAAATAATGGAAAATGTGAAAAAAACGGGGAAAATTATTCATCCTTGAGGGCTTCCATTGCGTGCGCTGCAAAAACGGTTCAAGATACCAAAAATATATGCATGAAAGAATTATTCCTCTTGAAATGATCTAAAAAAATGTCTGCGACAGTATATGTCTATCTTTTAAGATTAACTCACTAGAACCGTTTTTATGGTAATCAAATTTGGTCGAAATTAATGCATTATTTGTTAAGAGTTGTATCAACGTAATAATATTAATCTTTATCCAAATAAATGTGTTGTTGATTAAGAGTATTTAATTGTGAACAAAATTGTCTTTGACATCACTTAATTTCAATGAACATCTTAGAAGATATTACAAAACCTTATATAGCAAAACAACGTTTGCCGGATCAGCTAGTGTAATATATTTTATTAATTAAAACTGATTTACTCCAATTCCATTCAATATCAAAGCATATTATCATCAATCTTTCACTATATTATACTTAAGCAACCTTTTTATATCTCCTTTTGAATAAAAAAGAATCTTCCAGATCGGTCTAAATATGACGGAGATATAAATGGAAAAAAAGGTTTTGCCTTTGTTTTGGCTTACATCTCTGATGAATTTAGGTCTGTATTAAGACAGAGATAAAACAAAGAATTTCCTTCTTTTTGAAGTTGGTTCAATATAATATAAATAGATTTCGAAATAATTTCGTAACAGCTTATTCAATTTCGGCACTTTCAAGAAACCTTCTACTTCGGGTAAAACTTCAGCCAAATTTCAAGGCAGAAGCCGAAGCTGCAGTTTTGGGCAGACACTACAAGGAAGCAAAAAATATGGTATCTATTTACAAATGTTTTATATACAATCTTAGCAATGTGACTATGAATGCAAATACAGTTAACAGATATTAAGTATCCATTACGGTACAAATTCGAATCTTCAAGTGGCCACTTAATAATTAACAAAACAGCCAGTAAATAGCGAGACAGAGGGTCTTGGTAAACTGAATATATCTCAAGATATATCTGTAACGTGCTAAGTAGAGACAGTTTATGTAGACTCTTACATTAAGATTATAAATACACGAGTAGGACTAACTGCTATTCAAAATGTCCGATATGGGCCAAGTTTTATCATCCCCTAAATCAAATTACACATGTTCTATTTATATTTTAGCTAAAATAATTATTGGAAACATATTCATAATGACTTTAAAAAATACTACTGGATTATTATGATAATGCAAAAACTTATATAATATGAATTTAGTAAATAAATGATTACCGCATATTTTAGGTTAATCAACAATTTTGATTTAAATCACGATATAATAACAAAATTTTTACAGCGTCCAATACTTTTGCCTAAAAGTGCAAAATTCTCTGCAAGCGGCAGCTAATTAAACTTGCTAACCAATTTCAGGAACAGATTTTCCACTGAAAGCTGAACGGAGCTTTTAGATTTTAAAGAAAAATATAGTCGCAGATTTATTTTCATCTCTCAATATTTCTAGCAGAACTTCAAATGTAATATTTCAATAGTTTAAATATATTTTAATTGTAAAGTATTTTCTCGATGCAATTCTGCCGTTAAATATTAATCTGCGATAATGAATACGCGTAAGTGGCTTCAGAAAACATACGAGAAAAAAACTCGGCAAATTTTTTTTTTCTTTTTTTTTACACTGGCTCGACAATGTAACTATAATGCACCTGATGGTAAGTACAGTGTAGTCCAACAATGAAAGCGACTATCAAAAAATGAAAATCCGTTGATAGTCTCCATCGTCATGTCAGCTCACATATACCACTACTGAAGGTCTCTAGGTATGAGTTACTGGATATACATAAGCTGATCCCGAAACGCGCCCGGCCAAAGCAAATCACTATGACGATCTCAACACTTGTGTACTGTGGTCATTACCCAGTTCGGGCACTCGTCCTACCCTGCTGCCCGGGTGAGAGGCAAGCAGCGCCGCCTGAGAGATGTTCTGGAAAGGTGAATACTATACACCCACTCCGTTCCAGCGAGGAAGCCTTACTAAGGCTGTTCGTTCTCCGGGCTTCTGGACGAATTCAAATTCCGAGGCCAGGCTGGAGCGATTAAATGATTCAAACTCCGATAAATTTTACTGGTATATATCAATACCCAATACGTCCAAAGATAAAACGTTTTTTGTCTTAATCCGTAACAATTATATTATTTTCTCTATATATTTTGTAAATTGATATATAAAGAGCTAAATCATAAGGTTATTAACTCAGAACTTATTAACTATTTTAGATAAAATAAGTTTTTTTGCATATCTCACACTTGGCAAGGACATGCGGACTTTTGATAATTAAAGACTAGAGGTTTATAAGATATACTTGAGATTTGCGAACGTGTTGAATTATGAGGCTTTCTGAATACTACTGCTATGAATAAAGACGTACTCGTATCACATTGAAAATCAGGTGGCGTGTGGGGGACCACGGTCCACGACCAAGTGCCTCGGTATAATGTATAATGCGAGTCGCAGACGAACAAGGCTCTGCTTCGGTGCGTTCAAATATCACACCCGTACCAACTTTGTTGTGGATAATGAATGCTAAGATTACATTCAGGAATATTGTAACGCTATGTTCATGATAAAATATGTAACAATCGCCTAGACCAGAGGTTGCTTAAACTTTTTGTCTCGTAGACACCTTTTAAAATTTTCCTAGTTTCCGTGGACCCCTTACTGCCACATATTTACCATAATCCAAAACTCATAAAAAAATATGCAGCTCTGAAAAATTTTTAGCCGAAAAATCTGAAAATTAGAATATTTTATAAACACTTATTATAATTCAAAATTTCTAAAAAACTAGATAAATTTTCGTGAAATCCACATATGCCTTGTGTAGTCCCATTTTTTCACGCCAGATCTACGTCGAACCTGGGGTCCTGGGATCTGGGGTGGACTACTTTGCCACTGGCCTCTACAAAGTAAAATACGATAAATGATAACGCTAGTAAAATGTGCAAGATATGTGTTATAAATTGAACTAATTTGTTTTTACTTAATTTGATTTTTCTTGTGTTGGGTGTTAACGACTTGTATTAAAGGAAGGTAAAGGTACTTACTGGGATGGTGTTTGGTGGTGATGAGGATTTTTTTATCCAGTTTTATCGGCCGGTGTGTCTTCGCTGTTACGGTTTTTTTTAATGCGCCGGCGTTTTAGATGCGCGCGGCGCATGTCTCGTTGAGTCGATTGTTAGGGAGGGGAACGAAAAGGATGGGATATTAAGTCGTAACAATATGTGTGTATTGATATAAGCTTTCAAAATATCCTATCGACAAATATCTCGCTTCCATACATATGCACTTTTCTACTAGAATTATTGATAAGCGACGTAACTTTGGCTAGGGGGCCAGACATGTCGCCTCACTGAGCGTTTTTATATCGTTTGCATTACGACGAGTGTTCCAAAGAGCTTTATAATCGAATTCTACCCTCTTCATTTCATAAAAGACGCACGCGCGCAGATTTACAAAAGTTACAATAATGTTACGGTACAAATAATAATGTTACGGTAGCTTCTATCTCTTTAATAACTTAAATTTCCTGACTCTTACCTTTGATCTGCCTTTAAACTGCGGCCATACCGAGAAGAAACAGGATTACTTTGCACTTTTTTCGAATGAAAGAGATACTTATTTGGCTATTTTCTAATATAAATGTATGATGAAATAATACTGCTATAAGAAACCGTGAACGGATTCTGGCTAACGTGTTCTCATCATCCTATAACATTGGTTCTTTAAACAACGCATGAAGAAATATATATCGAGGGGTGAAAGGCTACTTGGTTTAAGCGACATGTTTTGGCGATATAGTAATATATATATTTTCGGAATCAGCGTTTTTACAGATTGCTAATATATATTATACTCGTATATTACTATATCACGCAAAAAATGTCGCTTAAACCAAATGGCGTTTCACCCCTCGATATGTAAGATAGAATTTTCGTTGCCACTATCAACACGTTTTATTGCGTCTCAATAGATAGAAGATCGATTTGTAACAGTGCTATGCTTACCACCAGATGTTATGAAAGTCACTAAAAAAAGTTAAAATAAAAATCGTAATTTAAATAAACTATTAAATCGATTTTTGCATTGTTATGACTGGAATACTTGTACTGTTTTTACGTGAACATTCCGTATCAAAGCAGCAGTAATATCCTTTGATACCTCCAAATATATTGATTGTAAGTCTGATGCTTAACGACGCTTGTCTGGAGCCGACAGAGCACATATTCTGATATGATGTAAATAACATGATTACGCTATGCTGTTAGTACTAATGGTCTACACTAATATTAATAAGGAGGTAAAGTTTGTTGGATGTGGGCGCTAGGATTAAATAATCCATCCCATTTTTTTTTCACCACTATTTAGAAAGGACTTTCAGGCTGAGCATAGACTGTTTATTGTCCCGTGCCGCGGACCGGGTGAAGCCACAGGCACTGCTGGTTATATATAAATAAATATGTAACATCAATAACATCTAACATTTTTAGTTATATACAGTCTGATGTATTTATCCTTATAACACCAAAAGTTGATACAACAATCCTGTACATTTTTTTATTACAGTTTTACATAATACATTAAATAACTACAATGCACTAAATGAAATATTATGCATACTGTAAAAATACGACTAAAAAAGTGAAAGAAATAAATTAAAAGACAAAGAATGTTTTGCCGCTATAATGGCTGGTCTTAACAAAATTAAAGCATCAATCATGTTATGTTTATTACATAAAATATTTAAGTTACATTTATTTTTAAATAAAGAAATATATAGTGCAAAGTGGATATAGTCACTAAGATATCTCCGCTCCTCCTAAAATGGATATGACGTGGTGATATATAATTATTAATTAAATTTAAACAAAGTTATGTAATTAAATGTTGCAATAATAATAAAAAAAATTGAAATTACCCGTTAGCTAATTTCAAAATTGAACAAAAGGAAATTATGTTGGTGTTACAAGATACAAATTTTCAGACATCTCCTCGGGAGACAAACATAATTTATTTATTAAGGTGAGTGCACGTTGCTCAGACGTCTCGAGTCACAAAGAAAATTAAATTTCTGATTTTGTCATCCAATAACTTCATGTCGCCACGCCAAAGATGAGTATTTGTACTGTTATTTGTATATTAAAGCAGTCTGCCACGCAACGTGATTCTCCATACCTACAGATTAAATATCTTACTAGTTCAGTTTATAAAATCACATACAATATTCGAGTCTCAAACTAGGGATGAGTCCAAAATATAATACAACAACTTTACAACAGCCCAGAACATATTTGTCCCGTACTTTAGAGTTAGTGTTGCCGGGAATAGATTTTCTTTAGAGCTGAGGTTCATCTAGAGGGCAGTGAACAATGTTCTTTTTGGGCGACAACGTAATAACAACCCTTTTTCAGTTACAGTTGTTCTTCATAGGCGACGGTAGCCACTTACCATCCGGTGGACCGGCAACCTGCTTACTAAGAAAAGCTTAAAAAACGTATATACACGTCACAGTACCCAGTGCTATACAATATTGGTTTTATGAAAATGTATGACACAGTAGTGTAAGGTGCCTCAAGGTCTCAGCTTCTTCTCTCTTATAACCTCACTAAGCGTTTTGCTACCGTGTGTGTATCACGGCGAATGCCCTGAAGAGTTGCTTAACCTTGTTCCACCCTCTTCCTTTCATAAAAGAACCACGTGCGCGGTTTTACGGAGTCACGGCTATACGATAACTCATATCCCGGCTAGGACTAAGAAGTTCTCTAAATCTTACTTTTTCCGATTCGTTAAGTTTTAGAATGGTCTCCTTGCAAACGTGTCCCCATGGCCCTATGATATTGTTACGAGCGCGGGGTATTAAAATGCCGGTTGTGACGGACAATTAATTTATTAATAGAGGAGAGTACACAAAATAAAAACGCAGCCACAGAAAGGTCTTGAAACGCAGCTGTCGAACGATCGCGATGTTAAATCGTCGAAGAGTCCAGAAGCACGTCGAAGAATGCTCTCGAAGATCAGTCGTCAAAAATCCAGTCGCAGAAACTTCTCGAAGTCCAGTATCATAAATCCAGTCGAAATAATCACACGTAGTATCACTATACAGTCGCAGTATGATCGCAAAAATCCTTGAAGATCGCTTGTAATATCACACTGTGTCGCTGTCCAAATTAGAACTGTCCTGTGATCTTTTTTTTTTTTTTTTGAAGCGGACTAACTACTGATTGCCGGGAAAGGCATTTTCAGCTCAACCGGGCTTAGAGGGCGAGCACAGAAGGTGCTCAGCCAGCGAAATTTTTGGGTTGGGTGGCAATGCAAGGGCACCCCTGTGGGTACGAACCTCGACTTGGACCGCCAGCCAAATAAAGTACTAACCCTACGGGTGATCTACCAGCGTTTCGGAAGTGACTACCTTGAGAAGAAACGCCGAAAGAAACTCAAGGCTGCGTCGGAGTAGAACTGCGCCTCGGTGCGTAAACGCACCGGTTGGCAGCAGTTGACTGAACTATCCTTCTTCGGCGCCGCCGGCGACGCCGGTGTCTTGGAATGAAAATCGAGCACGTATTTATACCAGAACAGCCGCTTTCTAGCATTTTCGAGTAATAACTAGAATCTTATAGGGATTTTTTGAACCTTATGTTTTTACTCGTAAATTCCAGAATGGGTTCATCGACCTTTCGCGAATCGGAATTCCACGAATAGCGGCCGTGCCACCGATATACGCGTCACGAACTCGGGCGGCAAAAGATGAAACGATGCGACCCCTCCGATGTTATCGATGGTAAACAATTTTCTCCGATCCGGTTGCAAGTTCTTTCATTCGAAGCAGTACCTCAAGACTATCTATGCGTTTTAAGAATATAGTCGTGCGTTGCCTGGAAGCCTAGAAATCTAGGGCTAAACTTGGGCCCTAGTTCCGTCGTAACAATATTGAGTCCTTTAAAGGAAGTGTGAAGAGATATTAGTACAGGCCGGCATGATCACTGCGACTATCATTTGGTTTTTCTTTACAATAGGTAGACCTAGTTATTTTTGAGACTACACCATGGTTACCATCGAGAAATCACCATCGAGTCAAGATAAAAAGAATGCGCGGTTCCTCATGGCTTATCTATACAGAAATTCCTTCCTGTTTTACATACACAATCAAACATCGCCATAAAACATGTATGAGTCTTATTCTTCCTCGTGTATTTTCGATCGTATTTTCGATCGTACCTTCGCGACTGGGTGAGAAATACTAAAATTCACTTTAGAACTAAGTTGAGTAATATTCCAATAGTGATAGCAGTTAGAAAGTGGCGGTGGACGTGGCATATAAGTCCTAGGCCCAATGTTAGGTGAGGAAAGAAAGCGCTAGGTGAAGAACTGAGGAGTGGAGTGGAGTCGAGTTTTTGGCAATCAGTTGCGCTAATGATCATGTTGGGAACGACAAATAATCGCAGGGTTGATACAACCACTGATGTATGATTATTTTTGCTTATCCCCAAAGAGGATATAGCGCGATGATATTTTATCATCACTACAAATCCAAGACATAAAATAAAATTAATAATATATCGTCATGCTTTATCCGTTATGGGGTGAGCAGAGATACATTAATGGCTGTATCCACTGATAATAGTATAAATAAATCAGATGATTTCTATAAAGCATTGGTGTTTAACTTTTTTTACATTTCATTTACTTTTTCCCAATACATGAAACATACTTTGTTCTCGACAGATTTGTCATGTTGGCAGCTTTGATTTCTAATTAGGAATTACGAATAGAAAAAAGAAGCCGTTAATCACAAATAGAAAATTTATTTTTTACTAAAATGAGAAATGAATCGAGTGAGGGATGGTAATAATAAAAATATAGATGCCGTCAAAGCAAACATTTACACAAAGCGAAAAACATTTGAATTTGAATTCCATCATTCGATATTTAAATCCAGCGGTGCGGTGCGGTCGGGCGGGCGGCGCGAAGTTTCAGCGAGTCGGGGGCGGGCGGCCGACATAGGGAGTAATTAGGCGGCCCGGCGGAGGCTGTATTGATCGGCGCGTCTCCTAGCAACGCGCGAGATGGCAGCACAGCTCGCTCTCGCACCGGCTGCGAGTTTTTTGTTCGAACTTGCTTTAGGTGAGAACGTTTTGATGTAATCTTCGTGGAAATTATTTAATTCCATTCCACTATACCAGTAGTGGAAAATTATGAAGCTTTACAATAGCGGTAGATAATTTTTTATATCTATCAATACGCCGATTTCGTATTCGCGTATACAAAAAGAGGTGACCAACAATTCTCTTTATAGTAAAAAAAACTTACAACTCCTTATAATTTGTTAATCCTTTCATGAAATCTAAAACACTACGGCTGTTTTAAAAAAAGATATTACATGATACTAGGATTTGTTTCTCTATCGTGGCTGGTTTTATAAATTTGAATCTCATATTTACAAAAACCCAGACCTGGGGCAATTATCTGTTAGTTATTCAAATAATTGTAAGTGGAGATCGAATTCACCACTCGTTAAAGGTAATCACAACGACACCAACAAGCTCTCGCTTTTGTTTCAAGTTATGCCACTATTAGTTACACATTTGATTTAGTTAGGCAAGTCTCGATTGGCCTCTGTTCCTACTTCATACACACGCATCACTCACGTTAATAATAACCAGAGATGGGCAAAATGTAATCTGACTAATGATGAACGATTACAAAATATAGTCGCAATTTTAATTTTCTTGCTCTGTAATCATGATTAAATCCATTTAAAACATTAAGAAATCATAAATGTGTATACAATCTGGGATTCAGTAGTGTTTAAAACATAAACGAGCAAAATGCAGAAAAAAATATTAATGGTAAAAAACGTAAAATGTAATCGTTAATCATTTTTATTAATCTGATTACATTTTGCCTATCTATGATAATAACGTTAGTTTATATTTCTCTTGTCATTCTTTCATCATTTATCCTTTCTGTGTATCGGAATGAGCTTAGCATCTTTTTATACACGTTGTAAATAGCGTAATCTTTTAAACCAGCAGTTCCAGATCGTATTTCCATTGTATTAATCCCACTTTTAGTTTTTCTTTAAAAGCCTGGCCAATTTAATTTAAAATTTTGAATTTAATAACATGGTACATATTATTGAGGAGCCTGGAACCTGTTTGATATTGATCAAATCACGGAAGAAATGCTGCGTCAAGATGAGCGTTGAGTACACATAATTATGTTTATGTATTTAGGATGTACATATTTGATTTATCCAAGGCAGGCGCTTAAGGGCACGCTCCTATCTCACTGTTTATTCACCGTTTATATTCGTTTTATTAGATCTTATTACTACTGAGTACTAAATGAAGTCAACAGCCAACAGTTGTATAGTTTTGGGGATCCTTAGATACAGCTAAAACTTACCATACTACCCGATATTATATATTATAGAGGTCTAGCGCAAGGTTTATATCTTTAAAAATGAGTAAAGTAGCTATCATTTTATGTACGTTGCTAATTTGTCTAGGACAGTGGTCGGCAACCTGCGGCTCGCGAGCCACAAACGCCTCTTTGTATGTAAAGCTGCGGCTCTTTAGTTCCATACGCAAATATTATTTGTTCTATAAAATAAAACGAAAAACTTAAAACTCGTTTTGATTCAATCAATAAATAGAATAATATTTTTTTTTATCAAAAAAGTTTATTTATGCAAGTACTAAAGTAAGTAGTAGTATTGTTGGCAAGAAATGCTTTTGTGGCTCTTTAAATATCTGAAATTTTGTAAATTGCAATTTTCGACTCTTTCGACTCAAAAGGTTGCCGACCCCTGGTTTAGGGAGATTAGGATAGTGAAATACTATCGTATTTCATTAATAACGAACATAATATCGAAGGTAGAACCTAATTTTATATTTATTGATTAATCTGTACTGGACATTAGTGTAGTTAATTTAATGGCACCTGAGAATTATAAAAACAGAATCCAATAGCATAACAGATAGAAAAGGAGTGCAAACTTTTTTTAACTAGCATGAAGGAAAGCTATAAAAATATCAAAAAACGGATAATGGAATTCCGAATTCCAGCGATGCACTTCAGTCAGCCTGATGTAGTCTAACTTCAATAACTAAGTTAACGAGACCGCGTCTCCCAGCCTCGTATTTCACAGTATTCCCAGACTTTGTCTGAGAAGGAATGAGAACTCGCAATACTGTCTACGAAGGTATTTTCAATAAAGAACGTGTCGTTTTTCTTGTTTTTAAATTGCTCTTCTATACACACTTATGAAAATGTTTGTTCGTTATTTCATTTATTTTTAAATGCACACAATTAAGAGGGGTGCTGAAACGGACGATCTCGCAAAACATTGGCCGATATTGGTCGATTCCCATTTAATTCACACTTAAGCCAGAATATAAAGCCTAGACTACTTACTTACTTTTATTATATCGGACTTACTTTTTTTATATCGGATATATATTACCCTCTACTAGCTACGCAGTGCGCTTTTTGTAGTTAGAATAACAAAAAAGTACAAAAGCCTCGTTATTTAATTTTCACTTATAAAAACTAGGAAAGACGCATTTTTGGATAACTGTGTTTTTTTGTAGTCATGATCTACATTCACTACATCTATGCCATATTTACGTCATGATACATCCTGCCAACCTACATAACAATCCTGTCACACACACTTGCGCCATCTACCTACCTAAAGTCTTTGCACTTCCGTATTTACGTACCTTAAGTACAACTGGAAGTTCACACACTGATCCCGAAACCCGATAGGCTGAATCGAGTCATTATTATGGATGCCAAATATTCATAATTTATCTACACCTACCACAAACACTAATGTATCTAACCAAACAAACCCAAAAAGGATATAGCGTGCCGATATATAATTGTTTATCTCTACCCGTATGCCTGTGAAGTACTAGCAGAGAATACAATTTCTTATACCTTTTGTATGAAATAACAAATATTATTGATAGAACAGTTCTTATTAAGAGTTTATAGTTTGTATGTTACCTATATTACGTCACAGTTCGAACTTCTGAGTGCTTTGTGGCGTAGCCCATTATAGCAAAACGCTTTGGACTCTTGCGTTTCAAATTCAGCTTATGTGATCAATTATCTTAACGTAGAGGCATTTGTTTGTCGTATATTTAAATCGGAAGACAATCATTACTATCTATAGATAACGCCTCTTTATTATACTCGTATTTGAAATGCAATATAAATATTATAACAATAATATAATTCATTATCATGTTGTATCCCTTTCAGGGTGAGCAGAGATACATTAGTGGCTGTATCCACTTTGGGCTAGTGTGACCACGTGACCAGTAGCGCAGCTGATCACCGTTCTCATAGTACTTGTACATACAATATTACTATTTATTAAAGATTATATATTATAACAACGTTATACGATTGACTTAAGCTAATTGTATCAATTTTATTAATTCAGTAATCTATTCTTGTAAAATTATTTGCTCAAACTCACTGGCTGCTCATAAGCCTGACATATGGCTTCGCAGTCTTTATATTGTGATTTATTATTCTTGTAATTTAGAACTAATAAATAAATTTAAAAAATTAGATGCCATGGGCGTTCCTTCACGATGTATTTCTTCATCGGTGAGCATGTGGTGCCAATGCATGTACGAAAACTCTGTTGATACGTGCCGGGATTCGAACCTACGACTTTGCGTTGCCGCGCAAGGATACCATCCCTTATCCTCTTTATCCTTAAGTAAATATTCATAATATTGTAAAAGTTAGACATGGAATTAAACAATATATGGAAGGTTAATTTACTACAAAACACGCTGATCAACGTGAAACGACATTTTTTTATGTTTTCGCAAGCTCATTCGTGTTTATCTTATTCTAACCTATTTTGTTCTTAAACACTTTTCTTGATACAAGTATGATACAAAAATGGCATAATATCATTAAAATTATGAGATCACGACGCGACAATAGCCGACAGATTATAAACATGTCATGTTTTTCTATTTAAGACACTATTCTGGCTGCCCTCTTTGCACGCATGTAAAAAACATTCTTTATTATTACCAGATTCTATTACTCCACAATAATAGCATAATGCATTATTGCAACGCATTTCCCTTTTATGCAATTTCATTATGAAATGCATCAAGCGACGATAAGGACCACTTTAAAGGGACAATTATATTCCAATAAACATTTCCGATACAGTTCCGAACCCTATTTCTATTGAGTCAATGCGAAACCATTTTCTAAATGCCTTAATTAGTACTCAGCCCCTGCCCGACACCGTCCGTCTGTCGGAAGCCTGTCACAAAGGGCAGTATTAATTAACAATTCCTGTATCCAGTCGATACTAGTGCCTATCGCACTCGATGTAATTACTGGATGTCTCGTCCAAATCTATGTATATTCAGAACAAAGCGGTGACGAACAAATAGAACCCTCTCCCGGGATCGCAGCCGGGAGTCAGGTGGCTGAGGTGATGCAATTTACCTACAAAAACCGGCTGCAATGGCCCACGCCATTTCAGCTCTTATTCCTTAATAGCGCAACGGATATAATGGCGTGCGTGTTATCGAGCCCCGGCCAGTGTGCTGGGTGACGGTTGCCAATGGTTACATCTAGGCCGCGATAGTCTGTCTACATACGTTATATTGAGTTAATATTTGACTAGGGTTGTTCTCAGTATATTTATATTGCATGGACAGCATCCCAGAGTCCCGGGGGTGCAAAATCAATAGTTCTGTCTGAACCCATACCATATTCATAGGTAATATTGACAAAAAAGTTGTCTGAATTTAATGTTAACGCAAATATGCCAAAGCATTTTACATTCTTTTCATTGTATTTTTAAAAGGCTGTCAGTAAAGGGATGGAACAAAGAATTATACAAAATTGAGAAAAATGTGTAAAATTCGTATCAGTTAAGAGACTATAATATATAATTATTAGAAAAACTAATTATTAACTAATTATTCGATTAGAAATATTAATATTAGATGGGAATTTATCTTTTTAATTAAGATATGACGTCCTGAAATTGATATTGTTAGTACAATGTATGAATGTAATGTAGGTCCTACTTGCACAGAATACATAATTCTATTTCCTCTATTAGTAATTCCCACAGGCATGCTTCCATAATGATGCCATTTAAAGAGCTTATGACATTCTCCGTATTCACAGATAATTTGTGGTTATAAAAGTATTTCACACTGCGTTTCTTTGTTGTAAATCTCGTAATTTATAAATAGAAACTAGCAAATAATTATAGCGTTAATTAATTAATACGAGTAACATTGTGAACTAGTGTACAATATTGCCTACAGTGCGTTTATTAATTATTGCTATGATATTATTTTTATAAACATACACTGTGCTTTTAGACAGTAATGAAAGTCAGTTATTATAAAAAATATTTTATTTATAATATAAAATCGAGTCCAGCATTAAATATAGAACTAAGATTTTAATATTAGAAATAAACGAATTTGACAGATTTTCTTAATTTAAAGCATCGAGCGAAAACCCGCATAGCATCTTATTTTATAATCTGACTAAGCAAAGTGTCTGGCCGTACCGGCATGACATTTCAAATAGAAGTGTTATGTGCAAGTGCCTTGAGAACGGCGATCAGTTGCGTTACTGGTTACGTTTAGCAAGACATATAAACCAGAGATGGACAAAATGTATGTATCTGATGAATGATTAACAATTACAAAATGTAGTCGTAATTATAATTTTCTTGCTCTGTAATCGTGATTAAATCCCTTCAAAACATTAAGGAAACATAAATGGGAAACATAAATTGAGGATTTCGTAGTGTTTAAAACATAGATGAGCAGAATGATGAAAAACGCAAAATGTAATTGTAATCGTTTTTCATTAATCTGATTAAATTTTGCCCATCTGTGATATAAACGCAAAGTGGATACAGCCACTGATGTATCCACCCCGAAGGGATATAGCGATACGATGTATTATTATAAATCAGTTTGTGTAATAAAAGAAAAAGAAAGAAAGAAAAAGTTTATTCAGGCAAAAGAAACAACACACAACAAACATATTTATATAAAAACAACAATGAAAGAATACATAACATCACATCATGTATCCTGTGTGCTGCTACCCATCTCAAAGAGCACTCGGCTCAGCGTATGCTGGGCGACGCTGCACGCGCCATCCAGCGCTGATTTTCAGCCGACGCTCAGGGGAACCGATTGCGCGGACGCCACGGTGGTATTTAAATACAAACATAACAAAAAACAAAAATAACAAACAGGCACAATGTGAAGCGCATTTATTCAATCCAAGGAGAGTTTTCTTATTTTACAAATGATTTTACGTTTACTATATATATATTAGAAAAACAATTACAAAGCAGCACGTTAAAGTCATCTGATACCCAAACTAAGTGTTACAATAATAGAGAAGCACAACAGCAAATATCACTGATAAGCTTGGATGGATATAACATAAATAATAGTTACTAAATGCTAAACATTAATGTGAACACCATTAACAATTAATTTATATTTCACAATAATTATATTTTATGTTGTCAAGCATAAAAAGTGACAGGAAGGATATGGAAGTATGACAAATCTTAATGGCGGCGGCTTGAGTAAAAATGTTGTGGAGAGAAGGTGTTTAATATTGTGTTGGTGTTTTGTAAATGAATAACAAATAATTATATGATGTGGGGTTGATGCAATGGTCCGAACAGGTGACCATCGATTCAGTACGAGGCCAAAGGAGAACCAAAATAAAAGAGATGTTAAATAGCGTGTGGTACCAGATAAGTTTTAGAGTTAGTAATAATATAATATTTTATCCTTTAAATACAAGACTACCTGTATCTTGGATATCAGCATAATACATGTCACACATTATATTACATGCAGGTTAGATCCGCTATGAAGAATTGATTGTGAAAACAAAAAAAATTATAAGAGTACGGTACGGTTTGTATGCATCCTGGGAAAACTAACAACGGAAGTTCCATATCTAGGCGGATATTAAATTCTGCAGTGAGGTTAAGCCCCGAGATGATGGGTGAAGCTGTCTTGGTTACTGAACGTGCTCGACGCTATTACAGCGGGCCAAATGGGGCTTGAAGCGGCTTGTAGATAAAACGCTGAGGCGCTCTGGGCGGAGACCGTGCCATAAACTTGATTGAATATTCTCTTCTAAGCTTACTTTATATACTGAACTTCCCAGATGTACCTATGAACAGGCTTCCTATATTTTCCGGTTTAAGCGATACTACACCAATCTCATTACAAAAGCTCATCTTGACTACAGGTTGAAATAGTTTCCTGTTTTTCTTTGCAAGAAACAGCTTAATTATTGATTTTACGTAATTAATAGACAAGATGGTTCATTTCATGGATAAGAGGTTGCATTTTAATTTTTTTTTAATTAAAAGGCATTTTAATACAGCTTTAAAAATGAAGTATATTTTATGAAACGATAAGAACGATTGATTTAGGGCACTTCGTTGTAATAGGACCCTCTAAGTTTTACATTTTATTCATGGAGTAGTGGATGCGGACGCTAGTAAACTATTTTGTTTAATTAAAGCAGTTTTAATGGTTCCCAATCAAAATCACTGTGAAGCGTACAATATTATTACACAGCGAAACCGGCGTGGAAGAAATACTATTCTGTCAACTATCGCTTTGACGGTTTCACTATAACGGAACCTTTTCATATGTAACTCCCTCTCAAAGTAAAGTTTGTGAAGTATAGCTAAACACCCCACTGATCTACCAAGCCCAGTTGAGGGTGACTTGATTGGCACAGTGCGTGCCATTTAAGCATGTCGAGCTTTGGGTTCAATCCCCATCCAGATTTTTTTGTATGAACTTAAGGTAGTTGTTCCAGGTTTGAGTTTTTGTAGATGTAAAGTTCATCTTTGTAAATGCAATCAGGATAAAGAAGTCCATGTGGACAATGATTAAAAAAAAAGGTATAGATTCGTACGTACTTAAGGTGCCTTTGCGTTGGTCACCAATTTCGAAAATTTCTTGGCAGTCCGCTTGCCCGACTACTCCAATGAAGCGACAAAATCCCTCCGAGACCATCACTGGATCACTATTCCAGTCCTCTAAAAAGAACTACTTAGTAATTTCATTGTTTTTAATTAAGGAGATTTAAAGTACTTAAAAAATGTAGACCGTAATTATCCAGGCAGCTCTAAGTTACAGCCTGGAGGAAAATTTAAAATGCAATGTACCTGATTAATTATGTAATAGTAAAACACAAAGGGTTGTGTGCCGTATCCTTTATCGCGGAATGGTCGTGATCCCCGCCAGCCCGTCGGTTGTCTCGACGTTATCTAGCGAGCCCCAGGGAACGACCATAAATCTGTACTTTCTCCACTGCGCTGCGCTGCGATGACGGACGATCCTTCTTAATCCCCCACTATTTTGCGTATAAGCGAACTTCTACAAAATCTATTCATAATGCTCAAACGTTTTTTGAACGAAGTTGATCTATTACCACATGTCTTAACAGCTCTATAGTGGAAAACCAGACCTCACCCCAAAAATAAAAAAACCTAAGATGACCAATCTGATATTAATCGCTAAATGTTGCAACATTGTTCTATCTAACCAGTTATTTGTCCCGGCAGCGTGTAAGTATAAACTGTGCGCGCTTAGTTGAACATCGTCTATACTGTAATATGAATTAAGCAACTGTAGTATGTAATTTTCCATAAATTTGATTATATCAGCGTAAGAAATGAAGTAGTCCTTAACGATTCACGATTTTTTTTAATCTAAAAAAAAACACCTATTAGGACATGTATAAGAAGTTTTCTTCAGTCTATCGAAGCAATCAGTCGGTACTAAACAATTCAATGCTTTTAAGTTGGGAAAATTGAACTGCGAAAACATTTCAAAATTAGTTTAGCATGTTCTGCGTGATGTCTGAAGAAACCAAATTAGAATATATATTAATTCCGATTCTTATACATAAATCTTTGAAAATTATCATAAAGTATAAGTATTCAATATTTTAAATACTCGTTCCGCTCCACACTGTCTACTAATCCTTGATTTCAAATTACTATTAAGCTTTCCCCTTATCTAAGCGTTTTCAAGCCATGCAAAAAGAATAGAGGTCAGGTCCCCTTTTCCCCATAATCCGCTCGGAAGCAGCGTCCATCATACCTACAACAAAAGCTAAAAGGATTGCCAGAATACAGAAATCGAATTCCCTACAAACAGCGAAAATAAAGTAGAAGTCCATATTATGAGACACTGTCCCTATTTATGATACACAATGTGAATATAATAATTTATAAAAAGAATACCAAATTATAATTAAAAAAAATATAATAAACACATAATTTTATTATTTTTGAAAGAAATTAACGAGTCTAATTGTTAATTATTACTTGTATCTTTTAATAAATAATTAAAAAAGTATGAGGTTTGTTGTTAGCATTCAAAACCGTGGCTTAAAATTGTTGAATGATAACCACTGTACAGTTTTTTACTTGGATGAAATTATATATTTTATTATATTTATATACATAATGTAAGTGTTATCTAAAAGCTTATAAATTATAGATATTGTATGTTATTTGAATTTATGTTAATTGATAGCAATATTATTTTATTTTTGAGTGTCTCACAATACCGACATTTGTTAACGTAGACGTACCGGTATATGGAACACTTTACACCGTGTATCACTCAATACGGACATCAAGTCTTATGATTGTCCCCATTAATGAGACAGTGTACTGTTATGCGTTTTTATTAAAATATCAATAATTTTTAGTATTAAAAAAGTAAAATTATTAAATATAACAAATTATTTATCAACATAACTTCAAATAGTTATTTCTGACTAAGTATTTTCAATTTAATTACGTTAATTTCAAAACCTAACCTAAAATCATAACATTAAATTTGCAAGTTATTTTTTCTTCTTAATTTTTTTATTTGAATTGATTGAAATATTGAAAATAAGTTTTTTTATACTTTTATTAATTTGTGAAATATTTTAGGTTACGTATCAACAGTGAATAATAAAAAAAAATATTGAAAATCGGAATAATGGGGAAACGACAGCCGGCTCGATCAGCAAAAAAGAAAGTGTTGTGTTCAAGAGTGATTGAAAAAACAAAACAAAAAAGTAGAAGACTTAAATATGACCCAATAGATGTAGAAAATGCTTTAAAAGCAATAAAAGATACTGGGTTATCATTACGGAGAGCAGCCGTTGCCTTCGGAGTACCTGTGGCTACTCTAGGCAGGAAAAAAGGTATTGGACCAGATGAGATAAAAAAAAAGTCAGGGCCAGAAACAGTCTTATCGTCTAGGGAAGAAGATGATATTGTCAAATGGGTGATGGACAGGGCTGCAATGGGAGCACCTGTAACAAAAACTGAGTTATTGGATTGTGTTCAAAAATATGTCCAAAAGTTAGCTATTAAAACACCGTTTACAGATAGTCGTCCTAGTCGCCACTGGTATGAAGGGTTTAGAAAACGTCACCCAGAATTAGCTATAAGGAAACCTCAACATTTGAGTGTTACAAGAGCAGCTGTTACTTGTGAAGAATTGCAAGAGTGGTTTAAAAAGTCTGGAGCGTATTTAGAAAGTAAAAATTTATCTAACATTTCTCCTACAAGAGTTTTTAATTGTGATGAAAGCAGCTTACTCCTCTGTCCTGATGCAGAGAGAGTGTTGGCAGAAAAAGGATCACGTGCTGTTTATAAAATAGTTGATGGTGGCAAAGAAGCTCTGACGGTTCTTTTTATGTATAGGGCTGATGGGGTTCGTGGTCCTCCAATGATAATGTACTCTTTTAAAAAAACTGTGCCTAAGAAAATAGTGGATAATACTCCCACAGGATGGGGTATTGGACTATCGGACAACGGTTGGATGACTACAGAAACTTTTTATGAATACATCACAAATGTATTCTATCCATGGCTTATAGAACAGCAGACAGAGTTTCCTGTAATTTTATATATGGATAATCACTCATCGCACCTTAATCTACCATTGGTATCCTTTTGTAGAGAGAAGCAGATAGAATTGGTCATGTTACCTCCAAATTCTACCCACATAATGCAACCTTTAGATATTTCATTTTTCCGTCCTTTTAAAGATTTATGGAAAAAATGTGTACCTAAGTGGAAAAACCAAGAAGGTATCGCACAAATTAAGAAAGAAAATTTTCCTCTTGTTCTGAACTTTACTTTAGAAAACATGAAGAACGAAAAAAATATTGTAGTTAGTGGTTTCAAAGGGTCAGGGTTGTATCTGTTTGACTACAAGGCAGTAGACTATGATGTCTTACAAAAAGGAAAAAAATCAAAACAAACTATCAATCAGAAGGAGAATAATTGGGAATCAGATAATATTGAAGATAGACAATTCTTACTGAAATTTGAGAAAAAATTACCAGCAGATACACTTTCAGAATTTCAAAATGCAGCAACCAGCGGATCATGGATTGGAGACGTTGAGAAGAAGGGATTATTCGAGTATTGGCTCTCAATTTCGAAAAACACGACCAATATTTCAAGTAAATAATTGGATATTATTTTAAGTAGTAAATAATAATTTGATATATACTTTTAAACACTTACATTTACATATTTTTATAAATAGGCAATAATTTGAAACTAACACCAGTACTGGAGAACTCTGCAAATCACTCTACAAATGATCAAGAATTGTCTACGAATGTTAATATGATTGAGCCAATAAATACACAAGTATTACAACCTGTGATTACTATCCAGGATAATGACTTTAATCCAGTTGATTGTGACCAACATACTTCTCTTCATTATGAAGATATAAATGTAGAATTAATGTGTGAAGTTGATCCGGTGAATCATCAAGAACTATTAATTGATTGTGATAATGACTCGCAGCCTATTCTAAAAGACTTAAATCAACATACTTCTATTGATCAAGCAGTTTCATTCCACAGTGATTTAAATATACCTCTACAACACGATGAAATTAGAACGCAACATAAATTTATCGATCCTATCACTGCAAATCATCAGACAGGTATACGAATATCAGCTCAGTATTTTCTTAATTCTTATATTTTAACAATAACGTGTTTTTTTTTTTCAGAACTCAGTGAACGCAACAATAATAAACTTCCATCAACAATAGATAATTTGCCAAAAAGACCTCTGAAAGAAATTTTTACACTACCGACTGAATATTTACCCAAAAAAAAAGAGTTAAAATAGAAAAAAGTGGAAAGTCAAAATTACCATCCGTGGGGACCTCCAATGAATGGTATCAACATCAATTGGAAAAAGAAAACCTTAAAAAAATAAAAGAGGAAAAACTAAAAAATAAAAAAAGTTACAAGAAGAAAAGAAAAAACTGATGGACAAAGTAAAAGAACTGCAGAAGAAAATTAAAGAAGAAAAGTGAATTAAATATTTTTATAATTTTCATTTATTTCTCATTTAATTTAGTAGACTAATTATTTGTTATTTCAGATTCAAGTTTATTATCTATTTTATAAGTATTGTGATTAGAGATGAAAATGCCCGAAAGTTTCGGAAAGTTTCCGGGAATCTTCCCTTTATTCCCGGGAAAATTGGGGAATATTCCCTGAAAGTGTCCAAAATTCCCAAATCTCATCAATTTTGACAATCATAATTTTCTCGATACGTGCTTTCTTAAGGTTGTTTTTAAGGTGTAATTTATACTTAGTACTAATAAACCTCGGTAATATATTACATTACAATGAAATTATTATAAACTATGTGATTAAATTTAAAGTTAAAGGGAAACTATGACATTCGTACCTTCCGGCAAGCCGAACCCATGTGTTTTCTTTTATTTCACGTATGAATTTTATAAACAAAGGAAGGCGATATTATTCATGAGTTAAATAAATAATATTTATTTAGTTTTAACCTATGTTCAAAAATCTATATACATATGTATATAAAATCACTTGTCCTAACATTCATGACATAACATTCATGTATATATCATCGTTAAGCTCAAACGACAACAGCCAGAAACATGAAATTTGGAAATTGGTTTTTACTTCTAGTTGGTATGATGTAGGTATCCACAAAACGCAGAGTTTTTGTGATTCCATCGTTATGAGGGTGTTGAAACTATGGTTGGAAAAATGTTTGAAAAATCTGCCAATTTTGAAGTAAGCACTATCAAAACCAGTATTTCGACTATTGGTTGGAAATTAGAAAAAAAAAAAGTTTCGACCTTATTGGAAAATCAATCCCTAAGAAGAGAAAATAAGGGTGAAAAGTTTGTTTGTTTGTTTAAAATCCGTCAATTTAAGTAAGCCCTATAAAAATTGATATTTAGTTTTTTAGTTAGAAATAAAAGAATATGTGTTTCGTCGTTTTTGAAAAACATATGGCGAAGTGAGTAAATTATTTCTTCCCGAGGAACGCCGGGACACACAGCTAGTGTGTAATGTTTTTTATGTATGTACACGAACTACTCCAGATTTGTGTATTTTTAATGATATTTATTATATATATAATTTTTATAATATTTTATAGTATAAATAAATCCGGAGTAGAAGTTTTTAGATCCACTGCAGGTGACAATCTCCTAATGGCGGTGTTTCAGGTAGTTCTTTAAATGTTTGACTGGCGTTTAGTGATTATTTACCAGAGCTATATTCACTCTCTACTATAATAATATTTTCTGTATCTTTTTACATAATGTATATGTAGGTACAAAAATATAATTACACTGCATTACTTTTTAGAAGTCGTTGTTTGAAAAGGAAAAGAGAGCCTTTATAGAACCAATTCCTTGTCTGTCTGTCTGACACTTTTTCTCAAAAACGCCCAGAGGTATTAAGCTGAAATTAAAATCAAATACTGATATTAGCAATTCCTTGTACCTCTAATTTTACTTTTAAGATAATACTAACAAAACATGTGCTCTTTTATGTCGCATATTTTACAGTTTATGATGTTTTCACAAAGGAATCATATTTTAAAGGATATTTTCTGTTCATCTAGAATCATGAAGATCTTAAAAGAAAAGTACACAAAAATAAAATAAATTCATTCTTTAATTAATTATTAAGACTCTCATCTGTGCGGCATTTTTGAGCGGTGACATAAAAGTGTCAGCGGGAACGTCTTGCTGCGCTCTCACTCACACGCTCACAATCTGTATAATGCCGTCGCATGCGTTGTTTGCCTCCGCGCAACTTGACGCTTTGCCGGTCCACAGTTGGTAAACATATCGCAGAATACGAATAAAACCCGTCAAAAATATTTTGTAGTATAGCGGTGGTGGTCTAGTTGATAAGGGACCGGTTTCTATGCGCTACAGTGTGAATGGTCGTAGGCTCGAATCCCGGTAGGTACTTCTGGGTTTTTTTCAGATTAAATACGGATTTAGGCATTACATGTTTACCGGCGAATGAAAACAACGTGAGTCAACCTTCATGGCATCTGATAGAAATATCATGTGTAAGTGCCTTGAGAACGGCGATCAGCTGTACTTCTGGCCACGTTAGGCACAACATATAAGCGCTAAGTGGATAAAACTACTTTTTTTATCCCGAGGAAAATCCAGCATAGGACCATTAGGGACGCCGTGAGGGCAGCGCCTCCGGTGCGTCAGACTCCTACTGACTAAAAACCCCCGGGGTGTCCCTCTGATTGCTCCACCCGGGCCTGGGAAGCCAAATTCGTCCAGACGTCCAGGGTACAGAAAGCCTTGTTGAGGCTACCTCTCTGTGAGGGGTAGGAGTAAAGCCCACCCCTCCAAAACCTGTCTCTCAGGCGGCACGCCGAACACCGTGCACCGTCTCGGATAAAACTACTACTGTATCTCTGGTTACCCCGGATTATAGTGTGACGATATATTAGTATTTATCATGATTTTTTTTTTATTGTTCAACAATAAAAATATTTTAAATAATAATATACAAACATATCTATTTTGAAATATTTTGTGTTTTATTACGTCTCAAATCATTTTGAAAAGTTTGACCTCTTCATACACACACAATTTATACACTACACTCGTGTAACTTTCCTATATAATAAATACACCATTCTTAAATAAGTATAAATAAAAAGTTTTTTGATTATTTCAAAATAGTTATGACTTCATCCGGAATGAAATAGCAAAGGTAATTTATTTTTTATATTTAAATTTTAAGTAAGAAAATAAACTGCAATATAAAAGTCTCGTTTTGATATCATATGTAACCATGTTTACAATCGACCCACAGGCCATTATTTTATTTCGGAAAGAAACTTTAAGAAATAAACGTATATTTCTGTTTACACGTTCCATGGGAATATTCCCGGGAATTAACGGAATGTTCTCGGGAATTTTGGGCACTTTGGGAAAATTCCCGGGCATTTTCATCACTAATTGTGATTTAAAATTAATAAATAGTTATTTTAAAATGAGTCTTATTGATTTCTAAACTGTCTCAAAAATAGGGACATACATCATGAGACATTGGGGCCATCTACTTTTTAAGTGTCTCATAAATAGGGACATAGAGGTTCCTCTCATAAAAGGCTATTAATATTATTTTTACAAATTAACATTCAATAAAAACTAGCTATATTAATTAAATAATCATAAGACAATTGTATGATACGATTTAAATAGTATTTTTGACTTAAACAGATTATATAATAGCGGCAATGTACGACCAACCTGAAAATGTGTCTCATAATATGGACTTTTACTTTATTAAAAGAATTTATTTTATTTAACTAACATTTAATAGTATACGACTCAGTCAATATATTGCTTGAGCGATAGCCTTATGCGCTATGCGTTATTTGTTCGATTCCCACGTGGATGTTTATTTACTCATGGTTGTTTCGGGTTTTGTTTATTGCAAATTGTGTTCAATATTTTCATGTGCTAGACATGTGAACTGAATTGTCAAACTGTATAAAGTATTACCCTTAGAACAAACATATAAGTAAAAGAAATCTATTAAATTTTGTTGGCAAACAGACTTCGGGTCCACCTTATGGTAACTGCCTACCTTCGCTAATTGACGACTGCAACACAAAGAGCGTTGTTAATGTATTGCCGACGTTTTTATTTCAAACAAGCTAAACATGCTTCACCTTAATCTCACTGGAAGAAAAATAATGATGAGACTGATTATGGACCTTGCATGACTAACAAATAACGATTCAATCGTTGCTTAAAGGCTCTTTTGTTATATGGCGCTAAAAACAAACAACAAACAAAGGTAATGAGCGTATTCAACTCCTTAGCGATATGCAATAGAAAAGGAGACGAACGTGCTAAAATTTCTCATATCAGGATTAATTTATAAAATGGCAACACCGGTTTCGGGCAGCATCACGTCCGGGCCGCGAGGGACGCGCCCGCCCCAGCTAGCTCGATAAATCACCAATAAGATTCATAGCTCCTTATTGCGTTGGGCCACAGCGCGTTTTACAGCTTTTTTACGTTGCTGAAAGATGGTTGCCTTTATAAAAATGCTACATGTCTTCATGTTTAGTAATGAGATTAAAACACAAGCGTACCCACGTTGAAAAGTTAAGTTGAAATACCTATCCATGGATTGGTATTAAAACAATCAATATCAAGAGTTAAGAAATAATTTACTACCCGTTAGAGCGCAGATATTTTAATTTAAGAATAAAATCTTGTTCTAAAGTCATCCTAATTTCAACCTAACAAAAATTTCTTTGAAAAGAATAATTCATTTTTATTTCAAAATTGTGTAAATTCAAAATATATTTTTTTTAATTCTTGAACGAAGACGATAAATACATCTCAATAATCAAGAAAGATAGGATTTTTATGTTTATTTATTTTATGATTTAAAAGTGAGTTGTTTTTTTCGATATCGATCTAATATCTACAAAATATTGCTTTACGTCTATAGGGAGAGTGTCATGATCTTGAATTAAAGCAATTTGCTTTAAGGAAATTTGCTTTGTTTTGAGAAGTCTTTTTTCTGTGCAGGTATTCATCAACATTGAATGTTTACATATTAAAAATATAATATTGTAAGTAGTGATTTAAACAATAAAACATAGAACCTGTGTTACACCTAAGAATGGATTATTGAGTGATACAAAATTATTTGTCTGTAAAGTTTACTTCAGTAGGTTGATAGCTATGTACCAAATTATTTGTAAACTATTTAAGTACAATGAGACCATAGTGAGAAGACTTTGAGCCAATAATATTTCGCCTCTAAATATCTATAGTTGAAGGGAAATGAAAGATAATTAACTAAACATTTCAAATTATTATATGTTGATTATTTAATTCACATATAGAGCCACTAATACAAGTAACACTACGATTTAGTGGATACAGCCACTAATATGTCTCCTCACCGTGAAAGAGATATAGCGTAACTATATATTATTATTATTGGTTAATATACATATATAGCCTTGTTTATGTTTTCAATGATATACCTACCTATTTTCATAACTATAGTTTTCAAAGCATTATTTTATAATTACGTAGTAGATTTCAAAGCAAGGTTTATATAAAAGTAAATTACAAAGGGCTGTGAAAGATGCTGCTGAAAGTGGCATTAAAGGAAATAATTAAAAACCTTGTTAGTTTTAGCTGAGAGCAATAAGAGTGCCGGCAAAGGAACGACGCGACGGGCGGACAAAATAAAGCACAAGGTACGGGCGGACGTACCTCCCGTCTGAACCTATATAAATGCAGCACATTTCTAGGCGTCTGGCTCTTTATTGCCCGCCTCGTGGAAAACAAAAGAACTAAAACAGCGCCTCGGGAATATTAATAAGAATTTATCCCACGCCAAAGAGTTTTTATTCGGAATTTTCCGTATAAAGAAATCTTTTAAAACAAATGTCCATCTACCTTTACAGGACAAAGTTTCTCGTTTATTTAAGTTACTTGTGTTTATATTTTACTATGCATTCTTCTATAACTTTCATACAATATACAACAAGCATCCGCCCTTATTAGATTTCATGTCTTACAAAGAACTTATCGTCCAAGTTTTCTGTTTCTAGTATTAGGGCGGCTTAATCTACTTAAGGATGGTCTATTAAAACCGTTTCAATTAAATATAATTTTATAAATACAAGCTTAAACTATAATTAATTTGATGGTACGAGACGCCCTGAATGGTTTAGGCTATACCTTAATATGTAAACCAGGATAATTATTTATATATTTCGAGGGGTGAAAGGCTATTTGGTTCAAGCGACATTTAAAAAATTTGAGGAACGTTTCTAAAACTGGTCGTAGGTCTGTTAAATACCATTAACAGTATATTACTTTACATAATTTAGTAATCCGATCGTTAATGAATGAACATTTAATATGCACTACGCTTTGTAGAGGCTTAAGTGGTGCGGAGTCTTGAGTTCAATTTACTCCAGGGAATCTCAACCCCTGGTGCCACATTACCGCTGGTGCCAACTACTTTCAATGCAGAAGCGTAGCGTCAACTTATTTGAGTATTCGTACAAGCCTACACTCCACTTCACATTTCGAATTTCTTATGAGGGGCATGTTCCTTATTACGTGAACACAATGCGGGTTGAATATCAGCGACAATATATTACGAGTGTAGGTACGCGCATAAACGTTTGTCTTCAACACGATTCTAAAATATGATAGATTATTTTTCTCTTTATTTATAGATCGGGCTTTATCGCAAAGCGACGATGCCGCCCAGTAAAATACACAAATATTACAAACTACACTAACTACTACAATTTAGATTTATCTTAACTAATTTGGCTATGTTGTACATATATTTGGCATCATCGCTAGGCCTAGGCCAGTATGGATTGGAGTGCTCCTACATCCAGTGGCAAAGAGCCCCCAGGACTTGATCTTTTACAATGATCGAACCGGGGACATTCTATCAGTATTTGGTGCAGAACATCCAGTTTGTTACATATTGTGTAATTAGGCGACGTAACTTTTTTAACCATATATAAATATTTATTTGATGGACAGTGTTCAGACCGAAGTCGTAAAGCCAAAACATGAACAGTCCTACATAGGCGAGCCTGATCAATCCAAGGAAAATCAAAATGTGTCCTATACCATATCCCTTTCTCTTTGGATCTCTCATCAAAATACTCCTTCCATAATTCTTTGCAGTAAGATTTCACTAGACACAGATTCTGAATAAAAATTAAAAAAAATATTTTAGATATAACTATACAAATTTTTGAGACGATATGGTGATTGCCCGAACTAGCTCATGACCATAGAACATAAATGCAAAGTTAGATAGTAACTCGCTTCTACCTGCCCCGTTTCGGAATCAGTTTGTGCATATCCAGATGGTCATAAATCTGTATGTAGAAACATTCCTTCGTAATATATGGAAGCCGCTGATTATTTTCAGTGTCAATTCTTGAACTAAACTAGACTTTTCATCAGGTGAACTGTAGCCACTTTGCCGAGCCAGTATAAAAATACTAGAGAATATTACTTCATATGCGCTTTGAGGTAAGCAGAGATTAATTTAAGCCATTTGTTGTATTGTAAATAAAGAAAAGGAAACACTTAATCAGCAGGAGCCAAACAAAAGTGACGACATAATACAAATAAATTACACATGAAAAAATAGGAAAAACAGGAACAAAAAAAGAATACAAAAAAGAATACAAAAAATTGTAGGCTTATAAAAATAAGGACCCTATCTCAGCTTGTGCAACAGAGCACTAGAGTCTGGAATGCCGCGAACCTGAACGATCCCTGGAATGCAGCAGTAAATCGGAATTTTTATTTATTAAACAATGACTGTATGGATTCATATATGCAATATCTATAAAATCAAAGGGTATTGAAGTAATTACCGTTATTTGCGGTGTCACAGCTATACGGTATCTCACATCCCGGCCAGGACTAAGAAGTTCTCTAACTCCTTCTTTTGCCGTGTCGTTGGGCTGTGGAATGGTCTTCCGGCGAGCGTGTTCCCACCATCCTATGATATGGGATATTTAAAACCTAGTGTGAAGAGATATTTGTGCAGGCCGGCATGATCGCCGTGACTACCGATGGGTTTTTCTTGCCTATCGATAGCCGTTGGCGTTTTTTGGAGTTCACCATGCTTTCCATCAGGTATGGTGCAGTCACAGTGTTGAGTCGGTATAAAAAAAAACGAGATAAAAACTAATGAAAATTCAGGGAAAAATAATTAAGTATCTACTAATTTTTACAAGTCTTCGTAATCCTATATAATATTAATAATAATATAACATATAGTAACGCTGTATCTCTTTAGAGGTAAACAGAGATACAGCAGGCTGTGGTGGCCCAGTGGATAAGAGACCGGTATCCAAGCGCAACGATGCAAATGGTCGTAGGTTCGAATCCCGGCTCGTACATCTGGGTATTTCTAGATTAAATACGACTTTAGGCACCACGAGCTCACCGGTGAAAGAAAACATCGCGAGGAATTCGTATGACATCTAATACAAATGTCATGTGAACTGGCGCTGTGAGAACCGGGATCAGCTGCCCTACTAGCCACGTTGCCCACGACATATAAGCGCAAATTGGATATAACTACTAATTTATCTCTGTAATATTAATAAACTAGATGACCTGGCAGACGTTGTTCTGCCATATAAATTATAGCAGACCCGGTCATGCGTTGCTGTGACTATGGTTTTTGATATATGGCAGATACATGTGAATACGCATTTATTGTAATAACAACCCCTACAGTACGTTAAACATAGCAGCATATAACAAATAATTACTCAATCCAGTCAACAAATACCTCCATCTGTTAGAATCGTTTGGAGCTAACTGAAAATTGTGACTGCCAAATAATAAAGAAATAATTTGCAATAAAATAATATTACGACTTTAAATGGAGATGAAAATTATCCTATCTTTTAAGTTAAATCAAACTGCACGTGGTGTGTGAATTTCATTAAAATCGGTTTAGTAGTTTAGGAGTCCATCGCGGATTAACATCGTGACAGGAGATTTATATATATTAAGATTAATAAGGATTGCATTTTCGTATAAGTAAATTTAAATAATTCACTTTGTTTGTGGATACTTCTAGCAAATGTTTATTTGTTAAACAATTTAGTTAGCCAACTTTGGGATTTAGGTACATTCTATTCACTGTAAAGTCATCATAAACATTGCTTGCCGGGTCGTTGGAGGAACACGAGTCCCCAGGTTCGATAAGCAGCTAGTTAGCGGATATACACTGGGGTTTTAAGCCAGTAGGAGTCTGGCACTCCGGGTTCGCAGAACTATCAGCAACTCTGCCGGTCCTACGTAGGATTTTCCCCAGGTTACCAAAAAAAAAAGACAAAATCGAATACTCAGTAGAGACTATTTTACTTTGACACACATCAAGTATACATAGTAATAATAATAATAATAAAACATTTATTTGGCACACAACACAACAAACAACACAGTAAAATAGGTTAATAAAAACAAAAAAGTAAACACCCTATGTTGTGATGTTGCGCCAAAGGGAAGTCACATCCAGACTATCATATGTAGACAAAAGTTCATTGTCTATTTCGTACTGTAATCACAATTTAGTCCCAAGAAGTTCTTATCCTTTTGTAGGTGCATCTACGTTTAAATTCCTAAGTTTAAATAAAGCTATACAGTAATTACATATTTTGCAAAAGCCAAACAAAGTTGTAGTTAGTTCTTGTTTAACCTAAAAGTCCTCACCAAACAAATATATGGAAGTCGAATCAGTTTTAAGTATAAAAGTATACGAATCCAGACTTGTAAACGATTTTATAAGCTCACAGACGAACGCATCCCATTTATAATGGCGTCACGCAGTCTAGCAAGATGGCGGTACATACCCACTACCCTCATCGTGAAAATGTCGGCCATTATTTCAAGACCCCGTTTTCTACTTTCCGCCGACCTTCTAAAAAACAAAAACACAATTCTAACCTCCTTCTTACATATATTATTTATTAAAACATCTATAAGATTAACGGAATAAATTTACCTCGATACTTAAGAATTTTTCAAAGGTAAATGTTTTCGTAGATAAAAAGAAAGTAACATAAAACCATTAATAAGCCTCTTACCCTATCCGTCTAAGTCAACATCGGTGTTCTGAGAGATGTGCCGGGGTGGAGGGCGGGGAATCCGGCGCGTTGTCATGGCAACGCACGGGGGAACGGACCCGAATTTTATCGATTCGGGTACAGACAGCAGCCCGGCGAGCTTTCGCCCACGCTAACACGATTCAACGCGCCTGTTTGCAGATCTCGTAGATTTATAAGGGCTTTGACATTCGGAAACACGTACTGTGTTTAAATAGCAATCTACCTACATTGGGTTCTCTCATACACCGCAAATTGCTTCTGTACGTGCTTTGAGACGGGGAAAATGTCTTTATATTTGAACAAGCAATATCAGTAATCTAAAAACCTATATTAATGTTTTAGGTATTTCTACGAAGTACATAGGTTCCTATAACAATAGTCCAAGATAAGAGTATCTTTATTATAAATACTTCAATGGGTCTTATATTGGAATTACTTTTAATTATGGCTTGACGGTTCGACCTGATCAGCAGAATTTAGCGGACTCCACGGTGCTTTAGTTTTCTTAGGGGGGGCGGAAAGTTACTCCCTTAACCCGCTTTGTTCTTTTGGCGTTTAAGTCTCCTCGTGACAATGGTCTGTAGGTCGAAACGTTGAGTCATAATCAAAAGTCAGGTTATTTGTGTAAGATCCATTAACGTATTTAAAATACCTAAACTATAAGACATCATGAGATGAGCACAAAACGCAAAAGTATCTACATATATGTATTTACTGATGTTATGTTTATCTTTATATTAGTTCGTGGATAGATTCTGCTCACGTCCATAGATTTTATACCTCGATACCCTACACGTTCGATGGATTACTTTTTGTGTCTCTGGGATGACTCACCTCAATACCTCCTTCTTCCTTGACGCTCTGAACATGTTGCAGTGAAGAGCTGTCCGTATTATAAATGATGCAGACGCTACTAAGGCACAGATTTATAGACGCTATTTCGTCTTTGCTTAGCAAAGTTCTTAAATAAATTCGTTTAGAAAAAAAAAACTGAATATATAATAGGAACTTGGGATTAGCTATAATATTCGCAGAGCCAAGTCCATGTTGACAAAATTGGTGACTTACCAAATCTTTTGACATTCACTGAGAAATATAAATTGTAAAGTTTTAGTAACGTTTAAGCAAATTGAAAGTTGAGTCTATAAATTCCAGTCGTCGAATTTTTCTCATCCATAATAAACTTCCTCAAAAGATAAAATATCTTTTTTTAATAACCCATAGATTATTTGAGATAAATGCCATAAAAGTAAATTCGTCTGTATAATTTAGAAACTAAGATAGATCATCTAGACTCATCTTAGTATAGAAATAAGTCTGCAGAGATCGACGGCAAAAACCGAAATACGTCACTTCAATTGAATTTTAAAACACAAAATCTGTGAAAAACAAGAAATGTGAAACAATAAATTTTGACCTCCGCACATAAACTTTGAAAATGTGAGAACTGTAGTCAGTACGAGACAAATACGGCTGTCGGGGCGATTTTTGAAAAGGGATAAAAAGAATAGCGAACTTAAATTTCTCTACGCGAAATATGAACGAATGCACCCTTCACGCAACCACGCACCCCTATCAATTGTTACCAGTTGCGCATATTTTTTTCCATACGACGGTGAATGTAGGGATATCTGAAATGTTTTAATGTCGATACCCGTTACACGGTAAATGGATTGAATTATTTCGAAATTCATATTTAATTCTCTAGAAAAATTAGGAAAAACTGCTTTTTACTTAACATGCAGTACTTATTCTTTAAATGAATTGTATTAATATATGTTCTTCAAAAATATGCTTGTTTTTACAGATGCACCTTTTTTAGTATAAACTCTTCTATTTGTATCCTTTGTATGTAGATCGGAATTTATAGGTTCATGCATTACATATCCAAAATTAATTGGATAACTAAAAAATATCTGTAAACGTAACCGAAACCAGAATTGTTTGTTTCCATAATCCTATATCCACAGTTCCTTACCAACCCTAATCAAATGCGCTATACATGAAATACGAAAGAATTACGGACTTTTCTTCTCGCTACGACGTTCTTCTACTTAGCATGGACTTCTTCTCGTACTTCTATGCTAATAAATGTTTTCTTAATTCGCAAGGAAGCCTTTAAACCGCTGAGTTTTTTTCTTTAAGCAGCTGTAATCAGGACCTGAAATTGACACATTTCAATGAAGTATCAAGACTGAAACATAAAATATAAATAAAATAGAGAAATTGGTGAAATAAAAAGAAAAACAAATTCAATCCGAATAATCCCAAACAACAATCAAAAGCAAACTGGGTCCGGGATGAAAAAAAAACAGTTTAACAGTCAACTTCCGTAGGCGGAATACACAAAAAATGTCCCTGGGTCCGATTAACACAGTATCCTTGAAGATGTCGCTCGCAAAAAGGGGCAGAATGGGACAAAGGCCCGAAACATTTCTCATTGAAGCGAAGGGCGAGGAGCGGTCGAAGGGTGGCTCCGTCCCCCCGCTACCGTGTCCATAATTTATGCTTTCGAGTGGATTACGAAAAATAAACGAGTAACACCAATGGAAACCACATACCATACTGTACACGATGTTAGTTTTGTTCTGTATGTTATTTTTAAATTACTTATTTAAACTTCGATTGTAAAAGCAATCCAGCAAAATAAATCGGTATAAAACTGTCCCAAACTAAGCCTCACCTAGAATTTAATAGTTAGTTGTAGACATTATTTTATAGGGTTGTCAGTGGCCCGATACAATACGTCATTCCCACAGCACATACCCAATTATAATCAACAGTGTTCAGTTCCTATTAAGGCATCCACAACATATATTAGAGTGGCCTGTTTTATATTGTATTAATGTTAATGATAGTCAAGATTATTAGTCTGTTTATCCCTCAATAACCCGAAGACCTTTCTTTTGAATCTCGGCATGGAATCCGCGAACAAATCAACCGAATCTCCAAGAAGATTGTAGGCCCGAGATAATCTACACAAAGCACAGTTGATGCCAAGGTTCGTTCGTTTAAAAGGTGGGTGAAAAAGAGAAACGACTCATCTGTAATATTTTCTGGGGCTCTCATTAAAATTTTTGGAGCAGTTGGGGACAGTCAATTTTTTTTTGTATTTAAAATGTTATATAAAATGGATAATAGGTAGTTAGCCGCTAGTGCAACACAATTTTCTTCAAAAGTTATGTTTGTATATAAACACAATATTAATTATTGAATTTTTATCAACATATCACTGATAATCAACCAATTTCCAAATACGTCTCTATTACATAAGGTTTAATATGACGTATCACATTATATGTAAACTATTCATAAGGCTTATCTACATTTTCAAGTGTTCTTTGTTACGGCAGAATACAAAAAAAATCAACGATATTTCATAATTGAAGCACTATTAATGAAGTAACCATCCAATAAAACTACAAATTTGCATTACAATATATTTTAATATGTACTAAAACCATTACAATAAGTAGACCAAATTAATTTACATAATTAGAATGTTGTACAAAACAAATGTCAATCAAAAATTCGGGGGTTGGTTACTGCTCGCATCCGTAGGTGTAAACATCCAACCCCCTCCCACTCGGCCGTGCTAAACGAGGAATAGTGAGGTGGCGTGCGTCTGTGCCCGACAGGATCTCGTCCCCAGTAGAGTAGTACCACGTTTGAAAGTTGCAACGATGTGTCTCATTTCTAGACCAATTTTATTCAACCTATTTCCCGCCTAAATGATCAGAGGATGCCGACTCGGGCCAAATACCAATAAAATTAACACTAGATTTACGAAACCCATCAATTTGACGGAATCCAAACTTTGCAATGAAATATCTGGAAAACTTCTTGATCGATTTCAACCGTTTTGCATCGTAAATTAATAATTTTTTCCAAAG